>JAKVDI010000005.1:0-1254628 GCA_022836835.1 Pythium insidiosum
ACACCGACGACCCCACACAGCACACACGCATGCACCGACCCACGCAACCGTCGCAGCCATGTCTCCACGTCATGTGGACACCGTGTAGACCGTCGGCAGTCGTGTCGCGAGTGGTTTGTGTGGTGGCGTCGGTAATTTACCTGCACTTGGTGTGCTCACGGCCATTGCGATGCAAACAAAAATATTCCTGACCAACACCGACGACACCGACGACCCCACACCAGCACACACGCATGCACCGACCCACGCAACCGTCGCAGCCATGTCTCCACGTCATGTGGACACCGTGTAGACCGTCGGCAGTCGTGTCGCGAGTGGTTTGTGTGGTGGCGTCGGTAATTTACCTGCACTTGGTGTGCTCACGGCCATTGCGATGCAAACAAAAATATTCCTGACCAACACCGACGACACCGACGACCCCACACCAGCACACACGCATGCACCGACCCACGCAACCGTCGCAGCCATGTCTCCACGTCATGTGGACACCGTGTAGACCGTCGGCAGTCGTGTCGCGAGTGGTTTGTGTGGTGGCGTCGGTAATTTACCTGCACTTGGTGTGCTCACGGCCATTGCGATGCAAACAAAAATATTCCTGACCAACACCGACGACACCGACGACCCCACACCAGCACACACGCATGCACCGACCCACGCAACCGTCGCAGCCATGTCTCCACGTCATGTGGACACCGTGTAGACCGTCGGCAGTCGTGTCGCGAGTGGTTTGTGTGGTGGCGTCGGTAATTTACCTGCACTTGGTGTGCTCACGGCCATTGCGATGCAAACAAAAATATTCCTGACCAACACCGACGACACCGACGACCCCACACCAGCACACACGCATGCACCGACCCACGCAACCGTCGCAGCCATGTCTCCACGTCATGTGGACACCGTGTAGACCGTCGGCAGTCGTGTCGCGAGTGGTTTGTGTGGTGGCGTCGGTAATTTACCTGCACTTGGTGTGCTCACGGCCATTGCGATGCAAACAAAAATATTCCTGACCAACACCGACGACACCGACGACCCCACACCAGCACACACGCATGCACCGACCCACGCAACCGTCGCAGCCATGTCTCCACGTCATGTGGACACCGTGTAGACCGTCGGCAGTCGTGTCGCGAGTGGTTTGTGTGGTGGCGTCGGTAATTTACCTGCACTTGGTGTGCTCACGGCCATTGCGATGCAAACAAAAATATTCCTGACCAACACCGACGACACCGACGACACCAGCACACACGCATGCACCGACCCACGCAACCGTCGCAGCCATGTCTCCACGTCATGTGGACACCGTGTAGACCGTCGGCAGTCGTGTCGCGAGTGGTTTGTGTGGTGGCGTCGGTAATTTACCTGCACTTGGTGTGCTCACGGCCATTGCGATGCAAACAAAAATATTCCTGACCAACACCGACGACACCGACGACCCCACACCAGCACACACGCATGCACCGACCCACGCAACCGTCGCAGCCATGTCTCCACGTCATGTGGACACCGTGTAGACCGTCGGCAGTCGTGTCGCGAGTGGTTTGTGTGGTGGCGTCGGTAATTTACCTGCACTTGGTGTGCTCACGGCCATTGCGATGCAAACAAAAATATTCCTGACCAACACCGACGACACCGACGACCCCACACCAGCACACACGCATGCACCGACCCACAACCGTCGCAGCCATGTCTCCACGTCATGTGGACACCGTGTAGACCGTCGGCAGTCGTGTCGCGAGTGGTTTGTGTGGTGGCGTCGGTAATTTACCTGCACTTGGTGTGCTCACGGCCATTGCGATGCAAACAAAAATATTCCTGACCAACACCGACGACACCGACGACCCCACACCAGCACACACGCATGCACCGACCCACGCAACCGTCGCAGCCATGTCTCCACGTCATGTGGACACCGTGTAGACCGTCGGCAGTCGTGTCGCGAGTGGTTTGTGTGGTGGCGTCGGTAATTTACCTGCACTTGGTGTGCTCACGGCCATTGCGATGCAAACAAAAATATTCCTGACCAACACCGACGACACCGACGACCCCACACCAGCACACACGCATGCACCGACCCACGCAACCGTCGCAGCCATGTCTCCACGTCATGTGGACACCGTGTAGACCGTCGGCAGTCGTGTCGCGAGTGGTTTGTGTGGTGGCGTCGGTAATTTACCTGCACTTGGTGTGCTCACGGCCATTGCGATGCAAACAAAAATATTCCTGACCAACACCGACGACACCGACGACCCCACACCAGCACACACGCATGCACCGACCCACGCAACCGTCGCAGCCATGTCTCCACGTCATGTGGACACCGTGTAGACCGTCGGCAGTCGTGTCGCGAGTGGTTTGTGTGGTGGCGTCGGTAATTTACCTGCACTTGGTGTGCTCACGGCCATTGCGATGCAAACAAAAATATTCCTGACCAACACCGACGACACCGACGACCCCACACCAGCACACACGCATGCACCGACCCACGCAACCGTCGCAGCCATGTCTCCACGTCATGTGGACACCGTGTAGACCGTCGGCAGTCGTGTCGCGAGTGGTTTGTGTGGTGGCGTCGGTAATTTACCTGCACTTGGTGTGCTCACGGCCATTGCGATGCAAACAAAAATATTCCTGACCAACACCGACGACACCGACGACCCCACACCAGCACACACGCATGCACCGACCCACGCAACCGTCGCAGCCATGTCTCCACGTCATGTGGACACCGTGTAGACCGTCGGCAGTCGTGTCGCGAGTGGTTTGTGTGGTGGCGTCGGTAATTTACCTGCACTTGGTGTGCTCACGGCCATTGCGATGCAAACAAAAATATTCCTGACCAACACCGACGACACCGACGACCCCACACCAGCACACACGCATGCACCGACCCACGCAACCGTCGCAGCCATGTCTCCACGTCATGTGGACACCGTGTAGACCGTCGGCAGTCGTGTCGCGAGTGGTTTGTGTGGTGGCGTCGGTAATTTACCTGCACTTGGTGTGCTCACGGCCATTGCGATGCAAACAAAAATATTCCTGACCAACACCGACGACACCGACGACCCCACACCAGCACACACGCATGCACCGACCCACGCAACCGTCGCAGCCATGTCTCCACGTCATGTGGACACCGTGTAGACCGTCGGCAGTCGTGTCGCGAGTGGTTTGTGTGGTGGCGTCGGTAATTTACCTGCACTTGGTGTGCTCACGGCCATTGCGATGCAAACAAAAATATTCCTGACCAACACCGACGACACCGACGACCCCACACCAGCACACACGCATGCACCGACCCACGCAACCGTCGCAGCCATGTCTCCACGTCATGTGGACACCGTGTAGACCGTCGGCAGTCGTGTCGCGAGTGGTTTGTGTGGTGGCGTCGGTAATTTACCTGCACTTGGTGTGCTCACGGCCATTGCGATGCAAACAAAAATATTCCTGACCAACACCGACGACACCGACGACCCCACACCAGCACACACGCATGCACCGACCCACGCAACCGTCGCAGCCATGTCTCCACGTCATGTGGACACCGTGTAGACCGTCGGCAGTCGTGTCGCGAGTGGTTTGTGTGGTGGCGTCGGTAATTTACCTGCACTTGGTGTGCTCACGGCCATTGCGATGCAAACAAAAATATTCCTGACCAACACCGACGACACCGACGACCCCACACCAGCACACACGCATGCACCGACCCACGCAACCGTCGCAGCCATGTCTCCACGTCATGTGGACACCGTGTAGACCGTCGGCAGTCGTGTCGCGAGTGGTTTGTGTGGTGGCGTCGGTAATTTACCTGCACTTGGTGTGCTCACGGCCATTGCGATGCAAACAAAAATATTCCTGACCAACACCGACGACACCGACGACCCCACACCAGCACACACGCATGCACCGACCCACGCAACCGTCGCAGCCATGTCTCCACGTCATGTGGACACCGTGTAGACCGTCGGCAGTCGTGTCGCGAGTGGTTTGTGTGGTGGCGTCGGTAATTTACCTGCACTTGGTGTGCTCACGGCCATTGCGATGCAAACAAAAATATTCCTGACCAACACCGACGACACCGACGACCCCACACCAGCACACACGCATGCACCGACCCACGCAACCGTCGCAGCCATGTCTCCACGTCATGTGGACACCGTGTAGACCGTCGGCAGTCGTGTCGCGAGTGGTTTGTGTGGTGGCGTCGGTAATTTACCTGCACTTGGTGTGCTCACGGCCATTGCGATGCAAACAAAAATATTCCTGACCAACACCGACGACACCGACGACCCCACACCAGCACACACGCATGCACCGACCCACGCAACCGTCGCAGCCATGTCTCCACGTCATGTGGACACCGTGTAGACCGTCGGCAGTCGTGTCGCGAGTGGTTTGTGTGGTGGCGTCGGTAATTTACCTGCACTTGGTGTGCTCACGGCCATTGCGATGCAAACAAAAATATTCCTGACCAACACCGACGACACCGACGACCCCACACCAGCACACACGCATGCACCGACCCACGCAACCGTCGCAGCCATGTCTCCACGTCATGTGGACACCGTGTAGACCGTCGGCAGTCGTGTCGCGAGTGGTTTGTGTGGTGGCGTCGGTAATTTACCTGCACTTGGTGTGCTCACGGCCATTGCGATGCAAACAAAAATATTCCTGACCAACACCGACGACACCGACGACCCCACACCAGCACACACGCATGCACCGACCCACGCAACCGTCGCAGCCATGTCTCCACGTCATGTGGACACCGTGTAGACCGTCGGCAGTCGTGTCGCGAGTGGTTTGTGTGGTGGCGTCGGTAATTTACCTGCACTTGGTGTGCTCACGGCCATTGCGATGCAAACAAAAATATTCCTGACCAACACCGACGACACCGACGACCCCACACCAGCACACACGCATGCACCGACCCACGCAACCGTCGCAGCCATGTCTCCACGTCATGTGGACACCGTGTAGACCGTCGGCAGTCGTGTCGCGAGTGGTTTGTGTGGTGGCGTCGGTAATTTACCTGCACTTGGTGTGCTCACGGCCATTGCGATGCAAACAAAAATATTCCTGACCAACACCGACGACACCGACGACCCCACACCAGCACACACGCATGCACCGACCCACGCAACCGTCGCAGCCATGTCTCCACGTCATGTGGACACCGTGTAGACCGTCGGCAGTCGTGTCGCGAGTGGTTTGTGTGGTGGCGTCGGTAATTTACCTGCACTTGGTGTGCTCACGGCCATTGCGATGCAAACAAAAATATTCCTGACCAACACCGACGACACCGACGACCCCACACAGCACACACGCATGCACCGACCCACGCAACCGTCGCAGCCATGTCTCCACGTCATGTGGACACCGTGTAGACCGTCGGCAGTCGTGTCGCGAGTGGTTTGTGTGGTGGCGTCGGTAATTTACCTGCACTTGGTGTGCTCACGGCCATTGCGATGCAAACAAAAATATTCCTGACCAACACCGACGACACCGACGACCCCACACCAGCACACACGCATGCACCGACCCACGCAACCGTCGCAGCCATGTCTCCACGTCATGTGGACACCGTGTAGACCGTCGGCAGTCGTGTCGCGAGTGGTTTGTGTGGTGGCGTCGGTAATTTACCTGCACTTGGTGTGCTCACGGCCATTGCGATGCAAACAAAAATATTCCTGACCAACACCGACGACACCGACGACCCACACCAGCACACACGCATGCACCGACCCACGCAACCGTCGCAGCCATGTCTCCACGTCATGTGGACACCGTGTAGACCGTCGGCAGTCGTGTCGCGAGTGGTTTGTGTGGTGGCGTCGGTAATTTACCTGCACTTGGTGTGCTCACGGCCATTGCGATGCAAACAAAAATATTCCTGACCAACACCGACGACACCGACGACCCACACCAGCACACACGCATGCACCGACCCACGCAACCGTCGCAGCCATGTCTCCACGTCATGTGGACACCGTGTAGACCGTCGGCAGTCGTGTCGCGAGTGGTTTGTGTGGTGGCGTCGGTAATTTACCTGCACTTGGTGTGCTCACGGCCATTGCGATGCAAACAAAAATATTCCTGACCAACACCGACGACACCGACGACCCCACACCAGCACACACGCATGCACCGACCCACGCAACCGTCGCAGCCATGTCTCCACGTCATGTGGACACCGTGTAGACCGTCGGCAGTCGTGTCGCGAGTGGTTTGTGTGGTGGCGTCGGTAATTTACCTGCACTTGGTGTGCTCACGGCCATTGCGATGCAAACAAAAATATTCCTGACCAACACCGACGACACCGACGACCCCACACCAGCACACACGCATGCACCGACCCACGCAACCGTCGCAGCCATGTCTCCACGTCATGTGGACACCGTGTAGACCGTCGGCAGTCGTGTCGCGAGTGGTTTGTGTGGTGGCGTCGGTAATTTACCTGCACTTGGTGTGCTCACGGCCATTGCGATGCAAACAAAAATATTCCTGACCAACACCGACGACACCGACGACCCCACACCAGCACACACGCATGCACCGACCCACGCAACCGTCGCAGCCATGTCTCCACGTCATGTGGACACCGTGTAGACCGTCGGCAGTCGTGTCGCGAGTGGTTTGTGTGGTGGCGTCGGTAATTTACCTGCACTTGGTGTGCTCACGGCCATTGCGATGCAAACAAAAATATTCCTGACCAACACCGACGACACCGACGACCCCACCAGCACACACGCATGCACCGACCCACGCAACCGTCGCAGCCATGTCTCCACGTCATGTGGACACCGTGTAGACCGTCGGCAGTCGTGTCGCGAGTGGTTTGTGTGGTGGCGTCGGTAATTTACCTGCACTTGGTGTGCTCACGGCCATTGCGATGCAAACAAAAATATTCCTGACCAACACCGACGACACCGACGACCCCACACCAGCACACACGCATGCACCGACCCACGCAACCGTCGCAGCCATGTCTCCACGTCATGTGGACACCGTGTAGACCGTCGGCAGTCGTGTCGCGAGTGGTTTGTGTGGTGGCGTCGGTAATTTACCTGCACTTGGTGTGCTCACGGCCATTGCGATGCAAACAAAAATATTCCTGACCAACACCGACGACACCGACGACCCCACACCAGCACACACGCATGCACCGACCCACGCAACCGTCGCAGCCATGTCTCCACGTCATGTGGACACCGTGTAGACCGTCGGCAGTCGTGTCGCGAGTGGTTTGTGTGGTGGCGTCGGTAATTTACCTGCACTTGGTGTGCTCACGGCCATTGCGATGCAAACAAAAATATTCCTGACCAACACCGACGACACCGACGACCCCACACCAGCACACACGCATGCACCGACCCACGCAACCGTCGCAGCCATGTCTCCACGTCATGTGGACACCGTGTAGACCGTCGGCAGTCGTGTCGCGAGTGGTTTGTGTGGTGGCGTCGGTAATTTACCTGCACTTGGTGTGCTCACGGCCATTGCGATGCAAACAAAAATATTCCTGACCAACACCGACGACACCGACGACCCCACACCAGCACACACGCATGCACCGACCCACGCAACCGTCGCAGCCATGTCTCCACGTCATGTGGACACCGTGTAGACCGTCGGCAGTCGTGTCGCGAGTGGTTTGTGTGGTGGCGTCGGTAATTTACCTGCACTTGGTGTGCTCACGGCCATTGCGATGCAAACAAAAATATTCCTGACCAACACCGACGACACCGACGACCCACACCAGCACACACGCATGCACCGACCCACGCAACCGTCGCAGCCATGTCTCCACGTCATGTGGACACCGTGTAGACCGTCGGCAGTCGTGTCGCGAGTGGTTTGTGTGGTGGCGTCGGTAATTTACCTGCACTTGGTGTGCTCACGGCCATTGCGATGCAAACAAAAATATTCCTGACCAACACCGACGACACCGACGACCCCACACCAGCACACACGCATGCACCGACCCACGCAACCGTCGCAGCCATGTCTCCACGTCATGTGGACACCGTGTAGACCGTCGGCAGTCGTGTCGCGAGTGGTTTGTGTGGTGGCGTCGGTAATTTACCTGCACTTGGTGTGCTCACGGCCATTGCGATGCAAACAAAAATATTCCTGACCAACACCGACGACACCGACGACCCCACACCAGCACACACGCATGCACCGACCCACGCAACCGTCGCAGCCATGTCTCCACGTCATGTGGACACCGTGTAGACCGTCGGCAGTCGTGTCGCGAGTGGTTTGTGTGGTGGCGTCGGTAATTTACCTGCACTTGGTGTGCTCACGGCCATTGCGATGCAAACAAAAATATTCCTGACCAACACCGACGACACCGACGACCCCACACCAGCACACACGCATGCACCGACCCACGCAACCGTCGCAGCCATGTCTCCACGTCATGTGGACACCGTGTAGACCGTCGGCAGTCGTGTCGCGAGTGGTTTGTGTGGTGGCGTCGGTAATTTACCTGCACTTGGTGTGCTCACGGCCATTGCGATGCAAACAAAAATATTCCTGACCAACACCGACGACACCGACGACCCCACAAGCACACACGCATGCACCGACCCACGCAACCGTCGCAGCCATGTCTCCACGTCATGTGGACACCGTGTAGACCGTCGGCAGTCGTGTCGCGAGTGGTTTGTGTGGTGGCGTCGGTAATTTACCTGCACTTGGTGTGCTCACGGCCATTGCGATGCAAACAAAAATATTCCTGACCAACACCGACGACACCGACGACCCCACACCAGCACACACGCATGCACCGACCCACGCAACCGTCGCAGCCATGTCTCCACGTCATGTGGACACCGTGTAGACCGTCGGCAGTCGTGTCGCGAGTGGTTTGTGTGGTGGCGTCGGTAATTTACCTGCACTTGGTGTGCTCACGGCCATTGCGATGCAAACAAAAATATTCCTGACCAACACCGACGACACCGACGACCCCACACCAGCACACACGCATGCACCGACCCACGCAACCGTCGCAGCCATGTCTCCACGTCATGTGGACACCGTGTAGACCGTCGGCAGTCGTGTCGCGAGTGGTTTGTGTGGTGGCGTCGGTAATTTACCTGCACTTGGTGTGCTCACGGCCATTGCGATGCAAACAAAAATATTCCTGACCAACACCGACGACACCGACGACCCCACACAGCACACACGCATGCACCGACCCACGCAACCGTCGCAGCCATGTCTCCACGTCATGTGGACACCGTGTAGACCGTCGGCAGTCGTGTCGCGAGTGGTTTGTGTGGTGGCGTCGGTAATTTACCTGCACTTGGTGTGCTCACGGCCATTGCGATGCAAACAAAAATATTCCTGACCAACACCGACGACACCGACGACCCCACACAGCACACACGCATGCACCGACCCACGCAACCGTCGCAGCCATGTCTCCACGTCATGTGGACACCGTGTAGACCGTCGGCAGTCGTGTCGCGAGTGGTTTGTGTGGTGGCGTCGGTAATTTACCTGCACTTGGTGTGCTCACGGCCATTGCGATGCAAACAAAAATATTCCTGACCAACACCGACGACACCGACGACCCCACACAGCACACACGCATGCACCGACCCACGCAACCGTCGCAGCCATGTCTCCACGTCATGTGGACACCGTGTAGACCGTCGGCAGTCGTGTCGCGAGTGGTTTGTGTGGTGGCGTCGGTAATTTACCTGCACTTGGTGTGCTCACGGCCATTGCGATGCAAACAAAAATATTCCTGACCAACACCGACGACACCGACGACCCCACACAGCACACACGCATGCACCGACCCACGCAACCGTCGCAGCCATGTCTCCACGTCATGTGGACACCGTGTAGACCGTCGGCAGTCGTGTCGCGAGTGGTTTGTGTGGTGGCGTCGGTAATTTACCTGCACTTGGTGTGCTCACGGCCATTGCGATGCAAACAAAAATATTCCTGACCAACACCGACGACACCGACGACCCCACACAGCACACACGCATGCACCGACCCACGCAACCGTCGCAGCCATGTCTCCACGTCATGTGGACACCGTGTAGACCGTCGGCAGTCGTGTCGCGAGTGGTTTGTGTGGTGGCGTCGGTAATTTACCTGCACTTGGTGTGCTCACGGCCATTGCGATGCAAACAAAAATATTCCTGACCAACACCGACGACACCGACGACCCCACACCAGCACACACGCATGCACCGACCCACGCAACCGTCGCAGCCATGTCTCCACGTCATGTGGACACCGTGTAGACCGTCGGCAGTCGTGTCGCGAGTGGTTTGTGTGGTGGCGTCGGTAATTTACCTGCACTTGGTGTGCTCACGGCCATTGCGATGCAAACAAAAATATTCCTGACCAACACCGACGACACCGACGACCCCACACCAGCACACACGCATGCACCGACCCACACAACCGTCGCAGCCATGTCTCCACGTCATGTGGACACCGTGTAGACCGTCGGCAGTCGTGTCGCGAGTGGTTTGTGTGGTGGCGTCGGTAATTTACCTGCACTTGGTGTGCTCACGGCCATTGCGATGCAAACAAAAATATTCCTGACCAACACCGACGACACCGACGACCCCACACCAGCACACACGCATGCACCGACCCACGCAACCGTCGCAGCCATGTCTCCACGTCATGTGGACACCGTGTAGACCGTCGGCAGTCGTGTCGCGAGTGGTTTGTGTGGTGGCGTCGGTAATTTACCTGCACTTGGTGTGCTCACGGCCATTGCGATGCAAACAAAAATATTCCTGACCAACACCGACGACACCGACGACCCCACACCAGCACACACGCATGCACCGACCCACGCAACCGTCGCAGCCATGTCTCCACGTCATGTGGACACCGTGTAGACCGTCGGCAGTCGTGTCGCGAGTGGTTTGTGTGGTGGCGTCGGTAATTTACCTGCACTTGGTGTGCTCACGGCCATTGCGATGCAAACAAAAATATTCCTGACCAACACCGACGACACCGACGACCCCACACAGCACACACGCATGCACCGACCCACGCAACCGTCGCAGCCATGTCTCCACGTCATGTGGACACCGTGTAGACCGTCGGCAGTCGTGTCGCGAGTGGTTTGTGTGGTGGCGTCGGTAATTTACCTGCACTTGGTGTGCTCACGGCCATTGCGATGCAAACAAAAATATTCCTGACCAACACCGACGACACCGACGACCCCACACCAGCACACACGCATGCACCGACCCACGCAACCGTCGCAGCCATGTCTCCACGTCATGTGGACACCGTGTAGACCGTCGGCAGTCGTGTCGCGAGTGGTTTGTGTGGTGGCGTCGGTAATTTACCTGCACTTGGTGTGCTCACGGCCATTGCGATGCAAACAAAAATATTCCTGACCAACACCGACGACACCGACGACCCCACACCAGCACACACGCATGCACCGACCCACGCAACCGTCGCAGCCATGTCTCCACGTCATGTGGACACCGTGTAGACCGTCGGCAGTCGTGTCGCGAGTGGTTTGTGTGGTGGCGTCGGTAATTTACCTGCACTTGGTGTGCTCACGGCCATTGCGATGCAAACAAAAATATTCCTGACCAACACCGACGACACCGACGACCCCACACCAGCACACACGCATGCACCGACCCACGCAACCGTCGCAGCCATGTCTCCACGTCATGTGGACACCGTGTAGACCGTCGGCAGTCGTGTCGCGAGTGGTTTGTGTGGTGGCGTCGGTAATTTACCTGCACTTGGTGTGCTCACGGCCATTGCGATGCAAACAAAAATATTCCTGACCAACACCGACGACACCGACGACCCCACACCAGCACACACGCATGCACCGACCCACGCAACCGTCGCAGCCATGTCTCCACGTCATGTGGACACCGTGTAGACCGTCGGCAGTCGTGTCGCGAGTGGTTTGTGTGGTGGCGTCGGTAATTTACCTGCACTTGGTGTGCTCACGGCCATTGCGATGCAAACAAAAATATTCCTGACCAACACCGACGACACCGACGACCCCACACCAGCACACACGCATGCACCGACCCACGCAACCGTCGCAGCCATGTCTCCACGTCATGTGGACACCGTGTAGACCGTCGGCAGTCGTGTCGCGAGTGGTTTGTGTGGTGGCGTCGGTAATTTACCTGCACTTGGTGTGCTCACGGCCATTGCGATGCAAACAAAAATATTCCTGACCAACACCGACGACACCGACGACCCCACACAGCACACACGCATGCACCGACCCACGCAACCGTCGCAGCCATGTCTCCACGTCATGTGGACACCGTGTAGACCGTCGGCAGTCGTGTCGCGAGTGGTTTGTGTGGTGGCGTCGGTAATTTACCTGCACTTGGTGTGCTCACGGCCATTGCGATGCAAACAAAAATATTCCTGACCAACACCGACGACACCGACGACCCCACACCAGCACACACGCATGCACCGACCCACGCAACCGTCGCAGCCATGTCTCCACGTCATGTGGACACCGTGTAGACCGTCGGCAGTCGTGTCGCGAGTGGTTTGTGTGGTGGCGTCGGTAATTTACCTGCACTTGGTGTGCTCACGGCCATTGCGATGCAAACAAAAATATTCCTGACCAACACCGACGACACCGACGACCCACACACCAGCACACACGCATGCACCGACCCACGCAACCGTCGCAGCCATGTCTCCACGTCATGTGGACACCGTGTAGACCGTCGGCAGTCGTGTCGCGAGTGGTTTGTGTGGTGGCGTCGGTAATTTACCTGCACTTGGTGTGCTCACGGCCATTGCGATGCAAACAAAAATATTCCTGACCAACACCGACGACACCGACGACCGACGACCCCACACCACACAGCATGCACCGACCCACGCAACCGTCGCAGCCATGTCTCCACGTCATGTGGACACCGTGTAGACCGTCGGCAGTCGTGTCGCGAGTGGTTTGTGTGGTGGCGTCGGTAATTTACCTGCACTTGGTGTGCTCACGGCCATTGCGATGCAAACAAAAATATTCCTGACCAACACCGACGACACCGACGACCCCACACCAGCACACACGCATGCACCGACCCACGCAACCGTCGCAGCCATGTCTCCACGTCATGTGGACACCGTGTAGACCGTCGGCAGTCGTGTCGCGAGTGGTTTGTGTGGTGGCGTCGGTAATTTACCTGCACTTGGTGTGCTCACGGCCATTGCGATGCAAACAAAAATATTCCTGACCAACACCGACGACACCGACGACCCCACACCAGCACACACGCATGCACCGACCCACGCAACCGTCGCAGCCATGTCTCCACGTCATGTGGACACCGTGTAGACCGTCGGCAGTCGTGTCGCGAGTGGTTTGTGTGGTGGCGTCGGTAATTTACCTGCACTTGGTGTGCTCACGGCCATTGCGATGCAAACAAAAATATTCCTGACCAACACCGACGACACCGACGACCCCACACCAGCACACACGCATGCACCGACCCACGCAACCGTCGCAGCCATGTCTCCACGTCATGTGGACACGTGTAGACCGTCGGCAGTCGTGTCGCGAGTGGTTTGTGTGGTGGCGTCGGTAATTTACCTGCACTTGGTGTGCTCACGGCCATTGCGATGCAAACAAAAATATTCCTGACCAACACCGACGACACCGACGACCCCACACCAGCACACACGCATGCACCGACCCACGCAACCGTCGCAGCCATGTCTCCACGTCATGTGGACACCGTGTAGACCGTCGGCAGTCGTGTCGCGAGTGGTTTGTGTGGTGGCGTCGGTAATTTACCTGCACTTGGTGTGCTCACGGCCATTGCGATGCAAACAAAAATATTCCTGACCAACACCGACGACACCGACGACCCCACACCAGCACACACGCATGCACCGACCCACGCAACCGTCGCAGCCATGTCTCCACGTCATGTGGACACCGTGTAGACCGTCGGCAGTCGTGTCGCGAGTGGTTTGTGTGGTGGCGTCGGTAATTTACCTGCACTTGGTGTGCTCACGGCCATTGCGATGCAAACAAAAATATTCCTGACCAACACCGACGACACCGACGACCCCACACCAGCACACACGCATGCACCGACCCACGCAACCGTCGCAGCCATGTCTCCACGTCATGTGGACACCGTGTAGACCGTCGGCAGTCGTGTCGCGAGTGGTTTGTGTGGTGGCGTCGGTAATTTACCTGCACTTGGTGTGCTCACGGCCATTGCGATGCAAACAAAAATATTCCTGACCAACACCGACGACACCGACGACCCCACACCAGCACACACGCATGCACCGACCCACGCAACCGTCGCAGCCATGTCTCCACGTCATGTGGACACCGTGTAGACCGTCGGCAGTCGTGTCGCGAGTGGTTTGTGTGGTGGCGTCGGTAATTTACCTGCACTTGGTGTGCTCACGGCCATTGCGATGCAAACAAAAATATTCCTGACCAACACCGACGACACCGACGACCCCACACCAGCACACACGCATGCACCGACCCACGCAACCGTCGCAGCCATGTCTCCACGTCATGTGGACACCGTGTAGACCGTCGGCAGTCGTGTCGCGAGTGGTTTGTGTGGTGGCGTCGGTAATTTACCTGCACTTGGTGTGCTCACGGCCATTGCGATGCAAACAAAAATATTCCTGACCAACACCGACGACACCGACGACCCCACATCAGCAGACTCGCATGGGAGAAGGTGAACCGCAGAGGCGAAGGAGAGAAATCCACTGATTGGAGAGGCTGAAATCTAGATACCTAAACGAATAACTGGGAATAGACGAGCCTGTTTGGTGACAAGAGTGTGACTATAGCGTGCATTGTGCCGCTGCTCGTGATTGAGTACGCGAGCGTTTGTCACACACACAGCATGCAGTGTGCTTTGCGCGAGTTCACTCTTCCATTCTCGCTTTCACCACAGCACTCCCCCCCCCGCGTGTGCGAGAGCACAGGCTACCACACTGCTGCGCCTCCATTATGAGCTAGGCCCCCTCCCGCCCTCCCCTCACATGGCATCCAAATCACAACACTATTCACATGGCACCACGGTCACTGACAACGTACCCTCGCTGCAGTCGGCCGAGCGCGCGTCTGACAGCGCGTACACCCCGAGAACGCCTATTCTACTGTATTCCCAGCTACACTGAGATGAGGGTGTGTCTTGAGAGTCTGTGACGGATAGCATCAATGACCCAACTCATGAACATTCGCGAACGCATGCATCTGCACAGGTCCACGAATGCAAACGAATACGGATCAAATCAAATTCTTTACCACTATGAGTAGCGCACAAGCATGCTTGCCTGGAATTATGCTGACACCGACTACTGATGACTACAGTGCCAAGTCAGAACAGTTTTGTGCGCAGCGATTGCATTGAGTGTCCACGAGGTAACTGGTGTCCCTCGTGCGACTGTGTAGTGCAACGGAGCGGGTGTCCAATAGGTGACGTTGGTCCCTACTGTGACTGGTGTGTGGCGTGTCCGCTGTGTGACTCTCGTCCATTAGGGTGAATTTGTCCATGCCTTCTCCAACCAAGACAAAACATGACGAGAGGTAATAGCAATATATCAATGCGGGATCAATTATATATCAAGACTGTTGGCGTCGTTCCCATCGTGCTTGTCTGTTGCGGCGCTGCTGTTCTGGCGTCTCGGGATGATCGATGGCATCGACTTCGGGCCCAGTGACTCGGAGCTTGATCCATCAGCGACGCCGCGAGATGGTGAGTCGGACGACACCGGCCACACCAAGCCTAGCGATCCTCCCAAGGTGCGCAGCTTTGGTGACACCAAGGAGAAAAAGCCACGCAAGAAGGCGAGAGCGATTCGAACGAATGCACGCCACCTCCGATGCCAAGAAGAGCAGACGTTCGCATTCCTGCTCAAGACGATGGACAACACGCATATCCGCCTTGTAAAGGACAAGGAGACAGCGTATGCAGTGTTCCAGACGATCTGCTCCAAGTATGAAGGCGAAATAGCCAAGTGAAGGAGGGAACTATTCTCCCTGCAAACTTCGTCATTCGAAGTGCTGCCCCGCCGCGCCAACGTCAACAATTCCATCCGTATGGTGGAGGTAGAGGTCGTGGACGTTCATCACCTCGTTTCTACGGGAACGGTCGTGGTGGTAATCACATCATGGCGGTCGAGACTCCTACAACCAACGCAAGCAACAAGGAGAGGTGGTGGCTACCAACAGTCCCGTCGAGACAACGCTCACATTGCGATGGTGACATCGGACGTTAGGTCCTATGGCCTTGCGGCCACTATGGAGAACAGCCTTGATGGAACGTGGACGGTTGATTCTGGCTCAACCCGGCACGTGACTTCTCGTCGTGACTGGTTCACGAAGTTGACCCCAAGTGATGGAAGCATCACTGCCGGCGACCGGACCTTGCGTATCCTCCGCGAAGTGAGCCAATTCCTCACAAATCCAGAGAAACAGAGAAATGAAATATCTTGCTGGGACCAAACACTTCGGTATTCAGATTGGCGAAGGCCAGGACTTGAATCCAAGAACATCACGAATCTACTGATTGCCTTCACGGATAGTGGCTACGCTGCCCTGACACATGACGCTCAATCGGAGGATACATAACTATGCTTGGGACGAGTCCTATCTCATGGCTCTCGAGGAAGCATCACACGGTTGTGCTATCCACGACAGAGGCAGAACACATTGCCCTATGCCACTGCATGCAAGAGATGCTTTTCTTCAAATCTCTACTCTCGCAACTGGGATTCAAGTCCACTGAGCCATCGACTATATTCGAAGACAATCAGAGCTGCATCAAGCTCGCAAATAACCCTGAACTCCATGGAAGATCGAAGCATATCGACATCCGTTATCACTTCGTCCAAGGGAAAGTTGAAAGAAAGATGTTCAACATAGTCTACTGTCAAACAAAGCAGCAGTGCGCCGACATCTTCACCTAGGTACTCGACAAGCAACAGTTCAAAGAGCTACGGCAGAAGATCGGAGTAATCTCACGAATTATCGAACAAAGTCAATACACTTGTGTGTCTAACAGGTCAGACTCTCTGTGTCTTCAAGACAGGCATGGCACCTTGATGCAAGCAGGTTCACTCGAAGAGGACAAACCCAGATGAAGGCGAAATATACATCTATTCAGATTAAGATTCGTCCTTCTACCAAACCGCTCACGCGTGACGTTTGATTAACCTTGGAAGTTACGGATGTCGAGCCCTTTGCCCCCACACGTTGACAGAAAGATCGATCAAATCATGGTCTCTTCCAGACCAACACAAACAGTGTAAAATTCACGTGGATACCAAGCAATGTCGCTCAGCGGCACTAACGAGGGCAGGCCAGAACACGCCAAGGTACAAACGCTCGCCGCTGGCAGTGTGCTTGACTCTCGAGATGTAGCCGTACATGTATCCGTTGGACTCGAGCGAGCGATGATGAATGCGCCACGAGCGACGAAGCCTAAAGTGACACGCCGAGAACCTGATGTTTCGTTGCAAGCGATGCTGCGGGTACTTCATTGCTGTAGTCGATGCGAAATGAAGCATGAGAGTGAAAACATGGGCGTACAAGTAGGCAAGGCAAAACACAAACGGCGGGGGCCACTCAAAATGAAAACACAGAAAAGAAACTGGAATTCTATTGATGTAATAACGCGCTGTAGACCTCAAACTTGCGAACGAAGACGACACGAGAAATCCCGCTTCATTGTATGCCTCGAGTGCCAACACCTTCTCTTCATCATGGACAACAAGAGAGCCTCGGGAAACCTTGAGCGCAAAGCAATGTCCAACAACATTGGTGCGAACAACGCCAACAACACAGACGCCGTCTTCCAAAGCCAAGTGTGTGATAGCAGATGTGGCGAAATGGCCAGACTGAATGCGATTCGTCTTGAAGCTGGTAAACCGAATGGATCAGCCAGCACGAATGAGTTTGCGCACAAACGTAACTAGCATCCTTGGCGTGACTCCGTCGTCGGCATCCAGTTTGTGATGATCACCAAATTGTGGTCATTTTAGGCCATTTCCGAACATACTTTTTTGTATAAGGTTCCGTACTAGAATAAAAGTATAAAGGGAGTGGGGCTCGTATATTTTTTATAAAAAGCCTCTACGAATTGAATTTCTTTATCCTATAGAGGTTTGTATTCGTTTTCGGTAGACAAAATACTCTCGCAACCGAAAGGCACCATATGGCGCACATACATGAGCGTAAAATGACGATAAAGTGGTCATTTAAGGCCATTTTCCGATCGTCCTTTCTGCTTTTTTGGTGCGGATTTTTCGGAGATATTAGTATAATGACCGAATTATGGTCATTTTAGGCCATTTCCGAACATACTTTTTTGTATAAGGTTCCGTACCGGAATAAAGGAATAAAGGGAATGGGGCTCGTATGTTTTGATAAAAGCCTCTACGAATTGAATTTATTTATCTTATAGAGGTTTGTATTTATTTTCGGTAGACAAAATGCCCAGTCTCGCAACCAAAAGGCACCATAAGGCGCCCATACATCAGCGTAAAATGACGATAAAGTGGTCACGCCTCATAGACGTCGTTCCGATAACGCCGTGGAGCACCCAACAGTTTCGCAGCTGTACGCACAGCGTAGAACCCGCATGACTCATCGTCATTCGCAGTAAATAACTGCTTCCCATAAGGCTCATCGCGTTCCATAAAGTTCTGAAACGTTCCTTCCCGACCGGAGTCAATCCAACGGTCAACAAGGTCCATTTCGTCCTTTAATGATGGATCATCTTTGAGCAGCTTCTTTTTAGGCTCCCATGTGCGCTCCTTCCGACCCCAAACAGAACACCATATCACTTTTAGTATCACTTTTTGTAGTTTGTGACCGAGCGGCCACGGTGCACATCTACTGCCCGATCGCTCAGGTACTCAATAGCCCATTTGCGACTAGAAGCAGTACTCATGCGAGTTGGTGCATTTTTGCGTGATGCAATGCTCGCAATACCTTTGGTTGCACGACTGCCACTGCTACGCTCAGCGTTCTCGGGTTTAGGGTTTAGGGTTTAGCCGCAGCCGTGTTATTGGTATGCAGGTGATCCCGAACAACAGCTAGACTAGCGCAACAGATAGCTCGCAGTGGTGATCAAAGCAAGCGTAAAGCAAAGAAAACTCAAGAACGTGAATAACGTAGAGCAGCTAAACGCAATGCAGACACACACACAATACAAACGCAGCCGAAGAAGGGTGCTCAGCTTAACTAGCTTGGGCGCAGCGCACGAACAGAGGCGCAGGAGCAGCGCTCGAGCAGAGACAGACACCGCAGCGCACGGGCAGAGGCGAGAGAACACAGGAGACTCGCACGTGTCGAAGCGAAAGCGGTGGGGCGGCTCCTTCTCCGATGCACCACGTAGCGACGTGTGCAGGAGGAGCCAAAATCGGAAGAATGACGCGGCAGTGCCGCGGCAGCACGCGCACGCACACACCACAACGTACAGCACACGCGGTCCACAAGATAGTGGCCGTCTGTGAGCCACAGGCTCAGGACGATGATGCTTGCCAGTCCGGTGTGACCGAGACTGTTTGTTGTGTTTACGCTGTGTGTTTGATCAAACATCCACGCGATCATTGGGTCAAAACGAACTTCCACACGCATACGCGTGCTCACACGGAACGAACTTATGCATTACTGGGAGGGCACGCGGTGCACTCCCGGCGAGCACCAGCATGGGCGCCTCCGGACCCCCTGCATGAGGAGACTCCAAATCCGGCATCCCCTGCGTCAAAAACAGCCTGGGGGCCGAGAAAACGAAAAAGCGTCTCCGATGGCTCTCGGCAGGGTCGACCCTCTTTGGGGAACTCACCCAAACAAGTCAAAGTCCCTCCAAAGGAGTGGTTCAGACTATCTTTGTTCTGATTCTAGAATGGCAAACAAGAACTAAGAGCATCTCCGACCTTCGCAAGGTGTTGAAGGAGGTTCCTGAGGATGAACGCGACCTCGAGCTCGTTGCGAGCCAGGTACTGGGCACAGTGCCTGTGCGACGCATCACGCGCACTACTCTCGAGCGCTTTCGACTCATCCCTCGTCGCCTTGCTCAGCCGCTGCTAAGGTGCTGCCGGGCACGAGTACGAATACTGCTCGCTCGTTGGCGAGCGGACCCACGACGGCGAGCCACAATTCCTCGTGGACTGGAATCCGACGCAACGATCTACGCGGACTTCACGACATCGCTCGCGACAAGCGGAGCGCAGCACGCTACGGCACAATAAAATAGTGGTAATGCAATAGACTTGGCTTGCTCTGTTGATCTTCTGGTTTGTCAAGTGGCTGATCTCAGTTTTGCAACGCCATTCAGATTTCTACGCGCGCCACACCATCAGGCTTCAGCTTTTCTTGTTTTGGCTTCCCCACAATGCTCAACCCGCTGTCGATTGCAAGGTGGAAGAGCAGGTCGAGTGCTCCGCGGTCGCGTTCTGGCGCGAGGAGTCGATCAGGATGCCGCGCTGCTCGGTGCGGAGCGCAACGTCGCTCGCCTCGTCGCCGAGCAGCTCGCGCAGGTGCGTCGTGGCCTTGATGACCTGCGCGTGCTCCTGCAGGCGCTTCCAGGCGGTGGTCTCGTTGATGAGCGGCATACAGAAACCTCTGCGGCATCGCCGTCGTTGTATGACGCCATTGAACAATAATCACACGTATGAGAACTGCTCATTCTGCACATCACTCATTCTTACAGACATCAACGAAGCACAAATTCCCACAGTGAGACTTGCAACAGGTATTCTCTTTGCTGCCTATCCCAGAGCGCACCTCGATTGCCATAGGTCGAAAGCCAGAAGCTCTGTCGCTCACTCGAGGCGCTCTCGCACTCATTGCCCTCGCATACTGTAGATACAAACGCGTCGTCGTAGAAAATACACATATCGAGTCACAGGGAGCAATGGCAGAGTCGCACCATTCGTCGTTGCCCCCGGTCATGGGAACTGGAGCTCCATGACCGGCGGCTTTACTTCTCACACGAATACTGTAGCGCTCTGTGGACCACAGACTCTGGGATCCAGTCGCTCTCAGACGACGCAACGGTCTGTTGCGGTTTGGCAGTGCGGATTGTTCGTCACTAGGGGTAGGGTGGAGAAGAGTTTGGTAGGGACCTTTTGTTTGGTTTGCACCGAAATTGCGCATGCTGACAACCTTTCATCGCTGTCACTGGAGTTTCTCCGTGCTACCAAAAGTATCAACGCGTGTAGTAGTGAGCCCAAGCACGCACGACAAGAAGGACCACACGACGTTCCATGAGTGGAAGTGTCGAATGGAGCTCTACCTCCAGAAGAAAGGTCTACTCGGCTGTGAGTGACTACTCGCGAACATGAGCCTTCACTTCATATGAAGAAGATCACGGTCCTCAGATCGAGATCAAGGGGAAGGATAGTGATCTGGAACCAGTTACTCCCAGTGAAGATGGCTCACATGATGACCACCATCACCCGAGGGCGATGTTGAGCAACTGTGTCAGAGGCGTAAGCAGGAACAAACTAATCCCTGCCTGGTGTTAATCGAGAGTCTACCAACCGACTTCCACTGGTCTAGTGAGCATGATTAACCTCCCATTTGGGATGTGGGAGGCCATAGTGAACCAATTTGAAAGTCGTGGACCGATGGACTATGCAAACAACGCTGCAGTCTTCTTGCGACGCTTAGAGGGTGTCGATTAGTTAACGCTGTTTGTCAGTAGTCTGGATTCTAACCTTCTTGCGTTTGAGCATGTGATTGTCATGCGACTCAGTGATCAATTCAAGAGTCTTATACTCCAACATGCTCTCCCTGGGCCTTGGCACCATCGCGTGACGAGCTGAGTCGGTACTGACAAGTTTCTGAAGTAGGGTGATTCGCAAGAATTGGTGAATGTGGACAGAATGATCGCATGAGAAACGAGACGACTGCCTCACGACCGCTGCGAGATCAGGCGTATGTGGCTGCTGAGTACACATCGTCTCGCCCGATTGCGAAGTTAAAGAAACACCGTCGTTTCTACTGTCATGCTTGGCGACACGTGGGGACAGAGAGGTTGGAGGCATTAGTCTGCTGGCCCACTACCCTCACCACCGAGCTACCAACCTGCTCACTTCCCGAGAGACCGGTCGGTCCCAAGAGATCGATCAATCCGGAGAGGTTGATCACGCTCGCCTCGCCGATGGTCCCCACCACAACGCCATCCAGAACCAGAGTGTCGACGTTACTTCTCGCCGCCGAGGTGTTTAGGGAATAACGGGTAGTTTTACGATTTCATTGCACTTTTCTTTACGTGGTGTTTGACACACGAAGTTTTGAGAATGTACCCGCCAAACCCGATGTATGTATCCATTACACAACCCACTATGTCACATCGTCGGAGTCAGACTCTGACGACTCATCGTCTGATGCAATAACCTCATCGTCCACCCGCGATACACGACTTCTGGGATTTAGGGTTTAGGGTTTAGGGTAACCCAGGCCGCATCGCAATGCGATTCTTTATTGCACCCCAGACGAGCTCAACCGGCTGCAGGTCAGGGTGGTACGGTGGCGTGAAGAGGATCTTTTGGCCGTGCTCTCCTGCGATGACGACTGACGCGTACACTGGTGATGGTTTGTGCACGATCTCGAGTAGTTGGATTTTCGTCATGTGGATTTGGTACGGGATGCACTGTGCGGTGAGCCACTCAATATTGTGCGCCTTCGTACTCTAGCCGGTCGGTACCGGATTCGTCCTACGCTTGTGGTACGAGGCACCGTCCATGTGAATGCGACAGGGATCGATACGGTCACGAGGATTAATGCACAGCTTCGTAAACCATTTTTCGAACAGCTCGGCATTGAAGTTGCCGTGGTACCATGTTGCGCTCGCCGTGAGTAAGGCGCTCTTTCCTCATGATGCCAATGCAGTTATGGCGCCTATTGATCGACATGGAATGGAAATCTATACACCACAGATCTCGAGGAACTTCAGGCACCTAGCGGATTTGTCTCTACCATCGTATCTGTGGAGCAAAGTTTGTTTGAGTGCGGGTCATAATTTTCGGTGTACACTCTCACTCTTCCACGACATTAGACGAGGGTTTGAAGGCCGTCTTCGGGATGTCCGACCGCTAGCCGAGCGATTGCGAAGAGTGATGATCCCCCCAATTTTCGTCACTTGAGCAACTCGAAGATCAGATACGACAGAGCCAAACCGCAAGAGCCAACACAGATAAGGACGAGAAAGACAATTTACTTCAACAGCTCTTGGTCGACCTTGGTCCAAGCGATGACAATGAAGTACCCTGGAGGCAGCTATGATGGGAGCGTGTGTCCCAGGGGTCGACAAATACAATAGTCAGTAGAGCGGCGTCGTTCGAGACGCCATCATTAAATTCTGCCGTACAGACAAAGACCGTAAGTAACAATTGCTGTACCTTCCATATATAGGAGTTACACTCTCACCCCAGTCATCTTCGTCATCATGCTCGACGAAAGTGTTGATGTGTTCCAAAGGTCGCCTTTCGCACGTAGAAACATGATCATTTCAAAATTGACTGGCAGCATGGAACCACGCAGATCGGCGAGCATGAGCTTGATGCTCGAATACAGTCGCTCACACACGTTGCTCGCGGGTGGCAACAAACACGAGAGAGTGATAGGTGACCTTGTTGCGGTCAGATGTTCGCGTCTTCTTCGCCTTGCGAAGCACTACAGTGGCGAAATAGTCAAATCAGCAACATACCTGATTAACATCATTCCCAGTGAGACACTCAGTTGGAGATCGCCGAACCAAGCCTGGCATCTGCGCTCACCATCCATCGACAAGCTGAGGATGTTTGATTGTGCTGCATATGCACACGTCCCCAAAGCAAAGAGAAACAAGTTGGAGACGAGAGGGATCAAGTGTGTTTTTGTGGGATGTGACGAGGATTGCCCCGGCTACCGACTGCTAAGTCTTATCGCTCGAGAAGTCGTGTCATCAAGGGATGAACACTCAATGAGAATATATTCCCGAGATTCATCGACGGAGTGCCTGATCCCAAGATCCAAGGAACGCGCGGATATCATCATTGCGATGGACTGCGTCCAACAACGTATCATCCATCGAGTCCATTTCAAAGGGATGAAATAGAACACCAACGAGCCAGTGAGGCTGTGGATGGTGGTTGTGAAGGTAGTGATTCGGTGCGAGATGAAAGTGCACGTCCCGGAGCGGGACCTCTGTTTCCGACAAGTCCTCCAGCCTCTACCTCCGCGAATACTCAAACATTAGTGGTTGGTCACCGCGATTGATGATGGAGGGCGGTGAGCCGAGGACTCAAGAGACAGCTGAAGAAGTCGAACACATTGGTGGATCGCGTGTTGTTGGACTCGTCGAGTTAGTGGCCAACAACAGCACTAGAAAGGGCTTTTGTCGTCCGGCAAGCGGTTGACTCGCGTGTCACGGAGAATGATGGAGACTTGCGGTGAGCAACGTCGACCGAGCGGAGGGAGAACTCTGCGCGTAGAGGTGCTTGTGTGACAGTGGGGCCCGATAAACCTCAGTCACTTGGTGACGGCAAGCTAGTGCTTGGAAGGGCGCCTTCGTGCACTAGCGCCTACAGGCGGTCCGCACAGCGGGTAAGGTCTGTTCCGGACCACAGCCCGGTCAGGTCACGTCCTGGTCACCTGACCGGAAGCTGTGACCTGTGCACGAGAACAAATGTGAGCAGCATTCAAATAGGTCATGCAAATACAAGGATCATCCATTCTTGTGCAGCTTGTCGACGTCATCATTCTCCTTGTCGATGACCGAGCAGCGAAGCAACACCATCATGCGCTGGAAGGCGCTACTGCAGCAACCAAATATGAAGAGCGACGACCTCTACGACCAGGACAATGGCATTAAACAGGTCGTGCTAAGAGCATTCGGCTTCGTCGATTCTTACCTGTCGTATGCATCGACACCAGCGACAAGAGCGCTCAAGCGTGCGAAACGCGAAGGTCATAATTGGCTTTCTGCAAACAGAATTTGGTTAAAGATCAAAGCGCTTCCAGACGTGCGCTTGCTGCACTGGAATTTCAGTCACCTGTCGCATCTCGAGACAACACCAGCGCGCTCCACGCATGCTCGTGGGGTCTTCATCGACAAGACGCTTCGCATATTCATCATCTACGAGCCACGAGCATATCAGAAGCAAGTCAATCAGTGGTTTGGCTCTAGTCTCAACAGCTTAGCTAGATACTATAAATCGTTTACCCTAAACCCTTGTTTTGGTCTGCGGCAGCCAGCGCAGAACGAGAGACTGCGAGAAACGCGTCCTCCGCTTCGGGCTGTGCTGCTGGAATAGACACCGCCATCTCCTGACGACGATGTCCCTTCGGCTTGCGTGCACATGTGGGCTTCAAATAACCCACACAACCAAGTATTATGTTCGCAGATAACAATCCTCGTGAACTTAGCGTTGCATGAAAATATCTAAATCAAGTATATGCCCATTTATCATAAATTAGTTGATCGCATGATGAAAAATGTTGCTCAGTGGAGGTGAGGAGCACGATGACCTGGATGACGATGCTCGGATTCAGTTCTCTATCTTGACCTACATCAGTGTCATTGCTTTCACTCTCCTCATCGCTGTCATCCTCGCTTACCTCAAAGTCGCTGGGCAAGTCAACCGGCTTGGGCAAGTCAGGCAAGCGATCTCGGGCTGGCGGCTCAGCGACGCCACGCTGGATGTCGTCTCGCAGCTTCACGTAATGACGCGAGATGGTCTCGATCGTCTGGATGAATCGCGGCAGCGACGGATGTGGCGACCCAATGGCAGCATTCAACTCTCGGTTGAAACGCTCCAAAGGGTTGTTCGTCCGCGCAACCGCATCTTTCCGCAAACCGAACACCGTCCATAGGTGGGGAGGGAGGAGCCGTACCCACGTCGCAGTGAAATAGCGCCAGAACTTGCGCCACTTACTCGAGGAGTACGGGATTCCTTCCTCCTCACACCGAGCTCTGACCTTCGCGTGAACCCACGCCACTCCTTGCCGCTCCACGAAGAGCGTGACGTTTTCGTAGCGTAGGAGCGTGATCAACTGAGGGTGAGCCCATCCGATCAGGCGGTCGAGTCGGTCGGTCTGCTGCGCACGTCGCCCTGGCCACACGTGGTGGAACTGGAAGAAGCGCAGCACCGAGTTTCTCACGAGCGAGAGTGGCGGCACTTCGACGCGTCCATGAAGGTCTGAGCCGTAGTGGAGTGCACGCGCCCGGTTCACACGCCGAATGACTTGAGCCTTCGTAAGGCCGCGCACCACAGCCCCCCCATCCACACTGTAGAACTGCAGGCTTACAGCATCCCAGATCTGGGACGGCGAGTCGGATGACGCGATCGCCATGCGGTCAACAACCTGCTTCATTGCTGACTGCACACATCTCGAGGAGCGTGCGCCACGGTCAAGCTCGACCGCTCTGACTCGACTCGGCGGCGTGCACGTGTGCGGAATGCTGTTGGCGAAGTCGTAATCCATTATGGCGGCGTAGAATGCGATGCTACCGGGGCACTGCTGACTCCGGTAGTAGCTACGGCGATACGTGATCTTGACCATCGTTGCGTTGGCACGGGTTAGCTCGTAGCCGTTGATGAAGATCTTGGTCCGGCCGGTTCTCCTGTTGGTGGCTGCTGCCGCTGTCGGCGCGGTCTCACTCGCCTCATCGGAGTCGAAGCCGCCCGAACCAAAACCTTGATCACCATCGCGCGCAATCGGCACCAAATCTTGGGCATCACCAGACGCTCTACGCGTTGTGGCGGACGGGTTGTCGATGGCCTGATGATTATCGGTGCCCAGGTCGCGGTTGGCTTGGGCCATTGCGCGGAGCCGAAGAGCTGATGGCATTGTAGGGACGCTTGGTGGTTGCTGGTGGTGGTGGCCGCTAGTGAAGAAATTGATCACTGAGCAGGCAAGCCTAGGTCCTGTGTAGACCACTCACCACCACAGGATTGATGGCCATCAATGTGTCGTTGGCTGTGGTTGGTGGCTCTAAAATCTGTGACCTGTGGCGTGACCGTGTGACCACAAATGACCTAGGTGAAAAACCTCGTGACCTTTCAGTGACCAACATGAAAAACCAATTCTGATCATTACTGTGACCTGCTCATCGTTTGACCCGAAATGGTCGCTACGGCACAGCGCAGATCGGCGACCGGTATCTGACGGGAACCCGCGTCGGGGTCAGTTACCGGCGCCGGGTCACCTGGCTGGAGCCGGCCAGGGCCTGGAGCCGGCCACGTGGCGGCGGTCTAGCTTCCGATTTTGCCATCCCCCCCCAGTCAGGTACATACCTAGCGATCCCTGTGCGTCGGCGTGCTTGCCGGCTGTTTGGCTGCCTGTGTGTAGTGGCTTTGTTGGGAGCAACCTCCCCTTGCCTGACGAGTGGACCGTGGCTAATAGACGGCTTCGGGTAGCCCTCTATACTCCTGTAGTTCGAGCGTTAAGCTGGTAATACACTCTATAATGTTGAGAGAGCGTGAGAAAAAGAGGTCGGGGGACACACTATGCCTTGGATCGATATGGCCTGCATATTAATAGCGGTTGTCAGACGCTAGTCTCTATCTCAACTCTAGAGTCACTGGGAGCGCCCTGGCGGCTTATTACACCCCTACTCATTGGGGCTAGGAACAAGGCTAGATCGAAAGGGCTGCTAAAGGGTACACAACGTGAGATATTGACCTGCGTTTAGCCGGTGTTTAGTCGGTTAAGGCACTTGCGAGCTAGGCAGAGCCGGCGCTACCCCTTCGCCAGTGTTTCTGCCTTGGTCCGGCGCTGTATTGCATTCGCCCGGCCAGAAAACCACACCCACTTCATCACAGCAGACTACCGACGAGAATGTCGGGTTTCTTTCTCGTGTTTTGGTTATCTACGACAAGGCACAGACAATGATTCGCTACATCGTCGCTGACAAATGTTCAACCAATCAGTGTGTTGCAACTCAGCTAGGTGTGCCTCTGATTGGGTGTGATAGCCACCGGTTCAATCTGGCAGTGAACTAGTAAGTATCAGGATCAAATGGATCAGATTCAAAAATCTGATAATTACTCTATGGCATGTCAATAACCTTGCCACTCTCGCAAAAGCTACCGATCTCAAGCCGATTAAAGGCCAACGCCACCCGTTGGACATCTGTTTTTAAGATGCTGAAGCGTTATGCGCAGATACGAGAGGCGATCATGACGGCCGACGCCGTCGAAGATATTGTTCCTCGTGGCGCCGCGCATCACCGCGTCCTCGCTCACCTGGCCAAGCTCAAGGAGCTTGTTAGCGTGTGTATCAAGCTCCAAGTCGAGGAGCACACTCTCGGTGACGTAGCTTGCCTGATAAGCAATGTTGAGACATCCGGACAGAGAGGAACAGCACCCAACTAAGGTGGATGCATCGATGGGTCAAGCAAACGTGCCTGGAACGACTCCATACTCCAGAGGAACACGTCGGCATTTGATAGCCGAGAAAGGGCCTAATGAGTTTCCACAACTTGATGATCATATATGACTGATGCACCGACAGGCAAAGCCATCGGGCTGCATCCAAGGACTGAGCAGTAACTAGAAGCAGGGGACACACTCAAAGTTGTCTCCATAGGCAGAGTGAATGTAACTTCCGAAGAACGACGGGAACCCAGTCTTGATCAAGTATGCTCCTGGTGGAACCGTCGATTGATTCAAGCCTCGCGTGGTCGTAAAGGAATAGGGTCTAGGGTTGGCGGTGCGCTTGGAGGTTCGACGACTCCTTCTCTAACTAGCAGCAACATTGTAGTGGGAGGTAGAGCAAATGGACGTGGAAACAGCATTTAAGAACAAATACCTCAACGAAGAGATGTATATGGAGCAACCAGAAGGCTATATCTAACCGGGAAAGGAGAAGCATGTGCGCCTCCTCTGGAAGTCGCTCCACGGCTCAAAACAGGCACTGCGTGTCTGGTACTACTACTGGTACTACGCACCCTACGAGTTCATCATGGACAAAGGATACCGCTGACTCTCTGACGACCATTGTGTATTCATCAAGACGAGTGGGAGAGAGACATGTATTGTGGATGACTAGATGTTGTGTTAGACCCATATTTGAACACAGCCACAGCAACGATCGATAAGCAAGAACAGACAGCTACAACTTCGGCTATCCTGTTCAGACCTATATTCTGGTAGACTGCATCGCGAACGCGACAGACAGCAATAATCACCCGTGGAAGAGGTTGAGCAGTATTACAGCAGCAATCGTGGTGCTGCTAGGTGCGCCGGACGGCCTTTTCAGGGTGTCCGACGGCGCCTTGATCCCCGATTCGAGCTCGCATCTTCTGACGCATTTGGCCGTTCCGAATCCTGATGTCATGGTTGTCATCGCGGCTTAGCGCGAGAATGATGTAAGGGAACGCATTACGCCACCACTTTTCCACCCTGTTTTTTCGCGCACGCTGCAAGGGCTCTGTGGATTGGCGACCTCCGCACCCAAAAGGACTATTTTCAAGCAACCCGAAAATTTGGGACACGCCTTTTTGGGCAAAACATGGCGTTCATACCGTGGTACTGGAAGACCACAATCAAGATGTGGGTGTCAACCCCATACAAGATGGTGAATATCAAGATACGAAACGGACTCAAAGCATTTGTGGAAGTCGTGAATCACCCCTATACCAAAATCGTTGTGCAGCGACCAGGAGACGGCGCTTTCATCTCTTGCGTGATTACCGGACACAAGATTACAGCTAGTCAGTTGTTGTGCTTTTCGGCGGGCACATGTTCATCAAGAAGAGTGGCGAATTCAACGGATACATGCACGCATCAAGAGCAACCGGAAACGTATCGACGGCGGTACACAACGAAGTCTGGCGTGCGGTGAACTCGAAATTCACTGACACCCCAACGAAAAAGTGCCGCGAAGACCATGTGTGATTTACTTCGCTCGATGATTCGAGTAGTGGTTTTGCATCTTGTGTGTCATCCGATTCCATGTCCTGAACCATGTGACCGAATATGACCCGAATCCAGTGTCCCGCATTAGGTTCGACCTCTATTCAAAGTGATGATCATCTTCAGGTGACACACAAAGACATCGTTTGGACCCTTGCGGGCTGGTGTCAAGCGTCGACGTTTGCGGCAGTTGTCGTTATAGCCATTCAAACCGCCCGCCTTCTCCGCGACATAGCGGCGGAGCGCTCGGATGATAGGCGTGTTCACACCGCTTCCGCACTTGCGTGACGCCTTCACACTGACGCTGATCCGAGGTGACTTCACAGCTTCACTACCGCCTCCAGTGGGTGGACGGAGCGTCGCGAAGCGTGCTGAACATCTCGCGTGTAAGGCGGATGATCGCCGGCGCAGCAGCCGTCGTGATGCGCGTCTTTGATAAGGACCGCTTCGTTCGTCATCGGCTTCATGTTGTGTACTCAGCCAGCAGGTACGTACACTGTATCACCTGCTTGCTGAGTGCGCTCCATGGACTTCCCATTCAGGCCGCGGAACTTCCAGAGATTTGTGCCCCGCAGCAACACTCAGTATGTTGCTTCAGACCAGAGAGCACCGGTGCTGGCGACGCGCTGGTGGCTCAACGATCTCGACAGTCGAGTCCGAGTCACTCTTGTGCACGGTCTCGCCGGAGGAGCTGGCAGCACGCTTGCTACCAGAGAGCCGACCGGTGCTCCCAGCCGACCGCATCGCCACCGCTCCCAACGAGTCGGTCGCGTTTGTACCCGTGGCCGTCGCCGCTGGTGATAAAACACCCGATGGAGCCGGCTGAGTCGAGCCGCTGGCTGACCGGTACGCATGAAACGACACCCCATCCGGTACCAGCGCAGGATCATCAGACGCACACGCCCGCAAGAGCTGCCACCACGAGTGCGCGTCGCCGCCGACTGCCTGAGCGGGTAGCTGAGACAGTTGTCGCGGACCCAGCTCGTCGGAATGTGCGGGTTGTTCACGCGATAAGCATTCGCTGGGTCATCGATCGCGACCACCTTCAGTCGCGCGAACGCGTCCCTCAGCGCGGCAGGCACGGTGGCTCGGCCAATATCCATTTTATCGGATACATACAGACTGGCTGACTACTGTTCTGGTTGGTTGTGAGGCCATCGGGCCCTCACATGCATGCGGCCCCATACCACAAGGAAAGAGCGTAGGGAATGGCTCGTATGTTTGATACATGCCCCTATGAATTGTGTATAAACCTAAACCCTAAACCCTAGCAAGTTTGGCTTGTATTGATTATCGGCAGACAAAACCCCCAGTCTCCCTACCAAAAGGACCATATAGCGCCAATTGTGAAACGTAAAGTGATGATACAGTGGTCACAATACCTCTTAGCTATGAATGACACACGTGTACTATAGACTGGTGTCGGGCCTGCCGGTCGAATAACGACAAACATGTGCCACAATTCTGTTGGTGGATCGGTCATAATCTGGGGGGTTGGAGGGTCTGGTTGCAAGGCGTCCGAGCTGAAGTTTCTGGATGGTAACCAGTATGCAAGCAAGTACACTGGAACGCTGTACACGCATTTGCAGCCGTTCTTCGATAACACCTTCCCCAATGCTCGAAAACAATCAGCGTCGACTATAAGACAGTGGTTCTAAAGCCAAGGCATTGTAGTTTTCCCGTGGGCGACACTCTCCATCAACTTCAATCCAATCGAGATCGTGTGGGGTATCCTTATGAAGCATCTTGACGCTCAAGGGAAGTAATAGAGCTTTGTTGGCGATGGGACTCTGGTGGTTTGGTCGTCTCCCTGCCTATCTCAAACGATTTGTCAGCTCGCTGCGCAAGCCGCCAGGTGTTGGAAGGTCAGGGAGCCAAAGATCGACTGGATTGAGAGCTCAGGATCGAAACTGGAGAGAATGAAGCGTAGAAGAAGAGATAGTACCTACTGGAAACGTTGAGTCGAATTGCGCAATGCTGCTGACGCGATATCCTGGAGGTGGAGGGGTCGTGCGCTCACATCAAGTCGCTGGTGGCCGTGTATGTCGACAGAACCGCCAGATCGAGCCTGATGCAGTCCATCTCGCGGTAGCGTTGCTGTGCGCCGCGGGTGCGCACGCGCATCTCGCGTGAAATGCCGTCGAGGCGTTCGTTGCTGGTAGAGTTTGTATCTGTTGCTATTCGTCTCAGCGCGCAAGGGGTGGATAGCTGCGTGGAGGTTCGTAAGCTGCGCTGCTCCTCCGTCGGCGTGCTCAGCCGGTTGCTCGGTATGTGGGAGGGGTGATGGCGCGCACTTCACTCATCGGGACCTGTCGCAGAGATCAGCCCACGACTCTGAGTACTCTGTAGCTAGAGGAACATCCGCTCTTGGAGACTCGGGGTCTTGCGCAGCTTGGTCTCTTGGAACGCCTTGTTATCCCTTAAGATGTTGGCGTCGGCCTGGATAGCAGGGCAGAGGTTGGTGCAGCCGATGGCCAGTTCCGTAGGAAGGACAGACACCTCCACATAATCGCGTGAAGGTGGTGCTTGGCACTGCAGTAGACTTGGCAGTCGACCAGCGTCTTCCCAGGCATGTTCGTTTGTTTGAAGGGGTGAAACGAGCGCACGAGTAGTAGTCGGTGCCGGTTTGCTTCATGTGGTAGCGTGGCGCGACCTCGAGAGTCGTATTGTTGCCCAATGTCTGGGCTTTCGAACGAGCACAGTTGCTTGCGTGGTCGCCTAGTGGAACCGCTACGGTGACCCTTCGCTTGCTGTCGGCAGGAAGCAACACGACAACCATGTACTACTCGCTGGACTCGATCTTTACAAATCAATCCGGGAAATTCCGAGGAAACATATATGCGATGATGTCAGCTGTTGCAGCGTTCCGAGTGAAGTATCCCCATTTATAGATCGCCAATCAAACGTGGCAAGGCGGGCCCCCACGTCCTTTGGTCTTTTTTGCAGGGGCCACACTGCGACATGAATCACGTTGGAAGTAAGACGTGGCTGGTCCCAGGAGAGTGTCGCGACGTAAAGACTGGGCCAGCAGCTCGTTGTTATGGTAGCTAAAATTTCTACGATTCAACAGCTCCAAATAAAGCTGTCTGTTCGACAGATCTAGTGTGGTGTGTTTGGTCACTGCATTCTCATCTGGAGTATGTAGTGATTGAGATATGCATCATGATCGCCACCAAAGTCAATTTGCGACTCGGTGGCAATCTGAACCATTCACTCGGCTTCGGTGGATGATGAGTGAATCGCTCATCCTCAGATGGCTGGAACGCAAGCAATCACATTCTTCACCTGTTGAGAATGTTCATTCATGCGCCAGCTCCGCATGCCGATGTTAGTGTTGTCGTGATTCACGTATGCCACGACTCGCGACGTCAAACACGAGCTTGCTCTGGTTTCTGTCAATCATATGCGTGTATTCCTAAGATCGCGATGAATACGAAACTGAAGTCCTGCGTGAAGTCGCTGTGCTCGGCATACAATTATGATACCTACCAAGAAGACGAGTTCTGTTGCGCAATTTCAGCCACACCGACCCACACCGACCGTGTGGCATTTGTCCGATGAAGCATTGTCACCGACGCAATAAAGGCCAACATTCTGCAACAAGATGAGTGCATGATCCTACCTATGCTCATCCTCAGCAACATGAAGTCTACACGTGAAATCGTCCTACCTAAGCGTGACTATCCGTCCCCGAAGCAGGTGCAGAACTGTGTCCAGTACCTCCGCCGGCACCAAGGGACCAAGAATACGCTCTACGCTGTCAAGCAAGCCGTCGAAGGACTCAAGCTCTGCGTCGACGACCCTGACATTACACCGTTTGTCTCCGGTGCTCGCGAGGATGAGAACAAAGTTCCGTACGTTGGACAAGGAACAGATGATGACCCATTCATCCTCGGTGTTACTACCCCTGGTTTGCTACGAGCTTGTCTATCCTTCGCCAGCAACGATCGGACGACTGTTTTTAATGCCGACGCCACCTTCAAGTTGAGTGATGTGGGATACCCATCCATCACCTGTGGCTTCACGGATGCCAGTCGACGATACCAAATAGCAGCGATCATTATCGTCACCCGCCGAACAACTCAAGAGTATGCAGCGTGCCGCCGTGCTTCTTCCACGTCATATACAACGTGAGAAAGTGGACGCAGCACCTAGCGCCAGAGTTGCAGCGTGTAGTGATACAAGGTATAATGCAATGCATTACTCCGATAGCTACGACAACCTCATCAAGGCGAAGGATGACGTGTGCGTGAACTGGATGTCGATCCCGCAGCTGGCTGTCTTCGCACGGAACTTCGAAACGCAGTGGCTCGACAACCGATACTGGCGCTGGCACGTTTTCCATACTCCACCTGGTTTTGCGACAACAAATAACCCATGCGAAGGTTTCAATGCGACGATCAAGGTGTACAAAGGTGACGGCGATATCACATGAAGTGACTGCTCGAGATCACGTGCAAGATTGTCAAGGATGCCATTACCCGCCAACCGACACGGATTCACGAAATCGTTCCAACATCAAGAACGCTTCTCGTCGCAGCAAATGCCATGATGCCCAGTGGCGTATCGTACCGAAAATGAGTCGGTCGTGAGAGTACTGCAGCTGGCTGGTCGGTCCTCCGACCAACCCATAAGTCAGATCATGGAGGAGTTCAAGTTGGCCGTCGGTGGACCGTTTAGGCGCCGAGCAGTAGACCAAGCGAACTCAGGAAATGATGTGTTGCCCGCTCCAAATCCAGACGAGATTTTTGGTGTCGCACTCACAGTTCGAGTGGAGCGGGCGCGCGCATCGAAACTCTACGATGGCGTAGTGTAGGGTCGCTCAAGCGTGCGCATATTGCCAACATGCCAACTGACGGCAGGTACGTGGATGTGTCAAGGTTCAAGCTCGTGTCAATACTTCATGAAGTACCGATCGTGTACCCACGTCATCGTCGCAAGAAAGGCGAAAAAGCTACCAGTTCCTGGTCATGAGGACAGGACCAGCAGACTTTTCAACCGTCAGGTGTGCCAGAGTCGAGCACCACAACCAGCGGCTGACGGCAGTAATCGCAACTTCATCGGTTTGGGCTTCGCCCCGATGCGTTATGCGAGCCATGAGGATCCCAGGTTGACGCCAGGCGATTGCGAGTAGACTGGCTACCGCTATTGCCACCTACAGCCAGCCTACCGTCAGCTTCCAGGCGACGAATGTGCTTGCGGTTTCGACCCAGATCCGCCAGCCCAAGGCAGCGAGGTTCTCAGCTGTCAGCATGAGAAAAGTTTACGGAATCTGCGCCTGCCCGACAGTCCAGCCGGGATCGAACGTCGGTACCATCGTGGGCTGACCAGCAGTCCAACTACCAACGTAAATCCGTCCCACCATAAGTCTGGTAGCCGGCGCCAGCAGCACACACCACCCAGCCAGCGTCAGCACTCGCCCCCCAGTCCATGGCACCGATATGACACCACGTCTTCTTGTTTACTGAACGAGGGTCGGTCTAACAGCCAGCCTCAGTGCCTACGTACGTCACATCTGTACCAGCACCAAGCCACCAGCCCGTACTCGTACCCGTACCAAGCACCAGCCCCTACATGTACCAAACCACCAGCGCCTATATGCACCGAATATCCAGAGGCCATGCATGGTATGAGCCACAGCACCATCATCAATCAGTCCATCCCACAGTCAAGTCATCCGAGCCACCAGCTCCAGTACCAGCACCAGCACCCACACCATGTCCACCACCAGCACCAGCCACAAGATGGAGATGTCTCCTTGTCCAAGTCACCCTCCGATGGCTTCAAGAGCTGTGCATATCCAGGATACGTTTCCGGCCTGAATCGTACCTAATTGGTACGTGGAGGTTATTGCATTTTCCCGACTGAAGATCACGCTATCGGTACGTGAAGGTTACTGCATTTGCAGTTGATGGTCTCATCGCGTCTAACCACTGATCCTCATTCTCATTCCAGATAAGAATAAAGGACGAGTTCTCACAGCTTCTCTGGATAGCATATCATCTTCGGGAGCTCGCACTTGCAAATTGTAGGCATGGTGACGAGAAGCCAATCCCGCACGCGCTGCAGCAAGTTAAAGAAAGAGTACCCCGGCTCCCACTTGAATGGAGCTGTCACGATGGCGATGCGCACAGCGCTGTTGAACCGAGGTTTTCTGATGGCGAGATCGAGAGTATCCTGTCTCAGTTGTACAGCACCCGCAGAGGGTTCGTCTCGAAAGCAAGCGTAGAGCATTACGTTGCCCATGTTCGGCCACCAAGACAAGGTGCGTTGGTCTCAACTCTTGTCTCAACTCTTGATGCCAACGATCACTAACTTCGACATCGTACAGTTGAGCCGACTACTGCTTTTGATACTTCTACCCCAGGTGTGACATCCGGTGTCACAAGAACCGAATATCACCACGTATATATTCGTCTCGGTATGTCGCGCTGTCTGTGGGACTCTGTGTTCTACTGAGAATGGACTGTGCTGCTTAGATTCGCTACAGTACAGTGGCAATATGTAAACTCTCGGTACGCTCCTCCTCCTGGTCTTCTTGTATTGTGCTGACGTGCGCAGTTGGTAAAGAAAAAGGCCAAGTCTCAGCAATCGCGAATGAGTCACAAGATACGAGCACGACTTCCGACAATCCTGATGAGATACCGAAGTATTCCATCATGTTGATTTACGAGAGGAGCTAATGCTGTGATGGATTATGAAGATGTTGTATACATCAGTGACCACGCCATGTATGACCTTACGGACTCACCACTCACAGCCGTCGCACCAGCCGATCCCCCATCATGGCCGTCGGCTGTGATAGAACTCGATGATGTTGGGGATGATTCCAGTGCTTCTGAGCGTGGAGCTATGAGTGATGGGGGGGAGCACGGTGTCGGCAGTCTCTGTCTCAACAACATCGTTGACCAGGAGTGCGATAATGCCGAGGACGGGGAAGACGAAGATGACGGGGAAGACAAGGTCGATAAATATATCGACGATGACGAGGAGGAGGACGAAGAGTGCACAGACAAAATGGACCTCAACTACTATCCGTATGATACTACCGTCGATACAAAAACCACTGGAAGTGGTGTTAAGGCTCTTGTGCGCTGGCGTGACTCCTGGGTCAGGATCGGCGACTTTCACTTGCGACTCGGGCGACTTGGGGGTTCAACTACGTCGACATCAGAATTGTCGCTGAGGTCGGAGTCACCGTCCGAGCAGCCATCGTATTTCTCGAACTTCATGGTTTGTTTTTGTTCGTTCTCTAAAATGCGTATGTTCTATTAACAACGTCAGCGACAACAAAGGGGCGACGTGTTCTCAAGGCGAAGAATCCAAAGAAGTGTCTGTTCCCATTTAAGGTTGAAATATGTCAGTCTGGGTAAAACCTTGCGCAGAGAAAAGCCGGTCGGAGGCTGCACTGAGAAAGGTGTTCCCGCCGGACAATAGAGTGACCCACGCACAATAGGGAAAACGCAACATCTCGGGCCACCTCGCGTTACGGTGAATATTTATCCTCGCTACGAAATCCGCAGTGATGATTCGTATTGGGGAGGTCATACTCGCACAAAGCGCTTTCATTGGTTCACAAAGCGTTATGACATTTCGGCAGTTAAAACACGAGGCAAGTTGGCATGAATGCAGATATAGGTTCACGAGGATTCCTGTAGTTCACGAGGATTCCTGTAGTTATAGGTAAATGTAGGTTCTTTCATGAGGTGAACGAATGCTTCAAGTTCACTCAGTGTCGTGAGGTGCCGTTCAGTAAGGATGGTAGCGCATTGCTATGCCACATGCACAAAATCACAGGGACAGTTGGAAACACTTCTTCCAATGCGTTCAGCAATGCCAGATCTCGATCAACAAAAACCACTTGAGGGAGATCAATGCTTCGTTCAGAGAGTAAATCCCGAAGACACTGTAACGCCCACTTGTAGTCTTCGCCTGTTTCATGCGAAAGAAAAGCGTTCGCAAGATGAAGCGTCTTGTTCATGCCGGACACGCCAATGATGTTGAGCAATGGCATCTGGTAGCGATTTGTTTTGTAGGTGCAGTCCATAAGGATCACGTCGGAGTTTCGTCGGAAGATGTCGACCCACTGATCGTGAGCCATGAACAGATGTGTCAACCGCTTGTCAGCATCGAACTTGATCCTTGAAAAGAACGGCCCTCTTTTCAACGTGTCCATAGCAAGCTGGAATCGCGATCTGTCACCTTGTTCTTCTTTATGGAGTTCCTGCCGTTTGTTGTTGATGTCTAACCTAACAAGCGAGATCTTTGGGTTGTCCAGTAGTAAGCGCGCGAGTGATTGTGTCGGTGTCACACCGCACCGAGCGTCGGCCAGGATTGTCGCCTCCACGTCGGCTGTCATGTCCATTCTACGGTGTGTCGGATGCGAGCCTGGATCCTCTGAAGGCGGGTGATTGTGCGTGGCTTCGAGACCTATGTGTTGCACAACCCACACAGTTGCATAATCCCTGACTTCGCGAACTATACGAACCCGGGCAGGACATCCGCATTTTCGCGTAGCCACATTGGGGCGTCGTGCACTCCCTGGTCGAGGCTTGTATTCCATGCGCGAACCATATCGGCCGCATACCATGTCGACCCGACACACCTCTTTCAGTCTATTTCGGAGCGATCGCTCCACCACAAAGGCATAACCGTGATTACGGGCAAACATATTCATCGCATCTTGAGCTTCTTCTCTGCTTAAATACTCTGCAATAGGTGGCGGTAGGAGCCAGGGATCATTCCAATTGCATGTCAACATTCCTAGTGACCTCCATCGGATTGACAATTAATAATTCTACTATTTCGCTGCACTATTGCGAATGTTGCGAAGCGCGACGTCGACGTCATGCACGCCCCAATGCTCCTTGTTTATCTTCAAAAACATGATGATCTCAAGAGTGTCGTTGTCGAGTCGCTTTCTGAGGTCACTGAAAACGAGTTTAGCTGTTGAAAAGAGACGCTCACAGATATTTGACGTCGGTGGAACCCATTTGACGGGTCCAAAGCGTGCCTTTTGTGTGATGAGGTGGCTGTACGCTTCGCCAGCTCAGGCGAGCTGGCAGATAGGCGTCTGGTGGCTGGCAGTAGCGAAGGGGTGGCGCTACGCCAGCTCAAGCACTTTAGAAAATCAAAGTACGACGCGCGTAGAGCTGGTGTATTAGCTCAATACGCTGGTCGGTACCTCACGTTGTGTACCCTTTGACTCGGTCCTTTCAATGGGATCTCGGTAGGAGAGTTTCCTGGACCGCTCGTCGTTTCAGGCACTACACCGCTAGGGTATAACCGTACTACGAAGGCAAATATGCAGGGGCTGCGACGGAGTTGGTCTCGATCGGCCAGCCAGATAGGGGTGCGAGCTTACCTCTCCTAGGTAGCTCGCGGGCTCAATATGAAATGCACCACTCGTATGTCTAGCACACCAGCTAGGATACGCAGTAGATGCAAAGAATACACTCACACGAAGTGCCTCAGACCCTTGACCTAGCCAGGATCCTCGGCAGACGGCAAGAATGCCAGGAACTATGTCCTCACGCTCTCACACGCACACACACCAGCTGCCACACTGGCGAGCCAACACACACTGCTCTTCACACGCTAGCGCACACGCAAACTTACTCGTGGGGCGCGCGCCAACTCTGTTGGGCTGGCGGAGGCTGCGCTCTGGGGGAGACTTGTGGGGTACGAGGGAAAAACGAGAGTCTTTTGTGTCAGGTTGCCCGCGAGGGTTTTCCTGCTTAAACTAATACTGCGTGTCTACGTGGCGCTGGGTCGCCAGCTTTGGACCTCTGAAAACCGATATGGAACCGGTTTGCTAGCTACTTCAACCGCTGGGTGGTACCTGACTGGTACACCGCGGATCCTGGCAGTTGGCGAGCCAACGCCGGCTCGCCGACCCCACGAGGGCTGGGGGGCCAACTCCCCCTCGCCCATTCAGTAGTATTCAATCAAGCGTTCTAGCCTATTGCGACTGGGTCGCCCATCAAGACGCCAGGCACATCACCACAACCGCCCCTCGACCACAGTCCTCTCACGTCAACGACCAGTGTGAGGATCTTGGTCGCCTCACTTCCGAACTTGCCCGTCGACTTCGCATGGAGACCAACCCCAATCACGACGAGGTGCCGGCGGCAGCGTCGCCTGCTGCTGAGTTGGCACGGCTGCCCGCGATGTCGCCACCCGTTGTCGACGAGGAGGCCGAGTGCGAGCCCGCGGTCGTGCGCTCTGCATCTCAAGATCTCGGTACGCACTCGCTTGCGTGGGCGCCGCGTTGGCGATGGCTGATCTTCGTCGTTTGTCTCGCAGCTGAGGACGTGGCGCTCGTTCCGTCCGTGTCGGTGCCTCGGTCTGCACCTTGGCGCTCGTTCGTTGACTCCGGCGATCGCGACGGTGACGCCGTAGCTCGCTTGCTAGCCAACACCCCAGCCGACGAGGACGCAGCGCGCACCCGACTTGAGGAGATGCGCCAGCTTGCCGATCAGCGTCTGTCGGAGCTGCTCGCAGTACAGCTTGCGTCACCGACGGTGCCTGATCGCATTGCTGAGTGGTAGACGTTGATGTCTGGTGCCGTTGCGCCGCTCGTGAACGAGCCCACTGACATCTTGCAAGTCGGCGTGCCTCTCGCACTCGAGGAAACCTCGTCGGAGACCCGCGAGCCGCTCGCCGAAGTCGCTGATGCACTCGCTCTCATCGCGTCTCTGCAGAAGGCCTTCGGCTCCTCGCGCCTGCGCGAACGCATCGTGAACACGGCGCGTGCTTGCAGTTGGCTCAGCAACGTCGTCGACAGCTTGCTAGCCGTCATCCGTGTACAGGATGCGTTGCTGGCACTCCCACGTGCCGAGTCGCCGTCGCCTGAACTCGCTCTTGTCTCTGGTTGGGAGTCAGCGCACGTACGCCACCTAGCGCGTCGCCTCGAGAAACGGGAGGCTGCTCTTCGCGCGGCAGTTCAGCGCCGTCGTGACGCCGAGACGGTAGAGCGAAAGGCCGTGGCGGGCGAGGTCGAGGCTGTCCGGCAGCATGAGACCCTGCTCGGTCTTTACGACGATCGTCAGGCTCAGCTTCAGCGCGCGCAGCTTGATCTTGGTGAGAGCGAGGCTCGTCGTGTTCGACTCGAGACACGTGTGCGGGAGCTCGGAGAGGAGTTGGACGCTGCGCTGCGTCAGGCGCTTCCGGCGCTCAGCGTTGACCAAGCCCGTCACGTGTACGAGTTCGTGTGGCGTCATGGATGCGGCCAAGGTGACGAGCGCGCGTGGGCTGAGCTCGTCGGGGCGTGCGCACAGAACGACCCGTCAGCTGTCCCGATGGACATCTCCCTTTTGGTGATGCGGGCGTGCCGTTCTGCTCGCGTGGTTCATGCCGCTCCCGACCGCAAGCATCTCGACGTGTCACGCTTTCCGCCCGCGCTGTCTCCTGCTGCAGAGTCACCAGGATCATCGGCACGCGCACTGACTGTCGGCTCTGCATCTTCTGGTCTCGCTTGTGGTGCTTCTCTCGTGCCATCGACGTCCGTGAGCCACTTCTCTGCCGCCTCTGCCCGTCGTTCGATTCAGTTCCAACGCCACGGCGGCGACGCCGACAATGCCGATTGCGGTGGCCAAGTCGACACGAGTGAATGGGGTTGCGACGACGACGTCGCTCATCACGACGAACAGCGGGGCGCTGATGGTGATCAGTGCAGCGGTGTCCGCACCGCTCCGGCGGCGGCGGCGGCTGCGACAGCCAAGCCTCTGCGCGGCCTTGACGCGCGTCATCCGCCAGTCATCGACCTTGAAGATTCAGCCAGCGACGCCTCGTCGGACGGACCGCGCACACCACGTGGCGTGAAGCGCCGCGTCGCGTCAACTGTCGCAGCGAACGCGATGACTGCTCAGCGTCTCGCGCGCACGTACGGGACCGAAGGCATCGATGCCTTCAGTCCTCCAACCAAGCGGCGACCATCTCCGTCGAGTCTCTCCACTCCATCGTCTGCAACACCATCGGACCGCTCTATGCGCACAGTGGCAGCGCCTGCTCAAGGCCGCGGCGACGTGTCGACGCGTGGCGAAGTTGAGATAGCCGTGCAGGATCGACATGATGCAGCGTCACGCACTCCCGCTGCGATGACGCCGTCCGGCGTGGCTGCTCTCCGGCGCGCAACGCCGATGATCATCGTGACTAGCGAGCCTGGGGCGTCGCCACAAGATGCGGCGGCTGCGCTCCCTCCGCTGACATTCGTGGGACCGGAGTCGGCGGCGCGCATCGCGGACTACACGGCCGTCCCGCACGCCGTCGGGGGCGATGCGCCGTCAGGTGTCGCGTTTGCGCGCGTGGACATTCCGTTTGCGCTGAGTCCGACGCGTGGTCGAAGCAGCACCGTGGCGTACAGCTCGCTGACGGACCTTCACTTTCGCGAGCTTCTTGGAATCTCAATGCAGCGTTCGGCACATGGACAGTCACCGTACTTTCCCAATTACGAGCCCGTCCGCAATCAAACGGAGCTTCAGCTGGCGCGCCTCGGCGCGCGCGGGGTCGGCGCAATGGATGACGTGCTGAGCCAGCGCCCGTGGGACCGCATGTGGACCGAGCGGGTGACGCATGTCTTCCTGTTCGACCCCAACACGCTGAGTCGCGTGCAGGTCGACTGGTTGTTTCGGGTGCTCGAGTTCATGTACCGCTACCGTCGCCAATATTGGCAACGCCAACATTGGTACGCTCTGTCTCGTCAGCAGTCGGCGGGCCAAGACGTGATCGACGCATACACCGCGCGCGAAGCTTCCAACCGTGATCTCGTCGTCGCGTTCAACGCGTTGATTCGAGCTGCGCCGCCAGGTATCAGCACTTCTCTCTTCTGGTCTGAGCCAGCGTTCTGGTGGGTTGCTGCGAAGTCATGCGCATGGCCCTTGGCGGACGTCTCGACTGTCCCACTGCCACGCCAGCTTGACGATATCGACTTGCTTGAACCCGTTCGGTGCTGCTGGAGCAAGGCGCCTGGTCGCTTTGTGGAGGCACTGATTGCCGAGCAGCTGGACATCCTCGACTCGCACGGCGGCAAGTGCTGGCGGCTTCCGACCCCGTGGTGTGATCCCGACTTCCGTCCGGATGTCTAGCCGCTGCAAATCGTATGAGACTCCTGTCTGCTTCCGCTCGCCAGTTCCATCTTTGATGTCGTCGTAACTCAAGGTCGCTGACTTGTTCAGACTGCGTATTAATCGCGAGCGAGTAATACATGTCTTTTTCTTGACCGTTCGTTCCACTCACTTTTTTTTTTTCGGACCCTGCACGCCATGGTGACTTCGCGCGCTAGTCGTTCTTGTTGTTCCCCTTTCGTAGAGTCGCTTCTACGACAATTAAGGGTGACGCCAGCGGGATGACTGACGCCCCTTGCCCGCACTTGCTCTCGGGACTTAGTCTGCTGGATCACCAGCGTCGTCGCCAGCTTGCATTGCCGCAAACCGACTACGTGCTTTCGCCGACTTGTCGAACTCGTGCAGCATCCTGCCGCAGTTCAGTTGGGTGATCGGCACCCATGATGGCTCTGCGTAGCCAGTCCACTGGATCAGATACTCCTTGCGCCTGGCCTGCGAGCGCGTGCGGTTGGCGGACCAGCGCACGTCGAGGATTCGCTCGACTTCGTACTCGTTCGCCGACTCGTCCGCTTGCCAGCTATCCTCTGGAAGGAGGCTAGCGTCCCAATCGTCCTCCTCTGGTAGGTCAGCTACTGCTGTCGACGCCGGACGTTCGTCGTCGATGACTCTTGGCTTGAGGCGGCTGACGTGAACCCACGGCGAGATTCGATACGGCGTGCCGTCGACCGCCAGCTTGACGCGGTAGTCGTCCGACTTCTCAACTATGCGAAATGGCCCATGCCACGCGTGAGCCAGCTTGCGAGCCAACCCTGGCTTCACGCGAGGGTAGTAGAGCCAAACGGCGTTCCCAACCTCGAAGCCCGTCTTGAACTTCGCTGGTAAGCGCTCCCACGACTCATTCCGCTCGCGAGCTCGCTTTTCTTTCGCCTCCCGCTCGAGTTGTTTCGCCAACTCGACAGCGATTCATGCTCGCGCTGCACCCGCAAGCGCCACACGTAGGCGTCAAGCTGATCACGACCTTGAGGCTGGGGAGCTAGCATGGCGGATACCGTCGACCTGGCATCCCAGCCATGGAGCAAGAAGAACGGCGTCTCCCTGCGTACTGCGTCAACCGACGTGTTGATTGCGAACATCAGTCGATACACGGCGTCTTCCCAGTCGTCTTGATCTGGCGATTCGATGTACGCACGTGTGCAGCGGATGACCGTTTGGACGGACCGCTCTTGCTGGCCGTTTGCCTGTGGCCGATACGCCAACGTTGCTCGCTGCCGGCTGCCGATCATCATGCGAAACTGAGTGAATACTTCACTCATAAATCGCGGATCCTGGTCATGGCGAACGATCGAGCTGGCGCCGTAGCGCTGGAACACCGTGGAGTCGTAGGCTTGCGCGACCGCCAGCGCCGACGTGTCTTGCATCGCTTTCGCCAGCACGTAGCCAGTAAACGAGTCCTGGAACAGGAGGAGCTCTGTGTTTCCTTGTCGCGAAACTGGCAACGGCAACACGAAGTCCATCGAAAGTACCTGGAACGGGCGCTCCGGCAGCATGTTGCCCGGCGATGGCCCTGGGTTGGCAGGCCGGCCTTTGGCGGAACTGCAGTCGATGCACTGCTGCACGTGGAGCTCGACGTCGCGATACATACGCGGCCAGTAATATTCGTGACGGAGCTTCTCGAACGTGCGCATCACACCTTGATGACCACCCTGGTAGTCATCATGCGCAAGGTGGAGCAAATCTGCACGCAACGACTGCGGTACTGCGAGGCGAGCGCGTTCCGATTCGCGGACTTCCCCTCGACGTCGCCCGTTGCCGACATACCTCAACAAACCGGCGTCGTCGACGGCGAAGCTCTCCGCAACTTTTGCTGCATCACGTGCCCGTCGCTGCGTCAGCCGCTCCAGATCACCACGAAGGTAATCGAGCAGGTGCGCATACTCGGCGTCGTTCTCTTGGTGTCGTCGCCAGTGTCGGATACGTTCCGCCGCTGGTTCCTCAACTTGGTGTCCTGCGGGACGTGTCCGCTCGTTAGCAAGCGGACGATCTTCGATCGTTCGTCGACCTTCGGCGTCGCCATCGACTTGCAAGCGCCCGTTAGGGTTCGGGTCGAGTCCTAGCCAATCAGCTGACTGGGTTTTATCGCGTTGGCTTGGGCTTGGTAAGCTCGGCTGCTGATTGGCTGGGTCTGGTTGCTGGATGCGTCGGTTGACTGGGTTTATTGCCACTTCACGACCGTTTGTCCCGTGCGCCCCTTGACTGGTGTTACTTCGGCGTGCGACACGCTGAGCCGAATCGGTGCGCCGGTTAGCGGGTTCGTCGGCCTCTTGAGCGCCGGTGCCAGCTCCCTCACGCGCCATCGAGCGCGTCAAGACGAACGCGGTCGCGGGCGAAGGTTCGCCGTCGCAGCCTACCGCGGCATGTGCCGCGAGACGAGCGTCTCCAGGGGGTAGACCGTCGTCGCCGTCATCGCTGCGGCTTCTGTCCCGCGCGTGATCGTCGCCGATCGCGCTGCGCTGTGACGAAGCGCTGTCGCTATGCTTGCTCCCGCTCGCCGCAAGGACGTCGCCGCCGCCACTGCACTCGCCCGTTGGCGGTGATGCGGAAGGCACAGCGAGCTTGTTCAGACCGCGGAGCTGCTCGAGCTCGACGTCGGTCGCAAGCGAGACGTCACCGACTTGCAGGGCCTTCGACGCGAGAAAGTCGGCCGGCGCATTGAACTCGCGTTTCACGTGCGCCAGCTCAAGCGACTTGAACGCGGCCCGCAAGCTGGCGAAGCGGTTGAGCAGCACTTGAAGACGCGCCTCGTTGCACCCGATGGTGCCCTGGCACTGCTGCACGGCGATGCGCGAGTCGCCGACGACGACGACGTCTTCGATTCCCAGCTCGCGGGCTCGTGCAAGCCCGCGGAGCATGCCGTCGTACTCGGCTTCGTTCACCGTCACGCCTGACAACTGAAACCCGCGCCCTTCAACTGGATGCCAGCCGGGTAAGAGCCACAATACATAGCTTGAGCTCCCCAACTTCGTCTTTAGCTTCGCAGCTCCGTCGAACGTGATGACATGACCTGCGAACTCCGCGGTCAGCATCTCGACGCTGATTGCTGGCGTGCGGGCTCGCGTATCCTTGTCTGGCGCGACTTCGTTGGCGATCCGGTCGAGTTCTTCTCGCGGCGTGATGCTTTCGGCGAGCAACCTGGCGAGCGAGTCTTCATCCTTCCGCAGCCGCTGGATATCCAGCGTCCAAGGCGAGAGCAGCGTCGCCCACTGCAGACACCGGCCCGACACCGACTTCGACGTCATCAACCACTTCAAGACGGAGTGCCTCGCGAACACCTTCACTGGCTTGCCAACTACGATCGTGTAGTAGTTGGTCAGCACGCGGAGTACCGCGAGCACTTCCTTTTCCGCGATGTGGTAACGGAGCTCGGCGTCGTGGAGGGTTCGTCCGGTGAAGCGCACTGGGTGTAGTACGCCATCGTACTCTTGCGCCAGCACCGCGCCGACTGCCCCGTCGTTGGCATGCGGGAGGATCACGAACGACTTTTCACGATCCGGGTGCCGGAGTATTGGCGCGCCAAGCAGCTTCGTCTTGAGCAGCTCGAAAGCCAGCTTCGCCTTGGTCAGGTCTTCGCCAGCCCGAAGCTGTTCGTCGGTAAGACCGTATAGGATGCTAGTGATGTTCGCGTAATCCTCAATGAACTTGCTGTAGTAATTCAAGCTCCCGAGAAACGACTGCATTCCTTTCAGATTCGTCGGAAACGCCAGCTCACCCAGGGTCTTCGCCGACTTGGGCGTCGCTCGTATGCCTTCGCGGTTGATCTCGTGCGAAAGGTAGTCGATAGAGCGTTTGCCGAACGAGCTCTTGTTCAGGTTTACCGAGATGCGCCAATAACGGAGCCGATATAACAGCTTATCCAACGTGATGCACAAGTCATCCCATGTTGCCGCCTTGTATGCGATGTCATCGATGTACGAGGATCTCCCCAGAACCGGGCCCATGCTTGCTGACGCTGGGATGCCAAGTTGGAAGACCGTCTTCGCTTCGTCACTCGTGTCGCGCTCGCTCGCTGGGTTCGACAATCCTCCGCCGGGCTCAATACCTAGCTCGCGGAGTACGTCGGGCTCGACCTCGGCCTCCAACGCCGGAGGGAGCCGCACGAAGCCCCAGAGACAATTATCCAGCACTTGCTGGTAGATCAACGGTGCGTTCTTGAGGCCGAATGGCATGCGAACCCACTGGAAGTGTCCGAGAGGACAGACGAACGCGCTAATGTGCTGAGCTCTTCGTGTCATAGAGATGGCTCAGGAACCACATCGCTTTGTCGAAGTTGTCGAGCATCTCGTCGATGAGTGGCAGGGGGTAACTCATCAGCGTGATGAGCTGGTTCACTAACCGATAATCGATGCAGAGCCGGATATCTAGCCCATTCTTCTTCATGACGATGACTACGGGGCTGGCCCACTCCGAATCCGAGTACTCGACGATACCGGCTTCCAGCAGCTTCTTCACGAGCTCATACACCTTCTCGAGGAGGTGACCAGGTATGCGTCTGGCGCGCTGGGATATCGGTTTTGTGCCAGCGGGAACTTCGATGTCGCAGACAACGCCCCTCGCCGGAGGCGGCACTGCGTTACCGGATCCCAGGAAACCAGCTTGGTGTTTCTTGAGAATCGCCCGAACCCGCTCGATCTCCTCTGGTGAGTTCTCGTCTGGCTCGCCAACGTCTGCTTTGCTGATATCTGCCGGCTCATCGTTCACCACCAAGTCTGGCAAGATGGCGAGCTGGTTCCGCAACTTGTGCAATAGTAGGTGGTCGGTGCCTTCATGATAATACGACTCCGCATCTTGCTCGTTTGCCAAACTATCGAGCGCTGCCACTGCCTTCAACGTGCGCGCGAGCCTGTCTGTTGCGTTCGTCGGTTCGACCAGGTCCTTCTCGGTCAAGAACTTCGCTGCAATCACCAACTTCGAAGGATCCGACTCGGTGGCAGATCCTGCTGCATCCCATGGGCTCACTCGCGGGTCGGCGCTCGCCACAGGGCCGGCTATGGCAGCGAAGCTCGTCGCGACCTGCTCGCTGGCCGGGCGCTTCAACACTCGCGTAGGCGTCGGATACACTGGGCGATGGACTGCTGGTGGAAGGCTGCTCGCCAGCTCTTCTGCTTCACGGCGAACGGCTCTGACAAAGCGGGGTGAATGGCTACCTTCGTGGGCAAGCAGTTGCCACTCATTGTACTTCGGCGTGCCAACTCGTACCGGCCCACCAGCTCCCAGCGGCAGATGCCCCGCTTCGACGAGGTGAGCAACTGGCGTCCTGGACGCCACGCTCAACAGTCGCGCTGAGATGTTGGTCACCTTCACTGACTTCGGCTTTCCTGACGAATCGGACAGGATTGTCGTGACCCAGTGCGGACCACGACATGCCCAGATCACCAACTGGTCAGCGAGATGTCGACCGTAGATGATCGGTACGTGAGCTGACTCGCCAGGAGGTATCGTCAGGTCAGTCGATGACCTAACCTCAATGCGTTTCGGGCGACTTCCGGAGCTGGCAAGCGGGATGCGCTCTTCGTCTGGCAGTCGCACAGCACCTTCATACGCCCCGATGCGGACTCCTGCTGCAATCATGAAGTCCATGCCGAGCAGGCACTGTACGCCATCCCCGATGTTTCCACACCAGATTTCCAGGTAATAGACGACACTCGCGCCCAGCGTGATCTTGACAGTTGCCTTGGCGTTAACATACGTGGTGATGTTCCCTATACCCTTGATACGCAGACGCTCGTTGAACCTCAGCTTCAAGCCTAGTTGGCGAGCGAGGTCGAGACTGATCATGCTTGTTGTGGAGCCGGAATCCAGCAAGATCAGTGTTCGGCGATTGCACACGGCGCCGTGCACCAGCGCAATGCCAGCTTGGCCTGCCGGATTTTGGTGGTAAGACCACCACCCGCGACGCTCGCCCGGCTCCAGGCGGAACGCCGCTCGCCAGTCTCCTGGCTCTGTAGGTGAGTCGCCAGCCGTCATGAATGAACGCGCTTCATCCTGAGTATGACAAACTGACTTCTCATTTTCGTTGGTTAGCGAAGCTTGACCAACATATGCAAATACATGCAATGCGGGAACTTGTCGCTCGTCGCGTACCAGGGTTCCAACTCCTGGCGAGCCTCCTAGTTTAAAAACTGGAGCACGGACGCTGGCAACGGCGTGTTGCTAGCGTGACCTTCAGCCTTGTACCAAGCCTTCAGACCTTCAAGCGCTTTCGCGACTTCGCACTCGCTGTCGGCGCCATGCGCGATTCCGCATGCTGGGCACTTCTTTCGACACGCGTCGGCCGTGTGACCCGGTGTCTTGCACAGCGTGCACATCACGCGCGATGGGCATTCAGCGAACCAGTGACCGGCCCCCCAACCGAAGCAGTTTGAATCGCGACGCGGACTGGCGTCCCGACGCGGTCGCTGTTCGGAGCTGGGGCGCTGGCTACTCGACTTCGAGGTTGCTGGTGGGCGGCCCGGGGAATCGACGCTCGCTTGCAACAGCTTGGTAGGCCAGCTCTTCACCGCTCGTCGCTTCGTCATCCAACTCGAACCGCACAGTCTTCTGCCTTTGAGTCGCCGTCTTCAGTGCGTTCGCATCATCCTCGTATGCCCAGTAGGTCTGCGCCGACCCGCGAGGCATCGAACGATCTCGCTCCGAGCGAGCCGCTGACGAGGAACGTTCGCGTGCGAAGATCGACGATCGTCACTAACCCGACTGCGTGTTCTTCGTAGCTCGGAGTCCGCGCTCCAGCTCTTCGAGTGAGGCGAACGTCCGGCCCACCAGCGCGACCCGGATCTCCGAGTCCGTGAGCGACTTGATGAAGCGATTCACATGGTGGCGAGGTCTTCCGGCGTCGACAAGGGGATGCGTGCCTTGCGAGCGGCAGCATTGAGCGCCAGAGGCTCGCGTGGCGTCTCGCCCTTTTGCTGCTTCAGCGTGAAGTAGCGTTCGGCTTCCGAATGGCGAGACACGCAGAACTCCTGAGTGAACGCAGCTGCTATGACGACCATCGCCGGCGCGCTGACCCCAGTTGCTGGTACCAGGCTTCAGCTGCTCCACGAAGGTACAGCTCAGGTTCTTGCAGCGTTCGCTCTCCGACCACATCCCGAAGGTTGCCATATACTGGTATTCCTTCCACCAAGCTCGCCGATCGGAGAGCCGGTCGGTGCCATCGAACAAGTCGAGGTAACGTTGAGGAATGAATGGCCGGTTTGCTGGAACAAACGCTGGCGCTTGCTCGTATCTTGTAGCCTCCGGGGCCGCGAAGCACATCGCGTCTCGTTCGCGAGCGGGTTCAGCGACTCCGGCATGAACTTGCTCACCTGGCCAGCTGACTTCACGCATCGACACGTCGTCGTGAGCCTGCCAAGCTGCCTGAGACCGGATAGGCTACCTGAGGGCGATACGAGTCGGTGTGTGGCGGTCCAAGTCGGTCAACGGGCTGCTGGAAGACGTACGGCTGTGGCATCGCTTGCACGGGCTGAGCTGGGTACGCTGGATCGGCGCGCATGGTGCGACCCCATGCTACTGGCATGCGAGCTTGCTGGCGTTGCGGGTGTGCATGGAACCCAGTGGCTATGCCGCCGAGTCCCGCTCGCCGGAAGAACGCATCGTTCTCTAGCACCGGCACACGTCGCTGGTCAGCGTGCGAATTCGCACTTGCAGAGGAATCTGGAGGGAGGCCACGGCTAGTTGAAGAACTCAACCATGATGCTGGCGAGCGCATCTCGTGCACGTTCGGTGGTTGTGCTCCAGCTGCTGACCCCGGTAGCTGATCCACCCATCGATCAGTGATGCCAGCAAACAACACGATGTCGGTGTCATCTCGACTTCTTTCGCGTCACCTTCGACATGTGCGGCGGCAGCGCGAACTGGGCCAAACTAGGGACCCAGTTGATGAAACTGAAACCGGCTTCGTGAAGTGCTGACTGCATCACCGCGACTCGTTGCAAGTGCGTGAAGCCTGCCAGCTTGATCTTGAACAAGCGTACGCGTGGTGGTTCGCGGGCAAGCTATGCGACGCAACCCAAACGCCTGCAGCCAAGACTCAGCTACCGAGCACTTCGCAATGACTTCGGCAGCCTGATGCTCGAGGTGCGCTGGACACTGGCTTCAAGGCTACGCTTGGTGGGAACACGCGCGCTGGCGCACAAGCCGTTGCAGCCACTTTTCCACGCACTCTTGTGCCAGATACTGGTCACAGCATCAGGAAGTGCCGTGGCGACGCGCCTGCGGGTCCGAGCGTCATCGGACGATGACCGCCTCTGCGCTCGCGCGCGGACTGCTGCTCGGCTCTTCGAGCTTCGACGCCTTCTTAACTACCTTGTCGGCTTGTTTGCTGGTCTTCGACTCACGGCGGGCCGACTTCGCAGCTCCTGCTGCCGACTTGGGCTCTCCTGAGCTGGTCGACTTGGTGATCTGGCTTGCCGGCTTGGCGATCTGCCCTTCTTCTTCCGGCTCTTCCGCGAGCTGTTTTCTTGCTCTCTGCCTCTTCGTCGTTCTTGCTAGAGACTGACTGTGCTGAATGGAAGTCTTCGTCGTTGGGCTTGCCGGCGGTGCTTTGGCTCTTTTCTTCTTCGTCGTCGAGGATCGCCAACCTCTCGACGGTGTGCCTTGCTTTACTCGTCTCCGACGGCACAATGATAATCGGGACTGAGTTGGACGGCCAGTGCCCTCGGGCACGGCCTTGGCCTTCGCTTCCGAGTCCATGACTCTAGCTTGGTTAGTGCGTTGCGTGTTCAGAGCAGACTCAGTCACGTGACCTCCGCGAGATCCTGGCATACGCACCAGTTGTGATGAGGTGGCTGTACGCTTCGCCAGCTCAGGCGAGCTGGCAGATAGGCGTCTGGTGGCTGGCGGTAGCGAAGGGGTGGCGCTACGCCAGCTCAAGCACTTTAGAAAATCAAAGTACGACGCGCGTAGAGCTGGTGTATTAGCTCAATACGCTGGTCGATACCTCACGTTGTGTACCCTTTGACTCGGTCCTTTCAATGGGATCTCGGTAGGAGAGTTTCCTGGACCGCTCGTCGTTTCAGGCACTACACCGCTAGGGTATGACCGTACTACGAAGGCAAATATACAGGGGCTGCGACGGAGTTGGTCTCGATCGGCCAGCCAGATAGGGGTGCGAGCTTACCTCTCCTAGGTAGCTCGCGGGCTCAATATGAAATGCACCACTCGTATGTCTAGCACACCAGCTAGGATACGCAGTAGATGCAAAGAATACACTCACACGAAGTGCCTCAGACCCTTGACCTAGCCAGGATCCTCGGCAGACGGCAAGAATGCCAGGAACTATGTCCTCACGCTCTCACACGCACACACACCAGCTGCCACACTGGCGAGCCAACACACACTGCTCTTCACACGCTAGCGCACACGCAAACTTACTCGTGGGGCGCGCGCCAACTCTGTTGAGCTGGCGGAGCTGCTCTGGGGGAGACTTGTGGGGTACGAGGGAAAAACGAGAGTCTTTTGTGTCAGGTTGCCCGCGAGGGTTTTCCTGCTTAAACTAATACTGCGTGTCTACGTGGCGCTGGGTCGCCAGCTTTGGACCTCTGAAAACCGATATGGAACCGGTTTGCTAGCTACTTCAACCGCTGGGTGGTACCTGACTGGTACACCGCGGATCCTGGCAGTTGGCGAGCCAACGCCGGCTCGCCGACCCCACGAGGGCTGGGGGGCCAACTCCCCCTCGCCCATTCAGTAGTATTCAATCAAGCGTTCTAGCCTCTTGCGACTGGGTCGCCCATCAAGACGCCAGGCACATCACCACATTTGCGTCAGCCTCCGCTTTTTGAATGCGGCGGCGAGCAACGAGACCGACTCGACTTCGCCTGTCGCGACATCTACACCGACATCAGCTCGAAACAAGGCACATTCCACCTCCTCAGCGGCAGCAAGGCGCTGACCGCGTATGATTTTGACCAGTCCTATCTCGAGCGCTGCGTTGTTGACGATAGCAGCTCGCTCGCCGAGACGGAGCCGAAGTTCTGGAAACTCAGCGATTACGGCGTCAAATGCCGCACGAACACCGACGAGCGTGAGCGTCGAGTCCTGGAGGGCGTGCGTAACCTCATCGAGAAGCGAAAGCTGCTCGTTCAGCTGGCGACCTCGCACCAGTTCAACAGGAGTGGGCATCAACTCTGACAGCTGAAGCTGCACAAACGATTCGTGGTCGAGTGCGCCGATGGCGGGCTCGATGTCGACGAAGCGCCGCACCATCTCCGCAGCACTCGACCACCGCGTCTCGTTTCGTAGAACCGAACTTAGGTGAGTGACCTTCTTTAAGAGTGCCCGACCCTTCAAAGTCCGGAATTTCCGCATGATGTTGTGAATTTTTTTCAAATTTCTCCATGAGGTTTTAGAAAATCTTGCAATGCGAGGTTGAACCGATGTGATGCACAGCCAATCAGAGGTATCGCACCAACTCTCCGACCAATTGATTGGTTGACTGAAGAATTGTCACCAGTCATGAAAAGTACACTTTCCCATGATTTCCGATAGGTTGATAACACATCCGCAATCAAATCAAAAACATCTGAGCGCCAAGATCGTCTTCTTCCTCTACGGGACAGAACGAGAGAAGTACATGGCGCCGCGTCAGGCACTCGATGTCAGGATCGAAATCGACGCCTCCAATGCGACGCCTCTAGGCTGCCTCAGGGATATCCGTGAGGGAAGGATCGTCGTAAACAGCAAAAATAGCAACAAAATGTCTTGAGCTTGAAGTCCAACAGTTGATGAAAAGTCCAAACCAATCTGGTAGTTGAGTTGCGATCTTCTCACGCGTGTGCAGATACAACGCGTCCAGCGTTTGAGCAGTCACAGGCTTCATTGAAACATTCTTCGGCACCAAAGGCTTCTCACAGAACGAGAGAGGCAGTCGCTCCATGATTATGAGCTCAAGCCAACGATAGACGTCGTGGCTGTGCGATGCCAGCATTGCCACATTCACAGGATTTCCCTGCTTCAACAGATCACTTGCAAGTTGGCGGTAGTTTTCGTGCTTCGTCGCAAGATGTTGAAGCAGATTCGTATAGCCGTTCCCCTTTTTGTATAGGTTCTTGCACAGGTTGCATCGATACAACTTTCCGTCAACGCTGGTGTACAAAACGTTGCAGAGGAATTCGTTTGAGAGTATTGTTGCGAGGTGACTTGAACTGAGGTGAGCTGCACTGTGCGTTGGAAGTAAGAACGACAGTGAATCGTCGCCAACGAGTTTTTTAAGTCGAGTAGTGTCTACTGTTGCTGTCTAACAATTTGAATGGTGAAGAGAAGACGATATTTCTACAATTGCACATCCGTCACAATTAATTATTGCTTCCAACATTTGGAATAAATTTTCGCAATGTATTTGGTTTGGGGATCCCTGGTGGGAGCCACCATATCTTTCGACTTCCATCGTCGTGTTCACAGTCTACGGAGTTGCTGTTGCTGTCTGACATGGTCGTGAGAGTGCTCTACGAAGAATGAGAGAACCAGGGACACCAGGGATGGCACCCCTTGAGGCGCGTTCCCACAGGCTAACATCAGCAGTCCTAATCATAGGTTCGTTGAGCTATCCATACACTCCTGGCCAAAAATAATGGAACAGTCCTAAATTTTACGATATCGTGACTTGTAGTGGGAGGTGCTGGACGCTGTTTTGACAGGTGGCACCTCTCAGAATATGCGACGCGTGGTTATGGTTGCGGCGCCACTTTTCCCACACGTTGGCACCCCTCCCATACATCCGAAAAAAATGACGTGTGGACACAATCATGGAACAAAAACAAAAACGTATATTATCTGAGTGATGGTCTGTGGGCAATTGGTGGCTGCGTGAGACTTAGTTGACAGTCAACGCATGGGGCCGAAGACGCCCCTCTCCCAGACAGACATAGGCCGCATTAAAGGTCTCCACGAAGCGGGTCTGTCGTATCGAGCCATCAGCGAACGCGTCGGTCGGCCGATCTCGACCATTTCACGCGTCGTCAAGCCCAAAGCGAAGCGCAACAAAAACCCCGTCGGGCGCCCTCCAAAACTGTCCGAGCGCGACACACGACGCCTGGTCCGCGCAGCGGCGAAGGGCGACGCGAAGACACCTCGACTGAAGACAGAGCTGGGTCTCCCGTGCAGCGAGCGCACGGTTCGACGTTTGCTTGGCCGCTGCGACTTCTTGGCGTACGCCAAGATGGAGGAGACCCTTCCGCTTACCGCCAAGCACAGAGCGGCTCGTCTGAACTGGGCGTCTGAGAAGGTGGCGACCCAACAAGACTGGAAGGTCGTCATCTTTTCAGACGAGAAAAAGTTCAACCTGGACGGCCCTGATGGCCTCCGCCACTACTGGCGAGACCTTCGCCGTCCAGCGCAGCAAGCCGTTCGTCGCCAGCAAGGCGGCGGGAGCGTCATGGTCTGGGGTGCGATCAGTTGGAAGGGGGCTGACGGTCATGGACTGGCCGGCTCGGTCGCCTGACCTCAACCCCATCGAGACCCTCTGGTCGACGATGGCTCGCCGTGTCTATTGCGATGGTCAGCAGTATGATTCGATTGGCGAGCTGCGGACAGCGATTTTGTCGGCATGGGACTCCATCTCACTCAATGAGATACGAAGCCTCATCGACTCGATACCTCGCCGCTGTGTGGAGGCAATCAGGAAGAAAGGCGAAAAGACGCATTACTGACATCACTCATGATGATACAATCACTCAGATAATATACGTTTTTGTATCAGGTTTTTGTTCCATGATTGTGTCCACACGTCATTTTTTTCGGATGTATGGGAGGGGTGCCAACGTGTGGGAAAAGTGGCGCCGCAACCATAACCACGCGTCGCATATTCTGAGAGGTGCCACCTGTCAAAACAGCGTCCAGCACCTCCCACTACAAGTCACGATATCGTAAAATTTAGGACTGTTCCATTATTTTTGGCCAGGAGTGTAACTGCATTCATGCCAACTAGCCTCGTGTTTAAACTGCCGAAATGTCATAACGCTCTGTGAACCAATGAAAGTGCTTTGTGCGAATATGAACTCCCTTCGTATTGCTGCATAGAGAACCAAGTCTTTAGTGGCTGTGGCAACATCGTCCAAGACCTTGGGTCCGTAAATGGAGGATTCCATAAACTAGCAGGTACATACTTGGGTCCGTAAATAGAGGATTCCATAAACTAGCACACACATACGTAAATACATATTCACTTCAAATGAATGCCAGCGGCGTACCCGTATGTCGATTGAGGGGATCAAGAGTGCGGCATGGCCATCTATCGCTCATGGAAACTCATCGGCATGCAACGCACCAACGCTGCGTCTTCACAAAAACCAACACAATTGAAGTCTATTGAATCATGGACCAGCTTGCCCACGCGTCCTTAGAAAGCCATCCTCTGTGTCAGCTAGTGCTTCTTTTGCCGCTTCGCACCCGAGGGCTTTCCCTTCTTCTGCTTCGCGGCGCCTGCCTTCTTCGCCGTCTTCTTCGCCACCGGCTTCTGCTCGTCCATGGGTTCATCCTCGTCACTGGCGGCCTCAGCCTCAACCTGCGCGTCCACGTCCTTGGCGGCCTGCTCGCGAGCCTTGGCCTCCTTCTTCTTGGTCTTCTTGGACTTCTGTGCCTCCTCCTCGGCCTCCTCCTTCTCCGCCGCCTTCTCGGCCTTGGACTTCTTCGCATCCTGCTCCTCGCTCGGCAACGTGTTAGCGTACTTCTTGAACTTGGCGACGTAGAAGCCGTCCATGTTGTGCACGTGGGGGTAGAAGCGACGCGTGAGGTTCACCGACGGGTGGAAGCGCTGCTGCTGGTAGCGCGTGAAGCCCGCCTTGCCGTGGTCGAGACCCGTGTCCACCAACTTGACACAACGCTTCTTGAGCGCGTAGTCAACGACCGCCTCGTTCTCCTCGACCATGACCGAACACGTCGAGTACACAATGTAGCCACCCGTCGCCGACTTGGCATCGACCGCGTCGATTGCCGCCAGCAGCAGCTCCTTCTGCAGATGCGCGAGGCGCTGGACGTCCTTCTCCGTCTTCTGTGTCTTGATGGACGGATCGCGCGCAATAACACCGAGACCCGTGCAAGGTGCGTCTAGCAGCACGCGGTCAAATCCCTTGAACAGTGATGGCACCTTGCGGCCGTCGTAGCACGACACAGTGCAGTTCTTCACGCCCAGGCGGTGCAGGTTGGCCACAGTCGCCTTCAGTCGCTGCTTCTTGAGGTCGTTCGCGATGACGGTACCCGTGTTCTTCATCAGCTGCGAAATGTACGTCGTCTTGCCGCCGGGAGCGCACGCCATGTCGAGCACGCGCTCGTTGAGCTGCGGCGCGAGCGCCATGACGGCGCACATCGACGACGCCGACTGCAGCATGTAGTGGCCAGCGAGGTACTCGGGCGTGGCACCAATCGGCACTGGCGAGTCGTAGATCTTAAGACCGACCTTGGACCACTTGGCCAGCGGGTCGAGGTTCACGCCACGTTGGATGAGCGCCGTCGCGAGATCGCGGCGACGCGTCTTAAGCGTGTTTGTACGGATCACGAGCGGACGAGGCTGCTCGTTGGCCTCCACAAACTCGAGGCACTCGGCAGGCGAGAACATCTGCATGAACATGTCGATCAACTCGCGGTTGTAGCCGAAGTAGTTGGCGAGGTCGGCGGCCAGCGTCTCGACGTACTCGACGCGCGAGCGACCAGGCTCGCGGCGCTCCTTAAAGTGCGACAGCACCTCGATCACGTCCTTGATACGCTGGTAGACTTCAGCCGGATCGGTCGCCGCATCTTCCGCCTCTTCGTCCTGCTCCTCCTCCGTAGGCAGGTGGAAGCGCTCGTTGTTGGCAATGTTGAGGCGCATCTCCTCCTCGGCCTCGGCGGCCTCACGGGCCTGGCGCTCGTCCAAGCGACGCGCCTTGCGCTCAATGTCGAGCTCGAACTCGTCGTCCTCATCGGCTTGCTCATCATCGCTGCCATCCTCATCCTCGTCGTCGTCATCGTTGGCGGCGCGCTTGCGCTTCTTCAGCTTGAGCCAGTTCTTATTGGAGTCGGAAAACGCATCGCCCGTGGCGGCATCATCGTCGTCGTCATCGGCCTCCTCGTCATCATCCTCCTCATCATCATCACTTCCGTGCTCCTCCTCCTCCTGCTCGCTGGCGCGCTCGTCATCCGAGTCGAAGAGCTGCGCCTTCTTGTTGGCGCCACGCGGCTCCTGCTTGGCCGCGGCCTTCGCGTACTTGGAGCTCTTCGCCCCGGCCTTCGCGGGCGTCGCACTGCTCACGTACACACACACGCCATCAGTGCTCGTTGCTCTCTCGCATACACGCGCACACAGAGAAGCAGAGGCGGACGTACCGTGCTGCTTCCTTCGCCATCGTCGTCGTGCGTACTTGTCTCTCTCCACTGGCGACGCTTTGAGCTCTCTCGTCCGCCACCACCAACCGACAAGTCCAGGTCACCAACCAATCAACCAAAAACCCACGCGGTCGACCAACGATATAGAAACGTACCCATTTCTATATGAGAAGCTATTTCGAGAACCTGACACTGCCAGCTTGCTCCGCTTGACGACGACGCGCTCCACTGCACGCATCGCGCTCGCTTCCTCTCGTGCGCGCGCTCTCTCCATCTAAACAGCCACGATGAATGGGAATGACAGCGGCCCCGCGAGCCGCTTCCAGTCGCCTGTGCCGCGCCCGCGCGTCTTCCCCCCTGATGTGAGCGCCATTCCGCTAAGCCCGTCGCGTCTCGACAGCCCCATGTTCCGAGAACGCATCTCGACCCTGATGCACCAAGGCGACTTCTACGCCAAACGCCTGGATATGGAACGTCGCCGCAGCCTCGACCTCGACGTATGCCTCTCTCGCGTACGGGACGTCCACTTTGAGGCGCGCAAGCGGCTGTGCAACGCCACCAACGCGCAGCAGTCGACGGCGACCGCCGAGGTCAAGTCTGTGCGCACACTCGAGAACCGTCTCGACAAGGTGCTGACGCGCTACAACGAAGTTGTACGTATGCATGAAGCGCGTATGTCGTCAGCAGTTTTTTTTTTTTTTCACTGACGATGGCTGGGAACAATAGCGCAACGCCAACAAGAAGCTTCGTGACGAGATCCAATCGCTGCGTCGCGAGAAGGTGCAGCAACAGGCGATTCAGGACAAGCTCGAACGCGAGACACACCAGAAGCAAAACGAGATCGCCAAGGTCGCAGGCGCAACACAGAACGCGCTGGACTCGCGCGACCGCGCGAACCGGCAAACTGAGATGCTTCGTGCCCAACTGCACGAGGACGACGAGGAGTTCGAGGCCGGTTGGCAGGAGAAGAAGATGATCATCGATCAGGACCGCGCCAACATTCGCGACATCCCGCGCTTGCGCACCCCAAAGAGCCCAAATCGCCACGCCATGCCTTCTGTTCGAGGACGCTTACTACCAAGCGACCTGTCTGGCACTGGTAGCCCCGCGTTCTCGCTGCTCTCCACGCCTGACATCAAGCTGCGTGACGAGACAATGAAAAATGTGTGGCTGCTAAACGAGAAGGAGAACGACCTACGGCGCCAAAGCGAGCGGCTCAAGACGGTCGAGGATGGACTGACAAAGATCAAGAAGAAGACAGGCGTGAGCGACGCGGAGGAGCTCGCTCAAGCGCTGCTGACGGCTGAGGAGAAGAATTTCTCGCTGTTCAACCTCATTAACGACCTCAACACGGAGATGGAGTCGATCGAGATCGAGAACAACGAGCTCGAGCAGATGATCGAGTCGTGTAAGGGCTCTGGTACGCATAGTGATGCGCACCGCGCGCAGCTAAAGAAGCAGCTCGAGGACCAGATCGAGAAGTCGAAGCAAAAGGTCTCGTTTTTCGAGCTGCGTCAAGCCGAGTCATCCGAGGCGATGGAGGCCATGAAGGTCGGCGCACTCAACATCTACCACAAGGTCGGGCACAGCGACGAGGCGTTCGCACAGCAGCTCACATCCCACGGCGTGACCGAGGCGAACATGCACAAGCTGCTCGGCATTATCGAGCAGCGCATCGGTGAGCTTGTCGACATCCACAACATCGCTACCAACGCACACCCAGCGACGGCAAAGCCTGAGACAGCGGCCGACAATGCGGCGGGCAAGAGTGCCCGCGACAAGAAGGCGCTCGCGGCGGCTACAGCGAGTCCCGTGACTGGTATAACGGCACTGCTGCGTCCACTGCCGCCGTCTGCGGACGAGTTCGACAACTCGGATCCTGAGGAGACTGAGGACGGCGTTCGCCCCTGCAAGATCTCGGAGCTTCACGAGAAGACGGCGACAATGGTGGGGCGGCGAAAAGAGAAGCCGTCGAGGCAGCCAAAGAAGTAGGGGGAATAAAGGTACAAGTGTATTGCGATCGAAAGCGACCTAGCGCAGCGCGTGCTCATACAATAGTAGTAGACATTGAAATCACGTGAAGACCACAGCGTGTGGGAGGCGACACGCCGCAATAAGGATACACCGCACTCACTCCATGAGTACGGCGGCACGACTGGCGAATGGGTTGATGTTGATGAAGCTCCCAAGCGTAGTGTACATGTGATCTAAACGCCTGCTGGGGGGAGATCTCGAGGCGTTCTAGATAGGCTTCATTGATCGGTCGTCGACATGGCGTGGACGAGCGCGGCTGTGAGAGGCTGCTCCGTCTTCACGAATCGCCCTTTGACACGTGGGCGCGCATTGGCAAGTGTCTTGCGAACACCGTAGCGCACTTTGTTTTGGGAGAGGCGACGCGCGCGCTTGGCCATGTACTTCTGCAGAAGCTCTTGGCGTGCTCGAGGACTGTAGATGCCGATGCGTTTACCACGGGACGTCATTGCGTCGAGTCTCAGCGGTGTCAGCTCACCAGGTCCAGGCACATTGTGCACACTATCGAAGCACAGCCAACAATTAGTCGAACGAAACGCGGTTTCTCGATAGCATCATCTCCTCATACCTCGTTGGACTAATCTCGTCAGCACTCTTGTCACCAAGACGCCAGCCCGACTGCCGTCTTGATGCGTCTTCCATGTCTTCATCTGATGACGCGTACGACGACGACGCCACCGATGACGCGTACGGCGCTGCGTCTCGCATCGCTCGAAACGCTGCCACCGGTTCGTGCGACCGCTGCCACTCGAGCACGACGCTCAGAAAGAGCTCTTGCGAGCTGAGCTGTGCGCGCGACATCTGCAGGTTCCTCCATCAGTATCTCCTCCACGGTCTACCTTCCCAAATCGCGATTCCGCCTCGCACCTGGAGATCGGTTTCCGAGCTGCCTGGCGTATCGCGGCGCTGCAGACGCTGCAGCAGCTCCAGCAGTCCACCGCCGGCGGCCGAGACGAGGTCGCGCAGCAGCAGCAGCTTCTCGTCGCCGCGTTCTTCGGGTCCGCGCAGCAACGGCGACTCGCTCATGGCGTCGCGCGAGCGCTTGCGCGAGAGCAACATGCAGCGTACAGTACGAAGCGGACCACCTCAAATGGCTCCAGCGCCAATGCGACAATGACGGCGACAGTCTGGCTTCTCGGCTTTTCCCGTGGCTCTTGAGGATCAGAGGACCTGGGAGAGCCCTAGCCCGCATCTGATAAAACCTCGCGCTGTAATGGGTTTCTTTCAGTGGTGGCCGTGACGTTTGAGGATCGCAGCGCTTCAATGCGCCGCCTTCCCGCGCGGCGATTGGCTGAAATCCCGTGACCGTGGCCATTGCGGAGACCTCGACGTCTGTGTCGCGGTCCAAACGTGTGGTGGAAGCGCGATGGCGGTTGAGTGGCCAGTCGTGAGGAATCTCGGCCTCCGCCATTCATCGCCAAGCGGACAGTCAGCTGTCTCGCGGCTGATGGGCAACGCATGCATCTGTCGCAGCGAGCGATGGATGCAGTGCGTGGCGTGCACTCACCACCGGCAGACCACACGTGGCGGATGGTCAAGACGTCCTCCAGCAAGTGTCTGTGGATCCCGGAGGAAAGATCGATGGCGGTCGTGAATGATGGCGAGTCAGTTATGTGTCTTTTCGAAGACACGTGATCTAGATCCACAGACGCAGTTCTACAGTAGACTCGACATCTCCCAGGGTTACGGAGTTACGCTCTGGCACTGCTGGCCGGCTGATCCATGGTTGGGTCTTTGTGCCTTGACGAGGCTTTGGATAAGACGTGACTCCGAATTGTGCATCTCATGCTGTGCTCCATGCTGTCACATGCAACTCGAGGGTTCATTCGTACGTGTCTTCGCCAGCTCTCTCTTCATCCAGCGCTTGTTGAGCCATGTGCACGAAGCCTGGAGTGCACCGCCAGCCGAAGACATGCATCCCGGCAGTCACTTCCTCAATGTCAGAAAGGCTTGACCGCTCACAACGGGACAGACCCTCGGGATACTGGGTGGATGCATGGTGGCTGACTTTGCATTCGGCTGGGTGAGAATGTAGAGAGCGGCTCCAGCGTACTTAGCACATACACCATGGTCTGCAGAGGCGCTCCTCCATGGAGTCTCCTTGACTGCACTGCCTCACTGTCCGACATCATTGAATGCCGCACCGGACGACATACTATAGTGCTCGCAAGAGTCGTGCACCCCAGTTCGGCGCAGACAGGCGCGACAGCAGTCAGTCGTGGAACGAGTGGCGTCAATCGATGGAAGCAGGTGTGACCGATGGCGAACGCGAGTTCCCACTCCACCGCACAAAGGGCGATCGACGCGCCGTCGTCTCGAGTCACGAGTCGAGTCTCTCTCGAGCTCAAGGCTCATGCGCGCCGAACAAACTGTGCTGCAGTCGCCAACGCGACATGCGCCATCGACTTCAATGTGGTGTCGTCACGCCGCCCACTTTGCCTGTCGTGACTCGTGAGAGGCTAGCGTTCTCTGCGACTCGCAACTGGAGACATGCTCAACATTGCTCACGGCACACGTCACAGACAGATCCGAAACGACCATCAGGACGCTTCACAAGTTGCACTTGCTGCCGCACGACACCGCAACATCTGCCAATCAGTATCCCTGAAAATGGCGGTCCCCTACCCTCATTATCACAAATGATCCTTCGATAACGAATCCTCAACCTGCTTTACTGCGAATCAACCTCTACAAAAGGGCACATCCTCTCTCCATTATATTCTTTTTGGTTGGTGAATAATATAGAAAATAAAAGGTATACTCTCTATGGTTCTGCTCGAGTTCCCCGCATGTTGCGCACGCGCCGCCAGCGTCCGTTCTTTGATCTGAGTGCGGAGGTTCTGGCGAGACGACTCGACAACGGGAACCGAATATGGAGCCAGGTCACAACATGCAACAGCCGCGAGCGCGGCAGGGCAGTCACTCTTTTCTTTTTGCTCTCAACGTGCTCGCCCCACCGCCGCAACGAAACGGAGGAGGACCCACCTACGCGCGCCAACGAGAGACAAAGAGATTGAAAGAACTCACGTCACTCACTCGCTGAAGGACGTACAACGCGACACTCTCGAGATGTGGAGCGCAATCAAGTCAAGCGCCGTTCTGGCGGGCGCCCTCGCGGTGGCCGCCCTCATGCAACCCGCCATGGGCATCCAGGTCACGATCACCAACATGTGCGATGACCAGTTCAAGCTGAGCCATCTCGGCCAGGGTGTCATCCGCAGTGCCGATGACCTCGCGCCGGGGCAGTCGGTGACCAAGGAGATCGCCATGGGCACTCCAAGCGAGCTCTTCAAGGCTGGCACGGGCGCACAGGCTACGCGTAAGTTCATGACTTTCACCATGTGTGGATATGTGTGTGCGTGACTTTTCACTAACATCTTGCTGTTTGCTTCGAAACACAGTCGCTGAAATCACGGTCAAGGATGGTAAGGTGTGGTACGACATCAGTGTGATCCCGACTGGCAACGGCCGAGGCCCTGAGAAGTGCTCGAGTCTCGCAGACTGCGAGCGATCCACGGGAGGAACTGGTTTCAACAAGGCCATGCAGATCTCGCCGGTCGGCGCTGGCGGTGGTCTCTGCCGTCCCGTGACGTGCATGCACAAGGGATGTGACGACGCCTATCAATTCCCTGACGACAACGGCAAGATGCATGACTGCCCTGGCAACACCAACATGCAGATCACCTTCTGCCCTGGTGGAAATGGTGGCAAGACTCCCGCGCCGACGCCGGCCCCGACGCCGGCCCCAACGCCTGCTCCTACGCCTGCCCCGACGCCCGCGCCAACGACGGCACCTCCTACACCGTCGCCCACTCCGTCACCGACTCCGTCCACAGCCCCAACGACGGATGCTCCGACGAACGAGGAGGCTGTGCTGGGAGGTGGATCTGGCAGCCGTGGTGAGCAGCAGCATCTCCGTTCCGCTAACAGCCGAGGTTCCACGGAAGAGCCCGCTGCCGGCGTCCCGACCGATGCCCCAGTGACCGATGCCCCAGTCGTGAAGGCCCCTGGCGCGCCGGAGAAGGTCGTGAACGCCAACACCCAGTCGTCCCAGAAGAGCTCGACGGGCGCTGAAGTCTACATCCTGTCTGTGCTTGGTGGTGTTGGCATGGTCGCCGCCGCTGCCATTTTCGTGGTTCGCAAGAAGCAGCAGCAGCTCGAGGCGCTCGAAGAGAAGAGCCCTCGCCCGACGACCACGGTTGCGGCCAGCGCGATCATGCTCACGACGCCCAAGGACACGTGCGTGCTTTAAGCAGGCACTGGTTGTCATTGGATCAGCGGATAGATTCACTCTGTAGCATTTTTGGTTTTGTGTTGAGGGGCCTCGCGCCCCAGTTTGTATTCAGCAGTGAATCGTCGCGAAGTGATAACACGCATGCTTCTCCATTTTCCCATCATTCTCCATTTTTGATTACTGCCTTGAGTTGCATTCCTAAATGTTGGGAATGTACAACACGACAATTGAGTGGTCCACGTGATTTGAATTGGCGGACGCAATTATCTCCAGATGAACTGGTTCAAGTTATTTCGCTCCAACCAACCGAGTCAGTCGATTGGTGGAGCGAGCGCAACACAAAGAGGTCAAGAGAGAGCTCAAAAGGGTGCGAGCGAGCACAGCGAAAGAACGCCTCGGGAACCGCTTGTCCGCTGTCTAGTGCATTGCTCGCGCGTGAGAGCCTCGAGAAGCCGACACCATGAAGATCTACACGTGCTACTTCTGCTCCGGCCCCGTGTATCCTGGCCACGGCATCACATTCGTGCGTAACGACAGCAAGATCTTCCGCTTCTGTCGCTCCAAGTGCCACAAGAATTTCAACCGCAAGCGCAACCCCCGTAAGGTGCGATGGACGAAGGCGTTCCGTAAGGCCGCGGGCAAGGAGATGGCGCTCGACACGACGTTCGACTTCGAGAAGCAGCGCAACCGTGCCGTCAAGTATGACCGTGAGCTCATGGGCGCGACGATCCACGCGATCGAGCGCGTGCAGCAGATCAAGGAGAAGCGCGAGCAGCAGTTCTTCAAGAACCGCATGAAGAACAACAAGGCCATGCAAAAGGAGCGCGACCTCAAGGAGATCCAGCAGCACATCTCGCTCATCCAGCCTGCCGCCGCCGCGCTCAAGGAGAAGGCGCAGCTCAACGTCGCGTCGTCCAAGGAGAAGAATGCCACGCAGGAAAGCGGCGCGTCTTCGATGATTCTCGATCAGTAAATTAAAGGACGATGCATTCATTATATGTCGATTTTTTTTTCCATACACGTCCTCTGCAGCGCTTCCATCTCGCATCGTTCGCATTCGTCTGCTGTCTGTTGCCGTGACCATTTGCCATGACACCTTTGGCATGTCACGTGGTCGAGCGTACCGTGGTCTCTGTGTAGAGTGATACCTGTGTTGTGTGCTACAGACCTACTGGTTTCTGGAGGTGCAGCGTGGCTGACCAGCCATCTATCTCGGACCTACGCATCCACAACCGAAGGGGAACGTTCCGCAGTCGTCTCCATCTCGCGCTCCCTCTGTCGCTCCGCCCAGGGCGTCTCCTTCCCCTTCCTCCCCGTCGCCTCGCTCCCCTTCGTCCCCCCTCCGTCCGCCGCCGGTCCTCCATCTCGCCACCATGTCGGACAAGCTCACGCGTATCGCCATCGTGAGCACGGACAAGTGCAAGCCCAAGAAGTGCCGTCAGGAATGCAAGAAGTCCTGTCCGGTGGTCCGCATGGGCAAGCTCTGTATCGAGGTCACGCCCAAGAACAAAATTGCCTTCATCTCCGAGTCGGTGCGTCTCTTTCCCGCCCGTCTATCTCCCTATCTCCCGATCGCAATAGCTCTAACGAACGCTCCGTCGCCTTGAACAGCTTTGTATCGGTTGCGGTATCTGTGTGAAGAAGTGCCCGTTTGAGGCCATCAACATTATCAACCTGCCCAAGGACCTCGAGAGCAACACGACGCACCGCTACAGCGCCAACTCGTTCAAGCTGCACCGCCTGCCGATGCCGCGTCCCGGTCAGGTGCTTGGTCTCGTCGGCACGAACGGTATCGGCAAGTCCACGGCGCTGCGCATTCTCGCCGGCAAGCTGAAGCCGAACCTCGGCCGCTTCGAGAACCCGCCCGAGTGGCAGGAGATTCTCGCGTACTTCCGCGGCTCCGAGCTGCAGAACTACTTCACGCGCATCCTCGAGGACAACCTGAACGCCATCACGAAGCCGCAGTACGTCGACAACATCCCCAAGGCCGTGAAGGGCAAGGTGCACGAGATCCTCTCGGCCAAGTGCCAGAAGCCAGACATGCTCAAGCACTTCATGACCGAGCTCGACCTGAACCACGTGCAGGACCGTGAGATCGAGAACCTCTCGGGTGGTGAGCTCCAGCGTTTCGCCATCGCCGTCGTCGCCGTGCAGAAGGCCGACATCTACATGTTTGATGAGCCGTCGTCGTACCTCGATGTGCGTCAGCGTCTCAAGGCCGCGCTCGTGATCCGCTCGATGGTCGAGAACGACCGCAAGTCGTACGTGATCTGCGTCGAGCACGATCTGAGTGTGCTCGACTACCTGTCCGACTTTATCTGCGTGCTCTACGGTACGCCGTCTGCCTACGGTGTCGTCACGATGCCTTTCAGCGTCCGTGAAGGCATCAACATCTTCCTTGCGGGCTTCGTGCCGACCGAGAACCTGCGCTTCCGCGAAGAAGAACTCACGTTCAAGGTCGCGCAGACCGCCGACGAGTTCACGGCGAACGACGGCGTCGCTGCCAACACGTTCCAGTACCCGGCGATGACCAAGACGCTGTTCTCGAAGAAGAAGGAGACGACGTTCAAGCTGCACGTCGAGACGGGTGACTTTACCAACTCGGAGATTGTGTGTATGCTTGGCGAGAACGGTACGGGTAAGACGACGTTCATCCGTATGCTTGCCGGTCTGCTCAAGTCGGACGAGATGGAGAAGGCCGAGGCTGAGGGCGACGAGGAGAAGATTGAGGCGTGCTCGCTGCGCTACGACACGTCGATTGTCAGCTACAAGCCGCAGAAGATCGCGCCCAAGTTCCAGGGCACGGTGCGCGAGTTGCTGCACCGCCGCATCCGTGAGGCCATTGTGCACCCGCAGTTCGCGACGGATGTGACGAAGCCGCTCAACATTGACAACATTATCGATCAGCCGGTGCCGTTCCTGTCGGGTGGTGAGTTGCAGCGCGTGGCCATCGTGCTGTGTCTCGGCAAGCCCGCCGACATTTACCTCATCGATGAGCCGTCCGCGTACCTCGACTCGGAGCAGCGTATTCTCGCGGCCAAGGTCATCAAGCGCTTCATCCTGCACGCCAAGAAGACGGCGTTCATCGTGGAGCACGATTTCATCATGGCGACGTACCTCGCCGATCGTGTGGTTGTCTACGATGGCAAGCCGGGTATCGAGTGTACGGCGCACACGCCGGAGAGCCTGCTGTCGGGTATGAACACGTTCCTCAAGCAGCTCGAGATCACGTTCCGACGAGACCCGACGAACTACCGCCCGCGTATCAACAAGTTCAACTCGGTCAAGGACGTGGAGCAGAAGTCGACGGGCAACTACTTTTTCATGGACGATTAGACGAGACTAGTGACTGCGTGCCTGGCAAGAGGCAGAGGGACCGACGGCTCCGCTGGTGCTGGTGCTGTAGGATTGAAAGACAACGCTAGGAACTGAGTGGAAAGAACAACATGGTGCATGTATTGAAACTGATGCAGTTATCTCGCGAGCAGCTCCTGTGGTAGGCGCATTGAGTGTCCATGGATGAGGGTCAGACTGACAGAGACGACAGCATAAAACACGCGCCATGTACCTTGTGGATGACAGCGAAATGCGCCAGCATCTTCTCGAGCTGTTCTTGATTGAGCTGCATCATCACCTGACCGTGCAACCGCCGCCGTCAGATGACACGGATCCCTTCCACCACCAACACAAGAGATCCAATGTTCGAAGTACCTGGCGCGTGGCGCCGTCGTCCTCTTGGAGATGCAGCTTGAGCGCGACACTCGCGTTTCGCTGTTCACACAGCGCATTGCTGGCGAGCGTTAGACGCAGCGACCAGTCGAACTCGCTCACACGCGACGGCATCTTGCAGTCCCCCTATAGTTCTGTCAACATGGATGCATCGCTTCTTCCCAAGAAAGAAAGCTCGTTGTGTGTGTGGTCCACAAAACGTATCTTTCCGTGTGTTTGAAACACGTTGGAAACAGTCGAAATGAACGGAAGGGCTCCATTCGAGCGGCGCCGGCACGCACCGTCGGGACGAGCGACCGTGACTGACTGAGAGGGAGGTTCCCCACGCAGCAAGAGAGCGAGTGTCGCCTGTTTCCTTCCCCCTGCCGAACGCCATGTTGAAGCAGTCGCTCGAGGTCGTCGGCAAGAGCATCCGCGCGCTCGGCCAGTCGCTGGACCGCGTCGGCGTCTCGCTCGAGGGCGCGCTCACGTACACGGAGCACTGTGCGTTCGCTCGCTCGTTCGTCCTTCTCCTCGACGCCAACGCGTATCATTTCTGACTGACGGTGCGTTGTGTCTCTCGCTGCAGTGAACCCGTCGACGCGCTGCGTCGCCAACACGGGCCGTGCGCCGACGATCGCCAAGGGGGCGTTCGTCGCGCCGAACGCGTCGGTCATCGGCGACGTCAAGATCGGCAAGGGCAGCTCGGTCTGGTACGGCGCGACCGTGCGTGGTGACGTCAACTTCATCACAATCGGCGAGAACACAAACATCCAGGACCACGCGGTCGTGCACGTCGCCAAGATCCACCAGGACATCCCGACCAAGATCGGCAGCAACGTCACGATCGGTCCGTCGGCGATCATCCACGCGTGCACAATCAACGACCATTGCATCATCGGTACGGGCGCGCAGGTGCTCGACGGCGCGGTCGTCGAGGCCAAGTCGATCGTCACGGCCGGCTCGATCGTGACGTACGGCAAGAAGGTCCCGTCGGGTCAGCTCTGGTCGGGCGTGCCGGCGCGCTACCTCCGTGACCTCACGGCGGAGGAAATTGAGTTCATGAAGCAGTGCTCGCTCGAGTACGCGGAACTGTCGCAGGTGCACGCCACCGAGTGCGACAAGACGTTCGAGGAGGTCGAGGCAGACAAGCAGCGACTCAAGACGCTGGAAAACGTCGGCGAGACCGGATTCCCGCAGAAGGTGGAGGATGAAAAGGACACGGGTCTGTTCTTCAAGTACTAGAGACAGCGAGCGCAAATCTCCTTCACATCCTACGAGGAAACGAGTCGTTGCGGCTCGCTCGGGAGTCCGTTGGTCGTTCTTTCTGAATACAAGTAAGTGATCCGAAGAGTTTCTTGTCTACAGGCGACGCTGCACCACGCCTGGCAGCATGCATCCACATACATCCACAGTCGCGTCAGCACCTGCCAACGTCACAATGCAACCGCCATAGACAAAACCGACCTGCCAACGCGACGAGGCGAGAGAAAAACTCGAACACGACTGGGCTCAGCTCGTGGTTGGCTCTGGCAGCGAAGCCATCGCGATCTGCCATAAACTGCACGCGCGACTGTCAGCTCACCACTGCCATTGCAGAGCGTATCAATCACACGTACCTGATGCACAGCCGTCACAGTCTCTGGGGCCTGCAGGGCGTCCACAAAGAACGGGTCGCCCTGCATCGCCGCCATGAGGGACGCGTTGAACTCGACCTTGGCGAGACGCTGCAACAGAGCGACTGTGGCCGCCCGTCTCTCATCGTCCTCGCTGCCGCTTGTTGTCGGCGTATTGCTGTTGATACTGGACTCGACGTGGCGAACGAATGCGGATATTTGACTGATGAAATTCTCATCGTCCTGGTAGAAGACAAGCATCTCAGGCTGCTCTCCGATCTCTTCCAGTCGATCCTGGATCTCGGCCCACATTTCGTGGCGGGCGTGTTCGAGCCATTGCGTTTTGTGCGTGGTTACCACGCGTCGGATTCGATCATCCAGTGATGAATCTCCGACGCTGTCGACAGCAGACTGTGCTGCTTCCGCTGCTTGCTTGCTTTGAAGGAGATGTAGAACTCGCTCATAGAAGTCGCGGAGAACTGGGTCACTCAGCTGCTTGACGAGTGCTTCAGGGTTGAGACTGACTTCACGAAGTGCAACGACCACGCGATCATCCTGCTGCAAGAGCCGTTGCACGCCCTCGTCCCGAAGCACTTCCTCCCACGTATTCGTGTCCAACCTACCGGCGCCAGACGTCATGAAGGCGCCAATGCCCATCGAGAGATCCGCAATGTACGCTTTTTCCGTTTTCTTGGCTGCGATGCGAGTGCGCAGCTCATCCAGTCGATCCTGGTACTTTCGAAGTGTCTTGTCAATCTTTCGAGTGCTGTTGGGACCATAAATGTCCATAAGATCTTGCACCAAAACTCGGCGGTCGGACTGCAGGCGAGAGTACCACTGACGGATGCGCCACATTCGAAAGAACGCCTGGATTGTCGTTGCTGCTACTGTGCGCTTCGCCAGCAACAGTAGCTCCAGTCTCTCGATTGTCCCAATTGAGTCAATGAGAACTCGGTCGCCGTGTAAATGAATCTGGGGACCGACTCGAGCGTCCTCCTCGTTGAGATACTTGATCAGTGCTTCGCACATTCCTTCGAGGTCACCAGCAATTGGCGCTACAACAAGGCTGCGATATCGGGTCTGGAAAAGAGTTCGATCGACCTGAGCGGCGCTGGCTCCATCCGAAATCCGTTGCTTGTGCGACGCAGTGAGCGAATCGATGCGATGCGCTCGCATTTGCTTTGCGAGCACTTGGTCGTCCAGGCGAGAGCTCCATCCACTTTCGTTTGGACGGAAGCAATGAAGGAAGAGTGCGGTGTGGGGCTGATCGACTGAGTGCACTGCACCAAGCACACGCTGGATCTGAGCACGTACTTGCGTCGCTGATGTTCCGGACCCCACGACAGAGCCCCTGGCTTCAGCGTAATCGGAGCGTTGCACGATCATTCGTCGAATCCATTCATCGTTTGTCTGAGCCAATCCATCATACAACGACGGAAAGCGGAAGTCCGAGTTCTTCCGGACGAAATCACTCGCGTCGTACATGACTGTGTCACGCGAATGGCAGATCGAGAAACAAAGAGTTCCAAGTTGCGGTGGAACTGTCACGAGCGCTGGTCTGGTCGCATTGCGCTGATACAGATACCGCACGAAGACTTGGTCTTTCTTGTGCTGTTCTCTCTCGTCTTTAGCGTGCTCTCGCTGGTGCAGTACAGTCTGCTCTTCGAGTGTCGCCCATAGCCCAAGTGAATGCTCCAGTAACGAAACGACCTCATCTCCAGCCGCTTCGTTCACTGGTTTCAGTGTTGCTTCCGCCAGTTGCTGCTCCATCGCACCCAGTTTCTCAGTCAGGTAATTGACGCAAAGCTGCTCATATGAGTTGATCTCCAGTGCTTCGAAGCCGGGCATGTCCACGATCCTCAAACAACGGCGTGATGCTGTCTCTTGGCTGCTCGTTGCCAACGGAGCGTCGGTAGCGTTGTTGATGATCGCGATGACAAATGAAAACACCGAATCGTACAGCATCCTAGCCAACGTATCGCGAACGTTCTGTGCTTGGCGTTGACCCAGCACCACCTCAAAGACCTCTCCCGTGCTCGGAAGAGCGACTTGGCGACTCAACAACATTGTTTCTAGCGATGCGACAGACGGAAGCCGCAGTAGCTCGCTAACGATATCGGCGACTGGACGGCTGGACGGAGCATTTCCAGACAGTCGAACTGCTCCAGTTGCGGTATCGGTCGTGAAGTCAATGTTTCCGAGCCACAAGATCGCACTGACAACACGGAACACAGCTTGCTGTTGATCTGCGGTCATCTTGATCGAGTCCATGGCACGCACAAGGTTCTGGAAGCGCTCGATATCGCGCTTAGACACCTTCAGTTGATTTCCGGAGCTCAACATGGACGCAACAGACAACTGGCGCTGCGTTTTTCCAAGGTATGCAAATGTTTCGGTCGATGCTTTGTCCAGGCAGAGCGTTTGTTGCCACTCTGGTAGGACGCTTGCCGCAGCAACCACCGCGTAAAACACGTGAAAGTTCAGATCCTTTGACTTTGCCGCCGCAGCGTCCTGCAACTTTGTGACACGGGTGCGCTCAAGCAGACACGGCGTGAGTTTGCATCCAATGACTTGAAAATGGGAGGCATCTTCTTCGAATGACAGCTGCAACTCGACCACTCGACCATACCTCGACGAGTTCGGGTTCATGGACGTAGTCGCGTGCCCGAACGCTTCAAGCAGGAGGTTGCAGTCGAGAATCGAGCTCAGCTTGTGGGCGACGTGAGGGTTCCGGACGTACATGCGCAGTTGCTCTTCGTCCTCGAGGCGCTGAAGTGTCTCGAAGAAGCCGAAGAACTTGCCTTCGATATGCACTTGTGGAAGGCGCTTACTGTGGCTCACGTCCGTCATCTCAGACCACCGATGCGTCTCCAGATCGAGAAGCACGAGCTCGTATGTTGTCGCGCTTTTGGCGTGCAACAGGTCAAGCGAACGCGTTTCCTCGCTTCGCATTTGAAGCGTGCTCTTGGTAGAGCTCGTGAACACCTTGATCTTGGGCTCCTGCCGCTGTGGCGGCTGTGCCGTCAGGACAACGTACTTCAGCAGCTCCTTGGACAACTCTGTCTTGCCAGCACCGCTCTCTCCTTGCAAGACGATCGACTGAGGCGTTGCTGGTCCGTTGAGAAAACACCGTGTAAGCGCTTGTTTCGCCATCGCGAATGGATGTGGCGCGAGATACGTCGTCGCAAACGGCGTCTGGTCGTAGACCAGCACGACGTGCTCGTCGTAGATCGATGTGAACTTGGTTGTCTTGAGCACGCGATTCGGATTCGTGAACAACAGTGTGTGGTCTCCGAGATACGAGTACACGCGATCTTGATCAAACCTCTCGGTCAGTCGACTCGCCGCTGCATCTGTCACCAACTCCAAGAGATCATCGCCTTCAACGCGCTCCCAGCTCCACGGTGCGCGATGGCGACCTTCCTCTTCGAGATACATGTGCGCATACTTCGCGAGCGTCGCGGATCGTGGGGTCAGCGGCCCCTCTGCAGTACCAGAGGAACGCGCGCTGCCCACGGAAGTAGCGCTTCCTCGCTCTTCGATAAGCGGTAGATCCGTAGTCGAGTCAGACGAGTCTCGCACGCCAAGCGAAAGCCTCTCAAACGTCGAGAAGTAGCTGTAGATCGTTGGACAACGAATCCGACCGCCGGGTACCACTGGGTCTTGAATCGACAGCGTGGCTGACTCTGCTTGCGACTGTCGCAGCAGCAGCTTCTGCTGGTTCTCTGGGATGGCTTCAAATGCGTACCGCAGCGCACACGCAGTTCCCAGCACTGAGTCGTTTGCGTCCGTCGCTGCGGTGTTGCCTCCCATTTTCTCTTGAGCAAGTTGGATACTCTGCACGAGCTGATCATATTGCTCGCAGCTCCACGTCTCCGGTGAACCCCACGACGTCTGGATCGTCGCTACAAGGACTTGAAGCATGACGAGCTCGTGGAAGACTTGAAAAGACGCTCGGAGATCTGCGGCAGAGGCAGAGGAACCGAGCGCAGTGCGGTCTGCTGGCGCTGCCTGTTGCTGGCGCAAAAGCGTGGACACGATCGTTGGGTCGCGCACGCGGAGCATTGTGAACGTGCGCGTGAGCTGTCGCTCCAGCTCTGCGGCGCGTGGATCGAGCGTCGGCACGCTCTATGGTGAAGAGCGCAAGCATCGTGAGTCATGGGGTTGACGGAGGAATCGCGATGCCGACGTACCGGAACGCGACATGCTGCTCGGCACGCGTCAATCCACGCCTGTCGTTCCTCAGGAGAAGACGCTAGATGGACAAAGAGATCGAGCGAGTGAGAGGGAAGGCCACGGCAGATAATCAAACGAGCACACGCACCCCGGAGTTCGAGCTTGTATCCGTCTACTTGCGAGATGAGAAACCAGTGGCGGGATGTCGCCACGGGCGTCACGAGGTCCGTTGGCGAGAGCCTGACGACGCCACGGAGACTCGAGCGCTCCTGCGTCTCGGAGCGGAAGTAGCTGAGAAGCTGCGGTCGCAGCACGACGAACCGGTCCTTCTGCGTCGGCAGGCGATGCCCTTTCTTGAGCAGCCATCCCTGCTTGAGCGCGTCGCCCTGCGGGGCCTGAGATGGCGGAGACTCCTGGTGCCTGAACGCGTGGTGGAGACGCAGGTGGCGCCAGCGACTCGTCGTGTGCGCTGCGGACGAAGGCGCAGGCGCAGGTGAGGGCGAGGGATCGGACCTTGGCATGCTGTCGAAGCGAGCATGTGCTGCGTCAAGTCAGGTGGGCAAATGACACGCGCCTTCATTTTAGCGAATCAAAAGATGAGGATGATGTTTATGACCAATGAAATAGGTAGGAGATAGGAGCTGGTGCTTGATGAACCCAGACACAATTACAATTTAAATACTGTTGTGGAGTCGACCGATGCCGCTGCTCATGGCGATGAAGCGAGCGTTTGCTGCTGGTGCAAGAGGTGGTGGTGTCTAGCGGCAACGAACGAAGAGGGCTGTTCCATTGAGACGATCAGCAGGAACTCGATGATGATGTCGATCTGTTGAAGTGACACAATCCCATGTGGTCCACATCATCTGGTCACCAGATTCTGGTGTAACCGTGGCGTTACACGCTGAAGGGATGCGCAAACTGGTTGTTGCCGAGCAGATCCTGACGAGTTATCTCCAGACGCTTTCGTCACATCTTCTTGTGGCGACCAGTGGTGAATCCTGCAACACCGCAGGAAGACAACCATCAAGGCTTCGTGTTTTAACAGCACGGCACAAGTAGCGACGATACCACACATGCGCACACTCGCTGTGGTAGTTGCCCAACATTCCGACCTTGGTCCTTCAACCGTGGTGACGTCGACGAAGATCGACCATCACTCTGTTGACTTCAATTTCAGCTCAATTATCAACCAATGAAAGGCTATCCACGCTGGTATAAATCCCTCCGATTGGCTCAAAGTGATGGCTCTGGGGCATCCGTTGTTCGATTTTTATACAGCGCCCTCCCATCTGCCGTGAGCGGCTGCGTCATTCACGCGCCGAGAGATGCGACCCGAAGTGCCATTCTCCAACGACACTGCTGTCGACCACGCGACCGCGATGGCCACTGCGACTGTGTGTGAACCGACAATGCTCGCAGAGCAGCAGCATGAGCAGCAGCAACAGCAGCATGAGGAGCCGTCGCTCGCGTCCGTCACGGCCAAGAACTTTATCAGCGGCATCGTAGGCGGTAGCTGTGAATCTATCGTTGGCTACCCGCTGGAGACGGTGAAGGCGCGCATGCAGACACAGCACAGCACTGCGGCGGCTGGCGGCCGCTCGTTCACGGGGCCTTTCGACTGCCTGCAGCAAACCGTCCGCGACGGCGGTGTCTCCTCTCTCTATCGAGGCGCATCGCCACAGATTCTTCGATCTGCGATCAGGTGAGTGACGACACGACACCACGACATGTTCCTTCCATGGCGCTCACTCGTCGCCTTGGTGTTCGCTGCAGTGCATCGCTCCTCTTCGGCCTCATGGGTCAGTTCCGGTACTTCTACTCCAAGTACGTGTTCGAAGATCGACCGCGGTGGGCGCTTGTCGCCGCCGCGACGTCGACAGGTCTCACCGAGTCGTTCCTGTACACACCGTTCGAGATCATCAAGGTCCGCATGCAGGTACGTGTCGAGTTTCCTTCCACTTTCCGCCCCAATTCTTCTGTCTCTCACACGGGAATACGCAGACGCAATACGCGCATCGCCGCACCAGGATAAGCAACTGGCACTGCGTGCAAGAGGTCTACAATCGAACAGGTCTGCGCGGACTCTATCGCGGCATGGTGCCGACCGCCAAGCGAGAGATGCTCGGCAACACAGCCTACTTCCTGGCGTATGAGACCGGCAAAGAGCTGCTGCTCGACACGTTCGTGCGGTCGTCGCCGCACTTGACACCCGAGCAAGCCCACTGGCGGACGTACCAGGCCATCGCGCTTGCCGGCGGCTACGCCGGCTTCATGTACTGGCTCGTCGTGTTCCCAGTCGACACGATCAAGTCGGTGATTCAGGCCGATTGCCTACACACTCCGCAGTACAAGGGCGTCGTCGACTGCGCGCAAAAGCTCTACGCGGAGGGCGGCGTCGCGCGCTTCTACCGCGGCATCTCGCCATCGCTGCTTCGCGCGTTTCCGGCGAACGCGCTGACGTTCCTCGGGTTCGAGACGTGTCTCAGCTTTCTCGACCAGCATTTTTGATACCTTCGCTTTTATTTCTTTTGCAGTCACAACTCGTATTGATGGTGTATATGGACGCTCGGTTCATGAGTGAATCAATAGAGCATCAGCTTGAGTTTCTCCTGGCGCAGTCGCGGCAGCAGATAGAACTGCAGCAACTCCATCGTGTCCTTGGACGTGTCCTTGAGGTCCAGGATTGTCATGTTCTTCTTGTCCTTCGCCATGTCGAGGATGACGTGCGACGTGTGCTGCAGCGACATCGCGTCCATCTCAAGCAGTTTCTTCAGGCGCGCAGGAGTGCCGACCGCGATCGGGTGGAAATGCAGCGTCAGCTGGTCCTCCTGCTCCTTCGCCTTCATGTGGCGCGCAAAGAGCTTGGCGACCTTGCAGCGGAAGCTGCTGAGATGCCTGTCGGAAGATGATGCCAGTCAGTTGGTTTTAGAAACATCGCACGCATATTGGGCAGAGACAGTGAGAAGGACGTACTTGAGCACCTCGACGGCGCGCAGCGCAGAGGAACAGACGATGAGGAAGATCGGGCTCTTGTCGTACTTGATTTTCTTGCCACGGAAGTCGTGCTTCCACGTCGGCACGCAATGGCGCATGTACAACGGAAGGCTTTGCAGCGTGTGCTTTCCGAGTCCCTTGGGCGCAACAAAGTGGTGCTCTGTGGAGACAGCAATGTCAGTGGCAATGAGAGAGACCGAGGCAACCGTAGGGAGGGATACATCGCACCCGTGAGGCCCTCAGCGATCTCCAGCGTCGTCAACTGGCCGCCGCGATGCTTGATGAAGTAGTCGTTCACGAGCTTAAAGTGCTCGGCGGGTGTCATGTTCTGCAGTCCCTTGGACGGCTTTTCCTGCTTCTGTATGTTGCATATCCACACGGTCAGGTCCGCCTCCTGCGCACCGATCCAATCAACACGCACATCACTCTCGCACCTGCACTTTCTGCTTCTTCTTCGCCTGTTCATCCTTCACGTCGCCACCATCCATGGCGTCATCGTCGCCGGCATCATCATCGGCCTCATCACGCGCTCGCTTGTTGGTCGCGAGCTCGAGGTCCTCGTCGTCCAGCTCATCCTCACTGCCGAGCGACACGACCTCGTCGTCGTCTGAGACATCGACAGCAGCGGCCTCCCAGTTCTGCTCCAGCTCGTCGTCATTCAGCGCCTTCTCCGCCGTCGTCGGCGGCTTCGTCATAGCGGGCGCGGGCTTCGTCTTGCTCATTTTCGCGATGGTCACTCTCCGCTTTAGGCACCTCGCATCGTTTCGCAGTCAACCAGCCAATCATGACCAGCGTACCCCCTCCCCTAGTGGATCCACCAGCAAGCTCTTGATTCGTAAATGTTAGGAATGTGGACTCTATCATGCAAAAATCAAAATCATGGATGGGGTCTGAGGCATGTGGGGGGGGGTAAGTTTGTTTATGTGATTAATCTTACATCCTCGCGCCGCTGCATTCATCGCTTGCGGACTGCGTAGGGAGGGGGTTGAATACTTGATGCTACTTGGGAGTTGTTGAGTTCAAAGGTGCGCGCGACTTCGACCGGACCTTGGACCGTTCGTCCGAGAGAAGCTGTCGAGGTCGCTAAGCGAGAGCCCAGGGCCGACATCCACCGACGCTCGAAGGTCGTCAACGTCGAGGCGAGCGCCCTGCCAGGCGCCAGATACAACAGGCACCTGGGTGCCTGATATGGACGCCTGGGGCTGGAACGCGGCGTCGGACGCGTGTGAGACCTTGAGGTCGTCGTCCGACAGCGGCGGGCACATGTCGTCGTCGAGCGTCGGCACTGCGTGTTGCAAGCGGCGGCTTTGGAATCTGCTGCCGCTGTCGAGCACCTCATCTTCCATGATGTCGTTGAAGTTGATGCGGCCCGGGCCTTGACGAATGCTCGGCGGCACTGCGGACGCGACCATGTCCATGTACAGCCCTTGATGCCGAATACTGATGGGGTCGCTGTGGTCCACGATGGCCAGGTCACTGGAGGCCTCTGATGCGAGCTTGACAGACCGACGCTCCTGTGAACACACCGGACCGACGAATGGAAGCGGTAATTCCGGTCTCGACCGTCGCTGGTCGTCTCCTGCGGGAAATCCAGTGAGGAACGTATTGCCGCGAGGGCGCAACGAGCGCATGAGTCGCTCGTCGCAGCTCAGCATGGCAAAGTCGTTTTCGTCCAGCGCCACGCTCTCGCCGCGGAGACGGGTTGTTGTGCGCACGGTCGGCTCTTGAGGTCGTCCACTGGCTTTGTTGATGGCACTCGCGCGCTGGTTCCGAAGTGTGGTGATCCCGATGCCAACCATCGCGACGACGACGACACTGCACACGGCGATAATGCCGATCACCTCCGTCGAGAGTCCTCCGCCGCTGGAGGAGGTTGCCGTAGATGGCTGGCTCTTGCTTTCGCTCGGCTGGCTGATGACCGGCGCGACCGACGGGCGCGGGTCGACGCTGATCGAGCGGTAAACGGCGTAGTCGTAACGCGTCTTCTCGGGATTCTGACCAGGGAGGATGATATGAGCGCCGACGACGAACTTGCCAGGCGTCGGGAACGCGAGCCGGTCGGTCATGAACGATGCTTCGTTGCTGGAGAAGTTGGCGACGCGATTGGAGATGCCGTCGACTCCTTTTGACGTCTCGAGCATCGGGTCGCACACAGTGCCAGCGTCGCAGATGAAAAGTCGCGAGCGCAGGATTTGATACAGGCGCTGTGTGACGCGGTCCTCTGCGAGGTAAAGCTGCTGCACGTCGAACGAGTTGGGGCTCATGCCGCCGTTTCCGTCGTGTCGTACACTCGCAGTCCACGTCGCGCGGATCGCTTCGCCTACCGTGAGCGAGTTCTTGTCGAGGTCGATACTGAGTGCCACAGGACAGCCGTCCTGCATGGCGGCGTCCTTCGGTGTCGTCGATGCGAGAGAGTTGGCGTACACGGACCCAGAGACACGCCAACAGTACGTGACGCCGTTTTCGACCGGGGGCGGCGTTCCCGACGGGTTCGAGAAGCCAATCGCCGCGGCCGTTGGCGGGCATCCGCACAGCGCGGCGCCTCCAAGCACCGCGAGCGGTAGACTCGCCCAGCGCCAAGGCCACGTCCATGGTGACCGCCAGCGGTGCGCTGCAGTCGACGGCATGTCGTGGGCATGAGGGGTCGGCCGTCTTCTCGCTCGTGGCCGCCGCCGCGGGGCCTCGGCGTCCAGGCGCAGGTCGAGGCCGCGCCGACGCGGGGGCATGGGGAGGCAGGCAGGCAGACAGACAGACGATGGGAGAATTCGCTGCTGAATGGAGCGGGCGGCCAGTTTCCAGCAGGGCAGATGGCGGCGTCGATGGCGATGGCGATGCGATGGCAAGGAATGCGACAGCGCGATGGCAGCGGTCGGTCGGCGCAGCGGTCGGTCGGGACCAAGACGCTCGTGGTGCTACACCCAGGATTTCAGCCAATCGTAGCACGCAGATACCGGTGTGCAATGCGACGACGTTGTGCTCCGCCAAGGGGTAGGGGCATACTGGGCCTCCCACTCTATTGCATTTCGCAGAACCGGATGCACTCGCAATCCGGAGACAAAAGCAGTCGTCAGCCACTTCAAGCACGTTCGAAATGTGTTGTTACTTGTTGGGAGTGTGGAAAGGTGGAATGGTGGAGTGTTGGGAGTTGGACGACCAACGAAAAGACGGGATATCAGGTGGACACACTGTACAGCATGACAATGCCATCACACGAATGTGTATGTTGGTCTAAATGAGCACGTCGCATCAGAGCTCCAGGTCGCTCTCCGCGCGCTGCAGCTGTGCGTGGTGCGGCGCGTGACTGCGTCGTGGGGGTACCACAAAGTCCTGCCACTGCGCAGTTCCTCGCTGTGAGACAGCGTACCGATCGTCCACGGGGCTGGCGCCAGGGACGGCGGCGACGGGTGGCGCAGCCTCGGTCTTGGAAGGAAGCGCCTGCGTTGAGCTTCGTTGCTTGCGCGGACGAGGTCGAGGTCGTGGACCTGCAGGGCTCGTTGGCGGCATCGTGCTGGCATGGGAGGTGCGTCCGGCGTCGACTCGGAGGTTGCTCGCAGCAGGAGTGGGTTGGCACTGGTGGAACGCCCGTGGGTCTGAATCTAGGTACGTCCGACGGGTCCGCAGAATGGCGATGATCGAGAGCAACAGAGCGACGCTGACGCCAGCAAGCAGCCCGATGATCGTCCCTTTCGAGAGCAAGATGCTGGTGCCACTGACAGTAGGACTGGGCGCCTTCGTGAGCTCCGTCGTGCTGATGTTACCAGCCTTGATCTCGTCGATTTGGGCTGGCAAGACGTTGACGCGGGTGTACACGCCAAAGTCCACTCGACGGGACGAGTTCTCGACTGCTGCGACGACGTGAGCCAGCACCGAGTACTCGCCCGCCTCGGGAAACGACAGCGTCGCTCGGAACGTCGTCTGCCCTTGTGTGACGTTGGCGACCACACTGCCTGTGTGCGCGACGAAGCCATCGCCACTGTCGAAGGGGTCGCACTCGGTGCCGAAGACACACATCTGCACATTCGCCTCCAGGATCTGTCCGCTCCACTCAGCGCCAGTCGAGTTGTCGTCCGCACCAACTGCAAGCGTTCGGTTCGCAGCGACTGTCCAGGAGACGTTGAGCGCCTGAGAGACGCTGATCGTGGCAGATGTGACGCTGATCGACACACTCAATGGACACTCGGTGGCCGCGTCGACCCGATCTGCCTCGGTCAGGAGCGTTCGGTTGGATGGCTGTGGGATCTCCCAGCAGTACGTCGTCAAGCCATCGTGAAGGTACGAGTCTGCCATCACAAGAGCTCAGGTCAGCCGCACGACATCCGTCTTTGATAGACGGGAGACGACTCACATGATGCCGCAGCTCGACCGAGCGCCAGCAGCAGCGCAGTCCACAGAAGCAGCAGCATTCGCGCCAGAGATCGGAAGTGTAGCACTCGTGTGCTGGATAGTGTCAAACTCGGAGTGCATGGCGAACTCTCGCTGCCGAACGATCGCAAGGTGCTGCCGCGCGCATGTCCAAGGGTGGTGGTAATGGGCGCGGCGTCGTCTCGCGGCCCATCGCAATGTTGAAGCGCGAAAACGCCTCGACTTGCGGCGTCTCGTATGGCGCTTTGCGACCTCTTGACGGCTTCCGAGAAGGCGCCGACGTGGGTTGATCGTTGATTAAGCGGAAGCGTGCGCGAACGAGACGAGAACGCAAGTGTAGAAGGAAGTGACGACAGCATTAAATAAAAAGCACGACGCTACTACTGAACGACACACGCATCAGCCTATGGGCGACACATTACCACGACGCTTCTTCCATCAGTTCCTCTGACCCTGAGCCGACGTAGCCTGATCCGACGCGCCCAACCTCGTGGAGCTTGAGCGACGCAATCCACGCCGTCGTGTTTGCGCAGCCATTCGGGACGACGACTTCGACTGCGGGGCCACCGCCGTATTGAGTCTGGTAGTACTCCCAACTGGGTCGGTTGATCATTCGGAAGTCCTTCTTGATGGTCAAATCGCGTCGAATCTCAAAGCGACCGTCAGGCAGATCGTCGGAAAGAAGCGGGATGTTGTCGATCGGCCCGGGATGGTGCTCGGGTTGCCCCTTGTGCTTGCTCACGAACAAAAGCCAGTCCGTGATCCACTTGGCGTTGACAGCGAACCAGACCTCGCCGGCCACCGGCTTGGTCTGATGCAACGACTGGAGCTTCTTGATCTCGGCTTGAATGTCGTGCGGAGGCTTCTGCTTGCCACGTGCGCTGAAGTCGTCCTCGTGCGTCACGCTTCCGTCAGACTGTGACGAGTGTCGTGGTTCACCTGACATGAGTCTCGTGTAGTTAGTCTGTGGCTGAGAGGTCGTCGGTGCTCCCTGCGGCACCCCATAGCTGCTGAAGCGGACTGTGACCTTGCCGAACTTGCGATTGGTTGGGCCCTAAAGAGAACGTGCCGATGTCAGTCCACTCGCTCTTGACCCTGTGGTTCTGGTAAGCCATGCGTCTCGTACCTCCTGTGCGCCCTGCATCATGGCTTCGTCCGTTGCCTCCAGTGTATACTCTTTCTGTCGAGTTTGAAGCTACAGAAGATGGAATGATGAGCACTACCATAGAGCATCGATCGATACCCAAGTAGCGACACTACACTCACCGCTTTGAGCTCGAACAACTCTCGCATCGTAAGCAGCACTTGGCCGATGTCTTTCTTGACCATGCCCATCTTCTCAATGTGCTTGACGACGATGAGCACGCCGACGACGCTTTCGACGTTGTAGTCGCCAAAGTCGACGTCAAAGTTCCAGATCGGATTCAGCGACGTGCGCACGACCTTGGTCTTGAACGTCTTGGCACAGACGGCGCCTGACAGCGGCGCTGTGCTATTCGCGTGGTTGGCCAGCAGCTTGTCGCCCGTGCCTCCGTGTCCGTCCTGTAGCCGCCGTGCGAGCCCCGAGCCGTCGTCCAGCAGCAGCGAGACCTCGCACATCGGGTGGCTCGTGATGTTCTTGTGCATCGGGCGCAGCGACGTCGCGCTGACGATCGTCAACGTGAGCGAGACGCTCGGCGACGCGATCGCATCCACGGGCGTCGACAGCAGCGGCGCTTCTCGCCCTGGCGACAGTTTGACGGCGCCAAAGCGGTCCGACTTTTGAGGCATTGGCGTCGTGTCACAGAGACCTCGAGTGGCTGCAAGTGGGGTAGACGAAGATCGAGAGATGGATGGAGATCGAGAGAGAGAGAGAGAGAGAGAAGCGCTTGATGCGTTCGCTGCTTCTTCTCTTGTCTCGGCGCGGTCTTCTGTCAGTCGGTCGACGGTCGAGGGGCCTCGTGCTCAGGGACCATCACTCTCCCCCGCGTCCAGCGTTTTGCGCCAAGTTTGGAACCCAAGTTTCCAGCAAGAGGGAATAAAACCATCGACCAGCGGGTGAGGTTTTTACCCACGAGAGTTCAGCAGATTGAGAAGGCGTCTCCTCAGAGCCAGTCTCTCTTATGATCGGGATCGCTTGAAGATACAGAGCACGCAGAGAGCGCTCTAGAGCGTTGTGGCTGGTCATGAGTCATTTCGCAGCGACACCAGCGAGAACATGGGGAATTGAGAGAGCAATTGAGTACAGCCGAATTCCCTTTGGTGTTTGAGCATGGTTGGATTGCAATGTGCAATATTGCCAAACGTTAGCAGCTGCAGGATTTCGTGTGGGTTCAATCCGACTGCAGTGGCACTGCAGGACAGCACGCCAGTCTGGCTGGCCCGTCTCATCCACCAATCATCAAGACTAGGCCAGCACAGTTGATTAGCTGACCCCAGTCGAGCTAAGCTGAGATGGGCATGGAGACTAAGCCAAGTGCCTCTTAGGTCCGAGTCGCCTGTCGTGATCAAGACAACAGCTGCGTGTCTGTGTGGTCTGCCGCTGTGCCACATGTCGGAGGGACATGGCTCCGCCTCTTCATCCAGTCAGTCATCTCAGTTGAATCCATAGCTTATGATTCGTCAAAATCTGTACTCCGATGCTTTCATTTGCTGAAAATGCCATGTAGCCATGTCCTGAAGTGGTTTCAGCCTGGTGTCCCCTGTCGCGATGGCCACCTGGCGCCGATGAACAGACCATGCGATGTGCGGGAAGCACGGAGGCGTCGCCCATGCTGATGGCCATGCGCGCATTCCAAAGAAAGACTGTGCATTTTCCCATTTGTTGGACGGCGCGCTGAGGTCAAGTGGCGTCGCATGTTGATCATCATCACAAGCGATTCTTCCGCCCGCCTGCCATGCCCGTCCGGAGACTGCTCTCGACGCTCGCTGCATGTGCAATGATGCTGCTGGCGCCAAGCGCAGCGCATGACGACTACCTGCCACTGCGACAACCAGAGATCATCGAGTCGCCCTGTGTGAAGCGATGGAACACCATGGGTGCCTACTTTGGTGGCGTTGACGGCGACAACGGAAGAAAGAACCCTCGGCGCCCGATCGCCCTGGAGAACGAACCGAGTGAGCTGTACGTCAACCTGACAGTCCGCCTCGAACGGTTTGAGAGTCGCTACGTCGGCTTCAACACGCGCACGTACAACGGCCGTTTCCCTCCACCCACCATCAAGGTCTGTCCCGGCGACAAGCTCATCGTGCGCGTCATGAATGAGTTGGGCGACGGATCTTCAAACATGACCAATCTCCACGTCCACGGCATGGTACGTCTACCTAGCTCGATGATGCAGATGACGTTGATCTCATTCGTTGCCTTGACATGTAGCACGTCTCACCCAAGGGCCACCACGATAACGTGCTCAAAAGCATCGAGCCAGGCGCCGATCGCGTCTACGAGTACGACATCCGTGCTGACCATCCCGCGGGCACGTTCTGGTACCACCCACATTCTCACGGCCTCGTCAACACCCAGCTCTCCGGGCTCATGGCTGGATCCCTCATCGTCGCGGACCGTCCAGGCGACTTTCCGCGAGAGATCGCTGCGATGGACGATCTAGTGCTCATCCTGCAGGGCATCTGCGTCGAGAACTGCCATCTGCGGTACGACAGCATCGTCCACGCGCTCAACAACGACTACGACGACGATGGAGACGACGCCAGTGCAGCTGCTGAGGTTGATGAAAGCGACGAGTTCCCGATCGATTTGCGTGTCGACCGTAACTCGCCGTTGAACGACACGTCGCTGCTGCACGTGTACGTGAATGGCCAGTACCTCCCCGAGATCCACATGAAACCAGGAGAGCTCAAGCGACTGCGCTACATCAACGCGATCCCGAACAACGTCGCTGAACTGGTCGCGCCTGGCTGCGAGATGCACATATTAGCTCGCGACGGCGTTTACGTACGAGCGCCTGCGCAGAAGAGCGTCGTTGTGATGCCACCGGGAAGCCGAGCAGACATCGCTGTGCGCTGTGCGAAGGCCGGAACATTCTTCGTCGAGACCGAGTCAAGTCCCAAACGCAACCACTTGCTCGGCCAAGTGGGTCGCCATCGCGTGCCGTCGCAGAAGATTGTATCGCTACGGGTGCTGGGGGAAGATGAGGTCGAGATGGCGGTACCTGGCGCTTTACCGAAGCCTCCGGTGTACATGTCGGATCTGCAGCGCCTCGATACGCCGTTGCAGGACCGCAACCGCTACAACTACGAGTTCTCCGTGTGGATGGACGCGAAGGACGGCGTGACCTACGGCGTCAACCAGCGCAAGTTCCATCACGAGTTCGTGAACCACTCGATGCACATTGACGAGCCACAGGAGTGGGAGCTGTCGGTGCGAGGCTACGGACGCGAGTGCGCGCACATGAACGACCCAGAACCGATGGACCACCGCAGTAATCTGGACTTCGCCATGGACAAAATGCTCGACGCGCAAGCCGAGATGAAGCACGACATGGGCATGCAAATGCAAATGGCGGGGCACAAGATGCATTGCCACGCGATGACGCACCCATTCCACATGCACGGCTCGCATTTCCAGATCACGCGCGTCGACAAGAGTGTGGATCCTGAAGAGCTCTTGTTTGGCGTCGGCGAGTGGCGCGACACGATTCCGCTGTACAAGAGCAACGTGCAGATCCGCTTCACACCAAGACGACACATGATCGGCCGCATCCTCACGCACTGCCACTTTGCAGCGCACTCGGACAACGGGATGGCGCAGCTCATCGAGGTCAAGGAGCCACGAACGTGATGCGATGGCCTGTAGCAGAAAACAAAAACCATATTTAACACCGTAATCAGATTATTATGTAGCCATTTTAAGCTGAGGTGGTATGCGCTGGACGTATTTTATTGGCTGAAAGAAACAATTTTTCACCAATTGAAGTGCGGAAGTGTCTCAGGATCTCTCGACAGTCGACTTGAGCTGATGAGCTGCCACTTGAACATTGGCATCCACGTGGCGACATCATGGCGACCGAGAAGCAGAAGATGATCAATGGGGAGCTCTACAACTGCCTCGACCCAGAGCTCGTGAACGACCGCCAGCGCATCCGTGCGCTTGTCAAGCAGTTCAACGATGCGAGCTCGTACTCGCCCGAGTCGGTCGCGCTGCTCAAGCAGATGCTCGGCTCGAAAGGCGAGAACGTGATCATCGAGGCTCCGTTTCGTTGCGACTACGGCTACAACATCCATCTCGGTGATAACGTGTTCCTCAACTTTAACTGCGTGCTGCTGGACACGTGCGAGATTCGCATCGGTGCACGCACGCTGCTTGGCCCCGGCGTGCAGCTCTACGCCGCGAGCCATCCGCTCGACCCCGAGGTGCGCAAGGCGGGGCTGGAGGACGGCCGCCCGATCACGATCGAAGAGGACGTCTGGATCGGCGGCAACGCCATCATTCTGCCGGGCGTGCGCATCGGCCGCGGCTCTGTTGTCGGCGCCGGCAGCGTCGTCACGAAGGACGTGCCGCCCATGTCGGTCGTCGCCGGGAACCCCGCGCGCTTCATCAAGAGCGTCGTGCCTCCAGCATCCACGACGGGCCACTAAACCGTAACCAGTTACATCGACCAATGTAACCTTTCTTTCGTTCTGTTGATGGCGTCATCGGTGTCTGTTCCGCTTCCGGTGCGCGCTCTATTGGGGGCATTCCGGCTCTGATGCAGCCGACGGGCGCGCTCTGATTGGCTAATCAGACAGCCAATCGACGCTCGCGTCGCACGACCTGTCACGCTTGGAGCTCTTCATGGGCAGGAGCATGGCGCCTGGTTGGCTGGCGCGACGGCCCAATGGCTCCCAGAGGCGGCATCCTCTCTCTCTCTCTCTCTCTGTATGGATGGAATGCGCATGCGCCTGGCTGTCCTCCACCGCTGTGTGTGCAGCCCGTATCCCGTTGGACCGACCGGTCGGTCCGCTTCTCGGGTGCGGCGTGGTGCTCTGCCTGCCATGCTCTGCGATGAGCGCCGCTAAGGAGGAGAGGCACACTTGAATCCGCCGAGTGGCGCCGACGCCTCTCCTCTCTCGCTCTTCACCATGGCGCCGCCCGCTGCCGTCGCGACCGAGTTCTCCTCGCTCCGCGGCACGTCGCCGCTCAGCCACGCGCGCGCCGCCAAGAGCTTCCGCCCCAAGGACCTCGTCATCGGCTCGGACACGGACTCGGCGTCGGACCACGACGGCTCCCTCGTCGACAGCCAGCTCTCCACCGCGCCGTCCGCCGCCGTCTGGAGCGCGTACCGCCAGCTCGACCGCCACGAGCGCTTCACGTCCGGCGCCGACGCCGTGCTGCAGGTCGCGGGGCAGCTCACGGACAACGTCTTCGTGTACCCGCTGCTGCAGGGCGCGACGCCGCTGTCGACGGAGCGCGATGACGCGGAGCTGCGTGCGCGGGTCGTGCGGCTAGAGATCCGCAGCGGCGCCGCTGCAGCCGTGCGTGGCGCGCTGGCCGTCGGGTCGTCGGCGTCGGCGCTCGTGCCGTCGCAGACGCTGCCGCTGTTCCTGCCCAACCTCTTCGAGATCGCGCAGCGCCCGCAGGCCGCCGTGTTCCACGTGGCGGCGGAGGCGATCCGCCAGGACCTCGCGGTCGGCAGCTCGTACGAGGCGCTGTACGCGCTGCAGCACTCGGGCGCCGTGCTGCTCAACGCCGCGACGCCGCAGGAGTGCCACGACCTCGCGGTCGTCGCGCACGTCGCCGCGCGCCGCCTCAACAAGCTCGTCGTGCACTTTTACGACGGCGCGCGCGTCGCCCGCGAACTCGCCAAGCTGCAGCTGCTCACGCCCACGTCACTGCAGACGCTCAGCGACCTCGAGGAGCTCCATGCTTCCTCCACGCCGTCGTCCTCCTCCTTGATCTCGTCGGGCGCCGAGGTCGCCGAGCACCTGCAGCTCGTCATGGACGACCTCTTTCCCGTGCTCCAGCAGCAGTACCGCGTGTACGAGTACAGCGGCGCCGCCGACGCCGAGACCGTCGTCGTGGTCGTCGGTGAGGCCGCCGCCGCGCTGCAGGACGCCGTCGCGTACGAGCAGATGCTCGGCGCCAAGGTCGGCGTCGTGCAGGTGCGCGCGCTGCTCCCGTGGTCGCACGCGCTCTTCGCGGCGGCGCTGCCGTCGACCGCGACGCGCGTCGCCGTGCTGGAGAACATCTCTCCCGGCGCGTTCGCGTTCCAGCGCGGACTGCTCACGCAGCACGTGCAGGGCTTTTTGCACGCCACGGGGCGCTCGGACGTCGTCGTGACCACGGGCATCTACGGCGGCGTGTTCCGCAACCACGGCTTCTCGCTTGGCATGGCGCGCGCCGTGCTCGAGCACGCGGCGACCGCGACGACGCGCCGCTCGTTCGTCGTCGCCAAGTCCGAGGCGCTGTACGAGGCCGCGCTCGAGGCCACGCACGTCGTGGTCCCGCAGCTCGACGTCATCTACGGCGACCGCCACGAGCTCCGCGACGCCGGCAGCGACGCCTACGCCAAGCAGTTCCTCTTCTGGGGCTTTGACGACAACGAGCAGCCGCGCGGTGGCGCCACGCTCCACGACCAGTACCTCTCGACGCTGCGGCTGCTGCAGCGCAACCCGGCGACGCAGGTGAACGCGCTCGTGACGCACGCCGCGCCGACGCCGCGCGTCGCTCACGCAGTCTCGACGCTCGAGGTGCGCCTCGGCGTCGTCGGCTCCAAGCGCAGCGCGAGCCTGCAGCAGGGCGTCGAGCACGCCGATGTGACGGTCGTGTCGCGCGCCGAGCTGCTGCACGGCTTCGACGTCGCGGCGACGGTCAAGCGCGGCGGCACGCTGCTGGTGCACACCGCGTGGAAGACGAGTGACGACCTCATCGACGAGTCGCCGGCGTTCAAGGCGCGACTCGCAGCGCAGCGCGCGACGCTGCTCGTCGTGGACATTGACGAGCTGCAGACCCGCGTGGCTGACGACGCGATCGCCGCCGTCGCGCCGCAGGTCGCGTTCCTCAAGGCGGCCGCGCTGCTCGACGAACGCGTCGTGTTTGCGCTGCTGCAGCGCGAGTTCCCCGCCGAGAAACACGCCGAGCTTCGCGCGTTCGTCGCGGCGGTCTGGGGAGAAGTCATCGCCATCGATTACCCGACGCGCGAGTGGGCGACGCTCGACGGCAGCAGCGACCATGAGGACGAGGACGTGGAGGAAGACGGAGCGCGGGAGGAATCGCTGGCGTCGCTGGCGTCCATCGCGCCCAACAAGCTCTCGCACTCGCCTGCGACGGCGACCGCGTTGGCGCCTGCCAAGCGCGCGCGTCCCGTGTCCAAGCACACGACGACGGCGTGGCAGTTTGTGTTCCGCGACGCGTTCGAGACGCGCCAGGACGTGCGCGACCACGTGACGGACGTCGTGCGCGTGACCAAGTGGGAGCGTCTCACGCCGCTCGACTACGAGCGCAACGTGTTCCACGTCGAGATGGACATCCGCGACACCAAGATCAAGTACAACATCGGCGAAGCGCTCGCGGTGTTTGCGCACAACGACGAGCAGGACGTGCTGGCGTTCCTCGCGTCCTACGGCGTCGACCCCGACGCGCTCGTGTCGCTGCCCGTGGCCGTCAAGGCCAAGAAGGGCAGCGCGGCCAACGCCAACGGCTCGTCGTCGACTCCGACGGAGGAGACGCTGACGTACTTCCAGTTGTTCTCGCAGGTGCTCGACATCTTTGGGCGCCCGTCCAAGAAGTTTTACCAGGCGCTCGCGGCGCGCGCGACCGACGAGAAGGAGAAGGACGTGCTCGCGCGGCTGCTGGACGCCGACGGCAAGGACGAGTACAAGCGTCGCGTCGACGAGACGCTCACGTTCGCCGACCTGCTGGCCGAGTTCCCGTCGGCGCGGCCGCCCATGTCGGAGCTTGTGGCGCTCGTGCCGCGCATCAAGCCGCGTCACTACTCGATCGCGTCGAGCATGAAGCTCAACCCGACGAGCGTGCACCTGCTCATCGTCGTGCACGACTGGACGACGCCGAGCGGGCGCTACCGCATCGGTCAGGCCACGCGCTTCCTCTCGCGCATCGAGCCGGGGCAGCTGCTCTCGGTCTCGGTCTGCTCGTCCGTGATGAAGCTGCCCGTGAACCACGCGGACCCGATCATCATGGCCGGTCTCGGCACGGGCATGGCGCCGTTCCGCGCGTTCATCCAGGAGCGCGCGTTCCTCAAGGCGCAGGGCGTCGCCGTCGGTCCGATCGCGCTCTACTTTGGCAGCCGCCACAAGGCGAAGGAGTTCCTCTACGGCGACGAGCTCGAGCAGTACGAGCGCGACGGGCTGCTCACGTACCTGCGCTGCGCGTTCTCGCGCGACCAGGCGCACAAGGTTTACATCCAGGACCGCATCGCCGAGGACAAGACGCTGCTCGCGGAGCTGCTGCTGCGCCGCAACGGCCACTTCTACCTCTGCGGCCCGACGTGGCCTGTCGCCGACGTGCGCGAGGCACTCATCACGTCGTTCGTGGAGGAAGCCGGCATGGACCGCAAGCAGGCCAACGCGTACATCGAGCGCATGCGCGAGGAGGGACGCTACGTGCTCGAGGTCTATTAGGCATTCGGCAGGCACCTGCCGCCGCGCAGTCAAGTCGACGGACTGGATGTTTGTGTATACCTAATTCAATGCAACTGGCAACGCGTTTCGTATTCACAGTCAGTCGTGCACTCTCTAGGACTCTCTGGGACCATCTAGGACTCTCTAGGACGCGGAGAGCTCAGCTCGTGCAATGGCCGAGGCGTTCCGTGGCCCTCGACCACCAGCGCGTCGTCGGGATGCGAGATGAAGGACGCAATGTGCTTGAGTTTCTGGTGAATGAAGAGGTCAGTGAGGGGGACAGAGACACACACGACACACGATAAAGGACCACACACACACGTACCGTCGGCAGTCGCTGTAGGAGCTCCTCGCGGTACGCGTTGTACTCGCGCTCGAGCTGGATGAGGTGTCGGTACCGCTCAAAGCAGTGCACGCCCTGCGCGCGCGCCATCAATTCTCCTGGTTCATACGCGACGCCGTCGTCGTCATCATCTCCACCACTGCCACCATCAGCGCCGGCGTCTTCCTCCCACAGTCGCACGGCGTCTTCCCACTGAGGCAGCGGCCGTCGCGCCGACTCGCCGCCGTCGTCGTCGCTCTCGCTGTCTGAGAGGTACGGGACGTCCTCGGGCGCCGACAGCAGCGCGGCTCGCACGTCCTGCAGCTCGTCCCAGAGCCCGCAGTACAGCGTCGACAGCGCGGCGTGCTTGTCCTCGCTCTTGCGCTCAGGGACCGTCGACGGCAGCAGCACGAGCTGCTCGTCCAGCAGGCGGCGCTGGGTCTGCGGGTGGAAGCGGTCGCCGAGCCGCAGCAGCCCCGCGCGCAGACTGAAGAGCGAGCGCGTGCCGAGCCCTGTGTCCAGCTCGTGGCCCCAGTGCCGCGGGGGCGTGCGGAACACGCGCAGCGGCCGCAGCACGAACTCGGACTGCGTCTCGCGGACCATCGAGACGCGCAGCAGCGGTCGACACGCGGCGCTCGGCCGCAGGAACACGTCGCGCGGCAGCAGCTCCAGCGTCGACGGCTCTGGCGGTGGCTCCATGAGCTTGGGCGCCGTGGTGTCAGCAGAAGGCCGCAGTCCTGAGGGTCCGCACTCATCCAGTGCTCCGACACGAAGCGCGCGCGTGGCCTCGAGCGGGACGTACGTCGGCAGCGGCGGCAGCGGCAGCGCGTCGTGGCCCATGAGCAGTGCCTCTGAGGGCTCTCGCAGCGAGAAGAACGTGAACGGATCGCCCTGCAGCTCCCATTCCGATGGGAGCGCCAGCTTGTCGCGACGCTTGTGCACTTTCTCCTCGACGAGCGGAAACCCACGCAGCACGAGCTGTTGGTGCTGCTGGTGCGGCGGTGGCGCCTTGGAGCCGCTTGCCTTCGTCGTACTTGGCGTCGTGGTCGTGGTCGCGGAAGCAGTTGCACCACTGCCACCTCGCAGGCGGTACGCCTGCCACTCGAGCGCGACCTTCTCTCGGACCTGCGCGCGGGTCTTGGCGCCACCGAGCCACCGCTTGATCCTCTCGAGCCGTCGCTGCGCCCGGTTGCGCACGACGACCAGCGAGATGGCACGCACGAGCCGCTGCACGACGCGCTTGCGGCGGTTCCACAGGTCGTTCTTGTACGTCTTGAAGTCGGGCACGACCGCCGGTCGAAAGTGCGCAGGCAGCGAGCCACGCGGCGGGTTCGGCACGTCGGCGGTGGGCGCAGTGAACAGGTGGAACGCGCGGCTCTCGACGTCGTTGCGCTGTGTCTCGCGCTCGCGTCGCGCGTGCTCGAGCGCGTTCATCCTGCGGATCTCGTGCAGCGCTGCGAGCTGTTCGTCCGAGAGCAGCGGCTCGCCGACGCGCGTCTTGTGGCTCTGGAACTCGAGCTCGCTCTCGATCTGCTTGATCTCGGAGAGCTCCTGCAGGAAGAACATCTCGCGGCTCGGACGCGCCACGGTCGCGCGCTGCAGCGCGGTCGCCTCCTCACGCACGAGCAGCGCGAACGCGAGCTCTGCTGGCGACCGCACGACGTCGCTGTGCTCATGACGGTTGTTGTTGTCGCCGTCGTCGTCCTCGTGCTCGGGACTGCTCGCGTCGGCGACGCTGAGCTTGGCCTGTTCATCCTTTTGTTGCTGGCGCATCGCGCGGTTCGCCTCGATCGCCTTCTTGAGGTCCTTGGGTTTGAGCTTGCCAGGCTGCTGTGTGAGCACAAAGCTGACGCTCGTGACGGTCGACAGATCGCTCGGGATCTCGACCGCGCCGACGCGTTCGACTGAGTCGTCGCTGCTCTTTGCAGTGCGTCGACGCGGAGACACGTTCGTCGTCGGTGACTGCGGATTGCTGGGCTTTGAAGGCTGCCTGGACGACGGACTCGACGGCGATCGAGACGGCGATGGCGACGACGACGGACGAGCAGCAGCAGCAGCAGGTGTCGCTGCGGCGGCGTCCGCCGTCGCGTCGCTGGTGGAGGACCCCGTGATCACGCAGCGCAGCGGCTTGAAGCCGAGTTGCGAGATGTGCAGCTCGATCTCGGTGCTCGCGGTCGCGTAGATGAGCGGCCGGAACTCGACCTCGATCTGTGCGGCGCCGTTCGCTGGGATCGTGCCGCTCAGTGGAAAGACGGAGAACGACGGATGCGCCTTCACGAGCTGCACCTCGTACTCGAACGCGATGGGCACGGAGCAGCGCAGGTCGACGTGGCGCCGTGCGACGCCGCCCAGTGGAACGACGCCCAGGTCCATGCGCGACGGGAACTCGACCTGGTTCACGACGGGATACGCGTGGAGCGGAACGAGACACGCGCCTGTGAAGGCTGCGTCGGCGTTCGAGGCGTACGCGACCTCCTCGCAGCGCACGTGGATGCAGTCGTAGTAGTACTGGAACGCCGTCGGCTTGAACGCCACGAGCAGCTCCTCTGCGAGACCCGGCGGCACGATCGGCCTGCGCTCGCCCACGAAGCTGGCGCGGAACACGCCCTTGGATGGCATCGTGTACTGCAGGCGCAGCGGTTTGGACGAGTTGTTGTGTACGAAGACGCGCTGCTGATACGAGTCGTGCAGCGCGAAGCCGCCGAAGTGGACGCTCGCGGGCTGCGCGAAGAGCAGGCGCTTGGAGGCTCCAGCGGCTCCATTGGCGCGCGTGCGGTTGGAAGGAGAGGAGGAGGAGGAAGATGCAGAGGCAGATGCAGATGGTGGCCGCGTGCTCGTGCGCGTGGGGGAGGAAGGAGGAGGTGGCGCCATGATGAAGGTGGCAAGATGCAGATGGAGATGGAGATGATGAATGGACGACTCTTCGGGATCCCGTCCGCCAGCCCTACACCTACGCTGGATGGAGAGTTGGTTAACTTGTGAGAGACTCGAACATTTAGGACATGGGAACGGGAATATTCCCATTACATTATCAAAAAGTGACAAAAGGTCCGCTTTACAGCTTCACAGACATCCGCGATGGCGCTTCATGATGGTTGGTTGTGTGGCTCATGAGGAATCCAATGCGTTCTATGAAGACGAAATGCAAGGAGGTCTCGATTCAGAGTCGAGAGGAGAGGAGAATAGAGGCAAAATGGCCGTGGATCTGGATTGGCTCGAATCAATTCAATTTCATTCACACTTAGATGATACAAAGGTCACAGCACTAGAGTCCGTTGCCTCCGCCAATGCCCACACACTAGTGGGGAATGGGAGAGAGAGAAAGAGAGAAAAGATGACGACGATGAAGCCCAACACTTAGGCGTGGAAGGTCTCGCCTGCCGCACGGTCTTCGACGAGCGGCGCCGCGAGGCACGCCTTCACGTAGCCAGCGCGGATCACAAAGTCGCCGAACTTCTCATCGTCCTCGCGGTTCTCGGCGTAGTCCTTGATGATCGGGGCGAGCTCGCGCAGGATCGTCTCCTCATCCACAGCCTCCTTGTACAGCTTGTTGAGACGCTCGCCAGCGTGGCCAGCGCCGAGGTACATGTTGTAGATGCCAGGTGAGCGACCAACGAAGCCAATCTCACCAAGATACGGACGACCACAGCCGTTCGGGCAACCGGTCATGCGAATCACGATGGCGTCATCCCGCAGTCCGTTTTCAACGAGCATATCTTCAATCTTGGTGATCAGCGTCGGGAGATATCGCTCCGCCTCAGCGAACGCAAGACCACAGAATGGAAGCGCCGCGCACGCGATCGAGTTGAGACGCATACCGGAGTAGTTGTCGTTGCCGAAGCGATGCTGCTGCATGATGGCCTTGATGCCCGCGATTTCGTCAGCGTCGATGTTCACGAGACTCAGGTTCTGGTTGGCCGTGAGATGGAACTCGAGATGCGGGAAGTCCTGTGCGAGCACGCGAAGACCCGTACGGAGCTGCACCTCGGGTGTATCCTTGATGCGTCCGCCTTCAATGAACATCGTGTAGTGGAACTTGCCGTTCGACATGCGATGCCAGCCAAAGCGATCGCTGTTGGACGTGAACTTGAAGGCACGCGCTTCCTGAAGCTTGTAGCCCAAGCGCTTCTCAAGATCCTCGCGGATCCACGCGAGACCGTGGTCCTCGACCGTGTACTTATAGCGAGCGTGCTTGCGGTTCACGCGGTCACCGAGGTCACGCTGCTGCACGAGCACCTTCTCAGCGACGTCCTTGGCCTGCTCGACCGTGCAGAAGCCAAGAACATCCGCAAGGCGAGGGAACGTCTTGGCGTTGTTGTGGGTCATGCCCATGCCACCGCCAACCGTGACGTTGAAGCCCAGCAGCTCATCGTTCTCGATGACTGCGATGAAGCCGAGGCAGTGCGCAAACACATCGACATCGTTGGAGGGAGGAATCGCGATGGCGATCTTGAACTTACGCGGCAAGTACGTTTCACCGTAGAGCGGCTCGAAGTCCTTGACCTCACCACCAGCGACCATCTTCTTGTCGAGCCAAATCTCGTGGTACGCACTCGTCTTGGGCGTCAGGTGTGCCGAGATGTCATTGGCCACGGCCAGCACCGCACGATGCGTCTCCGTCGAGCAGCTCGGGTTCACCGTCGTCATCACATTTCGGTTCACGTCACCACACGCCGCAAGCGAGTCCATCAGCACTCGGTTGATGCCCTGCACAATCGGCTTGAGGTTCCACTTGAGGATGCCCTGCAGCTGGTACGCCTGGCGTGTCGTGACCTTGATGTTGCCGTTGGCGTGCTCGTCAGCGAGTCGATCGATCATGAGGTACTGTTGCGCAGTGGAGACGCCACCAGGGACGCGGACGCGGATCATAAACGCGAACGCCTTCTCCTTCTTCTCGAGTCGCATCTGCTCGCGAAGGTCACGATCGTCCTGCTGGTAGATACCGTGGAACTTCGTCAGCTGGGTGTCGTCAGCGCACAGCGCCTTCGTCGAGCGGTCTTCAAGACCGGTCGCGAGCGTACCGCGCAAGAAGTTACTCTCGCGCTTGATATCCTCATTCGTGCGCTGCTTCTTCTTGATACCCTGCTTCTTGGCAATGACCTCAGCAGGAATGCCGACCTGCTCCCAGAACTGCGGCTTCCAAGCTTCATACTGCGTCGTCGGGCCGTCTTCGTCTTGGTCGTCAGCCTTGGCATGGTTCACCAGTCGCTTCGCGCCGAGCTCACTCAGCTTGGCGTCAAGATCGGCCGGGGCCTTGCAGAAGTAATGCTTCTCGTCCTCACGCGGCCAGTAGTGGCTGTCACCAAGACCGAAGACCGCGTATTGCAGAGGCAGCGTTGACGTGAAGCTCGAGAGCTCATGCCAGAACTCCTTGGCGTTGGACGGGAACTCACCCTGTCCAGCGGTCGAGCACACGAACAGCGTGTATGAATTGGCGTCATTGGCTTCGTCCAACAACGCGTCCATGCTCATCTCGTTCATGTCCATCTTGGTGACGTTCTGCAAACCGAAGGCCAGTGCCTCCTCCATGAACTTGTTTGCGAACTCCTCGGCATGACCGTTGTCGGAGCCGACAAGGATCAAGAGCTTCGTGTCGACCTGCCACTTCTCGGCCTGAGACTTGCCACCGCCGAAGCCGTGCAAAAGAGCCTGGAAACTCGCTTCCAACGCCGACTTGCCGAGCTGAGCGTACTCCTCCGAGATGGACTTGGGTGGCGGGGCCGTCAACGCCTGGCGCGCAAACAGACTGAGCTGGTTGTTGCGCTGCAGGAAAGTGAGGAGTTCCTTCTTGATGTTAGGCGACTCGAGGGAGAAAGCCTTTTCGCCGGCAACGTCTTCCAGTGAAGGGTCGTAACGGTAGAGCGGCCAGTAACCCGAGTTCACAGCCTCACGCGTCTCCTTCTCCATGTTCTCGCACTGCGGAGCATACGCCAGCACGATCGACGGACCGTCGAAGGCATCCGCCTCGTTCAGCGCACGCAGCACCTGCGAGTACGAGTCGTAGAGTGCAACGGAAGCCACGTACGCGTTGCCATACTGCATGGCGTAAAGACCGAGGTCACGCTTGCGCAGTGCCTTGTTCACCGAATGCATCGGCTCCGTATCAAGGATGAGCAGGTTCACATTCTCTCCACTGGACAGCACCTGGTGGACACCCGAGGCGCCGACATCACGCGAGAACTCCTCGCTGCCGACAATCCACTGGCTCAGCGGCTGGAAGTACGACTTGAGCGCGTCAATCTCACTCAGCAGGGAGTTCGTCGGGTGCTGCGACGTCTCGTTGTCGAGCAGCACACCGATCTCGCTCGCGAGCTCCTCGTGGCGAGGCGGTTTCTGAACCCAAGTCGACAGGCACTGCACGAGTCGCTGCGAGAGCGAGGCTGGAATAGTCGGATGCTGCAGCAGCGCCGTCACCTTGTCCTTGAGCTGCTGACGCTTGGCGAGCAGACCGAGATGTACACCAAAACCGAATTCGCCGCTGTCAAGCTTGACGTTCTCAAGCGATGTGCGGTCATCGTGATCAGCCCAGATCGTCGTGGAGCGCACGAGGTTCGCGATCACGGCACGTCTGTCAAAGAGCTGCGACAGCATCTTGACGTATGGGGCTTCCACGCTGTCCTTGGCGACCGTGATGTGAGAAGGAGACACCGGCTCCTGTGGCTCACCAACAGGCGACGCCACCGTGAATCCGCTCGAGAGCGTGCCAGCGGCGAGGCTCTCCACCAGCGTGCGAGCAGTGACCACGTCAAAGATCTGGTCACGGTGGCCGAACGAGTACTTGCCACCAAGCACAGTAGGGACGGCGGCTCCACGCTGCGCCCATTCATCGCCCTGGAACGACGCGAGAACATCGAGGAACAGCGGCTCGCCGACGCTCGTGACGTCCTCCATGCGGTCGAGCACCGCGATCTTGGTCGTCGTCGTGGGAAGCACCCGCAGGAACGCGGCGGTGGACCAAGGACGGAAGAGGCGCACGGAGACGACGCCGACCTTGGCGTTCCAGTTCGTGTAGAGCGACTCGACCGCGTCCTTGATGACACTCGACGCTGTACCCATGACGACGACCACATGCTCTGCCTCGGGATGACCGAAGTACTCGAAGAGCTGGTAGCCCTTCGCAGCGAGCACCTCCGCGATGACCTCCTCGACGACACGGGGTACGTCGTGGAACTTCTTGATGCACTCGGGCGAGATCTGGAAGTAGAGGTCGCTGTCGTCACTGCCGTTCTCGGTGGTCGATGACTTGGACTGCGGCAGCGTCGAGCGCGAGAGCACGAGCTGGCGGAACTCGGTCGTGGATCCCGTCTTGTGAAGACCGATGAGCTCAGCGAGGCGCTCGTACGCCACGAGCGAGTGACTGAACTTGGCAGAAGACGTCGCCGCCTTGCGCTCGAGCTCGTTGTGCGTCATGTCGCCGTCGTAGACGTGCAGGAACGGCACGTTGGCGCGCACGGACGCGACGTGCGCGAGCAGCGCCATGTCTTCGGTCTCGCTAGCCTTGAGCGAGTGCAGGATGACGAATCCGGTCTGACGCACGGCCATGAGATCCGAGTGGTCGCGCGCGACGACGTGGATGACGGCGGGCAGCAGCGCGCTGCTGAGCTTGTACATCGTGGGCACCATCTGCAGCAGCGCAGCGGGCGACGACGCGAAGAGCGTCACAAACTGTCCTTTCTTGGAGGCCGCGTAGGCCTGCTCGATGAGCTCCTGGCCGAACGCGCCGTCCTCGAGCTTGCCGACTTGGTCGAAGACATTGCGCCGCGCCGAGACGACGTACTGCTCGAGCGCCTGGCCGAACGGCACGGGACGCACGAGGAACGAGAGGTCGCTGAGCGCGTAGGCGACGTGGCTCACGGCCTCCTCCACGGCGGGCGTCGGAGCGGTCGGGAACGGCGCCTTCATCTCGAGCCGGCAAAGTGGGAAATGAGCATGGCGTCGACCGGCGCCTGCACCGACGGGATTCCCTCGAGCGAGTGACGCCATGGGCACACTAGAAGCGGAAGCTCATTGGGTGGCCGCATGTTGCACCATCACTCTGCCTGGAAAAACCTTGAGGTGCGCAAGGGAGATGTGACCGAGGAATGCCAAGCATCACTTTTCCGGCGATCTGATTGGCCAACAGGTGTAGCCAATCACCACAGTGGATCCCACCGACGTCGTTTCACGCGTTGCAGCCATCCTTGCAAAAGCGATACCCTTCTGTTTCGAATTCCACGCGAACGGCGTGTCTGTGGTGATTCATCTTATCTAAACCTGCTGCAATTAATGCGTTGATCCGACATGAAAGCGTCGTTCGAGGTGGTGCGTTGCGCGTCACTGATTCGAGGGGTGAGCGGGCTAGGGCTTCACTGTGCCGGTTCCGGGCCAGGGATTGCGTCATGTCATGGAGGCGGAAGGACCGACGGACGGATGGACGGATCCACCCCACTGACTGACTGACTGACTGACTGTGCTTCGGTCTCTCTCTCTGTGTCTCTCGCTCTGTGGCTCTGTCCATCGATGGAACGAGCAAGCAACTGAGAGAGACCGCCACCAGCCACGAGGACGCCACGACACGCACGTCATTCCCTCTCTTTCCCGGCGACGATATCCTTCATCCATCATCCATGGCGCGACGACAGCGAGGCAAGATGCTGCTGGTGGGCGCGGGTCCCGGCGACCCGGAGCTGCTCACGGTCAAGGCCGTGCGCGCGATCGAGCAGGCAGAGCTCGTGCTGGCGGACCGCCTCGTGCCCAAGGAAGTGCTGCAGATGGCCAAGTGCGAGGTGCGCGTGGCGCGCAAGCGCTGCGGCAAAGCCGACCTCGCGCAGGCAGAGCTCGACGCGTGGGGACTCGAGGCGCTGCGCCAAGGCAAGCTCGTCGTGCGGCTCAAGAATGGTGACCCGTTCCTCTACGGTCGAGGCGGCGAAGAAGCCGTGATCTACTCGGAAGCAGGCTTCGAGGTGGACGTGATCCCCGGGATCTCGAGCTCGCTGTCGGCGCCGCTCACCGCCGGCATCCCCGCGACCATGCGAGACGTCGCGGATCAGGTGCTCATCTGCACGGGCCACGGCAAGGCTGACCGCTTCCCGAACCTGCCCGAGTACTGCAGCCACCGGACGACGATCTTCCTCATGGCCATCGGCCGCATCGAAGGACTCTGCCAGGCGCTCATTCACGAGCGCGGCTTTCCCAGCGACACGCCCGCCGCCATCATTCACGCTGCGACGACCGCGCACTCGGCGACTGTGCGCAGCACGCTTGGACAGATCGCAGACGAGATCCGGCGGCAAGGCATCACTCCTCCGGGCACGTTGGTCCTCGGCAACGTGGTGAATGCGCTCGCGTACCTGCAGCACTACGCGGCAGTGCGCTCGAGCCCATCGCAAGACCTGGAAGCAGTCCGCAAGTACGAGATCTCGTACCCGCCGCTGTCCGCGGCGCCCGCACTGGATCTGGGCGAGCACATCGTGCTGAACGCCCCCTCCAAGCGCAGCAACCTGCTCTTCACGCTCGCCAGCGCCTCGCACACGGCTGTGTTGCTCGGCCTCGCGCTCGGTCTCTTCGTGCTGCTCCGCTTCTAGTGTCGTACTCTATGCCTGTTTTTGTTAAACTTAATTCGTGGCTTTTCGTGTTCCTTAATTTTGTGATCAGGTATAGTGTAGCCATCTTGTCTACGGTATCCGTTAAGTTAAAGGTCCCTCGTGTAAGCAGTTAAATAAGGGACTGGTCATCGTGCATTGCCGCCAGTCACACGAAAGGCAACAAGCAGCACCCAAGAGCTACGAAGGGGATAATGGCGCCGAAGACCGTGGTCTCCCGCAAGGAGAAGCGCAAACTCGAGCGCCAGGAGAAGAAGCAGCGCAAGAACAAGCGCCAGCGTGGGCCGGAGCCTGCGCCGGAGCCGAGTCGGTCCGCGAAGCCCCGCACCAGCGCCAAGCCATCGAGTGGTTCTCGGGGCAGCAGCGGCGCTCGCCATGGCGGCGCTTTCCAGAACAAGTTCCATGAGCTCGTTCAGGAGACTACAGGGCGACGATCTCGTGCGTGTTGTTTCTAGAGGAGCGATGACGTGAAGATGATGTACTGACTGTCGGTGGTGGCTCGACAGTGCGTCGAGATGACGACGAGGATGCGTCGGTCGAGGACGCCGAGATCAAGGCGCTTGAGGCGAAACTGGGACTCAACAGCAAGAAAGACGGCGCCAAGCGACTGCAAAAGTGAGCCACTGCATTGCTGATCAGAATGCTGTGCGTGGAGGTTGATGTGTATCTTCTTCATAGGGAGTACGCGATGGACGGACTCGGTGACGACTTCGTCGATTTCCTCTCGAGCCTCGACAACATCTCGAAGTACGTGGGCGCCATATCTATCTGTGAAGGAGAAGGCAGTAGAACATACTGACGAGTGATGTAGGATCGTGAAGGAGCGCAAGAAGAAGGACGACAAGCAGCCACAGCGACGCAGTCGTGTGGAGGAGGAGTCTGAGGAAGAAGAGGAACACGAGGAGGAGGAAGAAGAGGAGGAGGAACACGATGACGAGGACGGAGTCAGCGAAAGTGGAAGCGACTTCGACGATATGGAGATGGATGAGGAGACGCGCCGAGAGTTTGAGCTGTTGCAGCAAGAAGACGCCGAGTTCCTCCAGGGAATGGACGAGCTCCCGACCGATGAGTCGGAAATTGAGGAGGAAGACGATCTCGCAGCGTTCGACTCGGAAGAAGAAGAGGGAGACGAGGACGAGGACGACGATGAAGTGACACGCAACACGATGCGCAACGCTGCGCTTGCTAGTGCAGAAGGCGAAGTGGAAGAGGGAGACGACGATGATGACGACGACGAGGAGCACGATGACTCGGACTCTGCAGGCGAAGAAGAAGAAGAAGAAGAGGAGGAGAAGGAAGAGGATGAAATGGAAGAGGATCAAGAGGAGGAGTCTGACGACGACGATGAGGAAGAGCAAGAGAAGGAGGAGGTCGAGATCGAGGAAGACATCTACGGTCGCCCTGTGATCAAACAGCGTGAGGAGAAGAAACCGAGCGCGTACATTCCCCCGCACTTGCGTCGTCAAATGCAACAGCAGCAGCAACAGCAGCAGGCAACGGAGGAGACTGACTCGAAGGCGCACTTGATGTCGACAACCATGGACGAGCAAGCGCTGCGCGAGCTCACGCGTCGTGTGAACGGTCAGCTGAACCGAATCTCGGAGAACAACATGGAGTCCATCGCGCTCGAGATGGAGAAGATCTACCGAGAACACGGCCGCTCCATCGTGAACGCGGTGCTGCTCGACAAGGTCGTGCAGACGAGTTGCCATCCGCGTCAGGTGATGACCCCGCTGATCAAGGTCTGCGGCGCGCTGATTGCGGCGCTATACCACAGCATCGGCACGGAGATTGGCGGCTTCTTTATGGAGAAGTTTGTCATGAAGCTGATCGAGACAGTGGAGAAGACGACGTCGGAGCCCAGTGAAAGTGACGGGAGCGACGGCGACAGCTCGAAGGAAGCGGTGAACCTGCTGTTGCTTGTCGCGATGCTGTACAACTTTGGCGTCGTGCAGTGCACACTCATCTACGATCTCTTCCGCCGCTTCTTGGACAACTTCACGTCGACAGAGATCGAGCTCATCCATCATCTTCTCAAGGCATGCGGGCATCAGCTGCGAGCCGACGATCAGGATGCGCTGCGCGAGATGGTCGCCAGTGTGCAGCAGAAGGTGGCGGCAGCGACGTCGTCGTCGACGGCGACGAGCGACGAGCGCGTGCGCTTCATCTTGGACCTCATCTACGAGCTCAAGAAACCGGCCAAGCACAGCAAGAAGGGCGCGAGTGGACTGGCGCTTAACGCCATGTCGGCCAGCGGAGCCATGGATCTCACATCGCTCAAGAAGTGGCTCGGCCGCGTGAAGACGCGATGCGGCAACGCCAACAATGCGCTGCGCGTGAGCCTCCACGAGATTCTCCACGCCGAGCAGAACGGTCGCTGGTGGGTCGTCGGTGGCACGTGGGTCGGATATCGTCAGGCCAACGCGTCTGCGGACGACGGCAAGGCAGCTGACCAAGCAGAGGAGAACCGCCTGCTGAAGCTCGCGGAGAAACAGCGCATGAACACGGACGTCCGTAAGCGCATCTTCGTCGCGATCATGGGTGCCGCGGACTGCTTGGACGCGTACGAGCGGTTGCTGCAGCTCCACCTGAAGGAAAAGCAAGAGCGTGAGATTGTGCGCGTGATTCTTCACTGCTGCGGGCATGAGAAGCAGTTCAACCGCTTCTACGTCGTGCTCTCCGATAAGCTCTGCGAGATGGATCCGCGTTACAAGTTTACGTACCAGCTTGCGTTCTGGGACACCTTCAAGCAGCTCGAGTCCTTTAAGCCACGACGACTGTACAACATGGCGCAGCTCCTTGCTGGCATGCTCATGAGCGGCTCGCTGTCGCTGTCGGTGCTCAAGGTTCTCGACTTCACGTCGCTCGATGAGCCCACCGTGTTGTTCGTGCGCATCGTCATGGAGAAAATCATGCAGATGGACGATGAAGCAGAGATGACCAAGGTGTTTGAGCGAGTGCTCGCGACGAAGAAGGCTCGGTTGACGCTGGATGGTCTCGCCGTCTACTTCCATCAGCACATGCCGCGATACAACGCCGAGACGGGGGCGCGTCAGGTGCTGAAGACGCGAACCAAGACAGTGAAGCGCCTGCTCGACATGCTCACGAAGGCAGCCGTCTCAGCAGAAGCCTCCGCGGAGTTCAAGTAGATTTTGCGATCCATGCTTACCACCACAACAATACTTTCCTGTCCATACACTGTCAATTTCATCTACTCCAAAGGAGATGCATAATCGGACGCCCAATTGCGCTCAAAGATACGCTCGACCGCTTGACGTGTCGGCTCATGATCCGTGTTCACGCTGATTCCAGCAGTGGTGTAGAAGTATCCCCACTCCATGTTGCTCGTCCCAATGTTGACGTGTGTATCACTCACGATGTACTTAGCATGATTCACGCGGGTAAACGATGGCCATAAGGCAGGCTTCTCCGAAGTGCTGGTTGTATTTTGCCACCCTGGAACTCGAAACACTCGGATCTCCAGCTCGCCTGAACACCTTGTTGATGCCCCCAGTTGATGGCAAATCGCAGCTTGTTGTCGCAGTATCCGCAGACTTTCGTACATCTCCTTGCGTGAGTGCTGCCACTCACTTATAAGCAGTCGTGCTCGGAATCCGGGCTTTGTGAAGACGCTTGCGAGCAGTGCGTTCGTCAGTGCGGGCCACCAAATCGGACCATTTGAAGCTGGCGGCTTGAGAGTGTACATCGAATACGGCACAAAGTCCATCACACTGACACTCACACGCTTTCTTGCAGATCGAATCGTAAATACAAGCGCATCTTCGTCGAATGATCTGGAACGACCAGCTGTCGCCTCAATCGGCGCAGCGGCAACGAACACGTGAGCGGGCTTGACGGGATCACTGGCAGATACATTTGTCAGTGGGTTTGGTGTCGCGAATGAGACTTGGATTGGGGATGAGATGTTGCCGATTGCAAAGAGATTCTCCGATACAAACGGATCTGGAATTCGGTCTTCAACGCGCACGTGGGCTGACCATGACGGTACGAGTAGCTGAGCCTGAAAAAGCTCGGAAAAATACAGCGTCGACTGAATCTGCCGGTGTGTGTCTGACCAACTCCACCACACATCGTACAGTCGCTGGATGTCCTTCATCAAGATCCGCGATGGGGTCGTCGTTGCAGGCTCTTGCGTATTTGCAGCGTCTGATGCCGACAGATCTTGGAGGAGGACTCCGACTTCCATCACTTGTGCGAGCGACTTCCAGTCCATGTTTGCGCTTCCGACATAAACATGGCGGCGATCAAAGATCCATATCTTTTGGTGGAGGATGCCACCCCCGTACCAAGCAGTGCCGCTCCACGTGTGGACTTGCACTTGCTTAGGGAACGCCGAACGCAGCGTCTCAAGTTCCTCTGGTAGCACTGTCGCTGAATAAAGTGTACCGTTGGTCGGCGAGTCTCCACCGACGGATTCAGCCGCTGTGATGATTCTCAGCATGACACCACGTTCAGCAGCGTCATGAAGCGCGTCGAACAATTGGTGTCCCCGATCAGCACCGAAGCGCCGCATCTCGACGTCACTGTACGTCTTTCGGTCGTCTTTGCCCAGCAAATTCCTAGTCAGACAGACAGAACGACGATTTGATGAGCAAAGCGCGAAAAACGATGCAGCGAAACAAGTCGACGGCCACATACCAATACATTGCGCTAATGTCGATCGTGCGAGTGGCTTCACGTGTCCGCGTGAGCAGCACCTCGTGCGTGGAAAGCGCAGCGGACGTGAGGTTGAAGTCGCCGACGGGCAGCGTCTCCACGATAGCTATAGACGCCTGCGACTGCGTTCCCTCGCGTCCTTCACCAATGACATCGACTCGTCGCACGCGGTTCGCATCCACCGTCGCCTTGAACGTCGCGACGTCCTCCATGTCGGCGATGAACACGGGCGTCGACGCCTGCCACAGTTGCCGATTCGCTGGTCGCGACAGCGTGAGCACCGCGCCGAAGAGCGCGCTCAGCGACACGCAGATCCCGACCAGAAGCTTTAGACGCAGCGTCGCCTCACTATTCCCTTGTTCTCTGGTCGCTTTGCCCTTCATATTCATCATCATCATCATCACCATGCGTTCTCGATCTTCCATGCAACTTGAAGCGAGGGGAATCATGTTGCCGTGGCGTGGTCCACACAACCGAGATCCCATGAGTGACGGTCGATGACCTCGCTTCAGTGCCCTCGCCGTCTTTCCGAGCGATGTCACTATCTTCTTCGCTGCTGCGCTCCTCGCTGACTTCATGACCGACAGCGATTGTCGGAAGCGGCACGCGCGCGACTGGGACGACACGAGCATGAGCACCGAGGTCTTCGAGACGCCGGATCCAGAGGTGACGTTCCAGCCGTACGCCGCGGTCGCGGGCGCGCGCTCGAGCGGCGCCGCGGTGCCGCCAGAGGAAGCGCATTACTTCGACAAGGTACGCTCCGTCGGGTGGTCCCGCGATTGACGTGTAGCGCTCACGGCAGTGCGACGGCGTTTATGGACTGCAGAGCAACATGGAGCTGGACGAAGGGACGATGGCGCCGAACCAGGCGTTCGAGGTCTTTATGGGCAAAGTCTATAGTGAGTTCTGTTGGATTGTGTCTTGGATCTGGTCGAGAGCTGACGGCGGAGCACAATGTGGCAGAACCCGCCGCGCTGCTGCCGTCGCAGACTGAGCTGCAGGCGCCTGGAGCTGCTGTTGTGGCTTCTGCTGGTGCCGCGTCAAAGTCAACGGGAGCTCGAGAGTTGGAGTCGCCACTGCAGCGCTACACGCGACTGGTGATGGAGGTGAAGGAACTCGAGAACGACCTCTCGCTGCTCAGCGCCAACGCAGCGGCCGCCAAGCAGAACAACGTCGTCGTGGACGCAGCGCAGGACGCCGAGTTCAGTGACATCATGCAGGGTCTGGCGACGCTGCAGCTGAGTCTCGCGTCCATGGAGAAGAACACAGCGTACCAGCCATTCCTTCACGCTCCGGGAGCTCCTTTGCCTGCTGCTCAAGCGGACGCTGTGACGGCAATCCAGAGAGATCTGACGGCCAAGTTCTTTCAGCAAATTGACTCGCTGAAGCGCCAGCAACAAGGTCGTACGACGGTGGATCCGACGGGAGCCCCGATTGTGTATGAGATCTACAGCAACGGAGAGCTCCACCCAGTTGACCGAGACGCCAAGTCGCGAGTGCTTGCGCTCGAGTCCCGTCTTGCTGCGCTGGAGAAGGTGATTGGTGCGAAGAATCCTCGGGAGCTTCACATCGATGGGATTCAATCGAGTGCAGCGCCAAACGCCGACCTCATCTCCGTCGTCGAGGAAATGGAGAAGCGCGTCGGCATGCTGAACGAGAAGAACCTTGACGCAGTGAAGACGCGCACGACGGCGCTCGTCCATGAACTCACACTGCTGCAGAAGCTCAAGGAGTCTCCTGGGGTCCATGGCGCCCTTACCGCGCAGGCAGATCGAGAGAAGCTACAGCAGATCTACGAGAAGATGCTTCGCGTGGACGACGTCGCGGCTTCGGTGCCTGCGCTGATCGATCGGTTGGCGACATTGAAGTCGTTGCATGACGACAGTCTGGATCTCACGGAGCGAACACGACGAATGGAGCAGTCTCAGACACGACTGCACGAACTGCTGGAGTCAGATGCAACGCTGCTTGAAAACGTAAGTGCCTGGACACACAAGACACAGGAGGTAGTATCACGTTGCTCTGGTTTCTCACTGAAAACGAGACGTGCATTCTTGTTATACGTAGATGGAGAAGAGTCTCGAAGAAAACGTAGCAGTGTTCCAAAGAAACATTCAGGCACTAGACGAACGCATGACACGGCTGCTAGGGCGATCCTAGTCCGCGTAGTCTACGCACCCGCGACTGGGAAGTGGCGAGGCATCGCGGTCCGTGGCGAGGACTCTTTCGAACTGGAAAGCGACGTCACCATGGAGTTTCGCTTGCTGTCCAACGCGTCGAACGTAGCTTGTGTCGAATGCCCGTCAAATGATGGTGTAAATGCATCCAACGAAGTTCTTTCCATCATCATGATCGTGGTGTTTGTCGGCTGATGCCCATCCAGGTTCTTGTCTTCCAGAATCCGCTGTTGCCGAAGCGCGTACAGAAACCGCATTTGCTTGTACAGAATGTGCAGCTGCCTCGAGTTGAAGAGCATCAGCAGCGTTACCTGCAGGAGAATCACGAGCGTTCCTACGGCATCACGCACACCAGGCGTCGTGGACGACGTGAGGAACGAGCTGATGAGCGCGTACGTGATCATCTTCATCACGAACGCCGTCGCCGAGCAGAGCGTCTGGAAGCCCATCGAGTACGGAGCCGTCTCGACCGTGTAAAGAAACATCGCCAGCTGTAGTCCCATCAGCAACGTGAGTTGCGAGGGCACGTCGCTGACAAGTCCGATGATCACGCCCGAGAGGATCTCCGCGCCCATCTTGGCCACGAAGAAGTACCGCGCGCGGAAGTGATAGTACTTGTAGTATGCACCCCATGCGAACTTGAAATCTGGATGGTTGAGCTGCTCCTCCGTCTTGCCCCAAAGCTTGAAGACGCCCAAGACGATCAGTCCGCAGCAGAACACGATGAGCGCCGCTGTTGCAGAAGCGAGCGCGCCGTAGCCGCCGTTGTTTTGCTGGTGGTAGCGCATCTGGAATGAGCTTGTCATACTCAGAGCGTACTCGCTCATGAGGCAAATAGAGAGACACGACTGAATGAGAAGTCGGAGCAGCAGCTTGGCGCGAGGGAGATCCTGGATACGCTCCACCACTAGCTCTAGCCGCTTCCGCGCGATGCAGCGAATGGCAGCGTAAAGCAACGCGACAGCGGCTGCGACGACGCCCACAACAGTGACGAAGGCGATCGCCGTCTTGCTGAATAGCTCTGCGGGTTCGATGTTCAGCCGCTCCGCATACGCCAAGACGCCCGAGATGATGTCGCCATCGGCTGCCGTGAAGTTGCTGAGATCTGTGCTGTTCAGATGATGGTGCGTTGACGACGACGGTGTAGCAGTGACGGGCTGCAGCGTGGTCCATCCCAGCGAATCCGTAAACTCGTAGAAGAAATCAGGAGCTCCTGGCAGCATCATGTGGCTTCCAGCGGCGACAAACTGCAGATACTGGAGCATGATCCCGAGACCGCTGAAGTCTGCGATTGGCATGCCCTGAGACGCCGGCGTTGACCCTGCGACCATCAGTAGCCCCTGAGAAGCTGTCGTGATGCCCGAGACTGCTGTCGTGCCCGCTGTGACGCCCGTGATCCCGACGCTGACGATGTTGACCACAACTGCAGTCGCCACGAGAACGTTGGCCGAACGAGCGACTTGCTCCCGAAGCTGCGCCGTCGAGTCCGCAAAATCAATGAGAGTTTGCTGATTTATCTCGATGCCACGCGCAGAGCCGACGTCCGAGTCACCACTCGTGCTTCCCTCGGCGTCCACTTGAGAAGGGCGCTCGGGCAGCACGGGACTCTTCTCTCCTGCTGATCGACTTGGATCTGCACGAGAGGGTAGAGATATCGGTGGTTCTGAGCGGGCTGCAGGTGTCGACGAAGGCTGTGACGTCGGTGCCGCTGACGTGCCACTCAGGGTTGGGACAGGACTCGAGCTTTCGAGAGGAGTAGACGTCGACGGTTGACGAGTAGAAGGTACACTGCTCGGGATGACTGTGGATTCGCGTTGAGTCGTCGAGACAGGAGCGTTCGTCGCAGGAGTCGAGGTCGCGGAGTTCAGCGTTGCTGAGGGAGGCAGAGTCTCGGTGAGCGGGCTAGCGGTTGGCACTGTCGTCTGCGTTTGTGGCGCACTGCTGGAAGGAGATGGAGTTTCAGATGCTGGTGCTAGAGAGCTACCTGGGGTCGTCGACGAAGGTGACGGCTCGAGCGAGTTAGATGGCTGTGGAGTTTGGGTCGGAGACATCGTGGACGAAGGTTGAGGAGTCGACGTCGGACCTGTCGAAGATGGGACAGTTGTTGATGGATCCAGCGTCACACCAACTGTCGGCAGCGGAGTGTTCGGGGATTGAGTTGCTGGAGGAATCGACCCTGGCGCAGCGCTGCTCGAAGTAGGAGGTTCAGATGCAGGCACAGTTGACGGAGCTGAACTGCTTGGTGATGTGGACGGCGAGCTTGATGGTACGGCCGCCGTTGGGCTCGAAGTTGGTTGGCCTGTTGGAGTGGACGTGGCGGCAGGGGGATCTGTAGGCGCCCGTGTTGATGGCTCTGTTGCTGCTGGACTTGATGTCACCACTGGCGGCGCCGACGTCGTTGGTGTCGAGCTTGGCTCGCCCGTGGGCGCAACGGTGTTGGGCACTGACGTTGGCGCACCTGTTATGGGCGAAAAGGAAGGCTGTGGAGCTGGTGTCGTCGAGGGCTCATTGGAGACTGGCGGTGATGTCGATGTAGGAGACTGGGATGATGTCGCTGGAGTGCTGGGAGGCACCGTCGGCTGTTGAGTCGACGGAGGCTGCGAACTCGGGAGACTTGGTGCGTTCGTTGTAGTCGGAGCTGGCGAGATGACGGGAGAATCTGTCGGAGGTGCAGGCGAAGGCAGAGGTGGTGGGACCGATGCGGGCTGAGAAGGAGAAGGTGTCACAGTCCCAGGCGAGTGAGTCGTTGGGGCTTCAGACGGCACAGGGGAGGGGGCATCTGATGATGGGGACGGTGGCTGAGTTGGAGGCTGTGAAGGCGCTGGTGATGGAGACGCACTTGGCTGTGAAGTCGGAGACGTTGACGGAGCCGAGGTTGGAGCGAGAGATGGCGGTGATGTTGGTGCATCTGACGGGGGCGCTTGGGTCGGAACTGAAGTAGGTAGCTCTGTTGGAGAAGTCGTTGGAGACTGAGAGGGGGGAATCGTCGGTGACTCAGTCGGAGTTGCTGTTGGAGACTGAGTTGGTGGAGCTGTTGGAGATTGAGTTGGCGAAGATGTTGGAGGCGATGTTGGCGCCTCTGTCGGAACTGTTGTTGGGGACTGGGTTGGTGAACCTGTTGGAAGCTGGGTTGGAGCGGACGTCGGTGGGTCTGTTGGAGAAGATGTTGGGGACTCGGTCGGAGGAGATGTCGGAGATGCCGTTGGAGACTGGCTCGGAGCTGCCGTTGGTGTATCAGTTGGCGGGGACTGGGTTGGCGCTTGAGACGGAGCATTCGTCGGTGGATCTGTTGGCACAAAGGTGGGCATATTTGTCGTTGGAGGTAGGGATGTTGATGGTGTCGGAATAGGCTGAGGCGATGCTGTAGGCGAGTTTGTTGGAGAGTCTGTTGGTGATGGAGTTGGTGCATCGGTGGGTTGTGTTGTCGGTAGCTGTGTTGGCGCTTGAGTCGGGGGCGCAGTTGGCGATTCTGTTCCTGGGTCTTGTGGTTGTGGAGTTGATGTGGGTACTGATGTCGGAGGTGTTGGATCTTGAGGTGGATCTGTTGGTATCACCGTCATGGGGGGTGTTGGTGCGTTTGTTGGGTCTTCTGGCAGTGGTGTCGATGGAAGACTTGGAGGTGGAGTCGAGATTGGCGCCTGGGTGGACGGATCTGTAGGCTGGGGTGTCGATGGTGAGGTTGGTGCTTGTGTTGGTGCAGGCGTTGGCGCTTGCGTTGGTGCGTCTACAGGCGGAAACGTCGGTGGTGAAGTCGGAGGGTTCGTTGGCGTATCTGTAGGGGGCAGTGTTAGTTCTGCGGGTGGAGATGACGGCAAAGATGTCGGAGCTGACGTTGGAGGAGGTGAAATTGGATCCGTAGGAAGAGGTGTCGAAGGCAGTGTTGGCGGAGGACTGGGCTGAGGCGTCGGGGGATCTGTGGGCGAGACTGTTGACGGAGGAGTCGGTGGATCTGTCGGAGGAGACGTTGGCGGATCAGTCGGTGGAATTGTTGATGGAGATGTCGGAGGGGGTGTCGGGGATGGATTTGGTGGATCTGTTCGAGGATCTGTTGGTGGAGGCGTCGGTGGATCGGTCGGAGCTGTTGTTAGCGGATGCGTTAGTGGCGGTGTGGGCGGATCTGTTGGAGGATCTGTTGGAGGATCTGTTGGTGGAGGCGTCGGTGGAGCTGTTGGTGGAGGCGTCGGTGGAGCTGTTGGCAGATTTGTTGGAGGAGTTGTTGGCGGATCCGTCGGAGGTTGTGTTGGCGGAGGAGTTGGTGCAGGAGTCGGTGGAGGTGGTGTCGGAGCAGGTGTCGGTGAATCTGTTGAAGGAGCCGTCGGTGGAGGCGTAGGCGGAACGGTTGGAGGAGGTGTCGGAAGCTCCGTTGGTGGAGGTGTCGGAGGAAGTGTTGGTGGTGGCGTTGGCGAGTCAGTCGAAGGTTGTGTCGGCGGTGGTGTCGGTGGATCTGTCGGAGGAGGTATCGGCGGTGGTGTCGGTGCATCTGTCGGAGGGGGCGTCGGCGGAGGTGTAGGCGGTGGTGTCGGCGGTGGTGTCGGTGGATCTGTCGGAGGAGGTGTCGGCGGTGGTGTCGGTGGAGGTGTCGGTGGTGGTGTCGGTGGATCTGTCGGAGGAGGTGTCGGCGGTGGTGTCGGTGGATCTGTCGGCGGTGGTGTCGGGGGAGGTGTCGGCGATGGTGTCGGAGGAGGTGTCGGAGGAGGCGTCGGCGGAGGTGTCGGCGGCGGTGTGGGTGGATCTGTCGGCGGTGGTGTCGGGGGAGGTGTCGGCGGTGGTGTCGGCGGTGGTGTCGGCGGTGGTGTCGGTTGATCTGTCGGAGGAGGTGTCGGAGGAGGTGTCGGAGGAGGTGTCGGCGGTGGCGTCGGCGGAGGCGTCGGCGGAGGCGTTGGCGGAGGCGTTGGCGGTGGAGTCGGCCGTGGCGTTGGTTGTGATGTTGGAGGAGGCGTTGGAGGAGGAGTTGGAGGAGGCGTTGGCACGGGTGTTGGCATCGCTGGTTCGTATGTGAGGATGCAGTCGCTCGCACTTCCGGTGCAGCAAATGAGGTTTTGTCCGCTCCAAACCGTGTAGTCCTCCACGCATGTGTCGAGGTTCCAGCAGGAAGGACCTCCTCCGACCGTGTTTGACTCCGCGCAGCACCAGTCGTTGAGCCCAGAGTATCCGCAGCTGTAGTAGACAGGTTTGTTGGTGAACGTAGGCGGTGTCGGCTGAGTTGGCATGTCGAACTGCAGTCGGCGCACAGCGGACGAGTCCCGAACGAATGTCTGCCCCTGCATCTCGAGACCATCTTCACGAGCGATCTCTTGACAGACGCCATCACTAACGCCAGCGCGTGCGGATGGCTCAGCGACGGGTTCGCAATGGAACCCGCGGAGGCTCCACTGCGTGTCCACACGCTCCAGTACAAACTGCATGCCGATCTTGTGGATCGAGCGAACGAAGCGCGCCTCGGACTCTCGCTGGTATCCGCCGTTCTGCAACTGATGCGGGACGTCGGCGATCTCAATGTCCACAAACGCGTCATGCGTCGGTCGCTGGCGGTGGCGTCCCATCACGATGGGCGCAGCGGCGGCGCACAAGGCACCGAGCCGCCACAGCAGCCATCTCGTGCTCATCACGACGTGCGAGTCAGCCGGACGGACGCGGAATGCGGTGCAGTTGTCGGGGCTCCATTGCGCACCGAGAGCGCGGGCGACGTGGAACGCTGCGCGCACGTTGCGCGAAGCGCCAGCATGTTGCGCTTCAAGTGTTCGGATGTCCGTTGCAGCTTCAAGAGCCGTTGCGGTGGCGGTCGAGTTGTTTAATTTAGATATGTGGCCCTACGGACGTCTAGATATTACAATAATGACCCGTGGGTTCCCCCCTGTCAGTCTCATGATCACCATCCGTGCGTGGTGAGAAGATATGTTCGAGTGCCGGAGTCGACGACGCGATGTGGCCGCTTGCCCCTGGCGACGTGTCACTAAGCGAGCACACTGACGACGACACGGTCTGCTGAGTGACGGACCGCTGCAGCGTGTTGAGGTTCACGTGGAGACTCTTGGATTTGCGCTGGTCCTCGCGAAGCTGGCGCTGCCACGCCATCCACCCGGGGAGCTCCAGGCGGTCGGACGTGACGAGGCATCGCGGGTTGTTGTACGGACCATTGGCCTCGCGCATACGCGCGCGATTGCGGCGCTTGCGAATGAACAGCGCGGACGCGAAGACAAACTGGATGAAGATGAAGACCCCGATGAACGTCAGTAGCTTGGACTGAATGTTGCGTGACTGCGGACTCGGTGTGCTGTAGCTCGGGAGCGCCACCTGCGCGGAGCAGCGCGATCCAGCGTCTCTCCACCACTGTGACGACTCGCACCGCGAGAGACAAAGGCAGCCGTCGGAGCCGTAGCAGATCTTGCGGTCTTCCGACATGGATTTGATCTGCGCTGACGACGGCTGGTACCCGGGCAAGTCGACGACGGCTTCACACAACACGCACGCGCGATCAGAGACGCTGCAGTATCGTACGCGGTCGGCTGTGAAGATGCGCATGCGCTCGAGCAGCTCATGTCGCTGGGTGGCGGACGCGGCCGCGAGCACTTGGGCCTTGGCAGTCTCGTTTAGTGGTAGCTCTTCGAATGTCGAGCAGTCCCCGGACGCGGCGTCGAGGTAGCACGAGAGCTTGTCACGCTGAAGCGAAGGGCTGAGGCAGTCGCGACAGCTTCGCTTCTCGACGCAGCCGCTGCTGTCGACCTTGACGGCGCACGAGTTCTTGTGTTTGGTCGTTAAACGCCGCATGCCCTTCCGTCGATTAAAACGTCACGTGTCAAGCACACGTGTTGACGGAAAAAGTGCCCCGAAGCTCAGCGGCGCGAGCGAATCGCCAAGAACAGAAGAAGTCGGCGACTGAGGAGAGAGAGAGAGGAGAGAGAGAGAGAGAGATCGCGTGATGTGCAAACGATGCAAAGGCGAACGGCGAACGGCGGTGTGGTGGCGAGCGGCGGCGGTCAGCGCGCTGTGTGCAACGCCATCCGCGCGCGAATGTTGGTACTCTGTTGGCTGACCAAGTGACCAACAAACGAACCTCAACCGACAAGGTTGGTGGGGTTCCCCCAGCTGGAAAGCGAGGCGATCAGACGAAAGGGAACTTCTCTGCGCAGAAACAGGCCTCGTTCCCATAATTTGATGTGTTGCATTGCTTCTGAACATCAATTATAAGAGGTGGCGCCGCGAGACACGCCAACGTTTCCAACATTTCCACCATTTTCCAACAGCATTCGATGGGGACCCCGATCTTTGTCGCGCGGGGTTGCGGCGGCGTGTTTCCGTTCGGCAGATCCGCTGCACGCGAAGAGTAAACAACACTGATTGTATTGGTGTATTGGAACGTTCGGTACAGTACAATGCACAAGACGTGCTCATAGCCGTCGCTGCGTGGCCCAGAGCGCCCGTTCGCCGCGCGTCAACAAGGGAGGAGCCGCAGCTGTGAGGCGGGAGGCAGCTGCATCGGCCGAGGGCGGCTGGGCCGAGTGCAGGATGCTGATCGATGGACGCTGCTCGCGCGTGCTGTGGTCGCGGTCCACGAGCTCTTGATGCATCGCACGCCACGCCGATAGCCGAAGCGTGTGCGCTGGCGTGCGCTGTTTGCGTCCTATCAAAGCAGAAACGACAACCGTTCAATGATCCGCAGCTCTTCAAGTCGCACGGGAATCCACGCAAAAAAACAAACTACAAATGGGACTTACGTCTGAGGCGGGAGCGCACCGCCATGACCAGGAACGCGAGCGGCACCTGTGCGATTACCAGTATCCACACGAACAGGCGCGTCTCGTCGCCGTTGCTCGACCTGTCGTCTTTCGCTATGCGCGCCTTTGGCGGAAGCGTGTCCGCCGTGCTGCCGCTCAATGATGTCGTGCTGGACGAGTCGGCACCACAATCCGCCGTCACGTGCGACCGCCACGTCGATGCCTCGCAGCCGACGATGCATACGCAGCCCGTCGCGCCGAGGCAAAACTTGGTCGTCGAAGCCAAGTAGCTGTTGGCGGCCGTCGCATTGCGCGCGATCGCGCTGCAGCGCACACATGCGGGGTCTTCTCGCGCACAATACGTCGAGTTGGTCGACGGAAACATGTGATGCCATCCGCCGACGCGGTTGTCGATATCTCCGTTGTCGAGTGACGACTCGTTGTTCCATCGATAGTCGAGCTCAGGAATGTACTTGCCCATGGGCTCACACTGTCCGATTGGCGTGATCATACATCCCTGCACAGTATACATCACACGCGAGAATTAGTGCGTGGCTTCGATTACCACCGCCATAGCACTACAACAATAGAGTGTGTACCTTTGGTTCGCCTGGTATGGGGACATTGAGGCAGTCGGCGCACGTCCGCGGTTGTCGGCAGCTCTCTCCAGGCTCGCGCGCATAGTGGCTGCACGTTACGCGTTCCGTCGTGCTCATCAGAGAGGTAGACTTCGCTGCAGTGAGGCGCTGAGCCTTGGCATCGCTCGCACCAGCGCGAGGCGACAGAGTCTTCTTCTTCTTCTTCGCGCGGTAACGTTGGCAAACATCCAGGCGCCCTGTGGGATGAAGTCGAAGTTCTTGCGAGGGAAAATGGAAGGTCGCCGGCGGCATGTAGGCTTTTGATTGGCTTAAATACTTTGTCAGACGTGTGGATTGGTTGAAATGATAGCCTCAACTTCAACAATTGTGACGACGGACTGATGTTGATCGGGTGTTGAACGTGATGACTCCCCGATCTTCACGTTAGTATGCACGCACGCTTCTTGCTGTCCGCTGCGCCATTCTCTACCGCTGTTCATGCGACTTCGTACGCATGCATCCCCTTTGCGAGGCGCCTTCATCTTGGTTCATCAAGAGTTCGTCTTGAGTTTCGGCCGTTTGTTTGTCGTTCTTGGGACGCGACGCCCAACTGCCACGAAGGTGCCCCGCGGCGTTGACTCGCTCCCTTAGCTCTAGCGCTGCTCGCTACCAGTACTGCATTCCCGATCGAGTGCGAGATCATGTCCAAGCGCCTCCAGCAGCTGTCGCTCGCACTCGTGGTGCTTCTCACGATTGCATGCGGTGCCGCAGCGTCGATGCGCTCTCCCTGTGAAGCGCTGGAGGCCATCTACAACGCCACTGGCAACGCGACGACCGGAGGCAACTCGACACTGAGCCGCAACGCCACGATCCCGATGCCGACAAGCTCGCGGGTCCCAAGTCCCAGTCCAACAACCGCAGCCGCGCACGAACGGCGCGGACTTGCGATGGTGACGGCCGTTGCGACACTCGCGACCCTCGTAGGTGCTGAGCTAATGTGAGGGAGAACAAGACAGAGAGTGAAGAAAGCGAGAGAGAGAGAGAGAGATGCAAGCTACCGTCCGAGATTGTCGTGAGGATCGCAATCATCGTCATCATTAAATATCGTCTTTAAATGAAGATGTCAAGTTATTCTACGGTCGAGTCGCTGCTGCTGATGCCACTGAGGGACGAACAACCTCTTCGTCTATGCTGGTATACCGGTGGTGCCGCGTGTCGCCGTCCACGTCTACATCTGCGTCGGAGCCGCGGCCGCTTTCGAGCATGGCGACACTCTGATCTGTGCTGCATCTTCGTGGTCGATTACGAGGCGAGCGGTCGGAACCGGGAGACGGCAGCACGCCATCCTCCACAATAATTTGGGTCTGATCGTCGATGCCGCGCGGCGACATGAGGCTGATGAGCCCCTTCTGCGCCTTCTCCCGCTGGATTTGCTGCTCCTGCAGCGCGCGCCATCCCGTGAGTTGCAGACGATTGGACGGCGACGAGATCGCTTCGACGTTGTTGTACGGACCCTCAGCGACGCCACGGCGGCGGAAGCGGCTCGTGTAGTGCCGCTGGCGGTACACGAAGACCACAATGAGAACAACTTGCAGCGCCATGAACACGGGCAGCGCTGAGCGGTATTTGTCTTCGCTGCCAAACGCGAAGCCGTTGCTGCCGGAGCAGTCGTCCTGCGCAGTGTACGTCCACTTGGAAGTCTCGCAGACTGCGAGGCAGACGCAGCCACCTTCGCCGCGGCAGTATCGACGCAGCGGCTCCGAGGGTCCGACGACGAGCGTCTCGGTGTCGCGCACAGCGCTTTGCGCCATGACGTCGTGCTCTGCGATATCGCGGCAACGGGTACACGCGGCATCGTTGGGCTCGCAGTAGGACGTGTTGGCGCTGGGAAAGTAGTTGATGTACGCCATGGAGACGACGGTCGCGTTGTTGTTGCGGAAGTCGCGCGCGGGGTTGTACGCGTCGATGCGCTGGCAGATGCCCGACGGCGTGAGCACGCAGCCATGCGGCTCCTGTACGATGGCGACGTTGAGGCAGTCGTAGCAGGACCGCGGCTTGCGGCAGTTTTGCCCCTTCTCGAGCTTGTAGAAGCCGCACGTGTCGCCGGTCGGATCGCGGTCGCGCGTGCCGACGAGGATCGAGCCGCGATCAGTGTTGGGCGGCCGCACGGTCGCGACGCCGCCGCTGACGTCGCGGCTGCCGGTCGACACCGAGCCGCTGCCCGACGCCTCGCGCATTCCGGTCGGTAACGTGGCGTAGCGTGGCGCAGGGAAACGGCGACGCGAACGCAGGCGAAGGCGAAGGCGAAGGTCGATCTGTCGCGCGGACGATCGCGAGTGAGCTCTCTCTGCGGATTGACGGCGACGACGATGAAGACGACAAGGAATCACTCGCCTTTCCAACGTTGGTTTAGTGTTGGATTGAGGGCTCGCTCGCTCCAACGTTCTCCAACTCACAGTCAATCGGTGAGCACGTCCATACCCAGGAGATCCTGTCAAACTTGATGCTCTGACTCCACCGGCTGCTGACGCTGAACTTTAGCAACCCCTAACCGCACTGCTATGATCGACACTCGGGTTGAGCCAGATTGATAGAAATAGATATAGATATGCGTGACAGATAGAAATCATGGCTACATCGGAGCGCTGCTGCTGTTGCTGGAGGACGGCATCGCTTGAAATGACGAGAGCACGGAGAAGAACCCACTCTTCTGCTTCTTGCGGGGAGCAACTGCATTGCCGTTAGTCGCGGCAAGCGAGCGCTTGGAGCTTGACTGAGAGCCTTTTGTAGAGACGCCGCGGTTTTTGTTGTTGGATGAGGCGCTTGGGGCACTGCCGCCGAAGCTGTTGCCATCGTCGGCCGTGGACGCATGTGCTTCGTTTTCGTCTGTGTGAGTGTTGCCACGATCAGCGGCGAGCGCTGCAGTGAACACGAACCCCTTGGCCGTTGACGTAGACTGGAATGAGAACGAGCACAGGTGAGTTAACTCCGTCGGACGCGTCGATCGACATGCGCATGCAAACATACCGATCCGCCGGAAAACAGCTTGCAATTGTCAGCAACACGGCTGAAGGATGACGCTGATCGTGCGACCGACATGCCAAAAGAGTTGAAGCGTCCTGGTCGACGGGCTGCAGCAACCTGTTTCCGCTGAGACTGCAGTCCAGTAGGTGCAGCGTCTGTTCGCTTGAGTACATTGAGCAGCTGCATGACAGAAAAGCAAGGTATCGGAATCTGCTTTGTCAATACGAAGTCACTTGAGCAACGTACCGCTTGCGAGTCTTCATCTTCCTCGAGCAGAAGGTTGGGCACCACAGCACTTCGCTGGGTCTGAACTGACCCGTCCTCGTCTTCGGCTTCCTCCATGCGCTGGGCTTCCTTCATGCGCTGCATGCGGCGGTTGATTCGAGCCTTCTCGCTGAACAGTTTCATCTGCTGACGCTCGCGTTCTTCATCCGACTCCAGCTCTTCTGCAGCTGTATCATCGGCAGCCTCTTTATCGACGTCATTCTCTTCCTCGTTTTCGGATTCAGATGATGTGATGTAGATCTTCGGTTGATTCAGGAAACGATCACGCAGCATGCGCTCCATCTCAGCCTCTTCATCTTCTTCCTCCTCCGCCTCTTCTTTATCGGCATTTTCGGCTTTCTCTCCGTCGTCATCATCATCATTCATCTCCTCATCCGATTCAAGAAGACCAAGGCGCGCAGCTTCCAATTTGTCGCCATCTGCAGCCACCAATTCACTCAGGTTGAAACGACCTCGGGCACCGGCACCACCGTCAAGACCAGCAGAGAAGGCACGACGGTTGCGTCCAAAACCTTCCTTAACCTTGCGCATGACTTCACGCACTTGCTCCTTGTCCTGCTCCTCAGTTTCACGACGAACGATTTCTTGAAGATCGTGCTCTTGTGCTCGCTCATCATCTGAGAGATCGTCGACAATGCCTTCAAGATCATCTTCGCGAAGGTTGAGCGCGTTTCGCTCTTCTTCCGCCTCTTTTGACTCCTTGGTTGCAGCTTGAGGCACACCAAAACCGAAATCACCAAGGCCACCAATCTTGAGAACATCCTCCTCTTCCTCCTCTTCGGCCTCATCTTCGACGAAGTCACCGCCGCCCTTACGGAGGCGTTTACGCTGTCGTGTCTGCGCGGCTTCAGCTTGCAGCAACTGACGGAAAGCAGCCGCACGATCCCTATTCTTCTGCTGTTCCTCCTTGTCTTCCTCTTCATCGATATCTTCTGCGCCGTTTTCATCCTTCTCACTGTCTGCATCGTTGCCATCATCTTCGTCTTCATCCACCGCGATCTGATTGCGTCTTCGACGCGGCGCCCTGCTCGAAGAGTGTTGAGGAGAGTTGCTGGTCTGGGACGGCTCCCCGTCCCGGATGATATTGACAGGGGCAGCAAGCACCGACTCGCGTTCAAGTGCATCAAGATCTTGCGTTTCCTCATCTTCAACAATGACATGCGCCGACTCGCCTGCTGATCCATTGCGCGATGCATCTTCGTTTGCTCCATTGCGCGACCCATCTTCGTTTGCTTCCTCACCCTCATCGACGGTCGTTGAAGCTGCGTTGTCCTCGTCAGCTTCAACAGCGATCTCGTCATGTTGGTCGTGCTCCTCGTGCACTTCCTGCTCCTCCTGTTCCTCCTGCTCGTCATCATCGACAGTGATTGCAGAAGGGTTAGCCTCGTTCTCCTGCGTCGCGGTCTCCAACAGTTCGCTTTGCAGGATCTTCATCTTCTCGATCTTGTTGAGGTGCTTGATCTGCTCCTCATACGAGCTGTATCCAAAGAGCTTGGCCATCTCCTGTGCGCCCTGCTTGATCGCCTGGTTACGAAGCTGATGCAAGAGATCCTTTTTCTTCCGGGTTGTCACTGGAGCACCAGCGATCACAGGCAGCTTCGCCATCTTCTTTTGCTTGACCGGCGTCAACCGATCGAGCACTCTGGGGGACGCTCCCGTCGACGCTGTCTGCCGCTGCGTCTGCGATGATGCTGGCGCGGAAGCAGATGCAGATGGCGCCGGCGCAGTCACAGACGACCCAGCGAATCCATAGCGCTTGAGGTTGATCTGCTGTCGCTGCTGCCGCTGCTGCTCCTTCTTCTTGCGCAGTTTCTCGACGAGCGCCTGCTTCGCGCGCTCGAGTTCGGTCAGCGGCGGGGCGTCTTCGCTTTCAGGCGCCGTGGCGACCTCATACTGCGTCACCTGCGTCACCTCCTGCAGCAGAAGCTGCGTCTCGAGCGCCAACTCCTCTCGGCTCATTTGGCCTCACTATCGATCGTCAATGATGGAGATGGTCGGTCAATGGATGCCGGCAAAGAGTGATGGTCAAATGGCGCCCGCGCGCGCCAAAAAATCTCGTTCCCGCCGGGGATGTGAAACACCCATTCACCCGAGGACGAGTATGGGTGATTGGTGTGGTGGCGACGTGGTGTAACCCGGATGGGTTACGCTGTGGCCGTGGGACTCTCCAAAGTTAACTCGCACTGTGGACAGAGGTGACGATGACGATGGCAATGGCGAAGGCGTCGCCTCTTCCTCCGCTGCATGCAGCGATTTGGGACGGAGACGTTGAGCGCGTGCGAGAGCTGTTGGTTTCCAGTGAAGAAGAAGAAGACGCAACTGATGCGCAGCAGGACGATGGCGAGACAGCGGAGCGTGTGACGCAACTGCTAGAGCAACGCGACGGCCACGGGCACTCGGCGCTGCATCTCGCCGTTCGCGTCATGCAGCCATCGCAACGCGACATCGTCCAGTTGCTTCTCGTACGTGTACTGGTGCAATCTCTATCCCTATTCTCAACGCCTCACCACCGCTCTCTCTCTCTCTCTCTCTCTCTCTCTCTCTCTCTCTCTCTCTCTCTCTCTCTCTCTCTCTCTCTCTCTCTCTCTCTCTCTCTCTCTCTCTCTCTTGTGCGTCAGGCACATGGCGCCCGCGTCGGCGCGCGAAGTCTTCTCGGGTGGTCGTGTCTTCAGGATGCATCTCTCTGCGACGACGAGTTTCTACTTGCACAGCTCTTCCTTCGAGGCACGTGATCATTGCATTTCCTCCGTCCGTTCCTCTCGATGTAATCCATCAAACTTCTCTCTCTCTCTAAATGGTTTGTTCGATACAGGCGAACGGCAGCTGTGGGCGCAGGTCGCCACGTACCAGGACTCCTTCCTGACAGCGCTCGAGCGACTGCCCGACTTTGAGATGGAGATCGTTGTGGAGACGTACTCGTGGCTTCCTGGCGTCTCGACGATGCTGCCGTCGCAACACAACCACCTCTGGAAGCGTGGCTCGCAGCTGCGCATCGACTGCACGACGCACGGACTCGAGCGCCTGCAGCTTCGCCACGGCACGCGCATCTCGCACATCTTCACAGGACGCGACGACCAGCGCGCTGTCGTGCTCAACCACGACACGCGGACGCTGTGCGACGTCACGAAGGCTCTGTCGGCGGCGTCGACACTCGCCAAGATGGACCTCGGCATGCACCTCTTGCTCACGAAGGAGCAGTCGAGCATGGCGATTGACAGCTCACAGCTCGAGTTCCGCAAGTTGAAGGACGTCACCACCATCAAGACAAAGCGCAGACACGGTGACGCGGGACGCGAGAGCCCGTGGACAGGCGCCAAGTACGAGATGAAGAACCTATCGGCAAAGTTTGAGTTCCGGGCTCCCGTGAATCCGCAGCGACAGCAGCGTCACTTTGCGAGTCAGGACATCGAGTCGGCAGAGCGAGCCATCGGCTCGTGGCAGACGTACGTTGATGACCTCGCGAGTTCGTCGTCCAAGTCGAGCAGCGCCAAGCGGCGCGCACGACGCAGTGCAGACGACAACCAGTCGTCAACGAAGGAGAGCAGTGGGGCGTCGACGCAAGAGCTTTGGCTCTCCAAGGGACAAAAGGTAGAGATGCATCTCGATGTGCTCGCGGGCGACACGGTGGCGTGGGACTTTCGCTGCAAGAGCAGGGACTTTTCGTTCGCAGCCGTGTCCTACCACGATGACCAAGTGCAGCCCGTGTGTCGGTCCGAAGGCGTCAAGAACACGCCAATTGCCGGCGCTTTCACTGTCGAGAACCGAGGCGCGTTTGTGCTGTCGTGGACAAACACGCAACGCGGATTCTCGATTGACAAGAGAGGTATTCGACTGCTGTACAGCGTGACGCACACGAGACTCCCCATCCAAGTGCCCTCGAATCAAGAGGAGGATCGTCGTGCGGGTGAGGCGCTCGCCAGTGAACATGACGACTCTCCACAGCAACCAACGAGCAGTGAAGACGAAGACCTCACGCTGTGCCGTCTCTTTCTTCGGCCGGAGCACATCCCCAACACCATGACGACAACCGTCTCACTGCACGACTACGCCGCTGGTCCATCGCCAGCCGCCAAGACTGAGACGGTGGAAGCGCCGTACAAGAACACCTTCCGCAGTCTGACGCTGCTGCCGACGGCCAAGCGCTACCGCAAGAGCCTGGACGCCAAGCTGTTTATGGCGCAAGACTTCCCGATTCAGACACAAGACTTTGTGCCGGTGATTGAGTTTCTCTCGCAGACGGGTGAGCAGGTCAAGAACATGGCCGAGTTCTTCCGCATGGTAAGTGGGTGCATTCGTCTTGGAACACTGAGTGACTGAGTGACTGAGTGACTGACTCGGACTGATTGTGGAATGGACAGAAACTGCCTCCTGGATTTCCCGTTCGCTTTGAGCTGCCGATGATGTTTACCGTCAAAGCAGCGTATACGTTCCAGAAAGCAGAGCTTCGTGACGATATTGACGCAAATCTCTTCTCGCTGCCGACAGACTACGCGTCCGTGGACAGCATCAAGGACGTGCTGCCGCAGCAGACGGCGACTACGCGATAACATGAAGAACTGTTTTGATTGTATTTCTCAATAGAATAGAGCAAAGAGTGGTTGTCAATCCATCGTCTCGTCAGTCAACGGACGGATGGAGTCCCCCGCTTCGTCTGCGCGAACGACATCGTCCAGATCTTCCTCGTTCTCCTCCTGCGTCGTGTCGACGTCGTGGGGATCCGGGTCACCGACGCTCGGACCCATCGGCGCGAGTGGCTGGAGCACGAGATCCTCCTCTTCGACTGGTTCACTCTCACTTGCGCGTGCGGTCTCTCGAGCTCTCAGCGCCTTGTACGGCGCCGACAGCGAGAGCGAGAGCGTTTGGTTGTCGCTGTCGGTCGTCGAGTCGCGCATCGACAGCAGCATCGGGAGGAGCGTCACAAGCACCAGCGCCGCAAAGAGTCCGACGCCGAGTAGCTTTCGCCGTCGCGTCGCACGCTGGTGGTCGACAAACTGCTTCAGCACCGTCGTCTCGATGAGCGGCTGTTGCTTGTGCGGCGGCGACGCGTGCGCGACGTACGCGTGGTCGTCCGTAAAGCTCACGAGCTCTTCGTCCAGATCGCGGTACGCGAACGCAGCTCGACCCATGAGTCTATCGACAGCAGCAGCAGCAGCAGTGGTAGCAGACGAGGAAGACGAGGAAGCGGACACCGCTCGAGAGCGTCGAATACCCGAATGATGCACGCGCGGCATTCGATTCCAAGTCGCCGTTGGCCGGGGGAAAACGGGGGAACGCCCATCCGTTGCCAATATCAAAATAGTGGCATCAAAAAGTGTAGCCATCTTTCTTTAGAGGTTGGACCCCCCCCCACCTTCCCAACAGCTCCCGTTGAAGTAGGCGTTAGGAACCCCTTGTGTCCCGGTGGTTCGTAACTGCTACGCAGCGCTCCTTTGTGTCCCCACCAATGGCGACGGACCAACGACACCCACATCGATCTCTTGGGCCACCGCCGGATTCCTCGTCGACCGGACCGAGAGAATGCACGCGGCGCTGAGTGTCCGCGCGCCGCTGCGGCGCCGACTGGCGGCGCCATCGCGATGGCCGCTGCCTGCCCCGCCAGCGCTCTCGGCGCTCTCGGCGCTCCCGCAGCCGTGGGGCCAGCAGAGCCTCCTGGCGCTCAGCACGGCGGCGCCAGCGTCCACGCCCAAGCCGCAGCTCATGGCCGCCAAGGCGCTGGCGGGGCGGCTGCGACGCAAGCCCACGAAGAAGAAGGCGCCCGTGGTCAAGGCCAAGGCCGCTGCCAAGGCGCCGAGTCCGCAGCAGCGCGACGAGGAGCGCATGCTGCTCGCGGCCGCGCAAGGCCAGCAACGGGCGCCTGATGCTCCTGCGACTGCCACTGCTCCTGCCACTGCGACTGAGACTGTGACTGCTGATGCCGAGAGCGCTGATGCGGTGAATACGAAAGCGGAGAGTGTCGCGCGCGTGGAAAGCGGCGCAGCAAAGGAGAAGAAGCGCAAGAACCACGAGAAGCAACCACAGCCAGCGGCGACGACCGAGTCGGCGGCGACCGAGCATCATGCGACCGCCATCGTGCCCGTGAAGAAGCAGCCCCGCGCGCTCAAGGACCTGGAGGCAGACAAGATCACGATGACGCTGCAGCAGATCGAGTCGCTACAGAAGACGCTGCCGAGCGTGGACGAGATCGCGGCGCTCGTCGGCAAGTTGCGGCGCGAGTCGTTCGCCAAGGGACAGACGCTGTTCGACCTGTACCGCATCTTTGGGAACCCGTTCTTGGACGAGCAGTTTCTGACGCCGGGCGTGAAGGCTTGCTGCGAGGCCAAGCGGCCCAGCGAGGGCATCAAGATCGTGCGCGACATGCTGAACCAGGGCCGCAAGGTCGAGGAGGCGACGCTGCGCGCGCTGTTCGACGTGTGCGACGAGACGTCCGCAGCCGTCGAGGTCATCGAGCTGTGGGAGCTCATGGCACGCGCCGGCGTGCGGCTGCAGCTCAAGGACCTGAACCGGTTCCTGGACATTTGTCACCGCAAGCAGTACCTTGACGGCGCGATCAAGGTGCTGAAAGAGCTGCGGCTGCACCGCGAGATCTCGGTGCACACGTACATGCACTGGCTGAACCAGGCGATGGTCGTGTGGCGCTCGGACGCGTTCTTCGAGCTGCTCATGGAGATGCGGCTGTCCGGCGTCGAGCCCGAGATCGCGTCGCTGACGTCGCTCGAGTCGGGACGCAAGGACCGCGCGCTGACGGTCATGGAGGGCGTGCGCGCCGTCGGCCTCGACCCGTGCTTCGCCATGTCGGCGGTGTTCGCGAGCATGCAGTTCAGCGTGTACAAGAACGGCCCCGCGGCCGAGGCGATCACCGCGACCGCCGTGAGCGACGCGCGCGCCAAGTTTGGCGACCTCAAGCCCGTGGAGATTGAGTGGCCCGTGGCGCCGATCCCGCAGGTGCTCGAGACGCAGGCGGCGGGGCTCATCCTGCAGCAGGAGACGTTCCGCCGGCTCAAGCTGCACCAGGTGCACCGCATCGACGAGCTGCTGCAGATGCTGCCGATCACGACCAACATGACGATCAACCTGCGCAAGCAGCTCATGCGCATGTCGCTCATGCTCAACTCGCACCGCGTCAAACGCAACGCGCACAAGATCGCTGCCGAGTACGACAGCGGCAAGTCGCTCATCGAGCTCTCAAACCTGCACAACTACCCGCCGGTCTCGCTCATGCGCATCATTCTGCTCGCGCGCGGCATGAGCGCTGCTGGTGTCAAGGTATGCATGCGTCTTGTGCTTTTGTGTATGAACTCGCCTGTGGATGGAGAAGAGGTCACTAACAACCATGTCTGTGATGTAGCGTGCGCTGGCCAAGCCGTCGATGCTGCTGTCCAAGCGCGACCAGACGGAGCTGCGCAAGGCGACCAACTACGACAGCATCCACCGCAGCGACCCGTTCATCGGGTCGGCGATGTACGACGCCGACTCGCTGGAGACGACGGTCGCACACTTCTTGCGCTCCAAGGGGCTGCGCGTCAAGACCGAGGAGGAGCTCGGACAGGAGCAGCACGCCAAGTACGGACGCCGCGTGCTCTCGCCGGACCTGCTGATCCTCGACCCGCTCGTGATCAACGGCACGCCGATCCGCTGGATCGACGCCAAGAACTACTACGGCGCACACATTGTGAGCAAGCGCCTGATCGCCAAGCAGCTCGAGTCGTACGTCAAGGAGTGGGGCCCTGGCGCCATCGTGTTTGGCATGGGCTTTAGCGACATGTTCTCGGTTCCTGGCGTAATCTGCCTCGACACCACGCCGTTCCCCAAGACGCGCAAGGAGATTGTCAAGATGCGCGCCAAGTCGCTGTTCTACTCGCTCACGAACGCACTGTCGTTCCGCAAGGACCTCGGCAGTGAACTTACGCAGGAGTACCCGATGCCCGTGCCTCGCTCCGAGTCCTCGCGGACGCATCGCGAGACGCGGACAGCGGAGCGTGACGAACACGAGGAAGAGGACGATGAGGAGAGTGGAGAGAGCCGACAGGAGAAGGAGAGCACCGCTGTGGATGGCAAGCAGGAGGAAGCCACGGAGCGCAAGGAGGTCGACAAGGACGAGGCCTCCAAGACGCCGGCAGCGGACAAGCGGCAGCACAAGAAGCGGCCAGTGGCAAGCGACGCATAGTCGCAATCGATAGAGCTTTTATTCCATCTTCTATGGCCAGAAATGACAGAGAAACAAAGAGATAAACAGTGTAATGACTTGAGAATGAACACCACGCGATGGAGGAAGAGAAGGAGGATGACGATGGCAATGAGGAGCTCCATCACAACGTCAAAGCGGATCTGACGTGTTTTAGAAACGAAATGGGGTACAATAGAATAGAAACGTACCGTCGGGACGCTGTTAGAAACGCACGCCAAAATGCATTGCTCAACGACACACTCACACGTCCACGTCTTTGCAACGCAAGAAAACACCCATCGAGGTGTTTTATACACGTGACCCAACTCATCATCCGTTCCGGTCGACTGCGGCGAGGTACCGTGTTTGAAACAGCGTTTCGTTCTGGCGGTGGCTCCCCTCCTCCTCCTCCTCCTCCTCCGCCGCCTCCTCTCCGCTCCTCCCTGGCATCCCCTCCTCCTCCAGAGCCGTTCCAGTCATCGTTTCCCCTGCGACTCGTTCCGCCATCAGCACCATGATCGCCCGCCAGACCGTCCGCGCTCTCCGCAACACGCAGACCCGCAGCATCTCCAACCTCGTGGAGAAGCCGAGCACTGTGACCGAGTCGCAGAAGCTCTTCCTGACGAGCCACAAGCCCACGTACCTCAAGCGTGACTCGGACAAGGTCATCTTCTTTGGCCTGCTCGGCGGCCTCGGCTTCGGCGCTGTCCAGTGGATCCGCGGCGAGATCTGCATGTCCACGGGCACGGGCAAGAAGGAGTAAACAATATGTCTCGCTGATGGATGCGTCGCGCGAGACGCTGCCGTATCGACCGCTTGTTCGGTGATGATGGACGACATTTTCCTACGTGCATTCGGCTGCGCATATCTGCGTTCTCGACCGCGGCACGACTCCAATGCGATGGCATAACGCCATCGTGTTGTGTCGCGTGACGACCGTCAAGCGATGCGCACTCGTCCTCCGATTGCGTGTTGAGCCTGTGGGCAATTGTCGCTCCGTCCTCTGTAACGAGTGGGTCGACGGCAGCCTCGCGTGACCGACTGTTGAATACATCGACGTTCTTACTCAGTCTCCCCTATTAAAATATACTCCTCCATTCCCACACACACACACGCATGAAGGCACGAGGTTTCCATATCGCCATGTCTTCTTCATGATGAGCATTTGCTCTTGTGATACCTTCCGATCATGTACTGAATTTTTGTTATATTTTGTCAAATCTCCCTCTGTAAGAACCGCGTATCTCTTCATCCCCTATAAGAGCGCCTGTCATTCTCTGACCTTCCTTCCATCACGAACCACATAACGCTACCTCATCATCGACCGCTGAGCATCATGTCGGACGTCGATCGCGTCGCGTACGAGGAAGCGTATCGCCGCTTCGTGGCGGTGGAGAATCCGTCGGCGGACGTCGGCGACTCGAACGACGCCGCGTTTCAGCAGCGGCTGCAGGACACGATCGCGCTGCTGCGTCGCTGCATTGCGCAGCGCCAGCTCGACGGCATTCTCTCGGACAACGAGCCGTTTTTCGAGCTGCAGAACACGCAGCTGTACGCGTTTTGCCTCGAGTTCTTCCTCGCGACGCTCATCCCCAAGCTCACGTTCTTCCAGCAGCAGCCGCGGCCGAGCGCGGCCGCACGCGACCCGAACGCGCCGCCGCCGGCGACCGACAGCGGCGACCAGACGCGTAACGTGCTCACGCGCATCGCGTTTCTCCGCGAAGCCGACGTGTTTTACGCGCAGTTTCTCGACCGCGCAGAGGAGATGCGGCTGCTGACGGAGACCAAGCGCCGCGAGCAGTACGAGCGCATGGAGAACAAGCAGTTCTCGCTGCCGCGCGACGAGAAGATTGCGCGCTTCAAGATGCAGCGCGACCTCGAGAAGAAGCTGCAGCTCGTGCAGGCGCGCAAGGCGCGACTCGGCGAGGACGACGACGCGTCGGACCTCGACGAGGTCGAGCGCGAGCAGCTGCTGACGTTCATCCAGCTCGCGGTCGTCAAGGCCATGGACGAGCAGGCCGCCGTGAACCAGGAGCGCGACATGCTCGAGACCATGGCCAAGATGAACGCGCAGTCGGACAAGAAGGACCTCTTCACGGACGCGCACCGCCCGCCGCCGCCGCCGCAGGGCCAAGGCATCGTACGTGCGATGGCTCCATGGACTCACTGATTGACCCACTAACGGACTGGTTGTTGTTGTTGTGTGTGTGTGTGTGTGATGGCAGTCGGTGACGCACATCAACCCGCAGTTTGAGATGCGCCGCGAGACGATTCGGTCGCAGGTCTTCCAGCCAGGACACCGCCTGCCGACCATGTCGCTCGAGGAGTACGCGGACCGCGAGCTCGCGGACGCGCAGGAGCGGCAGAAGCGCGAGCAGGAGGCGCCGACGGCGCCGCGTCGCTACGATCAGCTCGTGGAGGACGGCGACGAGGACGACGCGGCGCTCGTGGACGAGGCCACGTACAAGGACCGCGCGTGGGACGACTGGAAGGACGCGAACCCGCGCGGCATCGGCAACAAGAAGGGCTCGCAGTTTTAGTTTGGTAGATGGAAATCATGAAGCGACGCGACCGCACTGCGACGGCGTAGCATAGTAATAGAACCGACAGACAAACCGACACGAACACAGACGCGGACAGCAACAGAATGGCACTGCTCGACCGCTTGGCCCTGCTTGCTGCCGAGGCGACGACTGCCGAGGCGACGGACGACGCCGACGACGGTGGCGAGCTCTCGCACGGCGACCTCGCGCTGCTCGAAGAGCTGTACGCGTTCATGTACGAGGACGCGGTGCTCGTTGGAGCTGGCGACGACGCGTCGCCTCGACCGACAGGGAGGTCGTCGCCGTTGCAGCGCGCAGCGTCGCCGACGCGACAATCGAGTCCGAGCAAAGCGCAAAGCAACGACGCGACGCCGGCTCCGACGCTCGGACCGACCGCCGCCAACGTGCCGGCGCTCAGTCGCGAGCTCATGAACGCGCTGCTGCCGCCCAAGTGCGTCAAGCTCTCGTTCACTTGCTCTGTGTGTGGTGTGTGTCGGTGCCTGACGGATACAGTGCTAGATCGTGGCGGGACGAGCGTGGCAAGTGGCAGCGCATGGTGCGCCTCACGACGTCCACGAGAAGCGACGTCCAGCGGCTGCAGCGCGTGTTCGACGGGTTGCTGGACGCGCAGCAGGCGCGTGCCACCGCGATTTGCCCCGTGCGCGAGAAGCTCTTTCTCCAGGTCTTTGGTGCGTCGTCCACTGCTCTCCCTCCTCTTCTGTCAGTGTAGTCTCCCTCCGTCGCTCATGAGCCAATCTATGATCTACGCTAGAGGAGCTCATACGAGAGACTGCGTGCGAGTGCCCAGAGCGTGGGCTGCTGCTGCTGCGCGTGCGGGACGAGCTGCGGCTGACGATCGAAGCGTACCAGACGCTGTACCACAACAGCATCGCGTTCGGGCGACAGAAGGCCGTGCAGGCCGAAGCCGGGATGGTCGAGCTCGAGCAGACACGGCAAGCGCTCGACGCTGAGCAGCAGCGACTCGTGATGCAGCGCTACGAGCTCACGAGACGCGTCATGGTGCGTGCTGTCACTCGATCGATGGACTGAAAAGGAAGCAATGGGGTTGATCGACGTCGAGCGGTGCTGGTCTGTTAGCTCGTGGAGGCCGATGTCGCCGAGCGGCAGCGGAGACGAGAGCTCGAGCATGCACACGCGCTGCAGCAGCTGCGCGACCAGCACAGCGAGCTCGAGACGTTTCTGCGGGAGCTCACACAGGACACGACGTGGAAATAAACGATCAAGCTGGGTGTCGTGTACGGTAAAATCCATTACAGTAATCGATGGCGAAGCTGCTCGAGGAAGACGAACGTGAGCAGCGTCTGCGGCCCGAGGCGCATGTACGCCGGGAGCCAGCCCTTGTAGAGTCCGCGGAGCCCTTCGTGCTCGACGACGCGCAGAAAGCAGTCGGTCGCGCTCTTGTACTCGCCGTGCTTCATGTTCATGAGCCGCGTCTTGACCACGTCTGCCGGCGCACACGCTGTCGTGGCCACGAGACCCGCGACCATGCTCGCGAGGACGTGCGTCTTGACGTCGTCCTGCATCGGCACGAGCGTGTTGCTCAGCAGGTTGTGCTTGGCGAGATCGTACGCCGCGATCTGCCCCGTCGTCAGCAGCATCGCGCGGATCACGTTGGGCCGCACGCCGCGCATGAGCGCCGCGGCGCCTTCCTCGCGACGCACACGCAGCAGACCGTCGACCGCGTGCTTGTAGTTGCGGCGCTGCTCGGGCGGCACGCGCGAGTCGGCCTGCATGCGGATGTTGACAATGTCCGCGGGGTTCCCGAAGAAGCCGCCGAGCGCGCCGCCGATCATGCCGAGCAGCACGTTGTGGCCCGTGGAGATCGGCTGGCCGCCATTCTTGCGGATCGCGTCGTCCTTCAGCAGGTGGTACACCGCGAAGCGCATCGTCGAGTACGTGCCTTCGCGCATGGCGCCACCCGAGATGCCCTGGTACAGTCCGAGTACGCCGTGCTGGTGCAGGATGCGCTGCACGGCGCGTGCGAGGCTCAGGTGCTCGTGCTTGGCGGTCTGCAGGTGCACCTTGAGCAGGTCGAACGGGTGCGTGAAGAAGACGGCGCCGACGGCCGAGATGCCGCCGAACGTGTAGCTGTACAGCGGGCGGCGCGGCGGCACCTCGAGCGCCTGCGCGGGCGTCAGCAGGCGAGGCGTCACGGCGGTCGGCACGTGGGGCGTAGTGGTCGCAGCGGTCGTCGTGGTGGCCATGGCGACGCGAAGGGAATGAGGCGGCGAGTCGCTCACAGACAATGGAGCTGCTGCCGTCATGCGCAATCAGTCGCACGTAAAGTTCTTGTGCTGGTCGTGAGGCCATGGTCCACGACAAAGTTCTCGTTCTCGGTGCTCGGATACTCGAGAACGATTGGCCGAACTCAACCCTAAACCTAATTTTTTGGTTCTGTGCACAGAACTGCTCCCGAGCAGGTTCTGGGGCTGGTGCTGGTGCTGTGACTGGCAAACACGAGAAATCCAAAATGACGGAGGAGGTCTTGGCCATCATCACAGCAGTAACGTTGGCTGTTGCTGGTGTCGCTGCGTACGTCTCCATTGCTGACGGACGGGAGATACGAGGTCCAAAGGAGGAGCAGTTCACGGTGCGAAGCGACCAGTTTGAGAGAGCGCTTGAAGAACCAGCTATTGGCTGGTTTGCTCGTATTGTTCGTTGCGACTTCGACACATTCATCAAGATTGTCCAGCGAGTCCAGGCCGTGTGGGAGGAGGTCAACGGATCTATACCGAGTCGACGCGGAGCGACGGTGGTATCAAAGCGTGTTGCCATTTGCATGCACTATCTCTCATGTGGTGGAACCCTCCTCGGTCGGCTTCCAGCGGAGTACCATCTCGTTGGAGACTCCGGATACAAGATCTGGAGCCATCTAATTACCCCTTACCCCGAGCAAGAAGCGGAGCATTCTCGTGCCAAACGGCACTACAACTACTGCCACTCACGTACTCGGATTGTCGTCGAGCGTGCTTTTGGCTCCCTGAAAAACCGATGGCGTATTCTTCTTGGTAAATTGGACCAGAAGTCGGAGGAAACACTCCGAAACACCATCATCAGCTGTATTGTACTTCACAATTGGCTCATTGATCTACACGACACAGTTGAGGTTGGTGGTGATGACCCATTCGTCGGCGTGAATATCGGACTCGCGGACACATTTGTGTGTGCCGAGAACGATCTACATCACAACCAGGGCAAAAAAAAGCGAGAGATCCTAAAGCGATACTTGATGAACATTCACGAAATGGAAATGTAAAAGGAAATGTATTCTTTGTTTATTGGTTCTTAGCGATGGTATTGATTAGCTGGAGGATGAGCTCATTGTGGCGCTCTTGTGCTTGCATCATCCTCTCCATGAGCGACCTGTTTTCTTCTTGAGCTGAGCGCAACAACCCAGCGATATCCTGCGTTGGCTGAGCCTGTTTGAACGCCGCTGCAATAGCTTCCATGCCACGCCCCATCTCTTGAGCAAGCAGATTGACGCCTTGCTTGCTCTTCTGTTCGTGTTCAATCTTGAACGACCTCTTTGGCTCGGGTGCATGCTCGCCAAAGGACTCAACATCCACCTCTTTGTCAGACTCGTTAGAATCAAACATGATTACACTCCCAGCGCCAGTCTTGTTCCCAAACCACTCCTGTAGAATAGGAAGATATCGAGGAGGCCTGCTCTTCGGCTCTTGGTTGCCTGTGCGGCCGACGTCTTCCGTGTATGCCCTGTACTCGTACTTGACCTTTTTGTACTTGTCGCGGAGCCGCTTTGTCGACACGACGACACCGCTCTCTTCAGTGAGCACAGCTGCAAAATAGCACCAGAATGCATCTTTCTTGGGGTTTGTGTCGGCATCCAAAAACCGCTTGGCGATGGTGGCGTTGGAAAAGCGAAGCCTGAGCATGGTGCGGATCAGATCGTCTGTCCATTCAAACTTGGGCTCTGAGGGACTCTGCGATGGCTTCGGTCTCTCGTCACGGCGCCTCTTGCGCGTGCATCCGATGACAGGCGCCTCGTCGATGCAGAGTGCACCGGTGATCAACTCCGCGGCCGGCGTAGTTGGAGGCTCTCCGTCGGGTGTGGTCGTGGACATCGTCGGGGTCGGCTGAGCACTAAAAAGTGTGCAGCACGGAAACAAGCCTGGTCCAGGAGCAAGATAGGTTTTGTGTGGTCCACCTCAATTGCAGAGAACGAGAACTTCTTCGTGGACCATGGCCTGAGTGGCGAGTGCGTCGTGCTGGTCGAGCTGCTGACGTTTGAAGAGGAACGTGTGTTGATTGGACGGGTATTCACAGAAAGCGCATATGATTGGCAATTTATATGATGGATGGATTCTATTTTTAGCTAATGAGAGGTATGTATGGTTGGGATATCGACCAATCGAATTAGTCTGGTCTATCCGGAGAATGATGGCGTGGTGTTGGTCGTTGAAGCACGGCGTGAGAAGAGACCCAAAGTGAGATCGACACCTTGGCGTCATTGCGTTCCGCGTGACGACATGCTCTCCACGTGATGCCGCCGTGTTTCTTCCTTCTTCCTCCCGCATCCATGGATTGAAACTTGCATGTACTCAGCTCATTACGACATTGATATGAGCAACGTGGTACAGTGATTTGTCCCAATAAGCAAGGGGTGTATCCTCTATTACCTTCTATAATTTATCTGGAGCTGGTGCCTTCTCTCCGTATGTACTTGTTTCATCCGATAAACCTCTGACAACTAAATAGTTGAACCCCTTGCTTATTGGGACAAATCACTGTATGTAGGCTGTTCTTCTTCTCCCTTGGACGCCTTTAGTCCCACGGACCTTCACTCACCCATCGCTGTTGAAGTGCTCTCTCTCTCTCTCTCTCTCCTGCTTCGGATCCCGTCATTGATCAATCCTCATGCCAGCAGAGACGCGAAGCCACACGCTCAAGACAACGACAGTCGTCGAGACGGATCGCATCACGCGTTCCAAGGCAGCAGTGGACGATGGCAGCGACGCCAGTGAGCGACGACTGCTGGAGGTCTTCCAGTCGCAGTGCCGCATTGAGCTCTCGACAGGCGACACCGAGCCACAGTCTGTCAGTCCCAAGAGCTACAAGCACACTGGAAGACACGCATACAACACTCGCTCCAAGATCACATCACCAGACTCGTTTCTGGAGCACATCGTGACGATGGCGAACGCTGTCTACACCGCATTGGGCGACGCGCAGACAGAGAGCACGTATCAACGAGCGCTTCAGCTCGAGCTGCAGCGTCGCGGCGTCACGTGCGTGGCTGAGACCAGCATCCCGATCCTGTACCGCGGCGAGCAGATCGGATGCCGTCGTGCCGATCTCATCGTGGAGCTCGCGGACGCCGACAGAACGCAGTGCATCCTCGAGCTCAAAGCAGTGCAGTCGCTTAGCAGCGACAATCTGCGGCAGCTCAAGTACTACATGGCGCACTTTCATGTGCCGCTGGGGCTGCTCATCAACTTTCCCAAGCGCCAGACGTTCCCCGACTTGGACGATGAGCACCTCAGCTCGGGCTTTGACGTGACGCTCCTGCAGGGCGACGGTCCTCTTCGCCATAGCACAGCGCGGAGGTCACGAACCGCTGCAGCGCCTGAGCTTCATGTCGTCAGGAACCACTTGATCTCTCCGCATCCATGAGAAGAGGCTGTCATTTGGTGACCAAACTCACTCATATTCCATTGGAGATCTAATAGAAAACGAGACCTACGCTGAACGATACATAGCGATCTACTTGCAATAAATGACGGCAACTCACAGCGAGTCAAAGCTGGCGTCTCGACGCGGCGATAGCACGCTCGAGAACGCTCGCTGCGTGAAGATGGCGCGGTCGTCGAGCTCCAGGTCGCGGCGCTTTTCGTCGATGCGCTTCTTTCGCGCGATGACGACGACAGCGATGAGCATGACACCGGCCACGGCGCCACAGGCAGACAGCGCGATAACCGTCGGCGACGTGCTACTCGAGTCGGTGCCGGTCTTGTTGATGACGGTGGTCACGGTATCCGCGCCCGAGGACGGGGTCGTTGGGGCACTCGTCGGTGCAGGGGTTTGCGTCTGCGCGTCGTTTCCGACTACCTTTCGGTCGGAGGGTACCTTGGTGACGTCTGTGTCGATCGCGCCACGCTCTTCTTCGTTGCTCTGCGTTGATGAGCTGTTGCTCTTCTGGAACTGTGGAGATGGAGAAGAAGGCGTCACCATAGGAGACGGAGGCGAAGAGGTGGGTGCGTCAGTCATGACTGGAGGCGCTGGCGACGGAGAAGGTGTAGGACTCACCGGCACGGGAGTCGATGTGACCGGTGCCTGGGTCTCTGTCTGCGTAGGAGCCGGCGTCATGGTCGGCACAGGCGTGGGAGCCATGGTTGGGGCAGGCGTTGGGGCTGGCGTCGGAGCTGGCGTCGGAGCTGGTGTTGGAGCAGGCGTTGGAGCAGGCGTCGGCGCCGGAGTAGGGGCGGGCTGCGGCTGCGGCGCTGGCGCTGGCGGTCGAGGCATCGGGTCGCCACCTCCGCCGCCTCGGGCGAACTGGGATCGTCCTTCCGTGCAGCGTCCGTCCGTGAGCGACACAATGTCTTCCGTGACTTCACCCGTCACCGACGTGAGCGTCACCTTGACGGACGTGAGATCGGTCTGCGTCTGGCTGGCACCGTCAAGCAGGTAGTAGTACGCCGAGTCGATCATCTTGGTGGCCTTGCCGTTGATCGTGAGGCTCGAGACACCTGACACGACGTTGGTCGGTTGAATGGCCGTCCAAAACGGGTTGCTGCCGCTCTTGAGGCAGTACTTGATGTTGCCCTGCACAGGGCAGTCGACGAAGCGCCAACGGATCTTGAATCGGCTCGGGTTGCTACCCGTGAGCGCCGAGAACACGGTCGGCGACAGGTCAAGATCGCCGTACTTGCACTCGGGGCAGCGGTCGAGGATCTGCACGACCTGCGTCTTGGACTTGTCGGCGCAGCGGTCGTCAGCGCACGACACCTCGGCGCAGCGGCCGCAGTTCTTGAGGTTGCTCCACTGCTCGTCATTCAGCGCGGCGTACATCGTGTCGGCGTTGCTGTTGGCGTGCATCATGTTGCAGTTGCCGGCGTCCGGTCGACCGAGCGTGTACGCCGTGCCCTCGCCCTCGTAGAAGCCAGCGCTCGCCGTCGCGGGCGCCACCATCGCCGCCAGCGCATACACTGCAGCAGCAGCAGTAGTGGCCATCGCCATGCTTCGTCGTCGCCGTGAGGCCATGGTGGTGCTGCTGTTGGACGACAGGATCAGTCAGGGCAGAGCAGAGCAGTCGGTCGGAGCCGCCGAATCGCGTTATGAGCTGCTGGTGGCGCGAGCGCGCGGCGCGTGACCGCCGCATCCTCCAGCGTGCGGAAGGGAGAGTCGCGAGGATCCACCAGCAGTCAGCTGCTGTTGCTTGGGCGTGTCAACCCACTGCGGCGGCGGCATGTGGGGGGCGGCATGACGCATGGCCATCGAATGCCGCAGCGCATGGTGCGGAAACCACTGACGCACTTCTACCAGGAGTGTTGGTCGATCCCCAGACCTCTAGGAACGCATTTGTTGCGGTGCGATAGATGCATGGTGGTTGCATTGAAGGGTGACCTGTGAGAGAGCATACGGATACACTTGACCTGCATGTCGCTTCGTGCGAGCGCAGTCATTGATGGTGGGGTTGGGTGACTGTCGTGCGCACGTCAGTCGAGCGTTTTCCGGACTGAAGCAATCCAGCGTCCAGCGTTTTCCACGTGGTGACGCATTGATGGCCGGTCACCAGAGGCGGCAGGCGGTTGGTTCACTGGACTGGATGGCCGACAAGTCAGCGCGGCTTCTGTTGTTGGAGAGTTGGTCTGGCGATCGTTGTGGTGTGTGTTGGTAGATATGATTTGTTGGTGTTTGTTGGTTGGTGGCCTCATGGCTTGTCGGAATCCTGTTTGTGGAACGCGCGCACGCCACTCGCCACCTTCACTGGCGTGCACGCATGGCGCCAGAAGATCGCGGACCGCATCCCCCTCACTTACTGCAATGCAGGCTGCAGCCTGCGGCATCATCCACTGTCCTGTGGCGTCATGGATCGCGTGGCTCTTCGTTGTGCTCGCTCAGCGCCATTCATTCTTCTCTCCAAGAGATAGACACACTGGCAACTTGTTTGCATGCTCTTTCGATGGATCCAACACGGCAACATGATGTTGGGGTGTGGTCTAATGAACGACGTGGTCCAGCGTGACGTCGTTGGAACCATGATGACGAGCCACGACTCCCCCGTTATAGTGTCACCACTACAGTCACTCTCTCGAAGTGTCACTCCAACGGCGTGTTTTTGCTCGGTACTGTGCATCTCTGATTACAAGGCTGTCACTCTCTTGCTCGGATCAGATTGACACGTTCCTCAGCCGATGCGCACTGGCTGGAGCTCCGCAGCATCAGACTTCCGACCACAACATGGAGCGTTCCCGTGTCGCCTGCACATCGCCAGCGCAAGAACGCGGCCGCCGTGACTGCCTCGTCGCCGCTGACGCTGACGCCGCCGACGCTGACGCCGCCAGTGCCAGAGCCATTGCGGTTGCTACAGACGACGACCAGCGCGTCTCCATCGTCTCTCACAGCAGAGAGCTCCGCACCAGCAGAATGAACAGCTCCGATACCACGGTCGTGCCTGTGGACGGCGTCGTGTACTCGACGTGCACGTGGAAGCAGCGCGTGCGCCGCGACGGCTCGTGTGTGTTGCAGCCGCGCACGTGCTTTGAGTGCCTCAATGTGCTGCCCACGACGCGAGAGGTAACCAGTCTGGGCATGCATGGACTCGATGGGACGAGGGAATGAGCTAACTGCCGCATCTTCACAGTCTTGTGTGCTCATGCCGTCGGGGCTCTGCAGGGAACTCGCAGCGTATGACGCGTCGCTCGACTACCGACGCACCGACTACTCGGTGGACCGCGTGAACATGTTCCCATCGACCAACACGACGTACTGCAGCAGCGATGACGTGGCGTGCAAGTTCTGTCGTGACACCAACTTTGCATCGGTCTGGAAGAAGCAGCCGTCGACCCACTGCAAGAGCAAGGACGGCTGCGTATGCACAGCAATCTGCGAACAGTACGTGTGGGAAAGCACGCTGCGCCAAGAGCTGCAGCAGCTCCTCGAGAGCAGCACCAACGCGACACTCCGCCAGTGCCGCCTGCGCGACCCGGATGAGCTGCTCGAGTCAGGCGACGGCAGTAGCAGCAGCAGTGGCAGCAGCAGCGGCACCGGTAGCAAGTCCACGGCGATCGTCGGACTGCCGTCCAAGAAGGCGTCGACCTCGGACGAGAACGCATGCATGTGGTACCAGAACCAGACCAAGTGTGGCGCGCCACGCTCGTGCTTTGACTGCCTCAACACGCCGATCTACAGTGGACAGGTTCGTGGACTCCTGTGAACGGCTGAACCATGCTCGCCACTGATGCCGTCTCTCTGTAGAAATGTATGCTGCATCGCAGTGGGTTTTGCACGACCATGGACGCGTACGACAACCGCAAGGACTATCGGCGGCGAGCCAACACGACGAAGGCGCGCAATCTTTTCTTCCCGTCGAGCAACACATCGTACTGCGGACCCGACGACGACGCGTGCAACGCGTGTCGAGCGCAGGCGTTTGCGAGGTGGAGCGCGGCCAACTCGACGGCAGCGTCGCCGTATTGTGTGGGTCAAGGAGGCTGCGTGTGCCTCGCGAGCTGCGAGGCGCCACAGTGGAAAGCGCAGGTCGTGGCGCTCACGTGCAGCGCCAATAGTACAGACAGCGGGGGCCTACGGACGCTGGCGCCGCGCTCATCGCGGCTGTCGACGCATTCCATCATCGTCACGACGTTCGTCGGGTGCCTCGCGTCGGTCGTGACGGCGCTTATGCTCGTGTCGAGGTGTCGGCTGCTTGGCTTTCGTACGTGTCCCTCTCTCTAACTAAACTGGAGGTGTCGTATCTCACACAGACGACAACGTGTGCATCGTAGGACGCAATCCGCATGCGATGCCGCAGGCACCGAGAAGACCGCGCTCGCCGACTGGACCGGCGCTCGAACTCACAGGCTGGAAGGCGATGATGGAGGACCTCATCCAGAAGGAGCAGGACTTTATCGGCGGTGTCGTGCTCGATGACCGCGGGCGTCGGTCAACGAACGAAGACACTGACGCGCCGAGCGTCCAAGTCGCATCTGGTGACGCCTTTCGTCCGCTGTCGCCGAGTCGTATGCACGTGTGACGAAGGCGAGAGAGAGAGAGAGAGAGAGAGAGAGAGAGAGAGAGAGACGACCCCATCAATCGAGTTTTTGCTATTTATCGTCCACCCGACAGTGTATCCGAATGGCTACACCTTGACCTTAAGGACATCACTTCAGTAGTCGTTGCCTGTTTCCGCTTTAATGTACCCTGAGTTTAGTGACGCATGGATTACTATCATTTTCGTGTTCCCAGCGCGAAGATTGGCAGCCACGATCGCGATCCGTTCAGGTGCGACGCGAGCAAATAGATCGTGCATTACAACTGTAGAACAACGTCATCGTCACACGACAAGAGCTACCGATGCAGCGGCAGATACACTGGAGGCGGCGTAGCAGGCAGCAGATCGTCGTGATCAGGCGCCGTCTCAGCGACATCGACGACGCGAGCGTACGGCACTGCGGCCGACTCGCACGGCACTGCGATCGGCAGATTGAGCTCCACGTCGCGTTGATGCGCTTTGTCTGTAAGGGAAACGTCAGCCAACGTCAGTCTCTCCTCTGTGCTCAGCTGAAACCAACGCGCAATCAAACCTCGTTGGAGACGACGGCGACGTCGCCAGCAGCACGCGATGAGCGCAAGGAGGGCGACGATCGCCAGCGACACGAGCACCCACGCGAGGGTGTGCCGGCGCTTGGGCGGCTCAGGCTCCTCGTACCACTCGGTCCAGTGTGCGTACCCCATCGAAGGCGAAGCGAAGCGGAGGATCGCAAGAGAGATTCTCAGACTTCTGAGGGACACGGGTCGCACCTGATGAGACGAAGAGGGACACGAGTCCCTCATTTTTCCACTAATTTAGGATTAGCATGCATACAAACTTCAAGACAGTAGTTGGCTAAGCACGATCGGCGTGGAATCTGTGGGATCCGAGCCCCTCGATATGGCTGATACGCTCGAGTCTCTGCGAGCGCGTGCAGCTCAAATTCGCGCCAACACCGTGTCGAGGAAGTCGCGCCACACTGCCGCTAAAGCACCTGCTCCGCCAGTCAGCTCTCTTCAGTCGTGTTTGGATCGTGGAGCAGTTGCAAGCCAAGGTGGTGTGTGGCCTTGAGAAGGACTGCAACACGATGACAGCGTCAGGGGTTCCACCGCACTGTTCACTGTTGGGCAAGATGCAAAATGTCGAAGACTCGGTCAAGCAGTTTCACAGCACTGTCGTGAGTGAGATCGTGGCAGGCGTCGAGAACACTATCGCTGATCGTGGTGGAGTCTCTCGCTCCATGCTCGAGAGCATAATCGTCGCCTCGATTGAGCGCACTGGTCTACCAGCGCTGGCAGCAACGCTGCAGCGACAGCAGACCGATGAGATAGAGCAAGACCTCGATGCAAGTGACGATGGATCCCGAACGATGCTGTACCACTGGGAGGGACGCTTTCGCCGACTGCCCCCAGAGTACAGACTCGGTGCTGGTACACCACGCCAAATGTGGTCGATGTGGGTGTGTGGCAGCCAAGACAACCGTACACCACCATTGCGTTTCGTGGAGTCATGCGACATCGCTGATCCAAACACGAGAAAGCGGTTCAGCGACTTGCGCTTTCTCATGGGGCTGCTTGAGGATGCAGCTGCATCGAAGGGGATGACAGTTCGTCGAGTCGGCGTGGTGGATGCGTGCAAAATGTTCGATACCATCGAAGACGCCATCGCATTGCCTCCGTCAACTCGAGCCTCACGCACGAGGCGGCTGAGCCAGTTGAGTTGGAGGACGGTGGTCAACGAGCTCCGTCGAGCGCGGCAACTTCAGACTCGCACATCGATCACACAGGTTACAGAGGTTACGTAGGTCAGTGTAACTGTTATCCCACACCATCCCACAGATTCCGTCCAACATTGATTCTCAGACTTCTGAGGGACACGGGTCGCACCTGATGAGACGAAGAGGGACACGAGTCCCTCATTTTTCCACTAATTTAGGATTAGCATGCATACAAACTTCAAGACAGTAGTTGGCTAAGCACGATCGGCGTGGAATCTGTGGGATCCGAGCCCCTCGATATGGCTGATACGCTTGAGTCTCTGCGAGCGCGTGCAGCTCAAATTCGCGCCAACACCGTGTCGAGGAAGTCGCGCCACACTGCCGCTAAAGCACCTGCTCCGCCAGTCAGCTCTCTTCAGTCGTGTTTGGATCGTGGAGCAGTTGCAAGCCAAGGTGGTGTGTGGCCTTGAGAAGGACTGCAACACGATGACAGCGTCAGGGGTTCCACAGCACTGTTCACTGTTGGGCAAGATGCAAAAAGTCGAAGACTCGGTCAAGCAGTTTCACAGCACTGTCGTGAGTGAGATCGTGGCAGGCGTCGAGAACACTATCGCTGATCGTGGTGGAGTCTCTCGCTCCATGCTCGAGAGCATAATCGTCGCCTCGATTGAGCGCACTGGTCTACCAGCGCTGGCAGCAACGCTGCAGCGACAGCAGACCGATGAGATAGAGCAAGACCTCGATGCAAGTGACGATGGATCCCGAACGATGCTGTGCCACTGGGAGGGACGCTTTCGCCGACTGCCCCCAGAGTACAGACTCGGTGCTGGTACACCACGCCAAATGTGGTCGATGTGGGTGTGTGGCAGCCAAGACAACCGTACACCACCATTGCGTTTCGTGGAGTCATGCGACATCGCTGATCCAAACACGAGAAAGCGGTTCAGCGACTTGCGCTTTCTCATGGGGCTGCTTGAGGATGCAGCTGCATCGAAGGGGATGACAGTTCGTCGAGTCGGCGTGGTGGATGCGTGCAAAATGTTCGATACCATCGAAGACGCCATCGCATTGCCTCCGTCAACTCGAGCCTCACGCACGAGGCGGCTGAGCCAGTTGAGTTGGAGGACGGTGGTCAACGAGCTCCGTCGAGCGCGGCAACTTCAGACTCGCACATCGATCACACAGGTTACAGAGGTTACGTAGGTCAGTGTAACTGTTATCCCACACCATCCCACAGATTCCGTCCAACATTGATTGAGAGACACAGAGAGGACGCAGCGAAAGCGAGTGTGGTGCAGTCTACAGCACGTGGAGCGCGTCGCGACGAGTCCCACGTGCCCGTGTCCAGTTCCGAAACGCGCCACCGCAATCAGCAGCAACAGCGGCAGAAAGGAAACGATCGCAGTCTGAAACCGACGTCCTCTCGCCACATTCCGCTTGACCGCCGTCTTCTGCTTCTTCCACAGTTTCCACACTCGACCGATCACATGTTCAACTCAACGGCAACGGTATCAACAGCCGACAAAGATGGCTACACTCGAGACACACGCGAGCGAGAGTCCCCATGCCACTCTGTCCGTCGCTATCTTTGGCCCGTCCTCCCTTCCTCTCTTCCTCGCTCTCTCTCTCTCTAGATTGGGAGCGCGCGACGCGCGGCTGCTTTCGTCATGGGCGACGACAAGGCAACGGGACCCACGTCACCGCGCGCCACCGCCATGGGGATACCACTGCGCCAGCCTCAGCTGCATCCTCAGCCTATGCCTCAGGCTCACGCTCAGCCGCTGCCGCCGTCGCACCCACACGCGCGACACCAGTCCATCATCCGCCGACTCACGCGCAAGATCGAGTCGGGGCAGATCCCGCTGCCCAACTTCTTCATCAAAGTCAGCGCGCGCGTGTTCCTGCTGCTCTGGGGCGTCGTGCTCCTCGTGCACACGCTCTGCGCGACGTTCCTCGGCGCCGTCGCCGTGCTTTACTTCTACCTGCTCGGCACGGCGCTCCTCGGGTACCTCACGCTCTACAGCATCACGCCCGATCCGTTCTACTTCCCGCCCATCGCCGTCGGCTACTTCATGGTCTGCGGCATCCACGTGTTCGTCGTCGTGACCATGCTCTTCCATTCACTGCGGTCGCAGCGCAGCGCGTTCACGAGCTCACAGTTCTCCAACCGCATGGTCACGACACCGCGCATCCGGCTGCGCCGCATGTCGGCGTCCGCGTTCTCGTCGCTCGAGTACCGCACGCAGTCGGTGCTCGACCGCCTGCCGTCGCCGGTCGTGCGCGTGCTCTTCCGGCTGTGGCGCGCGATGGTGCTCACGTACCGCTACAGCGCGATCCGCATGGAGTGCTACGGCTCGGTCTTCGCCACGCGGCAGCTGCTGCAGACGGCGGCGCACACGCATCAGCTATTCCTCGCGAGCACGCTGCTCTCGGAGCTTTGGGTCGCCGACCTCTGGGTCGGACTGCTCGTCGCGCACGCGTGGCTCACGCCCGTGCTGCAGTACCTCTTCCGCCGCGACCTGCCACGCATTCGCTTGGTCTGCGTCGCCTTCAGCGTCGTCGTCGACCTCGTCGCGGTCATCGCGATCCCGCTCGCGCTGTTCCTGCCTTACTTCCGCTTGTACGACCTCGAGCAGGCCAACTTCCCGCAGACGTTCTGGTACTCGGAGCTGCAGAGCGTGCGCTTCATCAACGACGCCCGCTTCCTCTTCGTGACCACGCCCGCGGACGCGGTCTCCAAGCTCGCGATTGCGTACAGCGCCAGTCGCGGGCTCCGCGTCATCCCCACGATGCTCGTGCGCATACAAACGGACGAGGTGGCGCCAGCGCCCGAAGACTCCGCCGCGACACCGACAACGCCACGCACGCGCCGATCTGTCGGCTCCGACAGCACCAGCGCCAGCGCCAATGGCTCGAATGTGCGGCCGGCGCTCGCCGTCATGGCGCCCGCAGAATCAACGCCAAGCAAGAACACGCACAACACGGTCGAGTGGGTCAGCACGCGCATGCTCGTGCTGCTCGGTGCGCTCGTGCTCGCCGCACACGTGCAGTCCGGGTCCGTGCCAGCGTCTGAGCTCGCTGGCTGCCGCATGCCTGCACGCCCGTGGTTCGCGACCAAACCCGTGTGCATGTTCCTCGAGTTTCGCTGTCGTGCGAACCACTCGGACGCGATGGTGACCGGCGCGGCGTCCGAGCTACACGCGTATCTCTCGCAGTACGCGACGAACCGCGTGTCGTTTCTCGCGATCCGCTCGTGTCCACACGTCGAGATGCCACCGTCGGTCGCGGAGCTGCAGGCGCTGGTCGGTATCAAGGTCTTCCGCTCGGTGCTCGCGCGCTGGGGCGACGACGCCGCACTCACGGCCGACGGTCACCCGAACTTGCGCTTCGTGTACCTCTTGGACGTGAACATGAGCGCGTTTCCCGAGGGGCTGCAGTCCACGCGCTTCCCGCCGCGACTGCATGACATCGAGGTCTGCCGCAGCAACCTGACGGCGCTGCCGGACGGGCTCGCGAGCGTCTGGACCGCAGAGATGAACCTCGTGTTCGAGTTCACGCAGTTCGAGTCGTTCCCGCGCGTGCTCACGCGCGTGCGACCGTCGTCGCTCTCGCTCGCGGGCAACCGCGTGGACGAGCTGCCGCGTGCCGTGCTCGAGAACCAGCGGCTTTTCTTCCTCGTGCTGAACGGCAACCCGTTGCGGGCACTGCCGACCAACGTGACGCTGAGCCGGCGGTTGTTCTGGATCTCTATCGCGCACACGCTCGTGGCGGAGCTGCCGAGCGAGTACGAGGGGCTGCGCATCGATGCTGGCGACTCGCCGCTGTGTGCGCGTGGCCAGGAACCGCCTGACGTCGACTGCAGCAGCGTCGACACCGACACCATGTCCATGTACCCCATCGAGCTCGAGGAAACATTGAACGGCTCTTGAGCGTGAGGGTCGCTCATTAAAAAAAAGCGCTTTTCAGTATCCTTTCGTGATCATCGCACTGAACCGTAAACGCCGACTATTCGACGACCAACGTCAACATGTCACACCCAGAAGACGAGCGAACACCTGTCATCCTTGATAGTCGAACGCGATAGCATGTCCCCAAATTGCCAAGGCTTATATCATCAATACTGCATAACAATATACCCGTTGGAAGCACATACTGCTATTGAAGTCAGCGCTCACCTGGTTTTTTTTTCCGTGGTCGCCTGGAATGCGGCATCAACACGAACGAACGCGTGCTTCGTTCGCTTGACACTCGCGTCCGTCGGACAAGGGACCATCTCTCTCTCTCTCTCTCTCTGTGTCGTTATTCGCGATCTCTCTCGTGGCGTCACGCGACCATGTCCACGTCGTCGTCTGCCGCCATCAGTCGACGCGCTCGGTCGTCGGCGTCGTCCTCTTCTTCCTCGTCTTCCTCCGGTGCCCAACGCCGCAGCAAGAGATCCAACAGCACCGCAGGAACAGGCAGCGATGGCGACTGGAAGGACGCGCCGATGGTCGTCGGCGACACGGAGCTCGTGCCCGACGCCTCGCGACTGACGGTCGAGGACGTGCTCAAGGACCGCTCGGGCGAAGGCACGCCGCCGCCCAAGACGCTCGCGTCCGGCGCCGACTCGTGCATGTGGTACGAGAGCCAGCAGTGCATGAAGCCACGCTCGTGCTTCGACTGCCTCAACAAGCGCATCGCCAGTGATCAGGTACAGGCGCCATGATGGATAGGGAGACGGAGATCGAGATCGTTTACGTTGCCTGTGGATTTGCAGTGCATGGTCGACCCGTACGGCGTCTGCGTGAGCGCCAAGCAGTACACGGACCGCCTCGACTTCCGCCGTCCGCTGCCGCCGAACGTGATCCAGGCCGGCAACAACCTCTTCCCCGCCAGCAACACGTCCTACTGTCCGTCCGAAGACCCGTACTGCGCGCCGTGCCGCGCTGCCTGGAGCAACCCGTTCGGCAACAGCAAGCTCTCGTACCTGCGCTACTGCCGAGGCCTCGGTGGCTGCGTCTGCATTCAGGCGTGCGAGGTGTCGTCGCGCACCGACAACACGATCATGCAGCGCTGCACGCCGTTCGGCGCCAACTCGCCGTCGGCCAAGACGGTGTACATGTCGGTGGCCATTATGGCGGGACTCTGCTGCGTCTTTGCGCTCGCGACGCTCGCTGTCCGCGTGTGGGTGCGCCGCTCAGACCGACGAGGTAGGTCACATGATACTCAGACAATCTTGCTGGATGGACTGGGACTTACAGGGCTGTATGCATAGAGGGACGTGGTCAGCCGTATATGCCCCGTGCCCCGCGTCGAGAGCCGCTAGGACCGCAGCTCACTCTCTCTGGTTGGCGGTCCATGCGCGAGAAACTAATCGAGACGGAGCGAGGGCAGCTACAGGGTGAAACCACGAGCAGCGTTCGCGGAGAAGCCCGTGGCGAGACGTCGACAACGCTGGCGGTGCCAATCATCGACAACACGCCAGGACCGACGGTGCAAGTCGAGCATGGAGAAGGGTACCGCCCGTTGTCGCCAAGTGATCTGGCAGCTCGGCATGCAGCCCCTGCTTCGTCAACTGCGACGGCGACGACGACGACGATGACGACCGAGACCACCCCCGAGTCTCGGTCTTGAGCGAAGGATCGGGATGTGGTTGATTGTGACAATAAAAATACTTTGTGTTTTCTGTCTCCACTCAATACCATCAGCCGTGAAAGACAACGCTGCAGCGCGCGTCCATGAACACAGTGAACATCAAGAGCACCATTTCCTTTCTCCCACTCCGCTCACGCACCGGATCGTGGCGCTCTCTCATCCGAGTCGTCGTCAAAGCCTGGGGCTGATGGCTGGACCATGCGCAGCTCAATGGCTTCCAGGACACCGTCAGTCTCGGGTGTTCCTTTGCCAGACGACACGAGAACGACGGGAATTGCACACACTGTGCGATCAGTAGTCTCAGCGGTTGAGTCGGGTCCGAGCCTCCGGTAATGCTGTGAGGGCGATTGATCCTCCGTGCTGCCTACGAATCGAGGAACGGAGCCGCCAGCCTCGTCGAACCGCCGTGAATCGTCCGAGTGAGACTGCGACGAGCGCATTGTGAGCGAGGACGAGTGGTCATCGTCGTCTCGCATCTCGTCTTGCTTGATGGCCATCAGCTGGTGCCTCACCTGGAAGTACTTCCACAGCGCAACCATCGCGAGCACGCCCGTCACAACCGGCGCGACGGCTTGCGTCAAGACGTCTCTCCAGCCAAAGCCTGGCGAGCTTCTGTCTTTCATGTTTTTGTCGTCGCCACGCGGCTTCTTGTCTTTCCGTTCGGTGACGACCGGTGGTGGCTGACACTCACCACCGGTCGCGATCTCTGTCCAACTTGCCGACTCACACGCAGCAATACAGACGCAGCCAAACTCTCCCACGCAGAACCGACTGTCAGGAGGGCTCTTGGGAAAGATCTCGTTGCGGCAGCGCTGGCAGACAGCGTCGGTCGCCGCGCAGTACGTCACGTTGAACGCTGGAAACTGGTAGAGCTGCGTGTTGTTGGACGCAGGATTGTGGAACTCAGGCCCGGCGAGCCCTTTCGCAATGGCGACCGTGTAGTCCGACGCCGGGTCGTAACCTGCCAGCCGCATGCTCTCGCACACTCCGAGTTGATTGATCATGCAGCCCTGTTTGGTTACATGATGAGCGTGCGTGCATCCATTCAAGCAGCGCCACTATTGACTCGACTTACGCGCATCACGAGGCAGTCCTGGCACTTGCGCGGCTTCACGCATTCCCCTGGTCGCGGGCGAACGAAGCGGCATTGCCCCGGGTCATCGCCGTAGCTGTGATCGTCGTCTTGGCTACCGCGCGGTCCAGGATGCGCGACGATGGACAACGGCAGCGCCAGCGCCACCAGCACCAATGCAACCCGGCGCCGTCGCGGCATCATCGGCATCTCAGTCTCGTTGCGAACGCGAACTGGATGGAAGCCATTGCAGCCTCTTGGTTCGTGCAAGGGACGCGCGTTTCCGTTGAATGCCGCCGCCGCTTCGGGGCGTTCGCGAATGCTTCCGAGCGAGTTACAGTTCGTGAGTCATAATGAAGCCATCTGACAGGCTCTGGTGTTCTCAGCTTAGCTCGGCTGACTTCTGGTCTTGGAACATTTACAAAATCGGTGATGAGAGTTTGGAGAATAGGCTAACGAAGAGATGGTCAAGGGTCCGCGACGCTTCGGCTGTCGTGGACTTGCAACGCATGGCTCGACACTATGAGATGTTGTGCGATTGGCACTACGAGTCCGAGCCGCGAACGCTTGAGCCTGGGCGCGTAGGTAGTTCTTGTCGTCGAGGTCTGGCACCATCCATATTCATGCCGGAGCGTCTTGCATCAGCGCCATCAGCACCACTGGTACATGCATCGAAGGAGTGTTCATGTAGCGCAACAGCGGGAGGTACGGCATGGGTCGGGATCCCTGGTGACGCTGGCGGGCAATGGAGGCTCTGCCAAGAACGATGGTCCAGTGACACACTCGGTCCACTGAAGGAGTCTCAGCATGCATCTGGAGCCCGCAAGCGTGATGAGCGGCCCCGACTAGAGCTTGGGCAGCACGCGGCTGTGTTAGTCGTTGGTTGCGGTCACTGCCGCGACCGTAACCAGTTCGTAGCTGACGAGGTCGAGCGTCGGTGGATCGCACTGCGTAGCATCCTGTGGGTTGCGCACGAAGGCGCGTGCGCAACTCCAATACTCGAAGACAGTCATGAGCTACATTCGCGAACGACGAGTGGATCAATAGTCGTGGACGCCAGGAAGAGGAACTTCGGTTCCGGAACTTGATATTTCTGGAGATCGCGTTCAACCGGACCGTCCGGCCCAGGCGTCGTAATCATGGAATGGGTTCGTTTTCACCGGACGAGATCCAGATCGTACCAGCTGATCTGTCCAGCGGTTGATGGGACATGCGATTTACTGACCACATCGAGATGGAGAGGAGTTGTGGGCTGAGCTGAGTTCTGGTGCAGCGTGTTGACCCAACACGCGCATCATGTCACACTGTGCTTACAATCTCAGTCGACTTGCAATGGGAATGGAGACCTCAATGCCCCGCAAGCGTCGTCAGCGTAGCAGCAAAATGCTCGCAGCCATGGTTGCCGTCTGGCTGTTGTGGATGTGCGTTGTGGCCGACGCGAAGGAGCACCGGGAAGGCAGCTGTGACGACGATGACATGGAGCCAGCAACATGCTCGTACTACGCGAGGAAGCGATCAGGGTGCGCGCGGCCTCGAACATGCGCTGACTGCCTCAAGATGGAGGTTCGTTGCCCCTCCAAATCGACTCCTGTTGGTTTTTTATGCTGCTTTCTGACTTGTAAAGTGACATGTCGGGAGCAGGGATGTGTCATCAGCGCTTCCGGAAAGTGCGTCCAGGCATCCGATCTCTCCGCAAATAATGAAACGATGGATTTCCAGGATGCAATCCGGCGAAACATCACTGCACCAAAGCCTGGCGAGAGCATTCCGCCTCGAATCCAGTTTCCGGCGGGTCGAGTCTCCTATTGCGCACCATCCGACAGAGTGTGTGCATCCTGCGTCCAGCGATTCCTGGCTCTGGATCTCTCGGGAAGTCAATTCTGTGTCGGTGCGAATGGCTGCGTTTGTATCGCCGCGTGTGAAGCGTTGACGTGGGAGGCGAGCGCCGGCGGCATCCGCTGTGGCAGACTACAGCAGTTACGAATGGAAGCGGCGACAAGCCCACGACCACCACTACCACCAGATCGTGATTTATCTACCAATTGGGGTCGCTTGTCACTCTCCACAATTCTTCCTGGACTGGTGGTTGTTGCGATTGGTGCGATGCTATGGCGACGCGTCCGGCGATCTTCCGGACAGCCCAGTGAGGCAATGGATCCGCGTCCAGCATCCGGTCCATCGACTTCCGGAAACACGAACAATCCAGAAGCAGCTCCGAGTCGAGCCCAACTCACACTCTCTGGATGGCAATCGAGCCGGCAAGAGCTCCACGAGAAGGAGACGCTTCAGCTCTTCGACGCGTCTCATCTCTCTCCGTCGACGCTTCCGTGTGCGTACGTAGACCTCAAGAACGTGGAGCCATCCGCGCCCGAGTTTATCCACCTAAACATGGAGCCCTCGGCGCCTGACGACTCACTGAGACCGTCGTTTGACGTACAAGCGTCCACTACTCGTCAGCCTTAGACACGCGTTCCTCTTGTTGTTGTTGCTGTTGTTGTTGTAAAAGTGTATTTGTGAATGTAGTTGCGTTGCGTTTCCTCATTAGAGCGATCCAAACCTACGACAGATCCACCTCTCCACTGCCACGGAGACGTGCGACCGCCGCCTTCTTGGCAGATCGCTTCGCGCGACGCTCCTGTCGAAGCTTCTCGCGGTTCGCTCGCATCTCTTCCTTGTTGAGCTTCCGCTTCTTGCGTCCAGTCGACTTGGACGGCGCTGCTTCGCTCTCCTCCTCGTCGTCTTCCTCGTCATCGTCGTCCGAGGCGCCATCGAACGCAGCACCCATATCAATCTTCTCTGCCTTCACTCGCTTAGGTTTAGCAGACGCCTTGGGTTTTGTCTCGACTTGTTCTTCCTCCTCTTCCTCCTCTGCCTCCTCAACCTTCACTTCAATCTCCTCCGCCTTGCGCTTCTTCAGCGGACTGGATGTCGACGGCTTGACGTTTGCCTCCGTCTTTACGGGTGTAGGTGCCGCTGTCTGCGGAAGAGACGCCATGAATGCGGCGACATGGTCGGCAAGTGCCTGCAGCGGCGCAGGGTCCTCGTTCTCTTCCTCCTCCGCTTCTTCCTTGACTTCTTTCACTTCCTCCACGACCTTCTCCTGTCGACGCGGGCGCTCATGTAAGAAGAAGCAGATCTTGCCTCGTTTGCAGCGACCCTTGAGGAAATGCCGACACACGGGCTTCGGACCTGTGTGCACCTTCTTCTCGGGTACCGCTTCACCTCCCTCCGGTGTCGTCTCGGTGCTGGTGGTCGTGGCGAACTTGGTTTCCGCCTCCTCCTGCTTCGCTCCCTCTTGCTTCACATCCTCCTTCTTCACCTCCTCCGCTTTCTTCGCCTTCACCTTCTTCTCTGTCGTGTCCGTCGCCACCTTCTTCGTCTTCTTCGGGGCGACTTCCTGCTTCTCCGCCTCGTCCTCGGACGGGCGACGGCGCTTCTTTCCCGACTCCGGCTCTTTCACGACTTCAAAACCTCCAACCTTCTCGACAGTCGTTGTTGTCTGCTGCGCGCGCTCAGGAACGTCTGGGACCTCGAGCTTCTCATGCAGATAGAGGCACTTCTTTCCGCGATGGCAGCGACCCTTCTGGAACGCGAAACACACGCGCGGCTTCTTGTCACCCTCCGACTTGTCATCCGAGCTTGACTTCGCGGTGGCATCGGTTGCCTTGGTCGTCACAGGCGCTTTATCCTCCTTTTTCTTTGCCTTCTCCTCCTTCACCTTCTTGGCAGGCGCAGGAGCAGCCTTCTCCTCCTCCTCGTCGTCATCATCCTGCTCTTCTTTCTTTGGCGGATGGTAGAACTTGCACTTGTCCCCACGCTTGCAGACGCCATTTTGCACATACTCAAAGCAGGAACCGACATCGCCGCTCTTGACGTCATGCGAGAACGGACACGCGTCTCCCTTGGTGCACTTGCCCTTGCGCAGCATCCAGCAAGGTCGCTTTCCGTCCGTCTCGCTCGCACCCGTCGGTGCCTTCTTCGCCTGGTACTTGTCCTTAGGTTGCAGAGGGCGCACGTTGAGTGTACGCCCCTCAATCTGCTTCTTGTCCATCTCGCGAATCGCGCGCTCCATCGCCGACTGCGCCGTGAACGTCACGAAACCGAAGCCGCGGGACGCATTCGTCGCGTTGTCGCGCACGATTTTAGCGTCAGCAACACCGCCGTAGGAGCTGAAAAGGTCAGCGAGACCAGCGTCATCGACGCTCTTGGAGACGCCGACGACGATGACCTTGAGGCTGTCGTTCGAGCGCATCTTGCGGTGTTGTTACCTCTCAAGCTGTCGATGATGTTGGTGGAGACCTCTTCAGCGCACCAATCGATTGGCGGCAGCTCCCCCGGAAGAGTGACGGATTCGCATCGACGTCTGACATGTGAAGCCATATCAATTTTTAGAACACTGCTATCAAAATATGGATGCTATTGAATAGATACGGATGACGACACGATAGATATGGCACCCTGTGGGCAGCTCTTCAATGAGAAGGCGTGTCGTACACCAGCACAGCATGCGGTGCCATGTACTGCGTCGCGAACGCGAGCCCATTGCGCGTCGGCTGACCGAATGCCACGCGAGTCTTGGGCACCACAAGACCGTAGACAAACTTGCTGCGAACTACATCGATGAGGCGCGTCGCGATGCGTTTGTGGCGGTGATCGGGGTGTACCCAGAGCTGGCAGACACCGATGACTGCGGGTGCACGGGCGTCAGGATTCAGCGTCGTCGCGTCCTTGGGGTCCAACGTGAACCCGTGCTCGATTCGCTCCACGTTGACGCATCCCACGATCTGCCGCCCCTTCACGAAAAGAAAGTGACCACGCGGAAGAAAGGCATCGGCATCCACGACTCCAAGTGCGTCATCCAACAACTCCTTGACCTCCATCAGCTTCTTGATGTGTAGCGGTGCGTCGCCAGAGCGGATCTCAATAATACGTGCTAGTAAAGATCGACGTGGAAAAGTCAGAGAGGGGCGGAATCCGACAATCACTGAGCCATCGCAGGAGACGCACCGTCATCATCAGGAAAAGCGCGCACGAGTCGTTCGTTTTTCCACTTGGACATGGTGATACCTCTGCTAACGGTAGTACAGAATCGCCGGTGCTCTTTTTCATCCGCCTGCAATGATGACTCACAGTGAGGACTCGCACAGTGCAGTAATTCACACTCGGTTTGCCCACCTCTTCGCCGACAGTGTACAACAGACCGCACTTGGTGCACGTCGTGTGGCGTCCGAAATCCTTCTGACCGAGATCGATATACGCCTGCGTCGTAGGGACAGTCGCTTGCGGCGAGCTGTAACAGGCTTCTGACGGCGCAGCGATCTGAGAGCGAAGCGGGCTCGACGGACGGTTGGCGTTCGGTGCTTGCGTGGGGAAACTGAGCTCGTCCAGAGGGCGGGAGAACCGCATGAGCGTCATCGAACCCGTGGGGCGCGACGGCACTTTCTTCGAGGCAGCGGCTCGCTTGCGCTTAACCGGCGTGAGCTTTCCACGGCGCATCAGCGCCTCGTTGACGTCCATCATGTTGCCGACTCGAATGAGGATTGAAGGCGCGAACGTTTCCCGCGCACAATGCGAAATGACCCGCCATGACATGACGTGACGGTAGAGGGTTGACACGCGGTGTTGCTCGAAGGTGGACTGAAAAATACCGCGAATGAATGACATGTAATGTCACTATCGGCACGAAAAAGAAATGAGAAAATGAGAGTGTGGAGAGCATGCGAGAGCATTTCACGATGCAGATATGTCGCTGTATGTCGATTGGAGGCGATAGAAGCTAATGACGACTATTACATTATCAATTCGATAGTTACGAGGCAATATTTGAGGAGACGTTGCGGCTGAATAGGACCGAAGAAGAGATACCGTATGAGGGTAGCGACCACTACTCGCCCAGCCCCCTTGCATTCCTCTTCTTCGAGTCGCTCAGCCACTTGTTTGACTTGACTGGAAGACAAGCTCCATATCTTCTGAATAAATTTTTCGGTTCGCTGCGCCTTCGATTTTGACCGCTGATCATGCCGCTGGAGAATCGTCCGTTGAGATTCGTTTGTGCTGCGTTTGTGGAAAGCAATCATCACGACAAGTGGCTGAAGCGATCGACGTCACGCCAAAACCGGACCTCCTCCAGCAGCGGCTGCTTGAGCCTTGTGTAGCCACCAATATACGACGAGCTCTCGGGCCACGCGTGGTGGCGGCAGCGTTTCGTTGTCTTGTCGGTGGCGTCACTCGCGTTGGTGGTGGTCGATGGATCCGCTGATGTCTTCGCCTCGTCAACTCTTTTCCGCTTCATCGGTGCGCATTTTCCGGTGTGATAGCTCGTAGCCACGTTTGCCTCACGAGGTGACGGCGCGCGAGTCAAGATCTCCGGTGTCACGCGTCCCTGTCGCATCACGACATCGGCGTGCCCACCGTCGAGTGCGCGCGATTCGACGTGAGGGCATGGTGCCACAGTGCTCGCCAGCTTGACCTCTTTTCGCTCCAGCCACTGCGCGTAGGGTCTCGGGAGTGCGAGGTCGTCATTGTCTTCCTCTGACGACGACGATGTCTCGTCGCTCCATCGATGGCGCCGCGGCGGCGCCTTGGACTCGCGCTTCGCCAGCCACGCGGCGTACGCGCCGAGACTCACGGCGGCGACGCCACTCGAGTCGACTGCCTGCATGTTGGATCGTCCTTCAGTGCGCGTTGGTTGATCTTCGTTGGTGAGTTGGCGTGGATGTTGGTGTGTTGGTCTGTGTTGGGGCGACAGCCCAGCAGCAGCGTGTCTTGTTGGTGAGAGAACTCTCCAACTTCAAAAACTCAAACTGCCTCGACAGCGCGATATTAATAAATAGAGGTTATTGCCAAGAACCAATCCCGGCAGAACGTGGGAAATGTCGTAACTGTATCATGTTTTGCAGGATCGGAGCTATTCTTGCGTGGTTTTCCTTCTGCCGACTGTGATCACCAATGCTGCACCACGACAGATAGATGGGATTGAAGTCAATAATGAGTGCGATATATTTGCATCACAAGGACCACAGGCAGAGCTACCACGCGCCTCCTGGGCGCCACAGTCGCCAAGGCAGCGCACGCGCGGCGCGATGAGCTTTCTCGACCGCTTCCAGGGCAAGATCGCGACTGTCACGGCGCACGGACACCTCAAGAAGGCGGACGGCAGCGAGGAGATCCGCGTTGGACTGCCCAAGCGCAAGCCCAATGCCGCAGCTCAGGCGAGTGCTAGAACGTCCAGCAATCAGACGGCGGTCGCACCGCCAGAGAGAGCTGTGCTGCAACGTCATGCGCCCCAGCAGTATCCGGCACCAGACGTCCCTCGAGTCGCGATCCCGCCAGGCGGCAAAGCGCACTCGACGATTGAGAAGACAGCGTCTGCGAGACAGCAGCCCCAATATCCATCCCCACAGCCGTCTCCACGGCACAAGAGCGGTCGCGATGGCTATGATGCCTACGCCTACGACCGGGACAACAACAGCTACCACCGTCAGCAGCAGCAACACCAACAGCAGCAGGTGCAAGGCCACGGGGCCCAGACGCATCGGCTTGGGGGCTACGACTACCAAGCATCGCTTCCGGGACGCGCGATGGATGACCACTACGATGATCACTACGGAGGCGCGAAGTGGCGGAGCTCTGGCGGTGCCTCGCCAGTCAAAGGTGTGTCCCCTGAGCGACACAACGCTGGATATGACAAGTCTCCATCCCATTATGACCGCCCAAGAGATCGCAGTCCTGTGAACCAGCAGCAGCGAGAACCGCCATCGCCGCGGGAACGAAACGAAGCACGCGTCCAGTCGGACGAAGACCAGCTTGCGTTCAGCCGACGAGCGCGACCAGTGCAGTTCGCGCCGTGCACCGTTGCGCAGTACAAGAAGGAAAAGCCAGCGGGGTACTACGAGCTCGGAAAGCTGCAGCCGGATCTCAACTCGGAGGATCTCGTGCAGAAGCGAGCGAATCGCGAGCGCATCAAGGCCTTCTCCAAAAACCTTCGCGACATTAACAAGACGGTCGCGGTGCCAAAGAAAGCGGATGATGATACAGCCCAGAAGAAGGCGTTGTCGACGAGAGAGAAGGCGCTCGCATTCGCCAAGCACATCCCAAAGCCGCGCCTCCAACAGCGACCGCTGGCTGAACCGAGCGGCTCGCTAGGCACGTCCGACTCGAATGACGAGCTGGACGTGGACGTGCCCACAGCTGCCGCTCGCCGACCGATCAACAGCATCGAGGATGACGAAACGGACGAAGACCACGTGAGCTCCGAGCTGCAGCAGCTGCAGATGCGGCACCAAGCGTCGCGTGCGCAAGTCGAAGCGCTCATACGAGGCGCTTGAGGACGCGATCAGAGAGTTGAGATGGCATGGAACGCGGAATAAAGCATGGGGGCATCCATCTATCTATCCCCACGCTTGCGTGAGGCTGTAGTTCAAAATCAAGACCTCTCCCACCTGGAAACACTAGAGGTGGCTGCGAGTTAGAGACTGCGTTCTACTCAAAGTCGTCATGATAACAGCACACTACCTCATACAGATACGCCAGTCGCTGGTCAGGCGACGGAGCAAAGGAGCTGTTGCAGTAGACAAACTGTGGCAAATGATGAGCTTGTGGCATCACAACACGAGAGAGAGAGAGAGAGACTTGGAAACTGAGAGCTTACGAGCGAATCGCTGTCCTTGAGACGAAGCTGCTTCCTGAGGAACTTGTACACCTGTAGCCAACAACAGCATCTCGCCTCAGATCAGCCGACGCCACGGCAATTCAGCCGAGTGCTCTGAGGAGCGCATTGCACGCACCACACTGAGCGCGTCGCTGCCGTTGACGGTGAACTTGGTCCGCTTCATCAACGGCGCATTGCCGACCGCCACAAACTGCAGCGTGACTGTACCAAAGCGAGCATGAGCACCATCGCCGCATCGTCGTCTTCCCAGAGCTCGCGCACCTTTCTCTGGTCCACTGGGGCGCGCACGGGGCGGCGGCAAAGTCTCCATATCTGTTGCAGGCGCTGCCTCCTCCATGATGCTGATCACGATGATGAAGAGCTGTTGGAATCACGGGTTAACTTATGTGGGGCGCTCGTTCCATCCTGGCATGTGGAACACTGGATAGACCGCATGCCCGCTCGGCTCAGTCTTTGCAACATTCCACGTTCTTTCGATTTCGTTCTTTGTTCTCTGTGCGGTACCTGTACCGCAACGCGACATTGAAGTCGCAGCCACCTTTCGATCTCTGCTCCGGCGCCCAACCGCCCCACTGCACCACGACGGAACCGCTTTTTGTTCTCCGCGCGTAACAAACATGAACTACTGGAGCGCCATCGCATCCGTAGGGACGCGTCCCATGAGCTCTTCGTCCTCGTCCTCTTCCTCGGCGCAAACGACTACGACCGCCGACATGAGCAACAGCGCTCGCGTGCCGACGTCCACAGCGCCGTCCATAGGCAATGAGGACAGCCACGTCTTCCTCTGGGACGCGAGCCACACGGCGGCGGCGACGGGCGCTGCGACCGGTAGCTCGGCCGAGCAGACGCAGCGCCGCCGGCTCGTGGCGCTCTGGGAGCGCGGCGTGCTCACGGACGTGGAGCTCGTCGTGCCGGGCGACCGCATCGCGGCGCACCGCGTGGTGCTCGCGGCCGCGAGTCCGTTTTTCCACGCGCTCTTCACGAGCGGCATGCGCGAGAGCCACGAGCACTGCGTCGAGCTGCGCGAGATGCACGCCGCCGCGCTGCGCGAGCTCGTCGCGTACATGTACTCGGGGCAGCTGCGCGTCTCGGGCGACACGATCCTCGCGATGCTGCACACCGCGAACCAGCTCGAGATGCTCGAGGTCGTGGAGCTCTGCTGCCGGCAGCTCATGCTCGCGCTGCACGTCGCCAACTGCGTCGACATCTTTGCGTGCTGCGAGCAGCTCGGCAGCCGGACGCCGTGCCGCCTGCTCGAGGACGCGGCCGTCGCCATGATCGCCACGTTCCTCTCGGACGTCGTCGCCACGGACGCGTTCGCGCAGCTGCCGCTCGCGACGCTGCTCAAGATCGTCGCGCGCTACGAAGACGCCGCGGTCTCGCGCGCGCTGCTCGACGCGTGGGTCGCACACGATGCCGTCGAGCGTTCTGCACAGCTGCAGTCCATGGCCATCGCAACAGCAGAAGCAGCAGCAGCACCATCACCACCACCACAGCGTTGCCCGGCCAAGTCGTTCGCTGCATCGATCAAGACACCGATGATCTTCGCGGTCGGCGGCTTCAACGGACCGACGGCGCTGCGCTCGGTCGAGTGCCTCGACTTCCACACGAACGAGTGGTTCGCGGTCGCGAGCATGCAAGAGAAGCGTTCGTACAGCGGCGCCGTCGTGACGCCCGACGACCGGCTCGTGGTGCTCGGCGGCGCGTGCAACTCGAGGCACCTGCGCTCGGTCGAGCGCTACGACGCCGAGGCGAACGCCTGGGAGACGCTGCCGCCGATGCGCAAAGCGAGAAGCTACTTGGGCGCCGCGTACCTCGACGGCGGCGTGTTCGTCGTCGGCGGCTTCAACGGCATGACGCACCTCGCGTCCGTCGAGCGCTTGGACCTCACAGCGCAGCGCTGGGACGAGATGGCGCCGCTGCACGTCGGCCGCAGCGGGCTCGCGCTGGTCGTGGCGCACGGCCACTTGCTCGCGATCGGCGGCTACGACGGCCGCCGCCACCTCCGCAGCGTCGAGCGCTACGACCCGACGCGCAACGAGTGGACGCTGCTGCCGTCGACGATGCGGTTCGCGCGCAACGGACCCGCGGCCGTGACGCTGCCGCGTGAGGACGCTGTGCTGGTGTTTGGCGGCGAGTCGCGCCACGGGCTCCGCATGAGCTCCTCGGAGCGGCTCGACCTCGCGACGCTCGAGTGGACCGACGACGACGAGCCAGCGCTGGTCGACTGCCGCAGCGGCCACGCCGCGCTCGGGTTTCTCGACGACGCGTGGCTGCTTTGCCTCGGCGGCTCCAACAAGAAGGACGAGTACGTCGCAGCCGTGCATCGCTTTGACCGACTCACGCGGCAGTGGACGCCGCACTCGCAGATGCACGCGCAGCGCTGCGGACTGAACGTCGCCGTCGTCGGTGTGAGTGCACACGCGCGGTGTCTGCACGCGCGGACGAAGCTCAAGCACGCGATGGACCACGCAGACGCAGAGGAACAGGGCGACGCGGAGGAAGCGCGGGCGACGTCGCCTCTGACGGCACCAAGTCGACGTGCAGCGTTCTCTTGAGACGCACAGAAATACAACGAGAGAGAGAGAATGAGAGAGAGAGACAGAGAGATGATTGTGATAGTAGCAGACACACATGCGTGTGATTGTGTAGTCATCGCAAGAGGGCGAGTTTTGGATTTTGCGTTTTTAAATGACTGTTTGCCTTTGAACAATTGGGGATCAGCGAAGCGCGTTGCGAAAGCGAGAGAAGATGAAGAAAACCGATGCAGAAAGCGACGACGAGAAGCGAAGGCGAGGCAAGGAGGAGGACGAGCGCTGGGGCTGATCATTGAGGCCATTTAGACGGCGGTGCCGTAGGCAGCGACGAGCGCGTCGCCATGGAACTGGCGCCAGCCATGCACGAGCGTCTCATACTCCTTCGGGTGGTTGCGGCTCAGCGCAATCGGGTCCTGTCCATGACAGCAGTCGTCAGCTACAACCACCAAAGCCACACCACTCGGTCCAACGCACGCACCTCTGCAAAGCAGACAAACACCGTGTGCAGCGCCGTGATGACGACGTTGGCGAGAATCATGGCCATGCCCATGCCAGCGATGAAGCCGACGGTGCCCAAGAAGCCATAGGCTGCCGACTTGGTGCCGAGCGCGACAAACCACTTCTCGGGCGAGAAATGCACCATCAACAGACCGATGACGCAGCCCATGACGCCGACACCAATGGCGCCAAACGTCAGTGCACTCGACGTGAGATCGTCGTTGATCACAGCCGTCCAGCCACGGTTGGCAAAGAGGTCCATGACCGCCTTGCCGCTCGTGCGGAAGTCGTAGCCATAGATGCCGACGTAGACGTACGCCCACTGGTTGATGTACTCCATGATGCCCTCGAGGCAGTTGAGCACGCACTCGGCGAGGCAGGCGACGCACGCGAGCGCGGCGTTGTCGTCCTCACGCGCCTTCTCCTTGAGCATCGACGCGAGCTGATGAACAGGAAGAGAAAGAGAGAGAGTGAGCGAGTGAAAGGAACGAAAGAAGCAAAAGGCCTCAGCGTCAACGTACCGTGCGCAGCGCCTGGAGCACCGCGACGATGAGCGAGCCAAAGCAGATCGAGCCAAACGACGTCGTGAGCGAGCGGTACATGGCGCCAAACGTGGCGCCCTTGCTGTTGGCCTGGTACCACCACGTGGCGACGACGCCCGAGGTCGTGCACGTGAGCACGTTCATGATGACCTGCTGTCCCCAGTAGACGCTGACGAGCATGAAGAAGAGCGCGACGCCAGCGGGGCCACCACCGCAAAAGTGCTGCGGCATGAGGTCGTCGTCGCCGTTGCGCGACAGCGTGTTCGGCTGATCCTTGCAGGACGGGTCACTCTCCTTGAAAAGCTGGTAGACGCCGATGGCGCTGAGCGACCACAGCAGGAGCCACGCAAACTGCTTCACGACCATGAAGAGTGCGACGAGGAAGATGGTCATGTGGTCCGTCACCGCGGCGCACGCCGTCTTGAGGTTTGCCGACGCGAACGCGATGCGGTTCTGCACCGCAAAGATGTAGCTGTTCATGTGTGAACAAGGCATATTTGGTATGAGAACCAAGAGCTCTTTCTCTCCAGGTCGGACCTTTCACGTACCAGACGTTGAGCGCGGCGAGGCCGAGGAAGAGGATGGCCATGAGCGGGCTCACGGAGAAGGACGTGATCGCGAACACGACGACGAGTCCGACGTTGAACCAGAGCGCGATGCGGATCATGGACGCCGCGTAGGCCATGAGGAAGCGCATCCACAGCGCCGAGACGACCACCGAGATGCCCATGAGCGCGACCGCAAGCGAGAAGACCATCGTGAAGTCCGCCTGCGTCTCGGTCGTGACCGTGTTGTCCGCGTTCTTGTGCGTCTTGACGTGCGCGATCACGGCCGGCACGCCCTTCCAGCCAGCAAAGACCGCGATGGCGATCACGTGCACGATGAACAGCAGCGCGAAGAACCAGTCGTTGCAGCGCGGCGACGGGCGCTCGAGCCGCATGGTGCGCACGGAGCCCGTGCCGGCAGACGAGGGCTTGGCGGGTGAGCGCGCGCCCGCGAGCATCGGATCGGTCTCGGCGGCGTGGTACATGGCGGCGTCGTCAATGGCGTCGTCGTCGCGGTCCCGCGCCCAGTAGCCAGGAGTCGTCACGGTGGAAAGTGGACAGGAGATCGCTCGGCGCCTGCTGCTGTTGCTGCTGGCGGTCGAGGCGAGACGAGTGACGAAGACAGAGAGAGAGAGAGAGAGAGAGAGAGAGAGAGAGAGAGAGAGAAGAGTGGGTTCACCCGTGATGGACACGAGGAGGTCGGTCTCGTTGTGTGCGAGAGATGCGATGGTTCGATGGGATGTCGAGGGAGAAAGCCCAGGCAAGGGAAAATACCGGTATGGATACGGTTGTTTCCTGGAAGAATCCGGAAGCACAGTATCATTATTGCAAAACAACATATCCACATGAGTGATTGGGGTGTTTAAACGGTTACGCGCCGTATTTCGGCGCGAATCCCAGGCGAAACGCGAGCTCCTTGATGAGGATGCGGGCGTCCATGGTGCCGTACGCGCCGTGCTGCTCCACGTCGTGCTCTTGGAACGACGACACTGCATCGCAGCGCGTGCGATCGCTGTGGAAACTGGAGAAGAAGAGCCGCGAGGGCGACGACGAGCGCGCGGGGTACGCGCCGTTGTGGCGCTCAAAGCTCTGACGCGGACGAAGCGGATGTGACACCACGTCCACATGCGGGCGCTCCGCGTGACGGACGACGGTCACAAAGCAGTCATCTCGCGTGGCGTCGCGCAGCACAGCCCCGAGCCACGACTGCGTTGACAAAAACTCGGTCAAGTGCACGAACACGAAGCGCTTGTTCTCCTGGAGAAGCGACCGCAGACGCGTCTCCGCGGCGGACGACGCGTCTCCAACCGCCAGCAGCTCAGCGTCGGTGATGCCTCGATCTCGCACGAGGTCAATCGCTTGCTTGGACGTGCTGAAGAACGTCGACGGCATCTTCAGGAATCTGTGTCATGAGGCCATCGTGAATTGAGAATTATGTCCCGCACGCAGAGGAGCTCATCATTCACGTACGCAAATGGAGAGTTTTCGTTGACGGCTAGCAGTTCATATAGAGCACGATGCGTTGACGCATTAATGCTGTCATCTGCGAGGAAAACGCAGCGACAATCGGTCAACACGACCGGGACAAACGACCACGCAAACGAAGCAGACGCACCTGAGAGCGTGAGGAACCCAGAACAGCCCTGCTTGGACACGTCATCGAGCACTGCCGCCACGTCCGTCGGCGCCGCATCGCGCGTGTCGAGAAAGACCACGAGCACGTGGCTCGCGAGCGTGGTCATCTTCGAGGGATGTGATGGGAATTGACCTCCAGAGGGTTACGTTGCGTCGTGAACTCAGGGTTACGTTTGGTTCGATAACTTCCGGTAATTTACACGGCACAATGTGGAGTATAGACCGTTAACTTAGTGAAACTGTAGCCATGTCATCGAAAGCTCGACGATCGACGGAGTTGCGCTTTCACTCGCAGTAGGCGATTGAGCTCCGAGAGCGACTCGAGTGGATCTCTCACGCTGTCGTCTTCGCCAGGTTGAGACTGTTGCTGTTGCTGTTGATGCTGTTGCTGTAGCGTCGCGAGAAGAGAGGCCGTCGGTGTTGTGCTCCTCACCACCGGAGCTGCTGACGTGTGCGGACGCTCCGAGTCGCTAGAGCGCTTTGTCTCCTCTCTGTTTTTGCTTGTGATCGTTGCACTGCCTTGTGCGTTGTTGCTGGACGCAGTCGCCGTCGTCTTCTTTCCGCTCAGCAAATCTCTCAGCTCAGACAACTGACGATTTCCCCCATCAGGTCACAAACGAGTCGTAATTGACACATGCGTAGCTGCTCACGTACCGACAGTAATCCCGTCTCTTTCTCTGGTCTTGGTCGTGGTGGTGCTCGCTGCTTCTGTTGCCGACGAGACGATCTCGACGAACGAGGCGTCACTGCGTCACGGGAGGACGAAGGAACGTCCGGTGCAACTTTGTTGGTGCCCCGACCGCCCACTGACCGGCGCAGCACCTCTCTCACACGCTCCGCCGATGGCGCTGGCATCGTCAGCGCCGTCGCACTCGCTGTCAACGCTCCGTACTCTGGAATCTCCAGCTCGCCGTCGTCTTGCTCCGGCATATCGTCGTGCTGTGGCTGCGTCGCATGCGCCACGAGGTACTCGAGCACCTCCATCTTCTCTCGTAGTGACTGGTTCTCGACGTGCAGCACGCGGTTCTCGTGGCGCAGCTCGCCTGTCGTCGCTTCCGTCGCCACCAGTCGCGCACGCAGCTCCTTCTCTGTCGCATACAGTCGCTTGATCATCTCCACGTTGTCGATCACACTCATCTTGAGCTTGGTCGTCGTCGTGTTCGACTCTCTGGTGCTCGACACCTTGAGACTCGAACTGACGCTGGCATCCTCTGCTTCTTCTTGCTGTGATCGCTCGTCCGCGTGCTTCGCTACCTGCACTGCCTCGACCTCTGGCTGCACCACCGTCGTCTCAGCGCTGACGGCACTCGACGGCGGCCGCTGGAACTGCAGAATCACCTCGTGCGCTTGTGCGAGCTGCGTCCGCAGCGACTCGACCTCGCGCCGCAGCTCCTGGATGAGCAGCGTCTTTGGGTCTTCGTTCTTCGTTGGGTGGTTCGCGATCGCCTGCGCCTTGGACGCGTACACAAGCGTGCTGAGGTTCTCATCCACGAAAGCGTCGCTCGGTGACAGGCAGGCGACCATGAGCGTCCAACTGTTGCCCCCGAGACTGTACTTGAGTAGCGACGTGAGCTTGGAGTCGCGATACGGAATGTACGCGCGGCTCTCGCTGCTCTTGTTGTTTGTGCTGCTATTCGCGCTGCTGCCTTCCTCGCTCAGCGCTTGAATGACCTGTCGGAGCACAAAGAGCGACTTGTTGATGCCAATCGACTCCTGTAGCGTGACCCCCGTGGCGCCAGTCTTGTCCACACGCTCCGAGCCCGCGAGATCCACGAGCGCGAGCTTGCTTTGCAGCACATGGCTGTCGCCTCCACTGTCGGAACCGCTCGAGCTCTCGACGTACAGCGTGAACACGCAGTGTGACCGCGATGATGCGGCGTTGAGCTGGTGCGACGCCATGATCTTCCGTTTGACGCCGTCCTGAAAGTGCTGCAGCACCTGCTCCGGCGACGAACACTCGAGCACGCAAAGGTTCTCGACGTAGAAGTCGCGTAGCGCCGACCACCGAAGGCGCAGACCCGGTGGCGCTTTGCCGGCGCGGGGCTTTCGGGACTGCAGCAGCGTCGTCGGGCTCAGGAGATCGAGGATCTGCTCGTTGTAGATCTGAAGGAACGAGCACTTGACGCTGTACTCGCGCGCTGCCGCTGACGAGGACGATGATGATGATGATGTCTGTGACAGTCTGTCGATGCGAGCGAAGAGATGGAGAATCGTCCGTGGAATGAGCTGCAACACAGAAACGTGAGAGAGAGGCAAAAAAAAAGCAGTGACTGCAACGGGCGACGCACCCCAATACGAGCAGCGTCGGCGCCCGTCGGGATTCTCGCTTGTGGAGCGGCGCTTTGGTTGTCTCGAGGTCGCTGGTCGATTGATTTGGATTGAGACGACGCAATAGCCAGTCATACAAGAGGCCAGGCGTACCTCGTAGTCGTATCCCTCCATCGAGAACGTCTTGCCCGAGCCGGTCTACGAGCAATGCAACTATGGGACCCAGGCACCTTGAGAAATCCGTTGGTCCGGTCCCGGTCTCGTACCTGGCCATAAGCAAAGATCGTGGCGTGGTAGCCGTCGAGAACGGCGTCCAGCATGCGCTCGACCTGCAGCTGCTCGAAGAACGCGTCCTGCGTCGTGGCGCCGTCAAAGACCTGGTCGAACTGGAAGCTCCGCGACGCACAGCGCACGACATGTCTGGGTCCACAAGTCAGCCAGCGAGCTCTCATCACAGATCCCCGTCTGAACGGGAGCGCCTGAATGGATAAAGGAATGGATGTACCGCTGCGTATCGACCTGAAGCGAGTCTGTCGAGTGCGTCTTCTCCCTCGCGAGTCGCGGACGCACACGCACGACGACGCGAATGCGCCGCGGCAGCATCATCATCATCGGCTCTGGTGGCTGCGCCATGGCATCACCTCCATTTGTATTGGCCTCGCTAAGTTAACCCGGAGCTCTTCGCTCGCGTCGGTTCGCGACCGTCCTTGCTCCTTTCATGTGTCGCTTCGCGATCCTCTCTCTCTCTCTCTCTCTCTCTCTCTCTCTCTCTCTCTCTCTGCGTCTTTCTTGGACCACAGAGAGAACGAAAGGAGCCGCAGCAACGAACCACCAAGCGAACGTGCCATGCGGTCGGTGCTCGCGTGGAGCGACAAGGTGCCGGAGCGCAATGGCGAGCGCTTCGTGGTGCAGGACCTCGCGTTCCGTCCCGACGGCTCGCAGCTCGTGGCGGCGGTCGGCACGCGCGTGATGGTCTACGACGCCGTGGACGGCACGCTGCTGCACTCGCTCAAGGGCCACAAGGGCGTCGTGTACACGGTCGACTACGCGCACGACGGCAAGCGCTTCGCGTCGGGCGGTGCCGACAACACGGTCATCATCTGGACCGACAAGGCCGAGGGCATCCTCAAGTACACGCACAACGACAGCATCCAGCGGCTCGTGTACAACCCGCAGTCGCAGTACCTCGCGAGCTGCACGGCGTCCGACTTTGGGCTCTGGGCGCCCGAGCAAAAGTCCGTGTCCAAGCACAAGGTCGTCGCCAAGATCCTGAGCGCGAGCTGGACCAAGGACGGCCAGTTCCTCGCGCTCGGACTGCTCAACGGCCTCATCACGATCCGCGACAAAAGCGGCATCGAGAAGCAGCTCATCGAGCGCCCCGGACCGATCTGGACCATCGCCTGGAGCGTCGCGCCCGAGGACAACGTCGACACGCTCGCCGTCGGCTGCTGGGACCGCACGCTGTCGTTCTACCAGCTGAGCGGCTCGATGCAGGGAAAGCCCCGCAAGCTCGCGTTCAACCCGACGTCGCTCACGTTCTTTAGGTGCGTCTTGCTAGGATAGGAGGCCACAACGGGAAGGGACTGACAGCGACAGCGAGCGTGGCCAGCAAGGGCAAGTACCTGCTCGTCGGCGGCTCACACCGCAAGGCGGGACTCTACACCAAGGACGGCATCCACCTCGTCACGTACGTCTTGACGATGTCTCAGTCTCTCCCTCGGTGTCTCTCACTAACGCCGCGTGTGTGCGTGCGACTGACAGCATCTGCGAGATGGACAACTGGATCTGGTGCCTACGGCCGCGGCCCAAGACCAACTTCGTGGCCGTCGGCTGCGAGGACGGCACGATCTCGACGTTCTGCCTCGTGTTCGGCACCGTGCACGGCATCTACCAGGAGCGCTACGCGTACCGCGAGAACCTCACGGACGTGATCGTGCAGCACCTGATGACCGAGCAAAAGGTGCGCATCAAGACGCGCGACTGCGTCAAGAAGCTCAGCGTCTACCGCGACCGCCTCGCGGTGCAGCTCTCGGACCGCATCATCATCTACGAGCTCGCGGGCAGCGACGACGGGGGCGCTGGTGCGGGCGCGGGCGGTGGCACAGGCGGTGGCAGCAGCCACCACGTGCCGGCGTCGAGCTACGACATGCACTACCGCGTGAAGGAGCGCATCCAGAAGGACCTGCCGTGCAGCCTGTTGGTCGTGACGAGCCACCACTTCATCTTGTGCCAGAAGCAGAAGCTGCAGCAGTACGACTTTCGCGGGCGCAAGGAGCGCGAGTGGGTGCTCGAGTCGCTCATCCGGTACATCAAGGTCACGGGCGGCGCCAAGGGCCGCGAGGGGCTGCTCGTCGGGCTCAAGGACGGCAGCGTCTGGCAGCTTTTCATCGACAACCCGTTCCCCGTGCTGCTCATCAACCAGAACAGCCCGATCTCGTGCCTCGACATCAGCGCCAACCACGAGAAGCTCGCGGTCGTCGACGACGCGCACCGCTGCATGGTGTACGACCTCGCGACCAAGGAGCTGCTGTTCGAGGAGCGCGACGCCAACAGCGTCGCGTGGAACACCGAGTTCGAGGACATGCTCTGCTTCGCCGGCAGCGGGCAGCTCAAGATCAAGACCGGCAGCTTTCCCGTGCACGCGCAGCGCATGCAGGGCTTCGTCGTGGGCTTCACGGGCTCCAAGGTCTTCTGCCTCAACTCGCTCGCCGTGCAGACGATCGACGTGCCGCAGTCCGCGCCGCTGTACCGGTACCTCGAGCAGCACGAGTTCGCCAAGGCGTACGACGTCTCGTGCCTCGGCGTGACCGAGGCGGACTGGCGGCTGCTCGCGTGGGAGGCGCTCAAGGCCATGGAGTTCGCGGTCGCGCGCAAGGCGTTCATCCGCGTGCGCGACGTGCGGTACATCGAGCTCGTGAACACGCTCGAGGCGCGGCAGCGACAGCAGCTGCAGCAGCTCCCGCCGTCGCTGGACGAGAGCAGCGCGGACGCGGCGCGCAAGAAGATCAAGCTGCTACTGCAGGCCGAGATCATGGCGTACCAGGGCCGCTTCGCGCTGGCGGCGCGCATGTTCGCCGACTGCGGCGAGCCGCAGACCGCGATCAAGATGTACGCGGACCTGCGGCTCTGGGACGACGCCAAGAAGTTCGCCGCGCAAAGCAAGATCGTCGACATCAAGCAGCTCGTGCAGGACCAGGCCAAGTGGGCGGAGGAGATCCAGGACTGGCGCGCCGCCGCCGAGATGTACAGCGCCAGCGGCAACCTCCTCAAGGCCGTCGAGATCATGGGCGCGCGCGGCTGGTTCGACGACCTGCTCGACGTCGCGCAGCGCGTCGACGCCAGCGAGCGCGCGCTGCTCGCGACGTGCGCGCGGTTCTTCCTGCAGGCCGACAAGTTCCAGCACGCGCGCGACGTGTACCTCAAGCTCGGCGACTTTGACGCGCTGCTGCGCATGCACATCCGGCTGCACGAGTGGGAGGAGGCCGTGCGGCTCGCGCAAAAGCACCGCGACCGCGTGCAGCGCCCCGAGGAGGTCTACGCGCCGTACGCCGCGTGGCTCGTGAGCCAGGACCGCTTCGACGACGCGCTCGAGGCGTTCACCAAGGCCAAGCGCGCCGACCAGTGCCAGCGCCTGCTGCGCCAGCTCATTGACAACGCCGTGAGCGAGCGCCGCTTCAAGGACGCCGCGTTTTACCACTGGCGGCTGTGCGATCAGCTGCTGCGCACCGTCGACAGCGACGCGACCAAGCCAGAGCAGGCGCGCGACGAGCTCGTGGCGGCGGCGCTCGAGAGCGAGTGGCTGTCTGAGTTTTACTACGCGTACGCGATGGTGTTCAGCTACACGGACGAGCCGTTCACGACGCTGCTGCCCGAGGCGCTGTTCCACGCCGCGCGGTTCCTGCTCAACCGGCTCACGAAGCAGCGCCGACCGCCGGCGGGCGTCTCGCTCGGCAACATCCTGTTCACGCTCGGGCACCACGCGCTGCAGCTCGAGGCGTTCAAGCTCGCGCGCCAGGCGTTCGAGCGTCTGCTGCAGATGAAGCTGCGCCCCGAGTGGCAGGCGCAGGTGGAGCTCACGGCCATGACCGTGCAGGTCAAGCCGTACTCGGACAAGGACGAGCTGCTACCCGTGGACTACCGCTCGGGCACCGTGAACCCGCTGCTGAACCCGAACGGCACGGGCGACGTCTGCGTCACGTCCGGACACCCGTTCGTGCGCTCCTTCTTCTCCTTCGAGAACCTCCCGCTCGTCGAGTTCCAGCCCGCGGTACGTTCGTCTCGCGTCCGTGTTGTTGTCATGCATTGAGGACGAGCAGGATGGCTCACGTGTCGCTCTGACTGGTTCTCTGTGTCTGTGTGGCTGAGAGCGCAGCCTGGCATCAGTGACGAGCAGGCAGAGCAGCTCGTGCTGACGCACCCGAACGACAGCACGCTCGCGGACGCCAAGAAGAGCGATAGTGGCGGCAGCGGGGGCTGGCGAGAGACCGACAACGGCCACTCGCAGTCGCTCAAGCTCACGGACGACGACGACCACGACAGCAACAACCAGCAGCAGCAGCAGCAGCACTCGAAGAGCGCGACGAGAGACCTGTTCGAGCAGGCGCTGAACCGGCAGGCGACGTTCGGCGCGAGCACGGGCCACCGCTCGGGCGCCGCCGCGTACCGCGTCGTGCAGCTGGACGAGCGCACGCTGCTGTCGCTGCGGCCAAGCGACGTGTTCATCGTCAAGTACCCGACGCGCGCGCTGCGCTGGCGGTTCTACAAGAACATGATCCCCGAGATCCGCATCCACCTGTCGCCGCACTGCCGCCGCTTCTTCCACGAGGAGGACTTTGAGCTCGAGTACCTCAAGCTCGGCCACTGCCCTTGCTGCCGCCAGCCCGAGATGGAGCCCGAGGCCGCCGCCTTGGCGCCGTGAATGAGACAGAGGGACAAAGAGAGAGAGAGAGAGTGATAACCAGACGCACAAAACCAAAATCCATTGTACTCGCATGTAGAAAGAGAGATCGCGACACCTCTCACGCGTGACTGAACGAGTTGCTGCGCTGTGGAGACGAGCGGCGCGAGCTGTGGTCGCCGTCCGTGGCGCCCGACTGGCGCAGCCGCTCTTCGAGTCGTTCCCACTCGGCGCGGCGGCTCGTGGGCGTGAGCAGCTGCGTCGACGGCGAGCGCTGCACGGCGCTGAAGCCCAGCGGCGTGTTGCCGGCCTCCGAGAGCGCAATGTTCATCGACTCCTCGAGCGCCTCGGCCTCTTCCTCGCCCGTGGCCTCCATGGTCTCGACCGCGCGGCGCGCCATGAAGCCCCAGTCGATGCGCGAGAGCGTGAACGCGTACACCGAGAGCTTGACGATCTCCATGACGCACACCGCGTACCAGAGCATCGGGAATCCGTAGCCGAGCACGACGCCGCCGATGTACGCGATCGGGAGCTCGATGAACCAGATCGCGAGCGAGGATGTCCACGCCGTGACCTTGACCTCGCCCATGGCCGTGAGCACGGACGACGACAGAATCTCGATCGACTCGATCATGAACGCCGTGACGAAGATGGGCTGCACGAGCAGACAGAGGTTGAGCAGGTCGTCGTCGCTCGTGTACAGCATAAAGATGCGGTGGCGCAGCGCGAACGTCGCGATCGCGAGCCCGATGACGCACACGACCGTGCAGAGCAGTCCGAGCAGCGCGAGCTGCTTGGCGGCCTGCGGGCGGTTGGCGCCGAGATGGTTGGCGACGCGCACCTGCGTCGCACAGCCAAAGCCCCAGAAAAGCGCCCAGAGCAGGCCCCACAGCCCCGAGATGACGGCGTTGGCCGCGATGATGTCGCTGCCGAGCTTGGCGGCGACCAGCGAGATGCCCGAGTTGGCGAGGTTGGACACGAGGCTGTTGCTGGCGACGGGGCCGGCGATGCTGAGGAACGTGCCGATGCGCTCCTTGGTGAACGCGCGCCACTTCCAGCCGCCCCACGCCTGCAGGTGCATCTTCTTGTAGACGATGCAGTACGAGATGAGCGCGATGGGCTGGAACCAGGACGCGATCACGGTCGCGAGCGGCGAGCCGTCAAAGCCGAGGCCGCCCCAGCCGAACGCGCCGTAGATGAGCAGGTAGTTGGCGGCGCATGCGACGCCAATCGAGACAGTGCCGACCACCGTCGTGGGCGCCATGATGCCCATGGACTGGAAGTAGAGCCGCACGCAGGCGTAGACGAGCGCCGGCCAAATCGAGAACGACAGGATGCGCGCGAAGCGGATGCCGAGGCGCACGACCTCCTCGTCCGTCGTCGAGACGCGCAGCACGACGCCAATGCTCCAGTACCAGACGAACACGGGCACGACGAGGATCGAGACGATGACGAGCCCCATCTGCAGCCAGATGCCCGTGAGCTCGCCGTTGCGCGCGCCCCACGCCTGGCCGCAGAGCGTGATGAGCGCCGAGGCGCCGGCCCAGACCGCCGACAGCGGCACGTTGGTCCAGACGCCCGCGAGCGACGACGCCGCGAGCGCGCTCGTGCCCAGGTGCCCGAGGAACGCGCTGTCGATGGACGTGAGCGCGATCCGCGCAAACGTCGACAGCGACACCTGCAGCGCCATGTTGAGCAGCTGCAGAAACTCGCCGCGCACGTCCACAGGCGGCTCGCGGCGCACGCGCGGCTGCTTGCTGCTGCTGGTGCCGCTGGTCGCCTTGGTCTTCTGCAGCAGCGGCGCGCGCTCGGGCGACGTCGCTGCGGAGCTCTTCTTGGCCGCGGCCGTCATGGTCGTCACGAGGCGAATGGAGAAGTGGGCGTCGGCTGTCGGTGGGGGAGCAGCGCAGCGGAGGGGAGCGGAGCCGAGAGGAGCGGAGACTGGAGCCGAGAGAAGAGGAGAGGAGGGGATGCGAGCGCGACTCACGAGTTGGGCATGGCGAGTCAAGGGGCGTCTGCGGCTTTGCCCCAGCGATCCACGGAAAGAGTGGGAGGTGGTCACGCATCAAGCGACAGATCACGCATTGTAGCGGGTATACGTTTATAGAGGTTATTCGCCGACTTGTACGCTGGAATTCCACCAATACTATTGGTTCGTATGCGTTTGTAGAGGGGATCGGACGCGTGACAGCCGCTCGAGCCTCTTGGATCCATCTCAAACGCTTTGAGCGGTCTGTTTTCGTGTGGATCTGCCTGTGTTGGCTGGGTTGTTGGAACCTCTGAAACCTAATATTTGGTGTGCATCGATGGTTGTGTTGGTCTGCTCGCGCCCATCTCGTCACATGTCACAGCTGCGTCAACTTCAATGCTGTCAGCGTGGAGGGCACATGAGACGTGACCTCTGCATGCATGCTCAAGCAAACACGCGCGCCCATTACACTGTTCTGTATTGCTCTCACTCTCCTTCTCTCTCATGCTGTTTGTTTTTTCTTGTGGTCTCTTGATCTCTGCAGCTCTGGGTCGATCGATCTATCGCTGCTTCGTGTCAAAGCGGCTGAGCGCGATCGCGAACGCCTGCAGCATGGACAGCGGGTACTGAAAGTCCAAATTGAAGCAGTGCTTGCCGACTTTGCCGAGCTGCAGCAGCACAAACTCTTGCGGCAGACTCACGGTCCCTTGGTCCTCGTACACAAAGTCGGCGTGCAGCTTGCGGTACTTGTCCTTGAACGCGTCGTTCGTCGGCTCCGAGTGCACGAGCTGAAAGTTCTTGACCGACGTGCACGTCGCGCGACTGCGAAAGTCCACGATGCAGGACGACAGCGGGTCGTACTTGGTCTCACGCTTATGCATAAAGATAAAGTTGTGCGTGTCCAGCACGTTTTGTCCACCCTGCAAGTCACACAAGCACAAGTCAGTCGGTCTCGCTCGCTGTCTCGCCGTCTCTCGTTGTCAAGGACGACGAACCGCAGTCGTGATGGCTCGCATGTGCTCCTCCATCATTTGGTCGCGAGACATGGGTCGCCAGTCGAGGTACGCGCTTCCATTGTCCACGATCGACGGGATCGCGACCTCCAGCTTACGAGGGTACGGCTACTCCACACCGACACACGTTTCCGTCAGAGCCGAGTCTCCAAGAGGAAGCTTTTGGAGCGCATACCTTCTTCGAATTATGGTAGCGAATGACCGCAAGTTCGGCGCGAATGTTCTTGCGAATCTCGTCGTCGATCTCGCAGTCCGAATCGAGATCCTCGGGGTTGTCGCCCTGGTCGTAGAGGCAGTACTCCATCATGCTCGTCGACGACCGCAGTTTGCCGATGTACTGGTGACTGCGCATCATGCGCGGCAGGAACAAGTCTTCCTTGTTGAGCGAGATCACGTAGTGCGACGTGATGCGGCTCGTGGGCTTCTTTCGCGCGTACATGATCGGACGCCCGCTCACACTCGTAACCTCGAGCAATAGCGTGTATACGGGCGACAACTTGTTCTGCTCATTGCGCTCGATGAAGCACTTGACGATGTGGCCGCGGCCACACTCGAGTGGGCGACGTACAAAGTCGAGTAGGTGATCCGGCACAAATGGGACGCTCTTTGGATTGAAAAACTGTCCCACACAACAAGATTGCATCAGCCAAAACACATTGAGAATGCCTCCTGCCATACACGCACCTGCGGCTGAATGCGCTTGGGCTCATCGTCGTGTTTTCCGCGGCGCCTCTCGCGTCGTCGTTCCCGTCGCTCTCTCGACGAAGAATTATGACTGTGATCGCTTGAGTCACGCGGCTCCTCGTTGTCGTTCTCGCCTGCGTCACGCGTCCGACGGGATTCATGAGCTGTCGGTGAGGACGACGACGATGACGACGACGTGCCTTCAGGATCATGCGCGTCACCGTCTGTGGTTCCGTTGCGCTTGAGCTTCCGCAGTTCGTCATAGATGTCTTCCTTCTCGACGCCCTTTGCACCAGCTTTCGCGAGCAGTGCGTCATCATCGTCAGCGCCGCCGTTCTTTTCGTCATTATTACTGTAGTCGCCACTGCCTTTAGCTTCAGCTGTCTTCGACTTCGCTGGAGCTACGGTGGGTTTGCTTTCAATCACGATGACAGGGTCATCGTCTTGTGCGATGGGTGCTTGACGACGTATGTCCTTCTTTGGTTCTGCGGACGTCGTCTCCTCAAGGAACGGAATCTCTTCCACGTCATCGATGGAGTCCTCCAAGTCAACCACATGCTTGGCTCCCTTGGCTTCGCTACTGGGCTCCGACACCGCCTTCACCTCGTGCTTCTTGACCAAGACCACTTCCTCGTCGGGCACATTGGGTCGAGACGAGCCGCTCATTGGTACTGCACGCCTCACTGTTGGTGCTCCAGCGGCTGGACGGTCGACATCATCGAGTCCAGCAGATCTCTTGGCTTCGGACTCATCAATGATCGAAGCAGAAGGACCTGAGCGCGGTGCACCGCGCGACACGGATGCGCTGGTTTCATTAAGGACATCGAGCGTGCTCTTCTTGGTCGTGGCAACTGACTTGGGTGCCGTTTGGCTCGATGAAGGCTGCATTGCGGCACTCGAGCTCCCTGCTCGCATGAGACTCGACTGAGGAGGCGTGTTGGCATGAGTTAACTTGACAATGACGGGTGCTTTCTCATGAACAGTAGCCGACGCTGGCGCCGAAGCGATTGCGTCGTCAAGGTTAGGAGAGCCATCACCCAGAATGTCCACACTGGCGGCTCGGGTCACGGGTGTAGGCGTCGGCTTCGATGCGGGAGGCTCGCGCTTTACTGGCTTTGGGTCAGCACTTGGAGCAGCTTTGGGGGCTGCACTTGTAGGTCTGACAACCTTCTTGGCTTCTTCGGGTCGCGGGCTTACGAGATCAGACTCCCCACCTTCTTTAGCATCGCTCTTGGACGACGGAGGCGAACCGACTGGTTTGCTCGCTCCGCTGGGCGGTGGCCCAGAAGATGGAGGACGAGCAGCCCCACGGATCTTCGCGACTGACGCACTTGGCGCGGCACCAGACGGAGGAGGTCCATTCGGAGGAGGTAAGGCGGACTTCGCTCGAAATTGCGCAGCAGCTGACGTTGCGCCCTGCGGAGGCGGATTCGACGGAGGTGGTAACGCCTTCTTCTTCTTCTTGTCGGCATCTCCGCCTTCGCCCTCCTGAAGTGAAAGTGCATTCTATCTCGTCAAATCAACCATGGTTCTCAGCACATCCCACAAGAGAGCGCGCAAACCTTTGCAGTCGGTGCATCTTTCACGTCTGATGGAGGCGCCTTCGGTGGTGCCTTCATGACTCGACGTGGACTGCCAAAAGAGACGACCGCTTGAGCGCACATGTCAGGTTACAAGCAATCACGAAGGCATGGGCACGTACGTTGCGCTCGAAGTTGGGCCATCTCCTACAGCTCCCTTGCATTCCGCGGGTTCCCCCTTGGCGTCGTCCATTGTGCTCGCTGGTCGCGATGTCCTGGTCCACTTCAGCTCTTTTCGATGCTTGGGCACTTGGACATCCACCCTTGTCACTTCCACATCGAGGGTCTCGATGCGACGACGCTCAGCTATTCTTGCAACTGCTGGAAGGGGAGACCGAAGCTAGAAACGGCTGACCATCGAAGAAACTCGGACGCCGCCAATCTCACAGTTGAGGCAGAAAAAACATGCATTCATTTCTATCAATGGCGGCTGCACTCCGCACTTGTCTGCTTAAATTGAACGAGAGAAGCTTCCCTTGAATATCTTGATGACCTTACTTGCGCGTCTCGGGGCAGCCCATGCCAGGCTTGCGAGTCTGAATGTCGCGGACAAGTTCAGACGAAAGCACGCGGTTCTCCATCAGCGACTTCATGTGAAGAATCGGATGGACACCCACGGACGAGATCGAGTGACCAGAGATCAGCTCGCTGTACTTCTGTGGATGGAAGTTGGCCAAAGCGTCCGAGCCGGTGGGTGCAATCGGGGCGACACCCTCCGCGACGGCGAAAAGAGCATCAATATCGTTCATCTTCATGAATGGGCATGTCGCACAGCCACCAGCAGTAGAGCAGCCTTCGCCACCCTGCACGCCAGGGACGAGTTCTTCGCCTTCTGTAGCAACTGCATCCGCAGACACCGGGAAGATAATCTCCACCTCAGGCTTCTTGGAGCCAGGCTGTGATCGGAGAGTGTCTTGCACGCCACGCACAATCGCGGTGATCATGCCGGCTTCGGTGCCGAGCACAAACTTCAGTCGCTCAGTGGACTCGTTCTTGACGGCCTCCTTGGTCTTGTCCTTAATGAAGTTGAGGATGTTGGAGGTAGAACCGACGACGCCGCGGCCGGCATTCTGATTGAGGTAATCACAGTGAGCCGAAATCCAGATCAAACACGCAACGATTACTTCGCCTACCTGAGCCTCCATAGCGAGCGTGAACATCTCGCCAGGGACTTCGAAATGCGCAGTGTGGAACGCATCACTGTACTCGTCACGCACACGCTTGGTCACCTTGTCACCGAACATGTGATGCACAACACAGTTGCCCTCCTTGAAGTAGTCGAATCGTGTCAGCATATCCGCGATGCTGTGGCATGGACAAGATTAGAACACAGATACACAACAGATCAAACAACGAACACACTCACGTCTTCTGATTGTGCTGAGGGTGGATGCGGCGGATCTGTTCATCAGGGAGCTGAACGATGTGCTCGAACATCTGCTGCAGGTTCTCGCCCATGTACGTGTCCGGGCCGTACCAGACATGCAGGTCCGGGACCTGCGCGAACGCCTGAAGAATCGTCTGCACGACGTTGGACGACGTGCACGTAATGGTCGGGATGATGTCATGCGCGAACGCCTTACTGCGCAGCGACGTGTTGATGTACACGACGTGCAGGCTGTTGGGCGTCTTCGCGGCCTTCTGCAGGTACGCGATGTACGCCTGCTTTTCCGCGGACTCGGCGAGACTGCAACCGATCTTGCTTTCCGACAGGCGGTACACAGGGATGTGCGGGAATCCATTCGAGTCGAGGTTCGCGCGCACGCTCTCCGACATGAAGTCGACGCCCAGCACAGCGACCGACTGAATACCCTTCTTGGCCATCTTGGCGGCGGCTTCACCCATGGCCAGCGAGTCGGCGATGAACGTGTGCGGCCACGAGAGCGACGAGAGGATGCCCTGGAGCTCGGGGTCCATGTAGAAGTGCGCGACGATGCCCATCTTCTTCTCGTGCAGCAGCGCGTCGAGCTCCTTCACGACCTGCATGTCAGGCTTCAGGTAGTTGGCCTGCGCCTCCGCGAACGAGCCCTGCGCCGAGACTCCATCGTTCGAGATCTGCAACCAACGTTGGCATTACCTCTGTTGGTAAATGACGGAGAAACGTTGGAAAAAATCGTTGGCAAACGTACCAGGATGGAGGGAAACGGGCGATCCCAAGAAGCCGAGAGCGACGACGCCGCGGTGGAGCGGAGACGCGTGTGCGAGCGACGCGCAGTCGGTGCAGCGGCGCGGCGGGCGAGTTGCAGAGCGGCACGCATGGGTCTCGGAGTACGGAGGGGAGGAGGAAGGGAAGGCAGGGGGCGGGATGTGAGCCGAACCAACGGAATTGGGAAGTGTTGGCGGCTAAGTTGGGGGCGGAAGCTGTCGCTGGCGAAGGAGGCGCGATGACAGTGACGTCGGCGTGGTCACGCGGCGTCTTATCTGACAACAGCTTGGTGCCGACGAATTCCAATCCACGAACACGCCGTCCAAATCGAATCAGAACAAGGTTCGATATTGCAGTCCTGATTGAGTGAATTTATATACTTTTCCACCTGCATTTGTAAAGATGTCCATTCTGGTCGTGTGGTATCAACCACGTGTTGGAACACGTGTGCACGGATGACCCCCATCAAGTTCAACCTCGCGGGAGTGACCACCGGACTGTGGGTGGCAGAGAGTCAGTGGGCCGCTCCCGAGCTCCAGACTGGTACAGTGAGCGGTACACTCATGGGCTCGAGTGGTGACCATCGGAGATCGCCGAGGTGTGCGGGCCGCTACGCGCATGCGAATGTGGCACACCTGCGCAGCCCCCCACCGCGCGATCTTTCAGCGATCGACACTTGCATCACCGACATGGCTACAGGTCGCCAAGCGACGTGACTCGTCACACAGCAAGAGCTCTTCCTTCGGCCAATCCACGGTGGCGGCATGGGGAACGCAATCAAGTGGCAACACCAACGGATGGGTTGGGGATCCGTCCACACCAGTGCCACACCAATGTTGGGTTTTTCCAACAATATTGGATTCTCCAACAGAAACTCCCCAAAATCCAACAAATTCCGCAACTGTGTATCAACATTTACAGCCATCTCTTCTGATGGAAGCACGTGACGGTAATGGCCGCGATGATGACGACGCCGAGCCACCACAGGTAGTAGCCGTAGCGGTAGTGTAGCTCTGGCATGTTCTCAAAGTTCATGCCGTAGAGCCCCGTGAGGAACTGCGCCGGCAGAAAGATCGCGGCCACGAGCGTCAGCAAAAAGCTCACGCGGTTCTGCTCCGCGCTTTGGATCGAATGGTACTCGTCCGTGAGCGTCTTGCAGGCGTCGAGGTGCTTGTCGCAGTCCTCGTCGATGATCGCAATGTGGTCCTGCACGTCGCGAAAGTACCGCAGCGTCTCGGCCGAGAAGTCGTTCGACTCGACGAGCTGCACGATCACCTCGTTCAGTGGCTTGCACATGCGCTTGATCCCCTTGAGCTGCTTTGCGGTCTGCGGCAAGCGTGAAAGGTCAAAGTGCCGCGCATCCAGGTGCAGCAGGCGCTCAAGCATCAGCAGCTTGGCGCCGAGCGTGTGGACGATCGGTGTCAGCTCGTCCACGCAGGCGTCCACGATCGAGTACACGAGGAACTGCGCGCCGTGCTGCCGGATCTTGGAGTATGATGTGTCGAGCCGGGCCTTGATGACGCCCCACAGAGGACTCGGACGCTCCTGCACGCTGATGACGACGTCCTTGAGGATGTACACGCTGAGCTGCTCGGGCGTGGTCATGACGCTGCCGATGCGTAGCTCCTCGAGACGGCTCTCGAGCTCTTTCTTGTCCATCGCGTCGAACGGCGACGGCTCGTCATTCTGGGAGTACAGCGACGTGCGGTACATGCGCTGGTACGTTCGCAGGCGCTGCAGATCGACCGAGTGCAGCATCTGCAAGATGAGCGACGAGTGGTCCTCGTAGTTCTCGTACTTGGGTCGCTCTCGGTCGACGTCCAACGCATCCTCGACGGCGAGCGGATGCAAGCGGTAGCGCACCGACAGCCGCCGCAGCATGATCGGGTCGTAGCCTTCAACGTTGATCCAGCGTACTGTGGCCCAGCTCGGCTTGCGCGAGTACATGAACCGCTCGATCTGGTGGATCGGACACACCGAACGGATGCGATCAGGCGAGTACTCGATGGTACCGACGACCACTGGCGTCGCCGCGTGGTGCGTCGTGAGTCCGTCGCTGTTCATCTCGCGCAAGAAGTCATCGTTGAAGAGCTGCGCGAGCTTGATCTCCTGAATCGCGTGCTCGAACTCGTCGTACGAGATGCCGCCGCTATGGTCCTCGTCGACCTTCTGAATGAACGTCTGGAACTCGTCGTCGTCGGGGCAGAGGATGCCCATCGCTTCCATGCCGAGGCGAAAGCCCTCGTAGGTCACCATTCCATGCGCTATCAAGGAAAATCAAAAACACAAGATCAGTCACCATAATCATGAACACCGCGTTAGACTCGCTCGCAACAAACAGCAGTACCGTCTGGATGGAAGGACGAGAAGACGCGCTTGAGCTTGGCCTTGGTGAGATCGTAGTACGGGTCCATGAGCGAGAGGTGGTCGGGCTCCTCTCCGCCAGAGAGCGTGTCGGACCAGTCGACCGAGTTGGAGTGCCGCGCGATCTGGTCCATCGATCCGATGGACACAAACTGGCGCAGGTCCTTGCCATGCAGCGTCTCACTGCGACGAGGGGCGGCCGGCGGCTGCAGTTTGCTCGGTGGCTTGGTCGGCGACGGGTGCTGCTCCAGGATCGGACGCAGCGAGGGCTTGCGGGTCGCACTGGGGCTGGACGGCGTCCCGACGATGCTGCCCGTGTCAGCCGTGCTGGCGGTTCGGATGCTGCTCGCGCGACGCGTGGCTTCCAGTCGCATCGTGCCTCGACGCGTGACGGTGCGCGCCGAGTTCTGCCGAGTGCATTCGTCGGACGCCCAGTCGGACGGCTCCAGGTCTCCGCCGCTGTGCACCGAGTGCGCGATGCGCGTCTCTGGCAGCAGCAACGCGCTCGCTCGACGCGGCTCCAGCACGACGTCGTCCATGTGCGTGACGACGGCGACATGCGTCGCGGCCGTGGTCGTCGTCGAGGTCACGACGTCATCGTCGTCGTCTCCGGCGCCGGCAGACGAGTGCTGCAGGTGGCCGCTTTGCTCCTCAATGTCGCTGAGATTGCGGTAGGAGAAGTCGCTGTCCAGTGTCTCTCCGTCCATCCAAGCGAGCGTACGATTCAGAGAGCGAGAGCGAGAGAGAGATGGAGAGGTGGTGTCAAATGAGGAATTGATGCCTGTGACGAAGGGTCCCGTCATGACTGCTGGTTCAAGCAGACTTCAATAGAGGGCGCGTCCATAAATGAGGGACGACTGAAACGAACAGGTCACTTGTCATTAGGCGCGATTATGTACCCATGTCACCACACGCACACACACAGATTGCCACTCGAAGAGCTCTTACGCCGCCGGAGGTCCTCTGGCGCGCTCGCTGTCTCGCTGCGTGTACGCGTCCGTCAGTCGCGCCTCCGAGTCGTGGAGGTCTGCGGTGAGGATGCTATCGGGGCGGCACAGCTCGGTGGCGAGCTCCAGGCGACCAAGCGCGTCGCTCGCGGACGGTCGCTCGCGGGGATCAAACGACACGCACTCGAGAATTAATCGCGCGATCGGCATGGGACAGTTCGGCGAGATCGTAGGCTGCAGCGCGCCAGTGCCCAGCAGCTCTAGCATCGCCTGCTCCGTCAGCGGCTGACCGTTCGACAGTGTGACGTCTGAGAACGGGAGCTCATGGCTGTCGAGCTCCAACAAGAGAATGCCGAACGCGTACATATCTGTCGTGTCGCCGTCGCTGTCGTGTCGCCGACCGGACAGAAGCTCCGGTGCAAATGACCGACTGGACGTTGTCGACAGGCACGTCATCACCTCGAACTTCGCATCGACGTACGCGCCTGTGTTCGCGACCTTGGCCGTGAACACCTCGTCCAGCAGGACGTTCCGAGAGTGCAGATTGCGGTGCGACAACGGGGGCTGACGCGCGTGGAGATACGCGAGCGCGGTGGCCACGTCCATCGCGATCGACAGCTTCTGTGCGGTCCACACCCTCGCGCCGGCGTCACACTTCGTGGACGAGAGGTAGCTGTGCAGGTCCCCGTTGCTCATGAACTCGAGCAGCATCTGTAGATCTGCATCGCAAGTCCACGTGACACCGAGAAACTGCACGATATTCGGATGCTCCAGTCGCCCGAGGATCTTGATCTCCGCGATGAAGCGCTGGAACAAGCGTTTGTCAGGCTTCTTGGATGGTATGAGCCGCTTCGCAACAACGCTGTCGCCACGGAACCGAGCGAGCCACACAGCACTTTGCTCTCCACCACCGATCTGCATCACGAGGCTCACGGCCAGCACGTCGACTCGCCACGAGAGAAGCTCTGGGTCCTCCCACATGTCGATTGGGGCATACTCTCGGCGGTTCGTCGTCAGCGCGTTGTACTCCTGGTCGTCCAACGAAGGGAGTGACGCCTTCGATCGACGCTTGACCAGCACAAAGGCGAGTATGAACACGACGCCGATGGATGCAGCTAGTGCAATGTTGACGCCCGCGCTGGTGCCGCCGCGTGACTTGGTACCTGCTGCGTTAGGAGGAACTGTCGGAGCGGCACTGATGTTGTCCACGTGTTGTGACAAGCGAGTGCAAACAGTGTAGACTCCGCGGACGACGCGGGTCTCCGCACACGGAAGACTCGTGGAGAATGCTTTCGGGTCGATAGTGAAGACAGTGAGTTGTGTCGAGAGAAACGCGATCTGGTCGTCGGACAACGTGACGTTGGTGATGTGGTTGTCACGGAGGTCCCTACAACAACCAACCCAACTGTGTCAGTGGTGTTCGAGTTGAGTTTGAGTGTCGTAGACTCACAGGTAGCGAAGCTGTGGCATTGAGAAGATGTCGAACGGAAACGTCTTGAGCGAGTTATTACGGAGATTGCTGCAGGCAACACAACGTCAGCGGATGACGTGAGAGGGGATCACGGTAGAAGTCGGAAAGACGCACAGATACTGGAGACTTGAAAAGTTGGCCAGTGATACGTCCTCGATGCGGTTTGCGCTCACATCACTGATGAAGAGGTGTCAGTCAGTATTGTTGAGTCAAGCGTCAAGTATGCCAGAGTCGAACGTACAGCCTCTGGAGAGAAGATCGCATGTCTTGAAGGTCCAGTGGCAGTGATGTGAGCATGCACTTGGAGAGGTAGCTACAACCAAACAGGAGTAAGTTTGCGCCCGCGCTGACGATCTGTCCCCACCAAAAGAACTGACAGTTCAGTAAGGGACGCAGGCAGAGCCTCGCGTGGAATGGGCTCCAACAAATTGTCGGAGAGATCCCTTTGCGATATAACAACAAGTCAGCAAGCGGAAATAATCGATACTGCAGTTCAGCGTGCGGCGAGACTTACAGTGTTGTGAGCTGTTTGAGCCACCGGAGATTTCGAGGGACTTCCGAGAGAAAGCACGTAGAGGCTCGACTGCATGCCATCACGGCGTATTCACGTAAGCACCACCATGTAAACCAAGACACAGTGTCCTACTCACAGCTCAGCGATATTGGGTGGGAGAGCGGCAACGTCAATTGACTTGAGAGCGTTTTGTGATAAAGAGCTGAGGGAAAACACTGTCAGTAACAGCCCATGATCGCTCGCCAGTGACGAGAACGAACAGTGAATTGCCAACGGGCCAAGTTCTTGCCGTAGGCGGAACACCAGTGAGCTGCACTTGCTCGAGAACTCTGCGGATTCGCGGGATGCACTTGATTAGAATTGAGTACCAAAGCAACGGGTGATTGGGATGGCGTACAGTTTGTTGGTGCGAAACTGCACGTTCTGGAGCGCGCTCTCATCGAGTGGATTCCCACTCAAATCACTACACAGTGCCGTTCAGGTAACCACACAGTAATTTCGCTCCAGTATCATCACACTTACATGAGCTGCCACGTCTTGTCGATGCTGAAGTCGTTGGGAAGCTTTGTCAGTCCACAGTTGCGCACCATTCTACCGTCCATATTTCAAATGTAAGCGGACTCATGCCATGCCACATCACGCATAGAAGAGTACACACAGCGTGTTCAGCGTTGCAGGTAAAGCGCTATCAGGAATGAGCGGGAAGGAGTTGTTGGAAAGGTCGAGCACCTCCAGCAACGGCAGGTTGGCGAGTCCAGTGGGGACTGCTGTGAGATCACACGATGCGAGAAACCTGAGATATCATTGAAGAGGTTGCGTGAGTTGATGAAGACGTTCAATCGATACAATTCAATCAGCCCACTTACAGTTCCTTCAAGCCTGGCAGCTTTGGAAACTCTTTTAGGTCCGGCAAAGAGTTGTGTGACAATGATCTGTACGAACGAGGAACAAATGAATGAAATTCGAAGCAGGCAACGTCTCCACACGATTGCGCACGCACAGACGGAAGAGACGCTCCATGGATGGCTGGATATCTGGAGGGAATTCCTTGAGCTTGTTGAAGGACGCGTTGCTGCGAGCACGAACTGGTCGTGAGAAAAAAACAATGAAGACACTGGGAGCGACGTGACGTACAGAACCATCAGCGTCGACGGCAACGAGCGAGCAGGAAGAGCCTCAATATCGTTCGAGTGGATATCCCTGGACGAAACAACAAGCACATTTTGGTTAAAGTCTTGCTCTCGTCGTCCACGATGCAACGGGCGTTTAACGTACAGAATGGAAAGCACGGGAGCATCCACAACAGGCCACTGCGCGAGACGAGTGTTTGCGAGGCCGCTGCCATCCACACACCATCAGTTTGCACGCCCTCACTATGTTCTCCATCAACTGGTTTGACAAGGCCACGTACAGTGATACGAGTCGAGGGAAGAGCGGTGCTTTCTTGAGACCCGAGAGGTCCAGTCCCTCGATCGAGAGCAGCTCCAGGAACTGCCAGTCCACCAGCGCCGAGTCTGTGACAGGGAGGTTCAGATGGGCGTCTGGTCGAGCGGACCGAAGCAGCAGCTGCGTCGTGTCGTTCGCCAACACGAGCCCATCAATCGATCGCACGCGCCTAGCGTCGAGCGTGACGGCCGCTCCGAGGTCCGGGTAGAGCGGGGGTTGGCCGTCGCGTCGGGACGAGAGGATCTCGTCGTCATCAGTAAACTCGAACCGCCACCGGAAGCGAGACGGCGTGAGGCACAACGTCGACTCGGAGCCGCACGCGATGCCTGGTCCAAGCGCTGCCGTTGTCGGACAAGTGGCGTTCGGCGGAGCGTCCACAACACACGCGAGCGCCTCCTTCACGTCCGCACAGCGGCCGCCGCAGCGAGTCGTGAGCGCGTTTGGCGTCGGGTCGACGCCCCGCGTGAGGTCGGCGGCGACGACACTGCCGCGGACCGATGCCTCGTCGAACGAGTGCGCTGCGACGCCGCAGTGGCAGACGCTGTGGACGCCCAGCAGCGCGATCCACGTCCACGACAGCCGCCTGCGACGGAGCTCCACGCGCCGCCGCCGTCGGGGATCGCTCATGGCAGCCTCTCACCGTCGGACGTCGCTTGGAGAGAGAGAGAGAGATCGAGAGAGAGAGAGCGAGAGAGATCGAGGCGATCACGCAGTGCCGGTGCTTCAGCCGATCTGTCGTGTCTGCGTGCATCCGGGAATGGCGGCGAGGACCGGATCCGGCCGTGCCGTCCACAGTGTGGACTCCACACCGCACTTGGCCACGGCCACTCGCCCGGGAATCCACAGCGTGGACGCTGAACTGACTCACTCGCCACTTCTGAGGAGGAGGAGGAAAGTGGCGCCATTGTCCTGTTTGGCGAACGTGGGACAGCGCAGAAGTCGGACACGGCGGATCAAAAACCACGGCAACCGGAGCTGCAGTGTAGCCTGTCTGCATCAGATTGAGGGGCGAGTTGGCTTCTTAGCTTAGCCTCTGCGGGTGGTGTTTGACTATGTGCCCATCATGGTTTCGAATGAGTCTGTGCGACGTCGTCGCCTGATCACGCGCCGGATTCGCAATGCGCATCGCATCATGGGAGACCCGCTGGCAGAGTCGCTAACTGAGAAATGGCGATGCACATTGCAGGCTGTAGATTTCTGGAGTGAACAGAGTTCTAGAGAGGCAGCGCCATGCACAATTTCTTCTCTCCAAGTCGAGTATAAGTTTGGCTTTAACCGCGCAGTGCGCCACCCAACTATCGATGACGCTCGCCGACTTCTGACGCCTGCGTGGTCCTTGTCCCGGGACTGTACCACGCACCGCGAGAATCTTGAGGCAACGGCAGCGTCACGCAAACTGAACAGCATGGCGCATGAATCATGATGGACATCTGGATGACGAGATGCATGCAGCCACCAGCGCATTGCACCACTCAATCCACCACTTCAATTTGCAGAATCAACAATTTCTAGAAAAATGCTATCTTTGGGTAACTTAACTCAGTACGGCGTCCACTCCGTCCACCGCGTCCGCTCCGCTCCTCCGCTCCACGTGTCAATCGAGTCCTGCTGACGCGGCGCAAACCATCTCGAAGGTTCACCTGCCAAGAGCTACACATTCTAGAGCTCTCTCTCTCTCCTCCAGACGAGCACCATCACGATGGCAGCCAAGCCTCGAAGCGCCACTGCTACTGGCAATGCCAGCGCTGGCTCCAGCATCTCCAACCTGCTCATCTGCATTGGCGGCATCTACGTGTGCTACCTGTCCTACGGCATCTTTCAGGAGAAGATGTAAGTCACAGTGATCGAACGCCAACGAGAATCCTGCGCTGACGATGGAGGAGGGTGACACAGCTTTACGTATCGTACTGCGGATGGTGAGAAGTTCTCCGCGACGCTCTTCATGCTCTTCGTGCAGTGCGTCATGAACGCGCTCGTCGCATACTCGGGTATGTATTCACCTGTCAACGACACCTGTGGACAGAAGACAACTGACAGTCATGTCCTGCAATCTATGCACAGCGACGTTCGTTTGGCGACCGGAGCGACCGACGATGCCCCTCAAGCCGTTCGCCGTCACGTCGTCGGCGTACCTCGGAGCGATGCTCTGCAGCAACGAGGCGCTCAAGCACGTGAGCTACCCGACGCAGGCACTGGGCAAGTCGTGCAAGATGATCCCTGTCATGCTCATGGGTGTGCTCATTCGTCGCAAGAAGTACACGCTCCGCGACTACATCTGCGTGCTGCTCATCACCACCGGCATCGCAGTGTTCCAGCTCGGCAAGGCGTCGTCCAAGCACGCGAGTCAGGAGAACAGCACGTACGGACTGCTGCTGCTCTTCACGTCGCTGACGCTCGACGGCATCTCGGGCCCCAAGCAGGAGGAGATCTCGCAGACGTTGCGCCCGACCGTGCACCAGCAAATGTTCTACACCAACCTGTGGGCCGTGCTTTACACCGGTGCGGGAGCGCTCGTGACGGGTCAGGCCGTCAGCGGTTTCCAGTTCTGCGTCGAGAACCCGGCGATCCTGAACTCGGTCTTCTACTTCTCGATCTGCAGCGCGTTGGGTCAGAACTTTATCTACTTTACGATTCAGCAGTTCTCAGCGCTCACGTGCACTACCATCACGACGACAAGAAAGTTTTTCACGATCCTTTTCTCCGTCGTGTGGTATGGACACTCGCTCTCGGCCATGTCGTGGATCGGTGTGGCGATCGTCTTCACGGGGCTCGGATGGGAGCTGTCAAGCAAGTACCAGAAGTACCAGCAGCAGCAGAAACAGCACTTGCAATAGATAAATGCACCGAGCCATCGGTGTCGTTGATTGATTCGAATGCGTTTGGTGTGTCATTACTACTTGCGTGTGCTTGCGTCACGCGAACGAGCTGCCGAGCTTGGTCGAGAGCGAGGCGGGGCTGCTTGATTTGGTGTCGATGGAGCGGGCGGAGGCAGCACACTGGACACTCCAGGCTTCGCTTTTCTAGACGTGGGCCGAGACGTGTCCAGCACTCCGAGGTCGAGGTGCATGAGTCCCGTGTCCGTGTTCATCATTTCAACCAAGAGTGCCTTCATCTCTTGTCCGAGAATGCTGAGATTGAACTCGCCACCTTCGTTTTGCACCCACTTTTCGACTTCTTTCCGCAACGCTGCGAGCAAACTAGGGTACCGCTTCGCCGCCATCTTGCGGAAGCGCTCTTCTTCGAGCAGCCGCAACGAGCTTCCGAAGAGCCGATCCTTCTGGCTCGCGTTCTGTTCGAATTCACTGATCTTCTTTTTGAACTCGTTGATCTCATTGAAGAGTCTCATAATCTTGTTGAGGGATTCAAGTCGCTTCTGGGCCGACTCCAGTTTCGAACGAATCAAGTTCATGTCCGTGGCAGCACTCTTCAAGTTGGTGAGCTGACTGGTTCCGTACGACGCTGAGTAGATATAGCCCAGTTCTTGGATTGCGGGGTCAAATTCAGACAAGAACGAGTTGTTCGCCATTTGAGGGTGGTCGGACGCATGGGATTTCGCTTCCCCCATGTACTTCTCAAGGACGAGTCGTGCTGGATGGTCGATGTGATCATCACTGCCAAGCAAAAAGCTCACGCGCTGTCGATCAGTCTCGATGCCGAATGCCGAGAACTCGTCGTTCATCGAGAACAGCAATGCTCGAATGGCTTGGTTAATCGGTCCAGTCAACATCGCCAGCTTGTCTTGCCCTTGCTCGAGTGCACGACGGCAGCAACGCAAGACATTCTGCTCGTCTCCAGCTTGGTTTGTCCGAAGCTGGCCAGACGGGAAAAGGTGTTCGAGTCCGCTGCTGCTGAGAGATGCATGCGCAACCGAAGCGGCTTCTTCGAGAGTTGAATGCAAGAAGGAGACAGCATTTGATCGCCCATCGTATATCTCAGTTGCAACATCCCGAAGGCGCTGAATCGAATCCAAAGTGTCAAGGGACACATCCAGCTGGCCGACCTTGCGCATTATTCGGTGGACGAGTTCTGTGAGTTTGGCCGATGATTCCGTAGCTGTCGAAGGTGCTCGCACGCTCAAGCGCTCGAGAATTGAGACAAGCTCCTCTTCCGATAGCTCCATCTCAAAAACTAGGGAGCGAATCTTGCTCAGGTGCTCCTCCATTTCTGCGAGACGTTTTGCCTTTTCACGCAGGAGCAGCCCTAGGAATTCTGCGTCGTCGCGTAAGCTGGTATCCGAAACAGCAACCGATGCGAGCCTGTTATCCGACGAGATCAGCTCCAATACGGCGTCGCTACTGCAAGAAGTCTTTTTCCACGAGTTGGCGAGAACGAGGTTGCTCATTATACCCTCCAACAAACTGACGCTTGTGTCTTGGCGGAAATACCGGAAGTGAGCAACTGAGCTTATGTTCAGCTCCTCCATCAATGCATGAATGGACTCAAGTCCCTGGCATCTGGCAGTAAATCTGCTCACAAACTCGTCTTGTAGCTTTGCGCGCAACTCGATCAGCGCCCGTTCTTGCTGCAGAAGAGAAGTTCCCGAAGTCGCATTGAGTAAAGCGATGTCGACAGGTGACTCAACGCAAAGAACTGCTTCCAGTCGTTTGACATCATCGTAGACGTGTTGAATTCGATCTCGCAGCTTAGTACGAGCCGCCTCCAGACCCTCAAGCTCCTCAGAGCATTTCCTCATCAGCAGCTCGTTGATGTCTCGGAACTTGCCAGCCTGATCTTCAGCATTGAGTCCCAACTCGGTCCAAATTTGCTGACAGCGCTGTGCGTGCATGTGAAAGATCAGCAGTCTTATCGATTCAAAAGTGGGATCAGACACATCGTACCTCCATCATCAGAAAAGCCTCTTCCCTCGACTTCGAAGATTGCAGGCTTGACTTCACCTGAGCCAGCTCTGCTTCGAGAGACCGAATCTCCGTGTCTTTCGTCTCAAGAACTGCAGCCAAGCGCTTCTCAGTGGCTTCAAGCTCATTAGCTCGTTTTTCGTTTGCCGTGCATTGCTTCACAAGAATGGCGATTTTGTTGTCATCGCTCGAAACCTCCACAACGCGTTTGTTCACCAATGCAAGCATGTCTGACAGTTCGCGATCATGTTGTTCCTTCAGCTCCTGCATTTGACTCGCATGATTCTTCTCGACATCCTCGGCAATGCGCGTTTCGTGAATTCTCAGCGGCTCGGACACGATATCCTCTCGCTCATTGAGGAGAACAAGGTTGAGTCTTTTCTGGTAGAGTAGCTCTTCAACAAGTCGTTTGATCAGAGATTTCGATGTGTCGATTGAGTTGAGAGATGACAGGATATGACTGAGACTTCGAGATGGTTGTTGCCTCGATCGAATAGACTGGCTGAGGACACGAATGTTCTCCTCAACTTGTTGAAGCTGACTATCAGCTGCGGCTTGTTCTTGTTGATCGAGTTTGTGCATGCCATTCGCGGTTCTGGACCACCCACTAGTTATCTCTTCTACGAGTTTTGTCCTTTCACGCAGCATCCGAAAAAGCGATGCTCGGATGTCCTCCTCGCTTAAGGTTGCCTGCATTTGTGAAAGAGTGTGAGGTACGTCGCGAAATAGATGACATCCGATGCATCCTCACCTCCAATTCTTCCATTACTTGGGAGAACAATCCACCCACCATCTTCCAGCTATCATCGCGAGGAAAGATGAGCGGCAACCGTGCAACGTCAGAGTTTGCGTCATCAAAATGATCGGCGATAAGTTGCTCATCCTCCATGAGAGACCTCGACACTTCACTGAGGTCCTTGATCAAGTACCGTCGCTAAGAACACGGACAATATCAGCAAAATCATTCGCACAGAGGAACAAAAACGTTGGTACCTTCAGCTCACTTATCTGGTTGAAGATATCAAGTGCATTGTAGTCATCAGCCGACGCAACTTGACCAATTGCTTGACCAACTCCCATCCGGAGCTGTTGAACACGATCGTGTCTTTGTTTGGTCATCTTCGCGAGCTGGGTGAGTCGTTCCTCGTAACAAGCCATGACTTCGCTTCTCTTCAGCTTCAAGGAGTCGATCACTTTCACAAGCTCATCACGTAACGTCGAGGTTCGACTATGCTGGTTTGATTTGCCTTGGGTATCGGTCCCACCCAACATAGCGTGAACAGCCTTAAGAATCTCTTCTTTTCGTGTGATCTGACCACTGAGCTCCACTAAACGTGCGTCGACCTTGAGACGAAGCGCGGACAATCCCTGCGTGAGTTCTTGGAGCTCCAACGACGCACCGATCAATTCGAGTGTTTTCTCCAACTGCGGAAGAGTTATGCTAGGGACTTCCCATTCATCAGCCTTATCTTCCATCAACGCAATCGAGGATCCACCATCGCTCATTGCATCAGTATCACTTCTTGATCCATCAATGTCGCATTTAGACGAGCACTGAGTAAACCTCGATTCATCAGACATCAGCGAAACGCGCATCGTTCGATGGGTCGTAGCCTCTCGATCGTCCCCAAACAAACTGAAACCCGAGTTTCTTGCAGCTTCTTCAAGTCGCTTCAAGTACGTCGCAACATCTGGGTCCCGCAAAAGATTATCCACTGCAGCATCAACATTGCCAGGATCGACTTCAGGATGGTGCAAAAAGCGTGCTCTGACTAGTTCGCGGCGAAGAACTTCGTTGAATGCTTTCAGACCCAAAAGCTCTGCTGATCTGGAATCAATATTCTTGATCGCCTTGTTCTGAATATTCTTGGCTCGATTCGCATACTGAAGAGTGTTCAGAGTTTCGCCCGCGTTTGCTTCTGCAGGTGAGACACATGCGCTATGACAGCAATTGTTAGTCCCGCAAGATAATCCGTATGAAGCAGCTTCACTCACATGAACAGAGTTCGACTGTTCCCTCCCAATGCATCTTGAAGCAACCGAGTGAGTTTCGAAGATCGATATGGGACATGTTGCTGAGGATTCGATCGTCGTCGTTCGTCACCGAGAGCGTTAATCACGTTTCCAAGCGCAAGCAAGCCGACGTTGATCTGGATACCCTCCTTCATCCTGTTTCCACCTGCTTGGGTTTTCTTCAGACGCTCACTTCCAGCAAGATCCACGAATGTGAGTTTCGATACGACCGTAGACTCCATGGTGCTGTTCGTGAAACCGTCTTGACTTGGATGCCGCCCAGAGGATGTGTGACCTCTCACAGAACCTCGTCGACCAGCACCGAAGCCTAGCCTGCTTTGAGCTCCTTCGCGCTCACTGGCAATAGAACCATTTTTCTCTCGACGCACGATCTTCACAGTGTAGACAGCGTGCGATCGACTCGAATGCTCATTCATCTCGGTACTGCCAGTGATGCGTCGCATACATCCAAGTTGCATTTGATCGATTGCTTCTTTTCGGGTGGAGACTTTGACCTGCGACAATATCGTCAGAATTTTTTTAGTTGTCAGTAAGCTCGGCGCTACCAGCACCGATCTTACCTCTTTCAATCCTTGTACCCAGACGCCTGCGCGACTTTCACGGAGTTGGAGGCTATCCGGTGCATCTCTCGCAACTCGTGAAGCGTCCAATAGATCATGAATCTCCTCGCCGTAGATTTCGAGAAATGAAACCGAGACTTCACAGGTTCCATTGTCCGCATCCTCCTGAAGCTGAGTGAAGAGATGATGAAGAAAGCGGGGAATGAGTCCTTCGTGCTCGCTGATCTCGCCAGCTCTTGCTGCGAGGTCACTGTCATGCGGTTCTGGTTGCGGTTGATGCGCTGTGAACAACCGGGTCAACGCAGTGGTGGTCGGCGCTGCGTTGCCCATCGTGTACGTTTTGCCTGAGCCCGTTTGACCATACGCGATGACAGTGACATTAAATCCTTGTAGAAACGACTCCATCAGCGGCTGAAGAGCTTGGTCGTACAAGTCTGCAGTCCCAATGCGTGAGAAGTCTCCGATTCGAACTCATAACGCTCCAATAAAAAAAAAACGGACCTGACTGCGTCGCACTTGACGGGAAGACGTGATCAAACCTGCATCCACCATCCATGGGGGGCTTAGACTCGTTGCTCTCAGCGCGAACAATGCAGTCGGTGATGTACATACGCGAAAGTCTTCTGACTCGCAGAGACCTGCACAGTGTTGCCTTCGTGATACACGGCCAACGGCGCGTTGCAGGCGATCTCCTTGGGCAGCTGCGGTCGAATGCGCACCGCAACCTGCACGCTGCCTTCTTTGCGCGCCGACCGCGGCGTCGCGTTGCTGTCGGGTGTTCTCGTGGTTGCCGTTGGCGTCGTCGGTGTCTCTCGCGTCGAGACGCTCAGCACGTCTGGCGCCATGGCGTCTGCGCTAGCGCTGGCGCTGGCGCCACCGACGGACGCTCGTCTCGCCGCCATCTCGCTGTCGTTGCGCTTGCGCTTTCGGCTGCTGCTGCTGCTGCCGATGGAGAGAGCGCGAGGGCTTCCGATGGCCTCGCTCGTCCTTTCCGAGTGCGCGCTCGTGGTGATGGCGTTGGAAATGTGGACGCGGGTCCAACACTCCAACAACAAAAACCAAAGTTGGTGATGAGTTGGATTCGAAGATTATTGATCAGAACGTCCAACCCACGCGACGCCCCTTTCCGTCCAACACAGCACCGACGCGCCAACAGAATGGCGACGACGCCCGCCAAAATGCAAACCACAGACCATCACTCTGCTGGATATCCCCAAGAGACAAGTGAAGAGACAACCCCAACCAGGCGCTTTTATTATTGGACGCATCTTATCCAGTGGTCAGACCGACTTGTGCACGCCAAAAATGGATTTTTCGTCGCTGGACTTTCGTTGGTGTCCACCATATCATGGAGCAGAGGTCTCACTGACACTTCCCTGTGTTATGTGATATATATGCATGTGCCCCTTGTGCAACCGACGACATGGCTTCATCCGAGGAGCTATCGATAGAAGATGCCGCGCCGTCGCATCGCTCCTCTCAACGGAACCAACGCCTCCCTCGCAACGGCGGCGATTCACGACTCTACCGCTACCACCACGCGTAGGCTCCGTCAGTATGAAGCTTGGTCGCCGCGGCTCCATGAACAACAGCGGCAGCACCAACGCGTCCACCGCCATCTCCAGCTCGCGGGTACGGGTGGCAGTGCGCGTGCGCCCGCCGGACTACCGCATCCCCAAGGACGAGACGCGTCCTCCATGCGTCGCGCCGTCACCGCAATCGACCGTCTCCGTGGACTACCAGCATGAGAGTCAGAGCAAGACGTTCACGTTTGACCATGTCTTCGGCTCGGACGCCACGCAAGAAGACGTCTACGTGACGTCGCTCCAGCCGCTGATGACGCAGCTCCTGGATGGCTACAACGTCACAGTCATGGCGTACGGGCAGACCGGCTCGGGCAAGACCTACACGGTCGGGAACCGCGCGGCAGTGCTCAACACGACACCGACAACGTCGCCGTCTCGGTCGATGCGCAGGTCGTCACTGCCTGGATCGCAGATCCCTCCGCCAGAGGTGCGCAGCTACCGCGGCGCGAGCGAGGACGGCCTCATTCCTCGCTTCCTTAGCGATCTCTTCGCGAGTCTGAAGAAGGAACCGAGTCTCCGAACGATCCGCGTGTCGTTCCTCGAGATCTACTGCGACGCGCTGCGTGACCTGCTTGAGGACCGCCCAGGGTCTCACGACAAACAGCTCACGATCCGCGAGGACCCGCAAAGCGTGAGGGTCGAGAACCTGCGACAGATGGACGTCGAGTCGCTCACGAAGGCGCTGGAGCTCATGAACATCGGGCGCTCGCGACAGGTCGTCGGCACGAACGCGCTCAACGACCAGTCGAGTCGCTCGCACGTGGTGTACACGATGGAAATCAAGCGCAAGTTCCGCAACGAGACCAAGACCTCCAAGCTCACGTTCGTCGACCTCGCGGGCAGCGAGCGCATCAAGAAGTCGCTGGTGGAAGGTACACGGCTGAAGGAAAGCATTCAGATCAACGGTGCGTCGTACAACAGCAGCCCCCGCGAACGAGGAGCTTGAATGTCGTGTGTGTGTGTGTGCATGTCTGTAGTCGGTCTCTCGGCCCTTGGGAACGTCATCAACGCATTGGCAGACGATCGACTCGTGCAGCGGCGCTGCAGTCAGGAGAACGCAGCCGCGTCGTCGTCCAAGGGGCCGCTGTCGCCTCGACGAGCATCACGGGACGGCCACGTGCCATACCGTTCGTCCAAGCTCACGCGGCTGCTTCGTGACGCTCTTGGCGGCAACTCGAGGACACTCTTCATGTACGTCGCTGGCTCTGGAATGATCTATGACTCGTGATTGGGGATTGACATGAGCGCGAGCGATGCAGTGCGTGTGTGTCGCCGCTGGACTCGAACGCAGAGGAGACGTATCAAACGCTGCAGTACGCGAACCGGGCGCGCAATATCCAGAACAAGGTTGAGAAGAATGTCGAGCCCGAGAAAGAGAGTGCCGCGCTCCAGCGCAGCGCCAGTCAACTCGAGATCGAGCGTCTGCAGGAGCAGCTGCAGCGTCTGCAGCAGTTGATCGAGGATCTCACGTCCACGGGTCATGGCGACGCGTTGCCGCCGTTGCTGCAACCGCTGCTGCGTGACTGCAGAGATGCAGCAGTAGAGACGGAGCCACTGACAGACACAGCGACTGCCATTGCGATCGAAGCCACGAGCCTGAGGCGGATACCTCGATTGCCGGCAGTGGAGACGTCGTCTCAGTGTGAGTCTACAAGCAGCGCCGAGGCGTCGACCGAGACATGGAGCAGCGGTCCTCTCGTGCCGGTCGAAACGCAGGCAGCGACAATGGGAGCTTCAACACCCAGCGCTGAGTGTATTGGTACCCAGACCCCGATTCAGATTGTAGACATGAGTGCGAGCCAGAATTCAAGTCGAAGCACGTCGCACACTACCAGCAGCGTTCAAGTACAAGCATCGACGACGAGTCAGTCGATCGGCGTCCACGCAGAGCCTTCGACATCAGACGAGCAGTGCAGCACAGACCGTATCGTGAGTCTTGACGCTGCAACGGACTGCGATGACCTCTTCCCGATCAAGTCGCAATCGGAACAGCGTCTCAAGCACGAGTGGACCAGTGAGCCGCAAGACGACAGTCCATCGATGAAGCCCGAGATCTCTCGTATCAAGCATCTAAACCGCGCGTTCCTGGAGTGGAACAGCAGTGCGATGACCGCAATGCCCGTGCTTCCCCTGAGTTTCTCGACAGCAGCGACATCAGAGGATCCCCACGAATTGACGCCCAAGAAGAAATCGCCGTCGCTACCTTCTCCTGATCCTCTCGCCTTCGATGAATCGAACGATGAAAACCAAGAGGACGCCAGTCTTGCGTCCCCAAAACGCGTCGTGACGTTCATCAGCGACACTCTAACTGAGGCGCTGACCACACGATCGCTCTCGCTCTCACTTTCACGACCGCTGTCACTGCACGACGCATACGACGACACCGGGTGCCACGACGACGACGACGACGACGATAAACTTCCGAGTCAGCTCTTCATCCCTGCGTTGTCGAGCCCCGAGGCACACGACTCGCCTCTCTCCGTATGTGCGTCGACGCTGGAGGAGACAGATCTGCTGCCAGCGCTTGCTGTCTCCGTCAAGCGCTTGCAGGACTCTCCAGTAGAGTCTGGTGACAATACGAAAGAACAGAGCAACGACGCAGAGCAGCAAGCATCCAACCAGCAGCACGTTTGTCGAGAGGACGAAGAGACCGGGAACGACTCGGAAGAGGAGCGCGACTACATCCACGAGCAACTGCCTCGCTTGCAGCCGATCAGCGGCGTCATCCCGTGCTTTCGACCCAAGTCGCTGCGCCCAATGAGCCTGTTCCGGCTCGATGACCAGCTCACAGACCAGCTCAAGACCAAAGCAGAGCTTCTCGCAAAGGTAAGCGTGAAAGCTGTCGTTGCTCCACTCACTTCGTTCGTTCTGCTCACGATGTGTGTTTACTCGTGATGCAGCGCCTTCGAGAGCTTAGGAAGGCAGCGTTGGGCGAGTCCTCGCGCTCGAATCAAGACGACGATGACGGCGAGAGCGACGACAAGGCGCCGTCGACGGCGTTGGACTCGCTTCTCCGCGAGACCAATGCGCTTCTGTTGCAGGAGACACGACACGAGCAGCAGGTTCGCGTGCTTCGTCACCGACTCGGTCGACTGCACGAGGTCCTCGAGCTTCCGCCGTCGACTGATCGTCTCAACGACTTCGTCAAGGCGACGCAAATCGCTTTGCTGAACGCTCGTGTCGTCGAGCTGGAGGCGCTCGTCGCGAGACGCGTGCACGCTCGTTATGCCGCTCGCCGCGAGGCCGATCGCTGGTCACGAGTCGATCGCTCACTGTTCCTCTCGGACGAGCAGTGCCGAGCCTGCGCCGTGGGGCTCGAGGACGCTGCTGCGTTCCGCAGTTACGTGCTGCCACTCGTACTCAATGGCTGGATCTCAGTAGCACAACACGCGCTTGAAGCAGAAGAGCTGTGGCTTCGATTGTGAGGTCGCACACATGCACACGATCGGCTAATGCAATACATAAATCATAGTATTAATGAAGAAACTAAATAAGCTGTCTGTCGTCCTCGCTACGATCTAGTCTACTTAGTAGTGGTCTCTATGACTGCACACGCACAGGACGCTTCCCGTCAGTCGACTCTACACGCGGTGCGGCTCGAACTTGGACATGTCAAGCTGTGGCCGCACGCCGCTGATCAGGTCCGCGAGCAATGCCGCGGCGCCGAACGATAGCGTCCAGCCCTTGGATCCGTGGCCCGCGTTCACATACAGGTTTTCGATGCGCGTGCGACCGATGAGAGGGACATCGTCAGGCGTCACGGGGCGCCAGCACACGTGCGTCTTCATCTGCGAAACGTTGAGGTAGTCTTCCGGGAACAGTGTCTTGGCTTGGGCGAGCAGCCAGTCGAATCGTCTCTGGTTCGACTGGTCGCTTCGCTTGCTGTTGGTAAAGTCGGCGCCACCCGAAATGCGCAGCCACCGCCCGAGCGGTGCGACAAGCGCGAGGCCGCCGGCATAGATATTGTGCGCTGGAGGCTTGTACGATCGGTTCACAGGAACCGAGATGACATAGCCCTTGACTGGATAAATACTGAGTGGCAGACCTGCTCGTCGAGCGACAGGCGCCGTCGAGTTGCCGAGCGCCAACACAAACTCGTCGCCCTCGATCAGCGCGCCGCGACGAGTCTGCAGCGCGATGACCCGCGTCTTGTCGGTCAGCACATCCATGATTTCAGTGTTGAAGCGGAACATCACGCCTTCACGAATGCACAAGCGGTAGAGCGCTTGGCACATCTTGTTGACGTCACCGCTGGTGCCATAAGCAGAGAGAATCGCACCAGGGCCATAAATCTCGGGGCGCACGGCCGGTTCGAGATCCATGGCTTGCTGGGCGTCCATCAGCTGGAGATCCATGCCGAGTTCATCAAGGTGCTTCTTGCGGTCCGACTCCCACACCGTGTCGAGCTCGGTACCGTGGCGAAAGACCTCGACGGTACCTTCAGCAGTTTCGTCCATGTCGATTTCACCTTTCTTGTAGCGAGTCTGGAGCTCACGAAGCTTGATCATCGAGTAGAAGCCCAGTTCTCGAATGGTGCGGCTGTTCTCGTCTGCACGTGCTTTCTTGGCATTGCGAAGGAACTTGTAGCCCCATTTCCAGAACGATGGGTCGCGCAACGCGCTGAACTCAATCTTCATGGGCTTGCCGATCCCTCTCCAGCCGCCGACTCCCGACGTCGGCGCAGGAGAAGCACGTCGAAGCGGCTCTGTCTCGCCTGCTGCGGCCGCGGGGCCGCCGCCAGCGACCGCCACGGAGCTGGCCTCGTCTTGAGCCCGAGACGCCGCAGTGACCGCGGACGCCTCCGCGACATTGCGGGAGGGTCCTCCGGTGGCGCTGCTCTTGACTCGTCGCAGCAGCGAGAAGTCTGCCCACGACGCGTACATCGCGGGGTCGAGGAACGCGCCGTTGCAGAGACTGGCTTGCGTGCCGACGGTGGCTTCCTTCTCGACACAGAGCACCTCGTGGCCGTGCTTGGCCAGGTAGTAGCACGTCGTGAGCCCGATGATACCGGCGCCGCAGACGATCACGCGCTTGGACTCGACGGGGCGGCCCGTCTCGGGCACGAGCGAGTTGCGCTTGGACGCCGTGACGTTGGTGAGCGGCGGCAGGAGCTCGCCGTCGAGAACAGCGGTCGACGGGTTCACAGCCACCAGGTGGTCCCGCAGGTGCGGCGGGAGGTCGTCGGGCGCGAGCGTCGCGACGGTCGCAGCGGCGGCAGACGAGAGCGCGTCCACGCGGCGCGGCGCCTTGGCTGCGGACGCGGATGCGGGCATGGCCGCTGTGTGGGGAGGGGCGCCGCCGTCGTCATCGCGGGGCGGGAGCTGTCGCATCGAGGATCCCATGCGGCAACGCGGAGAACCGACTCAACAGAAGAAGAACAAGGCACGAAGAATACCGAGTGAGCGCGAGCGAGAGGGGGGAACGGAGAACAGAGAACAGAGAACGACAAGCGTGTACGGTATATACAGTATGCACGCCGGTCGCGTCCACACTCGTCCGGAGATGATGTGGATCCCGGATCGGTCCGTCCCAGGGGAGGCAGCGAGGAAGGAAAGAAGGCAGGCAGGCAGGCAGGAGGCGCCTTATTCCCGGACGGAGCGTTTGTGTGACGTGGCCACGGCGGCGACGTCCGAGGTGGAGTTGGGGCTAACCCGAAGAAGCAGGAGTTCAGTGTGGCTGGCTGGACTGCGGCTTCCGTGAATGTTGCTGTCTCTGTGGCGCTTGGGGGTTCCTTGACCTTGGCCGTCGCATGCCACTGGAGTGGCTCCGCAGATCGCGTTTATAAAGCCTCGCAGGTCGTCCAGAGCGAGCTCACGCTTGCACAACAAGACGACGCTGTTCTTCGCGTTGCTATAGAGTGCAGTGCGGCGATGGAATGTTGTGCGGTTGCAGGACCTCCGAAACCCGATGCGAAAAATTGCACTTCCCCCGCTTCACACAAAGCTTACCCATTTCAAAGCCTGACATTCTCCTGTCAGTCAATCAGTCAAGAAGGACCGGCGGGGTGTGTCTCTGTTGCGACCCTTCGATGGCAATGTAGGCTGATCCACAGGCAAACAGCCAGCAGTCTGACCCTGATCATCAGCTGCCGAGATTCTGGGCCGGGGATGGATATCCGCCAAGGGCCACTGCAACCTTTGGCCGTGGGCTCGAGCCTCGACTCGCTGACCCTTGCAGTGACGCGGTGCGTTCATCGTCGCGTGTCAATCGACGCCACTTCGAGTCATGGAACGATGGAAAGAAATGATGGCTTCCTTCGCTCACATCCACCCATTGCGCGCTTCCTGATTCTCCTTGTTTTTTTTTGTATCGTGTCCAGTGATTGCGGATCCACACATTCGTGGCAGGAATCCACAACAGACGAGGGCAGAGTGAGGATGTTCATGCTGGACCCAATCCGGCGATGTATCGCAGTCGTGAGTCGTAAATCCGGCGGCCACACGATCCGATCCATCCACCTTGTGGACCGACGACCACACACACACACGCCACGACGCTGGCGCGAGTCTTCGTGTTGACGGTGTCCAACACTTCGACCAGCAGCCAGGTGATGACGGCCCCCGGTCGCAGTGTCGTGGACGTCACTCGAGCGAGGGAGCTCTACGCCTGAGGATTCTGAGTACATCTGATGCGCCTCAGCTCTCTCTCGCTTCCATGACAAGAACGATCTTGAAGAGACGCCACCACTAGCCAACAACAACCATGCCCGCGACGACCTCGACGGTGCTTCCTTCCAAGGCGCTTCACGCGGCAGCGAGGGACAGCAGCTTTGCTGATGCATCCAGGGACCGAAGTCGTCAGCTCGAGACGCTGCTGAGCGCGTGGGGCGTCCCCAATGGCGGTGGCGGTGGCGGAACGTACGACGCCGAGGTCATGATCGATGAGCTCCTCGCGAGCGTGTGGGAGCCCGCGCCTCGCCGTCGGTCGGCGACTGCCGGTGGCGCGGCAGCGTCCCGCGTCGAGTCGTTCACGCATCAGACCAAGTCCATGAACGCGCTGCAGGGCGTGCTGGCGGACGCCATCGACCGCCTGCTGCGCCATCGACAGGTGGTCGCAGACCGCATCGCGGGTCTCGAGCGGGACAACCGCCAGGTCGCGGGCGCGTTCCAGGGCTCGCTCGCAGGCCCCGAGCAACTGCTCAGCGTACGTCTCTCTCGGTCTCTTTCTCTCTTGGTCTCTTTCTCTCTCTTGCTGACAGCTCTCGGTAGAATATCTGTACGCAGCTGGAAGACCTGGAGGAGCGCTTCACCAAGGTGAGCTCGACTGCCGTCGTGATCGGCGACAAGCTCTCGACGCTCGAGCAGGAGCGCGCGCGCGTGCTGGACACCGACGAGATGATGGAGGCGCTGCTGGCGCTGAACGACCCTGCGGCCGCGACGACGCGCTCGTCCAACCGGCTCTTCAACGTGCTGCGCGACAAGTCGCAGCTGCACGAGGCCGCGCGCGTGATCCAGCGCATGGTCGTGTTCGCCTCGGAGCTCACGTCGCCAACAATGGCGGTCGCCGTGGCCGAGATCGAGCGCCTGAGCCAGACGATCGAGACCGACCTGCTCGCCGAGTTCAGCGACGCGCAGGAGCGCCGCCAGGACCGCGTCATGCGCCAGTGCGCGACGTCGCTCATCGAGTACAGCGACCGCGAGAAGGTCGCAGACCGCTACGTCTGGAACGTCATGAAGGACCGACTCGCCAAGGCCAACGACACGGACGCGGCGTCGGCACTGTCGCTCGATCCGATGCAGGACCTCGACTCGCTCTTCGACAAGATCGACGCCGTCTGCCGCGACGAGTTCGCGGTCATCGCGCGCGTGTTCCCGAGCGACGCCACGACGTCGCTGCGAGAGCTGCTCGTCGAGCGGCTCTTCTCGGACCCTGCGTTCGGCATCCTCTCGTACCTCGAGCAGCTCCTCAGCGGCCGCAGCGCCTCCGTGGCAAGCGCGAGCGACGGCTCGGGCGAGGACGCACGGTCCTCCGCCAGCGCCGAGTACGTGCGGCTGCTGTGCGCCGCGTACGAGCGGACGTGCGCGCTCGCCGCCAGGATCGAAGCCATCGAGCTGCCGGCGTCCGCGACGCGACCAGCGCTCTCCACGACAGCAGCAGCAGCGTCGACGTTCAGTCCGCTGAACGAGGCCACCGAGTCGTCGTCGGCCTCCGACAACAACGGCAGCAGCAGCAGCAATGACCGCGAACGCATGCACGCGTTCCTGCAGCTGCAGCTGCACTCGCTCTTTGGGAGCCACCGCCAACGATACGTGCGCACCGAACTCGACCTGCTGCAGCGCCAGTTCAAGGAGCTACTCGCGAGCGTGCGCTGGCCGCAGCCGCCGGTCGTGAGCAAGAAGACCGCGGGCAGCAAAGGCGCCAAGGCCGACAAGCACAACAGCAGCGGCGCGGGCGGCCAACTACCACCGTCGACGCCCACGCCCACGTCGACGACAGCGAGTGTGACGGCGTCGGTCGTGGCGGCGACGCCGACGTCCGGGTCGTCGACCAACATTGAGCGCGACGCGATGGCGTCGACAGCAGCGGAACCCGCCGCCGCAGTCGCGACGACGGCGTCGTACGTCGAGACGCTGCTGGCGATCGCGCAGGACGACGACCTCCCGACGCTGTACGCCGACGAGATGCGCGCGGCGCTCACGCGCTGCGACGTCATCCTCAAGGACAGCGAGATGCGCGGAGAGCTCGTGACCAAACTCTTCTCCACGTTCTGCGCCGCGTTCGGGGAAGAGCTTCTCGCGGTGCGTGTCGCAGCAACCGATCAGTCTATTCATCGAGTGAGCAGCCACCGTAAACGCTCTCTCTCTCTCTCTCTCTCTCTCTCTCTCTCTCTCTGCTGTTGAACAGAAACTCGTGACGCTGACGACCGATCTGCTGACGGAGCCACTGCTCACGACTGACTCGGCGCGACAGTTCTTCACAGTACTAGAGGTTGGTCTCTTTCTCTCTCTCTCTCTCTCTCTCTCTCTCTCTCTCTCTCTCTCTCTCTCTCTCTCTCTCTCTCTCTCTCTCTCTCTCTCTCTCTCTCTCTCCAAAAGACTCGACACTCACATGACACGAATGCAACACAGGACCTCTTGCGCCGTATCGAGTTTATTGACGAGCAGTTCGAGTCGCTCATCGCACCAGCACAACAGGATTCGCCCACGCAGCTCACGTACGCGTCTCTCTCTCTCTCTCTTTTCTACAACGCACAACTGATCGCTGACCGTGGTGTCTCCCGCCAGCATTTGCTTTGAGAGCAAGCGCAAGTGTCTCGAGCGCCTCGAGCGGAGCCTCTCGACGGCGCTGCAGCTCGTGCTCAGCGTCGTCGACAAGCAGCTCGCGACGGTGCTCGCGACGACGCAGGACAAAAGCGACTTTATCGGCAGCGACGCCAACCTCTCGCTCTCGTGCTCGCGCGCCTGCAAGCGCTGCGCCGACGTGCTCTCGCCGCTCGTGACGCTGGTCGCCCGCGTGCTGCACGACGACAACCGCGACGCGTTTCTCGTCGCGCTGGTCGGCGTGCTCCGCGAGCTGCTGCTGCAGCACCTGCAGCGCTTCCGCTTCGATCCCGATGGCGCGTGCATGCTGCTGCGCGACGTGAACGCGTACCGCCAGATCTTCGCGGGGCACCGACTCGCAGCGATCGACGACGTGTTCGATCTGCTGCACGAGGTCGCCAACCTGTTTGCGCTGCCGCCCGAGAACGTCGGCAGCTTCATCCGCGACGGCAAGCTCGCGACCATGAGCAAGGCGCAGCTCTTGGACCTCGTCAAGCGCCGCTGGGACTACAAGACGCACGCCGACAAACTGCAGGCGCAGCTGTAGCTGTAGGAGGTGAGCGACCAAACGACCTCAAAGAACGACGACTCGAGAGCATGTTTTCTTTCGCAGAGACAGAGACGGCGACTGATGACGACGACGACGACACGCAGTACACAGTTAGAGACTCTTGGAGTAGAGCTCGTGGCGGATCGCGGCGCTGCGCTCCTCGAGGCGCTTCGAGTTGGGCGGATCGACGCGCATCGTGTAGTTGTATCGCCGCCGAAAGTCCTTCTTCTCGGTCAGCGACCGCAGCGCAAAGTAGTACTTGGCGTACACGGACGCCGAGATGTAGAGATCCCACTGGATGTGGTGCAGGAAGAGCCGCTCGAGGCGGTTGATCGAGTGCAGCGGATACTGCGGGTAGATGTTGCTGATCTCGACGTTCCACGAGCTCAGGTCCTGCCACACCTGCGAGTCAACCAACGCCAACGTCGAGCGCGTTTGATCAGTCCTAGTTCCAAGTCACTGACGTGAGCGATCCAGACGCACCTTGGAGGCGAGCAGCAGCCCACAGAGCACGATGGGTTTCCACGTGCCAGCGAGCAGCGGCACCGCGGCCTGCTCCATGAGGCGCTCGATGTAGATGAGGCAGACGATCGTGCACTCGGCCGAGAGCTGCGCCTTGTTGAAGAGGTTCTTGCAGAACCGGAAGATCTCGTCGACCGTCGGCACGTGGCTCTTGGCTGTGACTTTCTCCATCATGTAGCACGTCAGCGGGTGCACGCGCGGCAGCCGCAGGAACGTGTACCGGAACTGCGGCGTCACAAAGTGCTCCTCGCGGAAGAGCTCGTCCACGGGCATGTCCACGAGCTTGGGCGACGCGATGCTCGCCGGCCCCGTGAGCTGGCTCTGGCTCACGGTCGACTGCCAGTGCGACGTGCGGCTCTCCCCGTCCTCCTCGTCGTCTCCCTCCTCATTGTCCTCGTCGCCTTCCGGTAGCTTGTGCAACCCGTTGATGCCGGCGCCGAGTGCAGCGACGGCTGCTGACACGGAGCCCGACGAGCTCTCAATGTCGCCTGCTGCTGCTGCTGCTGCTGTGGTGGCTGTGGACGTCGTCGCCATCGTCGCTGGCGGCGGCAGCAGGATGCCGGTGCGGCGCTGCTCGCGGTAGCGCTTCTCGCAGCGGCGCACGTGCTGGTAGAGCACGACGCTCACACGTCGCAGAAAGTCGTCATAGTTGGGCTGCACGATGGACGACACGGACGTGGGCGGCGCGAGGCTCGAGGAGCTCGCGACGCGGTCGTCGGGCTTGCGGTACCGCAGCGTCGCGGCGTCCGAGAGCTTGGGCGTGAACACGGTGTGCGTCGGCTGGAACGGCTCAAAGTGCACGCGTTTCTTGGCGCCGACGAGCGCCGCCGCGTCGTCCTCGTCGATGGAGCTCGGCAGCAGCGGCGAGATGGACACGCCGAGCGCCGGGTCGTCCAGGCGTTGGCTCTCCACGACCATCGTGCTGGCGACAAGAGAGAGAGAGAGCGAGCGAGCGAGAGAGCGAGCGAGGGAACGCACAGAGAGAGGGACAGAGCCAATACAGGAGCAAGGACCGAAGGATGCGATGCCCCAGAGATGGCGAGAGGGGACGGAATCCATGCAACCATGGAATGACTACCTGGAAGTCACGATGGGCACGAAAAGCTACAAACGCACGGGATTGGTCGATGGGTGGGATGGATACATGATTATGACCAATGATGTGGCGATATGGAGCTGCTGGCCGGCGACCGCGGTCCCCCAGTCATTCGACGCTGCCCGAGTGGACGAGCGCCAAAGGTCATCAACGTCATCCGCCTCCGATTGCTCGCTCTGTGACGACGACGACGATGGAGAACGCTGCGTCCCGCTTCGGTCAGCGCCTCGCGCACACCGGTACGCACTCGTTTACTCGCCTGTGGATGCATACAGCACGCGACTGATGGCCGAACGACAGAGAAAAAGTATCGCGACCAAGCGCTCAAGAAGCTCACGCTGTTCCTCACGAAGCGCACGGAATGGACGGACCTTGACTGGGACAAGCTCTGGAAGGCGCTCTTCTACTGTACGTCGCTCTCTCTCTCTCTCTCTTCGTGTTGGTTGACCTTGGAGTCTCACTGGGCATGTCCGTTTGCAGGCATGTGGATGAGCGACAAGCGCCCGATTCAGGAGGAGCTCTCGACGAACCTCGCGCTGCTCATGCACAAGATCCCGACGGTCGAGCTCTCGCTGGCGTTCGTGCACAGCTTCCTGCGCACGATGCAGCGCGAGTGGCACGGCATCGACGGCCTGCGGCTCGACAAGTTTTACTCGCTCGTGCGCAAGTTTGTGCACCAGACGTTTGTGCTGCTGCAGACGCACGAGTGGGACAGCGAGCACGTCGCGCGCGTCGTCGCGATGTTCACGAGCGAGGTCACGACACGCGTGCCCAACGGCCTGCGCCTCCACGTGACGGACCTCTTCCTCACGGAGCTGCACGGCGCCGCCGCCGAGACGATCGACACGGTGTCGTTCCTGCAGCTGCTCGAGCCGTTCTTCGCGCTGCTCAGCACCGAGTCGGACAAGCCCGTGCAGAAGCGCGTGCGCGAGATGATCTTCCTGTACGTTCACACTGTTGTTGCTCTGCTGTTGTGGCTGGTGATGTTCACGGCGCACTGGATGTTGATGACTGTAGGCCGCTGCTGTCGACGTACAAGTTTGGTCCGCAGCCGCCGGCGAAGAAGGCGAAGAAGTCCAAGACGGAGGACGCCGAGACGGACGCCGAGACGGACGCGGAGGAGGAAGAGGAAGCGCCCAAGGTCTTTGAGGACGTGGAGCTCGTCGCCGTGCAGCACCGCCTCTTCAACCTGGCGTCGGCCAAGTACGACTGCGTGTAGCTTGCCATGACGCGGCGAGGGTATCGATGCTGACCTTGACTGTCTTGCTTGTTGTAGTGACACGGCGGAGCGCAACCGCAGCATGCTCTACGATCTGTACAGTGCGTTCTTCAACGTGACCAAGGTGGACTCGCTCAAGGCGGCGCAGGAAGGCACGGACAAGCCCAAGAAGAAGACGGAGAAGAAGCGCAAGACGACGGCGGACGAGGCCGACGCCAAGACGACCGACGCCGCGGAGGACGCGGCTGCGGAGCCAAAGAAGAAGAAGAACAAGAAGCGCAAGAAGAGCAAGACGACGGACGGCGACGACGAGGAAGCGGAGACGGAGACGGCGCAGGCGACGCCGGAGAAGAAGCTCAAGGTCGACACGACGGCGAGTCCGGTGGCGGCCAAGACACCGGCGAACACGCCCGTGAAGAAGGAGGAGGAGACGACGCCAAAGAAGAAGCAGAAGCAGGCGGAGAAGGTGGTGGCGGAGGCCGCCAAGTCGCTCACGGAGACCATCAAGTCGGAGCCGGAGAGCGCTGAGAAGCCGTCGAAGAAGGCCAAGAAGACGGACGAGAAGGCTGTGAAGACGGAAGACAAGGAGCCCACGAAGAAGCAGACGAAGAAGGACGAGAAGAAGGCGGAGGAGAAGACCAAGAAGGCGAAGGAGACCGCTGAAGCGGAGCCCAAGAAGGCGAAGAAGGCGGAGGAGACAGCGCAGCAGACGATCGTCCGCAGTGGCACCAAGTTCCGTCGCTGCGGAGCGTGCGGAGGCTTCGGCAAGGGACTTGTGCCCGCTGGAAAGGATTTCTGCCGTCATTGCGAGCGCACAGGCGCGTCGGCGAAGAAGGTGAAGGCGGAAGAGAAGGCCAAGAAGCCGAAGGAGACTGCGGAGCCGGAGGCGAAGAAGTCGAAGAAGAGCAAGGAGGCTGCGGAGCCCGAGCCGAAGAAGGCAAAGAAGGAGGCGGCTGTGAAGACAGAGGAGTCGGCGCAGACGGTCGTGCGAAGCGGCACCAAGTTCCGTCGCTGTGGATCGTGCGGAGGCTTCGGCAAGGGTCTCGTGCCGGTCGGAAAGGAGCTGTGCCGTCACTGCGAGCGCACGGGGCAGGCGCAGAAGAAAGCCAACATTGCTGAGAAGAAGAAGAACAAGCGAAAGGCGGAGGCCATCGCAGCGGCTGAGGAGGCCACGCAGCCGTCCAAGAAGGTGACGTTTGGCAAGAACAAGGCGCTGCCGCACGAGCTGTCGGTGAAGCGGCTGAAGGCGTCGGCGAAGAAGGAGTCGCCACCGAAGGAGGCGGTGAAGGGTGTCCTCAAGGCCACGAGCACGCTGACCGAGTCCACGACCAAGAAGTCGGCACCAAAGGGACGGAAGAAGGCTGCCGACTTTTTCTAGACGAGAAACCCCGAATGACCGTAATACACTAGAGAAGAGATTTAACAGAACGAGGATGCATTTGTTTTGATGCGATGTGCGTACCATGTATCTCTCCACTCACTCGTGGATCTGCACGACGTTTTGATCTTCTCTTGCAGCTGGTGAGACTGTAAATGCCGCCATGACATCACTCCCGAGACGGTCTTCCCATGGCGCGTATGCCTCCAGCGGACCAACAAAGGCGGCTCGGGTTTCGATCTTCTTCTTGTCGTCTTGGGCGTGGGCCACTACTTGCTCATACCACGGTACTTGAACCTCTCTTGGACAATCAAACTCGATCCACTTCTTGAACGAAGGAGCAACGTACGTGTCGATCGTGCTGACATGCGCTCCGTGTGTGAGCAGCAGTCTCGCGATCTCCGCCTGACCAAACGCAAACGCATACACCAACGCAGGTCCGTCGTTCCAGTGAAACGAAATGATATGCTCTTGGCCACGTTCAATCATGTACGTGACCAGAGATTTCATGCCGCGAAGACATGCCACCTGAAACACGTGAGCGAACTGGAATGCGAACGCATTGGCATCGGCGCCACTTCGACCGTTCTCCTTGATGCCGTGCCACTTGGACAGTAGCACCATCGTCATGTCTTCGAGACCTCTCTTGATAGCACAGTCGATCGCGACTTCTAAGAAGTCGAAGTATGTGACCGTGGACGAGTTGCTGACGACTGCTGCAGCCTCCGAGCGCTGATGTCCCAGCAACATCTGTACCATGTCGGTGCGATTCCAGCGGACAAGTCCAAGGAAGTTCCGGCGACATGTCGCGTACGAGTTACCCCCTTGGAGACCTGGTAACTGCAAATCGTGTAGAAGCTGCATGGTATGCTGGTCGCCCACATCGCACGCGTAGTCAAAGAGTGTTTTCTTCGGGAAGCGCCACGTGCGGATCGTCACGGGGACTCGTTTGCGCAGCTCCCATTCGGATGCAGGCTCCCGCGCAAACTTGGCTATTGAGATGCCGCGACGAGATTTCTTGCTCACGATGAAGCTAGACGAGAAGAAAAAGTGCTCAACCACCGTTTCACGTGCTGTGAGCCGCCGCTTCTCAGTTGGAGGGAAGCGCAGCGCGATGGAAAGCCATCCCGGTAGAGCGAACCAGCGATTCAACGCGCCGATGCTGAAGCTGCTGACATATGGATGCGACGACGAATCGTTTGAGTGGTCCACGATGACACTTGCATCCGCTCCAGCCTCGCGAAGAAGCTTCAACACCTCCAACCGTCCGAATCCGTATGCGTACATGAGCGGAGTATAGCCAGTGTCATCACGTCTGTCGATCTCTTGGGTAACCAACATAGAGGTCTGCAGCTTGATAACGATAGCCTTAACGAGCAGTGAGTCACCATACAGCGCAGCATAGTGAAGCAGCGTTCGCCCTTGACTGCATCTCAGCGTGAGTGCGACTGCTTTATTGCCTGGATCACCATTATCTTCTTTGTCCATCACGCTCATGAACCAACGGACAACTTGGAAGGCTGAAAAACGAGCAGCAACAAACATCGCGTGCTCCCCTTGTTGCGTGAACAAGAGTTCGCGGGAGCTGTCGCGTGAGAAAAGTGCCACGAGGATATCAACGTGATTGCGCTTTGCCGCGTGGATTGCAGCAGAGAAGCCATGGTGACACCGCGCTGCAATCGACGCACCAGCATCGATGAGTAGTGCCACTACGAGTTCGTGTCCACGGCAAACAGATAGATGTAGCGGTGTCCGACCAAGTTCATCGGCAGCATCAATACGCTCTGGTTTCTTGAGACCGGAAAGCAATACCCGGCACATCGAAACGTCTCCTCGCGCGGCAGCCAAGTGAAGAGGCGTTTGCTTCGAGCCATCTTCGCTGTCCACGTCGTCAGAACAAGCTATGACAAGTGCCTTCACAACTTCCAGCTGCGCATCAGCGACAGCGTAGTGTAAAGCTGATGCTTGACCCCACTCGTGTCGTCGACTCGCAAGCTCACGAGGGAAGCGAGCGACAAGCTCCATTGCGATTTTCCACCATCGATCTGAAACACCTGCAATCTTGGCTGTGGTTGACGCCATGGCTGTCACATATGTCAAGAGCTGTCGAATCAAATCTGCGTTGAGAACACGACTATCCGTCATAAGCAACGCGACCAAACCATCAGCATTTGCAACTTGTCGCTGACGCTGCTTGAGCTGAAGCAATCGCCAGGAAGTACGCGAGGGCGACGCCGCACAGACAACAAGCGCATTCTTCAAAAATGCTTCGCTCAACGCAATCGAGAGCTTTGCGCCATACTCCAGAAGCAATTGGACCGCCGATACCTCTGCTGTCTGCATGGCGAAACGAAGTGACGTCGATGCCACCAGTAGCTCTTGGGGTTCTTGAGAATCAGTCACGATCGCTCCGGCTTCTAGCAACTCCCGCGCAATTTCGAGATTGTACGGAGGCTGCTGACCAAAGCAAGCTATTAACGCTTGACCGAGCACAGTTCTGAGCTTCGCAGGCTCGGTGGCTTGATCGCGCCAGGCATTGAGAATACACCGTAGTACGACAACACCGAACGAATCTTTTCGGCGGGCGGCGATCACTAAAGGTGTCTCCTTGGCAGAATTTTCGTCTTGGACAGACGCTCCGGCATCCAGTAGGACCTGCATGGCTAACGGCTCGCAGTGCTCTGATACAAGGTGCAGCATCGTGCTTCCCGCCGCCTCTTTCGGATATCGCAGGATCAAGCCGAGAAACTTGTGAATGAGAAATCCATTTGTCTGTGATCGAGGAACACCATAGCAGCTCATCGCACTCAGATTTCTCCATCGACACGCAGTTGTATTCGTGATCCAGCTCGTCGAATGCCGTATATTTGTGAAATTGATTTCGATTCTTGCGGCAGCGGATCCACCGATCGCGTCAAATAGATTAGACGAACGCAGAGCCAATAGCACGAAGGACTCCAATGCCGCATGCTTGCCTGCATACCAAATAGGGCACCGAACTTGTGGAAGCTCGCTCAGCTTCAGATTTGAGGGCACACCGACATCGAGAAGGAAGCGCAACAGCTCCACCTGGTTTGCGAGGGCCGCGCGATGCATTATCAAACAACAAGACGAGGCGCGAACGATTATCGCTTTCCAAGCATTCAGAGGATTCAAGAACATCGCTGCGTGCTGCACGAATAGTGCATCGAGGACATCCCACAACTCAAACTGCGAGCAAATAATGAGCGTCTTGAGCACGTCATCAAATGACAAGACGCGAAAAAACAAGTCAAAATCTGCAATATATGGTACGAGCACCCGTAAGAGTTCTCGAGATGATGGAACCACGCGGTGCTTCGGAACTCTGGGCCGTGTGAGCGAATTCAGTTGCAACGTGGGACGACCTCGAGGCTTCCCTGCGGGATGCGTTTCTCGTGTTGTCAACCCGCGCTCTGCGACTGACCAGCTCATGCCTTGAAGCACTGCAACTAACGTGACAAAGTTGGGTCGAGCTCCATGCTTGATGAGTAGCAAGAAGCCTTCTACGAAATGTTGAGCCGCTGACACATTCAAGGCCGCCTCGAAGTCGCCTGGTGTGTCGCGCTGGTTGTAGCCACCCCCCTCTTCTCCTTGTCCATCGCCGGAAACGAGGAACGATAACACAGCTAGTTGCTTCTTCCGACAAGCCGCTTCGAGAAGACTCTCCATCTGCCGTCCCTCGCTAGAAAATAAACGAGGAAAATTCCATTGCGCCAAGCGTGAAAAGTGCCTGACAACATCCAAGTGACCAGTTAGAACAGCTACATGCACCGCTGTCTCCGCGAGCCACTCAATTGGAACAGTAAGTTGCAGTTTCGACTGGGTGGAGCTCTCGAGCCGAAAAGGTTGAATCATGCTGTATCCAGCTTGAGTGAGGACTTCAACGTTGCTCGTGTATCCAAGCGCAGCTTCAATGTGTAGTAGAGGCACATTCGAGTTGATGCTCATCTGAAGGTGAGAAAGCATGTTGATGAGAAGCCGGTCTGAATGGGGACTTTTTCCCTCGCGAAGAGATCCAAAGACTTTATATGGTTGAGAAAACGCGAAGAATTTGTCTCGCAAACTCTTCGGGAGTTTCTCATGAACGAGTACGTGAACAATTCGACGAATTGGAACCTCGTCTCGCTGATGTGGTCTTTCCGGCCGACGCACTATGCAGAGCGGCAACGTTTGCAGCGGCTGCGCACCAAGTACTAGAAGTTTCGCAGCTGTCTTGATGTGGCCGTTTGCCAGCGCAAAATAGAGTGCACCATACTTGAAGGAATACTCATATCTCGATCTATTGACAGAACGAGCGCCGGGAAATCGTCGGTGATGTTCCACGAGACAGTTTACGTTCATGCCTGCGGCAACAAGAGCGATGACGACACTGGTTTCCCCGGCAGTGGCAGCTAAATGAAGAGCGTTCATCTCGCTCGTCGTCGATGTATTTGGCATCGATACTTGATGGGTTAGCAGCATACGAGCCAAGTCCCAGTACCCGAGTTGGCATGCCAGCTCGACGTCGTGACGGGTGATGAGACTGCTTCCAGCACTACCACTCGGGGTGCTCGTGTTGATTGCGTACTCAGCGATCATCGACGATATCCGACGAAAGGACTCCCACTTATGGCGCATACCTGCTCGATTGATCGTCGAGCGCTCTTCCTGAGAGCAAAATACACGCAGCATCGATGCCAAAGATAATGCAAACGTCAATGGTGACACCACCTTTGCAATCACAGGGATGACTTGAGAAGCACCTCGCCAATGCTGACGTCGGTTCAGATGCTTCCGGCTTCTAAACGCCGGTACATCACCAGTGGACAAGCAAACGCCAAACGACGTTGGATGATCGACTTGAACGTTGCACACAGCACACGCGTCAGCACCACTCCGCAGCAACAAATCAACCATCGGAGCACTCCCTGACCGAATAGCGAAAAAAAGTGGGGATTCAACGTTCTGTGGCACTGCTTGCTCATTAACATCAGCACCCTCCTTGATCAGCCGCGCTGCACCAGCCATGTGGGCGACTAACGACGAGAAATGAAGCGCCGAGTAGGAATTTCGGGGAAAGTAGTCGTGCTGTGCACCAGCCTCAAGAAGGAAGTCGAGCAAGGCAAGGTTCCCAAACCACGCTGCACATGCTAGTGGTGTCTCCCCCGTAGTTTCGTTCGGTAAGTTGGGGTTCGCACCAAGTTGCACGAGTGTCCGCACCAACGCCAAATCGGTGGGTTCCCTATCCTGACTCCCCGTTTCGTCAGATCGCTTACAAATTCTCTTGCACTCGTAGAGTAGAACTGGATCACCACTCTGCGGGTGGACCATGTTGATCTCGTACTTCAGGCGCGCAAGAAGTCTGCAAATCTCAACCGCAATACTAAGGTTCTTGGTGGCTACGTCAATAGCAAGATGATAAACGGGTGCGACAGAGATTTTCGTTCGCTTGTCGTTTGAATTGGCCATCATCTTGCTCCTTGTCAGTAGCTCGATAATCTGCAATCGACTGGTGAAATCTCGCGAAGAGAGTTTGCACTGCTGGAGAAGGAGCTCGATTGGCATCAAAACGTCAAATTGAGTCGAGAGATCGACGGACTGAATTCGCTGTCGCAGATTCAAAGGACTTGCTGGGTCTTGCTCACCGTAGCGTTTCCAGTACGACCCAATCATGTGATCTGCCCCTTTTTTCAGTTTGTACGTGTGGCACGACACTTCGGAGTGCGCACCGGCTTCCAACAGCGCTGACACGACCTGTACATTGCCATCGATACAGGCGTAGTGCAGAGCGGTGAAACCGTGAACATCTTGAAAATCGACGATTTTCGCATGGTCCTGGGATGAGTCCACGAGAACCTTGACTAGTTTGAGTGCTATCGTAGAATGATGATACTCTACAGCATAGTGAAGCGGTGTTTTTCCCGTTGAATTTTGTAGACGGATGGTCCCTGGAAACTTGAACACGAGGCAGATCGCAATCTTTTCGAAGCCTTTCCTCGCTGCAATGTGCAGAGGAAGTTCTCCATGTTGGTCCTGAATGTACGCGTCTGCACCTAGTTTAAGTAGTTGGTCAACAATGGCAGTATGGCCTTGCTCCGTCGCTTCATGTAGCGCTGTGCGACCGAGCTCTTCGAGCTGAGCATTGATGTATGCCGCCGTTGGTCTTTTCTCGAGATCGACGAGTCGTTGCAAGCGAAGAAGGTTTCCCTCTCGGCATGCTGTGAAGAAATCACCGTATACTTGTTTCTCCAGCTCAAGACAGTTGCTTCTGTCATAGCAATCACCAATGAGGAGCTGATGCAAGGTATATCGATCCCAAAGCACATCGATCACTTGACGGATTCTGTGATACTTCTGATCACCAATTATTGAGTTTTGCCCTGGAAGTGGCGACCTTCTCTGGGTGGATTTGGTAGGAAGCATGTGACTTGGCCGAGTTTGGTTGAATAGAAGGGCTGCAGTCTCAAGGGCGCAATAGAGCGGTGACTTGCCTTCAGCGTTGAGAATCCCAGGCGACGCTCCTTCCCGAATGAGTGCACTCACTTCCTTCAACCTTCCACGACGCGCCGCGTGGTGTAATGGGGTATCACCGCGAGAGTCACCCAAGTTTCGCAAAACACGTTGCTTTAGTAAGCACTCAAGAAGCTGATTGTGACCATACTCAGCAGCATCATGCAACATTGTTCTGCCAAGAACATCTCGACGATTGAGTGTGATCAAGTCTTGAGTAATGCCATGAACGTGATGGTAAATGTACTCGAAGTGACTTTCACTCTCACCAATTGAGAATTCGTACTCGGATAAGCGTGATGGCGTCACATAATACTCCGCCCTTTTTGTCTTGGTGACCGATGTTGGGGAATCTGGATTTGTCAGCTCATCATCGACCTCATCTTGGACGTTGACGTTGATGAACGCTTCTAGGGGTCGTATGACAATGACGGGAAATACTTCAACTTCATCCTCCTCCAGCTTCACATTTGAGACAGGAACAAATGACCCCAACACGATTCTCCCATCCGACATTCTGGGTGGGGCCTGAAGCTCCAACTTGATTGGAAGGACCGTGACTTGGAGCTTGGTGTGCTGTCTTGCCGGTGGAGCTCGTGTCGGTGACATGATTACCCTTTGTTTTCTCCTGATTGAAACGAGCCGTGATGGAAGACTTGATTCGCCGTCTTCGACCTTTATCAGAACTGTCGTCCGCGGCTTATTGCTTAACACTTTAGATTTGTTGAGTCCCGACATATTTGCTGAGCTGGGTTTGTTCTCTTTGTCTGGAATGGAACCAATTCTGTTCTCATCGACCTTCTGAAGTGCATCCATGGCAATCACGCGAGCTTTCCACCTTATCTTCTTCTCACGAAAATCTTTAGCTTCCTTTAGCTCTTGTAGCGTAGATATATGTCGCCCAACAGGCACATTCTCAGTTGCTGCGGTTGTGGATGGACGGCTTGCGATTCCGACTGACTCTTCTTCGAGTAGGGGCGATATCAGGTGCCCCCTATGATCCTTCACCACAATTCTTTGAGACTCAGCTTTTGCAACGAGACGCAATCGTTTCTGGATCTCACTTTTTGTCCTAGCCATGACTTTTGCTTGATCGTAAACCCACTCTCCACTCCAGTTCTCTGCCACACACCAATTTATAACCCTTTTGAGGGAATTGTCCCCGTCTTTTCGTCGTAATCGAAAACGAAAATGCCTGTAGACTGGACTGATGTCTGTGACCTTCTTCTTGTAGCGTGGTAGCTTGTTGCCCATGTATCGATACTCGAATGGATTTGGTCGCTTCGGACAGTCAATTCTGCGGTTGTTTGCAGTCGCAAGGGTGCGAACTCCAGGAGATCCCCGTAGAGCGAAAGGTACAATAGACCAGCTTTTACGGTCACTTTCCCACACCTTCTTCACTTCGTGCCCTTGGCACAAGAAGACGAAATCTGATGGCAAAGAATGGAGTTGAACAGCAGCTAACTCACGCAGGCGTCGGAGAGATACGTTCTTCATGTCTGCTTCTGTGTGAAACTCGACTGTTCCGAGAAACTCGTTGTCTTTTTCGAGAAGGATGTACAGTTTAGGCTTATCTGCACAACCATTTCAGTCGCACCGAGATGAAATCAGCGAACTGAATCGAGTGGCAATCTCACCTTCTCCGGTGCAGAGCTTGGTGTAGTGAACAGCAAAAGGATCCGTGAGCAAGAATTTGCAAAGGGTCTGCTTGTCGACTGTACTTTCTTGAACGGCAACGGCTTGAAGGATTTGTCGAACGTAGAACATTGCATCTTGTTGTTGTGGTTGTACCTGATGTCAAGAGGAAATGCGAAATTCAAAACCACACTCAATCCTTGATTGAACGTTGAATGATCTTACCGCGTAACGAAAGATCTTCATCACGGCGCGAGCAGCGGCTCCAAACACTGCGACACAGGTAGCAGTCAGTGGTCAGTCGGACGTTCCGTTGTCTTGCAGGAGTCTTTCATAAAACCTGTGACAACGTCGGCGGATGTGATCGACCCGTTTCCATTCAGATCGATGACGTCGAATATCGCTGTTGGTCCACGAAGAGGGGAGTCGTTAGACAGGCCCCATTCACTGCCGCGGTGCGGTCCTCATCATCGTCGCACCTTCAAACCGTCGCAGCATACTCGGTGCCTGACAGACGAGAATGATCGCGATCACAATCTCCATGGCGTCGACCATATGATGCACCCTCGTCGGTGTGCGCGGCATGAACAGGCGCACGAGGTCGTGAATGAACGCCTCGTCCCTGATACCCAGGATCGCTGCCACGCCGACGGCGTCAACACAGTGGCGCTTGGTGAGCGCTCGGTAGCGCTCCATGACGAGCGAGACATGGTCCACGTGCCACGAGCGGAACCTCCGCTGGAAGAACGGCGCCATGTCCAGCACATCGTTGGCCTGCGGCAGCGGCCGCGAGCTCTTGAGCCCCATCGTCGCGCAAGTTGAAGTGCATGCGTCTTGGGGGCGGGGAGCGACAGGGCGGCGACGCCTCAAGCACCCACAAGATCCTAATGTTGTGTCGACCACATCAATTCAATTTTTACAATATGACACGCGAGAAAACCTAAAATCTGAGTTCGCTTCAAGCTTCCGTGGTTGGTCAAGCTCCGTGTTGTGTGTGCCGCCACACCCACCACACACACAATGATTGAGTGGTGGTCATCTCCATGAGACACGCTCGCCACCTGCCGCTGCGTCCGACGCACGCGTGCTGCATGCAGCGCACCGCACTCCGTCATGACCAGCTGCGCGTCGTGAAGAGAGCAACGGTCGGGATCGTCTCCGCGCGAGAGGATGAGTATCCAGACCCCACGCTCTCCTCTCTCGATGGTCAACATTTCTTACAGCCATCTACAGTGTACTGTATCTCACGCACCAGCCCCATGTAGAGGTTGGCAGGCATTGGCAATGCGAGCAACACCGTGCGACGCGTGCGCTTCCCATTGTTGGTGAAAGTCCGCTGCGTAATCGAGGGCTGGGCGTCGCCCGGTGTGCGCTCGTTGCGAATGCTCTCTTGCTTCCGTCTCGATGGGGATGACAGCGTTATCGGTCGTTTAATCCAGCTCTTTTGGGACATGCTTTCGTCTCCTCCATTCTCACCATCGACGAAGACGGCGTGGAAGGCGGGCGAACGCGGAGAAGGGCATCGCGGTCTGTCTGCCATCGCTGCGGTCGGCGCAGTTCGATGTCCAGCGCCAGCTCCCGAGCAATCCAAATCAAAGCCAAGCGGAGGCTGCAACTTGCAGTGGTGTGGGGCGCCCCTGCCTCTGTCTCATTGGGGCCAGCAGGTGAGCAGCGCGTGAGTTACGACAGGACAGCGACGAAGCGACAGGCTACACAACCATGTTGAATGGCCAATGATGTGAGCGCGCGACCCACATGGTGGCTGTGGCCGATCGCGGCAGACACGATCGTCGACCGAGTCGTCTCTTGCCCAGAGAAGGACGAGCCTCAGCACGGTTGTTTGGTGTGCAAAACGCGACACCAAAGAAGAGCGCCAGCTCCTGACCGATTTGCGCGCTCAGATCATGTTGTGCGTGCCCAGTTCGCTGCCACCCGCGTGGCTGGTGATCCGCGATCAAGCTCCTCCATTGCCATGTCTGTGTGCCTCGCTCGAGGAAAGTCAACACTGACAAGGGCGGACCGAGCTGCCTCCGTCTCTCATTTGCGTGAATGCTCGCGCATCGCTCCGCTACTCTACGCTCTGCTTCTCCTCGGGTCGATAACACTTTCAGTTTTTCCTGGTGCCCACAGCTCGCGACTTTTCTGCTGTGATCGCCACCGACACTGGAGTCATGAACGGCAACGTCCAGAACCACCAAGCGCACGTCCTCACGAAGGAGGACGTCCTCGGTATGCCCAGCCGCCCGCACGCGCCGAGCGCTCCCATCGTGCTTTTCAACAGCGATGAGTTCGACTCCCTCGAGTCGCCAGCCAAGCTGTCCGACACCGGAGTGGTCGACGCGTCCGACCGCTACGTCGCCGGTGAGGAGTTCTACAACTATGAGCTGTATGGCAGTCTGCGCAAGGGTCGACCCGTGTCGTGGTTCTCGTGGGATAACATTGGTCTCATGGCCGCCGCGTTCTCGTCGGCGTTCTCGTACGTCTGCCTTGAGAACCTGACGCGTCCGATGATCGCGACGCAGCTGAACCTGTCTCAGGAAGAAAACGCGGCCGTGCTGCGTCTCGTCGAGCTGCCGATGACGCTCAGTTTCTTCGTCGGCCTGCTGTGTGACAGCTACCCGCTCATGGGACTTCGACGCAAGGGCTACTGGGTCGTCGGCTGTGTGCTCAACGGTGTCAGTGTGCTGGTGATCGCGGCGCTGTGCGCGCACTTTGAGTCGGAAGGACGCAAGGAAACCAACGCTGGACTCGTATTGTTCACGATTGTTATGATCGCGTGCGCCAGTTTCGGGTGTATCATCACGTTCGTGTGCATCCACACGCGCACGATCGAGCTCTCGCAGCGCGAACCGCTGCGCACGCGTGGCCTCATTCAAGCCGACTACCTCATCTTCCGCCGCTTCAACTCGATGGCGGCGTCGACGTTCAACTACCTGACAATTGGCACGGGTCAGACGTTCAACGTGAGAATGTCCACGACGATGATCATCCTCGTGTGCATCACGACGCTGCCGATGCCGATCGTGCTGCGGTACTGGCAAGAGGAGCACTACGCGTTGTCCATGACTGTCAAGGCGCGCGCCCGCATCTTCTGGAAGATCATGCAGCAGAAGGCCGTGTGGCGCATCATGGCATTCATCTCGATCTTTGGCTTCTTCCTGACGATCCGCTTCAACGAGCCCGCCGCCGTCGTGCGTCGCTGGGCCAGTGCCTCGCACGACAATGTGCTGCTGATCAAGACGATCCAGGACATCATGATGCTGATCATGTACTTCTCGTGGCGCACGTGGTTCCTCAACTCGCGCTGGCGGCTTTTCTTCGGTGTCGCGCCGTTCCTGTATGTGGTGCCGCAGTTCCTCGCGACGCTGTTTGTGTCACTCGATATCACGCGTAACCACTACTTCTACCGTATTCTGGTGGCCATTTCCGACATGACCGGCGGTATCACGACGCTCACGAACGTCGTGCCGCTGACGGAGATCATCCAGGAGGGATCGGAGGGCGCGACCGTCGGTCTCGTGATGTCGCTGCAGCGTCTGCTCACGGTCTTTGTGAACACGAACGCGCAGGGGCTGTTCCGCGGCTCCAACTTCTACGACCCGACGCTCATCCCGCTCGACACGACCGGCATTCGGTGGGACATTGTGCTCACGCTCATGCTGAGCTACGGCATCAACATCTTGTCGCTGCTTGGCCTCTTCTTCCTGCCGTGCCAGAAGCTCGACGCCCAGCAGCTCCGCATGTACGGCGGCTTCACCAAGGCGGCGAGCTCGGCGATCGTCGCGTTCTGTCTGATGCTCTTCGTCTACTCGCTCGTGATCAACATCATGACGTTTGTGCCTAGTTTGTCCTGCTACCCGATCGCAGGTGGCAAGGGATGCATGTAAATCTTCAAATGCCGTTAACGCCTCCAGTCAAACAAAGATCCTTTCAATTCTCTTCCACACGGAACGCTCTCCTCTCGTTCATCACTACAGTACGGTACTGAAGTGCGTTGCCATTGACGGACTGGCTGGCGACATGGTACAGAAGCGCTGCTCCCAAGGGAGCCTCCCTTGCCACTCGTGCAGCAAGCGAGTGGCTCCCAGTGTCGCCAGGATTTCGTCGAGAGCAACTTCAACACGCAGCGAACGGGCACACAGCCACGCTCCATCAATCTGAACTCTGCTGCCGACTGAACCTGTTGACAGTTCTGCCTGTCAACTGCAACGAACCACTGGCTCCACTTGATCAGTCACTCGCCTGTCATCGTCGTCAGCCACTTCAACAGCATATGCGCTCGAGGAATCGGTCCGTAAATGAGCTGGACTCGCACACAGACAAGGAAGGAACGAACGAGGTGCCAGTGTGTGGCGAGTCCCTCCTCCAACGTGCATCACACGAGCAGTGAGAGAGAGAGACCTTTGGGCGGAGGGACAGCGCGATGCCGCGAACCCAATCGGAGCCTGGTCCTTTTGTCGCCCCGCCTCGTGGCACCTGTCAAACACGCGCAAACCTTGGACATCCAGGAGGGATGATGCGCTTGTCGCTTGAACTCCCCACAGTGGGACCGGCATGCATGCAGCGCCAGGGCCGCCAACACGGCCATTGGGCCATGCGCGTCGTCTTTCCTTCTTCGATCCTTCCTTCCTCCCTCCCTGTGCCTCGCTTGACATGAGCACCAGTCGGCGACTCGACCACCACAGCGGAGAGCATGTACGCGTACACGGCCAAGGAGAAGGACGCCGCCATGCGCGCGCACAGCGACCGCCGCGCGACGGACCCCGTGGGCCACGACGAGTTCGCGACGTTCGAGTCGCCGCCGGCGCATGATCTCTACGGCGTTCACCACCATCATCACTTGGCGGTGCTCGCGCATGACGAGTACGACCCGACCCGCTCGCGCTCCCACTCGCACTCGACCGGCGGCGAGCTGTACCAGCGCTCGCGGTTCGTCGCTGGTGAACAGTTTTACAACTACGAGATGTACGGCAGTCTGCGCAAGGGCGGCATCGTGACCTTCTTCTCGACCGAGTGCATCGGGCTCGCGGCCGCGACCTTCTCGTCGGCGTTCTCCTACATGTGTCTACAAAGCGTCACACGACCGTACATGGGCACGCAGCTGAACCTGACGCCGCAGCAGCGCGTCTCCGTGCAGCGCCTCGTGGAGCTCCCGATGGCGCTGAGCTTTTTCGTCGGTTTGCTGTCCGATGGGTACCCGATCCTCGGTCTGCGGCGGAAGAGCTACATGGTCGTCGGGCTGCGGCTCAACGCGCTGAGCGTCGTCGCGCTCGCTGGCATCAGCATGTACTTCGAGTCGCTCGACTCCAAGGAGCGCAGCAGTCCGCTCGTCGTGATGGCGATCGTCATGATCTCGCTCGCCAGCTTTGGCTGCATCACGACGTACATCTGCGTGCAGACGCGCGTCGTCGAGCTGTCGCAGCGCGAGCCATTGCGCGTGCGGGGCGCCATCATCGCCGAGTACCTCGTGTTCCGTCGGCTCACGTCGCTGTGCTCGACGCTCTTCTCGTACGCCACGATGGGCTCGACCGAAGTGAACCCGAACGTCGCGTTCTCGACCGCGATGCTCGTGCTCGCGTTCATCTCGGTGCTGCCGCTGCCGATCATCCTGCGGTTCTGGAAGGAAGAGCACTACAACCTGCCGACGTCGTTCAAGGTGCGCGCGCAGATCTTCTGGAAGATCATGCAGCAGAAAGCAGTGTGGCGCACGATCGCGTTCATCGCATTCTTCGCGCTGTTTCTGGGCGTGCGCTTCATGGACTCCGCCAACGTCATCCGCAACTGGGCAGGCGCGATGACCGACAACCCGCAGCTCGTGCGCACGATCCAGGACGCCGTCGTCATCGTGACGATCCTCGCGTGGCGGTCTTTCTTCATGAACAGTCTCTGGCGACGCTTCTTCTGCTGGGCGCCGCTCTTCCTGACGCTGCCCAACCTGCTCGTCTCGAGCCTCGTCGCCATGGACGTCGAGCGCAACCGCTACGTTTACCGCGCGCTGGTGTCCGTGTCCAACATCGCGGACGGCATCACGAGTCTCAACCCGATCGTGCCGCTGGTCGAGATCATCCAGGAGGGATCCGAGGGCGCGACCGTCGGGCTCGTGCTTTCTCTGCAGCGGCTCATCAGCGTGTTTGTCAACACGAACGCGCAAGGGCTTTTCCGTGGCTCCAACTTTTACGACGTCGCCGCCGTCAAGCGTGACACGCACGCGGTGCGCGTCGACGTGCTGCTCTCGCTCGTGCTCAACTATGGCATCAACCTCGTCGCGCTGGTCGGGTTGTTCTTCCTGCCGAGCCAGAAGCTGGACGCGCAGCAGCTGCGGATGTACGGCGGCTTCACCAAGATCGCGAGCGCGTTTATCGTGGTGCTCTGCGTCACGCTCTTCGTGTACTCGACGACGATCAATGTCATGACGTTTGTGCCTGCGTTGGCGTGCTATCCACTCGTCGGTGGCAAGGGCTGCAAGTGATGGTTGGATTGACTGTGAATACACACAAGAAACCGAAGGGATCCTTTACACCACCACCAGCAGCAGGGCTCCTGATAATGGATGTCTCCTGATTCAGGGGACTCGATCTACTTCTGAGATTGATACGCAAGCGGCAGCTGCCGTTGGATAGACAGACTCTCTCTCTCGCTCGCTCACTCTCTCTGTCTGGTGAACGCGATGGAGGATCCATCGTGCAACCGATGCCCGACAACCGAGACAGACAGACAGACAAACCCCTCGACATCGTACCGTTCAATGACGTGGACTCTACATGAACATAACATGCCTTTTTGAGCAATGCATGAGCACATTATCATTGCAAATCGGTAATCAACGAGAATGAAGGCACATTCGATGAGAAAAAGAGCGAGAGAGGTGCGATAGATTGGGAAATTCGCAACGGAACTTGACGATAGTACTGCTGTCTGCGATGTGTTCATTTCCCAGTCTTCATAGACAATGGGAAAACGATGGCAACCACCAGCGCGAGAAGTGCAACTGCATTTGCGGCAATCCATCTCCACAGGCTCAACCAAATCGAATCCTGGATCATTACAAGATAAGACACTCTTTCTGCATATACATACCCCGTACATCGAAGCAAAACAGTGGTCTGAGAACTCCAGGTGCTTCAGGTTTGGCGCTACGCACCTTAAACTTCGGTTGAATTGGATGTTGGAATAGGTAATCCTCTTCGTTGAAATGGGCGGGTCTCCGGTCTGGCAGCGTTTGCAAGACGGTTGTACGCTCGTTCCCACCGCCTTGAAAACCAACAACGACACCTTGAAAGTGACCATGTTGTTCACGAACTTTCTGCATCACCTCGGTGAACATCGAAGAAATCGGCATCTTGACGCCATATTTGAAGCCGTTGACGTCACAGACCCAGATCCAGACATCACGATTGTCCACCGGCACAGCTCCATCATGTGGAGAGGGCGGCACTGTCTCGGCCTCCATCAAAGGCGACGCGCTCATTTCCTTTGCTTTCTGATTCTCGAGAGAACAGAGCGAAGATCCAGGACATGTACCGTATAAGACAAATGTTACCGTAGACGACACATTATCTTGATTTTCAAGTTCATGTAAAGCTCGTCGTGATGGCGATCGTCATGATCTCGCTCGCCAGCTTTGGCTGCATCACGACGTACATCTGCGTGCAGACGCGCGTCGTCGAGCTGTCGCAGCGCGAGCCATTGCGCGTGCGGGGCGCCATCATCGCCGAGTACCTCGTGTTCCGTCGGCTCACGTCGCTGTGCTCGACGCTCTTCTCGTACGCCACGATGGGCTCGACCGAAGTGAACCCGAACGTCGCGTTCTCGACCGCGATGCTCGTGCTCGCGTTCATCTCGGTGCTGCCGCTGCCGATCATCCTGCGGTTCTGGAAGGAAGAGCACTACAACCTGCCGACGTCGTTCAAGGTGCGCGCGCAGATCTTCTGGAAGATCATGCAGCAGAAAGCAGTGTGGCGCACGATCGCGTTCATCGCATTCTTCGCGCTGTTTCTGGGCGTGCGCTTCATGGACTCCGCCAACGTCATCCGCAACTGGGCAGGCGCGATGACCGACAACCCGCAGCTCGTGCGCACGATCCAGGACGCCGTCGTCATCGTGACGATCCTTGCGTGGCGGTCTTTCTTCATGAACAGTCTCTGGCGACGCTTCTTCTGCTGGGCGCCGCTCTTCCTGACGCTGCCCAACCTGCTCGTCTCGAGCCTCGTCGCCATGGACGTCGAGCGCAACCGGTACGTTTACCGCGCGCTGGTGTCCGTGTCCAACATCGCGGACGGCATCACGAGTCTCAACCCGATCGTGCCGCTGGTCGAGATCATCCAGGAGGGATCCGAGGGTGCGACCGTCGGGCTCGTGCTTTCTCTGCAGCGGCTCATCAGCGTGTTTGTCAACACGAACGCGCAAGGGCTTTTCCGTGGCTCCAACTTTTACGACGTCGCCGCCGTCAAGCGTGACACGCACGCGGTGCGCGTCGACGTGCTGCTCTCGCTCGTGCTCAACTATGGCATCAACCTCGTCGCGCTGGTCGGGTTGTTCTTCCTGCCGAGCCAGAAGTTGGACGCGCAGCAGCTGCGGATGTACGGCGGCTTCACCAAGATCGCGAGCGCGTTTATCGTGGTGCTCTGCGTCACGCTCTTCGTGTACTCGACGACGATCAATGTCATGACGTTTGTGCCTGCGTTGGCGTGCTATCCACTCGTCGGTGGCAAGGGCTGCACGTGATGGTTGGATTGACTGTGAATACACACGAGAAACCGAAGGGATCCTTTACACCACCACCACCAATCGTCATCCATTATCAGGAGACTCGATCTACGTCTGAGATTGATACGCAAGCGGCAGCTGCCGTTGGGTAGACAGACTCTCTCTCCCTCTCTCTCTCTCGTTCGCTCACTCTCTCTGTCTAGTGAACGCGATGGAGGATCCATCGTGCAACCGATGCCCGACAACCGAGACAGACAGACAGACAGACAAACCTCACAACACTGAACTGTAGGACCAGGTGGACTCCACCACTTGGAGAGGGTCTGCCGTCTGCATCCAGGTTCGGTGCATGTACATTGCGCGATACATATATGTGTCCGCCTGTGACGAGATCCAGAGATCCTCGACAACGACAGCAGCACTGGTCTGCGATGCATGATGCGTGATCCGCTCGACGCGATCGCACTCGCGTCACGGGGACGAGGCCACGACAAGGGACGTGGAGGTGAGGGGCGCCGCCACCCGGTGGTTACAGCTGCAGTCCCGCCCATGTGGCACGCGTGTCGCCTCGCCGTGACACGCACACCGTTCCTTACCAGATTTAGTCGAGACGCGGAGGGATGACCTGCCATTCGCCAACTGACGCACCTCTTCGTCGACGGGGTCTGCAACGGCGTGAATGCATAGCCGTCCGGTGCGGTTGAGCTGACCCTGCCACTTGCTCTCTCATCCTCTGTCACTGGATCGACTCGCTCTTCGCGTTTGGCGGTGCTGCCACAGTCGGTCTCTGCTGTGGCTGCTGGCGGTTTGGCTTGGCTGGTTGGCTGTCTCGTCCTCCTCGACTGCTGCCACGCAGGAACATTTCTCAACCACCAGCGCACTGGATTCTGCGAGGCCATCACGTGAGCGTCTCGTGCCGTCGTCGCGTGTGTACACAGTACATTCGTCTTCCTTCAACCTCTTCCTTGTCTCCATTCGCGCGTTCGTCTCTTTGCCGTCATGTACCTCTACCAAGGCAGCGGCAGCACCGAGTCGAACGACAGCATCCCACACTTGGGGCGCCGTCCGACGGACCCCGACACACGGCCGCTCCACGCCGACTTTGACCCGTTCGAATCGCCATCGCATGACGGTGGTATGGTCCCGGCGAAGGACCGCGCGCTGCAAGCCAAGACCCTGAACGGAGGCGGAGAGATGGAGGAAGGCCGCTTCGTCGCCGGCGAGCAGTTTTACAACTACGAGATGTACGGCAGTCTGCGCCGTGGCGATGTCGTCAAGTTCATCTCGATGGAGTCCTTTGGACTTGTCGCGGCGACCTTCACGTCCGTGATCTCGTACCAGTGTCTACAGAGCACAGCGCGTCCGTACATGGGCACGCAGCTGAACCTCACGCCGCAGCAGAATGTCGCCGTGCTTCGACTGGTCGAACTCCCGATGGCTCTCGCGTTCTTCTTTGGTCTGCTTTCCGATGGGTACCCGATCCGAGGACTTCGTCGAAAGGGCTACATGGTGCTCGGGCTCGTGCTCAATGCGATCAGTGTCGTGATCCTCGGTGTCATTTCAGCGTACTTTGAGTCGCTTCAGACCAAGGAACGTAGCGCTGGACTTGTCGTGCTCTCGATTATCATGGTCTCGACCGCGAGTGTCGGCTGCATCATCACGTACATCTGCGTGCAGACGCGCGTGATCGAACTAGCCCAGCGCGAGCCGCTGCAGATCCGCGGCTCCATCATCGCGGAGTATCTGGTGTTCCGTCGTCTCACGTCGCTGGTCGGCACCATGTTTACGTTCGCGACCATGGGCAAGGACGCCAATACACCGCGCGTCGAGTTCTCGACCGCCATGTTCCTGCTCGCGCTTATCTGCGCGCTGCCGTTGCCGATCATCATCCGGTTCTGGAAGGAGGAGTACTACAACCTGCCGACGTCGCTCAAGATCCGTGGTCAGATCTTCTGGAAGATCATGCAGCAAAAAGCTGTGTGGCGCATTCTCGCGTTCATCGCGCTGTCGGCGTTCTTCATGGGCATCCGATTCAGCGACTCGACGGCCGTGCTGCGCAAGTGGTCGGGCACCGACAAGGACAACACGCATGTCGTCAAGTCGATCTCAGATCTCACGGCCGTGTTCACGATCCTGCTCTGGCGGTTTTTCTTCATGAACACGTTGTGGCGCCGCTTCTTCGCGTGGGCGCCGGTCATGCTCGCGCTGCCGAGCATTCTCTCGTCGATCCTAACGACCATGGATATCAGTCGCGACCGCTACTTGAACCGAGTGATCATTTCGTTCGCCGAGGTCGCGGGTGGCATCAACATGCTCAACGCCGTGATCCCGCTGACCGAGATCATCCAGGAGGGCTCCGAGGCCGCGACGATGGGCCTCGTGTTCACGATTCAGCGCGTGATCGGCATCTTCGTCAACACGAACGCGCAGGGACTCTTCAGTGGCGATAACTTCTACGACCCGAAGCAGATCAAGCTGGACACGAGCGCCGTGCGCACCGATGTGCTGCTCTCGCTTTTGCTCAACTACGGCATCAACTTGCTCGCGCTTGTCGCACTTGTGTTCCTGCCGCACCAGAAGCTCGACGCTCAGCAACTCCGCATGTACGGCGGCTTCACCAAGGCCGCGAGCTCGGCGATCGTCATCTTTGCGCTGTCCTTCTTCCTGTACTCGCTGACGATCAACGTCATGACGTTCGTGCCGAGTCTGTCTTGCTATCCGCTCGTCGGTGGCAAGGGATGCCCGTGAGCCGGAGGAAGCGAGTGTGTACAGTAGCTCCAGTGCAATACAGTAACGGTCGGTTGTCTGTCACTCACTCACTCTCTCTGTCCCTATCTCCTCCTTCCCTGAATGGGAGGCAAAGGATCGCGGCCACCGGTGGCCACAACGGGCTTAAGAGCAAACGCACTGCGACAATCGTAGCGTTGCTGCTGGCTGCGTCATCATTACGTCCTCGCATGCGACTTAATTAGGCGACGCTATGGGCATCACAGGTCTCTTGCATCCAGCGCCAGACAAGTTGCGCTCGGATGAAGAGGAGCGGCCATGGCCGCCGCTCTCTTGCTCTCCTGAGGTGGACAGAATGCCCGCCGCGCAAATAAATGTCCCACGAATGTACAGCACAAGCGCGTTCTGAACTGAGCGTCGTGGTCAGCCCTGCAAGCGAGACACAAGACACACTTGTTGCGCTGGCTCAATCAAGCTCTGAGCCCAAAACAGCTTGAGCTCATTGAGCTCCTGCTCCTGCGCTTCTCCAGTCGAGCGCGAGACACGCCACCATCTGCACCACACGCACAGGCCAGATGAATGTCCCTTGAACACGCATGCAGCCAGTTGGCGTCTGCACGCGCTGGTGCTCCGACGGCGTTGGTGAACCCGATGGCCGCGCGGAGCCCAGATCGCCCAGAAGCACCGAGCACGCGTCGCCGAACCCAGACCGTCTGGCGGACGTGGCCACCCACCAAGCAGGGCGAGTTGATGTGGGCTCTCGTGCCTGCGCTCATTCTCACAGTCCGTGGCTCGTGCCCTCGCGCCTTCGCTCGCTCGCTTGTCTCTTCGATTGTTCTACTCGGCAGTCTCGTTCATTCTCTCTGACAGCTTTCGCGATGGACAAGTTCTTCAACAAGGGGCCGCAGACCAGCGATCTCTCCAATAGTATGGAGGAGTCACTGGATGAGCGCTACATCGCAGGAGAACAGTTCTACAACCATGAGCTGTATGGCAGTCTCCGTAAGGGCGGCGCCGTCAATTTTTTATCGATCGAGTGCGCGGGGCTCTGCGCGGCGACCGTCTCCTCGGTCTTCTCGTACTCCGCGCTGCAGACAGTGATGCGACCGCTCATGGCCACGCAGCTCGACCTCTCACGCCAGGAGCAAGTCGCCGTGCAACGACTCGTCGAGCTTCCGATGGCTTTGAGCTTTCTCATCGGTCTGCTGTCCGATAGCTACCCGATCCTTGGATTGCGCCGCAAGTCGTACATGGTGATCGGCCTTGTGATGAACGCTCTCGCGGCGATCGTGATCGCCGGTATCGCCAAGTACTTCGAGTCCAAGGGGCAACAGACCGATCGCAACGACGTGCTCGTGTTGCTCGTGATCATCATGTCGGCCATCGCGAGCTTCGGATGCATGTTCACGTACCTCTGCGTGCACACGCGCACTGTGGAGCTCTCCCAGCAGGAGCCGCTCGGCACGCGCGGCTCGATCCAGGCGACGTACCTCATCGTGCGGCGCTGCACGTCGCTCGCGACCGGCGTCTACTCGTACATCGTGCTCGGCAAGAGCGGCGACAAGCCCAACTTTGCGCTCTCGACCGCGCTTTTCGCGTCGACCATCGTGTGCGTGCTGCCACTGCCGATCATCCTCAAGTGGTGGCGCGAGGAGTACTACTCGCTGCCCATGGCGTTCAAGGCCCGCGCGCAGATCTTCTGGAGGATCATGCAGCAGAAAGCAGTGTGGCGCATCCTCGTGTTCATCGGGTTCTTCGGGTTGTTCCTCAGCATTCGCTTCCAGGACTCGGCCAACGTCATCCGCAACTGGGCAGGCGCCGCGGGCGATCACCCGCTCCTAGTTCGCTCCATCAACGACATTACGATGATCGTCGTCATGCTGGTGTGGCGCTACTACTTTATCAACCGCCCGTGGCGCGTGTTCTTCAGCCTCGCGCCGGTCTTCCAGATCGTGCCAGCGCTCGTGATCTCGATGCTCGTCGCGTTCGACGCTGTGCGCGACCGGTACCTCTACCGCTCGATCATCACGCTGACGTCTGTCTCGGACGGCATCTCGTTCCTTAACAACCTCGTGCCGCTTGTCGAGATCGTGCAGGAAGGCTCCGAGGGCGCGACCGTCGGGCTCGTGCTCTCGCTGCAGCGGCTAATCAGCATCTTTGTTAACACCAACTCACAGGGTCTCTTCCGCGGCGACAACTTCTACAACCCTCGCGAGGTCGCGAGCGACTCGGCCGCCGGACGCTCGTCCGTCGTGCTCTCGCTCGTGCTCAACTACGGACTCAACGCGCTGTGCGTCTTCGGACTATTGTTCCTACCGACGCAGAAGCTTGACGCGCAGCAGATGCGCATGTACGGTGGCTTCACCAAGGTCGCGAGCTCCGCGATCGTCGTGTTCGCGCTCTCGCTGTTCCTGTACTCGATGACGATCAACCTTATGACATTCGTCCCGAGCCTCTCGTGCACGCGGCTCGTCGGCGGCGAGGGCTGCTGAATCGCACAGCAGTCCGTCCCGTCCTCCTATAAATCGCAGTAATCTATTCCTTTCTCCACCGCACAAGACGCGAGTTCCTTCTGCATTGCAGTCTTCATGTACGTACAGTACAGACCAAGTCGGACGAGACACCGCCTCAGCCCAGCTCGGTGGATCTTTCGAAACAACGGCGAGTCGCCGCTGTTCCGGGCGAGTCGTCCGTGACGTCGGTGTGTCTGTCTGTTCGAACGATCTTCGTCCAGTCTGTCGATGTGCACCAGCAGCCAATCACGCGCACTGAGACGACGTGCCTGCCTCCGGTTGCATTGACTCCACCAAATCAACGGTCGCTGCTACTGTACACGATCCTGGTGGTCAACCCAAGCGGAGAAACGGCGGTTGCAGCACGTTGATGATGCTCCTCGCGACCTCTTTGTCGCGTTGCTTCGCTTTGATCTGGTGCATCGAGCGAGAGAATCTCGAGGCAAACGCAACTGCTGCCGCGCTTGTGCTTGCGTTGCGCCTGGTCTCTGACGTCATTGCCATTATGCGGAATGAAGGTCTCCGAATCCAATCCATGCGGCAGCTCGATTTCGCTGGCGTTCCTTTCTTTCTTCCTTCCTCCATTCCGTCCGTCGATCCACGCAGCTCAGTCTCGCATTCTCGATCGCCCAAAATGGCTCCACAGCACCAGTCGCGCGTCGAGCTGAACGCTGCGCTCGCCATCGGCGACGAGCCGGAGCCTGAGAACGAGAAGCGCGTCGATCGCGCTGTCTACCCGAGCACCAAGTATGAGACACCGCCGTCTTGGCGACAAAGCCTCGCGGGCTGGGCGTACGTCTCGTGGATCATGCTCGGGCCGTTTCTCGACATGATCTGGGTGATCATTCCGACGCGGTTGTTCCTGCAGTCGTCGCTGTTGTTCGGCCGCGAGGCGGTTTGGCCGCAGCGCCTGCTGCAATGGCTCGAAGAGACGTACTACTCGATGCTCGGTGGACTACTTGAGGTCGTTGGTGGCATGCAGTTTGTGGTCACCGCCGACGATCACGTCAAGGACGAAGACCTGACGTTCCCGATCGACGAGCACACGCTGCTGATCTCGAACCATCGCACCGAGATTGATTGGATCTTCTTCTGGAACTTGGCCATGCGGTTCAACTGCCACGGCCGCATCCGCGTCATGATGAAGGCCATCATCCGCTGCCTCCCGGGCCCTGGATGGGCTATGCTCATGCTTGAGTACCCGTACATCAGCCGCCGCTGGGAGACTGATCAGGACCGCATCAAGACGCAGATCCAGTCGTACAAACAAAGCGCAATCGGCTCCTGGCTCTGCATGTTTCCCGAAGGCACGGCGCTGTTCCGCCGTACACTCGAGCGAAGCCAAGAGTTCGCGCGGGAGCGCGGAGAACCCGTGTGGAGTTATGTGCTACACCCACGCGTGCGAGGTTTTGAGCTCTGTATGAATGAGCTCGATCCTAGCAACGTACTCGACGTCACAGTGGCGTATCCTGAGCTCCAAGACGGCGTGCGGCCGTCTCCGGTGCGTGATGAGCCCTTTATGTTGTGGATAACGATGAACTGATGGATAACGCTGTGCTCCTAGCTTCGACTTGTGCGTGGGCAGTTCCCTACTGCCGTCCACGTGCATCTGTCCAAGTACTCGCGCAAGGAGATGGCGCTTCACAAGGATTCGATGGACAAATGGTAGGTGCTCTTTACAGCAACGACATCTCACGAGTGCCCTTGAACCTCACGACGTCGCTCTGCAGGCTGAAGGCGAAGTTCCAGGACAAGGAAGAACGACTACGCGCGTTCTACGAGTCGGGGCGCTTCACTGGGCGTCCCGTCGATATCTGCGAGACCGCGATTCCCAAGGCTGTCGCGAAGGGCGTTGCGTTTCACGCGCTGCTGCTTGTCTGGACCGTCGTTGGCTGTGTGTACTCACCGCTGATCTCGTTCCTCTGGCTTTCGTTCTGCATGGCCGTTGTCGTGCACCGCATCCACGTGTTCGGGAGCTGAGCAAAATACGATGAATGCCCTGTATAACAGCAATGCATTGCCTAGCGTTTGCATGAACATCCGCCTACTATATCATGTCGTCTCGAGATCGCTGCAACCGAGCCTTTCTCGACTCGGGAGGAGACGGCGTCAGCGAGATACCACCACAACGCAGTCGCAGCTCGATACAGCGTCGCTGAACCTGCTGTACAGTGCGCCCCGTAAGCGCCTGAGCGAGCATCTCGGCTGTGTCGCCCTGCCGCTGCCGCAGCAGACTGTCCTCTGCGTCAGAGAAGAGTGCGCCACGGTAGAAGTCGGAGCTGTGGTCGACTGTCGCTGTCTCTGTGTCGCCGTTGTTAAGGTTGCGACCTGGTGCGTAGCGGTGCACGGGACCTGTTGTCTGGCGCTGGTAGCGAGCGCTGCCACACTGCGCACAAAACAACAGCAAAAGATAAAGCAGCAGCAGTGGCGCGATGCCGCCGCTTGGTCGTCGCATGGCTCTTTGTTGCTCTGTGTGTGTGGCTGTCCAAGATCTCGCTTTGAACAAAGGGCGCCTGCTCGCTGGCTGCCTCGGCTGTGTCAACAGTCGCCAGCGAGACGCCACTGGCGACTCGGCAGTGGCAAGCGGCCATCCATCGCGATCTGTCCCGGTGTCCATCCGTCCATGCTCGATGCTCCATCCCATGAGCCAACCACTGCTTATGCGTCCACGACAATCGATATTCGGTGGCGGTGCCCTCACGGCATCGTGTGCTCGCGACTGAGTGGACCAGCTGAACACGTCACCAACACGCAATCAAGCACCGTCGGGAAATGGTGTATCAACGCATCCACCGCACAGGATTGCCCATGCGACGAAAGTGTCAGCGACACTCCTGCTGTCTTGCAAGGCAAACCTGTTGTGTCCAGACCGCCATCTATTCGACGGCTCGAAAAAACTGCTGCGAGCAGTTGCGTCTCCATCGACCCCACGGCGGTTCCCGATTCAGTCAACTTGCTGCAAACTTTAGGTGCTGTAATCTAGTTGCCATCCATCCGCCGACGCGTCTGAAAGCGGATCTCTCTGGCGCGATTCTCTACAGGACTCGTTCGCCATGCCACGCAACTGAGCATGCAGCGCCCGCACGTCGAGTCGTCCAACCTCTGCGTACATCCTCTCCTCGTTCTGATGGAATAGATCCGCATGACTGACGGACTGCACTCATTCAGCGAGAGCTTCGGAACCGCAATGACCAGATCACTTCAATCCTCGCGTGCTCCAGCTGGTGCTGCAGTGCAGCGGGTCCGTCGCTCGCATCCCGAGGCGATTGGCAGAAAACGACTGGCCGTGTCGGTGTCAGATCGCGCGCTTTGCTGCAAGCCCACTTCAGCGATGTGGGTGACTCCCATCCTCTCCGGTTCTCTCGACGTCCTGGCTCTGACTGCGGTGATCGGCAACGCAACGCTGTCCCGTGTTTTGTGGGTGTGCAAGCCCTTGACGCCATTCGCCAGCTCCACGAGTGAGTTGCTCGCCTGTGCCAACAAGCGATCGCCTTCGCGAGCGTGACTGATTGAGAGCGAGTGAGACAGAGAGACTGGTCGATTGTGAGACTGACGGATCCGCAGATGCAGAGCTCTGAGCTCTGGCACACATCCTGAGCACTTCTTGTGAGACCGTCTCGTGCCGAGATAATTGCTCACGCTCCGCTGGTGTGCAGATGAGCCCTCACAGCTGAGGGAAAGAGTTCGGGGATGTGCGTCTCGAGCGGTGGACAAGCAGGAGCGCAGAGCAGAGCGGTCAAGCCACAACGCGCAACCGCAGCGTTGTCAACCAGCTTTGACAACGCACACACAGTGGGATGCCGCGCACCAGCGCGTCACACCATCTCTCTGCTGATCTTCCGCCCACACAGGCGGCCCAGACAGTCCGCCGTCGGCGCGCGCCCTCTTTGCCGGGCGCTGCATCTGCCTTTGCTTCGGACAGACCAGGCAGTTGGGCAACTTCCCTGCCTGCCAGTCTGGCGCCCGTCGCGCCTTCACTCGAGCAGAGCATCGCTTCGTTTTTCTCAGTCGACACGGAGCTGCCTCAGGCGTGTGCCCCGCGTCCAGTCCCCATTCCTCAGCAGCTGCCGCCGTTCACACTAGCCTCTCTTGGGGCGCTGCGCTCTCTCCGTCTTCCTCATGCGAACCTCGCCCAACGAGCTGTATTACGCGAGCTCCGACAAGGATCGCATGGCCACGGGCAAGACCTCACTTGCCGTCACCGACGAGGATGAAGAGGTCGTGTTCATGGCGCAGCCCACGAGCCGCGGCCCGATCCGCGACGCCGACAGCATTCTCGAGTCGGCGCCGCGCGGCCGCTTCGTCGCAGGCGAGGCTTTCTTCAACTACGCGGCGTTCGGTAGTCTGCGCGAAGGGCTGCCGGCGGTCTCACTCGGGTCCTCGCGGTATAGCGGCCTCGCGGTCAACGCCGTCGTCGCGGGCTTCGCGACCACGTTCTACTGGTACGCGGTGCGCCCATTGCTGCTGGACCACATCGCTGTGCATCACCACGAGCGCATTGAGACCGTTGACAAGCTGCTCGAGTGGCCCGGCACGTTCTCGGTCTTCATCGGTCTGCTGTCTGACTGCTTTCCCATCTTCGGGCTGCGACGCAAGTCCTACATGATTCTCGGCTGGGTCGTCTCCTGCGTCGCGACGGTCGCGATCGCCATCACATCATCGATCGGCGATGACTCGGCTGAGGTGTTTGGATACGTCTACGTGACACTCATCGTGATCGCTGCCGTGTCGTACCAGGTCTCGTGGATCGCGTCACTCGCGATGACCGTCGAGTACGCCCAGCGCGAGCATCTCTACGAACGCGGCAACCTGCAGAGCTCGTACATGCTGCTCAACTACACGGCGTCAGCGATCACACTCGCGATCGTTCCGCAACTCATCATCCCACAGGAGGACGGCTCGCTCAAGACGCACATCAGTCTCCCCGCGAGCTGCATCATCGTATCCGTGAGCGCGCTGCTGGCGATCCCGTTCCTGGCCAACAACCTCGCGGAGGAACGGTGCGAGCCGTCGGGCAAGGTCACGCTCGGTAGCCGCGTGGGCGAGCTCTGGAACGTGCTGCAGCAGAAGGTCGTGTACTGCATCTTCTTCTTCCTCGTCGGCGCGGTGTTTCTCTTCTCAGCCGAGCACGAAGACGTCGTCGCGGCGATGATGTACTGGTCGGGCATCACCACCGCCAAGCAGCGGTACATCCCGCTCCTGATGAACGTGCCCAAGATCGTCTCGCTCATATTCTGGAAGGTCGTGCTGATCAACTACGACTGGCGCAAGGTCGGCGCTGCCGGCATCTTCTTCTTCGCGCTGTGCAAGCTCGCGCTGCGCGTGCCGACGATCTACGACGGCGTGCGTGCCGACTGGTATTATTTTCTGTGGATCGCGCTGGGCGAGCTGCCGCAGTCATGGTTCGAGCTTTTCGTGCTCGTGCTGCCCAACGAGATCGCCGAGATCGGGCGCGAGGGCGTCACGATCGGACTCGTGAACTCGTTCGTGATGCTCATCTCGATCGCGGCGGCCACGCTCTGGGACTCGCTCAACGACGCCGTCGGCATCCGCATCAAGCAGAGCGACATCGCCGCCGACTCGTCGACGACGCGCGACAACGTCATGATCGCCGTCGTCGTGTACGTCGTGATCAACGTGCTGGGCGTCGCGACCGTGTGGTTCCTGCCGTCGCAGAAGCTCGACGCGCAGCAGCTTCGCGCGTTCGGCGGCTACAACAAGAACGCGCGGTCGGTCATCGTGCTCGGCTTTGTGCTGCTGCTCGCCTACGACATCCTCTCGAGCTTTGGATACATCTAACGACCAACCTATGACCAATGAACCAGCACACACATACTTGTCTCCATGGAAGGTCGGTCGTCTTTCGTGCAGATCCTTTGCTTTGCTGTTACGCGTGTACACACACACACAGACACATACTGTCCCCCTGAGGCAGGGACCTCTGATCAGGCGGACATCCACCTCCATCCATAGCGGATGGCGGAGGATGAGTGATCGTTGACGCAGCATCTCCATCGTTCTTCGCTCATGTTCCCCGAAAAAAAAACAAGTTGCCATCCATGAATCGCTCTCTCGTCAGCTGAGCATCAGATGGAGAGCTGATCTGAATCTGATCCAACCCCGTTCCAGGCTGCCATTGGCAGGTGCTTGTCGACTCAGATGCCGCCCTCTCTCTCTCTCTCTCTCTCTCTCTCTCTGCTGTGTCCAGAGTCCAGAGTCCAGAGTCCAGTGTCCAGTGTCCAGAGCACGACGCGGCAAAGCAGAGGTCCGTTGGTGAGCGCCCAGTTCGGAGCTCAACTGAACCGAACGAGATGAGATCTTCTTTGACCACCCGACGACAGACCATGCATCACTGACGACCCGCTCGCCCGCGCGGCCACAACCGAAACGAACCACCACACACGAACGGAACGCGGCCGGCGTGGATGCCGGCGCGCCTCGAGACCCGAACGACGCCCCCCACATGCAGCAGCAGCAGCTACCGGTGCCGCTCAAGCGCGGCGAGCTCTCGCATCTCGACAGCGCTGGCGCCGAGAGCGCGCATGGCGCACTCGCGTGGACGACGTCGGGCGGCGTCGCCTTGCTGGACACGCTGCCGTTCGATGACGCCGACGCCGAGCGCGGGACGCCCATGCAGCGCTTCGTCGCGGGCGAGGTCTTCTTCAACTACGCCAACTTTGGCAGCCTGCGCCCGTGGCGAGAAGCCATCCGACTCTCGAGCGCGCGATACGTCGGGCTCGCGGTGCAGTTCGCGCTTTGCGGCTTCGCGTACTTCTTCTTCTCGTACGCGTACTGCCAGTTGCTCGCCGAAGAGATCAAAGCGGCTGATGAAGGCCGCGTCGAGGCCGCGCAGTATGTGCTCATCTGGCCGCAGTGCTGCGCCGTCGTCTTTGGATTCGTGTCGGATACACTGCCGATCCAGGGCTCCCGCCGCAAGGCGTACATGATCCTCGGCTGGTTACTCAGTCTCGTGATGTTTGGCGTCGTCGCAGTGCTCGACTCGCTCGTATGGGGTGAAGACGGCGACGCCCACGACCAACACAACGCCACGCAAGCCAAGGCATTAGTCGCCGTGAGTCTGTTTGCGTGTATCGGCATCCAGATCACGTGGATCGCCGCGATGGCTGCAAGCGTCGAGATCGCGCAGTCCGAGCCGCTTCGCCGCCGAGGCGAAACGCAGGCGATGCTGCTTTGCCTTTACCACGGCGGCGGCGCCATTGCGCAGGCAGTCACCGGTGGATTCGCCATCGCTGAACCATCGGGAAAGCTGGTCAAGTCGACGCTGACACTGACAAACGCCGCCGCCATCATGATGGTGGTCACGATCCTCGCGCTGCCGTTCATCGTGCTGTTCTACGAGGAGGAACCACCGGTCGATGCAGTCAACAGCGCGCCCACCAGCGTCTCCGCGCGACGACAACTCGTCGAGTTCTGGAAGTTTTGCCACCAGAACGTCGTCCGCCGCGTCGTTTTCTTCGCGACGTGCCACCTCTTCTTCGTCGGCTTCTTCAGCGAGGACGTGCGCGACGCCGTGGCGGACTGGTCACGCGTCGGCGACATCGAGGTGCTCTTCGTCAACATCGTGCGCATGACAGCGATGGCGCTCGGCATCCTCGTCTGGAGGTACATCATGCTCAACAGTTGCTGGAAGCGCGTCGCGATCTGGGGCTCGGCGTTCCATCTCGGGTGCTACGCTGTGCTAACCATGCTCACGACGTTCGACGTGGTCCGAGCGCCTTGGTTCTACGGTCTGATGACGGCGCTGAGCGACGTCCCACGCGCGTGGCTCGTGCTGTACGCCACGCTGCTGACGACGGAGATTGCTGACATCGGGCGGGAAGGCATGACACTCGGGCTCGTCATCTCCTTCCAAATGCTGAGTGGGCTCGCGGTCTTTACGCTGGCAGCAGCGCTGCCTGGTGCCTTCGGAGGCCACGTGTCCAAGGCTCAAGTGCGAGCAGACCAGTTTCACACGCGCGAGGTCGTCGCCATCTCATACGCCATCACGCTCGCCGTCAACCTGACGTCCTTCTTCTGGATACGCATGGTGCCACAGCAGAAGCTCGACGCGCAGCAGCTCCGCGCATTCGGCGGCTACAATCGCGTCGCAGGTGTCGCAATCGTTGCGATGTTTGTCGTGCTGTTGGTGTTTAACCTGACAGCAAATATCATCGTCGTTCTGTGAGTTGCATTCCTGTGGTCACTCGCTCGCTCTTGTGCACTTGGACAAGCCTGTATCTCTCCCCACAGATGGCCAACGCGTGGGCCAACGTCGCCGGCTGTATGCTGCGCCTCATGCAGACTGACTGGCCGCCACCCCACATGTCCCTGCTACCGGCTGCGTCTCCACGCGGCGTGAGCGACCTGAAATCCAGTCGAGAATCCAAGTCATGCCGCCAGAGTCATCGCCTCGTGAGAGACCGTGCGTGAGCTCTTCCTTGGCAGCTCGCTGTCTAGCATCCTTCTCGTTGTTCGTTCATGTGCACTGGGCGTACAGTACGGACGCAGGGGCATCAGCCGTTGGCATGACCTGAGCGACTCGCTGCCAATGCGTGCGACACGCGATGGCGCGATCTGCACCTGCTCTTGAAGCCATGTTTCGCCTTGCCACGCTCCTGGTCGACGTCCCAGCTGGCCAGCGTGCTGTGTGATCTGGCCAGATGACTCGACGTCTCGCAGGCAGGCTGCTCCATGCGCAGTCCAGTCCACGCGCATGCCTCGACTGAGGCAACGAAGTGGGGAAGGAAAGAGGCCCACGCCCGCCGCGCCCCATCCACGATTCGTCCGGCGGCAACACCGACACGAGACTCGCGTCGTGTCGGAGTCCGACGGAGAGGAAGTACACCGTAGAAAGAGCGGAGCGAGCGCGCGTGCTGGCTCGCTCGCTTGAGGTTGACGGCGACTCGCGTTCGGCGACGGCTCTCGGCGTTCCTCTGGCGCTCGGGCTCACTTCACGACTCGGCGTCCGATTCCGAATGGAGCTGTACCCCACGACGACGACGCCCGTGCTCGGCGGGTCTCCCCAGACCACCAAGTACACCAGCTCGACTGGTGGTGAAGTCAAGGACAACGGCGTGCCGCTGCTCAGCCAGCCGTCTGTGCACGTCGTGTCTGCACCGGTGCACGGCATGGACGCCGCCGACGAGTTTGTCGAGCCGTTTGACATGCAGGAACGTGGTAGCCAGCGCTTTGTAGCTGGCGAAGCATTCTTCAACTACGCTCAGTTCGGCAGCCTGCGCCCTGGTCTCGAACCGGCAGAGCTGTTCAGTCGAGAATACGTTGGTCTCACAGCGCTGTTCGCACTAAATGGCTTCGGGTTTTACTTCTGCGCATTTGGATTCGGCCGTGTTCTCTCCGAGTACCTTCGCGACACGGACGCCCAGGACGTTCAAGCTGTCAAGTACGTCTTGGTGTGGCCGCAATGCCTGACCGTCGCGATGGGGCTGTTGTCCGACAGCAAGCCACTATGTGGGCTGCGGCGCAAGTCGTACGTGCTGCTCGGGTTGATTCTGTGCGCCGTCATGTGCGCTCTCGTGATCATCGTTGACATGACGTCCGCTCACAGCGAGCGGGTCGTCAACGAGAATCGCACGGCTGCTCCGCACGCAGAAAACGACTCGTCAATTGGGATTTACGCGTCGGTGCTGCTCACGCTGACGCTGCTGGCGGCCTTCGGCAACCAGTTGGTGTTGCGGGCTTGCAGCGCCATGAGTGTGGAGCTCGCGCAGCGCGAACAGCTACGTCGTCGAGGCTTTATTCAGGGCATCCTCGTCGCGTTTTACAACGTCGGTCGTCTCGCCGCACTCATCCTCACCGCTGAGCTCATGGAAGAGCTCGCTGAAGACGAACTCACCTCAAAGATCTCGGTCGCCGGCGCCGCCGTGGTGCTGGGTGTGAGCTGTCTGCTGTCGATCCCGTTCGCGATATGGTTCTTGCACGAGACCCCGAGCACGGACGCCGCTGCGACGCACTCGCTCAAGACACACACCAAGGATTTCTGGAAATTCTGCCGCGGCAACCTCGCGTTCCGCATCATCGCGTTCCTCATCGGTCACCTCTTCTTGATCGGCATGTTCAGCCGCAACGCGCGCGACGCCGTCTCGACGTGGTCCCACATCAGTGGCGATGACTCGCTGTACGTCGAAGTCGGCAAGCTGTGTGCGATGCTCATCAGTACGCTCGCGTGGGTACTATGGTTCCGCAATCACTCGTGGCGAGCGCTCGCGATCGTCGCATCACTGGGCTACGTTGTTGTGTATGCGCTGTTGTACACGCTCACGATCTACGATTTCTTGCGGTCACGATGGCTGTATGGCATTTGCATCGCGTTGGCCGACGTACCACGCGGTTGGCTGCTACTGTTTGTCCTCGTTTTATCGACAGAGGTCGCGTCTGCGGGACGCGAAGGAGCGATTGTCGGTCTCTGCATCTCGTTTCAGACGCTAAGCGGTCTGACCTGCTACGTCATCGCAGCTCTCATTCCAGGTGTCTCCGATGCGGAGCTGCTGGAGGACTCGTCAGCGACAAGGAACAAGGTCGCGCTCTCGGCGTACGGCTTCCTGGCCTTCAACCTGCTCTGCTTGCTGACAATACGGTTACTACCGGTGCAGAAGCTTGATGCACAGCAACTACGCGTGTTTGGAGGCTACAACAAGTTCGCGAGTCGCATCCTTGGCACGCTATTTGTCGTGCTTGTCATCTTCAATCTCGTCTGCAATCTCGTCGTTTTGCTGTCTCAATAACATCCCTCTCAAATCAATAAACGAGGATGGAATTCTGCCTGCGTGCTTTTGGTGTTGCGTGGGCCATGTACACGCGCTCTATCGCGGTCTGTTTGGTGTCAAGGGAGCACGCCCAAAAGAGATGGTTACTGGAATTCTGTATGTATGTACAAGCGTGTTTTGCTCTACTCCAGACAATTGATGTCTACACGAAGTTCTGGCTGTAGTTCACTTTGGCGGGAGCGTCCTGAGCCGGAGGCTCGTTCATCGGCGACATGCCAACGTTCGGCTTCTCGGTACTCGACTTCAGAGCCGCTTGAATTTGCACAGTCGACGAACGCATACTCATCCACACTGAGACGAAAGTGAGGACGATCACGAGAGCAGCAATGCCGAGCGACAACTCCATCGGCGGACCAAAGCCCTTGACCTTGGAGCCAGGCTTGGTTTGCGAGTTCTTCATCGCGAACGTGCAGCGCGGGCCACCCCACGAGTCCTGGTGCGTGCACTGGCAGCGCTTTTTCACGCACTTTCCGGTCACCAGACGAGCCAGCTGAATGTTACCAGTCGGAGCAACGGTACAGTCATCATCGGTGCGGCAGAATGCTTGACCGGCAACATCGAGCGCCAGGTTGTCGAAGTCCTGATACTCGTCGATATGTCCAAGGATCCACTCGCGCGTTGGGTGTGACTTGGGATCGCAGCCGATCTGCATATAGTTGTCCTTGTCAAGGTCGTTGCCGAGGTCCTGGTAGAGTCGAATGTAATCGATCTTCATGTACATTGGGAAGTCGTCGCAAATGGCGTTGACCTTCGGATCAGTGCCATCACCGCGGCATGGCTTGCCAGCGTTCGGAGGACGGGAACCCCACGATGTCGAGAGGGCGACGTTGAAGATCAAATACATCGGTTCTTCAAGCATGAGCTTCTGCGGGTTTCGCTTCTTAGCATCTTGCGGGACATTGGTGAACGAATCTGCCGTGACCTCAAAGATGGGATAGCCATCAAGCATCCATCGCACCCAGCCATTCACACCGGTGACCCACTCAACCTGATACACCAAGTACTCAGTGTACGCGCCGAGATGCACGGGCCAGTTAGACGAGATGGCGTCCATCTGGTAGTTAAACGGCTTCATAACATTTGTCGGCGGCTTCGAGTCTGGTCGCGGCTCCACACAAAGCTTGTGTTGGTTGTCAGGGTCACACAAGTACGAACCCATGTACGCGTTCATCACTGGAAAGCCTGTGCCGTTCTCGTTCACACCCCAGTGGCCGGGACCTTTACCGTCGATCAGCCCCAGATCGGCGTGGACATCACGCGAACCTGGGCAGTTCGTCAGAGTACAGGCGTTTTCCTTCACTCCCACTTTGACCGAGTTGGCAACGGTCTTGTAGTCTTGCTTGGATTCCGGGTCATTACAGAAAGGATTGGCAGCGTAACGGAGACCTTGATACCATGACAAATGTCCACGCTTGGCATAGTAGGCTGTCGGGACACCGGGGTTGTTCGCACCCGGCGTCTTACAGGTGGCCGAGTAGAGACAGTAGATGTTGTCACCTGTCGTGTTGTCAACGGGGAACAGTCGGAAGTCTTCCGGCATACCAGGCGCAATCTGCAGCGACGACGAGATAGCGACACCACCACCCTCGAGCAGATCGATTTCAGGAGCTCCTCGACCCTGGTTGGGATTCAAACCAAAGCCCGGGTTATCATCACACGCGCTAATGCGTTGATTCTTGGGGTCAAAAACATCGGGCTCGCACTTGCTGTAGGAAAATGGCCACATGCGGTTCGTCGACGCACTGAAGATGGCTCGACCCAAGTTGCCCATCATCCAGATACCGGGCCACGTCGGGTAGTACTCGATGGCCTTCGTCTTTCCTCGAGGACCCTTGGGCAGATCTGGATTGCCAGACTTGGAGCTGACGGCGCCAGGCAACTGCGCACGCACCTCGAGCATACCGCCCTGGAAGCAGAACTTGTTCCACGACTGCACCATCGCCGCTCGGTACTGGAAGCTGACCGTCTCGTATCCTGGTGGGTTCAGGTACATGTTGTAGACACTGATGTTCTGCACGTCGTCGATGATCTTGATGTAGTAATAGCACGTGCCGTCGTCGCTGCACTCGGTCGACGTCATGTTGTGCGAGTAGATTTCCTTGGCGCCGTTGACGCCGTCGGGTTTCTCGAGCGACGTCCAGAGGTGGTCCTTGCCAGGGCGGAAGTCGCGTCCCGGCGTGTTGAACTCGTCGCTCATGACGAGGTCCCATCGCCGTCCACGCGAGGACGTGTAGGACTGGCGGTCATCGGGGGTATCAGGGTCCACCCAGTGGCGAATGCCCGACTTGGTCGGGTACTCCTGCTGCGCCGCGGTCGTCGCGAGCGTCGTGGCGACGGCGCCGGCGAAGAGCAGCGCGCATCGCGTCATGTCTCCCGTTGTCGTGTTCCGCTCGACGCGTTCGCACTGTCTAGAACGGGTCTGAAGGAGGGGGGAGAAGGGAGCGAATTGAGGGGGAAATGATGGCGGGCGCGTCAAGAGCGGAAATGCGCTGGATGTTTAGACCACAGACAGACAGACAGACAGACAGACAGACAGTCGGCCACGACTTGAGCGATACTGTAGACCTCAGGTCTACAGTATCGCAGCGATACTATCGCTCAAGTCGTGGTAGGTCTGACCTGGGGTCGGCGCCCACCTGGCGAATACGCACGGCCCAGCTGGTCAATGGAAGGGGTAGGGCAGGTGGGCGGCCGCCTGGCTTCAGTATCAAGCCACGCACGAGCCAGAGCGAGCGATCCGGTGTCCCGTCTGCAGCGAGTGCAGGAAATATTCCGGAGATCGCCGATTGGCTGAAGCAGGCGCTGACGCCGACACAGACACAAAAGGTGGATGGCTGCTTGGTCGCCCCCTTTGGTAGCTGATACGGATCCTGTCCAATGGAATAACAGCCACCCATTGAAACCCCCCACATGCCCAGGTGTGTCCATGAAGAGACATGACCAAGCTGCCTGTGATCCGGCATGGCGGTGCGGGGCGTGCGATCCACGACGATGACGCTGGCTATCGATCGCCAAGGAAAATGGAGACGGCAGAGCATGTGGATCCGCGTCGCAGTGCGATCGAGCTCGCGATTCTTCGGCTTCGGGAAGAGCAGGTGCGTCGCATTCGAGCGACCAAGTTGAAGTTGACCACCACTCTGACGATGAAGGCTGGATGCAGGCGAAGATCCGAGCGAGCTTCGCGCGTATCGACGACACAGCTCGGCTCTTCCAGGCTGAATATGAAGAGTCCTGCGCGATACTCGCGCGCATACAAGCGTATCAAGAGAGTGTCGCGACGGCGTGCTTTCATGTCGTGGAAGACAGTGTCGTGACGGTGCAGCGTGTGATTCGAGGATTCCTCGCACGGCGATTGTTCCGACACGCTATCACGCTCAAGGCCGCGCTGACCATTCAACGCGCGTTCCGAGCATCACAGCGGCGACGGGCAGAGCGATTGCGGCGTTTCCGCGCACTCTGTCGAAAGGTGTTGCGAGGGCTCCGCTCCGTGAAAGCGCGCCACGATCTCACACACACCGAGTTGTTGGATCGCGTTGGACACAACATGATGATCGAGCGTCAGTGGCGGTTGGCAATGGGCATCGGAGAGACTGACAGCGATTTGATGAATGCGTTGTACCGCCGAAAGTTCATGCGTCGCCGGATTGCTGAGTTATTTCGCTCAGTGCGCACAATGCTGGTCATCATTCAACACTGGCGCCGAGTTGTTCCTCCGCGCATAATTGAAATCAAGCAGGATACCATGTCCGATAGTAGCGCCGACGAGCTAGCTCCAGACACGCAAGAGTCAATGCCCATGGAGGGTGAGGGTGAGTCTGATCGGCAGGTCTCTATCGAGCAGCCCTCTCAGACCTCAGGGATTTCTCCAGGCATGAAGCAAAGTTCGTCGCAGAGGTATGCAAAGGCCTCTGGAAGCAAAACCCGTCGACCTGAGAAGATCGTTGATCGTGAAGAACTTCGACGGCGCCAGCGGATGTATACGCAACGAATCTATGAAGAAAACATGAAACGAGAAACAGCTAGAGCGGCGTTTCAAGAGCAGCAACAACGAGCAGCTGAACTCGCGAAAGAACGACTCCAACGTGAAGAACAAGAACAACGACAACTCCGCTTCTACAACGCACAGGCACTTCGAGAGGACCTAGAGCGTCGAGGTCTTTTGGCAATCCGCGATTTGCAATCGAGAAAAGAGGTCGAAGTCCGAAAGGAAGAGGCTGTGCAAAATCGCGTTCAGGCTGCTAAGACCCGGATAGCAGCATCGACGCTCAGTGATGAGACTCGATTGTTGCTCGCACGGAAGAAATAGTCCGAGCAACGCCAGTGACAAGCTGCCTCTTCGTGTTCTGATTCACTGGTGCGCATTTTCATCGAGACAGCAAGATGATGAGTTTGCGGCATCGGGTTTCTACCCCACCAGCCAGCGTTTCGTGACTGACGAATCGTGACTGGACACAGCAGGCTGAGAACGCCAGGAAGCCGAAGACCGTGAACACGATCTTACTATGTAACCCTGAATCTCAATTTAGTTGCGACACCAGCTGAAGTTGAATTCAATTCACAATTTGCATCCACTATGAAGGACATGAAGATCTTTCTCACTCTTGCTCACCATCGAAACGGGAAAGAAATGCATCTATCCTCTGGAAACCAGCAAGAAGAAGCGATTGTGATGACGTACGTGTTCGCCGTGCTGGGGTGCTTGTACGCACACCAGCAGACGAACCTACTCGAGCACCAGCTCAGTTCATCGATCCAATTCACGTGGTGAACAACCTGTTTGTGTGTGTGTGTGTGTGTTTGTGTGCGTACTAAGCTCGATGGATTGCATCTTGGATTATGGTTGTAAGCTGCAGCGAGATTACTCCTTAGACTGTCGTCACGCTGCTCATGACTGGGACTGGACGCTATCGATATCGAAGAAACGACGTGGAAATGCTACGAATTTTAGCTCGACTAATCCTTGATCAAGATTCCAGGTGTGACGTACAGTACGGACCTCGCAAAGATGCACGACTGCTCTCTCTGCCGCTGTGCGATGACGGATGAATAGCGCACAACCAAGTTGAAGTTGACCACCACTCTAACGAGGTGACGAAAACCGTTTTTATCGTGTGTAAAATGCGTAAAACCAATATACGTATTTTCGACGGTGTATTAACACTCTGATTGGAGAGTGAGGTGAGGTTACACTGTGATTAAAAACGTAACCTGTATTTACACGGACAGTGCAGTGATAAAACCCAGAACCACGTTTTTGCTGTCCTGAGCAGTGCCCCGACTGACTGGTGCAATCCATTTTCCGCTTCGATTCCCCCATCAAGGCGGAAGCCGAGCCACCCACTTGACAAAACGATGCGACAACCTCCGCAACGACGGGAGCAAACGACCATGAGACAGCTCGACGCAGAAGGCGCCGCGCAGCGACCGAGCGATCGGCGGAGGCTGATCGTGTGCGAGGCGGAGTGAGAGTGGAATTCCCGTCCGCCCGCTCACTCCAGAAGAAGACGATGGCGAGACGCGCGCTGCTCTTCGCCGTCGCCGTCGCCGTTGTCGCCGCGGCGCTTGCGACGTGCTCGGCCCAAAGGGAGTACCCGACCAAGTCCGGGATTCGCCACTGGGTGGACCCAGATACCCCTGAGGACAGGCAAGTGTACACGTCCTCGCGTGGACGGCGATGGGACCTCGTCATGAGCGACGAGTTCAACACACCGGGACGCGACTTCCGCCCCGGCAAGGACCACCTCTGGACGTCGCTCGAGAAACCCGACGGCGTCAACGGCGCCAAGGAAATCTACTCGCACAACATGACGTCGACCGAGTGCAGCGACGACGGCACGTGCTACTACTACATCAAGATCATCGACGACGTGCAGAACATCAGTGTCTACAACATGTACCTGAACCCGCCAGGATACGAGACGGTCAGCTTCCAGTACCGAGCGGCGATGGTGCAGTCGTGGAACAAGTTCTGCTTCCAGGGCGGTATGCTCGAGGTGCGTGCGCAGCTGCCTGGCGCCGTCAGCTCCAAGTCTGGCAATCCAGATCTGCCCAAGGGTCCTCGAGGAAAGACGAAGGCCATCGAGTACTACCCGACGTGGCCCGGTATCTGGATGATGGGCAACTTGGGTCGAGCCATCTTCAGTGCGTCGACGAACCGCATGTGGCCGTTTTCCTACAGCAAATGTGAGCCCGATGTGTTTGACCCCAAGAATCAACGCATTAGCGCATGCGACGACAATCCTGGATACGGAATGCATCCCAACCAGGGTCGAGGAGCTCCTGAAATCGATCTGCTCGAAGGTGGTGGTGTCGCTATCTCGTCGTCGCTGCAGATTGCGCCTGGTATGCCGGACGACTTCCGACTATTCCCCGTTGACAACACGACAGGTGATAGCATCTACTGTCTCTACGGCAACGACTGCAAGACCCCAGGCGCCAACAACCCAGGCATTCCGACCGCTTACTATGCCAAGCGTGGGCATTTGTCGTGGTATCAAGGTCTCCGTTACGCTGGTAACCCGTTCTGCAACGACCCGGAATCCAAACAGGACTATGCGACAATCGCGCGTGCGCAGAAAGAAGGTGTCAAAGAGAACGCTTGTTCGTTGACCAATTGCCCAGGGTCCCGGGACATTCATGCATCTCTCAAACCAATCGATGACGTTGGTCCCGGTCACTGGGGTGTGAACGAGAATGGAACCTGCTTCCCGGTGATGAACGCCTACATGGGTTCCTACCTTTGTGATCCTGATAACCAGGACAGACGCTGTGTCGAACCGCGACCGGACTCGAGACCGCCAACCAACGTCATGAAGCCGTTCAACTATCAGATGGATGCCATCTCGTCCAACTGGCCCGTGCATCTTGGCGCTTATACCGACTTCCTGGTGTATCAAGTTGAGTGGGTCACTGGTGAGAACGGCTGGGTGCGATGGATGCTCGGTGGAAGTCCCATCTTCGAAGTCACGGCGCAGGCGTTCTCCAAGGTGCCACAAGACACGAACAACCGCAATCCGCAGAAGGTCATGCTTGAAGAACCTATGTATCTCATCTTCAACGTCGCTCTCTCAACGTCGTGGGGCTCCCGTCCTCCGAACGCCGGTAAGCCATGCCGAGGCGACGGCAAAGATCCTAAGGTCAACGCCATTTGCGACGACTTCCCGATGTACATGAAGATCGATTACATTCGACTGTACCAGGACCTCGGCAGCGACCTTGAGAAGGACAACTACATGCAGATCGGCTGTGATCCCAAGACGCACCCGACTCGTGAGTGGATTCTTGGTCATCTCGATGAGTATCAGGACTTCGACAACATGGCGATCGATGTCGCTGGCCAAGCGTTCTGCCGCACCGACGACGATTGTACTGTTGCTCCGACTGGTAATATTCAGTTGGCTCGACTGGTGACCGGAAAGTGCGTGAAAAAGCGCTGCCAGTGCACCCACCAGGACTCGTGGGCTGGTCCACGCTGCACGTTTGCAATCAAAAACTCGCAGACCACCGGCTCCAAGGTCAAGGGCTTTGGACCGCCGATGGAGTTGTCCATCGGCTTGGCAGCGGTTGTGATTATCGTTACCTCGATCTCGGTGTGGATGGCGACACGTGCAGCAGCTGCACAAGCCCAGACAGCACTCAAGTCAAGCATGGAGAAGCCACCCGTCGGTGCGTCTCCGATCGCGGAGCCTGCTCCGCCTCAAGAAGCTGCTGCCAAGGGAAACTACAGCCAGAACTTCGTGTAGCTCTATAGCAGGCAGAATCACCAGTGTTATTGCTGATGATCCATCGACCAATAACATTGCTTTGCATCGTTGGTTAACTTTGGAGGAACCGTAACCCTGACCGTAACCCTGCTGGCGCACGAAACGACGCCGACGGCGTTGAAAGCGACCGGAAACCTCATGAGATGCTCGAGCTCAAGGCGTTTGTGCAGGAGACTGTGCACGCGCTGGAGGATACACAGCTTCGGCTGCTATCCGAGACGCTGCGCGTGGACCTCCGAGCCTGCGACAGCCGCGCCGACGTCGAGCGCGTGGTCACGGGGCTGCTCTGCCTCGACCACGACACGTCGCTCGGCACGTTCCTCACGTGGTTACGCGCGCGAGAGAAGTCGAGCAGCCTCGTGAGCAAGAAGAGCGCGTTCGCCAACACGTTTGTGCCCACGATATCACCACGACGCACCCACAACAACAGCAGCAGCAGCAACAGTAGCAATGTGCCGCGCTCTCCAACAACCAAGATACCGCCAGCAGAACCGAATGCAGAGCCGCTGGGTAACCAAGTCAAGGACCACCACCTAAACGAGGAGATCTCGCAGCGACTGCACGAGCTGCAGCTGCTGGAACGCGACTTCAAGGATGCAGAGCGTGGGGTGCACAGCGGTGCGCCGTCGTTCGAGAAGCTCAAGGCGTTCCTGCTCAAGCTCACGCGGCTGCGCACGATGGAGGAGGAGGTGCGCCGGTTCTTCATCCGGCAAAGCGAGCTGCTGACCGCGCAGCACGCCGAGATGAAGGCCGAGACGCTGCACACGCGGTCGCAGCTCGACTTCTTCGTCGATGGCTTCACGAATCTGCGGCACCGCCACGACGAGCTGCTGGAGAAGGCGGCGCGAATGAAGGCCGAGAACGAGGCGATCCAGGAGACGTTTCTCGCGATGACCGCGAACGAGAGCCACTTCGCGGAGGTGCTGCATCGCACGCTGCTCGTGCAGGTGCAGGAGAAAGCGCAGCTCAGCAAGCAGCTCAGTGACGCGCGCGCCGAGATCGAGACGCTGCAAGCGAAACAGCGCGAGCTCGAGACGCTCATCCGCCGACTCAAACAGGAAAAAGGCGACGCGCTCAAGGACGCCGTGAGCTACAAGCGGCAGCTTCAGCGCGTCAAGCAAAAAGCGCAACGCGCCGCGAGCGACGACCCCGACGCGGTCTACTTTCGGCAGCAGACCACGCAGCTGCGTGCGACGCTGCAGTCGTTGTTCTCGCTCTTCCGCGAGTCCATCGTGCGTGACACCAAGTCGGCGAAGCAGAACATCAGCAAAGAGGTGCTGCGGGCGATTCATCCGCTTCTGCAACCGCCCCGTGCGTCGCCCTCGGCAGCAGCGAAAACGACAGCGAGTGTGGAGGACACACCGACGCTACCACCACCGTCCGCGGCCCCGAACACGGTCGCGCGTGTGATCTCGAAAGCATCCGTCGCGTCGCGAGATCTGGATGAAGTCGTCCGTAACGTGGTGCTGCTGGGCGGCAAAGACGGCGAAGCGGCCGCGATCGCGCTCGAGCTGAGCCAGATCCTTCGGTACGCACCGATCGACGTCGCTGTTGTACTGAACGAGCTGCAGGCGAGCGCTCGATCGCGTGTGCCGATTGACACGGCAGCTCCTCTGACGCCGCCAGAGCTGTCGATCGCCAACTACCACGAGCCACTGCAGCAGTATCTGAAGCAGACACTGGCGTCGCGCAATGCGCGAGGCGCCGTGTTCTTCAACTGGGACGTCACTGCGCAGGACGTCAACCAGCTCGTGGCGATCGGGTATCCCATTGAGAGCATCATCGAGCTCAAACTGCCGCCGCCACCACCGACGCCGGTTGTCGCTGCGGCTCCTGTGCGTTCTGGTGCCCCGACACCAATCAGTACCGCAGCATCAACAGCTTCTAGAACGGGCTCCACGGCTTCAAAGCCAGGGACCAGCTCGACTTCCAAGACGCCGGGCAGTCCAAGTCGAGCGACACCGGCGAGTGGCTCGAGGCCGTCACCGTCCAAGACACCGGCGGCGTCTGCGTCGAGTCCCTCGCGACCTGGCAGTCGACCAGGGCAGCAGCGCGCGTCCGAGGTCAAGACGCCAAGCAGTCGAGCCGGTTCTCCTGCCAAGGCGAGCGCTACTGCGGACGCGACGAGCAGCAACAAAGCAGCGACGTCTGCCGCGGGTGCCAAGCCCAAGCCCAAGGTGCCCGACCGTCGAGCTGCGTTCGCTGCGATGCCGTTCCTGTACTCGCAGCTTGAGCCGGTTCAGTTTCCCGAGGAGCGCCTGGAGCAGGTGCTGGGCGTGCTTGAGCGCCAGCGTCAGCGTCACGCGACGCCGTTCGTGCAGTGGGACGACGCGACGCGAGAGCTAAACGAGACGCTTGCGATGTGGGCGGAAGAGGTGCACAGGATGGTCTGGGTCGAGCAGGAGAACCGCCGACCCAAGAAGCCTGGAGAGAACGTGAGCACTCCAGCGACCAGCGGCTCGACGTCCGGACTCTCGTCTCCGTCCTCTCGCTCCACCACGACAGCGTCGAGTCGCACGGGGACGCGGGCAGCGTCGACGAAACCTGGCACCAAGACGAGCGCCAGTTCGAGTCCGACGCGAGGACGCGGCGTGACACCGGCTCGAGGCTCGTCGCCGACTCGAGGCGCCGCGGCGGCAACGTCCAAACGGGCGAGCGCGCCATCAGTGAGTCCCAAGCGGAACAGCTCCGTGTCGCCACCCAAACGCGCAACGGCAGCAGCGTCTCCGCCCAAGACGTCGCCTGGAAAACCCGTCAAGTCCGCCGCGTCTCCGACTCGACGCAAGTGAGTGCAAAGTCCCATAGAAAACATGAAGCATTGATAGATTAGAGACTCACTGGAAGACGCTCAGACAAAGTTGTAGTGATAGCTGGAACTCGTCGCAGCGTCTCGTCTGGAGATCGTTTGTGTGGTCGCTGTCGCTGACGCTGACGCTGTTACGCCTCCACCAAAGCGGTCGCCAGCAGCACCACCAAAGCGACCATCCGTCGTGCCGTTGCCACCGCCAGCTCGCGGTCCTGCGGTACCGGTCGAGAACTTGGCGGGCCCAGTCGTCTGCAACAGAGCACCGTCGAGCTGCGTCTTGGAAGCGCGGATACTCGCCCAGACCGACAGGATCGACAGCAGCAGCGACGTGCCCGCGACGGCGAGCGACGCCTCCATGGGCGGCCCGAAGCCCTTGATCTTGCCCTTGGTCTTGTCGCCAGTGTTGCCCTGCGCGAACGTGCAGCGCGGACCGCCCCAGGCGTCGCCGTGGAGGCACTTGCAGCGCTTGTTGACGCACTTGCCAGTCACGAGGCGAGCCAACTGGATGTGGCCGGTGGGCGACACCGTGCAGTCGTCGTCGGTCGTGCAGTACGCCTGACCAGCGACGTCCACTGCCTTGTTGTCCGGATCCTCGTACTCCTCAATGTGGCCGAGGATCCACTCGCGCGTCGGGTGTGACTTGGGGTCGCAGCCCACCTGCATATAGTTGTCGGCGTCCAGGTCGTCGCCTAGATCCTGGTACAAACGGATGTAGTCGACCTTCATGTACATCGGGAACGAGTCACAAATGGCGTTCGTCTTGGGATCCTTGCCGTCGCCACGACACGGCTGTCCCGGGTTCGGCGGCTTGGCGCCCCAGGACGTCGAGAGCGCGACGTTGAAGATCACGTACATCGGTTCCTCGATCATGACCTTCTCGGGGTTACTCTGCTTCGTGTCTTGGGGTACTTTGGTGAAGGCGTCGGCGGTGACCTCGAAGATCGGATGACCGTCGAGCATCCAACGCACCCAGCCATTGACGCCCGTGACCCACTCGAGCTGGTACGTCAAAAAGTCGGTGTAGGCACCGAGATGCACAGGCCAGTTGGAGGAGATGGCGTCCATTTGATACGCGAACGGCGTCATGACGTCGGTTGGAGCCTGGTCGTCCGGCCGAGGCATCGCGCACTTGGGGTTCTGGTTGTCGGGGTCGCACAGGAACGAGCCCATGTAGGCGTTCGTGACGGGAAAGCACGTGCCGTTCGTGTTGACGCCCCAGTGTCCTGGACCGACTTTATCAATGAGTCCCAGGTCTGCGCAGACGTCGTGCGAGCCAGGACACGTCTTGGTCGAGCAGCTATTCTCCTCGACGCCTTTCTTGACGGAGTTGACGATCGTCTGGTAGTCCTGTTTGCTCTCGGGGTCCAAGCAAAACGGGTTACCCGCGTACCGAAGACCCTGGTACCACGACGGATACCCACGCTTGGCGTAGAGCGACTTGGGGACGTTGGGGCTGTTGGCGCCCGGCGTCTTGCAGCCGTTGCCGTACATACAGAACGGGTCGTCTCCGAACGACGTATTCACGGGGAAGAATCGAAAGTCGTCAGGCATACCAGGCGCGATCTGCAGCGACGACGAGATCGCAGTGCCGCCGCCTTCGAGCAGATCGATCTCGGGGGCTCCTCGGCCCTGGTTGGGATTCAAACCAAAGCCAGGCTTGTCGTCGCACGCGCTGATGCGTTGGTTCTTGGGGTCAAACACGTCCGGCTCGCACTTGTTGTAGGAGAACGGCCACATGCGGTTCGTCGACGCACTGAAGATAGCTCGCCCCAGGTTCCCCAGCAACCAGATACCGGGCCACGTCGGGTAGAACGCGCCGTCAGTGACTTTCCCGCTCGGGCCCTTGGGCAGATCCGAGTTGCCCGAGTTCTTGCCGACCGCACCAGGAAGCTGCGCGCGCACCTCGAGCATGCCGCCCTGATAGCAGAACTTGTTCCACGATTGCACCATCGCCGCGCGGTACTGGAACCCGACTTCCTGGAACGTCGGCGGGTTCACGTACATGTTGTACACCTTGATCGTCTGCACGTCGTCGATGATCTTGATGTAGAAGTAGCAGTTGCCCTCGTCGTCGCATTCCGTCGACGTCATATTGTGCGAGTACAGTTCCTTGGCGCCGTTGACGCCGTCGGGTTTCTCGAGCGACGTCCAGAGGTGGTCCTTGCCAGGGCGGAAGTCTCGGTTGGGCTCGTTGAACTCGTCGCTCATGACGAGGTCCCATCGTCGTCCACGCGACGACGTGTAGGACTGGCGGTCCTCGGGGGTATCAGGGTCCACCCAGAGGCGAATACCGGACTTGGTCGGGTACTCCTTCACGCGTTTGTAGCCGCTCGCGCTGCAGGTCGCGAAGATGCTGGCGACGGCGCTGAGCACCACCAGCGCTCGCAGGATCATCATGCCTCCGCAGCGTGCCCTGGTTGTTTGAGAACTGGCGGGCGATGGAGCGCGGCCTGCGGTGTGGACCGCTCGACTCTGATCCCCTCAGGCCAGTTGCGCGCCTCGAATCCAGTTCATTTCACCGTGAGAGCGTTGTCAGCCACTGTCACGAAGAGCTGCACTTTGGCGGCGCTGTGAATCAACCACAGCGTCGTCCATAGTGAATGCCAGTGTGGGTGTGTCTTTGCGTTGTCCCTCTTCGCGTGGCTTCGGTCTGAGCAGCGCATGGACGAGCCACCTCGGATGATACAGTCGCTCTGCTGCTCCGCCCATCTCAGTCACGCTCGAATCGAGCCTCGATGTGTTGCTCAAAAGTTTGGCAAGCGAGGGACCCAAGTTGGCACAAGACAGCCTCAGGGCTGTCTCTCCCTTCATCGACACCCGGAATGCTGAGAGATGACGTTGATCCTAGACTTCAGGCTCTCCAGGCTCGAGAGACTCTCATACAGTGTGATGGCCCCAGATGGTGCTAACCTGCCGTGAAATGCTGTGAGTCACCTTGCACTCACAGCTCTTCAACGTGCGTGACTCTGCTCAACACAAAAACCAAAAATCATCGCCTCTGTATTGCGGTCACACCAGGTTATACGTCGTGTGGCTCGGAGTCGCGAGCACGCCGTTGGCATCTCCACCTCGCGCCGTTGCTTTACTGCTGAGAGCGCCCGCGTGCATCTGCCGACTTGTAAGCTGTCGCTTCGTCATGCGCGATCTCCTCCAGAGCACAACAACACACACGACCACTGCAACGGCGGCGACTGCAAACGAGGCCGCCCACGGAGGCGAGAAGCCGTCGCCTTTCATCGCGAACGTGCAGCGCGGACCGCCCCATGCGCGGCCGTTGGTGCATCGGCAGCGCTTCTTGATGCACTTGCCAGTCACGAGGCGAGCCAGCTTGATGTTTCCCGAGGGGGACACCGTGCAGTCGTCGTCGGTCGTGCAGAACGCCTGGCCAGGGACCTCGACCATTTTGTTGTCGGCATCCTCGTAGTCCTTGAGATGACCGAGGATCCACTCGCGCGTCGGGTGGGACGAGGGATCGCAGCCCACCTGCATGTAGTTGTCGGCGTCCAGGTCGTCGCCCAGATCCTGGTACAAGCGAATGTAGTCGACCTTCATGTACATCGGGAACGAGTCACAAATGGCGTTCGTCTTGGGATCCTTGCCGTCGCCACGACACGGCTGTCCCGGGTTCGGCGGCTTGGCGCCCCAGGACGTCGAGAGCGCGACGTTGAAGATCACGTACATCGGTTCCTCGATCATGACCTTCTCGGGGTTACTCTGCTTCGTGTCTTGGGGTACTTTCGTGAAGGCGTCGGCGGTGACCTCGAAGATCGGATGACCGTCGAGCATCCAACGCACCCAGCCCCGCTTCCCAGTCACCCATTCCACTTGGTACACCAGGAAGTCGGTGTAAGCACCGAGATGCACAGGCCAGTTGGACGAAATGGCGTCCATTTGGTACGCGAACGGCTTCATGGTGTTGGACGGCGTCTCGGAACTGTTTCTCGGCTTCTCACACTTGGGGTTCTGGCTGTCTGGGTCGCACAGGAACGAGCCCATGTATGCGTTCATGACGGGAAAGCACGTGCCGTTCGAGTTGACGCCCCAGTGTCCTGGACCGACTTTATCAATGAGACCCAGGTCAGCACAGACGTCGCGGGACCCAGGGCAGGTCTGAATGGAGCAGTTGTTCTCCTGGACGCCCTTCTTTAGCGAGGCTGTGATGGTCTGGTAGTCCTGCTTCGTCTCGGGGTCCTTGCAAAACGGGTTACCCGCGTACCGAAGACCCTGGTACCACGAATGGTATCCTCTCTGTGCGTACAGCGCTGTCGGGACGTTGGGGGTGTTGGCACCAGGCGTCTTGCAATCGTTGCCGTACATACAGTACGGGTTATCAGCCGACTTGTCGACCGGAAAGAATCGAAAGTCCTCGGGCATGCCAGGCGCGATCTGCAGCGACGACGAGATCGCTAACCCGCCACCCTCGAGTAGGTCGATCTCGGGGGCTCCTCGGCCCTGGTTGGGATTCAAACCAAAGCCAGGCTTGTCGTCACATGCGCTGATGCGTTGGTTCTTCGGGTCAAACACGTCCGGCTCACACTTGTTGTACGAGAACGGCCACATGCGGTTCGTCGATCCACTAAAGATGGACCGACCCAGGTTTCCCATCATCCATATACCGGGCCACGTCGGATAAAACTCCTTCTCCGAGACTTTTCCAGACGCACCGCGCGCAAGATCTGGGTTGCCGGTCGCGTTACCGACCGCACCTGGGAGCTGTGCGCGCACCTCGAGCATGCCGCCCTGGAAGCAGAACTTGTTCCACGATTGCACCATCGCCGCGCGGTACTGGAACCCGACTTCCTGGAACGCAGGGGGCTTAAGATACATGTTGTACACCTTGATCGTCTGCACGTCGTCGATGATCTTGATGTAGAAGTAGCAGTTGCCCTCGTCGTCGCATTCCGTCGACGTCATATTGTGCGAGTACAGTTCCTTGGCTCCGTTAACACCGTCGGGTTTCTCGAGCGACGTCCAGAGGTGGTCCTTGCCAGGGCGGAAGTCTCGGTTGGGCTCGTTGAACTCGTCGCTCATGACGAGGTCCCATCGTCGTCCACGCGACGACGTGTAGAACTGGCGATTTGGCGGTGTCTCGGGATCCACCCACGGCCGAATGCCCGATTTGGTCGGGTACGAGTCCTCTGCATTGGCGGCTGAGAGGGCTAAGGCTGCGACGGCAGCGATTGCAGCGCACGTAGTCCGTGCCATGGTCGCACGATGGCGATCCCGAAATGAAAATGAATCCTGGATATGTTGTGAGAACTCGGTCGTGGGCTCAGTGGGCAGCCGAACGACGATCCATCGAAATCCTGAGACATCGTCAACACAGGAACGCGGCCCGGCATGAATGGCTGCAAGCGAAGCGGTACTCGATCAAGAGCACAACGTCTGTCGAGGCTGGACGGGTTCGTCCAGCTGGCGTCAGTCGAGCCGTGGTGACTGCTGATCGGCGTCAGCACTAGGGACTCGAGTTGAGTCTCAACTTTGGGTCCCGAGTCGGGAGTCCCAACCGCTAGCGGCCGCACTGCATCCGACGGCTCGTTGTCCGAGAGTTAGCCATTGTTGACAGATGCCTTTCGAGAACCGTTCGAACGCAAGGTGCCGCAACTCTGTCGTTTGGTGTGTAGCTGGAAGTACCACAAGAAGAGTGTTCGCGACTGGAGAGTTGATGCCAAACGACTGTGAAGTCCTTCGTGGTGGCTGCTCGACGCCACGACATGCTGTGATCTCAGAGATATCGGCGACCGGCCGTGGCTATTGCCAGCAAATAGAAAGGGCATTTTCCGTTTGCTGGACAGCAAACGACAGCAAATACCCAAAAATCCAGCAAAATGACGCACACACATCCAATGTCGACGGCATGGTTCGAGGACAACGACGATCCAAAAAACAACAGAAACGGCTCACGAATTGGGAGTGTTAATCCCTGCGAACTTTGCACCAGTGAAGCCGCCTTGAGAGAGCACCTCCAGGCACACCTCCGTCAGACTTGCACGAAATGGCTAAGTCCAAATGCAAGTTGTGCTGCCGGCCCGCTAGACGACCATGTTCTCGTGGCGCGAAAGAAGGCGCTATCTACGCCAGGACGACATCTGAACGACCATTTCGCAGTCCAAATAGAATTGAATACATTATTTTCTTAGGTACAGACGACATCAACTAGCGCCAACGACAAATAGCGATATCGAGCAAGTTTGAGTGTATCGCGGAGGCTTGTTCCCTTCAGTGCTGCTCCTGGCGTACCTTCGGAAATGGCTTCAAAGAACATGAGCACAAGGATCGCGCAGCTGTAGTTGTCTGTCTGTTGGATGGCGTTGAAGTGTTGGAGCTTCATGCGTCGATCCTCTGACAACGGGAGCAACGGCATCAACACTCTTGAGACCCACCATTCTAGCGTTGAATATCGTCGTGGGCACTGATACGGGTCAAAAAGCGTGATCACGAACGCACTGAAGTCGACAACGATCCCGCACCAGTGCTCCGGGTCCTTGAAATGGATTGCAACGAGGAGGAGTGGAAGCTGATTGCGTGTAGAGAGCAAATCGGTTGTAGCCAGCAAATCGTTTGTTGGACCAGTCTCGAAAAAGCGCTCAAACACAAAAATCTTCTTTGGTGTCTTCATCGTCGAGAGTCCCGAGATCAGCAGCTTTGCCTTGGCGTACACGAGTTCGTCACGTTCTTTCCACTGCTGGTAGAGCTTTAGACTGGCGAGTTGATTTGTCGAACTGAAGAACTCAACTTGGGTGTTGACTGCATCGTAGTGCTGACTGGAAAGGTCGAGCGTCCTACGTGCTTCTCTAGGACGGCCGCGTGGATGCGTGGGTGTGGTGATCCTGAAGTCCACCAAGTCCACCTCGCTTCCTTTGTCACTGTCTCTGATTTCCGCTGGAACCACGTCGTCCGCAGGGTTGCTTACCCTAACGACCTCGACGTCGAATTCGCTTGTGCCGCTGATGTTGTCCAGAATTGTGTTGATTTGCGATATTGACATATCCTCGTCCTCGCTATGATCGTCAGCGTCTTGGTCATGTTCACCGACGTCTTCATCGTCGCGGTCGACGTCTTCATCGTTGTGGTCGTTGTAGTTTGCTGGTACATCGTCATGGTTTGCTGGCACATCGTGATCAAGATCGTTTGCTGTCGTCGACGTGTCGTTTGCTGTGTCTGTAGAATTGTTTGCTGGAGTCGTCGTGTCTGAGGTTTCTTCCTCGACGTCGGCAGATCGTCGCGATCCAGGAATAACACCATCACGAACAATCTCAAGATATACTTGCAGTGATTGTTCCAAACTTTCCACGAACCGCGATCCATGCCTCGCACCAATATCGCAAATCTGTTTGCACACGACCATAAGCTTGTTGTAGCGCTGATCTGCTGACAGCGGCTTGCCTGGGCGGTACTGTTTGATTTCTCCCACTGCGAATGCGTTCACATTTTCGTCGTCAACATCGTCGTCGTTTACGAGTCGCTTCATATTGTTGATCAACCAACGCGAGTGGATCTTCTTCACGGGAATGACTCCACTTCTGTTCTTCAGCTTTCGCAGATACATCACGTGACGACAGGGTAAGAAGTGTGTCATCATGAATGAACATGAGCAGTTCCAATGGCGGGTGTTCACGCTGAACTCGTCTGGAACATCATCGCGCACAATGACGCGATTGTTATCACAATCCTCCTCGTCATCTTCATCGTCAGATCTTTCTTCATCTTCATCAAGGGAAGATGGCCGAATGTAAGAAATAAACGTGATTGGCCCCGCGCTGTAGAAGTGATATCTCGTCGTGGTCTTCATCGCAAACTCATATTGCGGTCGAACGAGGTCAACGGCATACGGACTGACGACCTGAGCAAGGTTGTTGATCTCGGCATCGGCGTCAGAGAGTCGTCGGACACCAATCTTCCTGACCTCACGACTCCATTGCATTTCTTTCGCATGCTGCCAGAACATAATGCCAACCAGACATTGGTCGAAATCCTTGTGTCTTGACACGAAACCCTTCAACTTGTGCCAACTGGATTCCAATCGGTTGTTGGTGTTGTTCCCGAAGTGAGGGAGCCCATGACGGTGAAACATGCACCATTTCTCCTTGCACGACAGCCAATTTCTCGAAAAGTAATCGAGCCACATGTCTGCCTTGTTGTTTGTGTCGAGCAACTGCTTCATGAATCGGAGTTTCCGCTCGAAATCGGCTTCAGACGAAGCATCAATCAGGCCTTTCAACACTATCTTCATGTTCTGCTTCTGCCAGTCGGACAGCCCATATTTTTCTCGAACCACTTCAGCCTTCAGGTACTTGAGCACATGCCAGTGGCAAAGCAGGAGCCTTGCTGTCGGAAACTCTTCCTCGATTACCGCGAGTTCCGTGAAGTCCTTGTCCGTCACAATGCAGCGAATCTCACTCCACCGCGGATTGACTTCCTTGAACTGAGCGCACGCAGTTGCCAACGTGTCTGCTTTCTCGTCCTGAATTAAGCTGTGCTAGGGAACGCCAATGCCAGCAAACATTTAGAGTCGTGCAAATGTCAGCAAAATATTTGGAGCAGTCAAAATATTCCATCCACGCAACTACCTGCACATGTTGTCCGCGCCCGAAAGCATCATGAATCATAAACGAAAACAACTTGAACTGCTCGCGGTTGGTGTTGTGCGTTGTGTCAATCATGACTACCTCGGGGAAACGCTCAAACATTTGACGCATGTGTCGAGTCTGGAGAGTTACCGCCTTGAGCTCCTGAGCCTCGTTCACGAATACTCGGCCCACATTCCCCTCCTCTGCGCAGAACTCTTGAAGAAACTGCTTTACGCGAGCATTAATAGACGGTTGTTTCGCGTACCGGGATTTCTTGATCTTCGCGATGATGTTATGGACGTCTTTCATTGTGGGGGTGACTGAAGCTTCGGATGATATGAACTGAAATATGCCCTTCCGCGGCGTACCGTGCTTCCACATGGACTCGACCGTCTCGAGTATGTCCTCTTCATCGACCCGGCGGTTTTCAGGGTAATCGTCGAAGAGAGATTTGTTGATTTCGTGGTTGTGGATCAGATTGTGTTCATTCACCTGAACACGCCACTCGCCTAGCTCATCGTTCCATTTGACACAGGCATTTATCTGTCAGCAAACATTTTGCGGTTAGATAGATTATTTGCTCATGTCAATCCCGTTTGCTTTACCTTGCAGGGACAACCGATTCCACGATGACTTTGTCTCGGTCGCTTCTGCTTACCGCCTGCCGATCGAACGCGAGGAAACCCTGCATGTGTGCATGCGACAACTTTGCTGTACTGCTTGAAGCGTCGAGGGATCAGTCGCTTCTCGAGAGCGCCGGGTATAGCGCTCGGCGTCGAACGATACTTTCGCTCGACGGAGGCTGTGATGTTCCTATTGCGTGCGTCTACAGACGTTCCTGAACGAATACTCAGGAGCTGATTATGCGTCAGTCAGATGCGGACAGATCAACGCTTGCATCACAACATACCTGGTAGGATGATCGGCCGTACGACCGCACGTAGCTCTCAAAGCTCTCCCACGACGAAAAACTCTTCTTCTCGAGCGGTGGAGCGGTGACGGTAGGCTGCTCGTCATCTTCATCACTCGATTGGTGGTCGCTAACCTGAGCGTCGCTGACTTCGAAGGCGCTCGAGCTGCTCTCCTCGGACGCGCTTGGGGAACGCTCGCGTCGCCCTCGCTTGCTCATACCGATGCTATCCGATGCCGATCACGATTCCGGCCGATCCCGATTCCGGTCGAAATGAGAGGCCTGAAATCGCAGCCCAAAATGCCGAGCCGGACCATCACTCTTAAGTTCGCATGGCCGTTAGGGTTGTGGAGTAGCACTATGTGTTCAGACAGTTGCACTCAACCTCTAGAGACAGGACAACCGTCTGCCCTTTCTATTTGCTGGCAATAGCCACTTCGATCGGCGACCTGCCCGCATTACTGCTCGCACCAGCTGAACTGGGGGAATCGCACGACAGTCTCACAACATCCACAATATCCATGACGTTCCCGTGGGAGAAAACGAGTCACTAGCGCAAGAGAAAAGGAAGGTGAGCGCACGACGGTTTGACTCAGCGATGCGGCGACTCCGAATTTAATCGTAAAAACGTCTCCCCGACAATCCTCTTGGACCACAGGCTGTGGTCCACAGCGATGCGCCTTCATGAACACACAATGTATGACGATGGGCTGGTGAACCCACTGGGTTCTGACGACGCCTGTGGATGGCTGATTGCGCAGCAACATTTTAATCATCCGTCTCGAAGCTGGACGCGTAAACTGGTTCATTCTCCGTCTCCTGGTCTCCGCTCTCTCGTTTTATCGCAGCGTGACCGATATCCTTTCGAGTCCAGAGACGACGGCATCGCGGTTTTGAGGAAGACGATCTTCCGTGTACAGTCGTTGGGACTGGAATCAAGTGTTTGATCTACTCGACCAGGTCAAAAAATGAATGGCTGATAAGGGACGAGCGAAACCGCCTGTCAACAGTGAGACCACGTCGGTCGGTGTATCAACCGTATCGCGAAACTGCTGGTGAGGCTAACGGGTTGAGCAAGATACTGAACATATTCCAATCGCTAGAGCATCAAAGCGTTAGCGCGTGGTGCTCGGCTTGAGCCCATGCCGTCGGTGGTGCTGACTCGTGCTTTTCGGTGCAGACGTCTGTCGTCTGAGACTGCCCCAATGGCTACGCTATCCGTCCCTTGGATTGGTGCAAAATAAATTCTACTTTTATCCAACTGGAAGCGTTCATTTTTCATGTCGCTATTCTTGGAGAACATCCAACATGACGACGACGCGGCACAACAGCATCATGAGCAGCTCAGATCGAGATTGCTCTGCTTCTTCTCGCTCTTCTCTCGCTTCCCTCAAGAGAAATCCACCACCACCACCAACAGATGCAGCACACCCATGAGCACAGAGAGCAGCGAGAGGACGCGCGGTCATCGTCGTCATCGCCCTCGAGCAGCTCGTACGACGGCGAGTTCACGGACATCGCGGTCGGCGAGGAAGACACGCTGCGGCGCCCGACGATCGTGCAGCTCCCGTCACGCGCTGAGCGTCTTTCTGCTGCATACCAGCCGCCGCCAGCGCCCGTGCGCCAAGAGCACGCGCTGCTCGACATTGACCCCGACGTGCTCAAGGAGCTTCCCCCAGAGATCCAACAGGAGGTGCTGCTCGAGCGCGCGGCCGCTGAAAAGCGCGCGAACGACGCTGCGATTCAGGCGACGCTGGCCGCCGACTCGCGGATGGGCGGGCACTCGACTGTGAGCAGTGACGCCGACGCCGACGATGACGATGACGATGGCAGCGGCGACGTCAATGTGGGAGCGGGCGACGGTACTTGGGTCTGTCACGTATGTACCTTCGCGAACCACCCACAGCTTTTGCAGTGCGAGATGTGCGATACGCTTTGCGCTTCGGTCGCTGCGCTCGAATGGAGCGAAGATGACGTGCGGGCGGCGTCCACGCTGCGCCGTGTCACACCGCAGAGTGAGGAAGACACCGCGCTGTACGACAAGGTCTCTCAGCGCCTGCAGTCGTCCGTGATGACCAAGTCGCTGAAGAAGATCCGACTGCCAGCGACGCCTGCGACGACGTCACTCACACACAAGGAAGACCCGACGGCAGAGGATCTGCTCGTCGCAGCGACCGTGAAGATCCAAAAGCTTCAGCAGAACGCGTCGCAGAGCATCAAGCAGGCGAAGAACTCGCTGCTCGCGAAAGCATCCGCCGCTCGTCAACTCTCCAATAGCTCCATCAGCGGTCGCGTGACGGACCGTCCAGCGAGGATGCCGTCCGCGCAAGCCGCGGCAGTGCTGCGCAGCCTTCAACGCGACCTCAACACGAAGTGCGTCGCCGGCGACGAGCTGTACGAGAGTCTGTTGGTGCGACTGTGGAACGCCATTTACCAGGACGTCCCACCGCGCTCACCTCGCGCGAGTCCCAACTCGCCTCGAGCAGCGTCCAACGCGTGGCCCCGCCGCCTGTTTGAGCGCGTCTCGGACGCGTGGGTGGATATCGGCTTCCAGGGACCGAATCCCGACTCGGACTTTCGCGGGGGCGGACTGCTTGCGCTCAAATGCCTTGTATACGTCTTTGAGGCATATCCTCACAAGATGATGGACGTCGTCACAGGGCAGAAGCCGATCGACGGTGCCAAGAAGTGGTATCCAGTCTGCGTCGCTGGCATCAATCTGACGTGCATGATTGCTGGGCTGCTCAAGCTCGGCAATGGCCACTTTGACCGCCACGCGGAGATCTTTTGGGCGCTTTTCGAGGAGCCATCAGCGTTTTATCAGCTTTTCTTTCACGCGTTCGTCAAGATGGACGCTGCGTGGCACCGCATGAACGCCACGTTCATGGAGTTTGGAGGTACGTTCACAAGGGAATCCCTTGCTCCGGTTGCAATATCAGCAACTCACATCCTTTTATGATTCCAGTTGTGTTGAAAGCAACGCGTCGAATGGTGATCTACATGCTCGACCAAGCGCCCGAGACGCTCCCAGATCTACGGATCGCGGCGGACAAGACCTTTATTGACCGCTTTGTCATCTCCGTGTCCTCCGCCTTCCTTGCCGACTCCGAGAACGGCGAGTGTCCAGACCCGTTCAGTCTGCTGGAAGACGAGGCCGAAGTGCTGCTTACGTCGCCACGCGGCGTGCAGATGAACGGCTCTGCGCGCCTCGCGCCAGTCGCTCCGCTGCATTAATAAAAAAATGAATGGTAAATCTTGTATCTTTACATCCCAAACTTGAGGCATCCTGTCTCCTGGTGCTGCTCGCCGCACTTGACGCGGCAGAAGCGAGAGCCGCAGCGACGGCATGAGTAGTTGGCGAAGAAGCCGCAGACGACGCAGAACTTGCGAGCTGGAAGCGTCGATGGTGCTGCCGCCACTGAGAGATAGTTGGGCGTCGCGCTGGACTCTCCCGTGCCGAGCTGTGTGTGCGTGATCGATTCACCACACCAATCGCGTCATCCTTCCGATAAAGAGAGGCTCGACACATCACCCATTTAACGTACCTCCTCGTACACGAGTTGCGCGAGGCTCTTGACTTTCCACTTGCGTATCCGCCTGAGGATGCAGCAGATCTAGTCAGCGGTGACAGTCCAGCCCTGCAATTTCGCATTCCACGTACGTCGTCGCCGCTCGAGTGGTCTTCTTTTTGCGTTTGGACGATGACTCGCTGGCACCACCCGTGGTCTCTTCGTCGACGTAGAGCTCGTCGGGATCGTTCTCCTCGTCGCCGCCAGCGTCGTCCTCGCCATAGTTGTCTGCCTCAAGCGCATCCAGCCGCGCATTGCGGACGATCGCCCGTGTCTCCTCGTCCACGCGCTTCATCGCTTTGCTCAGCTTGACCGTGCGGCCTGGTAGAGCGAGACACAGAGCCATTTGTGAGTGTTCTAGTGACGTCAGTAGCCACAGAGCGGCGGCCTTCTGTCACACCTGAGAAGCGCTTCTTCTTGGACGGTCGCGCATTCGCGGCAGTCGTCTGTGCGATCGTCTCGTTCCAGCGCTTCTTGCCATCGTACGACTTGCCCATCGTCAATGCTGTCAGTGACCCCAATGCGTTTGGAGCTCTTTGCCAAGAATGATTAAATGGTAATTAATTGAGTCTAGCGCATCTATATTGTGTAATTCGAGAACAAAGGTATCCAAACAAGTAATAAACAGACTTACACAAGACATTTAAGCAAATGGGAAGGCAGCCAAGATGGCTACATTTTGTCGTCTCACATCGCCGAGGAGCTGGTGACCTGCTCCACATCTTCGGGTGCTGGTTTGAGAAGATGGAAGCGATCAAAGTTGATAACGATGCCGCTATCTGTCTTGGTCACGCAGGTCTCGAATGTCGAATCCCACGCGATCTCCTCGTCCGTGTATGAATGTCGCGCTTGCATCGTGTTGGACGTGGACCCGTCGATGCCTTCCAGCACGACGATGACCTCGAGCTCTGATCGGCGGAGGTGGTTCATGATCTGCACTCGCGTCGGCTTCTTGTATGGGATCTGATTGCCGCCGTCACGGTTCCCGTTTTCGATATCGATCAGGCGCTGGCTCGGATCGGGGTACGCTGGGCACATTTTCGGGTAATGGCCCTTAGACGGCAGACATTCAGGCGGGAACAACGGACTCCACGGATCGATGCGATGCACGATGACCTGAGGCATTGCAATCATCAGCATGGCGCCGACGTCGTCATCTGGCTGCTGCACTCGCATCTGATGGCTCTGGTAAAGCTGCTCTGGCGAGCCATCCGCAGCCAGAACGTGCCTCATCGCATACAGTCGAACGTGCGCCTCGACTAGTTGGTGCTTGCGGCGTTCGCAGACCTGGAGCATGAAGTAGTAGTCGCCTCGAATCTTTCGAATGACAGCACTATTTGAAAACATGATCGTTGTGGCTCGTTTCTGGGTACAGACATGATGATCAAAGTCAAGATACGTTCGTCTGCGGGAATGTAGCCATTGGCAAAGTAACTGACATTGGCACGCGCAAAGCGGGCGTAGAACATGCCGATGCAAATGGAGTCGAGAAAGATACCAGCAAATGACTATGAGAGATACCAACAATGAATACGACAGAACAGCATTGGGGACGACGGTCGGACGCGCCACGTACCTCCAACGTGAGGAGCATCGCCATGGAGCTGCATCCGCCGTAGAAGATGTCGTTCGTCGGTGCTCCATATCCGATCGTCATCTAGCGATACATCTCGTCAGTCTCCAGAAAGGTTGACCATGCTGCATCATGTCTTCAACTCACTATGGTCTCGAGGGAGAACACGTACGCCTCCATGAGCGTACTGATGCCGACGTGACATTCCTCTCGGTTCCGCGAGATGTCGAGATACGCGAGCGCAAAGAAGAAGATGACCAGCGCATACTGCGTCACGAGCACACATGATGAGCGCAGACGACAGCAGAGCGCACTCGAGTGCACGCACCGCAGCAAAGATCCCAGTGATGATGCGCGACGTCCGCGTGTTGATCACGGTGTGGAAGATGTCGTCCTGGTAGATGCGGCGCCAGTCGCCACCAATGCGTCGGATGCTGAAGCATGGCAAGCAATCACTCTTCGTCCACAGCATCCGCATCCACACGTCCACACAGTGGACGACGAAAGACTTACTTGTACCGACCGAGCGACTGGTGGAAGCGACCGTCGCGATCCAGGAAGCGCCCGCGACGACGCAGATCCCCTCCGTCGCTGGTGCCGCCAGGACGCGACGGCGACATCGAGTTGATCGTGAGCAGCGGCGACTCATCTCCTGCGAGCGTCATCGGTCCCCGACGTCCACAGCGGCGCGAAACTCAAACTGACACTCCACGGCGCCGCTGATGGTCTAACCCAGTTGGCTTTCTGGACACCTCCGGATGCTCGGCTCTGGGACAGGAACAGATGCCTGGATGTTGTCTGGATGGGCGGATTTTGTTCTCCGTTCCCCATGGATTCACTCGGTGTTGGCCGGATGCCGATTTCGAACCAATCAGATGCGCGTGTCAGCCGTGTCTTTTCGTCCCCATTTGGAAGCCATGTGGCCACGGCACCAACAAGTGTGTGATGATGAGGAGCTCCATCCACACTCGCGCGCTGCCGCTTGATCTGATCGCCGTCGAAGAGCAGCCTCAGTCCGCGCGAAGGATGATGGCGACCAAGCTCGAGGCAATCGCAACCGACTCGGAACGGCACCACGCCACGGCCGACACCTCTGCTGACCTCAGTCCCATGTAGGTGGTTGGTTTGTGTGTCTCTACGATGGAGCCGTCGTCACTCACATTCGCGTTGGCTGTCTGTCCTCAGCGCAGCCGATGACGCCATCATTGGCACGACGCACTCTCCCTGCGCGGTCATGGAGACGTCGCACTACCAAGCGCACCGCTCGTCGCTGCCGCTGGCGCACAGTCGCGGCACACGGCCTCGCGTACTCTCGTTCTGGGCGCTCTTCGCGATCGGCTTCTTCACCATTTGTGGGGGGCCGATCGGATCGGAGGATATCGTCATCGGTACGCTCTTCTGGCGTTTGAGTAGTCTCTATCTTGGCCACTGTAATGGCTCAGGCTTCGTGTCTTTTGCTGCTTCAGCTGGCGGTCCGCTGCTCGGTCTCATCGGCATCCTGATTTTTCCTACCATCTTCTTCCTCCCGATCGCCTCGATGGTCGTGGAGCTCGCGTCTGCGATCCCTGCGAGTGGCGGCCACGCGTACTGGATCGCGCTCGCGTTCGGCCCGTCATGGGGCTTCCAAGCGGGCTACTGGTCCTGGGTATCCAACTGCATCGACTGCGCCATGTACGCGTCCATGTCGGTGAGCTCGTTGCTCGGCCCCACACGACGCCTGGAGCGATCGTTCTTGCTCTTTGTCTGTAAAGCGACGCTCGCGTTGGTGCTGGCTGTCCCCGGACTGTGGAGTCTTCGTGCGGTCGGCAACGTGGTCGCGCTGCTTTCTGCCTTTGTTGGTATTCCTTACCTCGTGCTGTCCACATGGGGAGCCATCGACGGCGATCAGTGGAGCACACTACTCGAGATCCGCCGCACCAACATCACCGAAATTGAAGCGTCCGATAGCACCAGCGACTTCGTGTCGACCGGTACCTACAACGTCGACTACTGCATGTACATTCACATCTTTGTGTGGAGCTTCAGCGGCTTCTACAATCTCTCGGTATTCATCGAGCAAGTGAAGGACCCGATCCGATCATTCCGCCGGACGCTGTGGCTCAGCTACGTCGTGTTTCCCATCGCGTACTTCGTTCCATTCGCGACGCTTCTCGCGGTCAACAAGCCACACTGGAGCACGTGGGAGGAAGGATCGATGGGCGACGTCGCGCTGGCGCTTGGCGGCGACGCCCTCGCTGGCTTGATCAAGGGCGTCGACTTGCTGTCGTCTGCAGGTCTTTACATCTGCGAGCTCACATCGAGCGCCTACCTCGCCAACGGGATGGCGCACCAAGGAATCGCACCAACGACGATCGGATTGTACGTATGAAGGATACGTTTGTTTGTTTTCGGATCTTGACATTGAGAATCATCTATGTGGGCTGGAAACTGCAGGAGCACATCGAACGGCACTCCCCACGGCGCGATCTTCTGCAGTCTCGCAGTGATCCTCGTGATCGTCAACCTCGAGTATACCGAGATGGTGATGCTCGCCAACGGACTCGGTGGCTTGGAGGCTATTGCCTTCATCACTGCGTCCATCAGACTGCGGTACAAGCTGCCAGACGTCGAGCGTCCGTACAAGCACTGCGGCGACGCCCATCCGCTCGTCTCGGCAGCGACACTGGTGCTGCCGTTGGCCATGTACGTCGTGGTGATCGTGGACGCATTCCACACACTGACGAGTGCGGTGCTGGTCACGGTCTTCGTCATCATCGGGATCGTGTACACCAAGCAAGCCGATTTCTCCAAATTCCAGACCCTGGAGTTCGGCGATCCCGTGTAGTCTCTGGGTCTGGATGAGGCCAAGTCTTTAGGAGCCTCCTCATATTTAAAATCTCTCCATTCTAACGAGAAGTAGGCACTCGCCTCCATGCTGCGTGATCTATTGATTGCAGCAGGAAAACGAGAAGATCGAAAGGCTGAGAGAAGGAAAACAAATTGTTGGAGAGACGTGATCAAATAGTTGTTCAAAATAGCTGTCAATCGCACACAAACCAAATGGATCGAGCAGAAAATTGGCGTTGCCAGAGAGGGCGTCACGCACTGATGGTGACGACCACCTGGCGCGTCGTCCTCTGTCTCTGTGGAACACGCCAGCCACCCTCCAGGCTGGTCTCTCGGCGCGATGTTGACCTCAGCGACAACCGACTGTTCAAGCGCACGTGTGACGCGAAATGGCCACGGTCTGCGCGGCGCGCGTGGCTGTCGACGAAGACGACGCCACGTCATCCAAGCACTCGATCTATGTGGACACAGACTTGGACCTGAGCTCCAGGTAACTACCGATCTACTTGGTACACGCTGCCATTCTTCACTTGATAGAAAGCTGACGTCTCGACGGAAAGGAGTGGCAATGACATGACGCACTTGGCGTCGCCTTGCGTGGTGATGGAGGCAGCGTCGCGACGATCCAGTCTTCCGCTTGCCCACAGCCGATCCACGAGGCCCCGAGTGCTGTCGACCTGGTCGCTGTTTGCCATCGCATTCTTCACGGTCTGTGGTGGTCCCACGGGCTCGGAGGCAGTCGTCACATGTGCGTACGCATCATTTTTCTTCGACTCTCAAGCGACCTTCGTCATGTTCACACTCGGCATTTGTCATTCTAGCGGGTGGTCCGTTGGTCGGACTCATTGGGTTCCTCGTGTTCCCGACGCTCTTCTATCTTCCGCTCGCAGGCATGGCCACTGAGCTTGCCACGGCGATTCCCGCGTGCGGTGGACCCGCATACTGGATCGCACTGGCGTTCGGTCCTCGCCTCGGATTCCAAGCTGGCTACTGGTCGTGGGTGCTCAACTGCATCGCGTGCTCCGTCTACGCGGCTGCATCCGTCAATGCGATTCTCGGAGGCGACCAATCGACCAACGTATCGTTCCTGGCGTTCGTGATCAAGTCCTCGTTCGCTCTCGTGCTCGCGTTGCCCTGCATCTGGAGTCTTCGTGCGGTCGGCAACATCGCCATCGTATTGAGTATCTGTGTCATGCTGCCGTACATCATCATCTCTGTGTGGGGAGTGACGGAGGCGCAACAATGGGACGTGCTCTTGGCTGTTCGACAGGCAAACATCACGACAATCCAGCGTCCAGACGGCACCAACAGCACGGTCGCCTCCGGACCCATGTACATCGACTACTACAGTCTCTTCCAGTCACTCGTGTGGAGCTACACGGGCTACTACAACGTGTCAGTCTACATTGAGCAAGTGAAGAACCCCGTACATGCGTACCGGCGCTCCCTGTGGATGTGCTACGTCGCGTTTCCGCTCACGTACGTCATTCCGTTCGCGTCACTGCTCGCCGTCAACGTCCCCAACTGGATGACCTGGCAAGACTGTTCGCTGAGTGACGTCGCGCTCTCGCTCGGCGGTGTCGCCATCTCGGGATGGATCCGCGCCGTTGACTTTCTCTGCCTCGCGGGGATGTACATCACGGGACTCACGGGCAGCGCCTACCTCGCCAACGGGATGGCGCAACAGGGCCTCGCGCCCAGTATGATTGGAGTGTAAGTGCTTCTTCTCGAACGACGGGTTCCAACTGAAAACAATAATTGTCTGACGGGTGGGCATGCTGCGACAGGAGCACCTCCAACGGAAGTCCGCACGGCGCCATCTTTTGCAGCTTAGCTGTGGTGCTCGTGGTGCTCAACCTACGCCTGGACGAGCTCATGAAGCTCGCGAACGCCATGGGATCGCTCCAAGCGCTCGCGTTCATCGTGTCGTCCATTCGGTTGAGGTACACGTTGCAGCGACTGCATCGGCCCTTTCGCCTTTGTGGCCGCGCACCGCCGTCGGGTGCTGCGCTGTCGCTGGTGTTCCCGTTTGCGATGGCGGTCTTCAACGTCTTCGACGCCATGCGAACCTTCATCAGCGCAGTGCTTGTCGTGGTCTTCGTGATGATCGGCATCGTGTACACCAAGCAAGCCGATTTCTCCAAGTTCCAGCCATACGAATTGCATGAAATGTCAACGATCACGACCGATGGCGTGCTCACACGGCGCGACTTGTTGTGATCAACGCATCCTATTTATCTGTGGGCGTTAGCTTCCTACCTACCTACTGTCGAACACGACGTCGCTTGCGTGTCGTTTGCTTTTCCTCTACTGGTTCCACTGCCGCCTGCTTTTTGTTGTCGTCGTCTTCTTCAGCACTCAACTCTCGCTTGGCCGCCTTGGCAGCCTTGGCCTTTGCCTGAATCTCCTTCAAGACCTCCTTCTGCTTGGCCGCCGTGCGATTGTACACGAACGTCGAGTCATCCGACTCTTTTGCGCTGAATTTGTAGCCCTCCAGGTCAAATTTCTTGATCCCATCAATGGTCGTGATGCGTTTCTCGATCAGGTAGCGGCACATCAGTCCTCTCGCGCGTTTCGCATACACCGACTTGATTTTGCCGTCGTCCTTAAAGACACACTCGACGATTTGAACGTCGTCGTCCAGACTATCGACATCGATTGACTTGAAATACTCTTGTGACGCCACGTTCACGAGAATCTTGGGGCTCTCCGCCAGCGAGGCGTCCTGTTTACTGAGCGCCTCGAACGACTCGTTCAGCTCCTGCGCGATCTTGGAGCCCCAGAACGCGTACAGGTCCTTACCGCGCGCGTTCGCAAACTTCTGACCCATTTCAAGGCGATACGCCTGAATGAGATCCAGCGGACGCAGGACGCCATACAGACCGCAGAGAATACGCAGGTGATGTTGCGCGAACGCCAAGTCGTCGGCGCTCAGCTCACTGGCTTCGAGACCCTGATACGCGGGACCGTTGAACGACAGCACTGCCTGCTTGTGCGTGCCGTTGGGCTGCAGGGACTCGGCTGCCTTGTCCGTCACAAACTCAAAATGCTTGAACCTGCCAACAACGGACTAATGAAAGGTAGTGGCGTCGGATGGACTCTGGATGACATACCGATCGTGATTGAGCTTGGCGATCGCGTCGCTGACGCCGAGCAGCGTCTTGAGCTTGCTTTGCGAGAGCTTGCGCAGCTCCGTCACCTGTGGATTCACCAGTCGTGAGCTCAATCACGAAGAGTTACGAAGCCTTCAGAGTTCGTCGACATGCAACAGGCAGACAGACACGCACCAGCGCATGCGCATCCGACAACATCGACGGGATGCTACATTGCTGCACAGTCGTCGCCGAGAGATCCAGCGTCTTGGCTGGAGAGAGCACATATAGCAATCGACTTGCGGTCGATGTCGTCATGAGATCCTCGTTGTTCCTTGGTGTCAACTTGACAGACGACCATGAACGACTGGTGTACAGTAACACCTCTATTGATGCATACGTTAAACCTCTTTTAACGAGATGGCTTCACTGGCAGCAGCATATTGCCGGTCCTGGAGATCGCGAAGAGCTTGCCCGAGTCCAAGTCGCGCACTGTCATGCTGCTGCTGCTACTGCTGCTGCCACCTGACGTCGTGGATAGCGTTGAAGCGTTGGATCCACTTGGTTGCGTAGATCGAGCCGCCTCGTGTGTCATCTTACTAACACCAGCGGCTGCTGCTCCTGCTCCGTTGATATCGCTTGGCTCAGCAAGTTGAAGACGCCGCCTGTGGCCGTTCCGAAGCTTCAGCAACACCGGGTGACTGCACAGCTCCAGTACTTCACAGACGCTGATGACGAGATCACGTGGTTGAATGGTCGAGAGCACAGCGATGAGTGTGCCGGTGACGAGCTCGGTGCTTGCGCCCGGGCGCAGCGACGTGACCTCTTCTTCCGCAGCACTGAACAACGCCAACGCCACGCAGAACATGCCTTCGACGCCAAGCAGTAGACAGACATCCCAGATCGCGAGTAACGTCTCGAACCGCAGCTGAGAGCGATGCGCCATAATGGAAATGTCCGAGAACAACGTCGGGAACCACTTGTACGCCAGCAGACAAACCGGGAGCCCGGCAGTGTCCATCGCATCGTGAAACGCTGGGAGATGCAGCTGCACAACCTCTTGTAGCACATTGCCGACCTCAACTAACGAGCTGAACAAGTCAAAATTGTCCCCTCCAGCTTCTTGCGTGCGAATGCCAAAGACGTGCGGCAGGATGTGGGACACGATGCCACGCAAGACACGCAGACCCAGTAGCGTATCGTCGCCAACGACTTCGAGAATGATGAACGCGATGCCGTTCATACCCTGCATGTAGAAGCTTTTCTCTTGTGCTGCTTCTGAGACGTCGTCCGTTCTTGTGTCTGACGCGCAGCTGGCCAGGAACGCATGCAGCACAGTCTCAAGTGCCTTGAGGCGCGTCTTCGTCGCTTCCTCAGAAAGCTGCGGAGCTCCAGCAGAGCCTGCGAGCCACTTGGACGTGCGTGGGACGTCTTTCTGAACTTGAATGAGATCACTGTAACATTTCAAAGTTTGAGCTTTCTTGAGAACACACACAGATAGACAGACCAATATGAACAATAGGCATGGAGACGTACGCAGGATGCAAGGGTTGGCGAAGCATTTGCGTCAGCGTTTCCTCGTCGAACATATCAAATGCCCATCGGAAGATCGTGCCCCAATACACTGCTCGGAGACTTGACTGCGACTCCATCAATTGCAAGGCTTCTACGAATCGACCGCGGCTCTGCAGAAACTCGAGCATCTCCACCATTTGATCGGCCGAGAAATGCTCTATCGTCAAGCTTTGCCGCACTGCTTGCACCACCTCTACCTCTGAGTCACTTTCGCTTTCCCCTCCCGAGTCGTCCTCCTCTTCGGCAGTGCTTGATGCGGAGTCTTCCTCACCGCGGCGTGTGCTGTCAGCGAAGACGTCAACGTCTGCTCGTCGCCTCATGTTCATGGAGCTCTCGTGCTGCATCGCATCAAACGACATGTCCACACCAGGTATGCAGCCCTCCGCGATGTTGATCGCACGCTCGAGCGCGTCAATCCATTGCGCCATCTCGTCTTCGGACGCCGCTTGAAACAGCATCGTGTACGCTTTCACGGATACCAGAAAGCAGTACGTTTGATCCGACACCAGCTTATGCACCGCCTTGACGGTCGTTCCACCCACAAGAGGGATCACGCTTCGCGTGGTGTCTCTCTCACTCGACGTCGCTTGGCACGTCAACACGTCGCCATCGATCTCAACAAGCTGCTTCTTCCACGCGCGCAGGCCGTTGCGATACATCGCGATGGTCTTGAGCTGCGTCGTGAGTCCGTGGCACAGCTTGCACTTGAGCACACCGCGTTTGTATGGGCTCTTGAGCCACCGCAGCGTCACCGACGGACTGCGCCCGGGCCGCAACAGCGCGGCGACCTCGTCTTGACTCAGCGTCTGCAATGAAATGCCGTTGATCGCGACGATCATTGCGCCACGTTGGATCGTGACGCCGCCGATCGTACAGTCCGTCGTACTGCGGAGCCGGTGGTTGTTCCACTCTGTCGCACTCGCGACAAGCGCGAGCTCCTCACGGCGATGCACGTGAGTATCGAGAAACTCCTGCTCCGACGATCGCGGCAGCGCCGACGGCAGCTCTGTCGGCCGCAGCTGCGACAGACGGAGGCTTCGACGCGGTGCACAGACCACGGGGCTGCGCGTGCGTCCGTGTCGCGGCACGCGGTTGCTGTGGCCGTGGCTGTGATTGCTGTCACTGTCTCCGTCCGAGCCGCCGGCGCCATCTCCATCTTCACTGCACGCGGTTCGAAATGCCGCGAGCCACTGCTGCAGCTGCTCGCTGGACTTGGCGGCCATCGTGACGCGCAGTCCGCTCTTCTTCTTCTTGATACGGAACGCGTGCGGACGACCGACGAGCGGAAACGGCAGCGCGGTGGCGCGCGCGCCGCGGACGTCCATCTCTTGGCGCAGCGTCATGCCGCTGCCAGCGATGATCTGCGCGGCCGCTGTGGCTTCTGCGTACTCTCTTAGGAAGCCGTCGGACGAGAGCACGACGTAGCGCTTCTGCCACGAGTGCAGCAGCTTGGAACGGCGCCGACGCACGAGCACGACGCCTTCCATTTTGGCGATAATGATCAAGTGGAGAAGAGATGGAGGACGAAGGAAACGAGGTGGCACAAAAAAAGCGTATTTTAGATTGCATCTGATGAGGGGTAGAGGAAAGGAAATTGGAGGAATTCGATTATGTGAAATTACAGATTCGCTGCATGGGATCACATACATGGACGTACGTGCCCACTACTGCGGAGGACAATGGATGGATTGACGACTCGCTCGCTTGCACATTAGCTGCGACCGAAAGCAGAAGCAACAGGAGCAGGAGCACGAGGAGGAGGAAGCGTTTGGTGTCGCTTACTGTCGCAAAGGTGCCTAGATTACATCCTTCTTTGTACTCTTTGGTGTCACACGCAAAGTTGGGTCATGCCGCTACGGTCGAGATCCGACTTCGCCGCCCACCATCGTCCCAATCTTCGTCACTGTCATCGTCGTCCTCGTCGTCGTCCTCCTCCTCTTCGTCCTCTTCTTCTTCCTCCATCGCCTCTTCATCGTCCTCTCCCACCTCCAACTCGTCTTCCTCTTCTCCGAATATGTCGGTTTCTTTGAGCTCGTCTCTCTCCACTTCGCTCTTCAAAGCAGCAGCGAGATCAGTGATGGCATCCTCTTCCCCACGACCTTCCTTGCCATCATCCATGAGCTCCTCGCGCTTGACTGCCCGCGCGTAATTGCGGCGCGACCGTCTGGCCCGCACCATGATCTTCAGCTTGACCTCCTTGGGCATCACAGCATTGCTGCCGACCAGCACGAGCCCGTGGCGCTTGGTGAACCCCACGAGCCATGTCTTGGACGCGCTGAACTTGCGATGCGCCTTGTCGGGGAACATTTGCCGCACCGCTCGCACGATCCATTTCGAGGACACGCGCACTTTCATCGCGCGGCGGCGAATGACGTCTGCGAGTATCCGCTCCTGCTCCGTGCTCAGCAGCGCCCACTTGGGCTCTCGGTCGACGCAGCTCAGGATCTTGGCGCGGTTCTTCCACCACTTCTGCAGCGTCGCCGTGCACACGTCCCAATTGAGCGACTGGAAGTGCTTCTCGGCGCATCGCGGACTGCCGTGGCCTGGCCCCATCATCCACGCGATCGCCTGCTGCTTCATGCTGATCGAAAAGTTGTGGCGGATCTTGGGGAGTGCGACCGGCGACTGCGCCGACGCCGAGTCGCCCATGCTGTCGTTGTCCGCCTTCGAGAGCCCTCGCGTCCGCGTCATAGAGCTGCCGAGTCACACAACACAGGAGCGCAAAGGGCAGCCGCTTGTGAACGGGGCTGCGGCCTGTGGGAATCGAATCGAAGCGTAAAGCGACGAGCGGAAACGACGTCGTTCGAATCCTTCGAGTTGATGGAAGAATTGTGGAAGATGAGCTCCGTTCGGCAATGGGGTCGTTTCAACAACCACTCCCAAACCAGATGCATCATATTATACGCATTTCCATCTTCCAGCACATGGTTTATTATGATTTTAGCTGACTGGGAAAAAGATAAAGTTAACAAAATATACTATCGATGAATTCATAGTATGGATTTGGGCGTTTGATGAATGGGTGAGATTGGTCCTCTATTATTCGGGTCCACCTGGTCTGATTCTGAGGCCCACGTCCATCGGCATTCGCATGGAATATCAAGTTCTGGAAGATGAGCATGATGGCGAGACGATGGCGATCGCCGTCGCTGCTGCTGCTGACGTTGCTCTGCGTCACCATGGCGCTGCATCTCATGGCTCCCGCTGGACGCGTCGTCGCCAACGCTGCTGCTGCTGCTGCTGCTGCTGTGGATCCCGTCGCTCGCGCCAGCCACATCCTCGTGGATGCAGAGACCGACTGTGACGCCCTGCACCAGCAACTGCTGCAGGCCTCCGACCTGCACGCGACGTTCGCGGCGCTGGCGAGAGAGCACAGCACGTGCCCCTCGAAGCGGAAAGGCGGTAAGCTCGGCACCTTCGGTCGCGGTCAAATGGTCAGCGAGTTCGATCGTGTCGTGTTCGAAGAGCGCATGGGCGTCGTCCACAAGGTCAAGACACAGGTGAGTGCTATGTAATGTATTTGTGTCGGTCTCCTTGTTCGCTGGGGATGGCGATGGATGTAATGGCGTTGGTATGCATCCAGTTTGGATGGCACTTGGTGCTTGTGACAGAGCGCTACGGCGTCGACGAGCTCGCGATCTCGCGCAGGCAGCAGCAGTAACAACAGCGTGCACCATAGAAAACCCAAGTACATTCCCATTTACGTCGCTGGCTACAAACGCAAACGGCATCATGATCGGCTCGCTAGTTGTTCTTCTTCTCGCCAATGCGGTCCGTCACCATGATGACATGCCAGCCAAACTGCCATTGATCCATCCACACACCAGACAAAACGTCAGTGCTCACTCTGTCATTTCCCCCGTCTCCTCCACGCGATCAACGCACCTGCGTCTGCACCTTGTGCACCGAGTCGACGTCCTTCTCGAACGCGATCTTCTCAAACGGGGGCACCATCTGCCCGCGGCCAAAGAGGCCGAGGTCACCGCCCTTCTTCTTCGAGTTGCACTTGCTCTTGGCGCGCGCGAGCTCCTCGAGCTTGGCCTTGGGCTTCTCGGCGCTCTGGATCTGCTTGAGCAGCTCATCCGCCTCCTTCTCCGTGTCCACGAGGATGTGGCTCGCGCGTGCGAGCGGACCCTTGGTCTTGTTGGCCGCGCGCTGACCAAAGAGCATGATGACGATCAGCAGCAGCGGCGTGATGAACGGCGCCGCCTTGTTCATGATGATGACGAACGTGCGGTACGCCGAGTCGTCGCCCTCGCCCTCTCCGAGCTGCGTCGTGTAGATCACGTGCCAGCCAAACTGCGTCTGCACCTTGTACAGGCGGTGCGGCTCCTGCTCAAACACGGCGCGGTCAAACTCGGGCACCATGCGGCCGCGGCCAAACGAGCCGAGCGAGCCGCCCTTCTTGCCCGACGGGCACTTGCTCTTCTCCTGCGCGACCTTGGCGAACTCGACCAGCAGCTGCGGGTGGCCCTCGAGCTGCGCCATGATCGCATCCGCCTCGGCCTCCGTGTCCACGAGAATGTGGCTCGCGCTCGCCGACGTCGGCGGCGACGGCGGCTTGGCGACCTCGGCCGAGACGCCCGTCGGGAGCACGCACGACGTCCCGCAGAGCGTCAGAAAGAGCAGCGCGCACAGCGCCACCCAGCGTCGTCCGAAGGCGGCCATCGTAAGTGTCGTGATAGCGTTCGCGTTCAAGTGGCCGTCGTCTCTGTGGAGAGCGACGAGAAAGAGATCGCGAGTGAAAATGAAGGCCGCGTGTCTGTGTGGTGCTTGGACCTGTGACGTGTGACAGAGAAAGAGAGAGAGAGAGAGAGAGAGAGAGAGAGAGCCGATCAATTATGTTGTGTGGTCCACGTTAATTGTATGTTGGTCTGTTTACGTTGTTTACTTTAGAGAGTCTCTCTCTCTCTGCTAAGTTGACGAGATGCACTTGGCGAGCAGCCATGGATACGATGGGTAGATGCGCGAGAAGAGGCTCACAAAGAACTCGTCCTGGTCTGCGAGGCTTCGTGTCGGGCTCTTGAGGAACTCGACCATCCATTCCATACGCTTTTGAAGCTGGAAGCAGTTTTTCGAGCTCAGTAGCTGCTCTAGACTGCGAAGATGCTTCTCGGTCGTTCGAGTCATCTTGTACGGGATCCGCTCTTCGACACGAAGCGGTGCCCCATTTCGGGTTTGCAGCCGGAGAAAGATTCCGACGGTGAGACACGATACATGGAACTCGACATTGTACTTGAGGGAGCCTCCAATGCCGATAGCCTTCATGATACCGTGCTGCCGACGGGCATTGCCAAACCGCAACATGATATTGCAAAGCTCTCGCAGCATTTGCTTCTTGTACTCGGACGGTAGAATGTCCGCAAGTACACGGAAGACGAAATTCGTCACTTCAGCTGCAAAGAAGAGGATCTTCATCTCTGTCAGTGTGTTGGATGCTGCGATTGATTGCATCTTCTCCATCCACCCCATGAGCTTCGACAACATGCCCGTCGCGAATGCTTCCGTCATCATGGGCGCTTTTCCCATCCGCTGCAAAAAGAGTACCAGCATTGTCATCAAGCTTCCTTGCTGCAAGCATGCTTGCTCAAATTCTTCTTCACTCAACTCCGGAATTCTCAGTCTCGGAGTAAGGTCACTCCAGGTGCCACGCCGCTCTTCGATAACCCATTTTTCGATGCTGCGCTCCGCAACCATACTCATGAGACTCACAGATGCGATAGCTCGGCCACACGCAGATAAACAGCACAACTCTCCACCACGGAAGCCCATGAAACTCCACAACAACCGGCCCAAAGGATTTCCAATCGACTCCACAGACGACAGAGCAGTGCCTCGAGTGCCTGCTTCGTCTTCAGGAGGCGAGTCAGCTGTTACTCGTGCCTTCGACTGCCCAATCGTTGACGTGAAATCTCGAATCAAACCGTCCACCTCGACGAAAACAATGTTTCCACACTTGCCCCAGTTCATCCAAGCACTTGACGAATCAATTTGACCATGCTTGAAGAACGGCTCCACCAGGCGCAAGTTGAAGAAACGCAAAATCTCGACAACAGTCTCAAGCAAATCGGAGTCGGTGAGGGATTGGGGGGCGTCGGCTTTGCCGTTGTCCGCAAACTCTCGACTGACGACAACAACTTCGTCGAGCTTTTCGTATAGAACAACACAAGCTGCTCCAAACAACACTGTCAACCAGCCACAGCGCTGGAGCTCGGCGCTATCTCGCTCACCGGACCGATAGTTGTCAAGCAAAGAAAAGACCATGCGAAGGTACTGGTTGGATCGTCGTAAGCTATCTCCAACCGAGAGGGTTGAATGTTGCAGCGTTGTTAGCTGGCTGAGTAACCGCAAGATCAGCTGCAATCGGGTGAACGCATCTTGCATCACACTCGCCGAGGCTTTGGATGGGAACAAACCCGGCTGCAATGGCTCAGTCACTGCACTCATTGATGCATGCAATAATCCTTCCAGATCACGTGAAGTCACCGTCCATTTTGTCCACAAGGACGGTAGTTGCTTGATGAAATTGACGAAGTATGGTGGCATCACGTTCGAAGATGGCCCCGATGCCCTTGTCCGGGAGCTTCTCGGGTGCTGAGGCTGGAAGTGTGGAACATCGAGAACGAGATCCATACACAGCTTAGCCAGCTCGCACAGAAATAATGAGCGAACTGAATCGTTTTGTGTACTCAGCCACTCATCTGTTGTCTTCCATGTCATTCGGCACAAAACGTCGCGAATCATCCAAGAGACGTACGGATACGACGAAGATACAGCCTGAGACTCCGTCCGTGATCCGGCAGCAGCTACGCTCGTCGACAACAGTTGAAATTGTTGGTCCTTTTCAAACTGAACAACCTCGCGCATTCGTTGAACAATCTCCAATGTGAGTCGCCACTGTTCCCATGCTATTCGTGTCAGGAATTGATGAAAAATCTTGCACACATGGTGGGGGGCATTTGGAATCAAAGAGCCCAAGTAGAAATTCCATATTGTGTCCAACTTCTCTCGCGCAGAATCTCTCGCAACAATTCCTGCTGTGTTCCCATCACCACCACTTCCTGGGTTCGCGGGTTTCAGGTACTCACCACATACTGACACGAAACTTGAGCACAAAGTAGATCCTGACGAAGTATCGTTTTCACTCCAGGGACCACAGACACTTGAGCTATCTGTTGTTGTTGCTGGTTGATAGAGCGTCAGCATCAGTGCTTCAAAGACAGATGACAGCGAAGACCATTGCTGATCGGAGGGAACAGATCGCCAGAGATGTGAGAAAAGGTCCAAGAAGTGCTTGAGCACGCCCTCGTTTTGCCACATTCCCAACGGATATCGCCAACCGTCATCGTAACTAGATCCAGTCGCACACTGCCACCGTAACGCTGAAATGTGGCTGCCCATGAAAGACAGGCATACCTGAACTTGAGCGGGAGTAATTTGCTGCCATGCACTTAATGGTATACTCGAAACGGCCTCCCAGACAACAGGGTGAGCCGGGAGGGATATCTGCGGAGCCGATCTTTTAGAGTCAGACCCATCTGTGAAATCGTTGTCTCCCCCGAAGCGGTAGTCACCATGAACCCCAACTAAGGCGTGCAGAACTTTCTCCAGATGATCTCCAAGATGATTCAAGCACAGCAAGTGGATGATCTTGGCGTACACGTGTATGATACTCCCCGAATGGTGTCTCCCCTCTTCACCCTTCAACCGGTCAGTTGTTGACGATGTCGAGTCACCCGAGGGTTTTCTTACGATATCACCGAGCACGATACAAAGTATTGTGTCTCGGTCAAACCGCGTTGGCGAATGCGGTGGCTTCGTGTTGAGCCACGCAACAAAGTCGAACCGCTGCAGCAGTACAAGTTTATCCTCATGAGACAACTTTGCAGAGGCACTTGCACTCATCAGATTCGAAAACATCTCGACAAATCGCGCCGGGGCGCTGGCTGGCGAGAAACACTCACTCAGGAGAGTGATCCGAGTTGGGTCGTCCAGCATCAGCTGAAGCAGATTGCACGTTTCCCTCTCGTCGACGCAAACAAAAGTTACGCCGAGCTGCTTTATGCCACGCCATAATACCTCTCGAAGCGGAGGCACCATCCGCGAAAGCTTGTTGTCGAGCTCTGTCAACTGACGAAACCATTCCAACCCCTTCTCATGGAGACGCTCGAGTTGTTTCTCAATCGTCTTTGCAGGGTGGTCTTCATCGCCTTCCCCCTGATTGGTTTCAGATGTCGCATTCGCTTCTTCCGCTTCGCGTTTCTTTTTGTGCAACTCTGTCTCAAGGCACTGAATGACTCTGTCGACCAAGAGAATCTGCATCGAGAGCATCAAACCATCAGCATCAAGTCGAAGAAACAGATCCACACCATCTTGTAACAAGCCGCTATCCGTGTGCCCTTCAGATGTGCTTCGATTCACAATTGAGGAAAGCACGCTCGTCTGTGCCATCGATTTCATATCGTAACGTTCGGTTTGAGAGATTGTTCCGTGGACGGTGTCCAATAGCTCCCGGTCCAAGATGCCCTCCGCAAACTCAAATCGAAACGAAGCTGGACTCCTGCAGTTCGCACCTTCAATGCAAGGCTTACTTTCGGTGATAACACGAGATTTGGTTGAGTATAGTTTGGACACATGATCCAGAATTTCTGCATCAAGCCCAACCAGAATCGACATTGACTCTGAAAACTTGATCGCCAATCCCTTCAACGCATGCCTGTTGAGCGCAACAGAGGTAGTGAGAGCACAACTTTCTTCGCCAGTCTCAATGCTCACGTGTGGTAAGACTGTCAAGCTCAGTGGACCAGCAAACTCGGCAGTCAGCGGAAGTGGCCCAGAGTGCCGACTCTGGTCGATGCTTCCACCAAGACTGCTGTGTCGGCGGGTGTCGGAATCCTCGATGAACGCAAAATCCTCTTCTTGGAGATGGTCCACATTGGGTGAAGCTTCATTGTCTTCGACATTGTTTTGAGCAGAGACAATACGAGTCTGCATCTGGAAATCAAAACCACAAAGATCTGTCCACAGTGGTAAGTGTCCCCACGAAGACGTCCCTTGATCGGAACTTAAAAACCGATCACTCAATGCAAGCACCTCTCGCAATCGAGCAACCTCGAAATGTCGGGGTAGCGTTGTGAGTTGGTCTTCGATCACCCATGTGTTTGGATTCTGTTCTTCGAGCCATGTGTCCATCGCCGAATAAATGTGGGACAACTGGACAAAATGCTGGTACAGTTTTTCCTTGCCCTCCCGTGTCATTGCACCACCATTCATCGAGCCGTTGGAAGTTAGAATACCTTGCGCTCGATTGGAGCAGTGGGTGGTCAATGAACGTAACTTCAACTGAAGATTCTTTCGAAGCTGCGTCGCTTGCTCGCTATCGTTGCGCTCAAGAAAGTGATGGCCAAAAATTTTGCTGCCTCCTGTGCAAGCGAAGTATAAAGCGAAAAACACTTGCCAAAACAGGATTTGTAACCCGTCGTCCTCAGGAAGCGCGATGCAAAACTGGATCCAACGATAGATTTTGAATTCGCTGAGAGATTCCAGATTTGTGTGAGCGAACATGAAGCTCCCGGATTTGGTGGGGGTTTCTCCGAGTAGACCAGTTTCCTTCAGTTCTGAGGTGAGTTTCCCGTCTGACTTCGCCATTTTCTCGATAACGGACATGGCCTTGGGCTGAAATTTGACAAGTACCTGCCCCATAGCGATGAACAACGGGACCTCCTGTTTCGTTTCGATCAGTAATAGCCAAAGCGCCAAATACGAGCACCCACTCACGAACGTTGTGGGGTCAACAGCACCACCGAACAATGATCGCAACGCAACAGTGGTCTCCACAACTGGTAGGAAGCTCACAACCGAAGGAAATTCAAAGCCAGAGGCTATTCCGTCGTGTGTTGTGCGGTCTGCGGCCCGGGTCAGACTTAAACAAAACTGCCTGAACGTTAATTGTAGAATAGCCAGAACGCGGAGATGAATACTTCCTCGGTTGCTGCAGTTCGTCGCATCATTATCTTTCCCAATCACGGAGAAGTGACGTGCCATCATACTACACCGAAGAAGCACATTCATCACAAAGCGCAACGCGGGGTGCTCATGCCAAAACGGGACTTGCAGAATTGTCTTTGTCCAGAAACACGATAGTTCTGTGAGAGAAGTTGACGAGGACGAGTAATCAAAAGCACGCTCAACGAGGCTACCAAGAGCCCGCGTAGTGGGCGTGAATTCGTCCGGTGCTTCGATCATCCCCATAGACGCTACTGCAGCAGCGGCTGTCATCGTTGATGAAGTTACTGTGGGGACTGAGGGGACCAAATGCGAGCGGCGAATGCTGAGTGCATTGGCGATTGAGTCTGCTTCGGATGGTGAGGGAATCTCAGCAGTGCCTCCGCGCAATGCAGCCGTCAGCCACGACATTGCACCTTGTAAGATTGCACTGGTAGACAACGACACTGCGCTTGATTGTGGAAACGCTTCGTTTATCATGCTTGGAAGCAGCAACGGGTGCAAGTATCGACTGCAGTCACGAACAAAGCGCAGTTTTTCCACCACCTTCATCTTTGCAGTAGATTCCCAGCCGCCTATGTACCCTTTCTGGAGAAGCTCACTCAGCAATTGCTGTTCATCGCTGCTTATGAACGAATGCCTCCGCATCGCGTGAAGCAGATTTAGCATCTGATCAGTCGAGAAGGCTTGAATAGCGGCCATACATGAATCAAACTCATGATCTATTGGCGACGCTTCCCCACCCTGACTCACATTCGCATCTGACAGCGTGGTGATGCTAAGCCGCCGAAGTTTTGCCAGCATCGGAACCAAATTGTCGAGCACGCGGATTGCTGCGCCAAAGTGCTCGTTCTTCACGAGGATCAGAAGCGGCTCCCATCGGTCGATACGGCTTGAGTACACAAACGTCGTCATCTGGCAAATGAGGTACGCAACGATTGGCTCCGTATCACATGTTGAAGTCACCGCAACTGTCGACTCAATGTCTGGCTCATTTGGATTTCCAGCGGATCTGCTGCAGTCTTCTTCCTCACTCTGAATCGGGGCTCCGTTGCATCCCGCTCCTGCGAATGCTGCTTGAAACGTTCGGTCAAGCTCGCTCACACTACTGCTTGGTTCAATTTTTTTCACCATCACGTCAAGGGAGGAGTAGAACGGAAGATTCACACCGGCCAAAGGAGCTGATATCCCTCCAGCGAACCATCGACGTAAAAGCAGAGCTTCGCGCGATCTGTCATTGCGGATGTCTATAAGATCGATAAATGGCTCGTGAGTAGTCGGGGAATAGAACTTCAGTTTCAAAATCAAGCGCCAACACCATTGCTCGAAGTTGACGCGGGGCTCAAGGCGCAGAGCACGACGTATAGATTTCTTCAACACTTTCAAACGCGGTGGCGAAACCGTTTCAGTCGCATTTTTGGCGGGTCTGTACGAGCCATATTCAGATCCATTTTTGTGACGAGCCCGATAGGTGATAAGAGCTTCCGCGACAACGAGGGCAACTTGCCGATGCATAAATGAGCTTGTGAACAATCGATCAGACTTATGGTCGAACTCCCAGTTGATACGATCCAGGAGAAAGCGAGCCAAAGCACTTCGAGGAGCATCCGGGTCATCGAGCGTAAGCCATTCTTGAAGGTTCCCAAGGTCTTGTGGAGACGGTAGCCATCGATTCACTGGAAAAGTTTCGAACACGTGAATCCACGTTTCCGCGCACTCATGATACTTAAAAAGCAATGAGATGACCTCGGAGATGATCCATGGATGTGCAAGACACACAGTACTCATGGGACCAGCTGCTCGCTCACCAGACTCCCCCAGTGCCATTCGACACGGAAAATTCGCGAATCCAGCAAGGAACAGCTCTTGGATAGCCACGCGCACCAGGTCTTGTTGAATTGGTTGTTCACTAGACGTGTTGCAGCTTGCTGCGAGGCGTGCTACAGCATTTAGTAGATGCAGTGCACTTTCGGTGTCGCTCACGATTTGCTCATACAACACGTCTCGTGGCTTCTTTGGGGAATCTAATCCTCCAACACACGCTTTGTCAATGAAGTCTGCCCAGCCGGATGCTGTCTTCGCGGATGATGGAACATGATGAATCCCGAAAAGTAGCAGAGCAAGAACGTCCCACTTCGCAAGATCGGAGAGTGGAGCAAACGGAAAGCTCTTGATACTTCTCCAAGCAACTCGATTGCAATCAGCAACTAATAAGCCATGAAGAGCTGTCAAGAAGAGCTGATCATAGAGTGTGGGGTAATAAATGACATCTTCCTCAAGAGATTGAGAGGAAGACGCCGCCGAAATGAATGATGCATGCAAGAGCACGTCACCGAGCAGTTGAGCGACACGAGCCGGAAATTTTTCGAACTCCTGAAACAATCGCAAACCTTGTGTAAACTCGATGACTAACGTGAGTGCACGACTGAAGCTTTTCTTTGTGTCCAGCGTGCAACGAAAGAGCTGTTCAAGCGCAAAGCCATTCGGAAACTGATCGAGCACAGCAACGAAGTCTTCGTCTGAGAGGTAGCACTGATCAAGAAAATCGGGGTTTTCCAACAAGACCCACTCTGGAGAAACCTTGCCGTTTTCTTGCCTCGACTTTTGACGACTCCCACTCGGCTCACTAGAAACTACGACACAAAGTCGACGTAGCTTCTCAGGATGGAACACAAGATGCATCATTGCAATGTAATGGTCGACCATGTCTTCGCTCCATTCTTCTCTTGCGTCACCACTAGCAGTCACCATATACTTCGGAAACTGGAGAAAGCGCAAGATCCAGGAGCGTTCTTCTGTTGATATTCGAGGAAGATACATCACATGCATCAACACGTACGGCATGTTCGATAGTGACCGCAAACGAAGAACGTATCGCATGCAGATGGAGATCCATTTCTGTAGCGACTGCCGAAAACGAAGTACAGCAGCGTACCACTCGGTGGACTTCGTCGAAACGGCTGAAGGTGGAAGAAAGAGAATCACGCCACAACCCTCGCATAGTTTGCACCATTGATTTGGCTCCATGTGTGAGTTCAGCGATGCACACGCATAACAACGAATTTTTCTTTCTGACCCTGTTGCCAAACTTCGCCCCGTCGAATGCCAAATGAGCTCACCCCGAGCAAATGATGGTGGTACCCGTCCAAAAATGCCTCTCTCATCTGTAGTTACTTGCTTCTCGAAGAATATCAGCACATCAATGCAAAACTTTAAGTGATCAACAGACGAAGACAACGCCGAACCATTTGGAAGAGGCTCGTAGAATGACACACCAGCTGGAACTGTATCAAAATCACCGACAACACCGGACCTCACCTGTCGAGAGGAACATGTAGCACTCATCTTGTTGAGATACGACATCAAATCAGGTTCTTGTAGTACTTCGTTGAGATACTGCTCAACATGAAAAAACGAGAGAGCACGGTCTTGTGTGTGCAAAGATGCTTCCACTGTCCGTAACCGGCGTAATTTGTCCAGGTGCTGTTTGAGCTTGTTAAGTTGATGCGGTTCAAACTTGGCCATCTGGAACTCGAGAGTTTCTTCGATCTCGACTTGGTCACCACACTTCTTCGCAGCCGATAACCGTTTCGTCTCGATTGTCCACACTACAATACCACGTTGGAAATCAGCGACAAGCACATACACGTGTAGGGCACACATTCATGCCTACCGCGCTGAATAAGTAGATCCACTTCTTTCTTCATGGAATCAAGCTTGGCACTAGCTGCGTGCATCAAGTACTCTGCGTACAGGTAGCGCTCCAAACGAGAGAATAGATCCCCTTTGTTGATCTCGATGTTATGCATCTTCGCCTCTTGTCGTTTTTGTGTTGCCGCGGCCCTCAAGAGACTCATCTCGAAGTTGGAATGGGGCTCCAGCTTTATGAAAACTTGCCGTTTATCGTACACTGTAGTATTCTTTGGGGCTTCAGCTTTGACGAACGACGCACTTGGTCCTGTCCCTACATTGTGCGCCTTTGTGACGACAGCTGGATACAACTTCAGTCCATGATCACTGCTCGACAAATTCGCCATAGACTGTCGAAAGGTACTTCCCGCTTTTTCGAGCACTGCGCCATTTAACGCAGCGCTCTTGGTTTCGTCCGCTCTCGTAGTTTCGCTTGTTCGTTCGCTTCCTTTTGTTGGTATTCTCTGCTGGTTTGAGCTGATGGATGGTACTGTAGACGATAGTGATTCGGGTGCTCTACTGGACGAGATGTCGAGCGGAGCAGACGGGGCGAAAGCAAAATCGTCGTTGAGCGGTGCCGAAGGTACTGCTGTAGCAGAAGTTGCAACCGCAGGAAGTCGTGGCGACTCGTCGTCGTTACTCGGAGCGCTAGCGACTGCCTGTTCCATTGGTGTCGAGGCTTGTGGGGCGGATGGCACACCGTCTCGAATCATCGTTTCAGCTGAGCTTCCTTGTACAAGTTGTGCGGCGGGAGACATGGCACCAATGCTGGACGCATCAGCCAGCGCTGACGGTTGAAGTTGTGCGGCGGAAGACATGGCACCGATGCTGGACGCATCAGCCCCCGCTGACGCTTGAAGTTTGGGGGACCCACCAGTCGCTACGGCAACCCCATCTTCCTCGTCATCAGAGTCGTTGAAACTAGGTGCGGATGGCACCGCCATTGCGGTCAGCGTCCCTGGCAGCATTGTTCCTGGGCTTCCGGGTGACAGCTTTGGCTTGGCATCTCCAGGTTGCTGAACGTCGATCACTCGATGAGCAGCAATAACGTGTTGCTTTTGGACATCCAACCGGGTCGTCTCGATAGCGCTCGGAATAGTCGACGCTTCAACCTTGGAGCGCGCTATCACATGTGTTGGTTCCATTGCGACGGGCTCAACTCGAGTATCGGTACCTAATAGCGCCATGATGTCTGCCTCATTGCTCGCAATCTCGTCGTCCATGTCCATCTCGTCTTCGATGACCTGGGATGAGGTGGCGTGACGCTGTGTTTCCGCGGCCGCCGACGCGCTTGCAGCGTTCAGCTGCGCCGACTCATCTGTCGAGGTCACGATCTGCTTTGCTGCAGCCTTACGTTGCTTGCGCGTGGGCTTGCGCTTCACAGCCTCCATCACAGAAATCCGTCGTCACGCTCTGCGCTAGTAGAGCAACCGCAATCGCGACAGCGAGAGAGAGAGAGAAGCGCGAGAGCGAGAAAGAGAGAGAGAACCAGAGAAGTGAATGAATAGACCGTCGAGCGCAACGAGCTGTCGAGCGCAGCGCAAGAGAGAGAGAGAGGAGAAGTGACCGCCGCGGAAGATGACGATGCCGCCGATGCGATCAAGTTCAACGCCCAAGCAACCGAGTGCGCGAATGAGTGTTCTTCCGGGTCGAACCTGGGTGGGTCTGGAACTCTCGAAACAAACATCTCAACCCGACCCGTCACTGGAACCAAAGTGTAGCCATCGAGAATGATGGTGGTTACGCGTCGGACAGATCACAAGGCAGACTTACAGAAGTCGACGACACCATCGGCGTGTGTATAACGACTGCGTCTCGCATGACTCTCTCTCTCTCTCTCTCTCTCTCTCTCTCTCTCTCTCTCTCTCTCTCTCTCTCTCTCTCTCTCTCTCTCTCTCTCTCTCTCTACTGCTGGTCTACTACAGGTTTGTCGTTCGCAATGACAGACTTCTAGACGGTTGCGCAGGTTGTTTCTGGAGTGGCGCGAGGTGGGCGCGAACAAAGTTGGAGGAGCTCCCTGGTGTGGCGCCGTCTTCTTCTTGCTGAGCTTCGAGCGGCTGTGGGCGTGACCGCGCGAACGGCGGGTGGATGAGTGCGGCTACGTTCGGGTCTGCGTCCACTGCAACGTTGTGGTTGTTCTGCATCTCACTGTAGTTGACCGCCTGCTGACGGCGGAAGAACAGGCAGGACGAGTACTTCTTGCCGACGACGATAACAATCACAACAAACAACACGAGTGCGAGCGCGACGAACCCGAGCTGAACCTCCAGGCCACGGCCCTCGGGTCCCTCCTGCTTGTCACTCGCCGTCGAGACAGCGAGGCAGCGCGGCCCCTGCCATTTGGAGGAGGAGCACACGCATCGACCATTCGAGCACTGACCAGACTTCTCGTCCTTCGACACCGAGCAATCCAGATCCGTCGAGCATGGCGCTCCACCAGCAACAGGGATATGCCAGTTTTTGTCGCCTTGATACTCTTCCAGATGCCCTTGAATCCACTCTCTTGTTGGATGCGTTGCTGGGTCACAGCCGACACTCATGTTGGAGCCACTCGACACGTCCTGATACACGCGGATGTAGTCGACCTTCATACTCAGTGGGAACTCCCGACAAATGTGATCGTTTCGAGTCGTAACGCTCTCGTTTGCCGAGGGACTGTGGTCTGCGCATGCCCGTCCGGGGTTGGGCGGCGTCGCGCTCCATTCCTTGGACACAGCGACGTTCATCACAAGATACATGGGCTCTTCGGGGATCATCTTGACGGGATTTGGCTTGGTCGGAGACTGCGGCGGCTCCGTGAGCGAGGCAGCTGGGATCTCGAACAGTGGCTGACCCTCGAGCATCCATCGAATGTAACCTGTCGTGCCCATGACCCACTCCACCTGATACGTCAGGAACGACGTGTACGCCGCGAGATGCACGGGCCAACTCGCAGAGATCGAGTCCATCTGGTACTTGTAGCTGGGTTCGGTGGTCGGTGTGAAGGGCCGTCTGATGTCGCCACCGCACTCGCGGTCCGTATTGCCGCGACTACAAAGTAACGCGCCGTCGTAGGCGTTCATTCTGGTAAAGCATGTTCCATTGGTGTTGATTCCCCAGCGCGCAGCCCCTCGACCGTCAATCGTGTCGAGCGCACCGTTGACATCCTGTGAGGCAGGACACGTCGTGACCCCGCACGAGTTGTTCTGGATGCCATTCTTAAGGGATTCCGTGACGGTGTCGACGCTTTGCTTGAGCGTGTTGTCAGCGTCACACAGCGCATTCGCAGCGTATCGAAGACCTTGGTACCAGCTCTTGTGGCCTCGTTTGGCATACGCAGCGCTTGGGATTCCGACAATGTTGGCACCCGTCACATTGCACGACGCATCAAACGCACACCCAGGGCGCTCACCGTCCATCCGACGGAACTCCTTGGGCATCCCCGGTCCGATCTGCAGCGCCACCGAGACCTCTGTCGCAGCGCCATTCAAGAGATCGATCTCAGGAGCTCCTCGTCCCTGTCTCGGGTTCAGTCCGAAGCCCGGGGTATCGTTGCACGCGCTGATGCGTTGATTAACCGCCGCATTGAACTCCGCGGGATCGCACCGACTGTACGAAAACGGCCACATCTGTCGCGTCGAGCGCCCAAAGAGCGCACGGCCGAGGTTTCCCATCATCCACACAGCGGGCCACGTCGGATAGAACGCCGCTGCCTTGACGCGCTGGGACGACGCGCCTTGGAGATCGGGGTTTGTGGACTCGCTTCCAACGACGCCAGGCAGTTGCACGCGCGCTTCAAGCATCCCGCCTTGAAAGCAAAACTTGTTCCAGCTTTGAAGCATCGCTGAGCGGTAGTACTGTAGATACGGACAGATAGAGGGAGAGTTAATGAGAGCGTGAGCATTTGCGAAAGGAAGAGAGAGTGTGTTACGTACCAACGTGAGGGGTTGATACCCTGGCGGTGAGAGAAACTCGTTCCAGACGTTGACGGTTGTCGGCTTATTATCGACCGAGATCTCGAGGAAGCACGCGTCGTTGTTGCAGCGCGTCGTCGCCATCTCGGGCGAGTAATACTCGAGCGCGCCGTTGACGCCGTCGGGCAGCTCCATAGCGGTCCAAAGATGGTCGGCCCCCGCGGCGAACGACCGCCGCGGCGTGTTGAACTCGTCGCTCATGACGAGCTGCCAGGTCTCGCCACGCGACGAGGCGTACGTGTGTCGCTCCTGTGGCGTCGCGGGATCGACCCACAGCCGGAGGCCCGAGGCCGCGACGGTATCGCGGTCATTTCGCGCGGCAAGCGCCGTCGACAGACTCGAAAGCAGCACCAGAGACAGCAGCAGCAGCAGCGGCGTCGACATCGACATGCGAGGCGACGGCATCGGAACTGCGATGAGATTGTAAAGTGGCGGCACGCGTTGGTCCCCGATCAGCGCCGTGGTTCATGTCGCGAGGAACTAGTCTTCTGGGATTGTCTCCAACACACCCCACTTTCTGGTGAGGTGCATGGCCGAGGAAGAGCATTCATTCTGTCAACAACACTGGTCACACACTATCCATCATATACAATTGTACAGGTAATAATACTGTAAGTTGTGAATAGTACTACATCGTATTAAAACGTCTGACAGGGAATAACAGGATGCAAGGTCGTCAGTACCATCTCCCTCCCAATTGGGTGCACTGCGTTGTCTGTGAACTGAAAGGATTTCGTCGTGGCGGAGGAGATGGACATGCGCACCACGTTCATGAGGAATAAATGATTAACTACGTTCCCCCCACAGCCACACAGAGAGAATAGATGGAGCTAGCTACTGTAGCCACAGGGTTGCTGCTATACGAAATTGGTGGCATAGTTCACAGGCTCTCGATGGGCGTGCATATGTCGACCGTCATTGCTGGCGTAGCTGCTCGCGACGGGGGGCTGTCCTCGTTGCTGCTGATGGTGTTGCTGTTGTTGCTGCTGCTGGGGAGCACTTGGTCGCTGGCTGAGCTGCGGGTTGGACTGCCGTGTCGAGTGGTTGGCAGACTGCGTCGGCGGGACCTTCCAGCCGACGTCAGCCGCCGATGTCACCGACAGCGCGCTCTTGGGCTGGAGCATCATCTGCTTGCGGTGGTTCTCTTGCATACGGCGATCGTTCACGATCGAGTAGTACACCGTGATCGCCGTCAGAATGAGCGCCAGCCCCGCAACGCTGAGCGCGGCGGACCATGGCGGCCCGAACGACCCGCTGAAGAGCGCGTCCACGGCACTTCCCTTGTCTGCCGCTTGACTCGAAAATGTCGTCGTGCAGCGAGGACCGGTCCACGATGCGCCGCTGCACTCGCAGCGCTTCTTGACACAGCGACCGGTCGTCACGCGCGACAACGACGAGTTCCCGATCGAGCAGTCGTCGTCGTCGCGGCAGAAACCCTTGCCACGTACCTCGACGACCGGATTGTCGTAGTCCTGGTACTCGTCGATGTGGTCGAGGATCCACTGCCGCGTCGGGTGGGTCTTCGGGTCGCAGGTTGTCGTCATCTTGGAGCCTTTCGAGACGTCCTGGTACAGACGAATGTAGTCGATCTTCATGAACAACGGGAACGAGTCACACATCTTGTTGACCGCAGGGTCAAGGCCGTCACCGCGACACGCCTTGCCAGCGTTCGGCGGCACTGCGCCCCAGGAGGACGACAGCGCGACGTTGAAAATGATATACATGGGCTCCTCGATCATGAGCTTCTTCGGGTTGCGCTTTTTGGCGTCCTGCGGCACGTCCTCGATAGATGACGCCGGGATCTCGAAGATCGGATGACCGTCAAGCATCCAGCGCACCCATCCCTCGCTGCCTGTGACCCACTCGACCTGGTAGATCAGGAAGTCGGTGTACGCGCCGACGTGGATCGGCCAGTTGGAGGAGATGGCGTCCATTTGGTACGCGAACGGCGTGACCTTGTCGCTCGGCGGCAGCGCTTTGCCATCCTTGCTGCAGAGCTCGTCCGTGCTACCAGGGCTGCACAGGAATGCGCCACTGTAGCCATTCATGATGGGAAAGCACGTGCCGTTCGAGTTGATTCCCCAGTATCCAGGACCCTTGCCGTCGATCAGTCCAATGTCGGCATTCGCGTCCTTGGACGCCGGGCAGTTGGCGAGCGTACACGAGTTCTCCTTCACACCGCCGTCCAACGAGGCCTTGACAGTCTTGTAGTCTTGGCGCATCTTCGGATCTGCCTTGCAGAAGTTGTTCGACGCGTACCGCAGTCCCTGGTACCACGACTTGTGGCCACGCTTGGCCTGATAGAGACTCGCAGGCACGTCTGGCGAGTTCGCGCCAAGCGTCTTACAGGACATCGAGTACACGCAGTACTCGCTTTCGTCGTCCTTCGGGAACATGACGCGAAAGTCGGGTGGCATGCCTGGCCCAACCTGAACGGAAGACGAGATATCGGAGCCGCCACCTTCCAGTAGATCGATCTCCGGGGCACCGCGGCCTTGGTTCGGGTTCAAGCCGTGCCCAGGATCGGCGTCACACGCCGAGATGCGCTGGTTCGTCGGTTCGAACGTGTCGGGATCACATTCATTATACGAGAACGGCCACATGCGGTTCGTCGACGCACTGAAGATCGCACGGCCGAGGTTGCCGAGCATCCAGATCCCCGGCCACGTCGGGTAGTATAGCTTGGTCACGGCGTGGCCCTCCTTGCCTTGCGCGACGTCTGGGTTGCCTGACGCGGCCGAGGTCGCTCCAGGAAGCTGCGCCTTGACCTCGATCATGCCACCTTGGTAGCAGAACTTGTTCCAGGACTGCACCATCGCTGCTCTGTAGTAGAATGTGACCGACTTGTACCCCGGCGGGCTTTGGTAGTCGTTCCAGAGCCGCAGCGTCGTCTCGTCCTGTATGATCTTGATCACAAAGTAGCACGCACCGCTATCGTCGCACTCGGTGTACGTCATGTTGTGCGAGTAGATCTCGAGCGCGGCGTTCACGCCGTCGGGCTTGTCGATCGACGTCCACATGTGGTCCTCGCCGGGCTTGAACGACCGCCCCGGGACGTTGAACTCGTCGCTCATCGTGAGCTCCCAGACGTCGCCGCGCGAGCTCGTGTACGTCTGTCGGTCCTCAGGGGTGTCGGGGTCGACCCATATTCGAATGCCGGATCGCGTGCCAAAGTCGATGGCGCTGGCGCCCGGCAGCGCGGTCGCGAGCAGCCCTGCAGCGGAGGCGACGGCGACGGCGACGGCGCGAGGCATCGCTGTGCTTCAGGCTGTGGGCGATGAGGTGGATTGCACCGCCGATTAATGCAGTTCTACGCGTTGGGGAAAAACATGTTGGGACCTCCTCGGCGCCGAGAGCTGGCGAGCAGCTCTCACTCACTCAGCGCCTGATGCGGCCCCGGCTGTCCGCACTCCAGCTGGCTTTCCATGGCATCCGCGGTTCCTTGTGAGGCGCTCGGGGGTTCAACGTCGTTGACAGAGAGCACGTGGCGACGAGAGCATAAGGACGACAGCGCCGCAGGGATGTCCAGGCCGCGTCCCCTGCTCCTCAGGCAAAGCACGGCAACAGGTGGCATCAGAAAACAGCGAAAGAAAATCACATCCGTTGCCTCTTATCATCTGTATTCTAGATATTTACGGCCCGTCGCATTGTACTCCCGTATATTCATTTCAAGTAGTCGTCCATTGTCAAACACGATATCCGTTCATGACGAATATATACAATGGTGAATAGAAATCGTGGCTCGTCAGAGGCGTGGGTCCATCGCTGGTGGCTGCATCTGGCGCCACGACACGGAGCTGCTTCATTCATGGCCGCCTGTTGCTCATCGCGAGAGCTGCAGCCATCAACAATGGATGCGTCCTTGCAGCGCTGTCACCTCTGGATCCCCACTCTCGATGCGTTGGCACAGCGGCGTGTCCTCTGCGCGGACGATGACGCGCCGCAAGAACGCATCCGTTTGCATCCACGCGGGCAGCTCCGTGATGTTGCTGGACTGGATCGACAGCAAGTAGAGGCTGGATGACGCCGGCAGGCCACCGGGCAGATCGGGTAGCTTCGTGAGCGCCGACGCGGGTAGCTCGAGCGCCTGCAGCGCTGGGATCTCAAAGACTCGCGGCGAGAGCGTCACCAGCGGATTCGCCTCCATGTTGATGCGGATCGGGTTCATGTGATAGATAGTCTCGGGCAGCTCTGTGAACGCGTTCGCCGGGAAGAGCAGGTTGGTTCTCTTGGGCCAGCGGTCGGCCAGCTCTAGAGGCAGATCGGACCAACCGCACTCGAGCACGAAGATGTCAAAGAGCTTTCTGGGCGAGTCCTCCGCGATGAGACCAGGCGGGAACACACTGCCGTTGCTGCTACCAAAGCTCGAGAAGTCGACCCACAGCAATCCAAGGTGCCGAAGCTGCGGGTGGCTCCGGTCCGTGAGCGCGCCGTCACTGTGCCATGCGGTGACGTTGCTCGCGATGATGTTCATCAGCGAGAGCTGGTGGAAGCTCTCCATGCTCGCTGGGATCTCGACCTCGGGGCAGTTGGCGATGTTGAGCAACGACAGCATCTTGCGGTTCACCCCACTCCACGCGGTGTCCAACTCGCTCGCGCGACCGACGATCGGCTCGTGCCATGCGCTGCAGTCCACAAGCAAGTAGCTGCAAGACGTGTTGCTGATGGCCCAGGGCCGCAGCTGCAGCTCGCAACCGGAGATCGCTTGATGGGATGCCGCCTCGAAGTGCAGTCCAACGACGACGGCGCCCCACATCGCCGTGACGACGTGCATCGCTTTAATGAGGTGTATGCGGTCGACACTCAGGCGCGTCCAGCGACTGATGCCCCAGCTCGAGCCACGCGACGTGCGCTGCCGCAGCTCGAGCGACGTCACGAGAATCTTGATATCATCGAGACACACCAGCAGACTTGCACCGAATGCTGCTCGCGTGATAAAGTCGCTCCAGGACTGCACGACAAGCAGCTGAAACTCGTTGACCATGCCGACGAACCACTTGTCATCGTACCACTTCTCGCTCTTGAAGTCGGTCGTGCTCACGTCGTACGCGTGCCAGTAGAAGAACCCGAGAGCCGTTGGAGCTCCGACACTCGCGATGGTGTCAAGCAAGATGTCCACGAGCAGCGCTAGCAGCAGCTGTGTGCGGTGGCGCATACGCGTGCAGTAGCCGAGCACAGGGATCACCCAGCACTTGGCGGCGATCGCGCCGACCCAAAAGCTGTTGAGCCACGGTCGCGCGATGTACTGGCTCGCCTTGTAGGCCTGGTACGACTGGAAGGCGATCTCGATGACGCCACGAAGCGCAAAAATGGTCTCAAAGTTGGGGTTGTTCACGCCGAGGATGCCCATAGGGCCAAACACGACGTCCCACGTGCGTTGTAGCTGCGCGAGCCAACGGAAGCGCGTCGGCAAGTGGCTTGTGCGCACTTTGAAGACCAGGCGCCGCATCACAAGTGATGGGATGATCATCTCGAGCAGCATGATCACGTGCAGCACGACAAAGACGACGTGGAACGCCTCCGCGAACGGGTAGTTTCTCGGGTGGATCGTGAGCTCGAACGCCTGGAGGTTCACGACCAACAGCGTCGACGCGAGATTGCCGTAGATGTACCCGACGATGGCGTAGAACGCGACGCAAAAGCAGTGGAGCGAGATGATGCCGAGCCATAGCAGACGCCTTGTGCAGCGAGGCACCCAGCCATCGCGTTTCGTCAGCGGCGCAGAGGCGCTCGCGAACGGAGCGATCGACGTTTTCGTCGGCATCGCAGTCGAAGACGTATGGGGGGCGACGACGACAACACCCAAAAGCGACTGGCAACAAAGTGACGGGCAATCATGCCAAGTTAAGACGGGGGTGTGGAGCACATTGTGCTCTCGTTCGAGCTCTGGAGAGTGAGACGTAGCGAGTCTGAAACTCACGAGAATAGACGTCCCACTCACCACACACTGACAGCAGCAGACGGCAGGCAACCGACGAGCAGCAGTCAGGAGCTCCTCGACGCCAGGAACATGGCTACATTTCTTGCGCAACAGTGGAGGCATGACGCAAACAGTCCACTTCAAACGCTTTTATTGGTTGATAATGTGCCCATTGTCTTTTTCTACCAATCGTATGTCGTAATGTTTTCGTTGGGCTGACCAACTCCACAAGAACAAGCACCGAAGACAACACCACCAACGCAGCGAACGTCACTCGGATTCTCTTCTCGCGATCTCTTCATTCCGTGCCACGCACTACAGCGCCAAGCAAATCGACACCACCACGATGACGCAGGCACCACGAGCTCTTCAGGCGCTGCTATGGGACATGGACGGCGTGCTGGCCGAGGTCGCGCTGTCCTATCGCCAGGCGATCGTCGAGACCGCCAAGCACTTTGGCGCCAACGTGACGCTCGAGGACATTGAGGCGCAGAAACTGCAGGGTAACGCCAACAATGACTGGCAGCTCACTTGGCGCTTGATCGCGATGAAGCTCCAGGCCCATGCACAGAACGGCACTGCGATGCCAACGCTCGAGGAGGTCACACAGGTGTTCGAAGATTTGTACCAGGGCACGGATAGCAAGCCAGGGCTTTGCCTTTTGGAGACCCTGTTGACGCCAAAGGGACTGCTTGAGGAGCTCAATCGACGCCTGCCCAAGGGCATGGCCATCGTCACCGGTCGACCGCGCAAGGACTGCATCAAGTTCCTCGCTGCCCACAAGTACGTCCCGCCTCCTTGTGTTTCTCGAATGCTCCCGGTCGTTGCTTATCTCATATCGGTCGATCAGGCTTGAACACCTCTTTCCCGTGCAGATCTGCATGGAGGACTGTCCGCCCAAGCCGTCGCCAGAGCCAATCCAGCTCGCGCTAGAAGGCCTCGGCGTCGCACCCAAGGACGCTGCGATGATCGGCGACACGGTCGACGACGTCATGGCGGCCGTGACTGCTGGGACGCTGGCGTTCGGCGTGCTCACACCACAGGTTCATGCCAAGTCGATCCTTGAGCAGAAGGCACCAGTGCTGGAGAAGAAGCTTGAGGAGGCTGGTGCCAGCCTCGTGCTGCGTCCTGGACTCGGAGAGCTGCTCGACATCGTGGCGCCATCGCAAGGCAGCGATGTCTCGTGTCCTGCGGCTTCGACTCGCGCTGCTCAGGTGTCGCGCGTGACAAAGGAGACATCCATCAATGTGAAGCTGCGTCTCGATGGCACTGGGGTGTCAAAAGTACGTTGTCTCGCTTTGGCTGTCTCTCACCACGAACAACAGGCAACTCACAAGCCATTGATCGCTGACTGTAGATTAGCACGGGCATCGGGTTCCTCGACCACATGCTCACTGCGCTGTCCAAGCACAGCCGCTTCGACCTCGAGCTCGACTGCAAGGGAGACACGTGGATCGACGACCACCACACGACGGAAGACTGTGCGCTGACACTCGGCGAGGCGTTCGATAAGGTACAGACAAACAAACACAGTCGCGTGGACCCACTCAACAACTTCTCATCATCTGTGTGTTTTCCTAAAGGCGCTGGGTAACCGTGCTGGCATCGCGCGCTACGGCTCAGCGTATGCGCCGCTGGACGAGGCGCTCGCGCGTGCGGTCGTGGACATCTCGAGTCGCGCGCACAGCGAAGTCGACCTGCAGCTCGTGCGTCCGATGATCGGTGAGCTCTCGTGCGAGATGATCGTGCACTTCTTCGAGTCGTTTGCGAGTGCCGCGCGACTGACGCTCCACGTCGACGTGCTGCGAGGCCGTAACGACCACCATCGAGCCGAGGCCTCGTTCAAGGCGCTGGCGATCGCGCTGCGTGCTGCAGTGAAGGCTGACGAAACGGCTGGTGTGCCCAGCACAAAAGGCGTGCTGGCGTAATAGATGCAAGTGAGCCCTTACCTAGATTAACGACGCAATACAGCGCAATCAGACCACGATGTCAGTGAGCAGCGTCGATGCGACGCAGATTGCGATGCAACTGAGCACAAGAGGGAAGCATGGGGACTCGTGACTGCTCGACGACGACAGCATCGCGTGCGTTGCTTGCGTGGAAGGTTGATCGTGGTCCTCAGACTCGAAGAACAGGACTCGACTGGTGGAGATGGTGACGTCGGAGATGGTGTGTCGTCCACGTCGACGACAGCGGACGAAGATGTTGGGAGACTGCGACTGGAGCTCTTTGATGGCTGTCGTTAGCGCGGCAACTTCCGAAGGAGTGGCCGCGCGAGCGCCTCTCGAGCCATTAAGAATATGAACATGGAAGCGTTTTCCGCGTAATTGACTGCAGATTCGGGTGAGCGTCTCCAGTATCGACGCCACGACGCTCTCAAACGACGGAAGAGTAGTGCCGATCGGCCGAGAGAATGAATCAATCGAGTTGAGCAGGATGTTCACTTGACGGACTGGTTGATCAGTTGGAGCGTGCGTCATGAATACCACGAGCGCAGAGTCCGCCGATCGTCCGCCGTGGATCGTGAGCTCCTGGAGCGTATCGATACGCGCGATCGCCTTCAGTCCGTGGTTCGTCAGACCACTGGAACTCCCACTGGCCCATACATCTTCCGCACGGTCGTGGTGCATGACAAGCCGTCGTAACTGAGGACAGCAAGCTGCGAGTGTCTCGAGAAGAGCGTCGTCCAAGGCCTCACTCAGACTCACGCAGTCATGGGCGTCTTCGTCACAGCACAACACAAGTTCTTGCAGCGCAGGACACGCGCGAACGAGCTGACAAATTCGCTGAGAGAAGGTGCCACCAGAGGTTGTGGAGGATACGAGACACGGGAGCCGGATGCGCTTGAGTGACGGATAGAGTAAAGACGCAAAGGCCTCGAGCATCGCGTCCGACGGTTGAAGCTGACACCAGTCGATCGCCTCGAGCGCTTGACACGACTGACAAAACGACTGCCATGTGGCCTGAGAAACGGGATCTCGACGCGTGGCGACGCTGTTCGATCCGCAGACTCGAGGATCGCTCGAGTTCTTGGTCCACTCACTCAGAGACTGGAGATGCGGGCAGTAGCGGATAATTGAAGTCACCACGTCGTCCGCAAGGGTCGTACCATCCTCATCATCCGAGTGTGCGAGATGCAGAAGCGCTGGTATTACAAGCTGCACGAGACCACGGCGTGGTCCGTGCTCAGCCCAACGCTGTAATGCACTGATCAAGGTTGGCACGAGAAGAGTCTGGACGTCGTCGGCCCGAAGCGGCCCTCGAAACCACTCTCTCTTGGGCAACACGAGCGCATACAGCGCAGGACAATGGCGGGACGCAGCGTCGATCGCATGAGCGACGTGTACTGAGCGCAACGGAAGACCACTGAGATCAAGGCGCTCAAGTCCACGACAGCGCTGGAACACGGCGTCCCACGGGATGATCGCGTCATTGAAGCGGTCGGCTGAACCACACGCGCGTGCGATATCGAAACGTTCCCGAATCGAAGCCAAATCCAGCACGAGCTGCAGTGACCGCAGCGGCGTGCGACGGTGCTGCAGAGTCTGACACAGCACGAGCGCCTGGGCGGCTGGACACTCTTCGATACTGAACGTCAGCGTCTCGTGGGTGGCTCGTACCGAGGCTTCTAGCTCTCGCGCCGTAGCGTTCCACGCGGATGAGACCTGGCGCAGGCATCGCAGGAGCTCTGTCGGGACGCGGGGCGGCGCCAGCAGCAGAGCGTCCGCCGTCGGTGCAGACAGAGCGTCGTCCACGAACGCGAGCAGGCGTCGTGTGAGCTCTGGGGGAAGGCGCTCGAGTGCTGACGTCATGGAGCTGCTCGTGGATAGACGCGGACTAAACTGGTGTGGAGCGGCATGGAGAGATCAATCTTCGAGGCGAGAGATCGTTCTCCTCCCTCATAACGCAAGCACCGCGGATTGCGCGGCTCCATGCCACTGTACATGGGCACACAATTGCTCCGCGTCATCGCAGTGTCGCGTTTTCCGCCAATCACCAATCATTTGGACCCATGGATACAGGTGACATGACATGATGTCATGGGGCTCATGATGCAAGATGGCATCGTGATCCCAAGTGCTTGCCATCGTTGTCATGTCTTTCATTACAATGTCACTCGTGGTCTACTTCGTCACGTGTGCGGCACCGAGCACCGCCAAGTTCGAGCTAGACTTCATTTCGCCAAGCGTTTGCGCTCATGGCGATCTTCCATCGTTCTCAGACAACTCAAGCAATTGGGTTCAAATTGACGCATGTTTGATTGGACATAAATCATAATTCGCTCCCTTGATTGGTTCAAAAGGTCATCGAACGCTCCATCTCGTTCGCTTCCTGCTCCATTTCGCCGATCGGGGATGGAAGCTCTCTCGTCGCTCGTAGCGCTGCTCGTCGTAGCACTGACTGTACTCTGGTGGCTCGTCGTCTCGCGTCGCCTACGCGTGGACCGCGCGGCGCTCGAGCAAGTCCAGCACAACGGCCAGCGCATCCTGCGTCCGGCGTCCACGCTGCCGTTGCTGGGGAATGCGCTCGACCTCGCGCGGCATCTCCCAGACATCCACGACTGGGTCTACGAGCTACTGCGCGCGTCTCATGGCGAGCCCGTGCTTCTCCAGATCCCAGGTCGCCCGGACGTCGTGTTCGTCGGCAAGGTCGAGCACTTTGAGCAGGCGTTTGGCAGTCGCTTCGACGCGTTCATCAAGGGTCCGTTCGCGTTCGACACGACGCGCGACTTTCTCGGCAATGGCATCTTCGCCGTGGACCACGCGGACTGGGTGCATCAGCGCAAGACCGCGAGCCACTTGTTCACAGCGCGAACCATCCGAGACGCACTCACTGACACGGTACGACGTCATGTCGTGACCTTGCATCGCATTCTTCAGCGCAGTCAGGAGAACAACGAGCGCATCGATCTCTTCAAACTGTTCAACCGGTTCACGATCGAGACGTTCACAGAGATCGCGTTTGGACTGTCGCTGGAATGCCTCGAGTCGGACCGTGAACACCCGTTTCAGACGGCGTTCGACAGCGGGCAGCGCATGCTCGCGCGCCGCTTTCTTGGACCGACGTGGGTCTGGAAGCTGCAGCGCGTGCTCAACATCGGCAACGAGCGACAGATGCGAGCGGATCTGCAGGTCATCAACGACATGGTGTACGACATCATCCAGCAATCGCTCGCCCGGCGCCAGCGCCAAGAATCGACGAAAACGGACGAGCAGCAGCCGCGTGCAAAGGATATTGTGTCGCTGTTTCTCGACAACATGCACAACACGCCTGACGGTGTGAGCCAAGAGGTCGGTGCGTTTGAGCCGGCGTTCCTGAGGGATGTTGTGGTCAACTTTCTGGTCGCGGGCCGCGATACGACGGCGCAGGCGTTGAGCTGGTTCTTCGTCTGTATAGCTCGATACCCAGACGTCGTTGCCAAGATCCGCGACGAGATTGACGCATGTCTTCCTGATCGAAAGACCGACGACACACCGTTTACGCCCGAACAAGTTCAGCAGCTTGTGTATCTCGAGGCTGCGCTGCGGGAGACGCTTCGATTGTATCCGCCGGTGCCCCTTAACCCGAAGCAGCTCGCCAAGGATGTCGTCATGTCTGACGGTCTGTATCTTCGCGAGGGATCGACGGTGACGCTTCATTCCTACGCGCTTGGTCGTCTGGAGCACGTCTGGGGCGCTGATGCGACAGCGTTTCGTCCCGAGCGTTGGATCGACCCTGACACGAAGCAGTTGCGGTCTTTCTCCCCGTTCAAGTTCATCGCGTTTCACGCTGGTCCACGAAGCTGTCTAGGAAAGAACCTCGCGCTGCTTGAGATGAAGATCGTGCTCGCAACTCTCCTGAGCGCGTGGGACCTCGCGGTCCAAGACGCTGATCAAGTGTCGTACGATTTCTCACTGACGTTTCCAATCAAAGGAGCGTTTCTCGCGCGGCCGCAGCGACGTCCAGCGAGCGACTGAACGTGTCTTAGGATGCAGAAGCTGCAGAGACGCGAAGTCCCATTGTGTACGTACAGTGTATCCTTCTCCGTCGACACGCCGTCGTCGTCACGAGCCATGAAGCGCTCAGTCAGTCGTCAGTTGAGCTGCTCAATCGACGAATGGCTACATTGAACGAACCGTTTAAGACGTTTGCGTGATTGGCTGTCGTATTTACGCACACGATAGACGGACTAACCTCGTGTCTCTGTTTGCATCTCTTAAAAAAGCGCTTTTCATGTGGGACAGCGAGAGTGAATGCTTGCATGCACTTGTTGGCTGGCTGGCTTGCAGACTCGGATGGGCTCAGGTCAAAGGGCTCCACTCTCTCGCTCTCTGTGTCTTTGGAGCTGTCCGTTTGTTGTTTGCCTGGCAGAGACGCTGAACGGAAGCAGCGCTGACACCTTGCGTCCGCCGACCGAGTCACTGACGCAACAGCAGCAGCGGACAGAGGAGCGACCTGCACTCGCGGGTCCCCCCCCCCCATCTGTCGCACGTCTCTGGCTCTCGCATTCAATCCCGAGCCTGAAGCAGCGCGCGCATTCACGGCGCCATCCAGCCATCCACCGCGCCAGCTCACGAACCGGCACACGCGACATTTGGTTTGTGCGCTTGAAGTCGCGTCCGCGCGGTCTGTCATTCACGCCACGCTCTCTTCCATCTCTCGGCGTTGACCTGTGGGCGTGTGCGTGACCCGTTGCCGTTGACGCGCGCCGCATTTGACTCGACCTCGCCACTCTTCAATCGGCCTCCAAGCCTCCACATCCCATCTTCCCCACCGACCCCATCCACGCAGCAGCGACTCCAGCCTTCCTCATGTCCGACGCCATGGCCAACTCTGCCCCTCAGAAGAAGCGCTTCCCGGCGAACCCGCGCTACTCGGACGAGTTCCTGCTCAAGGTCCCGAAGACGGATCTCCACTGCCACCTCGACGGCTGCCTGCGCCCCGAGACGCTCATTGAGCTCGCGCAGGAGCAGGGCGTGACGCTCCCGACGTACGACCGCATCGAGCTGTCGTCGTGCGTGTTCAAGGAGACGTACAAGAACCTCGAGGAGTACCTCGTGTGCTTTGCGTACTCGTGCGCCGTGCTGCGTACCGCCAAGGCGCTCGAGCGCGTCGCCTACGAGCTCGCGTGCGACCAGTACGCCGTCGGTGTGCGCTACTTCGAGACGCGCTTCGCGCCGCAGCTGCACGCGATCCCCGGTGAGCTCTCGCTCGAGGAGGTGCTGCTCAGCGTGAACCGCGGTCTCAAGCGCGCGACCGACGAGTTCAACGCCAAGGACGCGGACGTCGTCAGCGGCATCGCGCCCGAGTACGCGTACGGCATCATTGTGTGCGCCATGCGCTTCTTCACGGGCGACTTCTCGCCTTACTTCAAGCAGTTCTGCGAGGTGCACAAGTACGAGGACAACCACCGCCTCTACGGCCTCGCGTCGATGGCGCTCGTGACGCAGGCGTACGAGGTCAAGACCAAGTACGACGTGCCGATTGTGGCGCTTGACATTGCTGGTGCCGAGCGTGGATACCCGGCGGAGGACCACAAGGAGGCGTTCGCGTTTGCGCACAAGAAGTTCATGCACAAGACGGTGCACGCCGGCGAGGGCTACGGCCCCGAGAGCATCTTCCAGGCCATCACGGACCTCCACGCGGAGCGCATCGGCCACGGCTTCCACCTGTTCCACCACCACGCGGTCGAGAAGGAGGGACTCACGGAGGAGCAGAAGAAGGCGTACTGCCACGACCTCGTGCAGTACATGGGCAACATGCGCACGTGCATTGAGGTCTGTCTCTCGAGCAACCTGCAGACCGTGCCGGAGATGAACCAGGACGTGTCGAACCACCCGATCCGCCTCATGATCAACAACAAGCTCGCGGTCTCGCTTTGCACGGACAACTGCACGGTCTCCAAGACCAACATGTTTAAGGAGGTGCGTCTCGCGTGTGACGCGTTCCACCTGTCGCCGCGCGAACTGCGCCGCATTCTCATCACGGGCTTCAAGCGCTCGTTCATGCCGGGTGCGTACGCCGACAAGCGTCGCTACAACCACAAGGTGATCGACTACTTTGAGCACCTCGTCAAGCAGTACAACGTCCAGGGTTTCGACATCCAGGACGACCACACGGCTCCGCTCGCCATCGAGCAGCAGTAAACTCTCTACATTGCATACCACCGACGTTCACCAGCAAGAGACGCTCTAGCTAGCTGGCAGGCGCTGGAGAAAAGAGAGGCAGCAAACCCTCTTTCCCTCTCTGGCCCCTTCTCGCGACAGGCCGACTGCAGCATGCGTGGCGTTGATAGCGCTCCGCCTGCGGTCGGGAGTGAGGCCTCTCGTACACACAGCCGAGGCTTCCCTGTTTCTCTTTTCCCCCATAACTTTGATAGATAGAAGTCTTCTGGGTGACCCAACACTCCTCCTCTTCTTCACTCTCTTTATTCATTCAGCCGTCAACCACGGGCAGCAGCGTAGTCATCGTCTCCCACGGCACAATGCCTTGGTCCTCGTCTGTGTAGGTCGTCAAGCACACCGCCTTCATCATCTCGCTCGCATTGTTGACGTTGTCGCGACACAACGGCGTCCCATAGAACGAGATCTTGCGGTCCGCCGGCGTCGACCGCCACCAGAGCTCGATCCAGTGGGGCAGCGCAGTAAGCTGGGAGCGCTCGGCCGTCAAGCGGTGCAGCGTCCGCAGGTCCTTGGGCGGCAACGACGGCAGCGCCGTCAGCGGATTCCCAGTGAGGCGCAGGATCTCGACGCTCGCGTGCGCGATGGCGTCGTCTGGGAGCCGCTCGATGGCGCTGTTGATGAACGAGATGCGCCGCACGCCGAGCCGCCAGAACGACAACGGGACGCGCGTCAGCGGCGAGTTCTCAAAGTGGAAGCGCACCCACTCGTTGGTCTTCCAGACGTCGCCTATGTCCTCCGGCAGCGCCGACAGGTTCGTGCGCGAGACCTCGACATTCGTGAGCGACCGCGGGACGTCCTCGTGCAGCAGCCCACGCGGAAACTCGGTCATGCGCACGTCGCCGAGGAAGACGTGGCTCAGCGCTGGGTGCCGCCGCTGCGTGACCGCGGCCGCGCGGTCCCACGCGCGCAGTGTCACGTTGTAGAGCACGATATTCTGCAGCTGCGGAAAGCGCTGCACGACCGGCGGCATCGTCCACGCCACGCAGTGCGTCGCCACGAGCGTCGTGAGCGTGCGGCCGTCGAGCGCCTGCAGCAGCGGCGTCGTCCTCGCGACCGTGTCGTTGTCGTTGTCGTTGTGCTCGTCGTTCATCTGCTCGCGGTGGCAGTTGATCACGACGACCGAGCACGCCGGTCTCGACGTGAACCACGGGTGCACGACGAGGTAGCATTGCGTCATGCGCTGCGCTGCGTTCGCCTGCGCACTCAGGTGCGCGGCCAGCACGAAGAGTCCCCAGGTCACGAAGAGCAGCTCGACCCGCGAGACGGGAACCCACCGCCGGCGTCGTGGTTGCTCATCGGTCTGCTGCTTCTGCTGCTGCTGTGGCTGCTGGAGGCTAAATAATGCCGACGCCAACGGCGCACTGCTCTGCATGTTGCTGTCAGGGGTGGCGATGGTGGGCAGCACGTGGACGCGGGCTGCTAGACCGCCATGGTGAGGAGGAGCAGGGCGGCTGGCGGAGTGATCACTGCTGCGGCGTAGACAGCGCGCTGTTACGACGATGCCGCCAAGCAGACTGAGCTGCAACACGGTCGTCGATAGAAAGTCGAGCGTCGACCACACGAGCAGAAAGCGGCCCATCGCGGTCTGCCGTGCAAGCCAGACGCTGTCGAACGAGAGCTCGATCGGGTACTGGCTTCGCTCCCAGTCAAAGTCTTTCATGGAGCTGTAGAGCGTGTACAGCGGGATGCCAACAGAGCTGCTCGTGTCGAGCGCGAGGTCGAGCAGCAGGCTCGCGAATCGCTGCGATACGCGGCGGCTCTTTCCCGGGAACGCGCGCCGTAGCACCGGCGCCGTGAAGCACGCCGTCAGGATCACGCCCACCGCCAGCGTGTTGATGAACCGGTTCGCCAGTAGCACACTCAGGTAGTACGCCTGGTACGTCTGTGACAGGATCTCGGTCGTCTTGCGGAGGTGGAACGCGGTCTCAAAGTGGGGTCCGTTGAGTCCGAAGCGGCCGTCAATGCCAAAGAGCCGCTCCCACTGCGCGTTGAGCCAGCGGAACGGCGCCCACAGGCCATCGTACAGCGCAGAGAGCCGGCTTCTCTTACTGCGTCGATAGCTTTGTCGTCGTCGTTGAGTGGCGACGCCTCGTTCTGCCCGGAAGCAAAGCTGACGTCGCCGTAGCGAGTTGTAGAGGATCCGCGCGATGACAGCGATGTGCAGCAACGCGATGCACGCGAACGTGCGTGCGCCGAGCAGCAGGAAGTGTCGAGGGACCTGCAGCGCTGACTTGGAGTATGTGTAGTTGGCCGGAATCGCTGTGTACGCGTGGAGTCCGCCAAGCAGCGTCGCGAAGAGCACGCAGCCGAGATGCAACGCGAGAATGCTCCACCAGAACGCGACGAAGACACGAGGAGAGACGACGATGCGAGCTGGTGCAGACAGTGTAGGCGCTGGCACCACGCTGGTTGTCGTCAAGAACGACGACATCGCGTTGAACGACGACCGCCGTGGCTCGTACAGAGCGAGAGAGACAGAGTCTTGGAGGGAAAGCGTGAGAGACGTCGACGGAAGGAAGAGCTTCCTTCCTATTCCTGTCGACTGCAGGGACCGCTACTGTTCACGTTCTCACGTTTGTAAGACCTCACTCACTCACTGGCAGCTACAGTGGGAACAACCGCTCGAGGACGTTCCACGGCACGACGCCGTCCGCGTCCCCGAGCTCGTGCGTGCAGAACGCGTCCTGTAGCTCTGTCTGGAGCGAGACATTCCGTGATGCACAAGCGGGAGATCCCCGCAGCGAGACGGCGACCTTGCGCTTGGCTGCAGCCTGCGAGCGCCACCAGGTCTCGATCCATGGCGGAACGTCCGAGAGCTGCGTGTCCTCGAGCGCGAGCCGGCGCAGCGTGCGCATGTCACCAAGCACCGGCGGCAGTGCACGCAGCGGGTTGCGACTGAGCCTCAGTGCCTGAAGCGACAGCGTCGCGAGCGCGTCGTCCGGCAGTCGTTCAATGCGGTTGTTGGTCAGCGAGACGCGCGAGACGTTGAGTCCCCAGAACGACGCTGGTAGCGCCGTGAGCTGCGAGTGCTCAATGTTGATCCGCATCCACGGGTGACGCCAGAACCTCCCGACGCTCTCGGGCAGCGCCGAGAGGTTCGTGCGGGAGAGCTCGAGGTTGATCAGCGACCGCGGGAGCTCAGCGTGCAGCAGCGCCTCGGGCACGGCGCGCAGCCGGACGCCCGCGAGGAAGACGTGGCTGAGCCACGGCGTCTGCCGCTGCGTGACGGCGGCCGTCGCGTCCCACGCGTTCAGCGTCACGTTGTACAGCGTGACGCTCTGCAGCTGCCCGAACGCGAGCAGCTCGGGCGGCATCGTCCACAGCGGACAGTGCACCACCAGCAGCGTCGTGAGCGTGCGGCGGTCGAACGCATCCAACAGGGGCGCGACCTCGTGCGCGTGGCCCGCGATGTGCTCGCGGTGGCAGTTGATCTCGACCACCGAGCACGCGGGCCGTGTCGTCGTGCCCCACGCGTACATCACGAGCTTGCAGGGCGGCAGCGACACCGCGCTATTGAACTGTGCCATGATGTGCGCGACGAGCACAGCGAGTCCCCATGCCACGAAGACCGCGTCACTGAGCCATGAGGACCAGCGACCACACAGCGCCGATGCTGGCGACGCGACCGGAATGAGCTCCGACGACGGCGCGGTGAACGCCCTCGTACGGCGCTTCGCGCCAGTGGCGGTCACGCTGGAGCTGGAGCTGGAGCTGGCGCCGGCGCCAGGCGGCGTCGGGTACTCTCGGCGCAAGCACCGCGCGGCGACAAGGAGGCTGCCAAGTAGACTGAGCTGTAGGATCGTCGTCGACACCAAGTCGGTCGTCGACCAGACGAGCAGGAAGCGGCCCATCGCGGTCTGTCTCGCGAACCAGACCTTGTCGTAGACCAACGCAATCGGGAACTCACTCGTCGCCCAGTCAAAGTCCTTCATGGAGCTGTAGAGCGTGTACAGCGGGACGACCGCCGAGTGACTCATGTCGACAACGAGGTCGAGCACGACCCAGAGATACCGTCGGAACGCGCGGCTCTTTTCCGGGAACGCGCGCCGTAGCACCGGCGCCGTGAAGCACGCCGTCAGAATCACGCCCACCGCCAGCGTGTTGATGAACCGGTTCGCCAGTAGCACGCTCAGGTAGTACGCCTGGTACGTCTGCGACAAGATCTCGGTCGTCTTGCGGAGGTGGAACGCGGTCTCAAAGTGGGGTCCGTTGAGTCCGAAGCGGCCGTCGATGCCAAAGAGCCGCTCCCACTGCGCGTTGAGCCAGCGGAACGGCGTGAGAACCCCGAGCGATCGAGACTTGGCAGGCGCCATGCCGGGTCTCGTGCCTCTGATCTGTTCGGCGCGAAAGCAGAGCTCTCGGAATCGAAGCGAGTTGCGCAGCACACGCACGATCGCCAGCGCGTGGAGCGACGCGATGACGGCGAACGCGCGAGCGCCCATGACGAGAAACGCGCGAGGGATCTGGTGCGACGTCTTGGAGTAGACATAGTTCTCAGGGATCGCGGTGAACGCGTGGAGACCGCCGAGCAGCCCCGCCACAAGCAGACAAAGCACGTGGAGACTGAGGATCACGAACCAACAGCAGACGAACGCACGCTGTGAGACGACGACGCGCGGCGGTAGGCGACGCTGCTCTGCGATGACGCTGGGGCCGATGGACGGAACGATCACAGCAGGAGAAGCATAAGCAGCAGCAGCAGCAGAGCTGCTGGGCGTCATGACGACGGTACGTGGAGCGTTGAAGTCGATGGTAACTCAGGGGCATTTATAGACAAGAGACGCAGACAGAGACCAGCAACACGAGCGTGGGGAAAACTCAACATCGTTTCATCTTCCTCAAAGAGAACTAGCTGCCTTTATAATACACACTCGGGGTTAGCAAAATGGTCATCGGGTCTCCTCCCTGTGGATCCCATCCAACGTGGACAATCGTTCCGCAGGCAGGCGGGCGGCACTTCGTTAACGTACTGGTACATCGAAAGGAAGCTCTTTCTTCTTCCATAGCACTGGCGCAGCAAGGAAAATGACGACGACGTGGAGGCTGGAGCTGGAGTGGAGAGGGGAATGCATGCAAGCACAGAGACCGCCGCATCCAAGCCAGAGGCCTCGACCGAAACACGCCCACAAGGCTGGCTTGCTCGGCGGCCCGGACACGCGAGCCGCTTTACCACGCGCTGTTGTCGTCATAGCGGGAGCCACCGCCGCGGCTGCCGCCGTAGCCACCGCTGCTGCCACCACCGTAGCCGCCACCATAGCCGCCACCGTAGCCGCCGCCACGCGACGGCGGGGCACCGCCACCGCCACGCTCCTCACGACGGAAGTCACGGGCACCGAAGCGCGAGCCGCCGCCACGACCGCCGCGACGGCCACCGCCACCACGGCCACCCATGCTCACCATCTCGTCGAGCCAGCGAGGGCACTCGTGGCCGTTCTCGACGAGCAGCTCGTACAGCTCGCGCGCAATGTTGCGGTTCTTCTCGTTCATCAGCGACAGCGCGTGACCGACGTTGCCGACACGACCGGTACGACCAATGCGGTGCACGTAGTCGTCAATGTTGTTGGGCATGTCGAAGTTGATGACCTGCGTGACGCCGTTGATGTCGAGACCACGAGCAGCGACGTCCGTCGCGACGAGCACAGGCGTGCGGCCCGACTTGAACGAGTGCAGCGCCGCCTCACGCTCACGCTGCGTGCGGTCACCGTGAATCGACGCGGCCGGGAAACCCTCACGGCAGAGCAGATCCTCAAGGAAGTCGGCACCGCGCTTGGTCTCGACGAAGATCAGGATGAGGCCGTCCTGCACCTGGTTCAGGAAGCGGATCACGTAGTCCTCCTTGTCACGCTGCTCGACGTACTCGACCTGCTGCTTCACGTCCTTGGACGCCGAGCCGACACGGCCGACCGTAAGGAAGATGTAGTCCTGCAGGAAGTCGGACGCGAGGCGCTGGATCTCGCGCGGGAACGTCGCGCTGAACATGAACGTCTGGCGCTCGCGCGGCATGTCCTCCTCCTCGACAATGCGGCGGATCTGCGGCTCGAAACCCATGTCAAGCATGCGATCGGCCTCATCGAGAATGAGAAAGCGGATGCCAGCGAGCGAGATGCGGCCACGCTCCATGAGATCGACGAGACGACCGGGCGTCGCCACGAGCAGATCACAGCCACGCTCGAGGTCGCGCAGCTGGCGACCGACCTCGGCACCACCGTAGATCACGACCGGCGCGATACCCGTGCAGTAGCAGAACTTGCGGGCCTCGTCGTAGATCTGCGAGGCGAGCTCACGCGTCGGCGCGAGCACGAGCGCCGTCGGGTACACCTTGCGCGAGCGGCCGCCCGTCGGCGGAGCCTCGACCGGCGCCGCACGAAGCATGGCGGCGAGCGTCGGGAACAGGAAACCACCCGTCTTACCCGAACCGGTCTGGGCGCAGGCCATCATATCACGGCCCGCGACACCGATCGGGATCGAGTACTTCTGCACCGGCGTCGGCTTGTCGTACTTGCAAAGCTCGAGGTTGCGCACGACCTCAGGGCCGAGGAACTCCTCCGAGAATGTGCTGACCGGCTCCGGGACGTTCTCACCGCTGGTCTCGACCGGAATGTCGTCGTACTGGAGAAAGAGACAGAACGATGATCAGTCTCCAACACATTCCCATATCTCATCATGGCGTGCGGGACGAACGTACTTTGTCAAAGTTGATGCCAGAAGACTTGGCGTTCGCGAACAGCTCGTGCTCGAGGCGCTCGTTGCGGCGAAGGTCGCCGTGGTAGCCGAGCTCGTTGCGGCGCGGGCCGTAGCCGCCACGCTCGCCGCGCTCGTAGCCACCGCCGTAGCCACCACGGTCACCGCCGCGACGGTCGCCGTAGCCACCACGCGAGCTGCTGGGCTCGAACGCGGACCAGCGCGAGTTCTGCGGCGCCGGGCGCTCGTAGCCGCCACGCTCACGCGAGTCGCCGCGCGGACCGCCGTATCCACCGCGGTCGCGGCCACCGTAGCCACCACGGCGGTCGTCATAGTCGCGACCACCTTCCGAGCCGGCGTCGCTCTGGCGGTTGCGAAGGTGCGGTGGCACATACGTAGAGTTCATTTTTCCTGTGGACATGCATGATCGGTGAGTGAGACTGAGTGAGGAGATCCATAAGAACGACCGCAAGACGGTGAGTGTGGACGCCGCGACCGTATTGTGGAGCTCCTCGGATCCACAGTTGTGGATCCACTGTGGCCCTGTGGATCCCGCCTCCACGTCAGTGGACGTGACACACGCGAACGCGACGAACACGTCCACATCGCGATTAGACTCGGGGGTCTGTCCACACTGTGGATACCGATCTTTCGCTCGCGATGCGCACGAGACGAGCATCTACGAGGATCCGCTCCAAGCGGCGCGGCGCCTACACCGTTGCGGCATCCATGGCGTGACGACGATACGCACCTCCTTCCATCGTCGATGTGTCTTGTTTTCTATTGGCCTTTTTGATCAAAATTGTGCCTGTGGGCCGAGCCAGCGGGCGCTGGGACAACGGGAGAACCCATCGGGGTCTTGTGTCAGGGGAAAACAGAGCGGTCCGGGGGGTGCGGATGGTTATATTTCCTGCCGCCTGGTTTTATTTCGGCAGCTGGCGGCCGGAGTGATGGTGGATGTTTCGCCTTCTCCCAAGAACCTGTGGCTGTGGACGCGGTTCCGTGGGTTGCTGACACGTCATTCGTAGAGTCGGTAAATTACCGGGAGAGAGCGGATGAATGATGGGCTTGCCTTCCTCTCCATTCAATCCTGAACGACCGAACAGCTCTGTGATTGGCCGAAATAACGTGCTCGCGAAAGAACGGCCCAATCAGCACGAAGGGACCCGAAACGACGTCGGTATCCTTTGGGCGGTTGCTGTGCCTCTGTGACGAAAATGGAGCTGGCTGTCGATGGACACGCGCGAGCAGCTACACACTGAGTACAATGCAGTGCCGTGCGTTGCGCGGAGCTGCGTTACAGTGTAACGATTGCACGTGTTGTCCCGGTCGTTGACGTGCAACAGCTCTCGAGGGTGCCTCTCACACGTCGCATTTCTTGCCTCCACAGAAATGCAGTCTCTGGAGCAGAACGACTCCGTTGATCTGCACCGCGTAACAGCTCATGTGATAGCGTTCAAGGACAGAGAGGCTGAGGGATGGAAAGCATGGCAGGACTGTCTCGCCAGCAGGGACCAATGACGAGCCGCTCGGAGCGGGAGATCTCGATGGAGACGCTCATTCACGCGTCCAAGCTCAGTGTCGGGAAAGAGGAGGATCTGCACCACTACCTCAAGCGCATCACGCACCTGACGCTCAATGGCAACGACAAGAAAGTGGTCAAGCGCATGCAGAACTTCCACTACTGCCCGAACCTCAAGGTGCTGTACCTGTATGACAACGAGATCGAAGCAATCGAGGGCCTCGATCGCGTGCGCCAGTTGACACATTTGCACCTTCAAAACAACCTCATCGTCAAGATGGAACAGCTTGATGCACTGCCGTTACTTGAGAAGCTGTACCTCGAAGGCAACCAGATCAAGAGACTCGAGGGACTCGAACACTGCATGATGCTGCAGGAGCTGCACTTGTCCAACCAGCGATTGTCTCCGTCCTCTACGTTTTCCTTTGAGCCGAGCAGCATTCAAGCGCTCTGTGTGCGTGTCGTCTCACAAATTGCATTACAAACTGAGCGTTCTATTGATCCTCTTCGTTTGCTTGTCCCTCATTGCAGCGGTCGCTGCGCGTGCTCAATCTCGCCAACTGTCGCGTGGAGTCGGTCCGGGCGCTTGAGCTTCTTCGTGGTCTCCAGGTGCTGGACCTCTCCAAGAACCTCGTTGCAAGTCTCGAGGACGTTTTCAGTCTTGTCGGCAGCTTGTCAGTGCTCGTGGACCTCGATCTCACGCTGAATCCAGTCACGACGCAGCCCAAATACCGAGAGAAAGTCATCACGTTTTCATCCCCGAGACTCGGTGCGTTGGGTGTTCCTTCACCTCAACCATTCAACTGCAACTGACTCGGCCGTTCGGTGCCTCCACTAGCGTTGCTGGACAAGAGAGACATTGACGCCAATCAACGGCGCATGATGCAGTCACACATGGCTCACAAGTTCCGGTGGGTCGCTTGCCACCACTCGATACATGCACATTCTGCCCATGCGATGCTTACGAACCTCATGTTTCCTCCGCGAACAAACAGAAAGCGTCAGGAGCAGGAACAGGCGAGCAACCAAGAGCCCGCGTTGTCGTCGACGTTGCAGGCGCCCAGTGCGGCCGAGACAATACGCAGGCTCAAGCACGGAAGCGCGGTTCATCAACTGAGGCACATGTCTATTTCATCGACCAAGGCGTCGGCGCTCAAGCCGCAGCACGACAACGATCTCGGCGTCGCGGGCGCAGCGTGTGCGCCCGCGTCCACCGCGCTCGTGCGTGCGTCCAACAGCAACAATAACCATTAGCACGTCTGACAGATCGTTTGAGCTCGTCCCCTGGTGTTTCTACCAGTTACTACTTGCGCGCGCTCAGAAAGCTGGCGCCCGCGACGGCGACGGCACCGATCGTGGCACCGGCAACGAGCCACAGCGCCTTCTCTCGCTGCGCGTCGGTCCAGACGCTCGTCTTGCTGCTCTGCTTCGTGAACTGCGCGACCGCCGACTTGTTCTCAATGTACTCGGCGATGAGCACGGCGTTGAGCGCCGCGCCGCGCAGCAGCTGATCACCCGAGACAAAGAGCTCCAGTCCGTAGTTGCCAAACACGAGGCTGCGGCGCAGGCGTCCGGCTTCAATGTTGAGCTTCTTGCTCGCGGTCATCGGCATCGGGTACTTGAGCAGCGCGGGGTCGTCGACAAAGTCGACGCCGTCAGCTGCCTGCAGCAGCTCGCGCGCGCGCGCGAGGTCCACCTTCTTCTCTGTCTCGATCGTCAGCGCCTCCGAGTGCGCGCGCATGATCGGGATGCGTACTGCCGTGCAGCTTACGCGCAGCTCGGGCTCCTCAAAGATCTTGCGCGTCTCCCACGTCACCTTCATCTCCTCCTTTGTGTACCCGTTGCCCTGGAACTTGTCAATGTGCGGGATGAGGTTGAACGGCAGCGGGTGCGCAAACACCTTGTTCTCCGGCGTCTGCTCGGCCAGCACCGCGGCGGTGCCCTGGCGCAGCTCCTCCATGCCTTCGACACCGGCGCCGCTCGCCGCCTGGTACGTCGAGACGATGAGTTTCTTGATCTTGAACTCGCAGTGCAGCGGCCACAGCGCCATCGCGGCGACCGCCGTCGTGCAGTTAGGGTTCGCGATCAAGCGCGGCACTGCCTTGCGCTCCTTGGTCGGACGCAGCACGTGGCCGTTGATCTCCGGGATCACCAGTGGGATCGCGGGGTCATAGCGGAACGCCGACGAGTTGTCGATGACGATCGGGCCGTTGGGCACGGCCGCCAGCTCCTTGGCGTACTGCAGCGAGAAGTCGCCCGAGACCGCGAGGAAGACGTAGTCGAGCTTGGCGGCCTTCTCGACCGTGAACAGGTCGATCACGACCTCGCCGAACGGCGTGGACACGACCTTGCCGGCCGAGCGCGCCGACGCGAAGAGCACGAGGCGGCGCACGGGGAACTGCCGCCGCACGAGCACCGAGACGATCTCGATGCCCACAGCGCCCGTGGCGCCGCAGATGCCGACGGTCTTTCCATTGGGAGACAGCGACATCTCAGAAGACGACGAGGAAGATGAAGATGGAGATGGAGATGGATGGATGACTGACTGACGGAAGAGTGAACGAGTGGGCGATCTATCCATCCAGCTCAAGATGGCTGTGGTTGCACAAACTGGAACAATCTCGTGGTCTCACCCACCTCTGCACTGTATACCCACCCGTATACTACCTGTATACGAAGCTAACGGTCGGGGTTTACTTAGCTTAGTCTTTACTTCGAAGAGATGGTGGCGCGTTGCGGTCGGTGGCGCTAGTCACGTCAGGATCTCCTTGAACTTGGTGAGCTCGCAGACGCCGAGTCGAGTCGACCATTTGAGGATCCGAGCACCTCAGCACCACAGACGACGATGTTGGCGACGCGAGTGTCTTTGCTTCGAACGGTGGCGCGTGCGCCTGTGGCTGCGCGGTCGTTCAGCGCTGCTGCGACGGGCGCCGACGCGCCGCTGGTGCTTGTGGAGCGCAAGGAGAACTACGCGGTCGTCCGTCTCAACCGCGCGCCGGTCAACTCGCTGAACACCAAGGTGTGGCGCGCGATGACATGGCCATCACGGCGATTTGATAGACGTGGTGATCGTCGCTGACATTGTGCGATTTTGAATTGAACAGCTCATTCAGGAGCTCGACAATGCGATCAAGGAGCTTGAGCAGGACAAGAAGATGCGGTAAGGATCTTGCATCGAAGCGAGCAGAGCTTCCATCGACTGACGCGATACATTTGGTGGGCAGTGGCATGATTCTGGCGTCGTCCACCCAAAAGGTGTTTAGCGCTGGTCTCGACATCATGGAGATGTATCAGCCTCATGTACGTTGACCTTCCTGTGCCAAACGCACCATCCATCGATCCGGGTTCGCTGACTGCATTGCTTCATGATCCAGCCCTCCCAGCTACGCACGTTCTGGACGTCGCTTCAAAACCTGTACCTCCGCTTCTACACGTCCCGCCTCGCGTCCGTTGCTGCCATCGAAGGCCACAGTCCCGCGGGTGGCTGTATGCTTGCAATGTGCTGCGACTGGCGCGTGATGACTGTTGGCAAGCCAGTCATTGGTCTCAACGAGACGCAGCTCGGCATTGTCGCGCCGACGTGGTTCAAGGAGACGTTTGTCAACACCATCGGCCACCGTGAGGCGGAGAAGATGCTCGGTCTCGGTCTGCAAGTTGATGCCACCAAGGCGAAGAGCATCGGTCTCGTGGACGAAGCCGTCCCGCTGGAGGAGGTCATGCCTCGTGCGCATGCTGCTATGGAGCGTTGGCTGGCGATTCCTGGTTCGTTGTTGACTATTTCAGTTTGGCGGTGGCATTTGAGACTGACGAAATGTACGTGTGTACTGCAGACAATGCACGCGTCAACACCAAGCTGCTCATGCGCAAGGAGACAGCGGATCGCCTGCGCAACACTCAGGAGCTCGACTACGAGTTCTTTGCTGACTTTATCCAGACCGACAAGGTGCAGAAGACGCTCGGATGGTACATCGAGTCGCTCAAGAAGAAGAACTAGAGAGAGCATTGCGGTAGTCGCGTGGTGTCGTTGCCTTGAAGTGCGCAAAAATGTACATCCACTTTCTAATGTGCCAAATCGTATTTCACGCACACAAGATGCAAAAAATGGGGTGGACGAAGATTTCGCTAAACCAACAGGGCAGGTGAAAAACACAGTCATATTTGTGTAAAATGGATTTTGAGGGATAAAATCATCGCGCACTTCATGTTGAAATCCGTATATAGTCGAATCGTGTCCCATATTTTAGTGGCTTCGATTCCTGGTCAACAGAAACCACGACCATGGATACGAATGACCCGACGATGCTCGAGCGCCTGCGCTCTGGACGAGCGAGGCTTCGCATGCGCGATGCGGAAGGAGCTATTGCCGACTGGAAGGAAGCCATGGCGCTGGCGTACTCTGCCCAGCGCTACTCCATCGCGTTTGTGCTGAGCAAAAATCTCGGTGATGCCCTCGTCAAAACCGCCAAGACAGAGTCAACACCCGCGCTGTACGTGGAGAAGCTGCGAGAGGCGCGCGAATATTTTGCTTATGCGCTTGCGATCGTGAAGACATGCGCGCTAGAGGACGTCATTGCATGCCAGCCAGCGTTGAGGCAGTGCGTTGATTACATTGAGCGACGGCATCGACGAATCGAGAGATCCATTCACAAGGCAGCACGACGCGCAGTAGCGCCGTCGTTCCAACTGGCACACATGGAAGAAGAAGAAGAGGAGGAGGAAGAAGCAGAAGCAGAGGAAGAACAACCGGTTCCAAGCACATTTGACGATGGTGTGGAGCCGACCGAAAACGTGTGCACCACGTGCGAGACGAATGCGACCACAGAGAATCCGATTATCATGGACGAGGCCGATGGATGCTGGTATTGCAAGTCGTGCTTTGACGATTACTACCAAGATTGCACTGCCACGACGTCGTTGGATACCGAAGAACCCAAACACATCGAAGAATCGAATAATGACACGGTGGAGAACTGCTGCACGGATGTGGAAGAACGCGTACTCGCACATGCACAGGTTGACGTTGAAGCTGAAGCTGAGGCTGAAGTTGAGGCTGTTGACTCGATCGACGTCGAGGATGAATTGGCAGTGGACGAAAATTCAGAACGTCTTGTTATCACAACCGAAGAGAACAGCGTGCAGAGTGATCATGCGGTGGTTGAGACGAATGCGACGGAAGCAGTGGCACCGTCAAACGAGGATATGCCCGTTTCTGCGTCAACTAAAGTCACCAGCGAAAGTGCACGACTCGTGTACGAAATCGAGTTCCTTCGATCACTTCGGCACCGCGGCGTCTCGGAATCTCCCGATATCGCACGCGTCGCGAGTCTGTGCTCGTCTCTCATCACGATACCAGTCACGCCTCGAAAGCCAGCGTACGTGCATCTCTTGTCATGAGTGTTCCCCTCATGGTCTCTCTGACGCTCCTATGTGTGCGGCCCATGATAGAACAAAGGCAAAGAAGAAGAGCAAGACACGCGCTCCGACGTCGCGAGCGAGTCAGCCACCGACAGCGTCGTCGTCTCCTTCCATGACCGAGTCGCTGCTCCCGACGCTCGATCAGGTCGAGAGCCTCCAAACTCTCTCGCTGCCGCCGGCGTCCGCTGACGAGTGGGCCGTCGAGCTGTTCTCTGATACATTCACACAGCAGGTTTCCATCATGCAGAGCGTAGCAAGAGAGTAACGTCACCGTAGAGCAAACCAGTGCCTCATCTCATGGGAGCGAGCGACCGTTTGACTCCACCCATGTCGTACGTCAGTCACTTGCGACATCGCTGTGTCGCTGGGTCCGATGAGTAGCCATTCGCGGCATCTCTGGCGGCGTCTCAACACTGCAGCACCTCGCAGTCATGTCGCTGACGTGATGCTAAAGCAATGCGCTCGGAAACATGGCGCAGTAGGCATCGACGAAGCCCGCCCAGCATGGCACATTCTGTTCTCCAGTTGGCGCGCAGCAGGTGATTATCAGAGGCTGAGCGTACCCGAGTACACGGGGGGTACGGTCATCCAAAGACCATCACTCTCTCCTTCTCACTCACTCTCGCTTTCCCACACACAGTTCACCGCTGCGAACGAGACTCTTCTTGTCCCTGCACTGCAATCCATCCGTCCTGTACGATTGATCGATCGATCTGTGGACGCCCGGAGACTGTTCTCGCAACGATGGGCGACATGGCATCAAACGAAAGCGCGCAGCGATTACTGTCCTACAACATGCTGCAAGAAGTGCTGCAGGTCGCGAACATTGACGACGATGAAGAGGTTCGTAACCGACCCAGCCAACAGGATTCCGGAGATGCAAAGAATGATCTCTGGGGATCCGAGAGAACACTCTTTTGTTCTCTCTCTCTCTCTCTGTGTTATCCAGAGCAACATACCAACTCGTCATGTTGTTCTTTCGCAGGCGGTGATGATCACGCGCATGAAGGTGGATCCGCGCCACACGAAGGAGTTTGAGCGTCTGCTGCGCCTCATCCTCAAGAACACGCACACCGCTGGCCACGTCTCGACCTGCGTCGTCAAGCCCCCACCAGGAGACTACACCTACACGTCCATCGTACGTCATGACAGTCTTTAGACCATTAGAACCCGCGAGAGCCACTGATGTGTTGACGCGGTGACTGCTTGACAAATGTGTAGGTCAAGTACTCGAGCCTGCTTGCGATGCGCCAGATCTTCCCGTCGTCCGTCGAAAGCGGTGCCGAGTTTTACAAGCTCATCGCAACGCGAGACTCGATGCTGCTCGAGCCCCCGACGTATCAGATCGAAGGAGGGTATGTACAAGCGATGTCTTCACCCGAGTCCATTCGTGAACTCACACTCTCCTCTCTCTCTCTCTCTCTCTATCTCTCACGTCAACAGCTTCGGCACGTGGATCGAGTCAGACGGAAATACTCGACCCATGAGAGACGACTCGGACGACCCGAATCCCGTGTTCCAGAATGTACCTGGTCCCTGCTGCGACGATAGCTGTGACAACCCGCACGGACTCAACGTCCGCGCGTCGTTCGTGGCTCCGTCCAAGGGATTCCAACTCTTTCAAACCCGCTACCAGCGTAACAACAAGAAGGGTGGGCAGAAGAACCTGCGGTGCTTCCCTTGCTGCCGCAACGGACGCCACGTGAGCTCGGGGTTCTGTGGAGACTCGATTCGCGTGCACGTCGCTGTGAGCCGCATCACGACGTCAGGCGGGGTCAAGATCTGTCCATTGGTCGCGAGCCAGCCGGCTGTTCTGGCGTTCGCTCGCTTCATCAACCTCGATGGCACATTCGACCCGACTGTCTCAGGGCCCGAGGTCGTCCCTGGCCAGACAGTTGAGAAGCACGACATCCTGCAGTGGGTGCGAGACAAGGACCACCCACTCAACCCGTTGTTCCCAGGCATTTTACGAAGCGCCGCGATGGAGTCATCGCTGCAGTCCGCGATTTTTGAGTTCAACGCCGAGTGCAAAGCGTGGCACTACGGCTGGACAGCCCCACGCGGCCAGGGGCTATCGGGCAGCGACGCGAGACATGTGCTGGAGATTCTGTTCGTCAAGCCTGTGGGCTCGTACCTCTACATTCTCGAGCGCCTTCGATCCGATACGTTCTCCATTTACTCCAGCCGGCGAGCAGGCAACACGACAAGTGTCCGAACAGACGCAGATCTCTACGAGCAAGATGACGACATGGACGACTCTCGAGGCTCCAAGCGAAAGCGCACACATGCACCTCCGTCGCCTGCGACCAGTACGTCGACCTCAAGCTCGGTGACGACTCCTCGGCGGTCACCGTTGACGTCCCCTGCGCAGTGGCCGGCGACAGCCCCAAGCGACATGTCAAACGTCATTGCGTCGCTTGAGCTCAACTCTCCGCACACGGAGCGGATCAAAACCGAGCAAATATCTTCTCCCCATCAGCACCTCCACGCATACAGCAGTGGAAACCTGGGCGTCTACATCCAAAGCCACGCGTCGCCAGAGCAGTCGCTGCCCCCGCCGCCCAACCCGTGGAGCTTCGACCTCGGTCTCAACGATGACTCGACAGATCTGATGAACCACACGCTCTTCACTGATGCCCAAGAGCGACGTGTCGTGGCGCGCGAAGAGCTGCCGTGGTCGGAGCTATACAATCTGTTCGACTCTATGCCCACAATCACGCACGGCAACTCGCCCAGCAACGATGAGGACATGGCGAGTCCACCAAGCAGCGAGACGGTGACGAATCCCGTGACTGCAGCAGCAGCCGATGCGATTTTGACCTTCCTGTGACAGTGTGAGGAGACAAGATGTTCAGCATGCAAAACATGGCGCTTGTTAATAAAGATGGAGTGTGAGCATGAGTCAGAATCGCAGTCGTTTGATCGTCGACTGAAAGGAAAGTGCTCGAATAAATAACGCAGTGCTTAAGTTAAGGGGCCACAGCATCGAGGCCAACAACGACATGCATCCTGATCTGTTCTGCTCTGCTTTGCATCTTCCAAAAACATGCATTACGTGCCCAGCATTTCCTTGGCATGCGCCATGCACCAACCCTTCCGTTGAGCCCACTTCATGCACTTAGGATTTTTGCATCGAACACCACCACCGTGCGTCCGACATAAGTGTTTCAAGTGAGCTTTCTTCCGACACCCTTCCACAGCGCAGTACTCGCCACCGCCGTGGCTTTTGCAGAGACCCTTTGATTGCGATGCGCGAGTACATCCTTCAATCTTGCACCGTGAGCCCCCTCCGTGGGCAATACACAAGCCACGGCTCTGACTGTTCTTGGTGCAACCTTCAAAGACGCATTGATGCGCGCCACCATGCTTCTTGCATTTTTGATGAGATCTTGCTCGGTTCATACACCCAGGATGATCACACTGACGGCTCCTGGGCCGCTTCGCCGTGCTTGTCTTCCGTTTCGACGTCAGTGACGGTTGAGATCCTCCTGCAGCCTGCACTCGGCCATTTTCACCTGGAAGCGAGCGAGCGAGCGCGCGGAAAGAAGATACCCCTGTCGGCATCATTTGCTGCAACATGCCAGGAGGAGAGATTCCAGCATCAGCAGTCCTATCTCTCTTCGCTCGGTCAGCTGGCAACAGCGTGCGCTCCACTTGCGGCTCCGTTGCAGTTGGAGCCGATTCCATCGTGCCGTAGATGTACTCCAAGTCACCTTGGTTGAAGTCTGCAAGCGGCGGATAATCAACTTTCACCTCTTCGTCCGGGAGAAACATCGGCTGTTGCGTTGGCGCCACTGGAGGACCACTGGGTGCAGTCGACTGGCCATTGTTGCCACCCCAAAGGGAGTAGAAGCTCGCATCGTATTCTGACATGAGCTGTTCCATCCCGAGAATTGTCGTCGGAGACGCCACCGATGAACTGGTCGATCCACGACCCAATGAAGACGTATCCACAGTCGGAAATGACGGGACTGTTGATGTCGAGGACACGCCACTGCCAGCTCCCGCTGCGGCTGCATCAGACGTCATCCTTTGCTGCAGCCATTCAGCTGGCGTGGCGTTGCCCGAGTTGTTTGCCGAGAGATCTGGTGCCACCTGATAGCCTCTGGTTTGGATGCCCATGTTGAAGAGAGATGAGGTTCCGTATGAACCAGGTTTCGTGTCGTTCTTCGCCATCTGCTTCGGGTTCGTCGTGTTGCTGCCAGAGCTCATCGAACTGAACTGCTTGATCGAGTTGAGCTCCGTCGACTTGAGACTCGATGATGACGAACTCGAATGAAATAGTCGAGGCTTCTTCACCGCTGGTAGTCGCTCGTCCAAACACGAATACCCCGTCTCGTTGGTAGGTGGCCACGACGTGTACGGCACCCTGCGGTCAATGGCAGCCGCCACGCTCGCCATCGACACATAGGGATTAATGTACCCGCTACACGTCATGTTCGAGCTCATGTTGGCATTCGTGTTCGAGCTGTTGTTGGTTAGTCTCGACTGCATGCCTCGTCCTGGATAGTCGCGGTTCGTGGGCTGCCCCGATAGTAGTTTGTCGTCTGAAACCCCAAGTGGACTATCGCGTTCCGTTCGTTTTCGGGTCGACGCCGTCGTCGACTCGCTTGGTGTCGTCGCGGAGTCTGTTGAGTTAGTCCACGATAGACTGCGTCCAGGCACTGGCAGTGCTGGTGGGGGATCGTTCAGGTAGTCGTCCCACCAGCACTCGTCGTCGCGCCACTCAAGGCCGCGAGTACTCGCAGGAAACCCCGCGCTGCCCGCTCCGCTGTTACTTCCGACGCTCACGTCGCCACTCGAGAGAATGTCCAGCGCCGTCTTGCTCACGTTGTTCGTGGGACCCTGTGTCAATTGAGCCGAGGAAACCAAGGAGATCCAGCCCGGTTCTCGGTGTCGTCTGTGCGATTCGATCGTGCGCACTCGCTCGTTCAGTGTGTGTGCTTTCGCTCTTTGAGACGTCTGCCGCGTCGCTTTCGGGTGGATTCACGCCTCTCGTCTCCCCCAAGTTTGTTCTTCTTCAAAACGCAAACCGGGATGCCAAACTGAACGAAGAACAAGAAGAAGCCGCTGGGGTTCGGTTCTTTTCGCGTCGCCGTGTGTCGTTGCTTCGCGCGGGATGGCGTCGCGCCGCGTGTGCGTGTGGTTGTCGCACGTCGATGGAGCGGGCCACAACGCGCCGATCAAGAAAGGGGCGGTCGCGCGGGGCTCCGCGAGATGGAAATGAATTTTTCGCAATGGTGAGCGGATGGCGCGAGCGCCTTCCTTCTCTTTTTTTATGATCGCGAGTGTCGCTGAGGTGGCAAACGACCACAGGCACCACGCACCGCACAGGCCCGTTCGGGTAGTTTCTTTTTCACAAGAGGGCCCGAGTGCAACGGCGCTGACAGGGAAATTGTTCTCCCGACTGGCTCCAGCTTTGGGTTTCGCGTTTCGACCATGGCATCGCCTCTCTGTCGTCTTGAAGCTCGCTCCTCCGTGTGACCACAAGGTTGGTCGCGGGCTAAACGCGCAGCTGTCGAGTTGCGAGAAGGTCGTGCGAAGATGTTGAAGCCTGTGAAAGCACCATCACTCTGTGCAGCAAGAGAAATGGGTCAAAGAACAAGCGAATAAAACCACGCGCTTTTAGTGAAACCCTACTCGCTCTCAAAGGTCTCGACAGTTCTCCGCTGTCAACGGAAACACCTGTGAAACCTCATAATCTGGAACGATCGCGCCACGACCCCAAATGCATCGGGCCACGCAGCGAGACAAGCGAACACTCGATACAATACATACCTGCGGAAATCGATCGAGTATACGTATAGTGCGAGTCTGCTGATGCCAGCTCGGTTTGCCTGTCACAGCGGCGGCAACTGACCCATGAGGGGACGCGGCTGCAGCTCGCAGCAAGCTCGCTGACGATCGCTGACGTGCAGGTCATGCGCAGCCGCCGATGGACCACCATGGCGGCGCCACCGGCGTGTTTGACGTCGTTGGACTGCGCAAAGAGCTCGCGCCGAACGCGTGTTTGAAGTTGCAGTGCTGCTTCCTCCCCTGCTCTGCATCACCTGGTGTCATGGTGGGCGCTGCCGTCAGAGGCATCATCACCCACCGTACCTCTCGCCTCTCGGGTCTGTGGTGGATGTGAATCCACTGCTGAGGGACGTCGGACGGGGAGCCCGCCACTCGACTCGTTGGAAGAAGCTCTTTCGAGAATAGTTGCTTGAGGTGGTCGAGAACACTCTCGCGAATGGACTAGATTCTGGTGATGTTCCTTCACATGCAGATTGATGATCTCATGTGACACGGCACACTGTGGTCGCTCGTGAATCACGGGCCGTGATCGCATGCAACCACGCTTGGATCGCGCTGAAGGGAGCTGCAGACAACTTCAACTTGCTGCACTGATTGAATACCGGTGTGGTGAGCATGTTGATCGGTATTTAGCATTACTGTCAGTTTGCGGCAGCTCTAATAATGATGCCGTCGTCAAGTACAATTCATCTCCAGTTTCCACGTGACTCAAGATGTTTGACCAAAGGGATGCCTTGGATCTGGAAGCGAGCCATGTAGGCCTTTCGTTTGTTGACACTTGCAATGTTCCATCTGTGCATTCATCGCCAAAATGAGCACGTGTGAGAAAAAAAAAATGTTGCCGCCCGAGTCAAAGTAGCATTCCGACCAACCTTCTTCGCACTTTGCGGAAACGAGACCGATGCTCAGCGAGAAGTTGGGCATGCGGGGCATCGCACCGAGAGTTGATAATGTTCTGCAATGCCGCGAACATGAACGAAAATGATCATCACCGCTTCCCACCACCAAGGTATTCATGATCATGGCATCCTTACCTCCGTCGACAAGGCGGATGGTCGGTCGCATCGTCCTCTAGCCCGGGTGTCGAAAGCAGGAGACTGGTTAACACATCACCGCCCTTTTAGTGATCGTCATGAGGCCGCAGAACACGCGCCATGCACGACTCACCTCGGCTTGCTCAAACTGCGCGCCAAGGGCTTTTTGACGTTTTCTGATGAAAGGTGCGAGACCTGAGTTGGTGATACTTACAACCAGGCAAAGCAAGTGCCCGTCCGCCATACCTGCTAGGGAATGTCTTGGATGACTCGGTAATGGCGTGTTGTCGCTGAGAACACAACACCGGTCAAAACGCGTGAGTCTCAGCGCTTGACGCACCTCAGATCAGAGCGCATAGCGTACCGATTTGCCGACATTGCCGTCGGTCTGCTCGCGAAGCGGCATGCGCTGCGACCGTGATGCGCTCAGCAGCATGAGCTCCTCTGCGACGCGCACCGTCTCGTCATCATGCACGGGCGCCGATTGCGCTCGGCGGTGGATCGGGGTGCTTGGAGCAGCAAGTTGAGCCATGATGCAGATGCGGGGGGAGCGTCGCGAGGTGTCAGAAAGGGAATGCGTTCGCGCGTCGATACGAAGCAGCGAGGAGAACGAGAGCGCTACTGCGACTGCGGCTTCTGCTTCAGCTTCTGCTGGTGCGTTGGGCTTTCGATCTTCGTCAGCTCCGTCGCGTCGACGCCAAATGCCGGCGACCCAGATGCTGTCGCAGTCCTTCTTCGATTCTCTGGCTGACCGCCCGTATTTTGCTGGTTTGAATTTTAGGACGTGGGCTTCATTTGAAATTTGTATACGACCAAACGATCCCCGCACAACCACAGTGTGTCGCAGGCAACTCCGCAGTAACCTCGGTTTAACGACATACAAGTATCTGTGTCTAGATTTCGATATGTATAATCCAATTGTAAATGTCACTAAACTAATTGTGGCGGGCAAATCGGACCAACACCCGCGTTTTTTGGAGGTTACCGAAGTCTGTTGCCACGGGGTTACGCTCTAGCTTCACTTTAGTGACATCGGCGTGTTGCGTCTGAAGATGTCAAGCATGATCGAGGTGATGGCAGCCAGGGAGAAACGATGGAGCGGTATATCCCCTCGCCATGCGACGAATACGACGGGAACTACGTTGGCGGTGCACTTCAAAGTCTGAATGTGTGTCATATTGATCACTATCTACCGGATCACTTCAAGGAACAAGAGGCGCCAGACTTAAATATCTGAGAGCGTCGGCGATCGAGTAGCAGCACGAGGCGACGAGCACGCAGTCGAAGCCGACAGCATGGGGCTCGCGTGCTTCGAGTGGGTCATGCACATGCCGAGACGCTGCGCCCACTTGTCACATCCCTCGAGGCTGCATTTCGCGCCGCCGCCGTGCTTACGACAGAGGCGCTTGAGGTGTGCCTTCTTCTCACACCCTGGCACGACACACGGTCGACCACCGCCGTGCATCTTGCACTTGCCGTGGCTCTGGGCTGCACGAGTACACCCTTCTTCCTGGCAACGCGATCCCCCGCCATGGCGGATACAGAGCCCTCGGCTCTGCACACTCTTGGTACACCCGGGATTCGAGCACCGCTTCGATCCGCCGTGACGCTTGCAGCGATTGAACGCCCTCGCTTGACTCTTGCAGCCTTCGACGCAGCACAGCTTCCGTCGATCAGGCGAGATCTTGAGCCGCGCGTCCATGCCGCCCAACGCGTCGTCTGTCAGACTCGGCGGCAGCATCGGCGCTCGCGTCGGCGCAAACGTGTTCATGGGCGAAACGATGGACGTCCTTGGGGTCAAGATCGACGTCGGTGGCGTCATGAGCGACGCTTGGTGATTGAAGAGATTCGACACCTCGTTCATCTCCAGCGCAGTGTTCGTGTTGTCTTGCATCCCGAACTCGTCGCGTTGATCAAACCCCGACGCAGCCACTGACCCGAACGGAAACGGCACCATCATGTGGCTGTGGTCGGTGGACGGCAGTGGATGTGGCTGTGGTTGCTGTGGTTGGTGCTGCGTTGGTTGTGGATGCGACTGTGATTGCGGCTGCGGCTGCGGCTGCGTCTGCATCGCAGGGAACGCTGTTGTTATACAACACCAGCAGCAAAAAAAAAACACGAACGAGAGACCCGAACGTTAGTCCTGGTTACCTTCCATCTCCTCTTGTATGACAAGAGACGTATCTCATGCAAAGAGAAACACTCGATCGCCATCAAGTAGAAATCAAGAGAGACGTACCATCTTGCTGAAACACTGCGTCGCTCGACGGCGAGGGATCGGACGGCATCGAGCTGTAGCCGCCGTGGTGCATCGAGTGCATCGGCGCCGGTGGGAAAAGCTGCTGCAGATCGACGGACGCGCTCTCGTCAAACTGCTGCATATCCAGAACAGGCTGCATCGCGTAGGGATTCGGGTGACTCGTGCTCTCCATGGGGCTTCCCATCATGCTGTTGCCCCCAGACGCGGTCGAAACGCTGTTGTCGTGCGGCGTCAGGAATCCCCCCTCACTGCTCAGCGAGGGCAGCAAGAACCCTGGCGGGCTGATCATGCGCTCTGGAACGTAAGGCAACTGGCGCGTCGGCTGCAGTGAAACCAAACGAGGGATCATGACGACATTCGCGTCCTCGAGCTCCTCGCTAAACTTGCGTTCGCATGATCGCTGCGTGGCGAAGGCCGCCGCATCCGCGGATCCGTCGGCCTGCTGGTGCGGATGATACCCTGTGACCTGGTATGGTCCCTCCGCCCAGTTCATGCTGGCACTTGGCGAGGATGCGGCGCGACAGGAGATGAAGGGAGCCGCAGTACGTGTGCTTTTCCCAGATCGTCCAAAGGAGGGAAAGTGACCACGGAACTCGCGCTAGCCTGACCGACAGACAGCGCGGTCGCGTCGTCGAGGACACTCGATGACGTTGGATGTCCCCGTGAAGACGCCCCGAATTCAAGCCCCATCCCCGTCCCACATGAACACGCAGGGCTCCTCTTGGCATGTGACAGTTGAGTGGAGTGGCGGCGCCTGCGCCAAACCAACCAACAGGTTCGAGATCGCTGGTGGACGGCGAAAACGAAATCAAGATCTGCCGTTTTCTGTGTCGTCTCGCAGATTTGGCATGGCGCATGCGAGGGTTCATCGCTACTGACCGACGACAATGCATCGCACAGCGTCGTCGATTCCACGTCGCGTCCCATGACGAACCTGATGACAAGCATCGAGGAGGGAACGGCAACCCAGAGGCTAGGCCACCCTAACCAACTAGGCCAATCTATATAGCTAAGCTACTCATTTGCCAGCCCACGATGGCCGCACACCACAGCGCAAGTTGGTCGTCATCATGCTCGGACCTCAGACATTGCGCCTACTGCGCTCGCCTGTTATCGTGCATGCGTGCCGTCGACCGTGCTGGCAAGCGCCTGCAGCGCTCGCTTCGCCAGTGCTGCGGTGTGGCCGAACGTCCCTGCGGCTCCCATTGCGCGCCATCTCTAGCAGCACGTGGTCGAATGAGCTCGTAGCTCCTCAGCGCATGGCGTTCAGCACTGCTGCGTCCCCTCAGGAGAAGCAAGACAAAGCGACAGACTGCGCGGTTGATCCCGTCACTGGTGACGCCTTCAAGATCGAGAAGGATACGTGGGCTGAGCGCCATGCGCCCAAATGGATGGTGCCGTACATTCAGCTCGCCCGACTCAACCGCCCTGCAGGCACATACATGCTACTGTGGCCGTGCTTCTGGAGTATCTCGCTTGCAGCTCCGGCAGGCCAGCTCCCTGATCTCGGCATGCTCGCGCTGTTCGGCACCGGTGCGCTCATCATGCGAAGCGCTGGCTGCACGATCAACGACATGTGGGACAAGGACTTCGACAAGCAGGTCGAGCGCACGAACCAGCGGCCGCTCGCGTCCGGCGCGCTCACGTATCCGCAGGCGTGGCGCTTCCTGGCGCTGCAGCTAAGCGCCGGCCTCGGTATCCTCATGCAGCTCAACTGGTACAGCGTCGCGCTCGGCGCGTCGTCCATGGGGCTCGTGATCACGTATCCGCTCATGAAGCGCATCACGTACTGGCCGCAAGCAGTGCTCGGACTCACGTTCAACTGGGGAGCGCTGCTGGGCTGGAGCGCCGTACAGGGCAGCTGCGACTGGTCCGTCGTGCTGCCGCTCTACGCCGGTGGCGTGGCGTGGACGCTGGTCTACGACACCCTCTACGCCCACCAGGACAAGAAGGACGATCAGCACATTGGCGTGCGGTCGACTGCGCTGCTCTTCGGGGAGAAGACGACGCCCATTCTGAACGCCTTCTCGGCTGCAGCGATCGCGGGCTTTGGCACGGCGGGCTACCTCGCAGGGCTCGACTGGCCGTTCTACGCGGGTCTCGCAGGCGGCGCCGCGCACCTCGCGTGGCAGGTGAACACGGCGAAGCTCGACGACCCCGTGAACCTGCAGCAGCGATTTGCGTCCAACAAGTGGTTTGGCGCGCTCATGTTCGGCTCCATCGTTGCAGGAAATGTGCTGTAGACATCGACTAGAAGAAAGAGCGCGTGATCAATAGAGTTGAAGAATTGATCTTGAGTGAATGTATTGAGGCAGCGAATGGAAACCCAACGAGTGCGAAGCAGACGTCGCAAGAGAGCGCGTGACGAGACGGACAACGAGCGCAGCGTGTGCGTCTGATCTACGCCGCCTTGGCCTTGGGCGTGGACGGGATCGTGAAGACGTTGATGCCGAGCACGTGCTTGACCTCCCACACGACGGTGATCACGATGTGCACGTACGACACGAAGCTGAGGAAGAAGAACTCCTTGACGATCAGCCCCTCGTTGATCGAGTCGTAGATGCCCTCGAGCATGCTGAAGCCACAGTGCGCGGCCACGTAGAAGATCGGTGCCAGCGTCTTGCGGAAAGGATGGTACTCTTCGCCGCACAGATGCGCGAGCATCAAGTGCAGCACGAGCTTGCTGTTGAGGAGACCGAGCATCCAAAGGAACATGCGCGGGTACGCAGCGAAGATGTTGGACGGCGAGAGAAGGCCCCAGGCAGCCGCCAGGCCGTTGAGGATAAAGAACGGCGTCGTACGCGTCATGGCGACCGCGAGCGAGTCGCGACGAGCCTGGACAGCGTGGAACACGTTCCGAGCACTGTCATTGAAAACGTCAGTCATCCTGTGCATGAGAAGTACAAACGCTGAGTGATCGCCACGTACTTGACAAGCACCGTAGGCACAGACGAGATGACGGTCGAGAGCACAAACAACGTGTTGTACTGGATGCCGAGGAACGACTCTTGCAGCCAGAACGATGGGCCGAGATACGCGGTGAGCAGCTTGAGGAAGACACCAATGAGAATGCCCTCCGTCGGACCGTTGATCAACGGCAGCGAGAGCGATCCCGAGTAGTACCTGGCAAACAAAAAAGGCGCAACCAAGTCATCAGCCCATGCGTAAACAAACGACAATACACCATGCAGCGACATACTCTTCCCACGTCGCGCAGAAGAACACGGTGTGCGCACTGAGCACAAGCGCCAGCGCCTTCCACGAGGTGCCGAGCTGGATGATGCTGGCCATGGTCATCATGCCGACCGAGACGTTCACGGCGTCACAGCCGTGGTCGAACAGCAGGCCGAGCGGGGACGACGTGCCAGTTCGTCGCGCCTGCTTGCCGTCCAGGTTGTCGAGCGTCTGGTACGAGAACAGCGCGAACGCCGCGAACACGTACGCCCACGCCGGCGCCTCGCCCTCGAAGAACGGACAGTAGTAGAAGAAGATGGCGTGGGAGATACCCACCATCCCAAGCCCCATGAGCGTGATCTGCCAGACCACACAGACACCGTAAGCACATGTGAGCATCTCTCCATGCGTTCCAATGCTCCATCTCAACAGCCAGCACGTACGAGGTTGGGCGCGAGCCACATGGGCAGCAGCTCCACGAGGTAGTTGTTCATGTGGTTGAGCACATACTTGTAGATGATCGAGTTGTCCGAGCCGTGGTACTGGTACGTCAAGAGCTTGGCGGAGCCCTCGTGCGACACGTACTTGCCAAAGTACATGTGCTTGCCGTCGCCGACCGAGCGGTGGCGCACGCGCGTGTGCAGCTCCGCCGCGAGACTCGAGCGCGGCGACATGGGCGGCGCAGCGTCAGACGTCGAGGGATCCGTCATCTCTCTATCTCTCTCTCTCTCTTCTTTCCTGGTCTCCGTGTCTTGATGAATGGATGCGCTGGAGGCTTTTGGGCGTTGTTGCCGTCTGGCGAGAAATGATGCGCCACCTCACACAGCTGGTCATCTCTCTACCGAGCACGCCGTGATGGCATTGGTCCAAAATGTGTAGAATCAACGTATCATTGGTGGAATACACAACTGAGACATCCCTCCAAGAGAAATATCTATGTTCCCTTGGTCTATATTGCGAGATGAATATCCTTGCACCCATGTAGACTGTAAAATGGACCAATCAGCTGTTTCGCTTTTGTTCGGCGTTCTTTCCCATCCCCACGCACTCCTCTCTCCAGCTTGAAGCAACCAACACAGCAAGCGGTCGCGGCGGACTCCCAACGTCCACATCCGTCCACAGATCCATCGTCCACAGACAACAATGCGGACGCGCTCTGCTCGCACGCGGCTCGTCCGCGGCCAACTGCGCTCCCAGCGCAGCGCATCCACAGCGGATCCCGTGGCTCCGTCCGCCGTCCACCCCAGTGGACGTCCGCCACGTCGATCACGACGACAGCGCAAGGTGCAAGAAGGCAATGGTGGCAACAACGCAGAGACCGACGCCAGCGCTGCAGTCGTCGATGCCTCCGTTCACAGCGATCCACTGCAGCGACGCGTCGTCCCGAGGCGCCATCGCGCTCCACTGCAGCGACCCGTGGCACGCAAGCCGTCCACAGTGGCGTGTGCGCGACGGCAGTGTGGCGACTCGACGCCGACGCCTGCGCCAGCGATGCGACTCGGTCTGCTGCAGTCCGCGCTCACGACCGAAGACCGCGTCGGCGACTCGAATTGGCTCAGCGGGACGCTCATTGATGTCGCGCTGTGGCGTCTCGCCACGCAGTATCCGCACGTCCACTTTCTTCCGACCGACTTTTGCCATCTCCTCTTGCCGTCGGTGCTTCGACGCGCCTCGGACCCGCGCAAGCTCGCGGCCAACGACTTCCAGTTGTGGGACGTGCTCGGTCGAGCCGTCGAGTTTGCTGATGCGCGGCCCATGATCTTCGTGGTGAACGTCGGGCTGATCCACTGGAACCTGCTCCGCGTGCAGTTGCACCCTGTCGCCGAACTACAGCTCTTCGAGCCCATGGGGTAAGGACTTGAGGTCTCTTGTGTGGTTTTGTATTCACAGGGACTGACTTGGGTGGTTGTGTTTCTCAGTCGACTGGCGTCGCGACGTGGAATCTCGTTCCGATCCATCCCGAGAAGCGTCATCCAGTGGCTTGACGTGTGCTTCCCGCAGCAGCAGAGCTGGCTCCGTCGAACAGTGAGCGCCATCACGACGCAGCAACAGCTCAGCGGCGTCGACTGCGGCGTCGCGTGCCTGCTCTACGCCGATAAATGCGCGCAAGGTCAGCACCGTGAGGAGATCAACGCCACCGTCGATCAACCCGCCATCTCGTCGTTCCGCCGACGGCTCCAGCGCGAGCTGCGCGATGTCATGTGACCCAACCAGTGGTCGTGGTTGCCTCTTCATCCTTCACTCCGCACTTGACTCGCCAGCCATCGACTGTAGACTGATATGACAATACAAGCCTGACGCTACTCGCTCTCTCCACTGCTTGTTGCCGCCTTCATCATCCTCTTCTTCGTCTTCATCTCCAAAAAACTACAGATTTTGAAAGCGACGGACGAAAACCTGATCATCACGAACCACCATCACAAAACGATGTCTTGCAGCTTGGCAGCTTGTGAGTTTCTGCTCGTTTCGTTGTCGTTTTAGAAGCTGCGGTGGTGCTGGCGGAGAGCTGGTCAGCAAGAGTCAGCGCAGCCGCCGAGTTGGCGGTTGGTTTGATCCCCGCGCATTCGCAGTTCTCGTTATTTTTGCGTCGCTGCTGCTGCTGCTGCTGCTCCTGTGTTTGTGTGTGTGAGTGTGCTGCTCTTCATGCAGCACAATTGCAGCAGCAGCGAAGCCCTACGACACACTCGCGGCTGTCGCGTGACCTGTGGGACCCGTTGAGCCGTCGCACCGTCGCACGGAGCCTTCGTTTTATCACCTGTTGGTTGCATCGGACCGACGTGGAGCCCGGAAACGACAGATATCTTTGGTGGAATCGCTCTCTCACTCTTGATCTCGACCGCGATGACTCGAGACTCGGCGTTTTCCAGCACCAAGTGGCCACTCATGGCGCCGACACTGCATCACCAATACGAGGCGCGCTTGAGACCGGCTCGAGATGAAAACCAGTCGCCGTACAATCGCGACCACCGCGAATGCCACAGCCCACTGCCGCACAAGACACCCAAGCGGTATGATCTGCAGCGTATCGTAGCATTCGGAGAAGCGGAGCCTCGTTTGTTTAACTCGTTGTCTTGCTCATGACGATGGCAGTGCAAAACATGTCTATAGCGACCGCTTCATTCCATCGCGGCTCTCAACAAAGCTCGACCGAGAGTTTGAGCTGCACCCAGAGGACTCAATGGAGTTCCGAGTCGGCGGTGGCGGAAACAACCAGGACGGCGCGCACCACATGAGCAGCGCGACCAGTAACAGCGCAATGGCCAACACCCCGTCCGCACAAGAGACGTCGTCGTCGTCTGGAGCGAGCGCTGCCAAACACTGCTCCAACGGCAGCGCCGGCTACTCGATGCTGCTCAAGAGCGAGCTGCTAGGCATCGACCCGCCCGGCGGCGCCCACGGGCTCCCGAGTGACTACTACCAGTACATGGATGATTACTACGACCCGTACTCGCCACCGACAGCCCGGGGCATGCTCAGTGGCGCGGCCGCCTTCGATTTTAGCCGCTACCTCGGGTCATCGACGTCGTCGTCGTCTTCGTCACACCGCTTCTCGGGGCTGCCGCGAGGCCGCGTCCATCGCGGCGCGTCTGGCTCGCAGAACATTCTTCATTTCAAGGCGCCACGACAACCGATGGAGCTGCGGCCGTCGATCCCGTTTTCGAGTCTGCCGTGTGCCTCGCAACGGATGCTCGCTGCGACGCACGCGCCGACGCGACGCAAGATCCCCAAGACGCCGTTCAAGGTGCTGGACGCGCCGTCGCTGCAGGACGACTTCTACCTCAACCTCATCGACTGGTCCGCGACCAACGTGCTCGCCGTCGGACTTGGCGCGGTCGTGTACCTCTGGAGCGCGTGCACCAGCAAAGTGACCAAGCTCTGCGACCTGGGACCCTCCGACAGCGTCGCCTCCGTGGCCTGGAGCCAGCGCGTACGTCTGTCCCTCGACTGTCTCAGTGTTGATGCAGCCCACTCATCTCTCACGCTCTCTCTCTCTCTCTCTTTCTCTTTCTCTTTCTCTAGGGCACGCTGCTGTCCGTCGGCACCAACAGCGGCGACGTTCAGCTTTGGGATACCGTCGCGGGCAAGCGCGTCCGCACTATGCCGTACGTCCGTCCGTCCGTCCACACGTCGTCCACAATGGGCGTCCACACCAAACCAATGACTAAACGCTTCTTCTATCTGATCGTGTAGTGGCCACCTCGCTCGCGTCGGCACTGCTGCGTGGAGCTCGCAGCTTCTCGCGTCCGGCAGTCGCGACCGCACGATTCTGCTGCGCGACGTGCGGGCTGCAGACGCGTTCCAGCACAAGCTCGCGGGCCACAAGCAGGAGGTCTGCGGTCTCAAGTGGTCGTTTGACGACCAGCAGCTCGCGTCCGGCGGCAACGACAACAAGCTGTTCGTGTGGAGCGTCCACGCTGCGGCGTCCGGTCTAAACGGAGGAGCCGTTCCGGTCGTCCGCTTCAGCGACCACACTGCGGCCGTCAAGGCGATCGCGTGGTCGCCCCACCAGAACGGACTGCTCGCGTCTGGCGGCGGCACCGCCGACCGCTGCATTCGGTTCTGGAACACGCACACGAACACAGCGCTGCACGCAGTGGACACGGGGTCGCAGGTCTGCAACCTCATGTGGTCTAAAAACGTGAACGAGGTCGTGAGCACGCACGGCTACTCGCTCAACCAGATCATCGTGTGGAAGTACCCGACGATGACCAAGCTCGCGACGCTCACGGGGCACACGTTCCGCGTGCTCTACCTCGCGATGTCGCCCGACGGTCAGACCATCGTCACGGGCGCGGGTGACGAGACGCTGCGGTTCTGGAACGCGTTCCCGAGCTCGCGCTGCAAGAACACGGGGCGGCTCGGCACGAGTCTGCTGCTCCCGCTCGGCACGAGCAGCGAGATCCGCTAGGACATGCACATTGATCCGAAACAAAGGGAATGGAAAGAATGAAAGAAAGAAAGAAAGAAGCTCAATCGTGTTAAATTAGAGAAGTCAAAAGCGAGAGACGCAGGCAGCACCGAGGCTGAACAAGGAATAGTCAGTCTACTTGCGCTTGCCGCCGCCAGCCTTCTTGCCACCAGCCTTGCCCTTGACGCGGCCGGCCGACTTGTACTTCTTGCGCGACGCGTTGTCATCGCCGTCGCCGTTTTCGCCGTCCTCGTCGTCGTCGCCATGGCCGTAGCGCTTGCGCTTCGAGCTGTTCGCTGTCATGTCCTTGAGCTCGAGCGTCGCCATGCGCTGCGCTTCATTCACGCGCTCGAGCATCACGAGCACCGTGTCTTCCTCGCACGGATACGCGTCGAGCTTCTTGCCCAGCAAGTGCTCGATGCGCTGGTACAGCTCCACGTCGTACTGCGTGACGAAGGACACCGCGACACCCGCGCGACCAGCACGCGCCGTACGGCCGACGCGGTGGATGTAGTCCTTGCCGTGCGTCGGGATGTCGTAGTTGATCACGACGTCGACGCTCGGGATATCGAGACCTCGACTCGCGACGTCCGTACAAACGAGGATGTTGCGGCTCTTGGCCTTGAACTTGTTGAGCGCACCAAGACGGTTAGGCTGCGTCATCTGGCCGTGCAGGCAGATCGCCTGGAAGCCCAGGTTGCGCAGCATGAGCGTGACCTTCTGCGTGCCGTTGCAGGTCGCCGCGAAGATGAGCACCGACTGGCCAGCGACCTCGTTGAGCACATACGCGAGGTAGCAGTCCTTGTACTTGGCCGGGATGAAGAGGTAGTGCTGCTTGAGCGTCTCGGGCGTCGCAAACTTGTGCGTGATCTCGACCTTGACTGGGTTCTTGAGCGACGCACGCTGCAGCTTGGCCACCTTGGACGTCATGGTCGCACTGAAGAGGTACGTGTTGCGATCCGTCGGCATGAGCTGCACGATCTGGTTGATCTCCTCCTCAAAGTCCATGCTCAGCATGCGATCAGCTTCGTCCAGCACGAGGTACTTCATGGTGCGCAGACTGAATCCCTTGGTGTTCTCCAGGTGATCGACAAGACGACCAGGCGTCGCGATCACGATGTGCGGCTTGCGCGCGAGCGCAACCTGCTGGTTCATCATGTCGATACCGCCGACGATGCACGCGCACTTGAGACCGATCGACGCGCCGAGCGCCTCGAACTGCTCACTGATCTGGTACGCGAGTTCACGCGTCGGCGCGAGCACGAGCGCGTACAGGCGCTGCGGGTTCTTGAGCAGCGTCTGTAGGATCGGGATCACGAACGCGCCGGTCTTGCCGGAACCGGTCTCCGCGAGGCCGATGATGTCGCGGCCCTCGAGCCCATGCGGAATCGTCTGCTGCTGGATCTTGCTGGGCTTCTTCCAGCCCACGGCCGCGATGGCCTCGCAGATCGCCGGGTCGACGCCGAGCTCCTCGAACGTCTTGTCGCCGCTGAAGCCCTCGTCGTCGGCCACCGACACGGTCGCTACTTGCGCCTCTTGCTTGGTCATACTGCTGATGCGAAGGAAAGGACGATCGATCAATAGAGTGGCGGCGGCGATAATGCGCGTGCTTGCTTGCTTTGCTGCTGGTGTCAGGCAGTCAGCGCCAATTGACTGGTTCATGAGGAGACACGCACGAGATGTCGGTAATTCAGTGAGTGGTGGTCGACTCAGCCAATCGACTCAGGTCTAAATCATCTGATACCAACGTCTGATACCAACGTCAAACGCCCGCGCGTTTCCCCGTGAAAAACGATCTTTTCGCGCCACTGTTCGCGCCAAAAAACCGTCAACGCACTTGTGAAAAAACGATTTTTTCGACGGTCCCCCCACCCCAGCCGACCCGACCCCACACAGACACACAGATAGATAGAGAGTTAGATCATCAACACAACACACGACTCCACCGCGGCCGTTCGGGTCGTCTCTCGTCCAACACGAACCGAACGACCGCGACGAGCGCCATGAACAGCGCCGCCGCCAGCGCCGGGAGCGCCACCAGCGCCGCGCCGCCGCCCTCCTCCTCTTCCTCCTCCTCCTCCTCCATCGCCGCCTCCTCCTCCTCCTCCACGGCGCCCGTCTCATCCTCGCGCATGGCGCCGCCCGCGCCGGCGTCTGCCTCGCCATTGGCGGCCGCGTCGTCCGGCAGCGCAGCCAGCGTGTCCGCCGTGACGTCGTCCACGATGGCGTCGCACTCCGCCAGTGCTGCCATTGCTGCTGCGGGCGCGAGTGGCTCGAGCGAGCGCTTTGGGCCGCCGTCCATCGGGCTGCAGAGCGACACGGTCGTCTTCCAGGCGGCCAAGATCCCCATGTCCTCGGCGCGCTTGGCGTCGGCGCCGGGCGCCGCGCTCTCGGCCCCGCGCCAGCAGCGAGAGATGCCGCACTACAGCAGCAACTACCGCAGAGACGGCGACGACCGCGGATACGACGACGACTACCGCGACAGTCCCATGGCCCGCGAGTGGGCTCGAGGCGGCGCGCGCCAGATGCCGCTGCCGTCAAGAGCACCGAACAGTCGCTACCACGCACCGCAGAGTATGGCGGCGATGCCGCGTGCCCACGCGTATCCACACGCCGACCACGCGGGCGACGGGATCACTCCGCAGTCGCACGCGAACGGCGCCGAGTCGTTTCAGCCCCTCCAGGCATCGACCGCGGCGTCCACGTCGTCGTCCGCTGGAGCGAGACCGAGACCCAGCAGCGCGCCACGCCAGCAGCAGCCGCCGCAGCAGCAGAGCAAGGGGCAGCGCGTGCGTCGCCTGACGGTCCGTGTGCGCAAGGAAGGCGACAAGCTCGGCTTTGGGATCCGCAACGACGGCTCGCGACAGCTCAAGGTCTCGACGCTGCAGTCCAACAGCGCGGCCGCCAACTCGTCGCTGCGCATCGGTGACACGCTGCTCGCGGTCAACGGCATCGACCTCACAAACATGGGCTTCCTCGAGGTCATCCAACAGCTCAAGGCCACGAAACCAGGCGAGCTTGTGTTCGACATTGAGCGCTCGCTCGACGACGACGACGTGGTCGTCGACAGCGCGATGAAAAGCGGCGACGTGTCGCTGGAGCCCCACGTGTCGACCGGCGACAACAGCACAGCGTTGGAGCGACCGAGCTCTGCGCACCAGTTACCGCCCATGAGCCAGAGCGGGGCTGCACCGAATGCACTGCCGCCACAGCCATCACCTCCACTGCCGCATCAGCAGCAGCATCAGCATCGTCAACCGGTCGTCGAGATGTCCATGGAGCCAGCGACAGCAGCCGACTTGCGAGGCTCGAGAGTTGACGGACGAACGTATTCGCCGTCGGTGTCGGAGCCCCGCATCGTCGGCGTGGAGCCGAGCCAGCGCGTGGAAATGACACAGCATGAGCCACCGCGGAAACGCGTGCGAGCGTACGTATTGGAGATCGCTCTCTCCGTTTACTTCGTTGTGTTGATGTGTTCATTTCTCAACTAATCTGTGTGTCTGCCTCCCAGTGTTGGCGTATCGGGCGGACCGCTCGAGGCTGAGCTCATTCGTATGGAGAAGCAGCATAAAGCTGTGCTCAACGCGTTGTCCATGGAGCTCAAGAAGGAGAAGACAGAGCGCCTGAGCCTCGAGGACAAGAACGCGGCGCTGCGAAGAAGACTGCAGAAGATGCTCATCGAGTGTGACGACGTGCGCGTCAAAGCGAACGCCGCTGTCGCCTCCATTAAAGAGAAGTCGCGACGCGACATGGAGGAGCTCAAGGTCGCGCTGCAGACCGCGCGCGCGCAGCTGAGACTGCAGGATCGCGGCCCCGACGTCGCTCGCACAGACTCGATCATCAGTGATCTCAACATGGCGCGGCTGCAGCTCGACCGGCTCAAGCGCATCGACGTCGAGCGCTCGAACCTGCTGACGTCTCGCTACAGCATGGAGATCCGGCTCGCCGACCGAGAGGCGCACCGCGTGCTCAAGCAGCTCATCGTGATGGTGTGCCAGCAGCTTCGCGACGCCAGTCGTCGGCATTTTAGCCACGGTGGTCCACCGCCGCGGCCGCCAGGACCCGACGGCAAGCACGACCCGTCGACGATCATCGTGACCGAGTTTGAAGGTCTGCGGCGCCTGGCGTTTGTCAAGATCTTTGGGCTGCCCTGCAGCTTTGAGTGGTACGTCTCGGACGACTACCACTCGCCGGCACCGCTTCGCCACGTGCTGCGCCACCCGGAGGAGATGATGGACGTCTTTGGGAACTCGCTCGCGCATGAAGAGCGTGCGGGTCTGTTTATCGTCGCGGCGGCTCCCATGGTACGTCCTGAACATGCTGCTGTTTGTTGTATGCGCTGTATGGATGAGTGAGCTCACGGTTGTCTCTGGGACGCAGCATGTCGAGTACGATCCGACCATCGAGCGACTGACGATGTCGTTCCCGTGGGCGGAACAAAACCAGATACGGCAGCTAGCGCGCAATTTTCGATTCTAATGACACTGGCGCCTCGCATCGACCGACAGCGAGCGAGCGAGCACCCTATTTTCAATTCATTCTCTACGCGCGTCGTACGTTGAACTCAGAAAGACTCTATCGCGCGTCTTCTCGGCGCTTCATCCCACGACGTTGTGGTCGTGCAGCGTGACCGCGTTGTTGCAGCTATTGATCGACGTCGTGTTGGTAATCGCGAGCGCCATCGACACGATGACGACGTCGCGCAGACGGTTCCAGAGCTCGGGCGCCTCACGTTCCATGGCTTCGTAGCTGTGTCGAGAGAGCTCAAACACGACGCAACGTTCCATGGCGCGCGCGCCCATCGTTCGGTTCTGGCGGCCAAAGAAGTCGACCTCACCAAACATCGCACCAGGGATCGCGTGCTCCAGGAGATGCATTGTCTTCTCGTGCGTCGAGCTGCCGTCCTGGTTCATCAAGAGCGCGACGCGACCCGACGCCAGGAAGAAAAACTGGTCGGGAAAATCGCTCACTCGGTAAAAGATGTGGCCGGGCGTCACGACCTGGCGACGGAAGAAGCGCTCGACGCCCTGGAAGTACAGCGAGTCGTCGGCTTCGCCCATGAAGCGGTGCAGCAACACCTCAATATTGAGCTCGTCGTCCATCGCCGCGCCGTCATCGCTGACCTTGCAGTCGGCTGCCACGAGAATCTGGTTCTCGCAAAACTCGAGCGCGATGTCCGCCGTCGGGAAGAAGTCGGACGCCTCGGCGATCTCGTTTTGCACGAGAATGCGCTTGATCTCGGGCAAAACGTCCGCAAACAACACCGTGATGCCGTTCTGCTTGCACAACTGCTGCAGAATCATGAACGACGCCCGCGCCGCCGTCGCGTCCATGCCTGTGACGCGGCTAAAGTCCATGACGACGTACTCCGTCGGGAGTCCCTCGGGTTCATATGCGGGGCTGCCGTCCAGGCATTGCACATACACCTCGTTACGCAGCGCCAGCGGCGTCATCGGCACGTGCTTGGACGAGTTCGAGTAGGACGCGATGCTGTTGGATCGCTGCAGCGGCACCGCAGCGGCGTCCCGCTTGCGGATGAGCACGGCCTTCTGCACGTCCTGCAGGATGCGCACGGACGATCCAAAGAAGAGGTATCCGTGGAGCTCGAGGTAGACGATGGCGTCGCGGCGCTGACGCAGCACGTTGCGCGCCGCAAACTTGCGCACCGCGGACGAGCGCTTGAACACGCGGTTCATCACCTTGACTTGCGAGTAGCCCAGCAAAAAGTTGAGGATCGCAAAGCAGATTCCCAACAGCATACCGAGCTCCAGCGAGACCCAGTTGATCGCGATGAACGACGCCCACAGCACGATATACTCGCGCAGCAGCACCTTGTGGTAGACCAGCAAGAGCCACTCGACCATGAGATCGATCGCGATGAAGATGAGCGTCGCCGCGAAGAAGAAGCGCGGCATGTAGCTCATGACCGAGATCGGCAGCAAGACGATCGCGAATTCCGAGAGGATGACGCAGACACCGACGATGCGCGAGTTGGTCTTGGAGCGGTACGTGAAGATCGTCTGCGAGAAGATGTACGAGCCCGTGTAGCCGCCAAAGATGCCACTCACAAAGTTGGACCAACCGACCGACGAGAGCTCGTGGTTGATGTCGAGGCGCTTGCCCATATCCATCTCGATCGCCGCGACGTCGAGGCACGAGGAGAACGCCACGACGAAGACCATGCCGAGCCACGTCGTGATCTGCTTGGGCAGCATCGACCAGTACACCAGCTCAAAGTCAAAGAGGTCCCACATCTCGAGGATCGTCGCGGGCGGCGCATCGGGCGCGACCCATCCGTAGCCTCGTGCGTCCTGCACTGTCGCGCCAAGCAGCCACAGCAAAACGTAGAACGCGATGGGCATGCCAAGGATACACGCGGGCAACGCGAACGAGTTCTCGCAGCGCTGGGACACGACGAGCAGCAGCGCGCCGCCGATGAGACCCGGCACGCTGAGCACGATGTTCTGCACGGTCAGCAGCTGCAGCAGCGACGTGAAGTCATTGATCACGAGGCCCGTGCTGAGCGAGAGCCCCGCGTAGAGACAGAAGAGGCCAATGTACGCGAGGTAGCCGCCGACGACGGGCATCGGCAGGTACGACACGAGCCCTGCGAGCTTGAAGCGGCCGATGAGCACGAGGCAGAGCCCGAGCGCCGCGGTCGCGATGCCGATCGTGACGACGACCGTCGCGACCTTGGCTTCCGCGGGGACGTCGGCGCCGAGCGCCGTGCAGATCGAGGTCGCGATGGCGCTGAGGAAGATGAGGCCGGCGTCCTGCACTTGGCCGATGGCGAACGGCAGCGAGCTGAGCAGCGTGAACAGCACCTGGTGCACGACGCTCGAGAACATGACGAGCTTGGAGAGCGACGGCATGAACGCCGCAAAGTCGTGGTGGCTGAAGATGATCGCCGCGTAGCCGTACATGCACGGGATCGTGAGGATCGAGTTGATGATGCCGTAGAGCACGGCGTTGGTCACCTTGGCCATGTCGAGCTTGCCGCGTTTCCCTGTGGCGCCGTCGCGGGTCATCATGCCCTCGCCGTCCTCGTCGTCCTCGCTGTCGGCCTGCAGCGCCTTGCTGGGCAGCAGGCGCCGCCGTTCGCCGCCGCGATGACCGCCTTCGCTGCGCGTCGTCATCGGCAGCAGCGACGGCGACGCCGAGTCGTTCCAGCCGCGCCGCAGTCGCCCGGTGCTCGCTGGCGCCGGCGGCGTCGCGCTGCTTGGGCCATCGCTGGCGCGCTGCGCTGTCGGCCGCAGACGCCCACGCGCCGCACCGCTCAACGCTGGCGAGTGCATGTGTCCGTCAGTCACTCAGTCGGTTTCTCTCCTGCGAACAGCGACAGAGAGAGAGAGAAAGAGAGAGAGAAATGGAGAATGGATTGATGAGGGAATCGACGACCACGTCAATGATGACGATGGACCCTCTCTGCCAACACTTGCCACCAATCGAGTGCCAACAGTTGGGTGAAGTTGGGAACGTTGGGGTTTGCGAGACCACCCCACGTGCCGGCGTATCCGGATATACGCTACATGGATGTGGGCAGTTCAGGGACTCGTATCCGGATGACCACCATGGATTGATGGCTTCCATTGCTGTGAAAGGGTGCAGTCGAGTGTATGTATCCATGTGTCCCCTCCCACCCTCCGTCTCTGAAGAACGTCCTGGAGTCTCTTGTCTCCATGAAGGGACCGCCTGATTGTGGAGCAGCGTAAGCTCCGTGAGCGCGTTCTCGTCGACGTGTTGATGCTGCCTGCCCTGTCTCTAGATGTCGCACGAGCGACCTGGCACCCTGCGCTTCCACGTAGCTCTTCGCGAAGATCCGTAGCTGCTAGTCGAAGATGCGCTTCTTGCTCAGCGGCTTGGTCACGTCGTGGTCGCTCGCTGGGTTGGACGAAGCTGATCATTTGACCGTTTGACATGATATCGTCCGTGTGTCGTCAAGCCCAGGGCAAAAAGCGCCGCTGCATCGACGGTGGCGTAGGGGGGGATCATCCCGATCACTTGAACGGTACCACAGCGCTCTCGTTTCTCATGCCACCCGACGCGACTACCGTGTACGGCAGAAAGAAGTGTGCCGCCTTGGGTAGATGCAGAAGCAGGCGGCTCTGCAGGGACGCCACCGTCACGCCACGCGCGATCATCATGAGGGTCACGACGGACGTCGACAGCGTGACGGCCATGGCGGCGTCCTGGTCGGCAGCCTTGACCTGGAAAAGCCGCCGCTGCCAGTCAGCGTCGCACAGCAGCGACACCCGATGACCTCCATCTTTATGTCGTAGTTACCGCCGGTCAAATCGGCCTGATGTACCACGACGTTCGTCTCAAACACAAACAGCCTCATCAGTCGCCGAAACGGCACCGCAAGAACGGCGTCCCGGGCTCGCCTAAGTCGCGCTCGACGCTGACCTGGATCATGCGGTGACGTTTGAGCGCGTCGAAGCAGTCTGCGACGAACTGGTGGCTCTGCGTGGCGTCGCCTCGCTACTTTGCGATGCACCACACAACCCACAAACGGCAAAAGATGAGCACACTTTTGCACATGCGCCCTCAAGAGTCGTCCACGTTGAGTGCCAGGCTGCTCTAGATCACCGATTTTTCGCGCAGACACATGCTGCAGCCCTCTGCCAAGTTGAACGGGTTGCGGTGCATCTCCAAGAAGTTGTAGCCCGTGACAGAGACCACAACTCATGCAGCGTGCGTGTCGACGCGTGTCACCGTTTCAGTATCCAGCGTCTTCAGCCACAACGAGCGATGATCTCTATCGTGCAGGTCGATGAGAATAATCGCAAGAAGCAAACGCATCATCCAGGGCATCAAGCGAATCTATTAACCAGTCGGCAAAAGCAATCGGGTTCTGCTTGAAGGGTTCGTTGCGCTGCTCATTCAACTTGGGATGGTTCATCTGGGACAATTGGCACCTTCGAGTACTTGGTTGAACGAAGAGATACGAGGTCACTAACACCTTCGTCACACTTGAGATCGTCCGTGTGTCTGTCCGACTGACTGACTGTCTCAAGAGCTGCGCTCAAGAGAAGAGCGCTGAAATCGAGTCGGTCGATGAAGACTTGTGGCTTCATGGTGAGGCTTGATGGGTGGTATCAGGAGCGATGGCGCTTGGTCTTGCTCGCTCGCTATGTCTGCAACCACAGACCAGCGGTCATCTGTGCAAGCAGCTCGATCTGGCGCCAGCCGCAGCGCACGAGCTCGAGCAGTTCTCGAGGAAATTGGACGACGAGCACGACTTCCATTGTGATGGTCGACGTAGAGCTTGTGGTTGGTTTTAATCGGAGAGGTCAAATAGAGCAATGCGTGTCGGTCCGGCGGTCACACAAGCCAGCACAACGGGAATTTAGAAGCGCCTCCGCTTCCTCTTCCTGTCTTTGCCGCTTGGCATGCACCCGCCCGCGTATCCGTGCGGCGACCAGCAGCTTGCTTGTCTCTTCCTCTTCGGCTTCTGGTTCCGGTTCTGCAAATCGACGGTCGCTGCTACTGCCGCTGCGACCGAGATAAAGCGGAAATGAACTCGATGGAAAGCGCTGCGTCTCGTGGATTTGCTCGGCGGTGCTGCTTCACTGCAATGGCTACTGACGGCGCTTGAACTTGGGGGCACCGACGCCGAAGAGAGACAGCCGCAGTCCTGTGACGTCGTCAGGAGGCTGCTTGGAGCCCAAGATGACGCCGATGCGGGTGAAAAACCTCACTCGGAAACACTATTATTGACCAATCCAGATGCTGTAAAAATCGAACACCGTGCATTTTAGCCAATGAATGCACGGTAGATGACCCAAAGCTTCAATGAAAAGGCGCCGGAATGCTGGAAGGAGGGAGGGAGGCAGGGTTCCATGGCAAGCTGTCACTTGAGGGCTCCATGCGATCGATGGCGCTTCGCCTTGATTTCCACGAGACAATGAACGCTCTGGAGTGGCTGTGAGTCAGACCGAGGGGGTGGCGGTGGGGGGGAAGGGAGCTTCGACCTCTGTCTTCATCTCGGTGTCAAGGCGAGCGAGTGACCACGAGTCTGTGACGTGGGATCCACGTAGTCGGTCGTTGGGCTGGCGGCATTATTGACGTCGACTGGCTGCGCGTCGCGAAAGACGATGATGATGGTGTTGTCGTTGGCAGAGTCACGCCGTCGTGCCGCGCAGTAGCGAGTGCCTCGCAGCTCCGTGAACAACCAGCATACGAAGACGACAAACGCGCAGGCGACCGGCAGCGCATACAACGCGTTCTCCATGGGCGAGAAGAGAAACCGGAATGGGTGGCAATGCGCGGTGAGCGTGAGGGAGCGTGAGCGATTGAGAAACTGACCCCATGGAGCCGAAGGCAAGCTCCTGGAGCGTGCTGACCACTGAGTTGAGGGGACGGACGGGTGAGACGATGCGTCACAACGTGCCAGACGGAGTGCTGCCCAGCGTCACTCTGGCGCTGCGCAGCATCTGACACGCACTGCATCCCATGGGACCAGATTCGTTCTCCCCTCACACTCACACACAAACACAATTTTGTCTCTGACAACATTCGTACGCAACTCTGCACTACACTGTAGATCGATGGGGTTTCACTCAGCGCCAAAAAGGTTGTCGACATGTATCGATTCAGGCTCATTATATCAGAATTTATAGCCCATCATTGTGAAACCAACCCGCTGCGACGAGAGCGCAGCGACATCATTGGGCATGCACGTGGCGCCCTGTGGCTGCCGCTGGGTGCAGGCACCCACTCGAGTCTGCGCGACGCTCCTAAAAATCAACTGCAGCAAACAGAGAGAGCCTCGACGGAATGCGCCGGACCAGTCGGGCGTCCATCAAACAGCAGCCAATCAATCCGCATGTTGTGGGATGAAGTGTACACGGCTGGACACTGAGAGCTACCCATTGGCTACATCCACCATCTGTCTTCAAAACGCGCTCAGGCTGTGTGCTTCAATGTGAGCACTGTGCGCTGCTTGCAAGACGGTCCGGATCGCGTCAAGTTTGCCATTGAGCGACGCGCAAAGCTCCGAAAACAGGGTCGTGTGCTGGAGACTGTAGCTGGAGAGGCCGCGTCCGATATCCGAGTCGCTGTCGAGCATGTTGGCAAAGACGCTGCCAAAGAGCTCGAACGTTTGCTCGACACAGTCCGACGAAGCCTCGAAATTGTTCTCGCTCGTTGTCGAAAGACCAACAACCGCCAAAGACTCACGAATACGGGAAAATATTTGATCGGCAAGCTCACGCTGCTTGATCGAAGCGATCAACGAGTCCGCACGTGCTTGGCGTTGACGACCAGGCTCGGTGCGGAGATAGCGATAAAACTCCAGTAGAAGAGGGACATCAGGGGCCGCGACAGCAGAGTTGACGGCGCTTGCAGATGATGATTGTGCGACCGAGTTTGACGAGGTATCGGTCGGTTCGTCGTCGTAGTTGGACTGGAAATTGCCGACGATCTCGCGGCGAACCTTCGTCGACCCGAACGCCTCGACGTGGCTCATTTTCGTTTCCTTCTTCACGAGCTGATACTGATCGCGTAGCGTCTCACCAGAGAGATCGGTGCGATCGCTGTCTTCCATCCAATTGACAGAGTACAGATCACCGAGGCACGTGTTCATCTCGACGCCGTTCACTTTATCTTCAGGCGGGCAGTAGGTGCCCCACGATGACTCCCATCCGTTCGCCGCTGTCGTGACAAAGGCATTGATGCGGCTCATGCTCCAGCTCCAGAACATCGAGCCTGAGTGACATGCTGCAATGAGAATACATGAGATCTCGATTGCTAGAACTCCACCGCGTTCTCGGGAGATACGCACCTTCGACGTAGAAGACGAGCTCCTTGTACCGCTTCGCTGCATGCATCTTCTCGAGCGTTGTCGTGAGCTGCTTGGCGGAAAGTAGCTGTCCGTGGGGAAAGATCAAGACGCCTCTGGCGCCATGGTCCACAAAGTTGACGAAGACACGATCATCGGCGCCACTTTCGAGCACTTTCTTCCCTTTCGACGCCTTTGAATCCCCTGCCAAAACAGCGAGAAACGCCTCTGGCGTGACGTCGTCGCCGCGATAGTCGACCTTGCACCCTTCATACACCTCAATCGCTCCGCTGCCATGCGTACCGTTCGATGTTGGCTTGTTGAACAGCTTGCCCTTGAATGGGTTCTCTGGTGCGCTGGCGACATCGTCGTACATCATCAGAATGACGTTCTCCTCTGGGATCCCGTGACGTCGGACGACGTGGTACGCATGGCACGCGTCCGCTTGGTGTCGGTAGTTGTCGTAGCCCCTTGACCCGACGACGATGACGGCCCAGTGCTCCGCACTTGAGAGCGCGGCGCTCACGAGCACGAGCAACAACGATGCATAGAAGACGCGAGGGAGCATGAGCATGTTCCAAGAGAAGACCGGAGTATTGAAGAGAAAGGGAAAGCAAAGATCATAAACTAGCTTAGCCTAGTTTTTCCTGAGCAACTTCAACATCAACTTGACCTGGTTGACCTGGTTGCGCCTCATGCGGTTCGTTCTTCATTCGACGGCGATGAGGTCAGAAGTCGTGAGTGCTTCGATCGACGGAGATGACTTCAAGCTGTCACCCACGAGTGGCGCACAGGAGATCCTCAAAATGTCTTCGATATCCGAGTCATCGTCGAGTGCGCCGCACAAGTCGTTCAAGATGCTCAGATATTTCAGGCTGTAACTTGAGAAGCCGCTGCCAATGTTTGCATCACCCTTGAGGCCACAGTGTTGCTCAAATGCACGCAGCACGCGGTCTTGACAATCGCTTGGCAACTGCGTCGTTGTTGTCGGTAGTCGAATCAATTCCACACCGACTGTCTTTTGATACGTTGAACGGATACGTTCAAAGATGCGATCCGACTGCTCTCGCTGCTCAATAACCTGAATGAGCTCTTGTGCCAGCTTTTGTCTCTTTGGTCCACTTGCGCTTCGAAGATAACGATAAAACGTGAGCACCAAATCAACGTCTCGAGAGCTGATGGCCCCAATTGAATGAGAATCAAGTGGGGACTCAGGCGCGTTTGACATCGTCGTTTCTTCATCGTCTGATGAACTTGCATCTTCAGGAGCTTGATCATAGTTGGACTGAAAGTTACCCACAATCTCCCGTCGCACTTGCTTCGATCCAAACTGCAGCACGTGACTCAAATTGGTTTGCTCCTTCACAGTTCGATACTGCTGCTGCAACGTCTCGCCTGAGAGATCCGTCAGGTCGCTGTCTTCCATCCAGTTGACCGAGTAAAGATCCCCCAGGCACGTTCCGAGTGCAGTGCCATTCACGACATCCATCGGTGGACAGAACGTCCCGTACGACGACTCGGAGGCACTCGCCGCCGTCGTCACAAACACATTGATCTTCCGCATATCGTCGTCGTGAAACATTGACCCAGATTCACATGCTACGAACCCAACCATTTGCATGCAACGTCGTTAGAGTAACCATAATGGATGTAGTCAAGAAAACAGTCTCACCTTCAACATAGAAGACGAGTTCCTTGTAACGTTTCTGGGAATGCATCTGCTGGAGTGTCTTGAGCAACTGTTTCGCTCGGAGCATGCCGTCGTCGGGGAAGAGCAACACTCCATCAGCGCCGTGGTCCACAAAGTTGATGAAGACGCGATCCTCGGCGGTTGCATTCAAAACCTTGCGCCCCTTCGTCGCGTTGTCGTCTCCCAACAAGACGCTGAGAAACATATCCGGGGTCACGTCATCGCCGCGATAGTCCACATGGCAGCCCGCATACACGTCGACAGCGTCTCCATTTAAGCCTTGGTCCGGACGGTTGAAAATCTTTCCCGGGAACGGATTCTCTGGTGCCGACGCGACATCGTCGTACATCATGAGGATGACGTTCTCCGCCGGAATGCCATGGCGCCGAACAACGTGGTACGCGTGGCACGCATCCGCCTGGTGGCGGTAGTTCCAGTAGCCTCTCGATCCAGCGACAATGACCGCCCAGTGCTCTGCGCTTGCGACGCTGCATGCGGTCGCTGCCAAGAGCAGCAACCGAGTGACCACGTCCTGCATGATCATCATCCACTCGGCCACCCGTTTTTCTCAGCCAATGCCACGAGAACTCCTCTTCAACATGCAGAAAAACACCGGACAAATACCGGTATTTCAACTCACCGCACCCCCACCCCTCGCAAAGAAGTCAGCTGGACGACAACACGACTGAACCTCTCAAAGCAAATACAAACATCTTCGACATGCCACGCACTCTCGATACTATCTATTGGCTAAACCTCTATAAATAGCATAGACATTTCGTTCGCGCACGTATTTTATCCATGTGGAAACGCGCCATTTCGACCGCCATTACACGTTCCATGACTCACACCCACTCGCCATCTGACCGACCGACTGACCACGACGCCGGCGGTCGGTCCGCGTGAGCAGGTCATTCCCGATTGACTCTCTCGCCAGAGTATCTGCGTCGCACAGGCGATCCACTCGATCTCCCCTGCTCAGCATGCGGCCGCTGCAGCCCGCGCGGCTCCCGACTCGCTCGCTACCGCTATCGCTGCTGTTGCTGTCGTTGCTGTTGCTGTCGTTGCTGCTGTCGGTCGTCGCGGCGGACGACGTGCGGCCCGACGACTGCTCCGCGTGCTGCGCGCCGGCGGCGTCGGGCCTGCGCCTCGCGTGCTGCGACAACCCGCGGCCCGACGGGCTCTACAACACGCCCAACGGCGAGTGCTCGGGGCTCCCGTGCTGCACGTACCGCGGGCGCCGCGCGCAGAACCGCCCCGCGTGGTACCCGTGTCTCCTGTTCCCGACCTGCGCCGCCGACCAAAGCAAGCAGGAGTTCTGCCAGGGCGGCGCGTCCTGGTCGTTCGTCGGCGGCGCGACGTTCCGCTGCACGGACGCCTGCTGCGCGGGCCCCGTGCTCGAGTCCAACCGCTGGGTCGGCGTCGACCGCGCGATGCCCGGACAGCGCGACGCGCAGTTCGCGCTGCAGCTCAACCCGAGCGACTTCCTCAAGGCGTTTTACCCGGCACCCGGCGACGGCGCGAGGTACGCGCTGCAGCAGATCGTGCTCGCGCTGCCCGACGACTACGACTTTGACACTAGCGGCAACGTCACGTGCACGGTCGACGCGATGGTGGCGCGCGACCTCACGAGCGGAGCCGCGACGACGCCCACGCGCTGCGTCGTCGCGCGGTTTGACGGAACGCGCCGCGCACACCTCGTCGTCGACATTCCAAGCGCGCTGCAGCGCCAGTCGGAGCCGTTCCGCGTCGCCTTTGACCGCGTGGTCACGCCCACGGGCATGGTCGACGACGCGGCCACAGTCGCGACGACACCCGAGCTGTTCTCGACCGACAGCAACCTCGTCCCGATGTACTTCTCGTTCAACGATACGGGCGGCAACGTCTTCAGCACGTTCTACCGCACGTCTGAGCTCGACCGCGCGACACTCGCGAGCGGCGCGTTCGTGCCCGAGAACATCTACCCAGGCAACACGGGCAACGCGTCGCTCTCGTTCTTCACGAACGCGCGCGTCCCGAAAGGCGCGAGCATCGAGCTCACGTTCGGTGCCAAGTGGAAGTTTCCCAGCGACGCTGTGTGGGCGTGGGAGGCGCTCTCGGACGACACGCTCGCGATGGGACTCGACCGACTCGATGCGCTCGCGTCCATGGCTACGTCCGCTGGCTCCGTCGATGCCAGCGGTGGCAGCGGCAGCGGCAGCCACAGAGACGTCGTCCAGTTTGTCAACTTCTCAACGCAGTCGTTCAACGCGAGCGCCAACCGCTGGACGCTGCTTGTGGAGCAGGAGATGGCCATCGGCTGGGTCAACCTCGCCGTCGACCGCGTGCAGAACCCATCGGTCGCGTACTCCGGGCTCAACTTTGCGTCCATCGTGATCCGCGACGAGGCCAAGCGGCTGATCGTCCAGGGGACGTTCTCGGCGATCTCGGTCGAGGTCATGGCGCAGCCGATTGTGAGCCCGTACAACTACGTCACGATGGTCGTGCTGATCGGCTCGCTGCTCTTCTGCACGATCGTCATCCGCAGCAACGGCCTCACTTTCAGCCTGCTTTCGATCTGGACCGACCTCACGGCGATCTGCACGGTGCTCGCGCTTGTCACGGCCATCGCCAACAACCTTGTGTGGGTGCTCACGCGCAGCTGTGTGTACTTCTACATCTCGCGCATGTTCCTCTGCTTCACGTTCACGATGCTCACGGCCGTGTGCTTCCACTGGGCCACCGTGCTCAATCTCAAGCTGCGCCAGATCCCAAAGGTCAAGACTGTTGTCGCGTTCGTCGTGCTCAACCTGCTCTTCTACGCGTTCCAAGCCGTGATGCTGTTGAGCCACCGCGACCTCATTCAGCGGGTCTACGATTCGGAAAACAACTCGCAATCGTACGCAAACCAGCAGTGCAAGCGCACGAACGACGAAGACGCGACCAACAACGTGTTCTCCGACATTCAGGGCTTTCTCTGGAGCTGCTACGCGGAAAACGACGAAGAGTTCTTCCTCATCTCGACGACTGTCACGTCGCTGCTTTTCCTCGCGCTGACGCTTATGGTCATGGCGCTCGGCGTGCTGGTCATGCGACGAGGTAAGCTCATCGCTGGCAACCTCACAGGCTCACAGCAGGTCACGCTTGTGCGCGCGCTGCGCTTGTACTACGCGCTGATCGGCGTCGTGACCCTCGTGTACCTGCTCTCGTGGGTCATCCAGCTCGCGAGTCGAAGCTCGGAGGCGATCTCGTACCCGTGGTTCTACATCTTCACGGTCTGGCTGCCATACTCGATCCCGCCGTGCTGCCTGATCTTCCTGCAGTGGAACTCGACCGCCAAAACGCTCAAGGACGCCGAGCAAGACCTCGCGAGCCCCATGTCGCAGTGCGCGTACGACGAGATCCGCACGCCTAGTTTCGCGTTCAGCTCGACCAAGTGGAGCGACGGTGTAAGCGACGACAGTGACGACGGCGAGTATACGCTTGACGGCGACGACGTGGCCGAGACGTCCATCGGAGGCAACGTCGATGACCTCATTGGTCTGTCGATGGCGCTAGAGATCAACGATAAGTTTCCGCGCGGCTGCTTCATCGGCATTCAGCGTTTGTGCCTCGATCCGGTGTCACAGGCGCTGTTGTGGCAACAGATCAGCACGACCGACACGGTCGAGCTCCCGCCGTCGGCGTCTTCGACGTCAGATGCCGATCGCCACGTGTACTCGTTCTTGGCCGTGCCGCGTATCCCGATCTCCTCGATTGACGACAAGGTTCGGCTTGTGGTGTACGCCGTCTCGACGGCGACTGACGGTGACAACCGCCACGATCACTCCGAGATGACTGCAGCCGACGTACTCGCCGCGCTGGATAGCCGCAGCAGCTTTGATGATGACGACTTGGACTCGCACTATACGGTGTCGTCCGAGCTTGAGTACGACAACCTCGACGGCACGACGCGTTCAAGAATCATCGACGAATTGTTCGAGGAGGAGTCGGTTGCAGACTCGACCGACGCACTCACGTCAGTGCTGCCCACCATCTCGATCGTCGCCGAGTTCACGGTGTCAACGGACGCGCTCGTGAGTGCTGGTGCGCGTGGCGAGCGCCTGGTTCTCGTCGCGGCTGAGGACTCGTACAAGCAGATCGGACTTCGGTCGACGCCGCCTCAGTTGTCCGTGCACACGGTGCTGCCCAAGGCAGCACGCGCCAAGTACGGTATCGGTGGCGTCGCGATCGGATTGACTCCATCGCACACAATCAGTCGACAGTATCACATCCAGGAGAACGCGCTCGTGGTTGTCGAGGATCTCACCGAAAGTCGGTTTTCGAACCGCATCCCACGACAGATTCTCGAGGTTATCATTCGCGCACGCGCGAAGCAGTTGATGATCGCGCAGAACGACCTCGCGCGACTCGACGCGTTCGATCGACAGCGGCAAAAGGGCAACGATCGAGGCATTTATGAGAATCTCATTCAGCAGATTCAGGACGACGGTGACATCAGTCGGTGCCGAGACTGGATGATTCGACGTTGCTCTAACGTGAGCGGATACGTGGAAGAACTGCGCCGCCTGCGGCGGCTTTACCTCGCGCGTGACCGCAAGAAAGAGTACTTCAAGGCCAGCACCGAGAAGAAGAACCTAGATCTCCGGTTCCTACCAATCAACCTGCACATCCAAGAGATGTGGGTCGGCTCGAGTGCCGACAGCCAGTCAGGCGATGATGGATGCGGCAACAATGTCGTGTACGACACTGTGACAGTCGGTGCCATGGCGGCACACGTCTACAAGTTCAAGAACGGCGGAATTCTGGGCTTGGAGCAGCAGCGACTGAAGATGAAGGCTCGTCGACGCGAGCCGCTGACGCTGTCGTCGTCGCAATACTCCTCCAGTCCGCTGTGGACAGAGGAGGAGCAAAAGGCGGATACGATCGACTGGGACTTGCAGCGACGGATGGACGTGTGCTTCCCGCAGGCAGTCGCCGCGCTCGTGACAGCGTTTACGCGCAAGGTCGACCTGGCGCTGCAGCACGCAGAGCCTCGCATCGGCTCGCACATGCTGGAGCAAATTGCGAAGTTGGGCTTCCTATTCAACGTCGAGAGTCTGGTCTCGACACACGGAAACGAAGCTGGTATGCTAGAAGACATGGCCGGTGCGGTGAATGAGCTGCGCAACGTGCGCTTTGTGCTGGTCGACGAAAGTGAACAAGCCTCGGGTCGAGATATCGCGCTGTCATTTGACGTTGACGAAGAGATGAAGCAGAACAGCGACGGTAAGACACCGTCTCCTGTTGCATCGGTGCTTTCCGGCGTCGTGGACGTGAACGTCTTCACGACCGTCGAAAGCGCACACGAGGCGCTCGGCGCCGACACCACGGGGCTGCTCACGTCGGAGGAGCCATTGTCAACCCCGGGATCGCCGTCAAACTCGATCGAGACGTCCTCGTCGTCGTTCTCGAATGTCGGCCATCGACTGATCAACCACCTCATCCGTGCCAAGTCGTCCACGTTTCTGGGTAGCAACCGCTCGAGACCGACGGCGTCGTCGCTCGACCATTTATTCGAGTACACGCACCTGGTCATCGGTATCAAGGTGCGCTCCAGTGGCGTGAAGCTGCCCGAGTCGCTGGCGCGCGGTGGCACGGTCGCGGTCGTTCCCGTGCTCTTCTCACAGGGCATCAACGAGAAGCAGACGCTCGCGAACAACACGGGCTCCTCCGTCACGCGGCTCCAGGACGTCATCAACGAGGAGAGTCTGCGCACGCTGCGATTGTACTGCGACCGTTACTGTAACTTCATGGACCGCGTCCGCGCACGCCAACAGAATGCCGCTCGCTGTACCGCGATTCCCCGGGACCGCGTCGACCGCATGCTCGTCGAGCTCGAGCGCCTGATCGACATGGCACAGCAGACGCGCAAGAAACGCCCCGAGATTTTGCAGGTGAGCTCGGATCTCTGTCGCCGCGTCGGCGGCGGCCGCGTAACGGTCTGTAAAAGCGCCAAGGACCGCACAGGCATGTCGGTGACGCTGGAGCAGGGCCGCCTGCTCGTGCAGCACCATGGTCTGCCCGAAGCCAAGAAAGCCGACATCGTGGCGGCCATGCGCTCGCAGGGCGTGCGACTGGAGAACGCGTTCAAGAACACGGGCAGGCGCGTCTTTGCATTCAATGCACTGCAGCGCTCGTTGCTGCCCGAGGAGTACCGCTGTCCGCCACAGACCGCTGGCAAGAATGTGTCGTAAAGAGAGTGAGTGCATGCCCATAATCTTTTTGAAACTCACCCATCGTCGTCTTCGTCGGGACCGAGCGCAGCAGAGAAGTCACCACAGTTTCCGTTGTAAATCGAGATGTCGTTTATTTTGTTCCTGGGGTTCCTTGATGATACCTACACCACACGCGAGTGTCGAGACGCTGCCGTGCACAGACATTTACGTGGAGATGGCGACAGCCGAGGCCTCGATGGCCTGTCGGATCGGCAGCAGCCACGTCCAGTCGGCGCTTGTGGTCGGCAGCAGTCCCATGTTGGCGCACTTGTACAGCGCCATGCCAGCGTTCACGAGGTTGCCCAGCACGTAGATGAGCTTGGCCTGCGTGAGGTCGATGACGCCGTCGTTCACGGACGCGAACGCCGTCGGCATCGCAAAGATGGACTTGATCGTGTTCATCACGATCATGGCCGTGATCATGATGCTGAAGATGTTGATCTGCGAGCCACTCATCCACATCATGATACCAGTCTGCATCAGGCTCTTGAACGGCGCCGAGCCAATCTCCATCGCACGCTGCAGAGAAAACGCAACAACACTGTGAGCTACCTACGCCCCAGCCAACTTGACACGGCTGCACAAACCTTCTTCTTGAGCTCGAGCGTGTTGGTCTCCTGCTGCTTCGCGACGGCAGTGGACGCCACCTGCAAAACGTACATTGAGGGCCACATCAGTCTGGCATTTCTCGATGGACAGACAGATCCAGCACCGCACCTTCTCGGCCGTGATGCCCCGCACATAACCAATGGGCTCGAGCTTGCTGGGCAGATCGCTCTCGCGGGCCTCGTTGAACTCCACGCGCCACTTGCTGCGCTGCTCCGTTGCCATGGACGTCATGATGATGTGGCCGCCTCGTGCTGTCGCTGTTTCCCTCTCCTGAACATGCATGCCCCACCTGGTAATTCTGTAACCAGACGATAGAGTTACAGTATTTTACAATTATGTTTTTACCTTCACGCAACCTTCCAATCGTACTTGATGGAAACCCAACTGTGCGTTCGTGTTTACCTCCAGCTGGCAGGCGTTTGACAACTTGGGGGGCTGGGTTTTGTGTCGCACGGACCGTGAACCCAACGCTTCGAGGGTCGAAGAACAACCTTTCGTTGGAACTCGCTGGGACGGGCCACCTCCACCCTGGTCAATCTGCGAAATGAAAGAGGGCTCCCACCCACGTTGGGTCCCCTCCCTCCCTCTATCCGTCGGGTCTGATTGCCCCCACCACCACGGCGCATCAACACGCCGATTGATGGTCAAGAGCGCCATGGCCACGCCACGTCACCCACTCCGCATCCACACCAAAACGGGTGCACGGCATCTCACGGCGGTTCTCCGGGCGTTGGTGGTGGTGGTCAACTTCCCTCTTGTTCTCGATTGCTCCATGCCGCCCGTCTCCCCCGCTTCGGTTTTGCTCTCTTGGGCCAAGGCTTGGCGGTCCAAACTTCAACAGTCTTCGTTGGGAGTGGCACCTGGCTGACACGACCTTCCACAAGCCGACGACCAGTTTGGCTCACCGCCCACAACGTGGCTCCGCCCTGCCAGCCGGCGCCTTGACCGTTGGCTCACTTTGCTCTCCGCCGCGGAACAAACCCAGAAGGCAATCTTCCTCTTCCTCTTCGCGTCTGAGGCGAGCGCAATCACACGACCCCACCGGAGATAACAATTCCCCGAAAGGTTGTGCGGCACCGCGACTCTTGCTCGCATCGTGCCCCCCTCCCCTCCCCTCCCCTCCTCTCCCCCAGTTCGTGTTTGGTGCCATCACTGATAGCAGCCGATTTCTCCAGCTTGTGCGTCTTCCGACCAGCTGGCGCTCGCGACAACTTGAGATTCAGCTTCGTGAGTCAAGTGACATCCACTTCGAAAGTCGACCACCACGTCCAATTTCACTTTCAATCTTGCCTCAAGCACCTTCGATAGGCACACGCGATCCTCTCGTTCCTCGCGCGGCTCCCCATCGAATGAGCATCCTACGTCGATCACAGAGCGTCGCAACCAGCGCCGCCTCGGTCCCTCCGCGCAACCCTTCGATGATGTCGGGATTCGTCCGACTTGAATCGTCACCCCCCTCGTCTCCCGTCATGAATGGATCTCCTCGACGGAAGCGAAGCAGCAGCACAGGCAGCAACAGTGGCAGCTCAAGTAGCAGTGGAAGCGGCCGATGGCTCTATGCCGTGCTGTCTCGAGATGTCTTGCGGTGCTACGCGCGCCGTGCCGATGTGAAGCTTCAAGCGGCGCCTGTCAACGAGATTCACCTGGACTTGCTGCCCACTGCATCCAACCCGACGCCATTCGGCTTTGATCAGGATTGCTTGTTTGTGCGATCACGTGGGCAGGAACGTGCCGTCACTGTGCGCTTGCACGACAATGCCAAACTCCACCACTGGGTCACTGCGCTCTACTATCAAGCCCTGGCGGCGGCCTCGGCGGCATCAACCCGCCCAGCCACCAAGCCCAAGAGCGTGTCGTTCACGGACGCACCAGAGATCAGCGTTTTGCCGACGGACCCTGAGCCGATCGACAAGACGGAGCTCTTCTACTCAAAGCGTGACTACCAGGAGTTTATCCAGCGATGGAAGGCTGACTCTGCGGAACCCGCGTCGGCCAAGAGCGCGCTCTACCGTCTCGTCGAGCGCTGTCGCTGATCATTGAGTTAGTGTCTGTTGTTGCCTGTCGCTGGATTTTCCATGCAGACCTCGAAATAAGTATTTATCTTCAAGCTGTCATCTCAAATAGTCATTCACTGGTGTGGCCATGCATGAAATGGCCAAAGCGCAATGTGATCTCATGCCTCAAACTCAACATGAATCATAACATCCTTGGTGGATGCATGCATGCTGATGTGTGTGTGTGGGCCATGTCGCAAGAGTGTCAGGCTTCACTGTTGAACCAGAACTGGATCTGATTCGAACTGAGCCACGTGCTCCCGAGTCAGATCTCAACAGCTCACCATACTGTACCTTGCTGTAGTCATCCAGGATGAACCATCCAGCTGGCGATGGGAGCCTGAAACTCAACGGCGTGCGTGTCCGTCTGATGCCGGCATCACCGACTGCGTTCTCATCCACAGCTGATGATGAATGGGCCACTCACTGGCTGACAAGCATGACCCATTTCCATACCAGCCAGCCAGCCAGCCGGCCATCGCCAACACGCGTCGCTGGCGAGCCCCAAGCAGCCAGCCACACAAACCAACACACCAGCGGCACACACGCCAGTCGCTGGCGATCTGTGTCGATTCAGCCAACTGGGTGTGTGGAAGGTGGCGAGACTAACATGGTCATGCGACGCGGCAGTCCCGAGCCACTCGATGCAGGACGCGGGATGCACGCGTGGGCAGCGCGCGCGCACTGCACACATTGCACATTGCTCGATTCCTTCTCTCTGGCATTGCACTCACGCAAAGGCGGAACGCCCCATCCAGCGGAATATTTTTCCATCTGCTGACCAATGGCGTGAGGCGGCCCGCGCCCGGCGGCGCTGTCTGCCCTGTCACATCTCGCGGCCGGGGCTGGCGTTGCCACCGCACAAAGGCCCGATCGCCGCTGGATCTCTCTGCGCGCCCCAGTCTTTAGCTGTGTCTTGTGGGCGGGTCATCGAGTTTCGAGTGCGACACGCCTGTGCGTGCCCGCCAGACGGCGGCATCTGAGCCCAGCGCCGAGCACACCGCCTCGGCTCTGTCGCCGTCGCAAAGATGCCCAACCTTCACTCTCGTCGCCGCGTCACAACCGCCCGTGTGACTGTCGTGTCATGACTCACAATCAACCGACTGCCACGCGCCACTCGTTCGGTCTCACGGCGCGTCTCCATCGGCCCCACTTCCCAAGATTCAATCTTGAGCGCGCACGGCCATGATGATGATGATGACGACGACAGCGCCCTGCGCCTCGTCGCCGCCCGCGCCTCTTGGTGGTTTCGTCCACCTCGATGAGCACGAACAGCACGCGCAGCATGCACTCTCGCGCTGGCGCAAGCGCTCCCGCTTCCAGGACGCATCCCACGTGAAGTGGACGTTCGGCGTGCTGGAGGGGGAGACCATCACGTGCTACCACCGCCGCGCCGATTACAAGCTGCACCGTGAGCCCTCGCGTGTGATCGGCATCGACCTCGCAGCGCCGATGGTCGTCCAGCGCGACTACATTGAGCTGCGGTGCCGGGAATCGGGCAAGCCGATGCGGCTCCGCGTGCACCCGAGCTACAGCTTCTTGCAGTGGGTCACGACGCTCTATTACATCTCCAACCTGCTCAAGACACAGCCTCGCCCACAGACCGTCACAAAACCTCAACAGCGGCTGCGAAAGTCGCCGTCCAAGCAGGTCTCGTTCGGTGAAGAGCCGGCAGTCACCACGATCGAAGCCCCGAGCGCCGTCGCACAAGTCGACACGCTCACTGATCTATTCTACACGAAGGAGGAGCTCGCCGAGTTCCGACGGACGTCGCACGACGACGAGCGCCACTCGGGCGTCTCGGGCTGGCTGCACGCGTGGCGTCGTCGACCTCGGTCGTCGTGACACGGTGCAAGCTTGCATACTTTCATTCCACACGTAATTTAACAGCCTTAATGATATCGAGCCTCCGCGCTCTCCCACTTTCACCACCACCAACACAAATACTTGCACCACCGTCATCTCAGTTCACCGCTGTCGGTCTGCGCGACCGTGTGATCCAGCACGTAACACAGCACGAGCACGAGCGCGGCGTCGACACCGGCAGCGACCTCCAGTGCGTAGCTCATGTTCCGGCCGACGACGCCGAGTGGAGACACCCTTGCGACGACGCTGCGCGTGTCAGTTCGCTCGCCGGCTGCGACCCAGACCGAGATTTGATGGTGCGCCTGCCAGTCTCCGGTGTAACCCAGTGTGTACTGCTTGCCCGTCGCGTGGTGCACAAACTTGGCGAATGTCGAATGCTTGCCGTGGACGAGCACGCGGTGCACGCGAAGCTCGCAGTCACTGGTGCGGGCGTTCCGGATGTCGAACGAGTTGGCGCCTGGATTGCCCACAAGCGCGGCGAGTGGCTCGCCGTCGCCGTCCCAGAGCATCTGCACGCCGTCGAGGTGCAGCACGACCTCGCCCGTCGGGTCGTCGGCGTCCCGCATCATCATGTCGATGCTGAAGGACCGCGTGATGGACAGCACGTTGACCGTCCGCTTGGTCACGATCCACTTCTTTGCGACGGGAAAGCTGTAGGCCGAACCGAAGACCTCGATCTTGTCGACGCGAGGCTCGAGTCCGCGCACCTCGTTCGCTGGAGCGACAGCCTTGGAAGTCTTGGCGCCCATGGTGATCTACAGTATGTCTGTTGCCGCGGCGGGGGCAGGATGCAAGATCGAGAATGCAACATTTGGGGGGTCGCCGTTCCCCCGCCGCCGAAACTCGGCGTCAACTCGGCTCGAGCATACTGAAACCGAGAGTGCTGAGCCGCCGCGCTGCAAGAACGGCGGGATGTCGGGGCGCGCGTAGAGGCTTGACGTGTCGTTGGCGCAGTGCGGAGTGGGTAGGCTCAGCCACGCAGCGGCGCGTGTCGGTTCGTCGAAGAAGAGAAGGAGGGATGTCGTGGACCAAGGCTCTCGATGAGAACCCGGGACGGGGAGGCAGGCTCGCTCGACCCTCGAGTCTGGCTCAGCCAGGACGAAGTGGAGCAACGAACCCGGGTGCGGGTGCGTCTGTGGCTGGCTGGCTGGCTGGGTGAGGCGTTGGACACGGCGATCCAAGCGGCTCAGCTGGCCCGGTGAGGTTCCGAGTCTCGGACCGACCGTCAGTCTGCACGAGTTGACTGAAGGGGTACGCCAGCGTGCCGGGGAAAAGCCATCTCTCTCTGCGATCTCTGATAAACCTTGATCTTTGGACGAGTCCGTGGCGGCCGTCCGAGTCACTCAGTCAGATCTCGGTCCGTTTGACGGACGGACTGACAAACGCGGAACTGGAGAGCTTTCGAGAGAGCGAGAGCCAATCTTCACATCTCGATGCAACCGCGTGTTCCCTTTCTCCCTTCGGTGGTGCAACCACTCTTGACGCGTTTCGTGACGACGCAGAGCTCCAAATTCAAGACTAACTGGGATTCCAATGATCGATTGCACGCAAAACTCCAGTGAGTTGTGGAGGCGACCCCACGTTCACAATGAGCCCCGCCAGAGCAACGCTGTACGTTCGAGAACATCGAGCGAAGCACCTTTGAGTCTTGCGCCACCTCGAGGTTTCTGGAGTACCTGCGATCCTTCATGCGCTCCAGACGCCGACACTGGGCGCTGCAGGCTGTGCAAGCGCCCGATATGACGGCCTCGGATTGGCCAAAACCGGGTTCTCTTCCCTTTCCACACCCAGACTCGCGTTCGCTTTGGGCATCGGGTGATGCCGCCAGCCGAACACGACGACGCTGCCGACTGGTTGAACCGGTCTGGAGCTTGAACCGTGATGGACCTGGGGACGGGGTGTCATGCCTGGACGTCCATGGAGGGAATGCTCGTCCGCTTAGACGGTCCTGCGCATCGAGCCGTCGTGTCAGCCCGCCGGTCAGCCGGTTCCGGGCAGCTCACTCGCCGCCGTGGCGGTTCACCTCATGACTCGATCCGAGTATCCCGCATACTGAAATGGAGCATGTTGCATGCTGCTCATCTCGTGGCACTCTTCGACTCCGAGCACAGCAGTCGTAGTGCAGCAGCTAGCGTAGTGGCGGGAGAGCAGGAGATAGAGATCGAGAGGGTCTAGCTTGACGCCAAGGATTTTGATCGGCTAGAGATGACATTCCTAAAGTCGGGACCTCGCTGAACAATTGACACTCTGATTGACCGAGCTATGGGCGCCACGAGTTCGAAGGAGATTGAAGCTGCCATCATGGCGACCTCGCTACCAGCGCTTTCGACCAAGATCGCAGTCGTCAGCCCGCACCTGTGTGCGGTCGGACCGAAGCGGCTACTGTCCAAGACAAAGCGTCAGGTGGCGCTGGCCTCGATGGGCGCAAGTGTGAGCCTCCGCGTCACGATCCGAGACGTGACCAACAAATCCGACGACGACGAGATGTTCGTCGTGGACGGCTACCAAGTTCTCAGAGACCGAGACGGGATCCCGCTCGCGATGCTCGTGGGCAATCAATTGTCCCGAACCTTCGACGTGCGAGACCCCAAGTCTAATCGCACCCTGCTAACGATCGAGCGCGTCCTCGTAAGCGGCGAACCCACGGCTGTCGCGACGTTCCAGGACCGCATCTTCGGCAAGCGCTACATTCTCGGATACACCGGTGACTGGACGCGTCATCATCTCGCTGTGTTCTGGGTCGCGTCGGCAGACGTCCTCAAGACAGACCCAGCCGAGCCAACGGACCCGCTCGCTCCGACGCGTCAGCCCATTGCTCGGGTCTATCCGTCCAGAAAGCTGGGACTGGATGTTAGCTACTGCATCGAAGTCGCGCCTGGCATGGACATGGGTCTCGTCGCATTGCTGTGTTTTCTTCTCGATTACTCAGGCGACAATCTCATGGGCTCGATGCGGTGTCCGTGATGGCATGTTCTTTGTGGAAAATCGTCGTTTTTAAGGATATCTATTTGATCATTTTTCATGAATCAGAAATCGTAATTTTTCTCATGTCGGTATTTTTGGGAAGATTGAGATTTATTTTCGGGAGCTCATCTCTCTGTTAAAACCGGCCGTGCACGAAACGTCACGACACGAATGTCGAGCCATTCGCACGACGTCCATCGGCGCTCTCTTTCTCTCGACGAGAGGGACTTGGAGACGCAACTATCTCTACTGTCTCTCGTTGCAGAGGTCCTCTGCCTCGTCGGTCACCATGCACAAGACGCACGCCAAGATCGAGAGCATGAGCACCGCCGAGTGGCACCAGCACCACCAGCTTCTCCAGAGCCAGCGGCTGATGGCGTACTTTGAGGACGAGATTATGCGGTTCGCGCACTCGCAGCTCAAGCCAGACGACGTGCTGCGGCGCTTTAGCCTCAATGGCGACGGGCAGCTCGACCTGAAAGAGTTCCAGCTCGCGGTGAAGCGACTTGGGATCATCGTGTTTCCGTCCCACGACGCCAACGCCAATACAAACGCAACCGACAGCCACGCGATGCAGCGCAGCAAGGAGCTCTTCTCCGCGTTTTGCCCGTCCAACAACAGGAAACTTGGTGCGTCACACGAGCGCGCAATGCAAAAGCTCCTTGTTGCTCATAAACTGACGAGAGACCGTGACACTCGGTGTAGACATCGACATGTTTTGTCGCATCATGACCGAATGGTCCATTCAGATCATGCGCGCTCGGCAGCAGCAGCAGCAACGGCAGCAAGAGATGCACGCGCAGTCGTCTCGCAATATGGCGCCCATTCCAACGCCATACGCCGTCGAGCCATCGTCCACGCCGCTGCTCAACGGTGTTGTCAACACGGAAGCCGAGACGATCTGGCGGCGCATCAGTGACTCCGTCATCCAGCACCTCGACAAACTCGGTCAGATCTTCTTCAAGATGGATATCACGAGCGCCGGGAGCGTAAGTCAGGAGGAGTTTGAGCTTGCCATGAGCCATATCGGAGTCTTCCTCACGGCACGGGAGTATGAGCGGCTCTACGAGTCGCTACCGCTGGAGCTCAAGGACTTGAGCTTGGTGCCATCGTCCTCCTCGCTATCGTCCGCGAGCGAGCCGTCAGCCGCTCGCTTTGGTATTCGATACGCCGACTTCCTCACGATGATCCAGCGACGCCACCCGCAGTCGGGCAAGTCTGGCGCACCCACCGCAGTCGCGCACGTCGCGTCACCGCCGATCGCGACGAATGCTCGGCTCTGGGATCTACTCGTGCTCAGTCTCGACCAGCTGGAGCCGCTGGTGCGTCAGTTTGAGAAAGCGCACCAGCGCTTTGTGTCGACCGAGACACTGCGCGACATCCTCATGCGCTGCGGTCTCGCGATGAGCAACCAAGACTTTGCAGCACTACGCGTGCGACTTCGGTCCTACACGTACGATTTCAAAATTGTAGCCTGCAATGTCAGTATGACGATTGGACTGACGACATGTGAACGACACGTAGAGATGCCAACGGACGGATCGATCTCTCCATGCTGCTGCAAGCACTGCAGGCGCACGACCGCAGCGCGATGGCGTCGGCCGTGCGCTCGGCAGCTATCACGTCCGCGCCGCCACAGCTCTCGACTAGTATTTCCCCGATCCGAACAGGCCGCAAAACAGTCTTTCCAACGGCTCGTGAGGCGTCACCACTCCGAGACGGCGCTCAACAGACCGCACAGTCGATGCCTGCAGGCAAATCCAACGAGCAGCGGTGAGTTCAGCTCCTCAAAATGTGGTAGACATCGAGACGTGGCTGATGGATCGCTCTCTATTTCTCTCCAGCAACCTGGAAGCGAATCGCTCGATGGTTCGCATACGAGACGAAAGTCGCTGGAAAAGCGACCTGGGACTCAGTGCATCACCGGCGACGTCACCTCGTCGCCAGACGACTCAAACCGAGAGCAGCTCGGAGACGCTGAAGCCGAACGCGCTCGAGTTCCGCATTCTCGCCAAGCTGCAGCAGTTGAAAGAAGTCGGACAGCTCGGGACGTCGTCGGCGCAGACCGCGTTCCCGGGCGATCGCTTCGGACGCATCACACGTGGCCAGTTCCGCCAAAGCCTCGTGCATCTCGGCGTGCTCGCGCGCTACGCTGAGGTCGAAGAGCTCTTCTGGGCGCTCGACCCGAACGGCAGGGGCTACATGGTCAGCCAGGACCTGTACGAGCACCTCAACACGGTCGCGACGCGCTCGACCGCGTCCATGTCATCATCGTCGTTCTCTTCGTCCCCTTCGTCTCCGACGCGGGCTTCTCTACCGCCGCTCGCCAGCGACGCCAATAAGCTTCACACGACACTGGCGACCGCGACGCTCTCTGGGCGACTCTCTCGTTCCGTGCAGAAGATTTTCGAGGGCATGCTGCTGAATCTCCCTTCGCTGCTCTCGATCTGTGAGCGATACGACGTGCAGCGCACTGGGCTCGTGTCGCGAGCGCAGCTGATGGCCGCGATCCAGGAAGCAGGTGTCCTCGCGTCACAGCAGGACGTCCACACTGCAGTCACAGCGATGACGCAGCGTGTGGAGCTGCCGCCGAGCGGCGACACCCTCGACAGCGCGACGGCGATTCCGCTGGCAGAGCCGTACCACCCGAATGGCATCGTGTACTCCAAGCTCGAGGCGCGGCTCAAGCAGCTTTGCAGCGACCTGCTGTCGCCCAAGAAGCGCCGGCAGCACCTCACGACGGCGTCCGTGCTGCTCGCACCGGAGGAAGAGCCCGTCGGTGCTGTCCACGGCAAAGCCGAGTACAACATGAACATCGCGAACGAGACCGACGCGCTGTGGAACTGCCCGCGCCGCAAGATGAACCACGACCACCCCGCGACCAAGACGTCGATCCAGATCACCGACCAGATCTACGACGCGCCGTATCCGCTCGACAGCGGCTCTGTTGCTGGTGACGGTGACGGCGACGGCAACAACGTTGTGTCATCGTCTCCGCTGTCGCCGCGAGCGCGGGCGACGTCTGCGTTCGTGCGTGAGACCATGGACAAGCGGCAGCGTGGGCGGCGGCTCGCGATGATCTCGATCCTGCAGGACCTGCTCGAGCGCCGCGGAGAGCTCAAGAGCGTGCTGGACCTGCACCCGCACGCCGACGTGCACGGGCAGGTGAGCAAGCGCGACCTGGTCGAGATCCTGCTGGCGTCGCGCCTGAACCTCGCGTTCACGGCCGTGTCGTCGCCCAGCAGCGTCAGCGTGCGCGAGTTCGTGGACGTGCTGTACCCGCAGTCGGACGTGACCGTGAGCTTTCTCGACCTGCTACACCGCATCAGCGACCTGCTCGCGGAGCTCACGCGGGTCACGCCGCTGCAGACGACGCCGCTGTACGGCAACAACGCGCCAGGATCGCGGCGGCTGCACTCGCAGTCGTCGCTGCCCGCGCAGCCGTCACCGATCGTGCCGCATGTGACACGCAGCGCTTCCGTCGCCAAGGGAGGAGCAGGGACATCGCTGGCGCTGTCGTTGTCGTTCCCGAGCGACGCGCTGTCGCTGCAGCGCAAGCTGCTCTTCGAGAGCCGGCTGCAGGACCTGCTGACGACCGAGAAAGGGCGGCAAAGCGCCGCCGTGCTCATCCGCCACGCGTTCAAGGGCGTGCTGGCGCGCGAGCTGGTGGTGCCGATCGAGAACGGCGAGTACGAGGCCGTGTGCCGCGCGAGCGACCTCAAGTACGTCTGCTACCGGCTCGGACTCGACCTGGACGTCGGCGAGCTGCACTACCTCGTGTCCAACATCGACGTCAGCCGCAGCGGCTACATCTCGTCGCCGCAGCTGCTCGCGTTCCTCGTGCATCTCGCGACCACACGCAGCAACAGCAAAGACAGTCACCGCGACAACGGCAGTCCACGAGCGCTGGAGCAGTCGACGCCCATCTACGCGGCGCCTGCGATCGAGTCGAGTCCATGGACGTCGTACACACGCGCGACGTAGAGCCAAAACAACAGCAACGCACAAAGCAAAAAACCATCCTCGTCTTCTATAGTACTTCTATTGCATGGGAGGCGTAGCGGTGGCAGAGCATAGTTGCCTGCTCACTTGGGGCGGAACGGCACGGCGGAGAACGTGTCGCTGTAGCGCTTGAACTCGGGATGGTAGTCGAACTCGTCGATGAGCACCTGGATGCCCTGCGCGTGGCGCAGCTTGGCGTCCTCGTACTGCTGCTGCATGAGCTGCGTCGTGGCGTCGTACTTGCCCTCGAGCGGCTGGATCTTGCTCTCGAACGTCGCGATCCAGTCGCGGCACTGCCGGAGCTTGCTGTCGAGGTCGCGGCGCCGCTCGCCGAGGCGAAAGAGCTGGTCGTCGTAGTCCTGTTTGCCGCTCTCGTCCGCGCGGATCTCGCGGTCGAGCAGGTCGATCTTCATCTGCAGCGTCTCGAGCACGCCGCTGATGCCGGAGGTCACGCGGTTCATCGTGTGCGCGTCCTTGGCGGACGGCAGCTGCTTCTTGGCGGCCGCGGGGTACACGAGGCGCGGGAGACTCGAGCGCTTGGCGTCAGACGACGTCGCCATCTCGACGTTGACCACGATGGTGAAGACGATGGCGGTGGCGATGGCGATGGGCGGAAGGAGAAGGCCCTGCAGCTCAGCTGACCCCCATCGTCACAGTACATATGTACTGTATGGAGGCGTTGGTTATATTTGGCATCTTCATCTTGGAGCAAATATGCAGAGCAGAGAATGTTCTTTGCTGGGGGCACAAGATCTCGAGACGGACACACGTCGACGACTCGAGTCGACGCACCTGAGCGACTGTATGGTGCAGTCGCTTGCATCTGTGTACAGTGTACTGCGCATTCATCGATGGATACTGGATTATTTCTCTGGATCCGGCGGCCTCCAGGCAGGCAGGCAGGCAGGGTGCGAAACGGCCGCCGTCCAGAAGTTCCATGGTCGAACGCACCAACGGTTGATCTCTCGTCCGGAGCGGAGCTACTCCAGTTTCTCTTGCGTCCGTTGTCCAGCACGAGACATGCTGCCTTCGACCTCGAAGGCTTCGAGGCAGCAGTGCGGTGGTGACTGGCTCGTCTGCCAAGGGTGCAATCTGCCCTGCGGTGATCGACGTTCAATCACATGGCTTCAACTCACTTGCCGCTCGTTCTCCCACACTCACCCATCCGTGAGTCACAGTTCCTGCATAGAACATCCAGCTTGTTGCTCAGAAGGACAGGCGCCGCCTTTCTGGGGGGGAACAAACATGAGCAAGACAGTCACCGCTCTTGATGCTTTGTGCTGGACTGCTCTCGCCTTTAGCTGGCCAGGCTCGTCGATGGCGCCAACGTCAGGCCGGTGCGACCTCAATTGCGGCTGGTGTCGTGCTTGGACGAGAATGAGAAGGGTCACCAGCGAAGCAGCGAAGTGGTGATATTGGTTGTTTACTGGATCGTGATGATCCCATGCGCGTCGTCACGTTTCATGGTGCTCGTCCGGGAGTGTCCGGGGCTGTCCGGGATTTCCTTGCCGCTTCCACCTGGCACGGTGATCGTCCAGGTCCCGTCTCCACCTGTCACGACGCCACGGGGTGACCTTGTGCGCTGTGTGTCCCCTCAAAGGTGATATGCTCGTACCACAGGGAGGGGACCGGAGCTGCTCCTTCCTTTGCGTTGACCAACCAGGAGTGAACCCTCCGTCTCCTTGGCAGCTCCTGCATCTGTGATCCTTCCCTTACGAGCAACCAGCCATGTCGCATGTTGTTGGTCCCCACTGGGGACTGTCCCCAGTAGGGACCAAGGGGACTCCCCAGTCGAAGAGCTCAAGGAGATCTCGGAACTCGCTCACTTCCAAACTTGCGTTCTCTCCAAGACACCAACACTTCTCCATCTTCAGCATCATGTTCCCTCCGCTTGTTCCTCCGCCGTCCTGCCTTCAACGTGCCAAGCGTGACCAGGCTTTACTGTCTCCCCGAGAAGTCAACTGTCAGACCTCCAAGCCCCTCACGCCCCCAGTCCAGGTCTCCCCACGTGTCACCGTGATTCCTGGTCCTTCCGAGGCAATCAAGCGCCAACCGGGCGCCCCGAGCTCCAAGCCCGAGCCGCGTACAAGCTTTACGTCGCAAGCTTTGCCTTGAGCATCAGCAGGGCTAACGAAGACTGACAAGTTGCCTGGGAGCCGCTGGTGTGTGTATTGATATGCCTGTAGACTAGTCGATCAAGTCATCAAATGAAAGTTTTAGCACATTTGTCATTCTCTTCGTGCACATTGCTGTCCAGCTCACTGCAGATTCTTCTTCTGGCATTTGGAGCGACTCAAAGTTCCACAAGCTGCCTTCCTGAATCATGGAAGGAGGAGTCGATTGCAGCTTCGCGGCGAACTTTCATTTCAAGGTCGAAAGCCGACGGGAACCGCCGCATCTTGCGGTCACGGCTGACCCAATCCATTGTGTTTCTCGGGAACGTGTACACCCCCGACGACTTCTTTTCGTCGATAAACATGGTGTTGAACCACACGCGAAAGTGTTTCTTGACCATGCATTCATGACACTTGACACTCCGAAACTCGAGCTGCACGCAACCTTGCACTCGAGTGTGCACGAGGAATCGATCCATACCGCTCGTCTGGTAAAGAAGAACTTTCTTGGTGGACGCGTTGTCGAGTGTGAAGATGCGGAGGCGAAGCATTGGCGGCGATTTTCCAGTCGGGCCATTCTGAATCCTGAGCTCCTCGATCACCAGCTCTGGCTCACTCACTGCGTCGTGTGGATCGCGTTGTCCCAACGGTGACTTCAAACGAAGCTGGTTCAATAGTTGCTCATAGTATTGGACCCATTTGCGCTGACTGATGACTGTGAGACCGCGGCGATCGACAACGCGTTCTCGATTGTACCGGTCGATGGCTTCAGCTGCAGTGGACGCGAACCGCATCCGCAGCAGCAACATACATGCCATCATCCCCGCGCGTCCCTTGCCAGCCTTGCAGTGGAGCACGACAACGTTTTCCGAGTCGTCGTCAAGCCATTGAGCAGCACGCTCGCAAAACGACAAACTGTAAGGCACAAGACCGTCAACCAGCCAGTCAGTCAGCAGCGTTACTCGAGACAGCTCACAGCGCGTACGAACATTTGAGGAAACGTGGGGACGTTGTGGTCTTCGACGGGGATAAACTCGACTCGGGACTCGAACGTCTCGGGGGAATACCGTCGACTCGACTCGGAGCAAAAGTTGAATACTTTGTATCGAGATGCATGGCGCTCCATGAGGAAGCGCTGCACCGCACTCCGAGGGTTACGGTACGTCGCTTCCAAACCGGTCGCAGGGTAACCTTTCGTTTTCCAACACGGAGCATGAGAGAACATTCTCTGCGGCACAAGAACAACATTGCTCACCCATCACGATGACCCGCGGGTGCAGGTAACAGAGGTCGAGGTCGTAACCATCGTCCTGGAATCGGCGCTTGTTCTGCGACACGAGCGCTCGTGGTAGCGCGAACACGCACGAGTCCACGGTGCGCAGCAATGAGCTGCTGCGCGCTGCTGAGGTCGTCATGACGATCAGTGGCAACGGCGCAACTGACCGACAAAAACCTTTTTTTCGCGGAGAACAAAACACGCCTTTCGTGATGTCGAAAGAACGATCTCCCGCTCTCTCAGAACGCACGTGCGTCGCCGTGATCATCACTCTATCGGTGCCTTTTCAGGATTGCACAAGATCACTTCTTCCAGTACATTGCGTTCTTCATGCATTATTGGTACATCCGATCGCATGATGCGATAATGTCTATGTGCCTTGGCAACTGAGTTGAACATGAACACCATGGTCGCATGTCAGCCACATGCGATCTTCTTGGTACACGCTTGCTGTCACACGCATCTGAGCATGGACAGCGATGCTGGAATTTCCAGATCCACCTAAAGTCGTCCGAGCTCTGTGGCAACATGTCACAGACGACGCCACTTGCTCCCTTCTGTACCCATTTCTTCCACAATCAGTTCGGTGACTGATCACGAGAACATGGAGAGTGGACACGATGGACAGTCACAGGTCTCTATGGTTCATGGTGCAGCTCCATGCTTTCTCCCTTGACAGACTGCGCCCCCTCATGCGCAAGGACTCGAGATGTGGATGCTCAAGCAGCCTACCTCACGAGCCCAAGACTCACTCCTCAATTCGCTCAGCCTCTGTCACGACCCAACCGACGAAAACCTCCAACACCAATATGCGTCTCCTCACGCTCACGACTCTCGTGCTCGCTGCCTCGACGGCTCTCGTCGCGGCCGATGGCTCTGGCTCCAAGTCCCACCACCGACACGTCGGCTCGCATGAAGGCGACGCCGTCGGTCGCCCACCGCATCCGCCCAAGCATCGACCAAACGGCAGCCACGCGGGCTCATGGGACGACGTGCCGCACGACAAGAGGGAAGGAAGCGGGAGCATGGATCGCCACCACAAGCCCAAGAAGCCGCGTGCGTGTGGCCCGCCGCCGCACATGGCTGGCGTCGACGGCAGTGGTAGCGGCAGCGGCAGTCGCTGGAACCACACTCGCCACAACAACCGCAAGCACGGCAAAGGCAAAGGCCCGCGCCACCATCGAGGAAGCGGCTCTCATGACGACGACGACGACGACAGCGGCAGCGACCGTATGGAGAAGGAGCTCTTCGACTGCAACTCGTCGTCCGACGCCTCGGATGCTGGCGACCCACGAGTCGCTCGGTCGACGCCTGTGCCTGCGCCGACGTCTGGTGCTGCGTCCCCATCGATGTCGCCGACGCCCGTCATCGCCATCATGGCGACGACCTGCGCCGCCTTTGCAGCGCTTGTCTGAGCACGTGGAAGCGAGTGGCCAGGAAGCATAATCGTCTGAAATACATTCCCCATGTGTCATGTTCCTGCTCTTCCTTTGTGGAATGAGGAGAAGCGCTTCTACAGACAGTGTAGGCATCTGGCAGATGACCAAGGGCCAGCTGCCATCGGCAATGCCATGACCGCATTGACAGGACAGGGCGATCGATTGACCTCTGCGCCCGCTCGACTCGACACGCCATGAGAGCAGACGACCATTCTTCAATCTGCCTCCTCTCTCGTCTTCTCCATCACTCTATCACCATGCGCATCGTGGCGTCTTCTCTGTTGGTGCTTGCGCTGTGCCAAGCGATCGTCTTCGCGCAGGACGAAGAAACTGACACGGGCGACATCGGCATGAACGTGAACGGAGAGGAAGATATTCCTGTCATCGCCAACGCGATGGCGAACTCGTCGTCACCAGGGATGCCAGCGTCTCGTCCTCCCATGATGCAGCCGAACCGAACAGGAGGATCAGGGGCCGACGCCGGGATCGTAAAGCGCGTCTCGGGCTCGACGAACGGCTCCAAGTCCATCGATCTGCCAAGCGCAGCAGGGTCCGTCGACAGCATCGACGACGATATCGCGACGAAGAAACCCAGCAGCAGCGTCATGGGCCCCAGTCGGTCGACGAACTCGTCGTCTCCAAGTCCGACCACGACGCCCAAGTCGGGTGCCTCAAGTGTGTCGTCAAGCAGCGTTTCTGCGGTGCTCACGATGGCCACAAGCGCCGCTGTCATTCATGTCTGGCGTTGTTAGAGGCTCCATTTGGGGTCTCTCTGGGATATTCGTTATGTGGTCCGTGCTTTCTGTGTATGTCGAGTCCGTCAAGACGAATGAAGAAGAAAAAAAAAAACGAAACCATCAAACGTGCATTACATTGCTATGAGTCTGTGCCATGGCTTGAACACACGAGGAAGGCGGCCATGAATGGAGTTGCGACTTGGGAGATCAGCGAGCTGACTCCGATAGCGACCATGGATGATACGAGTATCCAACGGCTGATACATACTGCATCTGAATGCGAGGAATGTACGACGATGTCGTGGTGACGCTGAGATATATTGTCGTATTGAGAAGTTGTGTGGACAGTAAACGAATATTGCTGCTTGCTCTGTCACGTGCCGCAAGTCCAACACGATCACGCTTGCTGCTCTCATGCGAGTCACTCCCTACAAGTTTCAAAGGCTCATCCTGTTCGCCCCCATGATCTCTTCACATGACGCTTTCCATCAATCGGGTCCCTGATGCATTCAAAGTTCGCCCCATCGTTTGTGGCTCTTTTCATGAATGAGACCGTGTAACAACATCCTGATCAGTGGCTGGAACCAGCACCTTCGTCACGAAGGAGGCACGGGTGCTATAACAGTGAGATCACATAGGTCGGCCATCCGTAATTCAACCGAGCTCAGCTCCGAAGACAAGAGGCAAGCACTCGCTTCCTATCAAGACATTGATCAACTTCAGTCGTAGCTCACCACGACACATCTCTTGTATCAGCTCATACAAACGCTGTCTTCTCACTCGCTGTTGTTTTCGTTGACTGTCGTGGAAGTGCTCATAAAATAATGTGAGACTGCGCGGCAGATGCCTCGCATCTACATGACGGAATCCGTCGCTCCACGCTCGAACGACGCCATCCACGACGGCGTCACGTCGTCTTCACGCTTGCGAATCGACTCGCGGAGTCCCTCGATCTCGAGCCACCGCGCGTACGGCATGCGCCGCGTCGGCTGCAGCGCCGTGATGCCGTGAGCAGCTGCCGTCGCCTCAGATACCGCCGACGCCTTGGGTTTCGACGATTCAACCACAGCGTTTTGACGACGCAGCTCTTGAATCTCCGTCTCCAGACGCGTCACCTCGGTCTCACGCTGTGTCGCTGTCGCGTGGAGCGACTCCACTTCCGCGACGAGGTCTTGCACGCGTCGCTGCAGCTCATCAACCGACGCTCGACTGCTCTGAAGCTCGGACTCGGTCGTTCGGTGCTGAAGCTCCACCTCTCGCAGCCGCCGCCTGTGCTCGTGCGTGACCTGGTTCGCGTCCGCGAGGATCTGCTCCATTTGCTTGCGCAGCTGATGCTCGATCCGCTGCAGCTCCTGACTGTGCTTCTCCTCCAGCGCACGGAGATCCGCCTGCAGCTGCACGTTCGCCAGCGCCGACGCGCGCTCCAGTCGTTGCGCAGTCTCCAGATCTCGCGTCAGACTCGCGTTCTCTGTCTGCAGCTCCGTCAGTCGTCGCTCGACCTCCGACTTCTCCTGCTGCACGTCGTAGTACGACGTACACATCGTCGCGACGGGACGCGGCACGTTCCCTTTCGTCAACGACGCTGAGCTTGAGGACGCACTGCCAGCGGGCAGCGCCAGTGATCCGTAGAAGATGTCGTGCTGCTGGCTCATGCGCCAGTGCGTCCACTTGCCCCACATGCCGCACGCTGGCACGAGGTGCTCGGCGTCATTCTTCGAGCAGAAGAAGCACTTGCCAGCCTTGAACGACGGCAGCACCGACACCATTCGACTGGACGTCGGCGGTGTGTCCACGTCGTGGGCGGCGGCGAGCTCGCTCGAAAGATTGTTGACTGACGTTGACTCGGCGACCGTCATCGTCTCGGGCGTCGCGAGTCGCCGTCGTGGGGAGATGCGGTTCGTCAGTGTCGCATGCTCTGTCTCCGTCGGCAGCGAAGACGACGATTGCGAAGCTGCTGCTGCTGCTGCTGCTACAGATGAAGAGGAAGACGGCAGCGCGTGCAGCAGTGCGCGGCTGTTGTTGTCGCGCGAGGACATGATCTCGGGGTCCATGCCCGCGGTGTACTCGGACACGATCTTGACCAGCAGCGGGTACTCGTCCTGCAGTCCCGCCTGCAGCTGCGGGTACAGAAAGCACGAGCGCGTGAGGAACGACACGAGCTCGCGCCACGCGCAGACAAAGCGACTGAAGACGCCCATGGCGATCACGATGCTCGCGAGCAACAAGCCGTAGCCGACCGAGTGTGCCGAGACGATGATCCACGACGCGGGCATCGCGAGCGACAGCATCCACAGCAGCAGCGACCCGAGCACGGGTACCACGAACAGCCACTGCAGCTGCCGCGTCATGACGAGCAGGAACGCCGTGACGCCGGCGCAGTGGCTGAACCACGCCCAACCCGTCGCCTCGTCGACGAACTTGAAGGTCTCGGGCAGCGACGTCCAGCTGCCGAGCGTGAACGCCGCCCAGAGCACGACGCTCGCCGCGAACTTGGTGCTGTTGGCGTTCAGAATTGACCGGAGCAGCAGCAATTGCTCGGGACGATCCATCGCCTGAGCACCATTGCTGCTGCCAGTACTATTGCCAGTGCCAACCATCATGGGCAGCGCCTTGATGCGGCTCACAGCGAGCGTGATGCTCTCGCTGCGCAGACGGCGGCGCAGCACGAACCGCTCGCGTGAGTTGTACTCGGAGTAGTACGAGATGACGTTGAAGATGCCGATGACTGGCGCGATGTAGAGGAAACCGACGACGTTCTCGATCGGTCGAGGCGACGGCCGCACGAGGAACGCGAGCGCGGCGTACAGCAGCGCCGTCGCCCAGCTGCCGCCAAAGGACGAGACGAAGCCCAGCGGCGTGATCTTGGGGATCGTGTAGAACGACAGGCCAAAGACGACGAACAGTGCGTCCTAGCGATGCAAGGTATCAGTGTTATAGAGACTGGATGAGAGAGATACAAGAAGAATATTCATCATTGCGCTCGTACCCATTGGTGAAGATGTGGGCGCTGCAGCGTGTACAGCAGCAGCGTTGGGATACCGTTACACAGCGACGCCAGCAGCATCGCAGTCTCTGTCGCTCGTATCAAGTCCTGCATTCGCAATCGTAGAGAGAGAGAGAGAGAGAGAGAGAGAGAGAGTTTCAGAGTTTCAGATCCGTCAACAGAGTATCCCCTCCTGCGGTTGTGTAGCGGCTCGTACCCAGCGCACGAGCACAAAGATGGAGATCTGCAGCACCTGCAAGACACACGAGAACGGGAGCATTCAGCGACAATGCTGTTTCCACCAGAAACAGAGAGAGATGTACCTCCGTACCGATAGCAAGACACGCGCTGGGACTGTGACCAGCAGGTTCTCTGGCGGATGCTCGAGACAGTCGCCGAGGCCAAAGAGCAAATGCGCCGTCGCTGCGGGGATGAGCGAGCGCAGCCACAGCGCCTTCTTGCGGCAGTGCGTCGACGCGACGTACGCCGACTCGAGCGCTGCGTCCTCAAACTGCAGCGTGAACTCGTTCAGCCGCACGGTCGAGTGCATGCGTGGACGATCGCTGGTGGAGCTGCTGGTGCTGGTGCTGGTGGTGGTGCTGCCGATGGAGCTGCTGCTTGCATCTGGCGCTCGCGACGCGCGATGACGCGGCGACGACGGCGTCATCCTCGTGCTCGGGCTGTCGCCTGCGTTCTCTACAGCCGCCTGCGACTGGGAAGCGGTCAATAACGAGGAGCGACCGATAGGCGCTGTCATCAATGGAGCTGTCGGACCATGAGTGAGTGTGTGGGAGACAGACCAACAGGAGCCATTCATGATACGCTTTTTCACCAATGATAGTACCGACATGGCCTTCGATGCAGCTATATTTGGCCAATGATAGCGCTGTATTGCGTATCCACACCAAGGATTTCCATGGACCTTGGTCGTGAGAGATGATCATGTGGTGTCATGCAGTGCGGTCATCATCGTCATCAGCTTCTTCCTCGTCGTCGTCGTCCTCAGTAGCGACAACACAATGGAGATGTACTGTATTCCGATGCCATCCAAGTGATCGCGACGTCAGCATGTGGCGTACGCGTTGTCAGTCGTGAAAGTGCTCATCAACGAGAGAGATAAGCCGTAATTGGACTCTGAGCTATGACTGTCACTCGGTAGATGTCCCACTCGCCAGAGTGTTGCATAGCCATCGAGAAGAAGGAGCTGTGTCGTTTGTTGCATGACTCTGATGGAGAGAGATGGTGGAGCTCGTTGTCGATTACGCCGATTACTGCCGACAGCGACATCGTTCTTTTCAATGAATGGAATCCATCCCCCATGCATGGGTGGCAGCAATCCAACCGCAATTGCGATCGACATAAGCAGATCGTGTTGTGGGCCGCCACGTATCTTGGACTCCCGTCTGGAGTGAGGCATTTATGTTTACTTGTTAATCATCTGCGACCGTAGGACGTGCACAACAACACTTCCAGAAGGGATGGAGCGACATAATGGTAGCTCTTCTTCGGTTTGACATTCGTTTAACCCGTGTTGACAATAGCACGTGCAGCACGTAAGCACCAGTAGGTTGCGGTTCGGTCTCATCCGCCCAAGGCTGTCGGCGATGACGGCATATCCATCTTCATCATTTCACACTCGAGCGTCGCCATCACTTTGCTGCTCTTCGTGCTGAGAAGGTTGATCGATATGTGCTGCGGCAGATCACTCGAGAGGATCTCGACGTGACCACTTGAAATCCTGTCACACGGAGAAGAACAACTCAAGTTTAGACGCATCGAGTCACACAGTATTCCCTGACCTGTAGAGAGCCCCACGTTCTCACCTCGGACGACAGCACAACCAGTCTGATGCTTCAGTAACCGAGACGTCCAGATCGCACTTCGGTGCTGCTTTAAACCACACGAATGCGTTTGACCAATCGTACTCTGACAAGACTTCAACCAATTGAACAGCTCTCTGATCGGCACAAGAGACAACCAACTCGCACGTGAGAGGGTATCGCAAGCTCCCAGTGCACGTCACAATCTGTAAACGTCTCATCGTCGCTGCCTTCTCGTTGTTGCTGCTAACGTGGTATTATTCTGAACTCGCCACGATCGTTTCGTTTGGATCGGGAACGCTCTCGACTGGCAGGTAGCCCTCCGTATTGTGTAGCTCCCGAAATGTGCGATGTTCGTCATAAGCAACTGCCGTCTCCGCTTCACTGTCGCTCTAGCGACCTTCGATGCTGCCAAATAGAGCACGTGGATAATCGTCCAGTACACCTTCGATCATCCATGGACGTCCACGGAGCCAAGCCATATCTTCGTTGTCATCATCATCATCCTCCTCTTCCTCCTGGTCAAGCTCCACTATCTCTCCATCTGCATCAAGCGACGATCGATAAGGCTGCAAGCCTGGATACATCGTCAACGCCTTCTCGATTGCTTTGCACGCAAACAGAACACACTGGCGCGCAAGCTCTCGAGTAACAGCCACCGATCGGACCCGAAGAACGCCGCGGTCTTGACAACAAGCCAAAGTTATACCCAGTGCGCTTTCACCTCTGACGACGCTTGCGACACACTCTGAAGTCGCGATCACTCGAGTCACATCCGGATGAAACGCACGCACAATCACTTGCTCAAACAACGCCCTCGGGACACCGAATACACCGAACTCGTATGCCCATTCGTAGTGTCCGATGTCTGTACCGATAATATTTGCTGTCTCTTGAAGATGCAACTCTGAATACACTGAGTCAGTGGGTGGTTCTGCTCGCAACTTCCAATAGGCAGGAATGATCAAGTTGGATCTCGCGTGCATTCTTCCCTTGCTTGGGTACGCAAGCCCAAATTCTTGTAAGAGTGACTTCATAGCGAGCACTCGACTCGTCTTCTCATGCATGGAGCTTCCCCTCCACATTTTGTCGTGTTCTTCATCAATCGCTGCCAGCTCCGCCCAACAAGGAAGAAGTCTTAGCAAACCGTCGTCCACTTCCCCAGACTCCCGCAGTTTCACCATCCAACTATCGCACTCGTTGTGATCTGCAATCGGAGCATATTCGTGTCGCCGTCGGTGATGTGCTGCATCTTTACCAGCTGAGGTAGTTGACGACCTCAATTCAAGAAGCTCGTGGGAAATGACTTCACGGATGAAATCAAGAACCACTTCGGGTGCTAGAACGCCTTGATGCGCGAGCGCTGGATACGAACAACTATCATCATCGTACCAGATGACGTCTCCAAGATCGTGAAGCGTTCGCATGATGACATTGATCATCGAAGCATGCTGTGACAGCGACGGGATCGCCTCCATCAGTCGCTTCCTGAACGCATACTTCGTCACGAAAACCTTTCTGAAACGATCTTGAAGAGACATATCAGGCACTCCACGGTACTTGCGGACTTCTTCCAACACAGTCGAATAACTGTCTGGCATCAGGAAACCCAACCGATGCGAAACCAACATCTTTTGTAGCTGCTTTGTTAGAGCTTTCACAGCCGTGCGATCCACGCAAGTTCCGACGGTCCAATTGGCAATTGCTATCTTCAAGTTGTGTTGAACTCGCTTGGAAAAGGTGCTCGTGAACTTGGAGCACTTTCCACGAAGAGGCACACTTGCAGCGACTTTCGCTCCCCACGACTCGGCATGAGTTTGCAGATTGAAGTACACAGATTCTTCCTGTGAAGGATCAACCCGATCCTTCTTCGTACCAACGAACGCGAATTTTGCATTGGGTACTCGGGAGAAGATCAAACGTAACCACGTGAGGATATTCGACTCGACAAACTTGGCGATTTGCTCTTCAGCCACACTCGCCCGTCCACTTGAGTCTGGCAAAAGGTTGGAGTACTCTTCGAGATCAACTACCACCAGAAACAACGTTCGTCGGGAAAAGAACACGCTGTGTGCGGAATGATACACCTCTTGACCGGCAAAGTCCCAGAATGTGACCTCATGCTGCTCGATCTTGCCACTGTCTCCCACATGCCGGAATGCATGCGAGAACAAGTCGATGCCAACAGTCCGAGTATCCAAATCCTCCAGGACTGATTCAGACCGAGTGAGTGATTTGATCAGACTTGTCTTTCCCCAAGTAGTCGGACCGACAACGCAGACTTTGTGGCGATACACGAGGCTCACTGAGGTTGTCAGCGCTGCAAGATATGCTTCCACACTAGGGGCACCACGACGAAACACTTCTTCTGGTATATCAGTCAGGTCGCGTCCTTCCAGCTTCTCTTTCATCCAGTGGTGAAGACAGACTTGGATAGCGTCGATTTGGTTTCGCCCCCGACGTTGCTGAAGGGCATCTTCTTCCATATTACCAACCTTGCAACCCGCATCGATGAGAGTTCGTGCTGTCGATAACCAGTCCGAAGTACGACCAATATCACAAGCAAGTAGCACTGCCAGCGACGACCATCCTTTCTGCGCAACAAACTCAGTGAATACCAAGTGTGACAACGACAACTCAGTCATCCCATCATACCTTATCGACTGACGTCGGCTCAAATCCACGATCAAGTAGCATCCGCACGACATCGGCACGTGCGTTATGAGATGCAACATGCAGTGCGGTTCTTCCATCCTATTTTTGTTTGTTGACAACACACCAAAGCAAACACAATTGGTGGGTGCACGGACGACGGCCACCCAACGCCATTCTTCAATGTACCTTGTCCCTCACTTCAGCATCGACTCCGCGATCAAGCAGCACGCGTACGACGTCCACGTGGCCATTTTGCGCAGCATAATGAAGCGGCGCCATCTCGAGCTGTTGGTTGACACAATATCAACATAAAAAGCATCAGCAACATCTACGAACCACGCACAGCGACAGCGCGCCAGCATCGCAGCCTCCACGATAAGTACTACCACCACCACCACCACACACTGTCCAGCGACGCACTCATGTGTGTCATGACAGCAGTGGCTGCCCGTCCGGCTAGCTCGCCAACACAAACGCTATCTCTGGCTCCAGCACATTATGACGTACTTGCTCACCCCTTCGAGCATCAACAGCTGTACCAGCAATGTTAGCTCTTCTTGTATGGTGTTGCTGCTTGGGTCCTCCAGATAGATTTGGCTCAACCCCCGATCGCGTTTCAGTGTCGCTCTGGTGATTTTCGATAATGGGAAATGGAGCACGTGGATAATGGCTCAGTGCGTCTTCAATCGTCCACGGACGTCCACGGAGCCAAGCCATATCGTCGTTGTCATCATCATCATCCTCCTCTTCCTCCTGGTCAAGCTCCACTATCTCTCCATCTGCATCAAGCGACGATCGATAAGGCTGCAAGCCTGGATACATCGTCAACGCCTTCTCGATTGCTTTGCACGCAAACAGAACACACTGGCGCGCAAGCTCTCGAGTAACAGCCACCGATCGGACCCGAAGAACGCCGCGGTCTTGACAACAAGCCAAAGTTATACCCAGTGCGCTTTCACCTCTGACGACGCTTGCGACACACTCTGAAGTCGCGATCACTCGAGTCACATCCGGATGAAACGCACGCACAATCACTTGCTCAAACAACGCCCTCGGGACACCGAATACACCGAACTCGTATGCCCATTCGTAGTGTCCGATGTCTGTACCGATAATATTTGCTGTCTCTTGAAGATGCAACTCTGAATACACTGAGTCAGTGGGTGGTTCTGCTCGCAACTTCCAATAGGCAGGAATGATCAAGTTGGATCTCGCGTGCATTCTTCCCTTGCTTGGGTACGCAAGCCCAAAGTCTTGCAAGAGTGACTTGATGGCGAGCACTCGACTCGTCTTCTCATGCATGGAGCTTCCCCTCCACATTTTGTCGTGTTCTTCATCAATCGCTGCCAGCTCCGCCCAACAAGGAAGAAGTCTTAGCAAACCGTCGTCCACTTCTCCAGACTCCCGAAGTTTCTCCATCCAAGTATCGCAGTCGATGTGGCCTGCAATCCAAGCGTATTCGTGTCGCCGTCGGTGCTGTGCTGCATCTTTACCATCTGAGGTCGTCGACGACTTCAATTCAAGAAGCTCGTGGGAAATGACTTCACGGATAAAATCAAGCACCACTTCGGGTGCTAGAATGCCTTGATGCGCGAGCGCTGGATATGAACAATTATCATCGTACCAGATGACGTCTCCAAGATCGTGAAGCGTTCGCATGATGACATCGATCATCGAAGCATGCTGTGACAGCGACGGGATCGCCTCCATCAGTCGCTTCCTGAACGCATACTTCGTCACGAAAACCTTTCTGAAACGATCTCGAAGAGACATATCAGGCACTCCACGGTGCTTGCGGACTTCTTCCAACACAGTCGAATAACTGTCTGGCATCAGGAAACCTGACCGCTGCGAAATCAAGAGCTTTTGTATATGCCGTGTGAGGTCATGCACTGCAGTATCAGCCACGCAAGCGACAGTGGAAAAACTGCGTATCGCATTCTTCAAGTTTTCATTGAGTAGCCACGAAAAGTCTCTAATAGACGTTGAGCGCTTTTCACGAAGAGGCACAGTTGCAGCGACTTTCGCACCCCACGACTCGGCATGCACTTGTAGGTCGAAGTACACAGATTCTTCCTGTGAAGGATCAACCCGATCTTTCTTCGTGCCAACGAACGCGAGTTTTGCATCAGGTACACGGCAGAAAATTAAACGTAACCACGAGAGGACATTCGACTCGACAAACTTGGCCAATCGCTCTTCAGTCACACTCGCCCGTCCACTGGAGTCTGGTAAAACCTTGAAGTACTCTTCGAGATCAACCACCACCAGAAACAACGTTCGTCGGGAAAAGAATACGCTGTGTGCAGAATGATACACCCCTTGACCGGCAAAGTCCCAGAATGTGACCTCATGCTCCTCGATCTTGCCACTGTCTCCCAAATGCCGGAATGCATGCGAGAACAAGTCGATGCCAACAGTCCTAGTATCCAATTCCTCCAAGACTGATTCAGATCGAGTGAGTGACTTGATCAGACTTGTCTTTCCCCAGGTAGTTGGACCGACAACACAGACTTTGTGGCGATATACGAGGCTCACTGAGGTTGTCAGCGCTGCAAGATATGCTTCCACACTAGGGGCACCACGACGAAACACTTCTTCTGGTATATCAGTCAGGTCGCGTCCTTCCAGCTTCTCTTTCATCCAGTGGTGAAGACAGACTTGGATAGCGTCGATTTGGTTTCGCCCCCGACGTTGCTGAAGGGCATCTTCTTCCATATTACCAACCTTGCAACCCGCATCGATGAGAGTTCGTGCTGTCGATAACCAGTCCGAAGTACGACCAATATCACAAGCAAGTAGCACTGCCAGCGACGACCATCCTTTCTGCGCAACAAACTCAGTGAATACCAAGTGTGACAACGACAACTCAGTCATCCCATCATACCTTATCGACTGACGTCGGCTCAAATCCACGATCAAGTAGCATCCGCACGACATCGGCACGTGCGTTATGAGATGCAACATGCAGTGCGGTTCTTCCATCCTATTTTTGTTTGTTGACAACACACCAAAGCAAACACAATTGGTGGGTGCACGGACGACGGCCACCCAACGCCATTCTTCAATGTACCTTGTCCCTCACTTCAGCATCGACTCCGCGATCAAGCAGCACGCGTACGACGTCCACGTGGCCATTTTGCGCAGCATAATGAAGCGGCGCCATCTCGAGCTGTTGATTCGCACGACATTGTCACGAGACATTGTCAGCAACATCCACAAACCACACACACACACTCAACAAAGGCCAGCAGCACAGAGCACAACCACAGCCACCATCACCAACATCACATTATACACGCTGCACGATTCCACCAGACAAGCGAACTAACGTCCACTCTCTCCAGCTCCACTGTGCGCCATGGCAGCAGTGTTGGTGTGGTTGCCGAATTTGCATCACCACGAATACTACTAGAACACAACGCACCCTGTCCAGCGCGATAGGATTTACACCGCGATCAAGCAGCAGGCGTACAACGTCAGCGTATCCGCCTTGAGCTGCGAGATGAAGTGGCGTGCAGAAATCCTGGTGCTCCACACAAGAAAGCCAGCACCAAAAAAATAAGAAAGCGATGTAGAACAAATGACATAATGGCAGTAAGCACCAGTCGGTATCATCTCAGCGTGGATGCCACAAGCCATGTCAGTCAAACGTGAAACAAACGCACGCACATGTTCATCTCGTGCGTTGACGTCCACTCCTTCGTCCATGAGCGACCTCACTCGCTCTACGTCTCCGTTCTTCGCTGCCTTCAGTAGTTGCTGCTGCTTCTCCGCCATCGTCTTCGCCTTGTTTCCCTCCTGATTCGATTTTTGGAATGGCATGGCACCAGAAAGACAAGGAGCCAAGATGGATCCAATCAACCGTAGACCACCTTATTACAAGCCCTCTAGAGGTCCTTCAACCTGACTCAGAATCAGCTACAGTTCGTGGCCTCCGATTGCCACATGGGTCGTGGAGGCAGGTGGCATTAGGCGCGTCGCCTCCGGCTCCGAATGTGGTCGAGGCCCCCGATGGCCTCCAAGCAAGAGCCATGAAGAAGGAGAGGCTACGGAGGCACTGTAGCTCGTCGAGGTCGGCAGCAACGGCTATAGCGCGTTCGCCGAAGCGACGATGCTGCCGCCGAGAGTAAGCAAGTTGCCGCTCGCGCGCACGACGCTCGAACGCAGGTCATGCGTCTCCCTCGTTGACGTTGCGGGAAGGCCGCAAGCGCATCTTCTCGTGGCGGTCGCTCGGAACCCTGGGCGTGTTACTTTGACAGAGAAGATATTGCGTGTCTACAAATGCATGTGTGATCTGCAGGTGCTTGGCGCCTTCGACTCCCGCGACGGCCTCCACACGCCGCGTGCCAGCGGCCACGGATCCCTCGCTCACGACCACGAATATGAACACAGCGGACGCGTCGGCGACGTGCGTGCCGCCGTAGAACTCACTCGAGAGGCTCGCGCGGTCGTCTCCTCCGATGCGCACTACGTCGTCATTCTTCTCGCCAAAGTTGCGGATCGCGCCGCTGGCATCGCCGCCCAGCAGCTCGCGGTTTTCGAAGGCGAGTCGCTGTAGCGCCATCTCGTTCACGAGCGCTTCGACCTACGCGAGCTCCTCGGGCGACGGCGCGCCAAAGGGCGCAAAGTTGAAGCGCAAGCCGTCACTGGCTCGCTGGCGACCAGCCAACCGCACTGCGTCACGTGGTCGCGGAGCACGCGCTTGAGCGCAGCCTGCAGCAGGTGCGTCGCCGAGTGGTGCGTCGGACAACCCGCGAGGAACTGCTCGTCGGCCATCGCCGCGACGTGGCTCGCTCGTCGCACGCGCGCGACGGCGTTCTCGCCGCAGCAGCGACGCGCCGCCATCATCTTCGGGAAGCGCGACGTCGACGTGGCCGCGGTCGCCGAGCTGACCGCCGCCTTCTCCTTCGACGGACACGGATCAAGCGTGAGCCAGCACGTGTTCTGCTTCTACGTCTTCGTCTTCGTTTTATCCTGCTTGCGTGGTGTAGCGTCGATCCACGCGCTCAGCACACGCGCCTTCTCCACACGCAGCGTGTTGTATCCGACAAACGAGTTGACCGGCGACGGTCCCGAGCTCAAGCCCAAGCCCACGGGTTCTCCGCTTCCGCTTCCGCTCGACGCCATCGTGTTCGCACTGCTGAACGCGCTTCTTGGTGTCGTCAACAAACTGCTGGAAGCCGAGCGCGTGTGCGCACGCGCCGCACTCGCTGCGTCCGTGCGCGAAAATGTCGTCGGTGATCACGCCAAAGCCGTTCGTACACAGCGTGTCAAACACATGCGCGAAACGCCGCGCAGCGACGTCTTGCGCGACGGAAAGTAGGAGCAGTCGTAGAGCCACTGGTCGCGCGTGTTGAGGAACCTGCCCTCGCGGAAGCGCCACTTTTGCTCAATCGCTGGGACGCCGGTCGCTGCGCGCTCGGGGATCTTGGCGACAGACGGATGCGGTGCATGTGCTGCGGTTGACAGCTGATCCGAGTGAAGCCCCATGGTGTCGAGAGGCTGAGAGAGGACGGTGGCTCTGCTGCCGCCGTCTCGTCCTTAGCGTCGCCTGCTGCGACCACGTCCACCGCCTTGGTAGACGCCTTCGCCGACGCCTCGACGGACGCCTCCATAGGCGCTTTGATGGATGCCTCTGTAGCGTTGCCATGATCTCCCACGATGCAACGCTGCGACCTGAACTGCCATCCATCTTGTCTCTGTGAGGTTTGGACGTGCCCTGTATGATGCACCATCGTGTGACTCTCTGTGATCAGTGATGGTGGATGCTGTTGCTGCTACTTCTGCCACTTCAATGATGTCACAGTTTTGAGTACAGTCCTGACTCCCAAAATGGCGTGCACATTCCGCCTATAACCTTGTAAAGTTTATACTTTGAACCCAAGCACTTCGTTTCGTGGAATCACACCGAACAATCATCTTTGGATAATGAACATGGGCAATACACGATTAGGAGGGATGACTTGGATTTCCAAATCATCGTCCATCCTGGTGGGAATCTCGGTAAGTGACGAGATGGACATGTTCAAGCGGGCCGAAGACTATGCGGCGCCCAATCTGCTCAAAGCTATGAAGTACAGCGCCAATCTACTCAAAGCTATGAAGTACAGTGCCGAGGTGGTAAAGGGAACTCGCCAGGAAACGGTGCGAAATTGCTGGTTGCACTTGCGGCTTGTCACCAACAATGATGTCGGCGACCTCATCAGCTGAGCGGTACTAACATAAATCAATGTCCTCGTGGAATCTACTAAGTCAGATGTCTTCGTCTTGTTTTGATTGACCTGACATCCTCTATGCCATATGGTTGCGCCATTTTGGGAGTCAGGACTGTATTGAACTTGCGAGGTCAGTTTTTTTGTACTCACTGAGTGTGAAGTTGTGTGGACTACATATATTTAGAGTCACAGTGGTATGCGTTCTGAAAGGTGTTTTCTGATATCGTCTGATTCGCGTTACTTAGTTTGACATGTGATCTTAAGTAGACTTACAGTGATTTGTCCCAATAAGCAAGGGGTGTATCCTCTATCACCTGCTATAATTTATCTGGCGCTAGCGCCTTCTCTCCATATGTACTTGTTTCATCCGATAAACCTCTGACAACTGAATAGTTGAACCCCTTGCTTATTGGGACAAATCACTGTATGTCCTTTAAGAGGTATGCAGGTTGTGTTAACCTGCGTTTTGGTCCGTGACGCTGAGTACGGTTACCTTTTGGTTACACAGGCGCATCAGGTTTACGAGGATGTTGATCAGGGGGTGCTACAGGGTCGGGTACCCCGACCATTGGACTCCAAGTTGCAGTGGGGAGGAGACGGATGCTGGACGCTCTGCACACGTTCATAAAGACAACACACCAACCAGCTCTTCGTCCATTCTTCAGTCGCCTGTTCTCGCGTCTCCGCGTCGCTTGCAGTGTATCGGAGACGCGATTCCTCTAGTGGTTGATTGATCACAATCAGTAACGTGTTGGGGGCAGAGCTCATGGTGCATGACGTTGTCCTGGTGTTTCGCATCTACAGATGAGCATGGCACACAATATGCAGGATAATCATCATCATCATCATGCGATTGATGTCTTTATCAGAGACCGTGACACACATATCGAGTCATACGACGCCATCACGAGAGACCCACGAGTCCCTATGGACTGTCACGATTGTTCGTCCGCCAGCTCTCCGCCGTCGAGCTGCTGCGTCCAGTCGAACGCGTTCCAATGCTTCAGAAACGTCAGCACATCGCGCTTCTCGTCGTCAAACGACCACTTGGTGTCGCGCCGTCCATACTTGGGAGGGTCAACGCCCAGCATTCCAGCGACCACATTCACGCCAAAGTCGCGCGGGAAGCGCTCCTCGTCCTCGATCACATGCGCGTATCCACCACCACCACCACTGCGACCCGATTTGTCCGTCGTGGCTGGCCACTCGATGTGGAAGTACGCGAACTGAGGCGGCACGTGACGCTTGAGACCTCCGTCCGTCGTGTCGATGATCTTCTTGTGCGTCGACCACTCTTCGTCCGCCTGCATAAGCTCCTGCTTGAAGTACAGCGGCGTGTCCATCGCGACATCCTTGGGCACTGGGATGCACTCCATGATGGTGTGGCGCTGGCGATGCGGCGCGCTGGTCTGCTCGATAAACACCATGCTCATTCCAAACTCGGCCTCGCACATTTTGGTCAACGCGCGTTGGAAGTGCTGCATCTCTTCCCACACCTGCTCGTTCGCCTGGTTGAAGGACGCCGTGTGTTCTACGGGAGCGATGATGCAGTGCGCGAGGTGAAGCTTCGGTTTGTTCGGTACGCTCAGGTACGTGTACTCGCCAAGCGACAGCATCAGATGCTTCTTGAACGCCGGGCTCTGCATACAAGTCATGCACTTGTGCGTACGGTCTTCCCACTTCTTGTTGGCGCTCACGAACCGCTGGCGCTCGCGCTCACTCGCTGCTCGCTTCGTCAGCCGCTCCTCCGATCGCTCATACATCTTGGTGTCGAGTTGGTCTTCCTCGTCGAAGCCGCTTGACAGGTTTCTTGCGTTTGGCTCGCTGCCTTGGTACCGCGTGCCGAGCCGAAGAATGTTGCGTGCGTAAATCGCATCCATGTTGCCCTCGTCGACATGCGCGTGAGCCATTCGCTCCTTTCGCACCAGCTCGGTGAGGGAAGAACCGTCGTCTTTACTGGGATCCGTGCGAGCTTTCTTGCCTTTACGCGATCCGTACCGAAGATCTTCCCGCTCCAACGGCGGAAGCGCACTGCTTATCGCCTCGTCGTGTGGCACGGTCGCCGTTTGTTTTGCTTCTTCTCGTCTCGCCTCCAACTCGTTCAGCTGGTGCTTGAGCTTGTGGAACAACTCCATGTTGCCCATCATCTGCGCTCGAAGCGCTTTCGCGGCAAGCTTGTTGAGATCGATGTCGTCCTGTGCGACTGAAGCCGACGACGATTTCTCCGGTTGCTGTTCGTCCCTCTTCACCGTTGTGGGCTGGCTCTTCTCTGCCTGAGGCTTGTTGGAGCTGTACAGAAATGCTCGACGGCGTTCAATTTCTTCGCGTTCCCTGTCTGTCAACTCGCTCACAGGAGCTTTCGTTTCTGGCTGTCGCTTGGTCTCATTGGAGTCCTCAGTCTTGGCTTCCCCACGTGTATCCACTCTCTCCACCAGCGGAGTTGACGGTCGCTTGCGCTCGCGCGATCTAGAGCGACGTCGACCTCTGTCGCGACTGCGACTACGGCTCCGTTGTCTCGACGACTCCCGATCGTAGTCACGTCTTGAGCGTGTCGACCGATCTCGGCTGCGGCTGCGTCCCCTCGATCTCGTGTCCCGCGCTCCCCTCGTGTCACTCGAGCGACTGAATCTTGCACCCGGAGCGTCTTCAAAGTCCGGCAGCTTTGAGTAATCAATCGGTGCATCATCGTCGTCATCATTGTCGTCATCATCGTCACCGCCTTTGCGTCCTGAGCGATTGTTTCTTGACGACGTGTCGTCTCCCATTACTCTCGCCACAGCGCTTTGAACGCGTGATGCGCACTTGGCAAGGAGCGTTTTGTCCGACGCATCCCGACCGATTTCAAGACGTCGACGCTCACGGGGGCGTCCGCGACCCGCGTCTTCATCGGGTGAACGACTTTTGGGCTGGTGAAGATGCGCTTTCGGGTGAGCCGAGCCCCGTGCACTTTCCTTCAGCACATCCAGCGACCCGAAGCGCTCCATGACGATATCTTCTAGTGGTCGACCAGTCTCTCGAGCCTTGTCCTTGGCTCGTTGCAGCATCTTGGCTCGCCAGCTCGCGCCCCCATCGCCGTACACAGGCATGCTATCATCGTTTTTCTCGTCATCGTCTGCAGGGCGACTGTCAGGCTTCTTCGGGTCGTAGTATCCATACAACATCCCCGTCACTGGCTCGCGCAAGCCTGCGTCAATCTCATCCTGGATCTTCTTGGCTTTGGCCTCCTCTGCCAGCTCTGACGCCGTCTTCTGAACGATCTCTGGTTCGGCTTCGCGGGGCTCGAAGGACTGAGTACACGCCAGACAAAGTCAGACAAAAACTGGAGCAATCTTTTCACGTCAGTTGACGTACCATCGTCATCCATTCGTCACGTGGAAGCGCTGCGCTCGACGATCTTTCCGCTGCTGCCGCACGCTCGTCCCCAGATGCGTCCGACGCCGCTGACGACGAGGAGGAAGCAGACGATTCAGTGCTGTATCGTCGCCGTCTGGACTTGCTCTGCTTCTTCTCATGGCGGCGACGCTTGCGCTTGTGCTGGCGACCGCTGGAGTCGCTGTCGCCCTCGCTCTCACTCTCGCTGTCGCTGCTGCCCGTGGCCATGCGCCGCGACCGCTTGCTCTTCGCCTTCTTCTTCGCCTTCTTCTCCTTCTTCAGGCGCTTGAGCTCGCGCTCGATGTCGCGTCGAGTGTCGTCGTTTCCGTCGCGCTCGCCGTCGCCCCCGAGGCGTCTCGCCAACGTTGGATTCACCCAATCCTAAACAAAACAAGAAATCCAACAGTTGGTGATCCACCAAACTACATGCTTCCTCGGTTGAAAACGTACGGGCTCATGGCGGGGGCGTCCGCGCGAAGAGTGATCAGACGACGAGCGCTTGTTGGTAGAGCTGCTCGCCTTCGAGGCGCCCTTGCGTGCGCCCGCGGGCAGAAACTGAATCCCCGACAACAGGCCACTCATTCTGCTCCCGTTCCGCAAGGATCACACAGGCGAGAGAGACACAACAACAACGAGAAAACAACGGAATCAGATATTGGAATCAGATTCAGTGTCTTGGGTGTATGAGTCTGAGGGCATGTACTGCTGCTCTCTTCCGATGGTCTCGTTTATCTCTGCTGTTGTTGTTGCTCCTTGATCCAAGCCTCGATCTTGGCTTTCAGCTCCGTGTTTGGAACGAGATCTTGCACTGTAAGTGGTGCTCTCGTGAATGGATCACTTTGGTCGTTGAGAAGGTGCTGCGTGATGCAAGGGCGGTCCATGGTCTTGCCACTCGTGGGAAGAAGCACCGGGTCCTTCATCAATGTGAAGACCAGCGGATCCAAAAACTCTTCGGGGATATCGCCGAGAGTTTCCTCCAGGTTGACAAGTTCCTTGGACGCAGCTTCAACACGATCGACGAATGCTTCAAACCGATCAATGTCCTCCGTTGATACAAGCTGCGTGCGGCGCAAAATCGTCACGCACTTGCGGAACACCAAACTGTCGTAGTATCCGTTGGATGCCACCGCACGCTGAACACTCTCATACGACGCGAAGTGAAGCAACGTCTCGACAATCTCGCGCAGCATTTCCTTCGGTCGAAATTTGTACTGCTCGGGGTTGTTCACCTTGAGCTCCACACCTCGCGGGCCAGCGAGCTTCACGAGCACGCTACTGAGCATGCTGACCAGGCGCTCCTCCAACTCGGGCATCTTGACAAACGGTTCTTGGATTTCCGACGTCAGATATGACATCATGTGAATCGTCTCGTTCGCCAACTGAAGACTTGAGGTCACGGTGCGCTCCTTCTCTGACAACAAACTCTGTTTTTGCTCGCGGACAGACTCATCTAGGGCCATCCAACGTGCGACGTCTTGCATTTCCTCTTGCAGAGTCTTAATTTCCGGTAGTCCGATCAGAGCATCGGTAACGAGACCGTTAATGTGATTCATCAAACCGTGCGCAAACTTGACGAAGTTCTCTCGGTCCGTGGAAATCTTGACGAATGCTGGCTTATGAGACGGAATCTTCCACAGATACTTCAAGAGGCACGCAATGTTGTACCGATGCTCGAGCTTTTCATAGAACCCCGTTTGCTCGACATCGCCGTAGAGAGCGAGGAGACAAGGGGCAAGATGAGCTTGAGCAGTCACGTCGGTGGTCAGAAGGTGAACACCAAATGGGGCTCCTGCAGTCTGCTGGGCATCGGTTTCTTCTGGCGGAAGGAAAATGTAGAACAGCAATTCTCCCATCTTGGCACGCAAGTGCGGACTCCGAACATACGCGGGTGATGACAAAAAGATCAAGATCATTCGCAGCAGATCGTCCAGCTGGAAAGCATTCAGAGCCTTCGGTTGTACACGAGCGACAAAGATCAAAATCGAACACACGTCTTCCACGAGATGCTCTGGAATATACTTGAGCGGATGCGACGGCCCAAGGCTCGCAGGGTCTGGTAGTGGCAGTTGGAGATCGGCCGCGTTGTTCAAGCACATAGAGTTAATCACCGAGCTCGACAACAGCGCAAACCGGATCATCTCGTGAAGTAGATCTGGGTGCAAAATCTCGGCGTCCATGATAAACTTCGCTGCAACCAGCGAGTCAAAATGCGCTCGCATCCGCGGGTCCGCGTTGTCGTTCATTCGGCTCTGGAAAAACGACAACTGACGAAGCAGTCGCATGTACTGACCGATCATAGCCACAGGACCGAGATGAATCGAACGAACTGTGAGAAAGTAACAACGCGTAATAAAGTTGAAGCTTGAAACACTTCCGTCTTGGCGATCATCTGTGCTGTCGCCAGCGGTCCGTTCTGCTTGACCGAGTAATCTGGTCACATCATACGGAAAGACATCGCTTTTGATCGTGACGAACGTCGCGTTGATCAAATTCGACTTCTTCGACTCGGGTGGCATGAATGGACCGCACAACTTGAGCATTATCATCGCGAGATTCAGCATCATTCCCGACGATGATGTAATGAGGGCATTTGGATTCTCCTTTGCCCTCTCAGCATTCACTGCAAGGGCTTGTTCCAGCCAAGACAGGACTTGTTCTCGCGCTTGACCACCTGCTTTAAGAAGGAGTTTGACGACTTCTGCTCCGCCATTTTGAACAGTCGAGAGCTTGTTGCGAATCGCTGTAATCGAGTTGTCGACATCGACCTTTGTGCGCTTCGTCACGTTCGTGAACATCTGCTGAATTGCTGGATCCTGGTCAGTACTGAACCGAAGAAGAAGTCCAAGCGCAGTCGCATCTTGAAGGCGGCGACCAGTAAATGGAGCCCCAGGCATGAGGAGAAATCCAGGCATTGACGTGAACACACCAGCAAGAATCTTGATCCGGCAAAGCACAGTGATCAAGTGCATGTTGTTGTAGAAGCCCGACATGAGGCTGGGAGGATTGATCATGAATAGCTCGGACAGCAGCTTCTGAAAGACTGGACCAAAGACTTGAAAAACCAACGCGGCGGCTCCGCTTTGCTCCAGTCCGACTGCGAGGGCTTCGAGGTACTCGGGTGTAAGCGCATGCGCTTGCGTTCGAACAATCTTCTCCAGCGCATCCGAGTTTAGCGATCCAATCTCAAACGGGAACATGTCGGGCTCAGTGAGGCAAGTGACACTATAGTTGATGCACATCTCCCGCAGCGACACGATACACTTCTCTGCGCTTTGTTTCTCGGTCTCAGGCAGTCGAAGATACGAGGATTGCAACGCTTGCAGCTCATCGCGACAGCGGTAGAAGCACTGCTCCAGATACTGCAGCGTGGCGACTGGCTGAGAGGTTCCAGTGAGATCCATGGGGTTCATAACGACGCGGGCATAGAGAACCTCGCTGTAATTGTCGATGGTTAGCTCACTCGTGTCCTCGATGCTCTCATCTGGCGATGGCATCAAGAGGTACTTGTCGTTGGCCGCTGCGACGACCGGAGACAACGTGAGCTGAAGCAGTCGCTGCAGCATGTCATTCACGTACGAGCGCGGAGTGCTGCCTCCCGACTTCTTCTTCTGCACAGGCTTCGGTTTCTCTGGCGCAGGTGTGATCACAGGCACTGGCGCAGGCGCTGGTGCTGCCTTGACCACCTTCTCTTGCTCTTGCTTTGGCACCTCCTTCATCTCCACGTCTCCATCGTCTCGTGCTGCAGCAGAGGACGCCGCGTTGGCGACCTCAGTCTGTTGGTTTTGCTGTTGTTGCAGTTCCAACTGTCGCAGTCGCTCGAGGCGCTTGCGTCGGATCTCGTCGGCGCTGGGCACAACCGCCGGTGCCTCGGACTCCTTCTTCTCCTCGTTGTCGCCGTTGTCGCCGTCTCCGCCACGGAGCCACGAGCTCACCCACCCCGACATCTTCGACTCTTCCGCTTGCTCTTCTTCCTCGTCTTCCTGCGGTGGTTCGTTGGCGCTTTGTTGGAAGTTCCTCGTTGGATCGGTTGAACCACCACAATAGAAGGCGCGTCACTGCAATCTCAGAACAGTGACATCCAGTGCTGCCACAGAAGTGGTTGATGACGATGCTGAAGATGACGATGATGTGTGGCGTCCGTGGCGTCGCGAGCGTCAGGCACGCAGCAATGCACAGTGCGCGATGGTATACTTCATCAATATCGCGTAACAGCAGCCTCTTGGTTCGCTCGCAAGAGGAGATGGAGGCTCTTGGCGCGAGAATCGCAAGAGGACGTCGTCCTGGAGACGTGTTGTTTTTGAAGGGGTACGTATGGTGTGGCGTCGACCACGAGCGACTAGAACGCAAGCTCTGAACTTCATTGCGCTGTTAGCGATCTCGGGTGCGGGAAGACGTGCTTCGCACGTGGGTTCATCCGTGCGATCACTGGAGATAACCAACTCCACGTCACGTCGCCAACGTATTTGCTCGTTAACACGTACGAGCTCGAGCAACATGACAGGTTCGTTGGCTAGAGCTCCTCGTCAGTCGGATCTTGATGTCACGACTGTGTCTAGTTCCAGCACGATCCACCACATCGATTTGTACCGCCTCGATACTGTCACCGACGTCGACGTCGCTGCTCTTGGGCTCGCAGACGCCTTCACCAGCAGTACGCTGCCTCGTGATTTTTATGGTCCAATCGGATTCCTAAACACGTTCTGTGATGTGGATATGCACAGGTATCGCGCTAGTCGAGTGGCCGCAGCGCCTCGTGAAGTCAAGTGTTCCATCAAATCGCCTCGAAGTCCACATTGAGTACGATGCTGACGATTCGACCCAGCGCCAAGTGAAGTTCAGTCCATTTGGCGAGCGATGGAGCGACTTCTCCGAGCTCCATCCATAGTAAAATAAAACTGTGATGGAATACATTCATGCCAATGATCGCTCAAACTGTCGTCGTCGGTCGACTAATCGATACGTGCGAGAGCGAACGCAACAGGTTTTGGATCTCATCTGGGCTTGCCTTCTTCGACGCCAACTCACTTGCTTTCCCGATCTCAGCCGCGACAAACTCATTCAACTGACGACGAGTAACCCCGGATCTGGTGGAGCAAGTAGACATGATTGATGTTGTCGTCATGAACGACCGCTCAGTCGAGCATCCATCGGACATATCGTCGGCAACATCATCATCAGGAAGAATTGGCACTGTTTCGTGCTCCCGCAAGAACTCAAGCTCTTCATCAATCTGCCGGAGGCGTTGCTTGCGGAGCCGCTCTCGCTTGGTCTCTTGGATGACATTAACGGCCTTTTCCCCGGACACTTTTTCAGTGTCGGTTTCTTCTTCTTCGGCTGAGGGTACCAGCGCCGACTGATACACCCCACGCTTCTCTGCAATTAGTCTTTCAATCTCCTCTCTTTCATTGTCATCGAGAGCAAAAAGAGGTGTGTCGTGGAGTGCACCGACTGGAATAGAGGGGCTACAGGAGTCAGCATCGCGCATTAGATCACGCAGACGCTCCTCTTCTTCACGAGTGAGCTTTGCGTTTGGACCATTTTCCACCACCCTCTTGTTTCGCTCAATGAAGTTCTTGACGCCAGGACACGGCAGTATTGGAGCGGTTGGCCCATCTGCTCTACTGGAAGCATTATTGGAAAGTAGTCGTGTGCGATTCTTTGTGTGGAGTTCGTGTTGCTCGTTGGATTGAGCCTTTTTTGTCTTGGTGGACGCGTAAAGGTTCTTGCCAAGCTTCTCTTCCAAGATTGCGTCAAGCTGACGAATTCGCGCCATCTTGATCGCAATCTTCGCACTCAAGGCACTTTCTCCGTCAGCGTCATCATCCGCCTCATCGAGTCGACCCTACATGCACAGAGTTAGGCGAAGCTTGAACACTCTCATGGACTGAATATGAACTCACAAATGCTTGCTGTTTCGCGAGACCGTTTTGGATGAGAACACGAGACCACGATTTTTGTCGGTCACTGCTGCTAAGCGTATGTGATGGCTGATTTGGTTGGCTCAGATCCTCTTCGCGTACGTCCCGCTCAGTCATTAAGCAGAGGATTTGCTTGTAGTTGCGAGGAAACTCTATCAGCCGCTCTCCGTCTTCATCTTGCCTCGCTGATAGTGATCCAACATAGGCCTCTAGGTCGTGTCGGATTTGTTCTCTGCGAAGTTCCTCCGCTTCAATTCTTCGTCTGCCCTCGAGAAGCTCTTGGAAGCTACGTTCCAAATCTTCTTCGGGATCTTTATCGATGAAGTCGTCGGATGTCTCTGGGCACAACTCCAACGGTTGCAGCTGGGGCGTCGAAGCCGTCCGTACAGTCTCTCCATCCTCGGTCTCATTGATGATGTCGAAGGCATTGTCACCACTTTCGGCGTACACTAGATCGTTAACAACTGGACCAGCTGCAGGTTCTGACTCATCGAAATCACGTGCTGTCGCAGCTTCCGCTTCATCAGCACGCTGTGTTGTTTCGTTACATGCTGAGTTGGACTCGTCAGCATTAGCAAGTTGCCTCTGATCGTCGCTCTCTGGCTCCAGCGAATCAGTTGATTCGACACTTGCTGGTGCCGCTGAACAATTAATGTTTTCACATCTTTGGTCTTGCTGAATAATTGTCGCTTCGTCATATGTCTCGTTCAGTTCAGGATGTTGGCTGCTGTCCACCACCACATCTTCGGCGACACTAACTCCATCGGTAGTGGATTCATCAGCAGCTGCATGCTTCTGTGACTCTTTCGCCGGGCTCTCACGACGAATCCGTTGTCCGTCGCAATTAGTCATCACATCAGATTTTCGTGGAGGAGAGTCGGGTAAGTGCGTCATGAACACCTCCTGACGAGGCAACACTGAAGTGGCTTGTGCCGATCCGACGCCCAACACGAAGCGTTGCGTGCGAGCTTTCTACCACGACAAAGAAATGTATTCGTCAGTCGCTCGGGTTCCCGTCCACTGGAATGCGACGTGGGCACGAACTGGTGTTGTTCTTGGTCGCCGGGGCATATCTTGGCGCCATTCCCCGTCTACATTGTCTCGGACTCCGTGATCGTCCTGCAGTGCTCGGATTGTCGGCACGTCAACTGAGCGACTTGCCGCTGACAAGCGCCCTTCCGACCGTGGGCGACGTTGCATCATTGTGGCGCCGACAGAGATGTGACGGTAACTCGCTCATCGAGGCGGAACCGCCCATCGCTGGGCAGATCGATGCCCAAATATAGCTTGTATTCCCGTCGCCATCTCAGCCAAAGCGACGCATGCAGTGAGCCATTTTGTCGAAGGGGGAGAGTCGGTTCCGGTGGCTGTTGCAAGTTGCGTGTCGATCACTGGAACGACGTGAGTCGGCGGTTTTCCATGGAACGAATTCCGACTCCGTCGGCTCGCTGGGTGATGATGACGGTGCTTGGTTTTCTGGCTGCGTTGAGCACCGCGGTAGCGACTTTCCATGACCAGAACTCCAGTCGAGAAATCTCGAAAGAGCATGAAGACTTTAGCCGCGATGTTTGGTCACCAGGGCCGTGAACTCTGGTGTACTACTCGACAAGCACTACGCTGTACTGTTGGTTGCCACCGAAACGCCGTCATGCATGTGTCTCGCATCAATTCTGCTGCACACCCCACCCCATCACGGCGGCCGCGATGACGGTCGAAAAAAGAGACGAAAACAGCGCCAAGGCGATCGGCAGCTTGCTGACCACAATCTCAGACGACGGCGGACCAAACAATCTGCATGCTGGTGCCAGCAGCGGGGTGGTCGCCTGCGCCACAGGCTGCGGAATGACGGAGACAGCGAGCGATTACGTCAGTGACATGTTGGCGAGGAGAGCGAATCCGGCCGTTGAACCCAGCGATATCCTCTATTGATTTATTCCCCGCTTTCATGGTTGGATTCGACTTTCCAAATTTTGGTTATTTTAACCATGTGCTGAACCTCTGATAATTGATTTCGGGCGGCACGGAAATCGGCGGCAAACTATGGAAGATCTTCGATGGAAACTCCGCTGCGAAGGCCAGACGACGCATTGTCACCAGGCGATGTCAGTCGCCGACGGTCGGTTAGAAGCCGCGCGCACGCGACGAAGAAGCCGCGCGCAACGAGATCCATTCGGTTCTAGTCGCCTTTTGGCAGTGCGGCGCCCCACCACTCCAGAACCACAGCTGAAGCACTGTGGCGACCGACGCCGGCTTTCTCTCTTCACTCTCTCTCTCTTTCTGGCGTGGGCGCCACCATCGAGTCAAAGCTGCCCCCAGGTGGCCGACACTCATCTAGATCGCGGTGGATTTCGTCGTGGGACATCGTCTTCTTCTCCCTCTCGCTCTGTCTCCCTTAATCCCCGCGTCGTCAGCCTCCGACCCACCAGCACTTTGCATTATTTCGCAGTTTCTGTACGACGCTACTCAGAAAAACTCGTGGTGAAGCTCGTCGCCATTGCCGCGGGACGATAAAGGCTTGAAGATGCCGCCCAAGGAGAAGAAGCCCATGATGAACTTGAAGAAGTTCTTCAAGTCAATCACAAAGACGAACGGGTCTGGAAGTGGAGGCAGCGGTAGCCATGGTGCAGGAGGAACATCTCCGCGTGCTGTACTACCATCAAGCGATAACCAGTTTTCGCTCGCGCACGACAACGCAATGTATATCGCATCTTTCAAAAGCGGAGGCAGCAATGCGGCATCAAGTGGTGGGACCTCTTCATCGCTATTCACGCAGCGATCGCCTCCCAAGGTTAGCTACCTCGGAACTGCTGTCCCTGTCGATGGGTCTGGGATCTTGATGGATGGCAGTGCTCCGTCACCTCCAAAACCTTCGGCCAGCGAAGTAAGCAACATTCGTTGGGGACTCGTGCTTTCGAGAATACCGAAGCTTGTTTCCGAGTTTACGAGCACCTCCGGGACATCAGGGTCCAGTAGCGGCTCCCCGTCTGGCAGTCCGACCGCGACCGTCAAACGCAGTTCAGAAGAAAACACGACAGACATGCTCGCATTGCTCGATTTGCTGAAGCAGATGGCCGCGCGCGAGTATCAAGGGCAGATTATTCATTTCTACACAGGCAATCAGTCGCATGCGCCGGGTGGTGTGGCCCCAAGCTCGTCCACGACTGACATCCTTTCAACGTGGGAGCAGCGCAAGGTCTTTAAACAATGCAGACGATCGCTGTTGCTCTGCTGGAAGTTCATCATCGCGCAGTTGAATGACGAGCGAACGCAAAAGGTGCTCAGCGCAGAGACCCGTGAAACATATTATCAGATACTTGGTCTCATCGCAGAGAGAGTCGAGTTCAACCTCCTCCAGGATCCAAAAGATATGAGCAAAAACGGTGGGGCGACGAGCTCCAACACAAGTGGGCGAGGGATAACGAGCAAGGCACGCAGCTCGAGTCAGTCTGGAACTCAAGGTGGTTACTCGCTTTTGTCGCCATCATCTACGATATCTTCAGCGAACACTTTCGACCCAACAAGCCATGAAGGAAACCAAAGCAGCAACGATGACGGGTCTGGTGGTGATGGAGAAAGGGACATATACTTGTATCGGTGCCTACTTGTTGCAACGTTCAAGCATGTGATCGAGAGTATCGACGCCGCGAACATGAAGAAGCGACCATTCATTTCATTCTCGGAGTCTCAATTCTTCGCAAAAGTCCTCGCTATTTGCTTTTTTCGTATCCCAGTCGTACAACGAATGATCTTGGATGGTGTGTTCGAAGCCTATCGTGGCAAAAGATGGGTGAAAACTGGTCCAGGGAACTCAAACGGCTCTGGTACTGGAACACCTCGATCAGCTATGAGTCCGAGCCATGCTCAGGCAGCCCTCCAAGCGCGACTTAATCGTCGTCGATCATCTTCGAAGCCGTGGAATGGAATGACGTTTACCTCAACCCTTGGTCGCTGGACAGAGTTTGAGGGTCAGCTTCTGGGTGAAGACGATGCCAGCAGTGACGCTGGCGATGAGGAGAAAGGTGAAGCTGCCGAAAAGTTATCCGAGTCGTCTTCGGAAGCCGGTGATACAACCAACAGCAACAATCCGTTCGCGCCACCGAGCAAGAGTGCAGTGGAAAAGTACAAACGTATGAATCCGACTTTGTTTCGCTGGACAAGATATACTCCGTACCTTGGACCGTACGCTGATTGCGACGTATTTCGAACTCATGACTCTGCTCAGGCCGGTTGGCTCATCAAGTTGACTCATGACGGCGAGTTCTTCGCATCGTTTATGGCGGCATATTGTGGTCACGCAGAGCTTGTGTCAAATGGCGAGCCGCTCTGGGCATGTCTTCCAGGATACTCCCTGCTGATCCGATTGTCGCTTCTTTTGGTCAAGGAAGCCGCATGGCAGAAGTGGTTTATGCTCCGCGATGCCAGCGAGAACACGGCCCCTCGGAGCGCACCTGTTGGTCAGAACCAAGATCAAGGAGATGGAACGTACTTTGACCTTAAGAGTATTCGTGCTGTCAAGACTGTGCTCGACAACGTGATTTACTTGTTGAGAAATCGCGATGTTTTGGAAAGTTGCGTCCTCGCAATGTTTGAGTGTACCAACGTTTTGAACTCGAAGAGTGTCGGTGCCTGTTTGAGCCGCTTCGAGGAATGGTTTGCTGCTGCCGCGATTCCAATGTCCAACCTGGTTGGAAACCTCAGTTGCTCAACTCCAGAAGCTGCGGAGTCGGCTCATGATGGGATTGTTTATCGTCTTCCACCGAACTTCCAAGGTTATGCTCTATCCACTGGGATTCGAATCATGCTGTGCAGCGAGAGTTTCGAGATTCTCAACAGAGCGCTGCTGTTTCTTTACAACCGAATGGATTACTTCGACGGTGAGCTTCGCCAAAATGTGCTGAAGGCGGTTGTGCAGCGACACATGTTTCTTTTCTTGCATTGGAACGAAGACGTCCGAGCGAACTATCATCACTTGCTTATTTACAAGATCGTGCGAGTGAACCGCTTTCTCCTGGACTCTCCGATCGACCAACTGTTGATCGGTCGACTCGCTATGATTCCAATTGACATGGGAAGTAAATCAGGTGATAATGGCCCATCAGCAATTGGATTCGATGATTCAGACGGTCCGTATGATGAAGCTGGCCCCCGACCCGTCTTGAGTGCAGCGGAGTTCAACACTCTACGATTGGAACAAGCATTGTGGCGCGCATTCGACGCATGCTTAGCAGCTATTTGTGTCCAGGAGCGCAAGCATGCGAGGGAAGGAAATCGAAAGTATCAGGCCGAGCTGCAGGCAGCACGGTGTCGAGCCATTGCTTTTCAGCACCTCACTCGAAAGACAGTTGGTGATGATGATAGCGAGTCCAACATGCTGAACGAGGGTCTACCCGGTGGAAAGCCATCGCATGAGCTCGACCTGCTTAACGATGAGCTTCGTCGTGAACCACCGTACTATCTGCGCTATTTGCCAGCTGAAGAAGTTTCGAGTCTCGATGAATTGCGCCGGCTCGCTCAGACGATGAAATATCCTGCAGATCTCCAAATCTACGCCGCCAGTTCGCTTCGTCACTACTCGGATTTGCTCAAGCAGTACTTCAAAGAGCTTCGTCAAAACGGTGTCGTTGAAGCTCCTCCCCTGGGATTCTGCTAGAAGCACCAAGAACCTGTTGATGAATCGTATCAACTGCATTGGGTATGCTCGAGAGCGTGAATGTTGTGAGCTCTTCGTGTGTATGTGAGTAGTAGTGTGCGTGTATGATCGTCGAGCGACACACCCCGTGCAGGACATGGACCTCAGACAACTGTTCTAATGAAATCAGGCCAAGCCTTGATTTGCCGAGCTTTGATTCAGACTATCGTCACCTCCGTCACACGGTTCTTTTTTGCGATCGTCTCCACGACAGTATCAACTCCCAGCACTGCCGCATTGACTCCAAGAAATGCAACGTTGAGCGATGCCCGCCATTTCTTCATGGCGTCACCACCATTGTAGTGCGGGCAATGGCGTTCGAGCACGTCGTGCGGCACGCTGGCGATGCAGGGCACCTGGTAGACAGCGAGCGCGAGTCGTTGCAATTGCGGCCATTGTCGACCGTCAGTGAGCCAGTACTGCGCAGCAGACTTCTTGCGGTTCTCCAGCATCTTGAACGAGAAGGCCCTGGTCTCAGCTACAGTGTCACCACTGCTTGGTTTATCACTTGCCGCGGTTTGCAACGCGTCGACTGCAATCTGGAATGCTGTAAGCTGCATGTAGAGCTCCTCTTTGGAGCCACCAGAGAGCGTATGAGACGACAGCAGCAGATGCTCCGCCACGAGATTATCCGCTTGATCAAGCATCGCGGCGGCGTGCACAGGATCCAGATAATGCGCAACCTTGAACGCCGGTGTGAGCAACTGCGGCTTGTATGTGTCCAGCAAACGCAACACGGTCGCCGAGATGGCTTCGCTTTTCGTTGATCCCAGCTCCTTCACCTTCGTGTGCAACGTCACATACGCTGGCACAATCTCTGCGGCGTCGTGTTGGAGGACTCGATCGACGAACTCGCGAAACGGCGCAACCACTGCGAGACTGAGATCCAAGTTTTCACGAAACGAAGGATCTGCCAACAGCACGTTGACGCTTGACAGCACATCTTCCGATGGGAATCGCTGGCGGATATCACGAAGAAGTCCATCTTGATGACCATCGCCTTCCTCGCTGACGATCTGCGCGAGACCGACGACGGAATCCAACGCGTCCCAAACGTTGATAGCTCGCAGTCCGCTGACGACGCAGCGCGTGCCGCGAGGTGGATTTCTCGGAGCCATTGATGGCGATTTCACTGCCAACGAGAGCACGTCGTGACACTTGAGCGCCGTCACCACGAGATCGCGCGCCTCTGGTGACTGCAAGACGTCTGCGACGAGAGCCTCCAGCACGCGATGCGGCGCCAGTTGCGTAAAGCGAAGACTGTCGAGCTCGGTCGCAGTCAGCTGCTTTAATACGCTTTCGCCCAGTGCGTGCTCGAGGTCCAACACACACGAGGTGACTGCCGCAGGGACTCCCGTGACAACAGCGCGGATCTCAGCGACGATGACGCCGCTGTCGTCCGTCTTCTCGACCGCATTCCACAGGAAAAGCTGGTCACCAGCCGCGATCCAGAATGCGAGTACCGCGTCTGAGGCCGTCACCAGCAGCGCGCACCCGTTGCGGTCGTGTCGCGTCAGTCGCTGTTCAACGGCCGAGCGAACGTGCGCCACCAGTTGGTCCATCGTTGGAAGCAGTCCGTCATCTCCATTCTCTACAGTGGGTGGTTGTGTAGATATTGACGTCAGCGAAGAACGCAGTCGCTTGACGAGCGTTGAAACCTCGCGGTCAGCAGCCAAATGCGTCGACGTTGCACTCAACGCCACCAGCAGCGCGAGCAGCTCCGACCTCCACGCGCCGTCGCCGGCTGCAGCTGCGTCCGTGTCTGCGACTGCCAGTGGAGCTGCTGGGGATAGCGCTGTCGAAGGCAGAGACAGCTCTTGCGGCGCGTCGAACGGGAATCGCGATGCAGTCGCGCGACGCCGCTTGTCGACCTCGAGACGGAACCAGTCGGGGCGATCGCTCGGCGCGAGCGCGCGCATCTCGTGAAGAAACGGCGTGCACTTGAGCAAGTGGCCCTTGGCTTGCTCCCATTTCTTGTGGTACTTGACCGTCGCGCCACAGTGACGACACGGCGCAGCGCGCTGCTTGTACGGCTCGTCGATGGTCGTGAGCGACACCCAGAACTTGGCGGGTTTGCGGCCGCGTTTCTTGCCGGTCGACGCTACAGAGGCGGCGGCAGTCACCTCCGACTCGGAGTTGACTGCAGAAGCAGCAGCCGTCTCGACGGACGCATCGTCCATGGGAATAGGAGGAGACGGCGTCGACATCAACGTCGATGTGACTCCATTTCCAACCGATGACATTCCCCGTCGTCACCACAATGTAGGTTTTATTCCATTAAACCTTTATTTGACCCATAAAAACCTTGTTTTGATATCCTAATGTTGCGCGTATGGCACGGATGAACCCCGCACCTTACTCGTCGTGAGTGCAACCAGCATCCTCCACTCGCGCGGCAGATGCATGGCGATCATCTCTCGTCTCTCTCTCTCTCTCTCTCTCTCTCTCTCTCTCTCTCTCTATCACGCTCTCTATCGCTCTTTCTATTGCGCTAGCGACAGAGACAACCGCACCACACACTCTCGCGCCGCTCTGCTGATCACAGCGATCCCATGATGAGTGCGTCCGTTTTTGCTGATTGTTGATGACTTCAATCAGTGTGTTCACCACCGTCTCACGTTGTGGCGTGGCGATGCACGTAGAGCGACAGCCAGAGATCATCGTGTTGACCGACAGCAGTGACGATTCGGAGGACGCAGCGCCATCGCTGCTGCGGCCTCAGCTGCCGCCGTCACGGCCAAAGCTCAAGGTGAAGCGCCGACCGTCGCCGTCGCCGTCGTCGTCCTCCGCTTCCTCGGTGTCGACGCCGTCGTCGGTGCAGCGGAACGCACTGATCGCTGCGCTCGAAGCCGCGACAGCGATCCGACGCGCGCCTGCGCCAGGCAAGAAGCTATCGACGAAGGCGCCGACAGGAGGCCGTCGACTGCCACAACGGCGTCGCTCCTTGGACGACGAGGAAGAAGAAAAGATTGACACGATCGGCGCCGACGGGCTGTTGCCAGAAGAGCGCTTCCTGCTGCACGGAGACGGAGAGGACAACGATGATGATGACGATGACGATGATGATGACGAGTATCGTGATGGAGATGCGTCGTTCGGAGACGGATCGCGAGCGTTCGATCGGCCTCGTGGTGCCACGCAGTCGTCGCGCAAGCGAGAACGGCCTTCAGCCCCGCCGCCGTCCAGGCGACAACGTCAGTCATCATCATCATCATCAGAAGAATCAGAAGAAGAAGACGTAGATAAGGAGATCGAAGTGAAGATGAAGAAGAGGTCGTCGGTATCAAAGGTGAAGCTGGCCATGAAGAAGGATTGTGTCGGCGATAGGAAGACACCGCTGGTGGCACGCAAATCGGCGACGGTTTCGCACAAGCGCCCGCGCAGTGACAGCAGCAGTGAGAGTGAGAGCGATGGGGGTGTGGTGAAAGCAAGTGCTAGACGCGGCATCAAGCGTCAAAGTAGACGTATTGAAGAAGAGGAAGAAGAAGTGGTTGTTGGGGACGACGGCGAAGACAATGATGGTGATGGCGATATTGAAATCCTTGGCACATGGTCTGCTCGTGAGCTCGCATCATCTCAATCTCCTCCCCCATTAGCATCGTCGTCACCGCCGAGACGGAGGAAGCCGAGTACACCAACCCCCAGCAAGATAAAGCAGCCCGCGATGATGGCGAAGATGCCACCCAGTCTCGGAGATGCATCCTCAACGCGGTCTCGCGAACAGCAAGACAAAAACCTCGAGCAAAGAGAGCCGATAGCGGCATCATCAATGCCTATCGACTCGAGACGTTCATCCCGTCGTACAGCGGCTTCGATTTCTGGAGAATTTTTGTCCTACTCCGAATTTCAGGCACAGTTGCAAGCGTGGAACGCCATCGAAAACCAGAAGAAACGACTTGAAAAGCAACACGAGCGTCAACCTCAACGGCGACGCACGAGTGGTACGAGCACAGGTTCGAGACATGGTGGTAAGGAGAGCACGCCGCCGTCGGAGCGCCGAAGTCGTGGCCAGTATGCATCTTCGGAAGCGGTTCCTGAGACAGGACTCTCGACTTCTCGAGACGCACAGTTTTCGGCACCACCGTCTCGTCAAAGTCCGGCGACACCGGCGACGCCTTCCCTGATCGCGGTCACCTCGATTGCAGATGCAACATCCACCGCGAGCGCTGGTGCTGATGTGGAGGTCATTCAACAAGCACCAGTAATGCACTCAACAAGCTGGCGCCGTGTGCAGTGTGCGCGGGCGCCTAGCAACTTGCGTCGAATGGATCGCTGCCAGCCTTTCGGCACGGCGCTCGCGCTACCATTGCTTTCGTTTGACATGACTGGCACTCTTTCAGGATTCACGGAATTGATGCCCGATAATGTTCTGACAAGTGACGCCATGATGGTATGTGCCATCCAATTATACGTCCGCTGAGGTGAGAGGATGGTTGGGTAACAATGAGCTGTCCGTAGGCGACTCAAGAAGAGATGAAAGAGCGGGTGCGACGTGTTGTTGACGAGACGATTCCCTTGTTGAAGGCATGCCATCGTCGTCGCGTGCGTGCTATCATCACGGAGATGCGACAATCGCTGCCATGGTATCGAGATTGCGAGTTAAAATCAATCAAGTCGCGGAAGACCAAATTCCCCAAGACCACACGCGCTTCCAATACCGTGCTCTCATCAGGTTCATCACGTACGTCCGGTTTATCGCTCTCTCTCTTGCCTCTTGTCTCACTGTGATCGCATATGTTCCAGTGCCATGTCCGATGACGGATCTAGCACCAATCGAGCGCGTACACGCCCGTCGTTTGCAGCTTACACTTGCGGAGCGCAAACCTGTACAACTGAATCGACTTGTCGGCCGTGTGCGGTATATTGTTGGCGTTCGACGGCCCCGTGCCAAGGGAAGTGGGGTAGGATCAAGTACAGTGGAAGAAGATGGCGTCCTTGTGGACGTGTCACCAATGGAAGAACGCGCAATTTGGCCAGAAACAGTGATCGAGATCGGCGATGCACTTACTCCTTTGCGGCAGACGTGCACATGGATCAGTGTCCGCACGAACGTTCCCGTAGATGACGCGCCGATCCTTCGGTACGTGCCATTCTTCGGTCAAGACACTCGTGTCAATATCGATCCAAAGCGATATGAAGCCACGACGCTCGACAAGGAACGAGCGATCAACATCGAAACGAGTAGTGAGGCGGCTCGAAAAGCTGCTGAGGCGGAGGTTGCATCACTCGTGAACGTAACACCTAGCGCAGCAGATGATGATGCACGAGAATTGTTACTTCGCGTGGTTGTTCGCCGGTGTGGTGGCCCAGTTGAATCTGTGTTTCGCGCATTGAAGGACGTCGCAGGGTTCGCACGACCCGCAATTGACTATGAAGAGCTCCGTGAACATGAACACGACCGATCCAATGCGGCTGCGAAGTTGCAGTCCTTACAGGCTGTTGTGCAAGGTGATGAACCAACGCCTTCGATTGACAGGACAGGTGCAAAGGCAGGCGAGCATCAAAGCTATCTGCGAAGACTGTCGACGTCGAACTGGTTGGGGGAGCAAGATAAGGACAACGCGAGTGTAAGTACGCGTCTGCGACCACCGTTAGCACCATTTTCTTCAAGCTATCTGCGATGGCCATCGCAGCGTGGTGTTCGTGGGCTACCAGCAATGGATGGCATCATCGAGTGGTATCGCGATCTATTTTGCCGTCGTTGTTACACCTACGACTGTCAACAACACGGCATCCAACACCCACAACCGCGACAACGCGTAGATCCTGTGAATCCGTCCGTGCGACATCCGCGTATTATGGTGGACATGGAATCGGGCAAGCTCAAGGTCGTCGTGGAGCAAACTGTCGATTTGTCGTCGTCTTCTGATGACGACGAGCCAGCGGCGCTGGCCGAGATAATGCCGTCTCCAGATCGAAAGAAAACCAGTGCTAAAGGGGGCGATGATGCCAGCAGCGACGACGATATGGACGGAGGTCGCGATGAGGAGAATGAAGATCGAATGTCGGTGGAGTCAATCGATTCGGCTGAGTCTGCAGTTTGTCGACGCTCGCGTCGATCACAAACACGTGTGAGCTCACTCGCCAGCGCGAGTTTAGCAGCCCAAGAGATACTAGTGGAGCGTGATCGCCGTCGGACGCTTCGTCGCCAAGCGCGCCGACGAGCACGACTCGTCCGGCCATCGCACCAGTCGGAGTACCTGGATGAGTCGTATCGGGCCATGGTCAACTCGCGGCTCAAGACGCTTGGAACGAAGCCATGTGGGACCGATTGTTGGCGCACGCAGGCCAACGCTGTCGAGGGACAATCGCCGAGAAACGAAGACAAGGAAACTGACGACGATGTCGCAGCACTGTTTCTTCGCAAGCTGATTCAAATTGTCAGTGGAGGCGACGAAAATCGAGACTTGGCGACAGCATGCGTGCTTGCCGAGACGATCCATGATCGCACCCGTTGGCCGTGCAAGCGTATCCACCGCTTTCTGACTCGCGAGAGATCATCTCCTGGCAACGCTGATTCGACCGTGACGTCATCAACACCAATGCCAGTGTCAACGAGCAGCTCGTGTCGCCGTCGGTCAACTGGCGGTTCGGGCCGTCGCGCACGCTCTCGCACAAATGGCTCAGTCTCGTCAACTTCCCCAGAGTTGCTTCGCCGCGCCCGGATGCAGCGAGAGACCAGCGCGGAACCCAGTTTTGCGCCTTGCCAACACGACGGTCCTTGCGACGACTGCGCGTGTATGCGGCGCGATCACAACTGCGAGAAAGCGTGCGCCTGCCCTCGTGATTGTCGGAATCGCTTTTCGGGTTGTAGCTGTCCGCCGGGGGGCTGTCGCCAAGCTCGCAACTGCCCATGCTTGGCAAGCGGCCGCGAGTGTGACCCTGATGTGTGCCTCTCGTGTGGCGCACCTGACGTGGCGGTGCTCGCCACGCAAGCGCGCGTGCTGCTTCCAGACGACGCGAATGCGGAACATCAACGTGCGCGACGGGTGATCGTTGACGCCACGCAGCGCGCCGTGTGTGGCAATATCAATTTGCTTCGGGGCGCGCTGAAGAAGATTGGTGTCGCGTTTTCGGCGACTCATGGTTGGGGAGCGTTCGCGCTTGAGCCGATTCGACGCAACGAGTTTGTCTACGAGTACACGGGTGCGCTCATTTCGGACGATGAGGCGGAGCGCCGCGGCAGCGTCTACGACGCCATGCGACTGAGCTACCTCTTCGATGTCAACCGGGATGAAGTCGTCGACGCGCTTCGCAAGGGCAACAAGATCAAGTTCGCCAACCACCGCCCGGGTGGGGAAGCCAATCTCGAGACCAAGATCTTGAAACAAGGCGGCGAGCACCGCATCGCACTCTTCGCAAAGCGAGACATCGCAGTCGGGGAGGAGCTGTTCTTCGACTATGGGTACACGAACGAGACGGCGCCTGCGTGGAGCCAAGTGCGCGCTCCACACAACCTGCATTGTGAGGACGACGACGACAGTGAGGCTGAAGAGGTGCTGATCGGAGCGGGCGACAGTGGTGATGAGGACGACGAAGACGAATAGACGGAGACGTAGACACACCCGCGACGCTGGAGGTACAGTAACACAGTCAATTTCAAAACATCTCGTTCTCTTTCGCTAACCGCAGCAGACCGAGCGCGCCGGTGCAGGCGAATGGCTGGAAAAACTGCTCTTCGGCTGCGTCTTCCTCCTTTTTCTTCTTCTTCTTCGTGGTCTTGGAGCTCGATGACTTCTTCTTTTTGCTTTTCTTCTCCTTCTTGCTCTTCGCTTCCTCTGTGACCTCGTTCCCGTGGCTCGTTTCCTGCTTTTCCCGTTCTCCTTCTTCTTCTTCTTCCTCGACTTTTGCTCGTCCTCACGAGCCACGAGCGTCGCCTTCGGCTTTTTCTCTTCGCTCAGTTGGTTCTTTTGCTTCTGCTTCTCTCCGCTCACTCGCACGCGTCGTCGTCGCACCACAGGCTCCGTCCTCAGCGGCGTCGGCAGCGTCGCAGCCAGCTCGTCCTCGCTCTCGTCGCTCTCATAGTCGCCGCTGTAGCCGTCTGCCACTGCTGCCACTGCTGCTGCAGTCGTCTCGCTCTCAGGTTCTCGAGCGGAGGCGTCCTCTTCAGTCTTTGTCTTCTCTTCCACCAGCGTCGTCTCCTCCTCCTCCTCCACTTCCTCCTCCTCCTCTTCTTCTTCCTCCAGGAGCTCCCAGTTCTCCGCGAGTGCCTCTTCCTCTTCCACTGCCTCCACTTCCTCTGCTTCTTCCTCTTCCTCGTCGTCCTCCACTTCTTCGCCGTCCGCATTCTTCCGCTTGGGCAGTCGGCCAAAGTCGCGCTTCCACAGTTGCCGCAGATGCAGATGACGCTCCAACAGCAGCTCGAAATGCGCTTCCTGCGTCGGTTGCGTGCCAACGTCCCACGGCAGTCGGCTCAAGATCATCGCGATGACCATGTCCAACACGTTCTGCAGCTGCTGCGCGGGGGCTGCCGCTGTCTCGTTGGTCTGCGTTGACGACGATCGGAAAAACTGCTCAAGCTCTCGGAGCTCGCGGTCGGTCGGCGCCGCCGTCGTCGCAGGCTCCGCGAGAAAGACGTCGAGTCGACTCGAGAGCCGCCGCTCGAGGTCCTCGAGCTTGCGCAGCAGCAGGTACCGCGTCGACGTCGCCGTCGTCGTCGTCGTGGCCTCGAGCTTGGTGCGGAACGAGTCGCGGAGCCGCACGAGGTCGTCGATCTCGGCGCTCAGCGCGTCGCGCTCGCGGCGGCAGCGCTCGTGCTCGTCGGTCGCGAGGCGCTCGAGCTCGAGCGCGATCTCAAACTTCCACTCGAGGTCGCGCGAGCAGCGCCGCAGACAGTCCTTGAGCGCGTTCACACTGGGCCAACGCGTCGGCGCCGACAGCACGTGGAGGTACTCGTGCAGCGCGAGCCCCGCGAGCTCGGGCGGGTAGTCGACGAGCGCCAGCACGTGCGTCGGCGCCGCGCGGTGCAGCGCCTCGAGCGTCGCGCGGTGCTGTCCGTACGTCGTGTGCACCGCGATCTGCTGCTCAAAGAGCGCGTCCGTGAGGTGCGTCCAGTGCGCGTGCAGCACGCCCTTGACCTGGTGGTAGAACGCGCGCAGCGCGTCGTCCGAGTCGAGCGACACGTCGGCAGCCGCGTCGACGCCGAGGTGCTCGTCCCGCAGCCGCGTGAGGTTCACCACGAGCACGGGAAAGTCGTCGCCAAGCGCTGGCGCCTCGGCGTCGTCGAGCCAGTCGTCGTCGCCCAAGACGCGGAGCGCCGCATTGACGGCGGTCGACGATGGGGACGTGGCGTCGTCCCGTCGCAGCGGCGCCGCGCTGTCAAAGTCCCGCGACTCCCACGACTCGTCCTCTTCCTCTTCGTCATCGCTGTCGTTGCGGCTGACGGTGGGCTGCTGTCGAGAAGGCGGCGCCAAGAGCTCTTGTGGAGCTGAGGCGGAGCTCTTCTGTTGGAGCTTCTGGAGCATTGACGCGGGCAGCGCGAACGAGAGCGACATGGACGGATTCAGCGTCACGCGCGGCGTCGACGAGGCGTCGGTCTTGCGCCGCAGCACCTGCATCTTGGGCGCCATCGCTGTCGCTCGATAGCTCCGGCGATGAGCTGGCGATGGCGTGATGATGATACCGACCGGCAACGGATGGATGGATGATGGATGGTCCCTTCCTTGCCTTGACTCGGAAACAGACAGCTCAATCCAACCAATCCAACGTTGGTTTGGATGGAACACATCGTTATATCAATACATTCGTTTACACAGTTATCTCAATACATTGTGGTCTCACTCGGTGGACTCTTCGAGTTGCTCGCGCAGCCATGAGCGCACGGCCATGAGCGCTTTGCCGAGCAGGTTCTGCCCGAACGTCTGCTCCTGCGTGGCATCGTCGATGTCTCCGTCCGCGAGAAACGCGTCATTCGACCGGAACAGCTCTCGAATACCCTCGACGCTGACGCCGATGCCCCAGATCGCGTCGTTCCTCGATGCCTCGTAGAGCTTCTTGTCACCTGTCGCCAGAAGCTTTGCACCGAGCTCAGCGTCGCTGCCAAACTTGAGCTGCAGCGCCTCGACCATACAGTCAAAGCGCTTGGCGTTCCAGACGTCATCGTCATAATTCTGCACGCGGCGGCCCAGTTTCTTTGCCTCACTCGGCGTCTTCGCCCGACGAATCGCGAGCGCGATCGCTTCGTTGGTCGGGTCAAACGTCTCCTGCTTTCGCTTCATGAAAAACTGCTCGCTCGACTTGTAGCGATGGCCGTCAGGTCCCACGAACGCACACGGATGAAAGTTGCTGAGATAGCCATACTCCTCGTCGCGGTTGGCGTAAAAGTAGATGGCGCGATGCGTCTCCACGGGCATTGTCTTCTCTCCAATGGATATGTGCGATCGGTGGTCGTTTTGCTGGGAACAAGGAGAAAAGCAAAATGATCCATCCATTCGTGTTGCGGCGTAGAGCTTACAGACCATCACTCACGTCACATTGCATACATTCATTCTTTCCCAGATGGCTTCATTTCTGGCGCCAAGAGCTCAATTCTCTCTGCTGCCATTGGCGCCAACAAAGCGCCTTCCAAGCAAATGAGTTCCATCATCATTGCTCTCACACACACTCTCTTGCTCTCTTCATGTCCCTCTGCCTTCACGGGATCTCGTGCGGGGGTGGCGCATCCGGGAGTTCCGTTTGCTTCTTCTCGCCACGCTCTCGGGCGTGGCGCTCGGCACAACCGAACGGCGTCTTCGCCCACTGCGCTTCGAACGTCTTGATGTCCCCTGCTGTCACGGTCTTGCTGTGCGTGCCGTCGTCACCTTCCGCCGTCCTCATCCACGACGACTGCATGCTCGTGTCACCCATTGTGCGGCGGTGCACGGCCTTGAGACAGCCACGCGAGTCTTCGTACCGGCGACGGGCGCTCTCCACAGGGCGATTGTCGTCGTCCAACGTCGTACAGCAACTGTACGAGTACGTCATGAACGCGTAGCCGTCTGGCGCCTTGGCCTCGGGTGGCGCGAGCGTCGCTGGTGGTCGCGTCTCAAACTGGCGCGCGCCTAGCGGAAGATCCTCGAAGAAGTCCTCGTTCAGCAGCTGCAACGCGCGCTTTCGCTGCAGATCTTCATCTGACAGCTCTGTCTGAGCAGCGTTCGCGCTCTCGGGCGTCTCTGTTGCTGTCGGCTTTGACGCTTTCTTTTCTTTGCGAGACGGTCGGCGAGGGCGACGACGATTCTCTGTCGTGTCAGGGAGAACAATGAGCAGCGTTGGCGTCTCATCGTCAAGCGTTGCTCCACCAAAGAACGACTCTTCTTCCGCGAGATCCCCGAGCCAAAGCGTTGGCGTCACGAGATCCCAGTCAGCTCGGAACATGACTTGCGTTGGTGCGTAGATCTCTTCTTTCGCCTGGCGACTCGCAAACTGAACGCTCGGCTCGCTCGCTCGGGCTCGGGAGTCTGTCCACACGATGCGGCAGTTGAGAGAGTGTGAGAAAGACACACGAAGAAAATACAACGATTGGTTGCGCTGTTCAACTGCCAGACGCAAGATGAAGAGACGAGAGAGAGAGAGAGAGAGAGAGAGAGAGAGAGAGAGAGAGAGAGAGGGAGAGGGACTTGTCATTACATCCACGCCATAGTATTCAGGACTCGGTCGCCGGCCCAAAGAGCCGTGGGCGTGGACGCCACTCGGCGACGCCTCTCCGCATCGGGCGGTAGAGCCGCACGCGCTGGCCGTCGACCTCATTGTGCTCGTCGGGGAGATGCAGCAGCAGCGTGTTGCTCGGACTGAGCGTCGCCCACAGCTTCTGTCCGGACGAGATGAGATGCACGAGATGCAGCGCACGCGTGGCGTCCCACTCGACGACCTGTGCGCGGCTCCACTCGTCCTGGTCCTTTGCGAGGTAGTCGACCACTGCGCCGAGCAGCGCGTCGCCCTTTGGAAACGGCGGCAGCCCAATGCGCGTCACGGACTGCGGCGGAAACACGAGCGGCTTGCCGGTCCGCACCACCAACGGCACAGTGCCCGGTGGCGTCCATCCGTGGGGATTGAGACGCACACTGGCGAGCGCGCTGGGCCGCAGGTCGCGCGTGGTCGTGGTGGGCTTGGGCGTCGGACCCCAGCGTAGCGTCGAGACCGCACCGAGCAGCTTGCTGTGCGCGAGGATCGCAGGCGTCGAGTCGAGAATGAACTCATCGCTGGCGGCCTCCGCGTCCTCGTTGTCGACCGAGTACTCGCTCATGATCTCCTCCACGAGGTCTTCGTCGCTGATCCAGCGCTTGGCGCCGGCGATGCGCGCAGACGGCAGGTGCTTCTCGCAGTAGATCGCGAGCGGTTTGCTCTCGTGGCCGATCATGAAGCCCGCGTTCGCGGCGCACAGCGGGTGCATGCCGACGTTGCAGTTCTCCTGCTCGCAGATCATGGACGCGCCGCCGCGCTTGCGGCAGATGCCGCAGAGGTACCGGAAGCGGCCGTTCTCGATCTCGTCAAAGCCCTCGACGGGCTCCATCGTCGGCACGTCGCGCATCACGAGCTCTGGGATCGCGAGCGCACACAGCACGTGCACCCACTTCTGCTCGCCGTCGCTGTTGTCCTTGGCGTTGGCGCTGGCCACGAGCGGCTTGAGTGCTCCACCGAGCTGCATGCAGACAGCGCAGCTCAACGGGCGCCCGAGGAGACACGACGGGCAGAGCCATGGGCCGTCGGGTTGCTCACGAAGCACCATGCCGAAGCACTCCTCGTGCACGCGGGTCTCGCAGTCGTCGTTGCCGCACGCGATGACGCGCCCGTTGGACCAGAGTCCCTCGCAGATCATGCAGTTTTCCTTGGGCACGTAGTGTGGCACGAAGCAGTTGTCCACGTACTGCCGAAGCTGGAGCAGCACCTCCGACGGCGCGTGGTCGAGGTCGAACGTCAGCTCCGTTTGGATCGGGTGCAGCGCCACGGGCGGCAAGCGCTCGGCGCGGACCGCGTCAGCGTGCTCGTCCCATGCCGTGACGGTGTCTGGCGCGAACTCTCGGCGCTCCACAGGCGCGTGGCCGCCGTGGAGCAGCAGCAACGCGCCGGCCTTATCGGGCGGCGCGAGGTTGAGGATGTCCAGCGTCAGCGCGCGGCGCTCGTCCCACGTCATGCGCGGAGCGGCTGCAGGCGGTGGCTGCATATCGACGTCGTCGCATCCCTCGGCGTCGTGCGCGCGCACGATCTCGTGGAGCGCGGCATCGGAGGCTCTCGCGTCGGGTTCCAACGGCATTGTGTGTGTGATGATGATGAAGAGCTCTGGTGCCACCACCTGCAAAGCAGTGCCTGTGCTCGGAGGCCTGCGACGTGTGAGAAAAGACACCGGTTGTCAAACCGGTTTTCTTAGTTTAGTTTGGGTGTTCTTTGCGGAATTAGTTTGGGTGGACTGAACGAGACAGGGATTCTCCACGTGACACACACCTGCGTGGGTGGCGAAAAACCGGGACAGGGGTAGGGGCGTGCTTTGTCACGCCCACTCTGTCGTTCTGGCAACTCGACGACACCAAGCAAGCCACCGGCCGCCGGCACGTGCATCATCAGACGGTGTGCTTGGCGGAAGAGGAGGAGGAAACGGCGGAGAGCGAGAGCGGAAAGCACACTCACACAGACACTGCCTCCACCACCAGACCCAGGCTGTGTAGCGGAGCGGAGCGGAGAACGAGAAAGAAACGAGAGAGCAAGGCGGCGCCCCTGCTCCCCTCCCCTCCCCTCCCTCCCCTTGTTGACACCCCACCCACTCGAGTCTCAACGCTGACAGTCGGGGAGCCGAGTGGCGTTCGTTTTGTTGACTCGATCGTCGCCGTCTGTGCAGTGCAGTGAGTGCATTGCAGTGCAGACTGTCAGTCAGACAGACAGACAGACAGACCGACCGACCGCCGTGCTTCCTCGGCCGCCTCCATCCTCGTTGCAAGAACGATCGACACCCAAGTCGCTTGGTTGGAGTCTTGACCGACGACAACGACGCTACGACGCCCACCTCAAAGCCTCGGACTGACGCCGCGCTCTCGTGATCCGGTGAACGCACGAACGAGTGGGAGTGGCCCAAGCCAGTCGAACGGGCGAACCCCTTAGCACTCCTTCTACCGTGTGGACACAACTGCGCGTGTGACACCTCGACGCGTGCAGCCAACTCCAGATTTCTGGATCAAGTCCAGCAGCATCCAGACATTCAGGCGTCCGTCCAGCGTCCATTACCACCTCACCTCTTCCTCGACCATGAGCTCCCCCGAGAGTGCGCCCTCCTCGACGGACGGCCCGTTTCCTGCGTCGGTCGACCTGGACGCGTTCGTCGACCGCTCGGCGCTCAATGACAAGGTCTGTCTCGAGGACTTTACGCTCATCCGCGTCATCGGCAAGGGCTCGTTCGGCAAGGTGACGCTGGTCCGCAAGAAGACCAACAGCAAGATCTTCGCCATGAAGATCCTGTCCAAGGCGCACCTCTTGAAGCGCAAGCAGATCGAACACACCAAGACCGAACGTCGCGTGCTCAGCGTCGTCAGTCACCCGTTCATCGTCGGGCTGCACTACGCGTTCCAAACCGACACCAAGCTGTACTTTGTGCTCGACTACTGCCCCGGTGGGGAGCTCTTCTTCCACCTCTCGCGCATGGGCCGCTTCGACGAAAATATGGCGCGATTCTACTGCGCCGAGCTCGTCGTCGCGCTCGAACATCTGCACTCGCTTGGCGTCGTCTATCGAGACCTCAAGCCCGAAAACATCCTGCTCGATGAGATGGGACACATCAAGCTTGCCGACTTCGGCTTGGCGAAGGACCACGTGACCGAGGTCGACAGCGGCGCGACATCGCTGTGTGGCACCCCCGAGTACCTGGCGCCTGAGGTGCTCGCCCGCAAGGGCCACGGCACCGCCGTCGACTGGTGGGGGCTCGGCATGGTGCTCTACGAGATGCTCACTGGTCTCCCGCCATGGTACACGCGCAATCGACAAGAGCTGTTTGCTCGAATCCGCGAGGCGCCTCTCGAGATCCCCAACTACCTGAGCAAAGAAGCCGCGTCGCTCATTTCGTCGCTGCTGCACCGCGAGCCAGAAAAGCGATTAGGCTCTCGCGGCGCAGCCGAGGTGAAGGCGCATCGCTTCTTCCGCCAGGTCGAGTGGGACGGGCTGCTTTGGTCCGACCCTCCGTTCAAGCCGTCTGACCCGCAAGCGAAGGAGGCCGGTGACACATCCAACTTTGACAAGGAGTTCACGGAGCTGCCTGTGAGTCTGACGCCCATGAGCAAGTCGAGTGCGAGCTGCGATCTCCCGCGAAGCATGTTCCGGGGCTTCACGTACGAAGCGCCCGCGATGTCATTCGGCTCCAACACATCGCAATCGAAAGTGGACGTCTCGTCAACGCCGTATATTTAGTGTTACACCCATGAATGAATCGCAATACAAAACGAGTATGTATCAGTCACTGCGCGTATGGTACATGGCGTAGGAGTGTACTCCATGCGCCATGCAGCATTCTCTCTCTCTCTTTCATCTCGCCTCACAACATGGAGCTCCTCGCGTTTTGCGATGTTGAAGTGACAAAAAGCGCATTTTCTGCAGTAGGATCTCTTCCATGCGTCAATCGCAGTGCGCGTGTCTGGCAACCTACTCGAGGGAAACAACCGGTACCCTTAGTGCTTTGCCGCTGCGATTCCCCATCCATGTCGATTGCTCAGCCACCCGACGCATAGAGAACGAGAGAGAATCTCCATTCGTTTCGGATATTCAAATCGACCGCGTCGCCCGAGACCACCCATCTGCTTGGACCTGCTGATTCATGCAGGGATGGACCCATGTTCGCGCCACGCACGTGGTGTGGACCACTCGAGGTCTACCCACCATCCGCCCACGAGCTCCGCGGCGGTCCCGTCAGCTCTCTGGCATCGCTTCTCTCTTCACCCAAGTCGTGTCGCGTTGCTGCTGGTCATTCTTCAACTGACAAGATGGCTGCCAAGGCTCCAGCATTCGAGGCGTGTGGTGTCCGCATTGAGGAGGACCCGGTGAAGGGCAAGGTCGTGCTGGCCGAGCGCGCGTTCGCCGCCGGCGAGGTGATCTTCAGCGAGCAGGCATTCGTGTCTGCGACCTGGAGCACGGCGATCTGCGATGGCTGCGAGGAAGAGAAGAACCAGGACGACGAGGAAGGCGCCGAGCCGGCCGAGTGCCACTGCACGCGCACGGGTGCTCCGAAGGAGATGTACAGCAAGGCGCTGACCGCGGATCCTACGCTCCGCAATGAGACGGTGGAGGCGCTCTCCGAGATGGAGGGCATTGCCGAGGTCGACCGTGCTCGCTGCATCCTCAAGTGTCTCGGCATGTTCGAGCGCGACGCTGCGTCGCTCCAGCCTGTGCTGGACCTGACGTGCGCCAACATGGACCGCTGCCTCGAGGAGGCCAAGCAGATCCGTGAGCAGCTCCCGGCGATCATCCCGGAGGGATTCTCGGACGAGCAGCTCGCCAAGCTCATCGGCGCGCTCAACACGAACTCGCACGAGCTCGAGAACCTCGGAGGCTCGGGTCTGTTCCTCTCGGCGTGCCGCATGGAGCACAACTGCAAGCCCAACTGCTCGTTCACGACGTACGACTCGGAGCTCTGGATGACCGCCATCCGCCCGATCGCTGCCGGTGAGGCGCTGTCGATCGACTATGGCAACTTCTTCTACCGCCCGACGGAGGAGCGCATGTCGACGCTGCAGGAGTCGTACGGCTTTATCTGCTCGTGCGACGCGTGCCTCGTCGAGCCGGATGAGTGCCGTGCGTTCAAGTGCAAGGGCTGCAGCGACGGTGTCGTGCTGCCGTTCCCGGTCAAGCCGTCGGAGCCACTGACGGACCCCGAGCAGCTCAAGTTTGAGTGGAAGTGCAAGGCCTGCGGCCACACGCCGAGCGAAAACGAGTGCGCCGAGTTCGAGGAGGTCGAGGCTGCGCTGCTTGAGAACGGCATGCCCGAGACGCTCGAGGAGATGGACGAGTTCCTCCAGACCAGCCCGATGCACGAGCGCCACTACCTGCTTTTCTGGGCGCTTGACGCGATTGGCTGCGAGGCGGCCGCGCTCAACGCGTACGTCGACGACGAGGACCACCGCGATGAGCTCGCCAAGGTCTGGCAGCGCCTGATCAAGTTCATGAACATCACGGTGCCGTACCCGCACCACGAGAAGACCATCTACTACGACAACCTCGCGCAGGTTGAGGTGATCCTCGGCAACCGCAACGCTGCGATGGACGCGTACGAGAAGGCGTACGAGATTGCGTGCATCGTGAGCGGCACGGACTGCACGCCGACGCACAAGCTGAAGGAGCTCGCGGAGAACCCGCCGGCGGACGCTGAGGAGCTCCGCAAGGTCTACGGCGAGAGCAAGCGCCCGGAGCTCGCGTTCCACCTGGAGGAAGGCGAGTGGGAGGACGAGGAGGAGATTGAGGAGGACGAAGAGGAGGCGTAAGCGGTTGCTTGTGTCGCCAGAGCGAATGGCGGTCACGGCTTCCGTCTTCTCTTCGCTCCATTCATTCATATCGTCATTGTTAGAGAAAAACTATGGGGCACAATGGATGCCAAGTACTTATAGAGATAAACTGAAATCGGTAGACATCATGATGTCAGAGCAATCGCGGGTTTGTTGGTGTTGGAATACCAACGCAAACGTCGGTTGGTGCAACCAACAGATCGACAACTCCCGCGTCATTCGAGTTTTGCACCTTGTGATTGGGGGGCGACAGGGAGTTGTTGCACTTTGGTATTGAAGTTCCAACCTTTAGAAAACTGCTTTTTTTTGACGAAAAAAAATCTCACCGGCCTTGTTCGAGAAGGAGCCATGATGTTGACGTCATGGCTCCCTTCTCGATTTTTTTGCGACGAGGCTGATGCGGAGAGCAAATGTCGCGGCGCGCAGTTTACTCGCGACGATGGCCTCCCAACACGCGCAGCGTTCAGTCTGGCGCCGTCTTGGCAGAGTCGAATCGACCACGAAGACATCATATCCGTGAAAAAAAAAACAGCGTTTGACCGAGGCTGAAACAAAGCGGATTTAGACCTCGCCAGTCCAACGTTGGACCGACCCCTTCAGAACGCAACAGAACAGACAGTGGTGGTCATGGAGCCCGTCAGTCTCGAATTTCCATCATCGACATCAAGGAACCTCGCGACCGACGCGATGTTCCGGCGCTCGCGAAAGAACTTGGAGCGCGACGGTGACGGCGACGCAGAAGGCGGCGGCGTGCAGCGCAACGAGCTGGGGCTCGTCACGCGCGTGCGTCAGCGCCTCAGCAAGTCCCGACAGAGCGACGCCGCGACGCGACCGATGTTCGCCACGGTCTGCGTGAACAATGTGAACCGAAGCATGAACGCGCACGAGGCGCTGCAGCAAGCTGGCATGCGGGTGTGCTCGTTCGGCGCTGGGTCCGTGGTCTGCTTTCCGGGCCGCACACCGCGGAACCCGCGTGTGTTCAGCTTCTCGACGACGTACAACACCATGTACGAGACACTGAAAGCGGAAGACGTCGAGCATCACACTCGAACAGGAGTCTTGAAGATGCTTGAGCGAAATATGGGCATCAAGAGCTGTCCGCAGCGCTGGCATAAGCTGTCCAATAAGCAACTGGAAGACATTGACGTCGTTATTTGCCTTGATTCCGACATGTTTATCACTGTGCTTGACGGTAAGATGCAGTAGCGTGATGGATTGCAACGGTCTGACTGAATCGCTAACTAATGACTGTGCTGTTGGACAGATTTGCGGATGCGCATACGCCTTTGCTTCCAGAAGACCCGGCTTCACGTGATCTGCCTCGACACGCAAGATAGCGTGGATGGTGCACGAAGCGGCAGTGATCTCACTGTCGACCTCTGCCGGGAGCTTGAGAAGCTGCCGGAGCTCACAGACGATCTAGTCAAGGATACGGTTGTTCGCTTCGAGAAAACACGAGCGAAGCAGCTCATTTACGTGGGCCTGCGCGTGTGACGGTTTAGCAACGCTTGGTTCTTTAATGGAGTTGCATTATTTATCTCTCTCGGTCGTGAACAGCATCGCGTCCTTCCGTTGGGAATCGTGCCGTGTCAGGACACAGTTCAGATTTCTTGATTCGGTGTTGCGTCTCCAGCTGTCACTGGGTCATCGCGAAGATCGGGATGCTCGTGCATCTGAAATGTCGACGCACACAGCGTGAAGAACTTGGTTTGCAACTCTCTAAACTGCCGAAGCTCGTGGTAGATGAACGTGCTGCGTGCGTTCTCGTAGTAGATCAGCTTCTTGACGATCGCTTCAGTCGAACTCGCCAGCGCCGTTCGAGCCGCTTGAAGCTGAGCACAATATTCCACTCGTGAAGTGTTGATCCTGAACTGAGTTGCCGTCATTCGCTTCCTTACCTTGACATCGCGCCGAACGATATGTTCCGGTTTGCCCTTTTCTTTGGCTGCACGTAGCTGTAAAGAGGAAAATGGCCGTTCAGTTGAGCTGTGATGGCTATCGGTATCCTCACCCACTGTATCCATGCCTCACCTTTCGAACGGCCGAGTCGAAGTCGAGTTTCAGGTTCTCACGCTCCTCCATCTCTTTCTTTTACATAGCACACACAGATCAAAACGCATGAGAGACGTCATCAGAGAATAGCGCTTCCAACGAATGCTCAGAGTATACCTTCAAGGTGATCATCGCGTCCAGTTTCTTCTCGAGCTTGGCGACGACCCCCGACAGCAGATTTCCCTTTTCATGAACGAAAGATGTGAGAGACCACACCACCTCTACAACTCCACGACCTTTCCAAAACCGACGCAGTCATCCTCACCGCTAGCTCTCGACCGGCTGTGTCGACCTTGATCATTCCGTGCGGAAAGTCGGGGTCGAAGGCCGTCTTCTCGTGCCCGCGACACAGCGAGTCGATTGTCGCCATCGACCGCGTTGTAGGCTGCGAGATCTTGCGACTCGTGTCGCCGATCAAGTACGCGCCATGCCCAAGCGCTACGGTGGTCGTTGCGTAGCTCTTGACCTGCGTGATAAGCGACTGGACCTGCTCATGCAGCTCTAGCTGCCGATGGCGAAGCGCCTGGTACTCGGAGTCATCGGACGGCTCCGCCTGCTTCAGCTTGACGAGAATCTGCTGGATGATGCGGCGCTTGGAGCAGCGAATCGTCTCCAGCAGCTTGCTGCTGCTGTGGCTGTTGCCCCCGTAGGACCCGCGCATGCAGCCGTCGTCATGCTGAGGCGTACATGCAGAGGTTGGCTTCGAGTCGCTCCAGCAGACGACGTCGCGCTTCTGCAGCCGAGGCGGAGGTGGCGGTGGTGGTGACTGGTTGCTGTCGTGCATGACGCCGCGAGCTTGAATAATCGAGAGCGTCCACGAGAAGCGCTGCACGTCGCGCGCCGCTCATCGCTTCTCTTCTTGATGCGTATCCAACGGATCGCATGTGTGTGAGGTATGAAGCGAGTGCCAATGCATGGTGTGACTATTCTTGTGACGCCAAGAATAATTTTGCGTTGTTGTTTTTCGTTGGGAACGAATCCATTCCAACGTTGGGAACATGAAGAGCAGCAACATTGGCGTTGGCAGGGTTGCCTCGACCTGCTGCTGTAGCCATGTTGCACGGGCGCCACAAACGCACGGCATTTGTCACAACGTGACACGCGACAGGGCGCTCGTAGAGACCATACAAACCGCGAGACGTTTCAGCAACGGCACCTAACCCTTCGGTGTTGACTGCTGGTTATGTTGCGGCATCAAACGACGTGCGCAACATAAAAAGCAGGTTGACAGAGAGAGAGCAGAGCAAGAGAGCGGGATGATGGCGCGTTGCATCATCGTCATCCGAGACAGCGGGCATTGACCACCGCCGCCGCCGACAACAGGCGGCGCGGACCTCCTGCTGCTGCCGCGGTTCTTCATCTCACGTGCCCAGGAAACAGGAGGAACGTTGGAAAAGACCAACCAACAACGAGTGTTGGTCTCGCTTGCGTTCCCAACGCCTCACCAACGTCTCCAACGCTTGCTCGTTCCCACGACCATCTCGCCAACGCGCCATGGGGAAACCGCGAGAGCATGGCGATCATGACCGACGACGGAAAGCGAGCCACAGCAGTGAGCTCAAGGGCGCGTACCACAGCGGCATCAGCCACAGCAGCAGCAGTCGCAGCGGCAGCCACAAGCGGTCGCGCCTGCGGTTCGCGCCGCCGCTGGACGCGGCCTCGATGTCGCATCTCGCGAGCAAGACTGGGTTTCTCCGCAAGCAGGCCGACAACCAGCCTGGCAAGTGGACGCCGTACTACTTTGCGATCCGCCCAGCGACGTATCTCTACTACTACAACAGTCTCGACGACGACGAGCCGCGCGCCGTGATCGACCTCACGTTTCTGCAGGACGTGCGCTTCAATCGCGACTGCACACAACGCGCGGTCGGAGGAAGCAGCCACTGCTTCCGCGTGACGGGCCGCTTGCCCGAAGAGTTTCGTGTCGGAGGCGATCGGTCCAAGTATCGGCCGCTGTATCTCGATACCGACAGCCGAGAAGACGCGAGCGCGTGGATGAACGCGATCCTGAACCACCGCTACGGTCAGTCTCCAACGGAAGATGGTGACGACGACGAGGAGCGAGAAGAGATGCAGAAAGCGCTCGAGTTTGCCGACGAGCGGGTGGGCGCGATGCGACGGCAACTGCAGGACGCGCGGCAGGCGGCGGATTCGATTCTGAGGAAAGCACACGACTGTCTCGCTCGGATACGAGGCGACGAAGGAGGCGACAACTACGGGTCGAATACGACTCGAGACTTGCACCGAACACTTGAAGCTGTCAACACAGTGCTGGAGTCGCTGGATGAGGAGGTCAAAGCAGCACAAAGCAAGCGGATAGAGCTGGAACAGCAAGCACACCAGGCTCGGCAACAATTACAGCAGGACACAGCTCGTCGAAGGAAAGAGGAGAGCTCTCTGGCGACTGCCATGAAAGAGCTTCAGGACCGGCAATACGAGCTGGACGCACAAGAAGCAGCTATTAATCATCGAGAGCGACAACTGGACGAGCGAGATCAGCATCTACAACAACGTGAACAGGAATTGAGAAGGAATCAGCATCAACTGAAGAAGCTTGAGAGCGAGTATGAGGACCAGCGAGAAAACGTGGGACACCGCCAGGCTGGGCGATCAGTTGGCCACTACGCATCCGTCTCGAAGGTGTCCACCACATCGACAGTATCGAAGTCCAAGCCTCGCAGTGTGCCTGCGTCCACTGGTCTTCCTCCTGGGTGGGTCAAGTACGAAAGCAAGTCGTACCCTGGTGAGTTCTACTACTTCAATCGAGAACTGAACAAGACGACGTGGGATCCACCGACGGCGGGCTCGAAAGAAGGCGACGAGGACGTCAAATCAACACACCATCAAGGCGGTACTGAGATGGAGGACGACGTCATCGAAGAGGTTGCGGAAGAAGAAGACAGTGATGATGAACGGCGTGAGGTCGGCAGTCTCGCGACCACGACAATGTCCTATGAGCGTCCATCGGAAGACTCTCAGCATCGTAGTGAGGACTCGTTCCATTCAGACGACCCCGCACACAGCGATGTTGACAGCCCAACGCATCACGTCGCAGCCACCGACTCGGTCATCCATAGCGCAGCGGTGTCGAGCAAAGGTAAAGGCGGCTGGCGGTCAAGGTTCAAGCTGCCAAAAACGAAGAAGAAGGCGGCGAGCGGCCCTTCCATCTCGGCTGTCGACGAAGAGGAGCCGCTTCCAGAGCATTCGCCTGCAGGCATCTCAACCTTTGAGCAACCTGATCGTCCAGGGGGCAAAGCGAAGAACGCCGCGTGGAAGGGAAAGCTCAAGTTGCCGACAAAAGGGTTTGGATTGCGGCGAGGAAAGAGCTCTCGAAATCTCGACGTCGCGTCCCCTGGGCAGCAGGAGTATGAGTGTATCGAGCTCGAGGACGGACGCTGCCAGTTCTGATACGTCGATCGAACGAAGTAGGTCGTACCATATCGAAATAGACACCCACGCTGTCGTCGTCAAGCAATTACATTCATACCTTATCGCTCCTACGCCTCCAGCGCCTGCTCGTGTGTCTAGAGAAGCAGAGTATCCTTGTCGACATGGCGATGGAGAAGACGTGCGCCTCCCGTTGCTGTTCATCACAGTCGGGAGGACGCTTACTCGATCCGCGCGATGTTGCGTCGCTCTTCGGACGGGAACTTGATGTGCGTCTGTTTCGAGTGCATCGCGATCGGCAGCATGAGGAACGCCATGACGCCCATGGCGATGCCGGTCTTGGTGCGCCAGTTCTTGGTCTCGTGCCACCAGCCACCGGCGGGCGACCACGTGTACTTGGGGAACGGATACTTGTCGACGCCGCCCATGCTGAGGATGAAGGCTCTGCACTCGCTGCTGCTTCTGGCTGCCGTAGAACAAGGAGCTCCCCAGTCGTCGTCGACCTGTGGGCGCAATCCCCCACCCACACCACACCACCGCAACAGGGGACTACTGGATGCCACCTTTTTAGTGCGCTATATGTTGATTGGCACTTGATGCTCGCCTGCATAACGACATACACGTTGTCAACTGATATTTTGTGTTTCTATTTTGCAAATTGTATGAAAAGAGGGCATGTCAGCTCCTCCACAAGATCACGAAAATGGAGCTGTACGGTGGATGGAGATGACAAGAGGTAAAAGTATATTGACTCGGCTGTAGTGTATCGGTTCCTGACGACTAGAGGAGCTTGCAGGCCGGACGCCCACGTTCCTGGACTGTACGCAGACGTGCGACGACGCCTGCGCGAGTCACGACGGCGCCCCGACTCGCGAGAGCCTTTTAAATGTTCTTTCGCTTGCCCATGCGCTCGAACTGCGCGACCATGCTGCATGTTCGGGCCGCGAGGTCGCGCGTCTTGTCGATGACCTGACGGTAGACCGAGTTCTGCGGCGCGCCCATGACGATGCGGCCCTCCTGCGAGTCGATCTTGGCGTCGAGGCGCGCGTTGCGGATGAGGTTCACAATCCACTTCTCGGCCTCCGTGTCGTCCTCCATTGCGAGCTTGGTCGAGAGCATCTTGATGTCGATCGTGCGGTGCACGCGGCAGTACATCTCGAAGATCGCGACGCGCGCCGACTCCATAAAGTCGACCATGTTCTTCTCGTAGAGGAAGAAGTCGCTCGCGAGCACGACCTCGCACTCGCGGAGCTTCTCCTGCGCCGTCTCAAAGTCAAAGCTCACAAAGAGGCACTCGACAAACTCGATAATCGGATCGCGGTACGACTTGTCGTCCACGCGGAGGATGCGGAGCAGGTCCTTCACGAGGTTGCGGCGGCGCTTGTGGAGGATGACACCGGCCGAGAGGTAGCGCAGGAGCCACGGCGCGTTGCTCTGGATGGCCTCGACGCAGCGCGACTGCAGCATGAAGTCGACGATCGCGTCACGACCCTCCTCGTGCCACGCAAACACAAACAGCGACCAGTGCAGCAGCCACGTGCGCTGCTGAAGCTGCTCCACGGGGCTCATCGATGTCTGTCCATCAACAAAAAACAATCATCACTCAGCAACCGAATATCTACACGTAAACCCAAACACAACACGCGTACGTTGTTCTCGATGACGTCGTTGATGCGCGAGATGTCGGCGAGCGCGTCCTCCCATCGGAAGATGAGGACCTCCGCGGCGAGCTTGCCCCACAGCGCGTTCAGGTACTGCTGCGACGAGTTCGGGATGAGCACGCCATAGTACGTGAGGTACGTGAGACAGTCCTGGTAGTTGCCGCACTCGTACTGCAGCTTGGCGTATTTGTAGAGACCGTCGAGCACCGCAGGCGTGATCTACAGTCAGGCAACACGGAATCATCGAAGTGAGTCCAACTGGACAGGGATTCCCGCCGTGTAGAGATTTGCAAGGCCGTCGTACCCCCTCGTTCTGCGCCAGGTAGCTGGCGTTCAGCAGGTTCTCGCTCTGAAGCTGCAGGATCTTCTCCTCGTCGCCGATGAGCTCGAGCATCGGGCGGCACTCGTCCTTGGCGCGGCTGAGCGCCTCGAGGATGGCACCGCGGCGCTCCTCAAACTCGGCCGGCACGTCGGTCGTGTTGTGCAGGGTCTGGTAGATCTCGACGGCGAAGTCGGCCATGTTCGTGGGCTTGAGCAGCGACAGCTTGGCGGCCATCAGCTGCGACTCCTCGTACAGCTCATTGCCGGAGAGGAAGTCGATGAGCGGGAACATGAAGTGCAGGTCCATGAACGGCGCGAGCGTGTTGGTGAGGTCATACTTGGCATCGGGCGCCACGGTCGGCGCGGCCGGGGCGGCGTCTTCGGCGGACATATTGACAGGGAACGAGAGAGGAGAGCGCGGAGGAGAACGCGACGCGACAGGCCACCAATCCACAGAGCGAGAGCAGCGAGAGCAGCAGCAGCAGGAGCACAGGCACAGCTCGGGCGTGCGGTCGTTCCCAGGGCGCGCAGCACGATGCTCTCGATTGGATCAATTCCCTGCCAACGAGTGGCTCAACAGTTTTTACCAGATGGCCACGTTGGCCACTCGAGGCGTAATTACGGTCCAGTGGGATGGTCGAGTCAAGTCAGTACATTGAAGTGAAGCGTGTTATATCAGTAGGTTTCTAATCTAACGGTGGTGTCGTCATGCTGCCGTGGACGTCGCCAACAACGGGGCAATGGACGAAGAGGGACCGAGAAAGCGGCTCGACATGTCGAGAAGCGCAGCGTCTAGAGACGAATCACCGTCGGTTAATACGCTCGCGGAGATGACGACGACGTCTGCTCGAACAGACAACAACATCAAGAACAGTAGAACGTGAGGAGTCTCTCAGAAACGCGAGCGCTTTCACTCTCACTCACCTGGGAAGTCGGTGCAAATGGCGTCCAGCGTCGCTGGAGAAGTGACCCACGAGACGACCGCGATGCGACTGGGCAGCAAGCCTTCTTGCTGCCCTGAGAGATGTCGCAGCGCCGCCAGTGCTCGCTCGCCCGATGTGCTGTTCGTGTCCATGATGATGACCGCCTTGGCTGCTTGTCCCGCGAGCCACGTGATACTCTTTGGCCACATCTTGTCGGAAGAAACCAATGCCGTCGAGGACTCGAAGATATCCGTGAAGGTCTGCAGCATGACCCCGCTGGGATCTTCCAGCGACACGCCGATGATGTCGCTGTCTGAGAACGCGGGCTGGTCGGCAGCGCGTTGCGTGATGCAGGCAGCGGCCTCCTCCAACAGCCCGTGAACGACGCGCTTGGTCGTGCGCCGCACTGCTGCCAGCGGCAAGCGCCGGTCTCGCAGCGTCTCCATGAGACGTCGAATCGGCAGCGACGTCTCGCCGAGCACGCGCGCGCCATGTCGATCCAGCGTCCGTCTGACCGTAGTCGAGTCACTCGCTCTCCGCACCATCCATACTGTCGAGCGGTGGTCGTTCGAGGACATGTTGCTCGTCGTGCTGCAGTCGCTGTGCTCATCGTCCATCGCGGGTTCGCTGTCCTTGCTATCGGCGTCCGCCACGACGAGAGCCGGTCGCGTCGGCGTCGGCGTCTCGTTGCCCAGCTTCGGCCGAGTACCAGTGTCATCCATTACTGCTGGAGCTGTTAATGCCGACGATGATGATGACGAAAATGACGGTGGCGTGACGTTGGTGTCCTTGCTTTTGCTTCGCTTGGGGTGCTTGGCCTTCGGGTTGCGATCCACGCGGATCATGACCTCGCGGCGGTTCTTGTACAAATTGCAGATCGCAGCGCGACTCACTTGGTACTCCTTCGCGAGCGCGACCTGCTTCTCGCCCTTGTCGATGCGCAGAATGATCTCTCGACGGTCTTCCTCGCTCAGATACCGAGACGTTCGCTCTCGCTGCTGCACGCGAGGCGGCGTCGAGGTCTCGGGTCTCGAGGCGTCGGCCGTCACTGGCGTCACGGCATTCGCGTCCCGATCGTGGGGTGGCCGGCGCGGCTCGGGCGTGAAGGACCGACCGGCGCGATGCATCTCGACCAGCGGCGCTTGCTCGGGGTAAATCGGCGGATGTCCGAGTTGTGGACGCGCGTGCATGACTCCAGCGGACGCGGTGGGCGGTTGCTGGTGCAACGGCATCGCACGCTCGTGCTGTTGGTGGTGAGGAGGAGGGGGATGGTATCCTGGCGGCGTCGAGACATACGATGGCGTCTCTCCATACTGCACAAACATATTGGACCGGCGCTTGCGTGGCGGCTCGGCGGCGTACATGGCGTCGCCGCCCGAGGCAGTCGCTCGAATGCCGCCGAATGAGGAAGGCGCCGAGCGTTTATGGTCGCGATAGTCTTGCTGCTGTGGCGGATGATGTTGGTGATGCTGTGGCTGCTGGTGGTGGGGATGATGTGGTGGTGGTGGCGGCTGCTGTTCGTCCGTGTCCACGCGCGTCGCGGGTCGCAAGAACGCGCTGAGCCGTGGTAGCGACTGCGACATGGTGCAATCGATCGTTGTCGCCGGCGTGTCGTTCTGCGGATGGATAGATAGATTGATGGCGGCGTTCCGAAGATGCGGAGGAGAAAGAGAAGGAGAAGAGCAGGAGCAGCCGAGTGCGGCGCTGCTGCAGTGCAGTGCAGTGCTGCTGGGGGTGCCGTTGCTGCTGCTGTCTGTTTCTGTGTGAGACTCGGGCTGTCTGGGCGGTCGTGCCGTCGCGTGGCGACCAGAGAAGAGACCGATTGTCTGTCGTTGACGCTGTGTGTCTGTCTGTCTGTCGGTCAGACGGACGAGCGGTCGTGCCAGCGAAGCGCGAGCGGAGCGGAGCCCAAACCCGACGAACGGACGGACCGACAAACGGATCAACTGAAACCTCGAGTGTCCGTCCGTGCTGGGGTTCACTCGCGGCTGTCGGTCTTGTCACGACCGAACCGATGGATCCTGCAACTGCCCCCGAAGCGACGCGCGTCGCGTGGAAGCCGCGAGAAGCTCAGGTAGTCTCTGCGAAGTGGCGAGTGCAGAGCCTGAGGACTGAGGGCTGGAAGGTCTCTTCTCTCTTCTCTCGTTCTCGCTCTCTCTGTGAAAGCGAGAACGAGCGGCAGTTCTCTATGGCGGAGAAAGTCGGTTCAGCGGTGACTGTTGGGCACCGCCCGAGCCTGGGGGAAGCGGTTCTCGTCTGCGACGTGTTAATGAAACGGAGGATGGAAATGAAGGGACTTCGAGGGCTTTTTTTGATCTGGTCGCGCGCCAACGTCGGTGGATGAGAAGGCAATAGAAGACAACGTCGCGTCGTGTGTGGTGAAGTGGACGGATGGAGAAATCGCTCAAGGAAAAGGAGGAGGAAGACGGTGATGATGATGATGCTGTCGACGCTTGCTCTCTCTCTCTCACACACACACAGACACACAGACACACAGACTGCGTGTCGGTTGAGGAACGTGGGTGAGCAGCAGCAGCGCAAGTTGTAAAGACGTTTGGCGTCCAGTACCGACTTTGCGCAGGAAGCGGAACCACCGGTGGGATGACCAGTCAGGCCAGATTGTTGATGGCAACATTTCCATAATTGCAGGGACGGTTTGCGAATTATTGAGGAGCTCCAATGAGCAATTCCAGAAATCACCAAACGGTCCATTACAGTACAGTATCTATTCCTCCAAACGTACAGCAGGCCCCCCAAAATAGAGAAGATTGCTCTGGGTTGAGAGTATACTGTACAGGTATCGCGGCGTGAACGACGTAGCGAGCGAGAACCAACACGAGGCGCGAGGGTGCAGTGCAATGCCAAGGTTGCAAACTCCAGTGACAGGGAGCAGTTTGGCAGTAGAATTCCGCCATGGTGATTTTTGTGATTGCTGATGTGAAAAATACCGACATTCGTTCGAAAAAGGATTTGCAGTCATATCATCGCTTCCCTAAACCTGTTCCACCCCATCAAGTCATCCATAAAAGCGGTTTGGCAACGTGATTGAATCTGAGGAGTTTGGGAGATTTCACAGACTTCTCAGGGGATAAAACGATTTCAAAGAAAATAGACTCAGAACAGCGTCACCACCACATGGTGAACGGAGGATTCACTCGCCGCATGGTCGGGTCGCACGCATCCCCTCCTTCCTTCCTTCCTTCCTTCCGCTCTGGTTCACAATCACAGCCGAGCGCTGTGGCGATGGAACAGATCTTCAAAGGGCTGCAGCTTCATCGCGAGCTTCATGTCGCCCTGCACGCGCAGCTTCTTGCGGATGAGCGCCTGCAACAATGAGCCCGTCAGTGTTGGTTCCTTCGTTATAACATCTCAATCAAAACAACATAAAATCTCACCTGCTGAAGACGCAGCCGGCCAGACGCGAGGTCAAGGAAGTCGTGCTCGTCCATCTCGATGTAGAGGTCTGGGGAGAAGCGAGGGTCCTTGCCTTCGACGACCGAGCCGTGGCCATTCATGAAAGACACGGTCCACGTCTCCTTGTTGATCCGCCATTCCGTGACACCCGAAATCTGCTTGGCCAGCGTCGGGCCCTCGATGCGCAAGGCGGCACGCAGGCGGCTGAAGGCCTCGTGGCACTCGCTTGAGCGCGACGTCGTCAGTGACGTCGGTGGCGACTTGATGTTGCGCATCATCGGCTCAAACGCCTCTTGCGTGGTCGTCGGATGCGTCACGCGAGCAAAGTCCACGACCTCTCGCCATTGCTCCGCGACAAGCTCCGGCGTGAACGCATGGAGATCCGTGGGAAAGCCAACGCCGTGCGTGCGCTGCAGACGCAATTTGCCAACCCACGCGCCGCCCATCTCGAACAATCCGCCGGCTTCCTTGCAGGTCGGGTGGCAGAGATACACGACAATCGGTGACGTCAGCTCCGGCTTCAATGCATCGTACACGTCCTTCGGCATCACAGGCTCGGTCAACCGCGTGCCACCGATCGGGGAAATGGCGTTCACATTGATGTTGTACTTGGCGCCTGACGTGCGCTGAGTGTTAGTCACGGCCCCGGGAATCATGTCGACAGCGCGCATGTTTTTTTTCGTGTCGCACCTTCGCGATTCAACGCATTCGTGAAGCCCACCAGCCCCATTTTCATCGCGGCGTAGTTGACTTGACCAAAGTTTCCGTAGAGTCCCGCGCCCGACGTGCAGTTGAGAATTCGTCCGTACTTTTGGTCGCGCATGATGGGCCAGACAGCCTTGGTCACACAGAATGTGCCAAACAAACTTGAGCGATACACGGCATCCCTGCATCACACCGTCACCACCGTTCAGGAATCGTTTCTCCTTGGACAAGCTCGACGTCGTTTGCCTCACCATTTCTCCTTGCTCATCTTGCGGAACGAGCCATCATCGATGACGGTAGCGTTCTACGGCGCTCAGAAAAACGTGAGACCCTGAAAGACCCGCATGCATCAAAGCTACACGCACATTGATGAGGATATCCACGCGACCGAAGCGCTTCACTGTCGTCTCAGCGATCTTCTCTCCCTCGGTCACGCAGTGGAAATCAGCGACAGCGACGCCCCCTCGCGCCTCAATCTGCCGCACGACGCCGTCGACAAGCGAGCGATCTGGGTCGCTGTCGTTTACGACCACGCGCGCTCCGCGCTCCGCAAGCGCGACAGCCCATGCTCTACCAAAACCCCTCGCCGCGCCTGTGATGATGGCGACGTGCGCATCGGCGCCGCGGCCGAATTCGAGGCGCGTCGCTGCTGTCATGTTTTCTCGTTAGCTGGTGGTGGCGATTCGTAGCTTTTCGAGATCCACAAAGCCGCGTCACTCCCTTGTTCCAGAGTCGTGTTCGACGTGTAAGTGCGCTCGTTCCATGACGCAAAGTTGAAGAGAGAGAGAGAGAGAAAAAAGCGCTTTCTTGCACCCACCTCAACCGTACCGGTATGGACACCGTACCTTGAAGTCTAACTTTGGCGGGGTGGCGGGAAACAACACTCTTTGGGTTTTGGCACAAGAACTGATCTGGTGTGGAGCAAAGAGCAACAATTCTGCGTCACGCACGATGGGATCCACGGCCGAGCTCATCTGGAAGCACTTTGGCAAGCGATGCGACCTCTATGAGGTGCTCAACGTCAGCAAGGACGCGACGGACAAGCAGATCACGCAGGGATACCGCAAGCTCGCGCTCAGATATGTACGACAAGCGTTTGTTGCTCAAAGTGTTGACGAACGACTGCCGTACGTGTGACTGATGAATCTCTCGGGCATTGACGTATCAGCATCCAGATAAACAACGCGGAGATGCCGCTGCAAAGGCCGACGCTACTGAAAAGTTCCAGGCCATCAGCGCCATCCACTCGATCCTGTCGAACAAGGACTCGCGCGCCATGTACGACGAGACAGGCTCGATCGCGCCCTCGGATGAGCTCCCCGACGACTCGTCCTTTGACATGTGGGTCGACTACTTCGCCAAGCTCTTTCCCAAGGTCACGCAGGAGGACATTGTCAAGTTTGAGACCAAGTACCGGTTCTCGGATGAGGAGCGACGCGATGTGCTGGACGCCTACGAGAAGCTCGAAGGCGACATGCAGGCGATCCTGGACTCGATCATGCTGTGCACCGACGATGACGAGGAGCGATTCGCTGATATGATCGAGGAGGAGCTCAAGACGAACGAGGTACGTCTGTGCTTGCGTGTATACAAGACCACAATCTGCTCAGCTGCTCAAAACGACACACACGCTTTAGGACTTCCCGCGGTTTCCCCGTTGGCGTGAGTACATGAAGGCACACGCAGCAGCGTCCAAGAAGAAGAAGAAGGGAAAGGAGACAAGTGCACAGCAAGCGAAGCGCGCCGCCAAGAAAGAGAAAGAGGCCAAGGAGGCGGAAGTGCTGATGAAAGCGATCCTCGGAAAGCAGCCGGCAGCGCTGGCGAAGCGCAGCCGAGACTTTGGCTCGCTCATCTCCAGTCTTGAAGCCAAGTACGCTGACAATCCGAAGTCGAAGCGCGGCAAGAAGCCGCGCCGTGAGGAGCTGATGGATGATGAACCTAGCGAGGAGGCGTTTCTCGCTGCTCAGAAGCGGTTAATGGAAGGCAAAGGAAAGCGTCGATGAATTGAAAGGGCGTAATGAGGCAGAGAGAATGATCCACAGAGCACTTGCTCGCTCCTCGTGCTCGATCGTCTACATCATGCAGCGAATTTGAGGATGAGGACAGACAAACGAATGGGACGAAAGACACGGACGTGGCCGAGACCTGTTGGTCTCGGCAGGCAAACATAATCTGTTCATTTGAGCTCATGGACGCGGACAGAATCAACGGTAGCAATAATGCTCCCCATTTTCAAGACTGCATGGCGTGGAACGAAGCCGCTGGCTCCTCCGCGTTGGCGCGAGGCGTCACGACAATTTCCATCTCATGGTCACGAGCACCCGACGACGACTGCACGCTTCGCACGTCCTCGTCAAACTGCGAGACGCGCTGATACAGTTCGCTGCCCTTGCCCGATGAGTTGGGCGTCTCGCCTCCGCTGTAGCCAGCGTAGACAAGGAGGGCGTCTTCCTCGCGCGAAACGATGTGCTCATCGTAGTCACGCGACTTGTAGTCCACGTGGACGAACGCTCGCTCCACGTCTTCAAGCTGCTCCACCTTGAACTGAAGCTGCAGTGCGATATCGTGCGCATCCTTGACAGTCATCTCGGCAGGAACGACGACCTCCAACTCGACGAGGTACTTGGAGCCGAAGTGGTAGGCACGCATGATGTCCAGTGACATCTTGGAGTTGTGGCTGCGGCAGAGCTCCTTGACTTCCGAGATAAACTCCTCGCTAGCAGTCACTCCGACAAGCTGCATGACTTGCTCCTTGCCCATGCGGCCCCACGCGAACATGATGAGGAGGAAGATCAGGATAGCGCCCGCGGGATCGACGAACCAGAGGTTCTCGCGGACGGACGCGATGATGTAAGCCGCGACAGCGAACGAGTTGCTCATGACGTCATTGCGGTTGTCCTCCATGATGGCCTCCACAGCCGGCGACGTGTGCGTGCGAAGGACCCAGCGGGCGTATAGGTTGAGGAAGACCTTGGTCGTGATCGTGAGACCCGCGATGACAAGTGCGGGCGTCGACAGGTTGGGCTGCTCGATCTCACCGTCCACGAATCCACTCACCAGCTTCTTCGTGGCTTGCTCGATGAAGACCACCGACACGACGACCATGACGGAAGACGCGACGATGACAGCAACAGGCTCAAAGCGGGACGTGCCAGCCGGGAACTTGGCGTAGTCCTGCTTCTTACCGGCGCGGGTTCCCGCGTACGCCAGCAGCCCCTGCACGAAGAGATCGATCATGTTCTCGACGACCGTGGAGAGCATGGCGAGCGACTTGCTGGCGACTGCGACGGTCGTCATGGTGAGCACAATGATGACGTTGGTCGTGAGCGACAGCTGCAGCACTGCGGCCACGTGATTGATCTTGCGCTCGCCGCGCAGCGTCTGCACGAGGCGCTCGACGCAGCCGGGCGTCTCCTTGGACGCATCGGCGGCCGCCGAGTCGGTCGAGAACATGGACGAGAGCTCCCGCTCGGCGCGTCCGATGCGAGAGCTTCGACTCTGGCGCTGGCTCATCTTGCTGGTGTGCTTGGGGCTTGACGGTTCACGAAGGGAAACGAGAACTGGAGAGTTCCGGGAGCAAAGAGCAAAGAGCAAAGAGCAAGAGCGAAGAGCAGAGAGCGAAAAGGCGGATCCGTCCGGCCCACCGACCCTGCGTGCGTGTTGCTGGTGGTCCTGCTAAGGCAGCATTGAGTCTTTGCGCGAACATGAGGTTTATTCGAATCGACTAAAGCCATCCCAGATGATTGGCTGAAATGTGAATCCGGAATGTTGGTAAGTAGATTTCTGCCAATCAGATAGGCTTTTAGGCGTGCCAGCTGCCAATTGGATCCACCTCTTCGCCGATTCTCAGGTGTTGTGCCAAAGTGATGTGTGTGCATGTCAACGAATCGAAGCACGCACTGCAAAGCGACAACGCAACTTGCTCTGAAGGAGCACCAAAAAGTAACAAACATGAACGCAACATTCGTCACTGGATGTTGCGGACCCGCAACACAACAGAATCCGTTGGCATGAACCACAGGCGGTTGAAGTGACGCTGGCTCTCATCATCCCCATCACGAGCATAAGCATCAGCATCAGCGTCGCTCCATTCTCACCATCGAGATCGCGATGTCGTCGTTCCTCGAAGAAAAGGTCAAGAAGCCGGTGGTGAAGCTACTCAAGTCGGGCGGTATGTGCGCACCTGCCGGTGGCTTTTCCTTCTTGGTGGCGTCTCACGAGAACGCGCAGCGTCACCCGAAAGTATCGCCCTCGCGATGGCGTTCGGAGTGTCTGGAGGTAAGCGTCTCCCTCTGCCGCATTGGGTCGAAAATATCAAGGTGTTGGGTGGGCGATCTCATGTGGGTTTGCGTTGTGTGATGATCAGGCATTTTCCCGATCCCAGGGCTCACGACGCTGCCTGTCATGGCGGCGGTGATGCTGTTTCGACTGAACCCCGTCGCTGCCATGCTCACCAACTACCTCTGCACGCCACTCAACATTGCGACAGTCCCTGTTTACATGTACGCTCTCCTGTATGACGCCACATTAGGTTTCCTGGATCTGTTCCTGAGCTTTTGCGTCTCTGTTGTTGCTGGCAGCATGTACGGCAACTCGTTCTTTGGCTCAGGCGAAGGCGTCAAGGACTTTTCCGTCTCTGCATTCATGGAGGTGAGTCTATGAGATCTCAAGCTGTCGTAATGGACCCCAGTTCCGTGAATCCTCAGACTCGATGATGTGATGACAGGACGTCAAGGCCGATACGATCAACACGCTGCTGCTGTTCCGCTTCACGCTCTTCAACGCGATTCTGCTGTGGCTCGCGAGTGTGCCGATCATCACGGGAGCGCTCTACGTGATTCTCGTGCCCATTCTCAAGCGTGTCATGCCCAAGGCACCGGCGACGGCGACCAAGCGCGACAAGCTCCAGTAGCCACGTCACACCCACGATGTCATTGGCCAAAACGCAACGTAAAGATGCATATTGCCTCATAACAATTGGCTAATTCTACAATACACGAAAGGTCATTGGATTAAATGCGAGGAGGTGCATGCTGCAAGAAGCTCCAACAACAGACAACAACACGCCGTCGGCCTGATTACATTTGTTCTCGAAGCAATCGCTCGCCATCATGGCCGGCGGCATGGTCTTCGTGCCGGACGACGCGGCGCCCTCCTCGGCGCCCGCGACTGCGAGCCCCGTGTTCCTCTACGTGCTGACGTGCTGCTCAACCATCGGAGGCTTCCTCTTTGGATACGATACGGTACGACCTCCATTATCGCCATCATCATCGATTCCTTCTCCTTCGCTCACACACACACACACTCTCTCTCTCTCTCTCTCAACGCAGGGCGTCATCTCGGGGGCGCTTGTGCTCCTCAAGAGCCCCGATGCGTTCCATCTCACCGACCTGCAAAGCGAAAGCGTCGTGTCTGCCGCTGTGCTCGGCGCGATCCTCGGTGCCGCGATCAGCAGCTGCGGCAACCACGCGCTCGGTCGCCGCCCCGTCATCCTCGCGTCGTCGCTGCTGTTCACGCTCGGGTCGCTGCTCATGGGCTTCGCGGACACGTTCGCCGCGCTGCTCGTTGGTCGCCTCGTCGTCGGGCTCGGCATCGGGCTCTCGTCCATGACCGTGCCGCTGTACATCGCCGAGGTCTCGCCGCCGCAGATCCGCGGGCGCCTCGTGTCGCTCAACACGCTGCTGGTCACCGGTGGTCAGTTCTTCGCGTGCGTGCTCGCTGCGCTCTTCAGCCAAGCCGTCGACGGCTGGCGGTACATGCTCGGGCTCGCTGCGATCCCTGCAGTCGTGCAGCTGCTCGGGTTTCTCATGCTGCCCGAGAGCCCGCGGTACCTGCTCAGTCGCGGGCGCAACGCCGACGCGTGGGCGGCGCTCGTGCGTATCCGAGGTACAGAAGACATCGACGCCGAGTTCAGCAGCATGGAGACCGAGCTCTCGCGATGTCGTTCGAGCGACGTCGAGCAGCAGCACGTCGACTTGCTGGCTGAGATCCGCCAGCCGACAGTCTTCCGCGCGCTGCTGTTGGGTTGCAGTCTCCAGGCGCTGCAGCAGTTCTGTGGGATCAACACCGTCATGTACTACGGCGCGACGATCATCCAGCTCGCGGGGTTCAACGACGCGTCGACCGCGATTTGGCTCGCGGCGGTCGTGTCGTTCAGCAACTTTCTCTTCACGTTTGTCGGTATCTACCTCGTTGACCGCTCAGGGCGCCGAACGATCACGCTGTGGAGCCTCGCGGGCGTCATCGTCTCGCTCGTCGTGCTGGGCTCAGCGTTCTTCGTGGCGCGACGGCACTCGGCGCCGGTTACTGGCTCGGGCGCGTGTGGCTCGATGTCGACGTGCTTCGACTGCATCGCGAACGCGCAGTGCGGCTTCTGTGCCGAAAGCGTGTTCTCGGGGCGACCAACGCGGCCGACGCTCACGCTACACAACACTTGTATCGAGGGATCCGCGACGCAGTCGACGAACGGCGCGTGCCTCGTGCACCAGTGGTTCTACGCGTCGTGCCCACAGGACAGTCGCGTGACTGGCGTGCTCATCCTCGTAGCGCTCTTCGTGTACCTCGCGTGCTTTGCGAGCGGCATGGGATCGATGCCGTGGACCATCAACGCCGAGATTTACCCGCTGCGGGTGCGCAGCTTTGCGCTGAGCGTCGCGACGTCCGTCAACTGGATCGCGAACCTCATTGTGTCGTTCACGTTTCTGTCGATCATCAACGCGTTCTCGGCGGCGGGCGCGTTCTGGTTTTACGCGACGATCGCAGCCATCGGGTTCGTGTATCTCTATGTCGAGCTGCCCGAGACCAAGGGGCTCGCGCTCGAGGAGATCCAGCTCATGTTTGAGCGGCGACGCGCCTACGAACACATTGAGAAATAGACAGCATTATGGTTGCGAGTATTCGTGAAGCGTAACGATGAGAGTCGAAGCTCAGCCAAAGGAGCGGATCGCGTTCGTTCTCAGCTCTTCATGGAGTTCGAGAAGATCGAATTGACGCGATATGGCTACATTTGCCATCTTATACCAATAGGATGTTAGAATTTGTGTGGGAAAGTAGAGACCATCTACTGGTATAACATCATTCGGTCTTCGTTCTCGTCTTCATGTTCATGCAAGTCTATTCCACGTGTGTAGCTCTTACGCCTCGAGCGGCTCCAGCAGCGCAGGGTCCTCGATGAAGCTCTTCAGTGCCTTGGCCATGCGCGCGCCCTGGCTGCCGTCGATGTATCGGTGGTCGATCGTCGTCGTGAGCGTGAGCATCGGCCGCACGACCACCTTGCCGTCCTCCACGACCGCCGCGTCCTTGATCGACCCGACGGTCACGAGCAGCGGCGTCTGAGCGAACGGCGTCAGCGGCGCGAACGCGAGCTCCAGTCCCATCATCCCAACGGACGTGACGACGCAGCCGCCAAACATGTAGGGCTCATGCCAGACGGCTTGATGCGAGACCGAGGCAACCGCCAGCCAACCGCGAGGTTCAATGGGCGAATGACGTACGTCGGCAGCAGCGACATGAGCTTGTTGCGGTCCGCCTGCACCTTGTCCTTGCCACTGCGAAGCTTGGTCGCGTCGCCACGGAGGCGCTGGCTCACGTCCTTCAGCGTCATCTTGTCGATCGACGGCAGCCGACAGACGCCGAGGTCGCGGCCGCCTTCGATCGCCACGAGGCACGAGACGTCGACCGTCGGCGCCGTGTAGTAGTTGCCGAACACGATGTGGCCGTTGACCGACGGCGCGTTCGCCAGCGCAGCACCGACCGCGCGCAGCACGACGTGCGTGATCGTGATGTGCTCGCCGGTCTCCTTGCGCTTCTGCTGAATGTACGGCAGCGTCTTGGTCATGTCCATGGTCAGCGTCCCGAGGATGATGCCGCTGTCCGGCGGACCCCACGTCGCGATCATGAGCTTGCGGCGCGGCGTCATGTTGCTCGGACCCATGTACATCATCACAAGCAGCCACGACACGAGCAGCACGAACACCGCGTTGTGCAGCGCCTCGGGCAGCGCCGCCCACTTGAGCACGAGCAGACCGCCGAGAAACTGCAGCGCGTTGCTCACGAAGAACTGCAGCGTGCGTCCCAGCGATGGCTTGTCGGGGCGATCCATGACGTCGCCCGTCGCGTCGCCCATGTATCGAGGCACGGGAGGCGACGCCGTCATGAGCGCGTCCGTGGATGACGAGGAGCCGGGCATTTCTTTTGCTTTAAGATTCTGTGGGGAAGACTGAACCGATTGAGTTCGAGAAGCTCTCACTCGCTGGACACGTCGCAGGACCACGAATGTGAGAGGAACTTGGAATCGCGGTGGAGCTGCGCGATGGAGAACGAGACCGCAACTGCGCTGCGATGCAAGAGAGCTCCTCGCTGCGAAAATAGGGACAGGTTCAAGTCATATGGTGAGCTCAGAACCTCGACATATCCAACAGCCCAAGATCCAAAGGATCGGATACGCGCCCAAGACGCCGAAGATGATGATCATGATGGCTATGCGCTATGGGTAATGAATCGATATAATGCGGTGTAGATTAGTGAGACAACGGAGTAAACGGACGCAAGACTGCTGACGGACTGACGCTTCGACGGACTGGGTGGACGATGGCAATCGCTACTGGCGGTCTCGCGATGGCCATCAACACACACACTCGGTGGTGACTCTTCCAGACGAAGTCACGTGCGGATTGTTGACTGGGGATCGCGAGGCTCGAACGATGACGAGATCCGCTCATGCGTTGACCGCCTCCATCTGCTCGGGGTCCTCGATAAACTTCTTGAGCGTGTGGCCCATGCGAGCGGCTTGAGAGCCATCGACATAGCGATGGTCGATGGTCGTCGTCAGCGTCAGCATCGGGCGGATGACGATCTTGCCGTCCTCGACGACGGGCGCGTCCTTGATCGCACCCACAGTGATGAGCATCGGCGTCTGCGTGTACGCGGAGAGCGGAGCGAACGCCAGCTCCAGTCCCATCATGCCGACGGACGTGACGAGGCAGCTGCCAAACATGTACGGCTCAACGCCGACGGCCTTGATGCGAAGACCGAGGCAACCGCCAAGCCAACCGACGAGGTTCAGGATGGGGCGAATGACATACGTCGGCAGCAGCGACATGAGCTTGTTGCGGTCCTCCTGCTCCTTGTCCTTGCCACTGCGAAGCTTGGTCGCGTCGCCACGGAGGCGATGGCACACGTCCTTCAGCGACATCTTGTCGACGCTGGGCAGACGGCAGACACCAAGATCCTTGCCGCCACCGATGGCGACCAGGCACGAGACGTCGACCGTCGGTGCAGGGTAGTAGTTGCCAAACACGATGTGGCCGTTGACCGACGGAGCATTCGCGAGGGCGGCGCCAAGAGCGCGCAGCACGATATGCGTGATGGTGATGTGCTCACCCGAGAGTTTGCGCTTCTCATCGATATACTTCTTGGTCTTGGTCATGTCCAGCGTGAGCGTACCCAAGATGACGCCGCTGTCAGGCGGTCCGTACGTCGCGATCATGAGCTTTCGTCGAGGCGACATGTGGCTCGGGCCCATGAAGATCATGACGGCCAACCAGACCACGAGGAAGCCGACGACGCCAGTGTGGAGAATACCAGGGAGACTCATCGCCTTCAGGATGAGCAGCCCAGCGATGAATTGCACGGCCTGCGTCGCCAAGAACTCGTTGGATCGATGCGTCTCCTTCGGGACCTCCATCACATCCTTTTGACCAGCGAGCAGATCTTTCTTGGGGGCCGAGACGCTGGATTCGGGCTCGGGCTCAACAGTGGCAGTCTTCTTGCTGGACGAGGTCTTGGGCGCAGCCGCACTGGTAACCTGCACAGGGCGCGTCGGCGCGTTCGAAGCTGCCGACGCATCGAAGATCGTGTTCGTGAGCTTGCCCTGCTTGTTGAACGACTCGAGGTTGCTCTTCTTCAAGACCTTGGCGATCTCGTGGATCATGTAAGGCTGCTTCGACGCCTCTCCCGAGGCCACACGCGAAGGGATGCTGCCCTTGAGGTCCGACTTGACCATGAAGGTGACGTGTGCTCCCTTGTAATCGGCGTCCGGCACAATCTTCCAGCCGGCGATGTGGACTTCACCTCGGACAACCTTCGGCTCCTTCGACGGACAGAGCTGCAAGTCCTCGATGCTTTGCGCGACAACGATGATGGTACCGCCAGACAGCACACGCCAGTGCACCAAGTTGACGAAATCGCGGCCAGCGACGACAAACACGGGCTTGTACTCCAGGTAGTCGACACCCGTCTGGGCGTCGAACGTGGCAATACGCTTGCCCGTCGCGAGCTGCGAGTCGTACGTCTTTTTTCGCTCGACGTCCATGACGACGTCCCAGATCGCGCGAGGGTTGTAAGGGACATGGCCGATACCCTTCGCAGCCGTGAGGGAGCCATCGATCTTCGTGAAGGCCTTGATGCCGTACTTCTCAGAGTGGAAGTTCCACGCGCCTTCATCGTCCATGTCACGGTTCATGCGCGCGATCGCCTTCTCGATCAAATCGTGGTACTTGGCGGGGATGGCGGGGAAGCCTTCCTCAGGGACCTTGACGCTCGCTTGAGTAACCATCTTGGACGACGACACGGATCGAGAGCGCTTCTGCGACAGCGAGCGTGTGGGGACGGAGGACGAGGACGGAGGGATCGAGTTGATCATCTTGCCGTCCTTCAAAATGTGGTCCAAGTTGCTGGTCTTCTTGAGCACCTGAGCCACCTCGTGGATCATGTATGGCTGCTCGGACGCCACCTTCGAGGCGACGCGGGATGGGATGCTTCCCTTCAGATCGGACTTGACCATGAACGCGACGTGAGCGCCCTTGTAATCGGCATCCGGGACGATCTTCCAACCAGCAATGTGAACCTCTGCACGCACGATCTTGGGCTCCTTGGACGGGCAAAGTTCCAGGTCCTCGATGCTCTGCGCGACAATCACAATCGTGCCGTCACGAAGCACGCGCCAATGCACGAGATTGACAAAGTCGCGGCCAGCGACGAACAGCACGGGCTTGTACTCGAGGTAATCGATGTTGGTCTGCTCGTCGAGCTTGGCCACGCGCATGCCGTTCGCCAGCTGCGAGTCGTACGTCTTCTTCTTGGCAACGTCCATGACGACATCCCAGATCGCGCGCGGGTGGAACGGAATGTGACCCTCGCCCTTTGCTGCCGTCAGTGACCCGTCGATCTTGGTGTAGGCCTTCACGCCGTGCTTCTCGGAGTGGAAGCTCCACGCGGACTCGTCCGCGATCTCGACATTCATGCGGGCGATGGCCTTCTCGATCAGGTCGCGGTACTTCTCGGGGACTGCAGCGATGCCAAACTCACCGCCATCCGTGCTGTCGTCCTCGGCGAAATCGTGCTCCGTCGACTCGTCAAACGAGCGACTTGTCGACATCTCTTCGCTGTCTTCCTGCATCTCCGTGGTCATGAGACCGAACAGTGTGGTGTTGGTGACGCGCGGGTGACCGGTGTTCTCTGGTTCCTCTTCGTCCAGCGCAAGGCGGAGGCCGTCGATCACGAACGCTTGCTTCGTGAACAGCTTTGTCTGAAGAGCCAACGGGATGCCGCCTCGAATGTCCGCCTTGATGATGTAGCGGACGTCAGCGCCTGTGTAGTCGTTGTTGGGGGTGATCAAGAAGCCGCCCATGATGGTTCGCGCGCGCACGATCTCGGGCTCTTTGGAGGGGCACAGATCGGGTCGATGCACCGACGTCGCGATGATCAGGATCGAGCCGTCCTTGAGCACGCGCCAGTGCGTCACGTGCACGAAGTCTCGACCGGCAGCCGGGAACACGGGCTTATAGATGAGGTGGTCGATGAATGTGTGGTCGTTGTAGACGTGTGCGCGGCGCGAGGCGAGCAGCTGCGGGTCGTAGCTTTGGCGACGAGCGAGGTCGAGCAGCAGCTTCATGATCAAGTGTGGGTGGTAGTTGACGTAGCCGACGCCCTTGCAGGACCCGAGGCGCGACGCGGCACGCACGAACACCTTGCAGTCGCGCTGTTCGCTTTGCAGCTTCCAGCCCTCAGCGTCGTCGCGGGCTTGCATCATGAACTCGCACATGAGCGCCTCCAGCTCGTCGCGGTATTCCTCTGGCAGCTCAGCATTGTCGGCCGCGATCGCCTCGAGGTCCGAGTCGCTGATGACAAAGCTGCTCGACTGCGACGGCGTGCGCGGCTCGATCTGGCTCGCGCGAAGATCCACGGACGACTCGGATCGGCTGTGGCTGTTGGGGCCTTGCGAGTTGGCGGCCTGCGCGCCGTCGCGCAGCGCGTCGACCCAGTCCTCCATGCGGCTTTGCAGCGTCGCCGCGAGGTCGTACGTCTTGGACGTCTTGGGGTGCGAGATGCGGAAGCTGTAGTACTTTTTGTCGCGCGTGACCTTGATCTGGCAGCCCGTGAGCAGGATCGTGCCCTTGGGCACCGAGTCGCCCTCGCGCTTGAAGTAGTGCAGCAGCGAACCCTCGAGCGAGAAGAAGCGCGGCTTCCACTTGCGCGTGAGCGCGCCCGTCTTCTGGTAGAGGTGGCCCGCCTTGCGCACCGGCGTGTAGTGGTGGTGGTGCTGCGTCGACGCGGACGACGAGGAGCTCGTCGTCTCGTGACTCGACGCCATGGCAAGAGGAAGAGAGAGAGAGAGAGACGAGAGAGAAACGGAGGAGGAGGGTCACGGGACCTCTGGTGTGGGTGGCGGATTGGCGAATGAACGAACGGGGCAATCGGCCGACGGTCGATGGAATTGTTGGACTTTTGTTGGGAGTTGGTGTGTTGGACTGGCGAGCGGTCCGCGCGTCGACATTGACGCAGCGACCGTCACGGCGGACGCCGCCGCGGCGCTTGACACGCGAAAAACAGGCGGACCGAGTGACCGAGTGGAGGGATCCGTGGTGCACCGGACCAGCGTCCGGTGCACTGCAGCTGACCTCCTGACAGGTCGAATCGACGAAAGATACCTATTGTTTTCAGCAGGAGCTCGAATGGTATTTATAAGATGATGTATGCAAATTAGGAGAAGTATGTTTCCTGATAGGTTCAGATCTGCAAACCCTGGTGGTCGTCCGCTTGCCCTATCCCTGTTGGAAGCGCTCTCCACTGTCGAATCCGATGATCGCGCGTCATGGCGCGACCCCAGCGAGTTGGAGTCTCCCACTTGTTGGTGACGCTTTCCAACGTTTCCTCGATTGCTCACTTTTCTTAAGGCCAGCGACGCACAAGAATTGGCATCATCTTCAACAAAGCCATTGACGACATCCAACGACACGATAGTCATTGTCGTCATCTCTCTCTCTCGATCGATCGATGCTGCCACAGTCATGATATGATCAATCTGGCGAGTCAAGAGCCACAGACACACACACACGCGTTGCGTGACCAACGCCACATGTGTCGGTGCCGTTCGCATGCGTCGTCAACTGGGAAGCAATCATGCGGGGGGAGGAAACGAAGAAAGGGATCTGATACGAACGTGTTACGTTTGTTACTCATCATGGTCGAAGTACGCAGGCGCGAACCTATCAAACGGTGACTTCAACACACATGTCGCAGGATCATTAAGTACGGGCACGCGCTCCATGAAGAAGAGCTCCAGCCACCCTCTGCTCCGCATCCGCATCTTCAATGGCGTCGCGCTGGTATCGCCTCGGCGCGTTCTGCGGCCGCCATGCAGGGCGCGTCGCGCTGCTCTCGCTGCTCGTCAGTCTCTCGCTGTGCCTCGGGCTGCTGCGTATGGTCGTGCAGACCGATCCGCAGAAGCTTTGGGTGCCGCCGACCTCGGCCGCCGCCAAGGAACAGCAGCAGTTCAACGAGCTCTTTGGTCCGTTCTTCCGCATCGAGCAGCTCATCTTCTACGCCGACACACCGTCTCCTTCTCCATCTCCATCTCCGACGGTCGCGGGAACATGGTGGCAAGATCCATCTTCGTCCACCGTCTGCAGCGCCAATGATGCCGCCAACTCTCAAGCCAACGACCTCATCGACAAGAAGTTTCTGCTGCGCATGGCAGAGGTCGAGACCGCGATCCGCGAGCAACAGGTGCCCGTGAATGGCCGCAACGTCTCGCTCGAGGACTTTTGCTACCGCCCGATCGCTGGCAAGGGCTGCCTCGTGACGAGTCCGTTCCAGTACTGGCTCGGCAACGCGACGCTGCTGGCACAGGACCCCGACATCAAGCTCACGACCGCGTGCCAGACGACCGAACCGACGCTCAAGGAGCGCTCGCCGTGCATGGACCAGAACGGTATTCCGGTCATGCGCAACGTCGTGTTTGGCGGACTCTCGAGCGACTCGTGCCACGCGAATCCCGACCCTTGCGGCGAGTCGACGCCGCGCGCGACGGCGCTCATGGTTACATTCCTGCTGCACAACGACCCCGAGAACGCGACGTACACTGCGCTCGTCGAAGCGTGGGAAGAGCAGGTCTTTCTGCGGCTCGCGGCGGCGTTCGAGCCCGCAGACGGCATGCGGCTCGCGTACATGGCGCAGCGGTCAGTCGCCGACTCGCTCGAGGTGCAAACGAAGCAGAACGCGTTCGTCGTCGTGGTGAGCTACCTCGCCATGTTCCTCTACGTGTCCATGTCGCTCGGGACGTTCAATGACGCGGTGACGTCGCGCTACGGACTCGGACTCACGGGCATCCTCATCGTGCTGCTCGCGCTTGGCGCCGCCATGGGGATCTGCTCGGCGCTGCTGCGCATGGAGGTCACGATGATCACGCTCGAGGTCGTTCCGTTCCTCATCCTCGCGATCGGCGTCGACAACATGTTCATCCTCACCAACGAGTTTGACCGCCTGCTCGCCGCACGTGGAAGTGGCGTCACGCACAGTAGCGAGCACTTTGACGACGTCTTGCAGCAGGTGCTGGGGGAGACAATGGTGAACGTCGGGCCGTCGATCCTCGTGGCCGCCGTCTCGGAGACGCTCGCGTTTCTCGTCGGCGCGTTGACGCGTATCCCGGCGCTCGAGTCGTTCTGCGTCGTCGCCGCGATCGCGGTGCTCGCCGATCTCGGGCTGCAGCTCACGTGGTTCATCGCGGCGCTGGCGCTCGACGCGCGACGTGTGCGTGCTCGTCGGTTCGATCTCATGCCGTGTCTGCGCCAAAGCGTCGACCTCACGCGCGTCGGCAGCAAGAACAGAGCCGCAACGACAGCAGCTGCGACACCGGCGCGCGCCAGCGTCATCAAGACGTTCATCGAGAAGACGTACACGCCGTGGCTGCTGCGGCGCCCGACCAAGCTCGTCGTGCTCTTTGCGAGCGTGCTGCTCGTCGCGCTGAGCGTCGCTGGCGCCACGCATCTCCCGCTCGGACTCGAGCAGGAGCTCGCGGTGCCGACTGATTTCTACCTGCACGAGTACTTCCGCGTGCAGACCGAGCGCGGCAACGCGGGACCACCCGCGTACCTCGTGCTGGGCGACGGCATCGAGTACACAAAGGCGTCGACGCAGCAGCAGGTGAACGCGCTGCTCGACGACCTATCGTCGATTCGGCAGTACATTCAGCTCCCGATCTTCTCGTGGCTTCACACGTTCAACCAGTGGCGGCAGATGCGCTACTTTCTGCACGACAAGATCGAGGACGACGAGTGCGACTGCCCGCGACAACCGCTGGATCCGTTCGCGTACGAGCTTCCCGGCAACGCGACACCCGCGACCATGAACCAGCGCATCGTGACGACGCCCGACGCGCTGTTCTACCCGCTCGTGCAGAACTTTACGACCATCGCGATCGACTCGCAGTGCTGCCAGACGTTTGGGCTCTGTGGCGCGCAGTACGCGGGCGATCTCGTGTTCCGCGTGAACGCGACCAGCGGCCACGTCGACGGACTCCGTGGCGCCCGCATGCGCTTCCAGGTGCATGCGCTGTCGAACCAGTCCATGTTCATCAACTCGGACGTGTACCTGCACCGCATCACGGACAAGTGGGCGCGCCGACTGCAGGTGCCGACGCTGTTCCCGTACTCGCTGTACTTTGTGTTTTACGAGCAGTACCGCTACATCCAGGGCGTCGCGCTGCAGAGCGTGCTGCTCGCGCTGCTCGTGGTGTTTGTCTGCGTCTTCCTGCTCATGCACCGCAACCTGCGGCTCAGCGTGCTCGTGACGCTCTGCGTGCTCTCGATGACGCTCTCGCTGCTCGGCGTCGTCTTCCTCTGGAACCAGGCGACGACGCTCACGACGTCCGTCAACGCCGTCTCGGTCGTCAACGTGCTCGCCGCCGTCGGGCTCGGCGTCGAGTTCTGCGTGCACATGGCGCACCAGTTTGACTACTCGCGGCGCCACCGCCTCGGGCGCACGGGCGACGACCATGCGCGCCATGCGCTTGTGACGGTCGGTGCCTCGATCCTCTCGGGCATCACGCTGACCAAGTTCTGTGGCATCGGCGTGCTCGCGTTCGCGCCGTCCATGCTGTTCCGCGTCTACTTCTTCCGCATGTACCTCGGCATCGTGCTCGTCGGCTGCTTCCATGGCATGGTGCTACTGCCCGTGCTGCTCAGTCTCTTTGGGCAGCGCACCGCCGAGTTGAACGACTTTAGCACGTTCCTCCTGTCGGAAGAACGCGAGGACGAGCTGCTCGACGACGGCTATTAAGTTCTCCCGACAGGAGAAGACAAGAGATGAGAAGAGAAGACAGAGAATCTATAGGGGATTTAAATGGATGGCATCGCTTTACTGCGGCGCGGTGGTGGCGTCGTCGGACGGCGTCGTCTTGGTGCCGAGATAGCGCGCGACCTCCTCGTCGTTCTTGCCAAAGCCCTGCAGCCGAAGCTCTGCGTTCTGGTACGCGAGCAGGCAGCCGCCGATCGTGCCGACGATGCCCGTGAACCACATTCCGCGCAGCGCCATGCGCGGGTCAATCTGTCGAGCTATTCCACCGCACGCAGCACAGCAGTCAGTGGAAGCGACCGCTCCGTCATCGAACCATAGCGAACGTACTGAGGAGGTATCCGAGTGGGAAGCACGCGACGCTGAGCGCCGCCGAGTGCAGCACGTCGCGCTGACTGATGTTCTGCGTCACCTGCTCCGTCGTCGGACGCTCGAAGACCACAGGGAACTTGGGGATCCGCGGGTCACGCAGCGCTGGCGGCTTCTCGTCCGACGCCTTGCTGTGGTTGGAGCTGCTCATCTTGTCAATCGATCGGCTCAAGTGAACCAAAACCAAAATGCAGGCGTGGTTTATTTTACTTAACAAGTCTCAGTCTTCTTCACCCCAATGGTTTAACGCTTTTACTTATTGAGGAAAGTCAACGCTAAATCGCCGAATCTGAGTCGGTGCCAGTGTCTGAGAACGCGGAACAGAACACGAGCAGCGAGTGAGCTCTTCACTCCAGAAGAAGAGGTCCGGCACCAAGATCCGATCGAGTATGGAGGACCTCTTCGCGATCAAGCGCGTGACGTTTCTCGGGAAACCCGTGAGCTACATCTGCCAGAACATCAACGGCCCGTGTCCGCTGCTCGCGATCGGCAACGTGCTGCTGCTGCGCGGCCACATCTCGCTCGACGACCGGCTGCAGGAGCAGGACGGTGGCGGCGGCGGCGGTGTCATCGCGGCCTCCGAGCTGCTCGAGATTGTGCGGCAGCGCATCGTGACCGCGAACCCGCCGCTGCCCGCAGACCGCGACGCGCTCGAGCGGCTCTCGCAGCAGAAGACGCTTGATGACGTGCTGCAGCTGCTGCCGAGCCTACTCGTCGGACTCGACGTGAACGTGCGCTTCCACAGCATCACCGACTTTGAGTACAACGTCGGCAGCGCCGTGTTCGACATGCTCGACATGTCGCTCGTGCACGGATGGCTGCTGGACCAGCAAGACGAAGCCACGGTGCGTCCATCTCCCCCCCCCACTGTATGTATTTTTTTCTCTTGTTATCTCTGACTACAACCTCTGTCCTCCATCAGCTTCGCGTCGTCGGCAACAAGTCGTACAATGAGCTGATCGAGCGCGTCGTCGACTACCGCGCTGTCATGATCACCGAGACAGCAGACGATCAGCAGCAGCAGCAGGACGCCAACGCTGCCACCATCGACACATCATCACCGCCACCGCCACCGCCCTCGGAGCCCTCGGAGCTTCTCGCGCCGCTCGCGATCTCGTCGCTTTCCATCGACGTCCCATCGTCTCCGCCATCAAGCGCGCGCTCGCCGTCGTCGAAATCGAGTCCGAGTCCGTCCAAGAAGACGGTCGAGACCATGAAACGCGAGCGCAAGCTCAGCGACGCGGACGCGACGTCGGCTGCGACCGCGCTGCTGGAGGACGGACCAGTGCTCGAGGAGTTCTTTGCGTCGACTGCGAGCCAGCTCACGTACTACGGACTCGTCAAGCTGCATGAGGACGTGCGCGAGCGACAGCTCTGTGTCTTCTTCCGCAACAACCACTTTGCCACGCTCTTCAAGGTGTGTGTTGGCTGCCGTCTTGATGAACTTGTCACGCACTCCTCACTGATGCGGATACGTTTTGCATCCACTGCAGTTTGAAGGCGCGCTGTATCTGCTCGTGACCGACGCCGGGTACCTCGACGAGCCGACTGTCGTGTGGGAGCGACTGAACGAGATCGACGGCGATTCCGAATACTTTGACGACGCGTTCCGTCCGCTGAACGCGCAGGCGACCCGCCAGCAGACGCTGCTCTCGCAGCAGGAGCGGTGTCGCGCACTGGATGCAGAGCCGCTCGACGAAGACGATCGTACGCCAACGCAAAGCGAGATGCCATCGCAAGCGTCGGACGACGATCCCGACTTTCTACTCGCGCTCAGGCTGCAGCAGGAGGAAGAAGAAGCCCGCGCGAAGGAGGTGCAGGCTGCCGCCGCAGCACAGCGTCTCGCGTCTCCCGTGCGGACGGGTCCCACGATGGCCGCCAGCGCCAACGCCAGTGCGGGGCCGTCAAGCCGTGAGCCGTCGGAGGGTTACTACTACGACTCGCGGCCACAGTCGCAGGGCGACGCGAGCCGCAGCGAAAGCGACGGCCTCGTGATCAACGCCAACGGTGAGCTGCTCATGTCGGAAGAAGAGCTCAAGGCGCAGCGGGAGGCCGCACTGTACTACCAGCAACTGCAGCAGCAGCAACAACAGCGCCAGTCACGCAGTGCGCCGGCGTCTCGCTCGGGCACGCCAGCGAGCGCCAACTCGCGCCGACAAAGCAGCGACTGCAGCGTCATGTGACCGAGCGAAGCAGCGAATTGCAGTGCGATCCATCTTCCATTTGGATGGACAACGTTCTCTCGTTCATGTATCATAAATACTCTCTCTCTCTCTCTCATTCTTTTGCGAGCGCTACACGAGTCAATCACATGATATCGACGTAGCGCGCGACCTCCACAGCAACCAACCGACCGCAAGCGATGGACTGCGAGCCGCAGTCCCATCGGTTCGTCAACCAGAGCGCTTCCCGTCGACCGTCCGACTCGCTTGCTCCCTCGCTTCGTTGCTTCGTCCACAGCGGCAGCACTCGCGCTCGTGCTGCCGCTCACAAGAGAAAAACAAAATAGAAAGTTACTGGGTCTTCTAGATCTTGATCGATACGGCCTCGACCTCGATCTCGGGCTTGTCCTCGTCCGACGAACTCGTGTCCTGCATCGACGCCGTGCTCGGCTGAATCTGCGCGCGCCATGACGCATCGTCCTCTGGCATCGCGCTGTCCTCCGCCGACGCGCCACCCGCTGCACCAGCGCCACCAGCGGTCGAGGTCGCCGCCCACAGATTCGGACGGACATAGTCAAAGCCCGCAAAGTCGCGGTCGACGCCGCTCGCTGCGTCCGCTTCGGCGACGTAGATCTGGTGCGGCTGCTCCGTAAACTGCGGGTCAAAGTTGTTCACGAGCGAGTCGCCCGCGGGTCCCGGCACAAGCGGCGGCACAAGCTGGCGCTTGAGCACCTTGTCCCAGTCGATGCCCTGGAAGAACGGGTGCGCCTTGACCTCGGCGACGCCATGGTGGAACCCGAGCCGCTCTTCCTGCTTCTTCTCGAGCAGCCCAATGAGCAGGTGCTTAAAGTCCTTCGAGATGTTGTTCGGGTACCGCACGGGCTGGAAGAGAATGCGCTGGTGCGTGCTCTTCTGCGTCGACTGCGGGATGTAGAACGGCGGGTACCCGGCGCGCAGCTCAAAGAGAATGCAGCCAAACTGCCACAGGTCGACGGGCAGCCCGTGTCCGCCCGCATGGCGCCCCACCATCTCTGGTGGCAGGTACGTGTCCGTGCCGCACATGGTCTTGGTCCGTCCAGTGCGCGACTCGAGGCGCTTCGCGAGCCCCATGTCCGCGAGCTTGATGTGGCCATCGACGTCCAGCAGCACGTTCTCGGGCTTGATGTCGCGGTGCAGAATGTGCATGTTGTGCATGTGCTCGAGCGCGAGCAAGAGCTCGGCGCCGTAGAACCGCACCGCGTCCTCATGGAAGCACCCGCCATTGTTCTGCATGTGCAGAAAGAGGTCGCCGCCCGGCATAAACTTGGACACGAGGAACACCGACTTGCCGCGCGCAAACGCGCAGTCGAGACCGAGGATGAACGGGTGGTCGGCGACCCACTCCATGACCGAGCGCTCCGTGTACACGACCTTGGCCTTGACCTGGTTCAGCTTCATCTCCTTCACCGCGTACAGCTGCCGGTCTTGGCGGCCGCGCGCCAGGATCACGCGCCCATAGTGCCCTTTGCCGAGCACCTTGAGCGTCTCAAAGTCGCTGATTGACGGCACGACGCGCTGTACGGCGGTCGCCTGCCGCACAAACTTGGCGCGGTCCTTCTCCGTGTCGGCGGCGAACACGACGGTGCCCTTGCCGCTCTCAGGTGTGATCGTGAATACGTAGCCGGCCGTGTCGTCGTCCGAGACACGGATCACGCAGTTCACGAGGTTCAGGTACTTGAGACCGCTCATGGCGTTGAGGCTGCTGGCGCTCAGCGCGTTGCTGCCAATGTCCTCGGGTTTGTTCACGCGGTAGTAGAGCAGAAACGTCGACTTGATCATGGCGCAGTACTTGCCCGAGCTCCAGACTGGCAGCAGCTGCCGGCGCTTGCGGAACAGGTTCACGTACGTCGACGGCAGCGAGTTGATAAACTGCCGCGACTCGTCGCTCAGCGTGGCGTCCTTGCGGCCAAAGACATTGAGCACCATCGTAGGCACAGCTGTGGCTTGACGCGGTGACTGCTTCGAGGCGGAAGCAGGCAAGACGTGTAATGGGCGGAACAACGCGCGGCGGCTCGCATGCACCGAACGCGCGAGCGGGCCACGAGGGTTCACCGGTGCTTCAGTAGTACGGCGGCAGTGCCAGTAGCAGTGGGGGTGGCGTTGGCAGTCGAGGCGGTGGTGTCTCGACGAGATGCCGATCTGCGGATACGGTGCAGCCACGGCCTGGAGTCCTGGCCGGCCGTGTGTTCAAAATATTCTCTCTCCGCATCCGTGGTTCTCTCTCTCTCCCTTGCTCGCTCGCTCGCTCGAGACAGGGAGCAGGCGCACGAGAAGAGAGAGAGAGAGAACACTGTGCTTGGGACAGGAAGCGAGCAGCGCCAGACCCCACGCATACTTCAGTGCATCCATCCATTCGTGTCTGCCCGTTGATCTGGTCGATGGTATCGAGGGTCTATAAGGGTTAGGGTGTAGCTATTCACGTTGACCAATCGGATGAAAGATACGGGTATCAAGGACGTATTTCATTGGTTGAAATGTGCTGGGTGGGTCTGATCGGATCCTGGATCAGAATAAATAGCTCTCTTGTCCATGATGATGACAGGAGGACGAGCATGACAATTGCAAGATTATGGAGGAAGCATGTTTGCAGAGTCAACAGCACCAGCGCCAGCACCAGCAGTAGAACACAGAGGAATTAACACGCCTCGCTGTGTGTCTTCCAGGTCGTTGCGTTGTCATTTTCAGTCTGTCTGTTTGTATGTTAACTCTCGTGCATCAATGCGCTCCGCTGCACCCAGGAATCCCACACGGTGCTCGCAATCAATGATCGTCCTTCTTTTCTTCGTCCTTCTTGTCGTCCTTCTTCGTCATTTGTGCCATTGCCGCCTGGATCTTCGGGTCGTTCGGGTCCACGCCAGGCAGACCAGAGAGCAGCGAGTTCACGAACGTAGGGTCCATGAACGGCAGATTCGACGCGGGTGCCGGAGCCGGCGGAGGAATACCGGCAGCAGCCGGAGCTTCGTCCTTCTCGACCTCCATCGTTTCAGCGGCAGAAAGAGTCGGTGCCGTTTCCTGGTGAAGCCATGCACACACACATGTATCCTCAGTATCTGCTGCAACCACTGGCTCGGCTTTCGTCTTCTTTACGCACCTTCTTCGGAGACGCTGGCTTTGTCTCTGCAGGTGCAGGCGCCGCCGCAGCCGCGCCAGCGGCCTCTGCTTCCTTCTGTTGGGCTTCTTCGGCCGCCTTCTTCTGGAGCGCTTCCTGTCGTGCTCGCTCCTCTTCCATGGACACACGGAGTGCCTGGATTGCATTGACGTCAGTCATCACACCTGAAGCCATCAAGAGACACGACGTACCAGTGCAAGCTCGGGATCCATACTGGGGTCAACGCCGCCAAACTCGGCGAACGCATCGCCCATACCAGCACCCGCCATGCTGCCCATTCCACCATCATCTCCATGGATGATCGGCGACGACACGAGCACATCCGACGGCAAGACGCCTGGCGGAACAGTCACGAGATGGCTGTTGTTGCTGCTGCTCGCAGCATCGACAAAAGCCTGAAGCTTCGGTCCATTGGCGTCGATATCCCCGAGGCTCACGACGTCCACTGCGATCTATGGCATGTTCAAGTCGGCCCAGTCAACAAAACGAACGCATCACACCGCCATTCACTTCACCACCACGCACGTTGTTCTTCTTGAGGAGCTTGCCAATCTTGACGAGCGCCTTCTCGTCTTCCACAATAGGAGATCCAACGAACACGACGACGCGCTGCGCACCTACACACAGACGAACGCATGAGCTCCGAGGCCAAAGATCCCGAGATGACTCGTCGATCATCAATCGTTACCAGTCTTGTTACGGCGATGCTTGAGCGCCAGCTGCGCCACCTGCAGCGCGTTCGAGAGCTTCAATGTACCACCGACCGTAATGCTGTGCACCGCCGAGAGCAGCGTGCCCATGTTTTCCGTTGGCGACGCCAGCACCTGGACACTGGAGAAAGATCCCATCCATACTCAGCTCCAGTCCCTCGCATCCTCCGCCACACGCAAGCACACCTTCGTCCAGCCATCGTGAGGATTCCGACCGTGCTCTCGGGATTCGACTGCGTCTTGGCGCCGCACAGCAGGTTGGCGGCGTCGTGCTGTGCCTCCAGTCGCGTCGGGATGTAGTCGCCATTGCGCATCCACTCCGAGTTGTCCAAGCTGCACACGAGCACAACCATCACAGCATCGTCACTATCGCTCATCCTCTATCTACCGATCTCTATTCGGACACGCGAAACGCACCATATCATCGTCGATTCGAGCGGCATCTTGGCGGCGTTTCCGTCGACTCTCTCGATCCTTCCTTCTTCGCTCTCGCTCTATCGCTGTCGCTCTCTTCGGGTAGGATCCCCCTCACACACCAGGTGTCCCCGTTAAGTTAACAGCGACTTCAAAAGGCGTACCGTTCGCTCTCGCTTAAATACGCAGTCGGGGGGTTAACTTTTTTCGAGCCGCTCTGATTCGTGTCACACACACAACCCGTTCGCCGAACGGACGGAATGCCGATCGTCAGCATGATGCCGCCACGTGACGACGACGCGACGAAGACGGTGACGCCGCCAGCCGCAGCCGCGACGGCGAGGCACTGGCGCATCCTGCGCAACGCGCTGGTGTCGCGAACGCGGGACACAGAGACCGACACGTCGCATTCGTCGGTCTCCACCGAGTTCTTTCCGTGCTTCGCCTCGCGCCTCGTGGCGGATGATGACACCGCCAAGCAAGTGACGCAACGAGCAGCGAGCGACTTTGAGTGGCGCATCTACGACATCACCAAGTCGGTATCCGGTCACGAGTCATCGACCAAGTCGGTGTTTGTCCACGAGAAACGGAAACAGCAACGCGTGAGTCTCGCAGAGCTCTTCAGCCACCAGCTCAACAACGGCGTCGACAATACTGGCAACATCCGCACGTGGCCCTCCGAGCCGATCTTGCTCTCGTATCTGCTCAAGAACAATGTCTGCCGCCAGCTCGCAGACGCACACGCGCCGTCACGCCGAGCGATCCGCTGTTGTGAGCTCGGCAGCGGCATGGCAGGCGTCGTCGGCCTCGGTCTCATGGCGCACGAGGGCGAGTTGATCGACAGCATGCTGATCACCGACGGCAACCCGAGCGCTGTGAGGAATCTACAGATCTGCGTCGACGAGAACATCGCACAGGGCGTGATTCCACGCGACCGCCGCGATGCTGTCCAGGCCAAGCTCTTGCGATGGGACCGCGACGTGCGCTTTGACGACGCGATGCAAAGCCAATTCGACCTCGTTGTCGCGGGTGACTGCCTGTTCTTCGAGGAGTTCCACGTCGATCTCGCGTCGACGATCCATCAGCTGCTGCGTCCCGAGACCGGACGTTGCTTGCTGATGCAGCCGCGTCGCAACGGATCGATGGAGCGCTTCGTGGCGGTCGCGAGGCAGCAGTTCGCTCTGCACGTCGACGTCTGCAGCGACTTTGACGCCGAGATCCAGCGACGACACCAGTCGTACAGCACGCACATGCCGCATTACGCGCCAGATGTGCATCGCCCGATCTTGCTGACGCTGCGGCGGTTAACTTAATGGAAAACAGCAGGCAGTGTCGCTGCCCACTAAGTTCGGTTTGCTGTTCCGCCTGTAAGTACGCACTGTGTCGCCTCATGGACGTCTCAGAAGAACGCGCCGAGGATCCTCTCTGCTGTTCATCCTCCTAACGTCGCTCGCCATCGCATCCTCTCTCTCTCTCTCTCTCTCTCTCTCTATCTCTCTCACTCTCTCACTGTGTGTCTCCCACGACCAATCGACCAACTGCCTGTGACTCTCTCTCTCTGTGTGGCTGTGTGATGCGGACCTCGGCGTCGTCGTCCTCGCTGGCGTCTACCAGCTCCAGCGTGCGTAGCTGCTCGCTCTGTTCATGATGAAAGCTCTCCCTAGATCTACTGAGCCACGATGCTGCTGCTATTACAATGTCCTACAGAGCGATGCGCGGTCGAACGTTCGAGTCGTGTGCCGCGTCCGCCCTCAAAATAACAAGGAGCTGCAAATGAGCGGCGCGAAGAAGTGCGTCGTCGTCACGGGAAACCAGATTGAAGTCAAGGTGAAAACCACATTCACGCCATCCTGTCAACCAGTGGCGAGACGCTTACTATAAAATCGCTCTGTGACAGACCGCTGACGGTGGCCAGACGTTCACGTACGACCGAGTGTTTGATGAAGCCGACGGCCAGCAGGTCGTCTTTGACCACGTCGCTCGACCCGTCGTTCAAGGTTCGCTCTCCATATCCATGCCATCCTTCTTCCTCTCTCTCTCTCTCTCTTTCTCACACACACGCTCTCTCTCTCTCTTGCTCTTGCTCTTCTCTATGAATTCCCTAGATCTCATGGACGGCTACAATGCTACGATCTTCGCGTACGGGCAGACGTCGTCGGGCAAGACGTACACGATGGAGGGTGCGTCGATCGATGACCCGCAGCTGCGCGGCATCATTCCCCGCACAGCGACCGAGATCTTCCAGAACGTGCTCGCAGCCGACGAGAACATGGAGTTTATCGTCAAGGTGAGCTACATTGAGATCTACATGGAGCGCATCCGCGACCTGCTCGACCCGTACAAGTCCAAGGTGAACCTACAGGTCCGCGAGGACACGCAGCGCGGCATCTTCGTCGAAGGCATGACCGAGATCTCGGTCACGAGCGACGACGAGCTGCTCTCGACCATGCGCGACGGCGCCGCCAACCGCGCGGTCGCGGCCACCGGCATGAACGAGGGCAGCTCGCGCAGCCACAGCGTGTTCATGGTGACGTTGTTTCAGCGCAACCTCGTGAACCAGGCGACCAAGGCCGGCAAGCTCTACCTCGTGGATCTCGCGGGCTCTGAGATGGTGCGCAAGACGGGCGCCTCGGGCAAGCAGCTCGAGGAGGCCAAGACCATCAACAAGTCGCTCTCAGCGCTCGGCAACGTGATCAACGCGCTGACCGACAGCAACGCGAGCCACGTGCCGTACCGTGATAGCAAGCTCACGCGCGTGCTGCAGGAGTCGCTTGGCGGCAACTCCAAGACGAACCTCATTATCAACGTGTCGCCGAGCAGCTACAACATGTCGGAAACGATCTCGACGCTGCGCTTTGGCAATCGAGCCAAGTCGATCAAGAACAAGGCCGTCGTGAACGAGCAGCGCAGCGTGGAGGAGTACAAGCTGCTGCTGGCGAAGGCGGAGAAGGCTATGAACGCGCAGCAGACTTACATCATCTCGCTGGAGGCGCGGCTCGCGAGTCTCGGCGTCGATCTCAAGGCCGAAGGAGGCGCGCACGTGCGACCGAGTTTCATCGCGAGCGCAGTCGACAGTGTGAAGGCAGCAAGCGCCGCTGCGGCATCATCGACCACGACCGCGTCGACCACTGAAGTCATCGCGGCTCCGAGCGATGTCGCTGTGGAACTCGCGACGGAACCGACGCCAACGGACGAACGCATGCGCCGATCGTCGTCGATACGCGCAGCCGAAGCGCTCGAGGAACTGCAGGAGCGTGTGACGCAGTTGGAGGAGGAGCTCACGGAAGAGAAGCAGGAGTCGAGTCGCCGCGCACAGGAGATCCGTTTTCTCTCCGCCAAGGTCGAGGAGCAGGCGATCTCGCTCGAGGCCACGCAGACCGCTGCCGACGAGTTTCGTAAGGAGAAGGAGCAGCATGAGAAGCAGCTCGAGGAACGACTGCGCCAGACAGAGACCGCGAACGTGGAGCTTCGTACCGAGTTTGATCGCCTCAGCTTTGAGCACCAGGAGCTCGTGATTCACGCGGAAAAAGTGCAGCGCGAGTACGATACGCTGCTGCAGGATCTGCCGTCGGCAGCAGCGGCCGCCGCTGTGGCGTCGAGCAGCCCGACGCCTGGTTCACCGAGCAAGTTGGCGGCAGCAGCCGCTGCATTGGCCGCCTCCGAGGCAGAGGAAGCCGCTGGGGCATCGTCCGAGTCGGCTACCGAGACGACGACGGCGGCGGCGGCAGCAGTAGCGACCGCTGATGAAACGAAGAAGAGTGACGCGGCGGAGGAAGAGCAAGGGCAAGGCGCGTCGTCAGCGACGCCATCGCCGTCTGTTGTCGTCTCAACGCCGGCGTCTGTGAGCACATCGGAATCGTCTGCTGGTGAAAGCTCCAAGGAGTCCATCGACCTGAAGGCGCGGTGCCACGCGCTGGAAGACGAGCTGCGGCAGTACGAGAAGGAGTACCGCCTGTTGCAGGTGAACACGGAGCGTGAGAAGACGCGGCTGCTGGAAGACCTGGAGCGCAAGAAGGCGCAGATCCGCGAGATGGAGCTGCAGCTGAACGGCGCGCAAAGCGACAATGGCGGCGCGCCATCGTCGACGCCCTCGGGCACGGGTGTCGTCGCGTTCAACGGACCAAGCGGGATGTCGGCTCGCGAGCGGCAGCACATGCGCTCGATCCAGCAGAAGCTCGAGCAGCTCGTGGCGGTGCATCGCCAGCTGCTGCGCAAGTATGCGTCACTGGAGCTTGAGCTCGCGGAGGCGAAGAAGAAGATCACGCTGCGCGACGAGCGCATCAAGCAGGTGGAGGCCAACAACCGCATCATGGCCGGCAACATGCGCGCGCAGGCGGAGAAGCACGTCGAAGAGCTGACGCACTTGCGCGACCAAATCGCCGACTTCCGCGGCGCACAGCGGTCGCACTTCGAGGCGCAACTGAATCCGTCCGCGGACGCGAATGTGATCAAGACACTGCGTGGCGGATCGTTCTACACGGAAGGCGTGATCCGCCCGATTCGAGGCGGTGGCCGGCGAAAGACCAGCGCCGGGACCTCGGGGGGACCTGGAGCAGGCGCGTCGTCGGCGTCGCTGCAGACCGCTCCGTCCCCGACCGCGCCGTCGTCTGGCTTCCTCACGCGATTATTCGGGGGCAAAAGCTCCTGAGAAGCGCGACGAGCTCATGTAGCCATCCATGTGTGCCACGGTCTCCGATAGTAAAGCGGTGGTCGCAAGACAATGAACGTATTGATTGATAACAGAGACGACAAAGACGGAAGAAAGAGAGGATCCCTTCACGTGACCATTTTGATTTCCGAACAGAAGACGTTCGTTTAATCCCTAGAGCTCCGGAGATCGAGCGCTTAGAACTGGCGGAACTGCTTGCGCACGTTGATCGGCTTGGTCTCCGAAGCCGGCTCGACGTCGAGGACGTTGAAGCGGACCGTCTTGGCGAGCGGACGGCACTGACCGATGGTCACGACGTCACCCTCCTTGACACGGAAGCACGGCGAGACGTGGGCAGCCACGTTCTTGTGACGCTTCTCGAAACGCTTGTACTTGCGCACGAAGTGGAGGTAGTCACGGCGCACAATGATCGTGCGCTTCATCTTGGTCGAGAGGACCACGCCCTTGAGGATACGGCCGCGGATCGAGATGTCACCCGTGAACGGGCACTTCTTGTCGACGTAGTGGCCCTCAATGGCCGTCTTCGGCGTCTTGAAGCCAAGGCCAATGTCCTTGTACCAGCGGGGCTGGCTCTTCTTGCCGGCGAACTTCTTGCTGGCGAGGAAGACAGCGTCCTGCTTCTGGAAGGCGCGCTCGTTCTGTAGGAGGCAAACGGAAACAGTGAGTCCACAAGGAAGTTCAGCAGACATGGAGGCGTGTCAGTCGCCAGCGACCGCGACACAAGAGACGAGAGCGAGGGAGCGTAGCCCTTAACAAAGGGAGACGTCCACTCATCCGTCCGTCCGTCCGTCGTCGTCATCGTCCTCATGATACCGATACAGTTCCGATGATGAGTCGGATCCTGATGCGAAAGGGTACGTGGGCAGCAGAGGCCCTCTCTGCACTGCGCACATGCTCCCCAGCCGTCTCTTGGTCAGAGACGGCGACAGAATGAATGGGTTACAGCCTTGGTGAGCCATCACCTCACCAACTAGCTCGCCATGACGGTCCGTTGAGTCCAACAACTCGACACCGGTGGCTACCGACGCCGCCCCGCATCATAACAATTCAGCAGGAGCGGCGGGTCCCTTTGTCGGTCGCTGACGACCGACACACCATCACGCTGCGACTCGTTCCCATCGTGGACCAAGCCGTTCGTTCGGTCCCTCGACGAATGGTTCACGAGCGCGCGTTTGCGGTCGATGGTGGTCTGGTCGTCGAGCGGAAAACGCGGAGCGAGTCGAGTCGAGAGAGAGAGATCTCACTCCGCGATCTGTGTGCGTCTTGGGCGAGAGATGAGGAGGAAGAAGAAGACGCCGGCGGTCGTCGACGTGGTCGTCGTCGGACGCTAGCGACGCGTTGAGGAGACGGCCATTACCTGCTCAACGTGTTCCATGGTGACGATGCGAAGGGTTTGCTTCTGATGGAGTGAAGAGCTCCACGGTCGTGCTGGGCTTTTCGATCGACAGCGGGCTCCCGAGCCAATCGCTCGACCGATGGTGGCCAGCCAAAGTGTTTTAAACAGACCGATGTCACTCCGACGGGAGGCGTTCTGTGTATGGTGGACGGATGAGGGGTAGGGATGGTGGACGGTGTATTTGTGAAATTTCACCTTTCAGGATAGGAATTCCTAGGATTTGGGGGAAGGAGCGGCAAGGATGCATGACAGATTGCATGGAGACATAGTGTGTGGCGCCACGCAGGTATCGCTCGGTGTCGTGTACTAATCTCAACGTGTTCGTATTCAATCTCCATTCCATACAGTATGCGGACGGGTGTCCGTGTATCTGAGACGCCGTATCCGAGGCGGGAGCCAAGAGAAACTCACGGTTCTACTGAATATACGCTCGGTGTCGTCGGTGTCGTGACGGGCAGCTCCGCTCTGCTCTGCTAGCTGGGCGCGTGAGCAGAGCGGTTCCCTATGTGTTCGCTTAGTTCTGCTGGCTGGAAATGTACTTCTTCACCTCACCGTCGTTCGCCTTGCGGCCCTGGAGACGGAACGAGGAGCTCTGGTACGCCAGCAGGAAGCCACCGAGCGAGCCGAGCACGCCCGTGACCCACATCGACGGACGCGCGACACGCGGGTGAACCTTAACACCTACAACCGACAAGCAGCACGTTTTCACATCCATTAGTCAGTCGTTCTGACGCGCCATCCAGCAAGCAATCTCCAATCGTCGACGCACCAAACACGTAGCCAAGTGGGAACGAGAGCGCCGTGATGCCGCCCCATCGCAGGTAGTCCTGGCCGTTGAAGTTGCCGCGGATGTCGGCGTACGTCGGGTTCTCGACGATCACCGGGAAGCGCGGGGCCAGCGGGTTCTTGGGCGCGTCACTCATCATGCAGCGGTCGGCGAGATCGATCTCCTCGTTGTCGTGGGCCACAAGCCCAAAGGCGCCCCTCACCACCGCAATACCCCCGATATCGAATACATGACCTCTCATTACACATAGTTTACTTAGCGGGAACTGCTGCCCTCTGAAACTGCATCCCCAAGCGACACCGCCAAGAGCTATTCTGAGCGGCACCAGCGCGACCGAGATGACTGCGACACGCAATGCGCCGTCGATCTATCTATTCCATCGCTCGTTCGAGCAGCTCACGCGCTGGCTCGACGGCTCATTCGCAATCGAGCCTGCTCTCGCGCCGTCGCTATGAGTGCCGTCGACACCAGCGCCGCTCAGCCGCCGCAGCCGCCATCGTCGCCCGCGGCGTCGCCGTCCAAGGGCGACTACGTGTACAAGATCATTCTCATCGGTTCTGCTGCAGTCGGAAAGACGAACCTGCTTTCTGTCGCGGCCCGTGGCCAACAGTTTGATGAGCGGAGCCCACCGACGCTTCAGCCCGAGTTTGTCACTGGTACGGACACTTGGTCGCCATGTCTTCTGCCGTGTTCGTTTGTCGCTCACGTGTGTGGTGTTTTCGTGGCGTCAGTTAAAGTAGAGCGCCCCGACTGGAAGTTTGGAGAGCCACACCAATTTATCCGCGCGCAGGTTTGGGATACTGCTGGGCAAGAGAGATACCAAGCCATCTCCAGCTCTCACTACCGTCGAGCGCACGGTATGTTGCTTCGTGTACTCGGGATCATCTTCATTCGAACTCACACGCGATATGCTGCAGGCGCCATGATCGTGTACGATGTGAGCAATAAGGCGTCTTTTAAGGAGGTGTTTCCAGGTGTTCCTGGTGGAAACCAGTGGCTGCGGGCGCTGAAAGACAACGTCGATCCGTCGCTTCTGGCGGCCGTCATGTTGGTCGAGAACAAGGTCGACAAACTGGACCCAAAAGCGACCGAACGGCCAGCGACATTCGTACAAGAAGACGACGTCAAGCGGCTCCTAAAGGACACAGTGTTCAAGGACCCCAAGCAAGGGCTTGGCTGGCTGCATGACGGCGACGCCAATGAGACCGTCCCGTACCGCATCGCCAACAGTCTCATGTTCGCTCGCACGTCGGCAGTCAGCAACACGTGTGAGCTCTTGGAGCTCACAGAGAAGGACATCGCGATCCCTGACTTGCTGCGAAGCATCAACAAGAAGACAGTCGAGTACGAGAAGACGATCGGCGTCGACACCGTCTCAAAGGCGCTGGAGGCGCTCGTGCTGCGGGTCTACGAGCGGTCCAAGAACATGAGCGCAGGCGGCCACAAGCCCAGTGGCCACTCGTTCAGCATCCACTCGCCTACTGCAGCGAGTACTGAGCCAAAGGACGGCTGCTGCTGAGCGAACGGGTGTATGCTCATGTTGATTGCTACTTCTCCTAGATCCTTAATGCAAACTGCTACCTGTCCACACACGTCACAGAGAGAGCACCTTGTAGCTCTTCGTTTTGCATCGTATTATCCAATCAGAATCAATATACTCAATTTTTCAACCAATCGATGGACGGAACAATCGTCAGCATGCGCATTCCCAGCCATTCAGTGACCAGTGATTGAGTGACAAGCAGCCACCATGTCCGTGTACGACGAGGTCGAGATCGAGGACATGGACTTCAACGCCGAGGAACAGGTGTACTACTACCCGTGTCCCTGCGGCGACAAGTTCTTCATCACGTTGGCGGAGCTCTACGACGGCGAGGACATCGCGACGTGTCCGAGCTGCTCGCTGACGTTGCGCGTCATCTTCGACGAGGACGCGCTGCCAGAGCTCATCGACGACGACGAAGACGACGACGCGGCTGCTGACGACAAGGAGTGAAAGGCATTCGCCTCTTTGCCGCGCGACGCGACGACGCCCGTTGTATTTATTCCACCCGAGTGACACGATAAACAAAACGAATGTATCTGCTGACTGACTCGGCTCAGTTGTTGCTGTTGCTCACAACCTTTTTAATCTCATCCACCATCGCGTTGAGCTCTCCATTCATCGCGCGCTGTAGCTTCACGCGCTCCGTGAGGGTTACACGTTCCAGGTAGGACTCAAACGCAACAAGCTCCCGCTTGCGAGGCGACAGATTGTACCGCTCCTTGCGGAAGTGCTGGCGCTTCTCTGCGTACTCAATCGCTGCAGCGCGCTCCTCGCGCACACGCTCGAGCTCTTCTTCGGTTCGCTCGGCGTCTTCCTTCGCATTACGTTGCGCTTCTGCCCATTTCTCGTAGTAGTCGTCGAGCAACGAGAAGTACAGCGAGAGGTTCTCGAATTCCTGCTTCTGCAAGTACTCACGTTCGCGATTCCAGCGCCGAACCGAGTTCTTGTGTCGACGCCGCTCACGCTTCGCAAGTTCGTCGGGCAGAACCAAGGTCAAGAACGGCATCTTTTCATCGCTCTTGCCGTTGGTGGAGAACGGGAGGTGCCCCGGATGCTTCTTCTTGAGGTCAACATGACGATGTCGTGCTTGCGTCTTGCCCTGCAGAAAGCTGCCTTCATACTGGAAGTCCCAGTCTTCGTCCTCCTCTGGCGGCATGCCGCCTTTCGAGTCGTCCTCTTCCTTGAAGAAGCAGTCTCCACGACCATTCATCATATTCTCAAACCAAAAGCCAACGTGTTTACATCGTCGCTCGTCGAAATACGCTGTACCTCGTCCAGATTTGTCACCCAAGTCAAAGAATCCGTCGTACTCGTCGCCGTTCCGCTCTCGTAGAAACCCTCTGCCGTGCAGTTTGCCGTCGACAAACGTCCCGCGTTGAATCGAGCCATCGGGAAACGTGCGCCGGCAGTTGTCGCCCTGCAACAGACCGTCTCGAAAGAATCCTTCGTCCACGACGCCAGTGGAAGACGTGTACTTGCCGAAGCCTGTGATCTTGCCATCCACCATCTCCCCTTCATACGTTGCGCCGTCAGGAAACGTGATCGACATGCGGTCTCCGTGCTCCACGCCATCGCAAAACGCTTCGCCACTGAGTAACGACTGCGGATACACAGTGCCCTTGAGCTTCGCCGAGTATTCATACTGTCGACTTGGTGGCCCAAACGTACCGACGACCGTCGTCCCCTTGCCGTACACGAGCTTCCCACGACCTCGTCGCTGGTTCCGCTCAAACTCGCCATCATAGATGCCTACGTTCGTGTACTCGCGACCCCGACCGTGCTTCTCGCCCAGACGCCACTCGCCACGATACATCGCTCCGATCGATGAGATGTGAAAGTCTTCGTCCCACGGAGCGAGTGGCGTCTCTCGGTCGCCAGTGTCTGCCTTCATCTCCAGCAGATCGCCGGTACCATGTCGAAGCCGTCGCAGCCGCACAGTCCTCATGTTGATCTCTCGCTCGAGATCTTTCGCCGAGATGATCTGTTGTTGCACCTGGTCGTCTTCGATGAACGCCTTGGGTTGCGGACGCGTCTGCACGAGACAGACGTAGTTCCAGTCGCTTTTCTGCAACGCGACGGTCGCGAGCTCGGTGCCTCGAGAGCTGGTAAACGCGACCATCCAGCTGCGAGTCTCGACACGCTTCTCGTATTCGTCCATGGATTCGCTTCGGTCGTTGGACGCCATCACTGGTTTGTCGATCGGAAGCGCCGTCAGCTCGAGCGGCTCCGTCAGAAGCAGCCGCTCGATTCGCGCCTTCCGTCGCCCCAATGCTGCCAATTCATTGTCGTACTTGGCGGTGTGCGACGCGATCGCATCCGCGAGTTTCTTCCTCAGTTCGGTCTGCTGCTGGGCGGTGCCTTCGACGTCCATCGACGGCAGCGCGTTCATCTTCTGCTTGAGCACGAGCCGCTTGCGCTCCGACATCTTGATCTCATCCTTCACGCGAGACAGCGCGTCGTAATCCTGCGCGATGCCGAAAAGCAGCCACTGCTTCAGGTCGATGGCCTCACACTGCTTGGGAACGCCTGTGAGCACGACGATGGTCGCGCCCGAGTACATAGGATCGCGGAGGTCGTCTTGCGGTGTCGGCTCCAGGCGTTCGTGGATGATGTAGAACCAGTTGTCCTTGCCCATCGGAGGCAGCACCTGCGTCATCCAGTCCTTGGGCCACAACACATCTTTTTTCGCGTTGTATGAGCTCAAGTGTATCGTAGAATGGACTGCACACTTTGACGTACTCCCGAAGGGATCCTTGAGGTACGCTGCATTACAGTTGAAGAGCTCATTGATGCGACGCCTACAGAGCACCAATGGCTCATCGTGAGCGTTGCCATCATGCTAATCACGACGGAGACATTGAATCACGACACTCACAATTTAAAGTCGGAGCGTAGCACGCGCTGAAACGTGTGCGCCGCGGGGCTCTCGCACGCCGGATCGTAGAGCGCGACCATCATCTGGTCCTCCTTCATCTCCTCGACCATCTCGCCGGTCTTGCGGTCCATCACGAGTCGTCCTGTACGCGTCGCCATGATGCCTCCATCCACTTTCGTCGCAGCTCAGCTCACTTGTCAAGAGAGAACCACTTGGTGAACAATGCCCATGTTCCTTCGTGCATGCAGACTGACGTCGTTGGTGTCCTTTCGACGGTTGTCCAAATTTCATCCAATCACCATACATCATCCTAAAAACCGCTTTATTTGAGTAAAAAGCGTATTTTATCATTATGGTGGCACAGCGCCATTGCGTGCACATCCAGCGCATGTCGACGGCAGGAAGCAGGAGAGCGCGCCATGTCCAACATCTACATCACAGAGCCCAGCACCGAAGGCAAAGTGCTGCTGCACACGTCCTTCGGCGACATTGACGTCGAGCTCTGGCCGCAGCAGGCGCCCAAGGCGTGCCGAAACTTTGTGCAGCTTTGCCTCGAGGGGGTACGTCCGTCCATGAGGAATCGACTTGTGTCTTGACAGACTGACATCTCTCTCTATCTGACAGTACTATGACAACACGATCTTCCACCGCATCATCAAGGACTTTATGGTGCAGGGCGGGGACCCGACGGGCACGGGCAATGGCGGCGCCAGCGTCTACGGCGAGCCGTTCGCCGATGAGTTCCACACGCGACTCAAGTTCAACCACCGCGGCATCCTCGCGATGGCCAACGAGAACAAGCCAAACACGAACCACTCGCAGTTCTTCTTCACGCTCGATGCGTGCGAGTTTCTGAACCGCAAGCACACGATCTTTGGCAAGATCACGGGCAACACGATCTTCAATCTGCTGAGCGTCAACGACGCCGAGACCGACGACCGCGATCGACCGCTGCATCCTCCAAAGCTTTTGAGTACCGAGGTGCTTTGGAATCCGTTTGACGATATCGTTCCGAGAGAGCTTAAGCCACGTGTCGATAGCGCTGCGGAGAAAGACGCGAAGAAGCGCAGGGAGCGGAAAGCGACCAAGGATCTCAAGCTGCTGTCGTTTGGAGACGAAGAGGCCGCGTTCGAGGAGGATGTCGACCGCAAGAGCAAGGCAAAGAAGAAAGCCAAGATGCTCAGCAGCCACGATCTGCTCGAGGACAAGAAGCTCAAGGCTGAAGTCGACGCAACGATCGCTGAGAAGCTCACAGCGGTCGCCAATGATCCGTCGACGTCGCCGCGCGCTGCGGCGGCTGCCAAGAAGGAAGACGCACGAGCGCGCTTGAAAGCTGCTGTCGCAGCAGCCGCTGCGAAGCGCGAAGGTCGTGAGAATGACTCTGCGCCGGCGTCTTCTGAGTCAACGCCCACAAGGAATGCTGGTGACGACGAGCCCGTCTCCAAGGAGGCTGCAGCAAAGGACAAGAAGCGCAAGCATCCCCCAGTTACAGAGGCTCGCGATGAATATACGCGCCTGCGCGAGGAGCTCAAGCGATCCAAGCAAGCGGTTCCATTGCTGCTTGGCGACAAAGCACGCGAGCTCGAGACGGCACGCGCTCAGCACGACATGCTCACGCCACTGCAGCAGCAACGCCTCAAGTATCTAGAGCGAAAACGAGCGACCAGTCGAACGAGCCGCCAGCAGGACACCCTAAAGAAGCTCGGGCTGTTTCAGTCAAAGCTCGAGACCGCCAAGCAGCTTGTCGCGTCGACTGAAAAGCCAGCGAAGGAGGCTGAGCCGGACGCGTACCACGGTCAAGTGCTGGAGCAAGACGACAACGGAGACGAGGAGGAGGACAGCAAGGACCTCTCGTGGATGACAGCGCAGCTCAAGTTCAAGAAGCACATTGACGTACGTTCGTGCAGCGACTGCTGAAAAACAAAGAACTAGAACGACGCTGATGCTAGTGGTGACTCACCTCGCTCGCTGACACCTGTGAACAGGACCAATTCCGCAACAACGTCGGACCGACACCTGATGTGAGTGTCGCATCGTCGGGTCCTTCCGAATGTTGCTATCTTGTCTCATGACGCTATGTGTGTGTGTGTGTATGTGTGTGAGGGCCCAGGATTATCTATTGATCGACACGAGAGAGGTGAAGCAAGAAGCTACCGCCGCCTCAATGCCAGCTCGCTCTGATCGAGAGCGTCCTCGTGATCGCAGTCGCGACCGACATCACGATCGAAACCGAGATCGAAACGGAGACCGGGATCGCCGAGCGAGACGCTCGCGCTCGCGTTCTCGTGATCGCCGCGATAGCCACCGGCGGCGATGATGATGGCGAAAGTCTCACAGCCTCTGCAAAGGAATGTTGCGAGCGAGCGACCGTTTAACGCGGTAGAGCCTGGTGGCAAGAGACACGAGACATCCCATCCTGTCTTGGCGCGCGTTCCATCTGCAGTATCTCATGACCCAGAGCGCGTGTCGGCTCGTCAATACACAGCGCCGTCGGTCGCGCTTTGTCGAGACACCATCATCAGCTTCACATCGATGATTGTCAGATCAACACGCGCCGCCCAGATGGAGAGGTCTGCAAGGCGAACGAGCGATCCGTTTGTATTCGGCGCTGTCACATTCTGGGTTCTCCATCTGCCGGCCGCTCCGTCTCCATCTCAGTCATCATGATCCACGTGGAGTCGGAGACTTGGAGCCGTGCTTCTCGCCACGCTGTTGGCGGGCGACAGCATTCCTCCCCTCGAGCCAACGCTGTGGTGAGCAGGTCCCGTCCGCAGCGAGGCAAGCACCCACGTGGCTGGCAGCCGCATGGCCATGGCACAGGTCACACCGAGGTCGCAAGCGCACGAGCGCCGTTGTGTGTGTATTGGGAAGCATGAATCCACCGCCGCTGTCGCCCACCTCGATGGAATTTCGCTGTGATCCTGTCGCCACGTGGAGCCGTCAGTGCCTCATGGTGTGGTGATCCATGACTGAGATGGCAGCCACCTGGCTTGATTCGCATGCTCTATCAGTACATCAACCCTTACCTATGTACAATATACTGATAGAACGCGGCCAACCGTGGCCTGTCGCCGCGTTCCGTCGCGCCAGCTGCCGCCGTGTCACGCCCCCACACCGAGCGTGTCAAGCGAGGAACGTTCGGCCTTTGCCACGAAGCGTCGCCGACAGCTTGCCTGACAGAACGCCATGTGGTCCATTCGGTCGGAGCTCCTCGCGAAGGCAGCGAGCAGCGCAGCGACGCCCGGCTGTCGCGGCCGCCTGCTGTCCGACTATCGCGGTCGTAGAGTGTGTCGCATCGCCTCGCTAATCGAGACGACGACGACAAGCCATGGGCGAGCCACGCGCATGGCGCGTCGCTGCGCGTCGCCGTCGTGATCCCATCGCCAGTTGTGCTTTTCCGTCGCTCGCGAGACTCTCCATCGCGATGCCTCGCCACCAGGACGACGTGTACCTCTCGCCCGGCGGCTCGCAGGCCTGGGCGTCCTCCTCCGGGGTGACGTTTGAGGAGGGCGCTGACACCGCGACCAGCAGTCGCGCGCGCCAGCCGGCATCAGCCGTCAGCGGCCGCAACGATAATCGCGCGTCGAGCTCGAGAAGGGAGAGCTGCGCGGCGCCAGATGCCGTGTTTGCATCTGTTCCCGACAGCCTCCTCGGGAGTCCAGCGCCGCCGCCGCCGCCCTTGTCCTTCGGCGTCGAGGACGACGACGGCGCCGACGACCACAACTACATTTCTCTCTTCGCGTCGCCGGCGTCCTCGTTGTCGGTGAGCCCCAACATGGACCTCCACGACCTGCACCAGCTCCGCGACCACCTCGTCAAGGCGTCGCTCGCCGAGCGCCCGACCATGAGCTTGCCCATGGCGGCGCCGGCCAAGGGCAAGCCCAGCTTCGTGATGACCAAGGCCGCGGGCCGGCCGTCGCACTTTGTCGACCTCCACACCTCGCGATCCACGGGCGTCGGGCACCTCGGAGTGCCGCGCCTGTCGTCGCCTGTGCTGCGCACCGCTCGCGGCGGGAAAGGCGACGCGATGCCGCTGCCGCGCGAGTCGGTCGTCGTGCTCATCGACGCCGTGCGGCAGTCGGCGCTGCCGGGCGACGACAAGACGCGCTTCCTGTTCGAGCTCTTCGACGTCGACCACCGCGGCGTGCTCACGCGCGACGGCGTCGCGTCCTTCATCGACGCCATGCTCACGAACAACAAGGTGCGCATCTTCGCCGACATGGACGTCGCCGACATCGTCGACCGGCTCTTCGCGCAAAGCGCCGACCCGCACAAGATGACGTACCACGAGTTTCACGCCGCGTTCGGTGGCGCCTTCGAGTCCACGGCGCCACACAACAACAGCAGCACCAGTAACAACAGCAAGGCACCGAGTGACGGCCGCCGCGCGTCGGTGCATCTGCGGCGCGCCAACGTGGCCAAGGAGCCCAAGAAGAGCTGCTGCGAGCGCATGGCCAAGCAGTACCGCCAGCACGACCGCGAGGTGCACTGGCTGCTGGTCTACGTGCTGCTCATGGTCGCGGCGTTCATCGCCAAGGCGCGCCTGATCCCGTACGACGTGGCGGTCGGCTATGCACCGCGCATCGCCAAGGGGTTCGCGCAGATCTGCATGGTCGACACGCTGTTCCTGCTGTTCCCCATGTGCCGCTCGTTCGTGCAGCTGCTGCGGCAGCACGCGTGGATCACGTCGCGGCTGCCGGTCGACCAGAACATCGAGTTCCACAAGATCTGCGGCATCGTGATGCTCATCGCGTCGCTCGGGCACTCGGTCGCGTGGGTCGTCATCGTGTACTACGCCAAGACCGTGCCGATCGAGCTCTGGGCCGAGTCGCGCTTCTACCACCTCAACTTTGTGCGCGAGGAGCCGCTCGAGCAGCTCATCCAGCACACGCCCATCTGGACCGGCGTGCTCATGCTGCTCATCGCGATGCTCGCGGCGCCGATGACGCACCCGAGGTTCCGCCGCGGCAACTTCAACCTCTTCTGGCTCACGCACCTCTCGTTCGTCGGCTTCCTGCTGCTCATCCTCGTGCACGGCCTCGCGATGTGGGTGCAGCCCCCGCAGGCCTACTTCTGGGTGCTGCCGCCGTGCCTGCTCTACTTTGTCGAGAAGCGCTACCGCGTGCGCAACATGTTTGGCGGCCGCACCAGCATCCTGCGCGTCGAGCTGCACAAGGACACGACCGCCATCTTCCTACGCAAACCCAAGAACTTTCGCTTCCTGCCCGGCATGTACCTCTACGTCAACATCCCGCTCATCTCGCAGTTTGAGTGGCACCCGTTCACGATCTCGAGCGCGCCCGAGGACGAGTTTCTCAGCGTGCACATCCGCAAGGCCGGCGACTGGACCGGCGCGCTGTACGCGCTCATGGGGCAGATCCACGAGCGCCACAAGTCCAACCTCAGCGTGCAGGCCACGACCGACACGACGGCGTCGCAGTCGGAGCACCTGTCGCCGTACCCGTCCATCTTCATCGACGGCCCGATCGGTGCGCCGTCGCAGGAGTACTTCCGGCACCGCACGGTCGTGTTCGTCGGCGCCGGCATCGGCGTCACGCCGTTCGCGTCCATCCTGCGCAGCATCGTGCACCAGTGGGAGGCGTTCCGCTGTCCTTGCTGCCACACGGTGACGATCCCGAAGGCGTTCCGCCTGCAGAAGATCTACTTCTACTGGATCACGCGCGAGCAGGAGGCGCTCACGTGGTTCAGCGAGACCATGAACCAGCTCGCGGAGCTCGACACGGGCAACCGGCTCGAGATCCACAACTACTTCTCGCCGCTCAAGGACGAGAACGTGATCGCACCGCTGCGGGCGCTGCAGACCTTCATCCACGACACGGACGGCCAGGACATCATCTCGGGGCTCGCGACCAAGCAGGTCACGCACTTTGGACGCCCCGACTGGAGAAAGGAGCTCGAGCGTGTCGCGCACCAGGCGTTTGCTCGCCAGGTCGACGCCGCGCAACAGTTGCTCGAAGGCGCGACCGGCGCGCACGGCGAGGAAGCCGAGCGGCTCGCGCTGGACCGCAAAGAGGACATTGGCGTGTACTTTTGCGGCCCCAAGCCCATGGGCAACGCGATCCACGACGAGTGCACGGCGTTCAACCGAGACAAGCAGCGCCGCTTTGCGACGGTCGAGTTTGACTTTCACAGCGAAAACTTTTAGAGAGAGAGAGAGAGAGAGAGAGCGTGTGGCAGCAGTCGGTCGGTCTGTCTGTCGTATTTATTTTGTTCAACGCGTTCCGATGTTTGTTGGAGTAGTTCATTAGTACACGGTTGACAATCTACACATGAACACGAAGACGAGTACGTCTCTACAGCTACAGGACTTCCGACGGCCGAGAGCTGACGGGGAGAGTCGCCTTCACTGACACAATGATGAAGAGAGTGGTTGAGAAAGAGAGAGAGACGGAGAGGGAGCTCGTGCAAGTCTCGAATCGTAATGAGGACTCGAGACTCGGCACATACGACGGCGCTCCGTAATGAGGGAGCAGCGATCGTCGCTCACAGTGGGCGAACGAGACGGTACTTCGTAATGAGGAAGTCCATGTCGATCGTCCCCACCGTCTCTCTCTCTCTCTCTCTCTCTCCTTGTTCTCTTCTCGCGCGCTCTAAAGCCAATCAAAGTCGTCGATGTCGCCGTCACTTAAGCTCGAGCGGGTCTCTTGGAGCTCCTCGAGTCGTCGCCGCAGCTCAATCATCTTGGCGCGAATCGTCGGCATCACGCTGCGCTTCTCCAGCTCAAATTGTCGCATGCGCCGTCGAAGCGCAGTCTGCTGACGTGCGACCAGGCAGCGCCACGCGCACTGCAGTACGAGCGCTGCCTGCTGCTCTCGCACTGCACGCGATCGAACTGCGACGGGTCGAAGCGCCGTGGGCGGAGGCGGCACCGAGCAGCAGCGCTGCGCCATCGTAAACACCTCGCGAGACGTCGATAGCGCCTCGTCGCGACGTGGAGACACGCACACAAACTCGTCATCGTCGATTTGCTCGTCCCCAAAGAGCGCGTGAACATCGCGCTCGACGTCTACGGGAACGATCGATCGTTCCTCGTGGACGGATCGCGAACGCTTCCGCGCCAATGGCTCGACTTGGGGAGAGAACACCACGATGGCCGTGCAGTTGTCGATGGCTGGTTCAGGCTGGGGAATATCGTCGGTTGTCGCGCTCAGCTTGGTCTTCTTGGCTCGACGAATCTTTCGTGATCGCTGGCGCCGTCGTCGGCGCGTCGGGCTGTCCAGCTGAGGCTCCACCATCTCGGGCTCTCCCTCAGGCTCTACGGGGCGACTCTGTTGAGCCGCTGCTCGCTGTCGTCTCCACGCTCGTTGAATTACAGACGCTGCTTGCATTCGACGCTTGATGACGTGGCGCTGTACTGTACGCACGAACGTAAGCGCAGTTCGCACGCGAAGAAGCGTCTTTCGTGTGCTCGGCGAACGCAGCTCTGGCGTGATGTCGTCCGTCTCTTCTTCGCTGCTTTCCGTGTCGGTTATCTGGTCAACATCGCTCATCGCGGTCGGCTCAATTGGCTTCATCTCACACTCCACAGTCGTCTTTTCAGCCGTCGTCTTCATTTCGCTGTCTCCGCTTGATGAACTCGTCGCATTGATCGGGATCTCGACATGCGAACGGCTCTCGGAGACAACTACGACAGGCATCACTGTCGCTGACGGTCGTCTTGCGAACCGCTCCGCTCTCGACGCTACGCGGGCGATAGGTTTCGGCTTCACAGGCTGCTCCACCGCTGCAAGGAGCTGGTCAAGCTCGCCGTCGTCAAGCAGCGTCGTCGGTGGAGCGCAACACACGGCGCGCATCATGATCCGCTCCTTGAGACTACTCCACCACCCTCGTGGCGGAGTCGATTTCGCTGCTGATTTCTTGGTAATAGCAGCATCGACCGGAAACGATGGATGCCGCGATGATGAGCTCATGAGTTGTCGGTTGGAGCTCCTCGGTTCGAGCGCCTCAAGAAACGCGGCTTCGATCTCCTCGAGCTTCTTCTTGTCTTGCGGGGTCATGGCCATCATGTTGACGATCGACGAGCAGGGCTCGAGGCAAATAAATAAATGATCATCGCGCCGTGGCTTCTCTTTCTCGTGGGTGGAAGTTGCCGTGCAGGAGAATCTTCGGTTGCCGTTGTAGCCATTCGCACACGTCGTTTCGCGCCACGTCGTCGATCTTTCATCAGATGGCCGTTTATGATTGGCTGAATACATTTATAACCAACCAAATCACGTCGAAAGGTGAACTTTCCATCACACCAAGCAAGATGGTACGACGTACCAAATATATGGATCCGTTGTGGCACCATTGCTGGCCATCAAGCATCTGACGTTGTGATTGCCAACATCATGCGCTTGCTGGGGCGCGTGGTGCGCTGTCAACGACTGCGCTGGAAGCGATGTTTCCATGCGCAGACCGTCGCGATGGTGCTGCCACAAGTGCGTGAGCGATTGCGGCTCCAGGGGATCGAAGGAAGTGACGCGAAAGCGCTTGTCGCGCACGCGTTGAGCCCTCCGCTGTGCTCCAGCAATGACGTCGTGCTGCACTCGGACCGATCGGTACGTTCATGCCCCGTTATGAAGCCACAGGCGAGACACATCTGACCGAACGTTATCATGCAGCTCACAACTGCAGAAGGAAACACATTGGAGGAGCTCATGCGGCGCCGCTGCGCTGGTGAGCCGCTCGCGTATGTGCTCGGCTTCAAAGAGTTTTGGTCCATGAGCTTTCGGGTCTCGCGCGATACGCTCATCCCTCGAAGCGACAGCGAAGTGCTCATCGAAACATTAGTGGTACGTCTCGATTGATGCATTCTCAACTCGTATGGTTTCTCATGTCCGCTTCGCCCCGCAGTCGTTGTATCCGAGCAGGACACCGCTTCGTGTACTCGACCTTGGAACCGGCTCCGGTTGTCTGCTGCTCGCTGCCTTGTCCGAGTTCCCAAACGCCACAGGCGTCGGCATCGACATCAGTGCGGGCGCGCTGGACATTGCACGCGACAACGCGCAGCGACTCGGTTTCTCTCGTCGCTCAACGTTCCTGGAGATGGACATGGAGACGCTCCCATCAGCGAACGACGTCGCGTTTGCCCGAGGCTTCGACGTCATCCTGTGTAATCCGCCATACATTCCGCTGCAGGAGCTGGCGCTCATCGCTCCTGACGTACTGGCGCACGAGCCTCACGGCGCACTCTTCGCCGACGGTCCCGATGCTCTCAAGGCAGCCACGGCGTCGTCGTCGGGTGATCTGGGACTTCGGTTCTACGAGAGTCTCGAGCGCAGCGCTCGCGCGTTGCTGCGGGCGGAGGTCGCGCCTCGTGGCAGTGCGATCCTCATGGAGATTGGGTCCAGACAACAGGCGGCCGCCGTGCGTGATCTCTTTGTGCGTGGCGGATACTCGTTCGATCGCTTTCTCTTGGACGCCGCGGGGCGACATCGTGGCGTGCTCTGCTCCCTGCCATGACGTCGAGAGCAATAACAATATTATTGTACAAGCTATTGGTATGAAATGAAATTGTCATTTTAGAGCGTGTCAATAATCCACATACCTGATTCAGGTGACCTGCGTCGCTTCGTGGCATCTCGACGCCTCCATCGTCATGAAGCAGAGCCTCGCGGCGCGTCAGGCAGCGCTGCTGCAGCAGAACGCAGAGCTCGACGCCAAGGTCGAAGCCATCGAGCAGCGCCGACAGCAGCAGCTGCTCTCAGCGACGGGCAAAGCGTCGTCGCGGCCGAGTGACGGGGCCGACGACGATGACGACGACGGCGGCATGGACAACAATGCAGCGATGGAGCGATCGGTCGCGATCTCGCTGGCGCTCACGGACACGCCGCCCAGTCCGACAGGCAGCGAGCCAGCGAGCGTGAAGGAAAGGGCGTCGCCAGTGGCGTCGTCGAGCCCTCGTGCTCGACTGGAGCACCGCCGCAGTGGACCCTCGGTCGTCTCGGGATCGCGGTCGACCGCGAAGCGAATGGCGACGGTGCCGCGCCGACGTAGTGGCGGCAACACGCCCTCAGCGGCTGCTGGTGGTGCGTCCAGTCCATCCCCATCGCCGACAGAGGCAAAGCGCGACGACGGCGACAACAGTGCGTCTCGCGCGACGCAAGAGCACGACAGCATGGGGACCCCTGACGGACTCGGACTCGAAGCGACCGTGCGGTACCAGAAGGCGCGGCTGCGTGTGCTGCAAGACGAACTGGATGCCGCGACGCATGCGGTGAAGGAACTGGTGTGATGCTATGGATATGAATCAGGACAACTCGACTGTGTACGCTGACGCTAGAGGAGTTTTGTTTTGTAGCGCACCGAACAAACGGCGTTGCACGCAAGAATCGAAGAGCTGCAAGGCGAAAACGCTGTGCTCAAGAAGAAGCAGACGCACACACAGCAGTTGCTCGACAAACAACAGGAGCTCACGTAATGGAGCCTGCTCTCCTGCTCTTTACTGGTTATCTGTCGTGCGTTTTTGACGCCCCTCTTTTTTTCTTGTCTAGTACCGCTCAAGAGGAGAAGCACAAGCTCCTCGAGTCACAACTCGCGACCGCGAACGCCAAGATCGATGAGCTGCAGCGCGTTGAGAAGCAGACGTCGCAGCAGTTTCGGTCGAAAGACGTGCGTGTGCCCTGTGTCTCACATGCTCGACGAGAGGAACGCACCCTCACTTTCTTCTTCTTCTCTTCTTGTGATGGAAGGTGCGACTGAATCGCGCGTTAGAAGAGCTCGAGAAGGTGAAAGCGCAGCTGCAGGACGAGCGACGTGCGCACGGCGAACACACGATCAACAAGACCGACTTTGACCACGTCGTGAAGGAAAACAAACGACTTGAAAAGCAAAAGGTAGAAAGCGATTTGTGTGTTTGTGTGTTTCGAGTTTTGTTCAAGGGAAAATGTCGGCAGAGTGAGCTGCTCGTGGCGTTCAAGAAGCAGATGAAGCTTATCGACATCCTCAAGCGCCAGCGCATCCACATGGAGGTGGGAGATTGTGTTGTGCTGCTACGTAGTGATGATGCCGGTCTTGAGTGACGACGTATACTCACTGTCATAAACCGCAGGCTGCTAAGATGCTGTCGTTCACCGAAGAAGAGTTTAGCAAGACACTCGAAATCGGATAACGACAGGATATGTGAGAACAAACATACGCAGAGAAAGAGAGAGAGAGAGAGAGAGACGAATGCCACACACAATGAATCGATCTATTCCATCTCGAGCACCTGTCGATACACTTCCAATTGCGCGGCCACGCGTTCGGCCTCGAGAGCTCGAATCATCTCCATCTGCCACACACACATACGGCATCACCAAACTATCAGTTCATGATGAGTAGTGGCGTCCGCGGAACGAAAGGCACGTACGCGACGCTCATTGAGGTAGTGATACGCACGAAGATGTGCTTCTTGCAGCACTTCGAGCTGCGAGATACTCAGCCCTGCGAGCAGGTCGGCGCCGTCCGTAGACGCGCCAGCGACGAAGCCTTCAACCGGAATGTCCACGTCGGCAGCGACGGGGAACATGCGATGGAACGCTGCCGCGAGGTCTTCATACGTTAGTGGGGAGCCACGCGGAGACGGCAGTGACTGGCTCTCAGGCGTCAGTGGAGCAGGCGGAGAAAGCGTCACAGGCGTCGAACGCAGAGGCGCTTGGACCCGTGGCGTCGGCTCCGATGGCGGCATCGAGGAAGCAGTCAGTGAATTGCGCGTCTGCTGTCGCTGTCGTTGATGCATCGAAGCCGCTGGAGCAGGTGCTTTCTCTGTATATGTCACGCATGAGATGAGATCAGTTGCTGAGCACTTCGGCACATGAATGACTACTTAATGGTACTTTGTCGTCGTGTCACCGCCTCTCGCCAGCCATCGCTGGGCTCCATCTCTGCCTGTGCATCCACTGCAGCTGGCTCAATGGCTTGCTCCACCGTCAGCGTATCGTCAACCGGACTCGTGCCAACTGCCGACTGGTCATCGGTGTCCACGATCTCCTCGAATCTGCTGACGGGAATCGACGATTGCACCTCTTCCGACGCACTCTCCAAGACGCTCTTGTGTTTGTTGTGCTTGCTATGCTTCTTCTTCTTTTTGGACTTGCTTTCGCCGCCAGTCGGAGCCGTCATGTCAGGCACAGCCAACTCTTCTCCGCGACGTTGCGCTGCGAGCTCCATCGCGCGCCAATGCTTTTCGAGGCGCTCGATAAGCGACGACTCGATCTTGAGCTGGCGCGCGAGCGCCAGTGCGGTGTGCCCTGCCTTGTTGCGCAGCGTCACGTCCAGTTCCTCGACTGTATAGTTCACAATGTCCATGAGTGTATCGATTCCCGCGTTTGTTAGTCCAACAACAAACTCACCTTCCAGCAAGTGACCAACGACTGCCGCGTTGTTCGTGAGCAATGCAAAGTGGAGCGCTGTCTGTTGCCCCGAGTGGTCGACAGCATTCACAGCCGCGCCAGCATCAAGCAGCAAGCGTACGATGGCTTCGCTTTCCGCGTGACGTGGCGTCCCCTCGCGCTCGTCGCTGAGACGAGCACCACACATGAGCGGCGTGAGCCCCGCGACGTTCGCGAGCGACACGTCGGCACACAGAGTCTGCACGAGCGCTGCAGCAGCCTCTTGGTTCTTGGCGACGCATGCCATCATCAGCGCTATAGTTTTTTCAGAGCCCATCGATCAGTCTGTTGCATTCGAGCAGAGTAAACTCAGAAAGAGAGACGCACGCGTATCCCCGTTGCGGTTGGGCGTGTCAGCGATCGCCTGCAGCTTTGCGATGCGTTCCTGGGTCGCGACCATCTCCTTGATCACCTCAGGCTGTGCATCGTATCGCCTCCGTTAGTCTACGATAAGCGTCATTGGATCGTAGCTCCTCATTCGTCACCTCGGGGCACATTGCGGCGAGATGCAGCACCGTTGTGCCGTTTGGGGTCGTCGCTGCAGTCACGTTGGTCGTCTGATCAAGCACATAACCCACGAGGTCCGCACGCGCTGTAGAGCGCCGTCAGTCTCCAAGACGGCCCCATCCATAGAGTCAAAACAAATGATCGACGCACCATGTGCGCAGACCGTCATGAGCAGTGTCCATCCTGCAGCGTTGCAGTGGTCGAAATCCACCGCCTTCTCGTGGAAGTACTTGACGCACGCCTTCGTGTCGGCGAACTCGACCACGCGGTGCGCAAACTCCTGCGTCTTGGCCGCCAACTCCTGCTGCTCCATCATCATTGTGGCCATTCGATCCATTCACACAATTTCGTGACAAGCATAGTATCAGACTCAGTAAAGACTCAGAATTGACCATTGGTTACTCGTACTTAATAGAGAGTTTTGTAGCCATGTTGACTGCAGCTCATGAGCCAAGCACCACAAAGCACTGACAGTCAGCGAAGCGGTGAAGCTCTCGATGACAAGGACAGCGACGAGGCTCCGCCGGATCCCTTCGCGCGCTCCACCAACGCCAGTCCCGGTCCGTTACGTGTCTCCTCCTCCTTCTCCTTCTCTTCCGCCGTCTCTTGCTTTCTCTCGTCGCCCTCGTTCGGTACAGTCTCCAACGGACTCTCCGCCGGAGCAGACGCACGACGACGACGGTGTATCTCATCCAGCTCGAGCGACGGTCGCACGACGCCACCGAAGCCCACGCGTGTTTCGATGCCTCCTGACGCGTCAACCAGCACGCCGAAGTCAAAGAGGATTGTCGCAGGGACGTACCACCGTTGTTGTTGAACAAACTCGAGCACCAGGTCGTTGCGAATGAGGCTCTTTGCTCTCAGTGCATCGCACAGCAGCCGTTCGATCGGCAGCCGCTCATATCTCGTACTTGGCATCGATGCATCGATCGAGCGGCGATGCTGGCGGACGCTGAGGTACGCGAGTCGGAACACTAGCACCGCAAAAAGACTCGCGATACTGAGCGCGAGCATGCGTAGCAATGGCGCATAAACGACGTGAAGCACGCGAAGACTCGGCAGCAGAGCGGCATCGAGCTCGTCGTTGTAGACGTTGGCAAACGCAATGGCGTCATGGAACGCCGCGACATCAGTCAGCCGTTGGTGCTCAAGCGCGTACTTCTTCTCGCCCATCGAGAAGATGGCATCACGCTCAACTAGAGCCACGACGGCGCCGACCGCCATGAGCTCCATAGTCGTGATATACGTGCGGCGTGCGAACGCGTACGCCCATCGCTCGCGCAGGAGTACGACGATATCCCACAGCGTGTTGAATGCGAGCAGCAACAGCACCCACACGCGGCACGTGGACATGTACGCTTGGATCTTGCCGCGCGACGACACGCTCCATGTCCAGATCACGGCGTTAGCCAAGATGATCTGCCACGAGATGACATGCGAGACGACGGTGAGTACCGCAACGGCGCGGCAGCGATACATCGATCGCGAGAACATCGAGAAGTAGCTCTTGTTGCCACTGCTGCTGCTGCTGCTGGCGGCAAATCCAATGGCGATGGTGTGGGAAGAAGTAGACGGCGACGACGAGTGGTGCCCGAGAAGACGCGGTAGAAGTAGCAAGCGCAGCACGTGCACGGCGCTGACCGCGTGGACGAACGCGAGCCCAATGTCGATGAGTAGAAGCAGCGCGTAGAGATTGCCCGAGATGGAGAAGTTGACGAGCGTCGTGTGTGTCCCTACGACGATGCTGCCCGCATCCGCAACTCGTAACGAGAAGACGCTCTTGTCATTTTGCCGGATTGCGAAGCGCAGCCCCATGACTGAGAGAGCGTCGACGGTCAGCCACGCTGTATGCTGCAGCAGCGTGCTGAGATACGTCGCGTGGTGGCCAGCGAACGCGCTGGTGAAGTAATTGGGGCTACCGCAGCCATAGATAGTCGCAGTGTACTCGACAGGCGTTGACTGGCGTTCGGGACGTCGGTGAAACTCGAACGCTTCTACGCACACGATGCGATAGGACGGACTGCTCACCTGCAGCACATCAAGCAGCGCAAGCAGCTCCGCCTCGCTCGCTGAGTGGACGTGTGCCACCGCGTAACGCGGCACGACGTGGTTCTCCATCCCGTAGCGCCGCAGAAAGCCAGCCACGATTCGCTCTTGACAGACTGGTGGACGGCGGTGCGGCAGCAGCAGCTTGCACGCAGCCCATGCCACGGCGTCCGCGCGGACGCCACTGCTCAGCAGCAGCTCGGGGGCGACGCGATCGTACGGCGGGACTCCGAGTGAGCAGTTGCGGCCGATGGCGTTGAGGAAGAAGCTGGCACCATGGAGCGAAGAACATCGTTCGAGAAACGATATCCAGCCGCTTGTCGCGCGAGTGAGTCGCTCACCGGATCGCAGCGCTGTGACGTTGGCACGAGGCACAAGCGGCGTCGACTGGATGCTCACGTCGCCGACAGCGACGAACGACGACGAGTCAAACGGCCCGAGCAAGACCGTCTTGAAGTAGAGGTCGCGCACATCGAGCACGAAAAACGCCACTAGCACCAGCGCGTTGCCGACTGTCGCGAGGCGGTTCGACCAGCGTTGCCAGCCATTCATGGCACGAAGGTCGAACAGAAGTGACGAGCCTTCAGCTCACTTGCAGCGGTCTGCTCAGCATAAATAAATGTTGGCGACTGAAAAAAAATAAATAGTGACGCATAGCACCACTGTACTTTAGCTGGCGACGCGCCGTCCAGGAAAAAAAATGCTGGCGGTGACGAAGTCGGACACGCGACACACGCGGATCGAATCCCTTGTTCGTCGTCACAGTTGGCGTTTGTAGCGAGAGAGATGATCGCAGTTGGGGGCTGCGGATCCATCCTCGTCTCAGTCGGCAATCTCGTGAAGTAAGCACGCGTAGCTGGTACAATACTGCGTCTTCTCAAGATACTGCTTTTTACCAATGCACTGGTCGCCAACCGAACAACGTCGTGCACATACTCGTGCGTCTTTTGACTGCGAGAACTGCCCGTCAATCGAAGCCCCTTCATCCTGTCGGACATGGGATAATGCGGATGGCTCCAATCGACTCAGACTCAGATTCAGATACACGGAGGTTACTCGTACTTAAATGGGTTAGTGTAGCCATCCGTTTCATCTCCGTGAAGAACAGCCATTTTGGGCATGAGAGCTCTCAAGCTCTTCCATCATCCTCGGTGCATTTTCTGCCGTTGGCTGTTGAGTCTGTCGAGCAGCAGCAGGAACACACGTTCTGCTCTTGCTGAGGAAATCCTATCGAGCGTGCTGTGATCGAATAGACCGCTACCGCTACAGCGTCAGCAGAGAGAAAGAACGCAGCCATGAGTCGCGAGCTCGATGGCCTCATGGCCAAGTTGACGAAGATCAACCAGGAGATGGGCGGTGAGGAAGGCAAAAACAAAAAGAAAGATGGAGGTGACCGCTTCCATGAGCTCAAGACGCAAGTCGGCGAGCGACTGCATCGCCTCAAGTTTGTATGTCAGCTTTGAGCCGCGGCGTTTCTTGATGACTCATGGGTTTCCTCATCCGATTCACAGAACCTGCAAGATCCTGAGGCTAAAGTGAACCGCAACAAGCACCCACGAGAGGCGATTCGGAGGCAACAAGAGATCCGCGAGGACATTCGCATCGTCACGCAAGACATCAACGAGCTCCGCCAAAGTGTCGAGAATGAACTCAAAAAGAAGAAGGTTGGTCGTTCATTCCACAACAACTAGACAGCAACACGTTCTTTCCGAACTCACGAAGTAATCGCTGCAGAGCAAGTTTTCGCCGGAAGAATTACAGATTCGAAAAGAGATCGTCACACAGTACTCGTCTGAGCTCGTGCTCATCAAGGATCTGGCGGCGACCGCCTTTCGCTCGCCGACAGGAGCATCGTTCGCGGCCGAAGGTGGCACAACAGTCGGATTAGGCAAGTTTGAGGAAGGCAAGTTTTTCGCGGCAAAGCCCAAAGCAGGCCAGTTTACGTTTGGTGGAGGAGCTGGTGGTGGCGGTGGCGGTGCGGGTGGAGGAGGCGAAGGGGGCGAAGGAGGCGCTTGTGGGCCAGGACAACAAGAGGAGATCACGGATGAGCAGCGGTCCTGTATGGCTCAGATTAAGGACAATGACCAGCGATTTGTACGTCTGCTTGCGACCGAGTGATTCGAGGGTCCATTCAGCTCACTAACGAGCGTGTGGCGTGGGTGGTGAACGCAGGACCAAATGATCGATCAAATCGGAGACGGTGTCCAAGTGCTCGGTCAGCTCGCACGAGGGCTGCACGAGGAGCTACAGCAGCAGAGCATCATGATCGACGGACTGGAAGAGCGAATCGATACAACACAGGCACACGGTGCGTGTGAAGCCCCAACACGCTGTGCGAAGATTAGTTGCCGAGCTGACTCACTGACTCTGTGCCCTCGTGCTGCCGTTGTGTGTAGTCGAAAGTGTGAATCGAAAGATGAAGAAGACGCTCGAGAAAGTCGGTCGAAGCGCAGACAAGTGCATGATGGACATGATCTGCCTCATTCTGCTGCTCGGCATCGCGACGGTCGTTTACAACATGTTCATCAAGAAGAAATGACGTAGCGCTGACAGATTGCAACGTGGCGCTTGGCCCATAGTTTTCTCGACTCTTCTCTTTCGAAACGTGACTTAATTTTTTTCCTGTGTGAGTGCGCGACAGCATCATTCACCGAGATCATCGGCAAGTCATCATGACTGGGGGCCATAAATGGACGGGCGCGGGGGTGGGCGGGCTCCTGCAAACGGAGGTCCTCGTGGCGGTCCTCCTACGGGGAAAGCACGATTGGATTCATCGCTTCTCACCATGCATTCGACAGAGGACGTGCTCATACCTGGGAATGGAGGACGCATCATTCCAGGAGGAGGGCCACCTGGAGGCATCATACCACGCGGCGGCGGGGGACCACGGGGCGGAAACATGCCTGGACCCGGAGGCATTCCACCTGGCATCGGTCGAGGCGGCAGCGCTCCTGGCGCCGGTGGGCCACGCAGCCACTGACCGGCTGTGCAATTAGAATAGCAGTTAGATGTATGCGTGCTTGAGCGTCTTTGTGAGCAACGTACGTGTCATCGCGACGCCTTGTCCCGTCAAGAACTGCTCATAGTACAGCTTGACGTTCTCGCGATGCTTCCAGCCGCGGTTGTGTTGTTTTCGACCGGCTTGCTGCGAGACACGAGCGTTAGCCAGGTAGCTCATCTACGACTCGAGACGCGCACACGGTACCGAGTCGTGTGTGAGGTAGGTATCGCAGTAGTCGCAGTAATATCGCGGCATGATGCGGCCTCGTTGGTGTCCTTGCGCACACGATTCGATCCGCGATAAAGGCAAGGAGGTCAATTCCAATGCACCTGTCCAAACAGATAAATTCATCATCACAATTCAAATTTGAGTTGAATCCCGCAGATGGGACCAGATTGAAGCTGGATTAACGTTTACCAACAAGCGAACCGACATTCGTCCCGCAACGACGTCCCCGTTGACAACGAGTCCCTTGCGTGTCGGCCTTAGAATGGCAGTCATCTCCCTTGAGCGTGCGTGCGTGCGTGCACTGGAAGCCTTTCGTCTCTTGTTGACTACATGCATCGTTTGACTGGCGGACTCGCTGTCCGATGCTGAAGTCGGCCACCCGGACGTCATCGGAGATGGGGGAGATGGACTCACGTCGTCATCTCTGCACCCTATTTGACCTAAATAAACCCATCTCCAACGTCTGATAAAACCTCACCTGAAGCATGAACGAATCTGAGTCTGAGCGATTGATGGTCCTCCGCGTCCCGAGCGGATCCGACATGGCTTCGCCGAGCCATCTCCACCAGTGGTGCCGGCCACCCGGCTGAGCCTTCAACGAGCGGATTGCGGGCTTTGCTCGCACGCCTGGCTGAAAGAGACAGGCCCGCGCACCTGGGTCTGACGTGTGATCACGATTCGCACTGCGTTCTGGCGTCTCCGGCTCGCACGCGACCTCTGCGGCGCCGGCCGCGGTGGACGGTGGACCCCCTCGCCTTCCGTCCGCCGCACTGTGAGATTTCCCACGCTCCGCACAATGGCCGACAACAGCAAGCAGTGGTTCAGCGAGAAGGAGGCGCTCTGGCCGGGCCAGAAGTTCTCCCTCGAGATCGAGGAGGTGCTCTTCCAGGGCAAGTCCGACTTCCAGGACGTGCTCGTGTTCAAGTCGTCGACCTACGGCAACGTGCTCGTGCTCGATGGTGTCATCCAGTGCACGGAGCGCGACGAGTTCTCGTACCAGGAGATGATCACGCACCTTCCGATGTTCGCGCACGCACAGCCCAAGAGCGTGCTCATCGTCGGCGGCGGTGACTTCGGTGTGCTCCGTGAGGTCGCCAAGCACGACACGGTCGAGAAGATCGTCATGTGCGAGATCGACCCCATGGTCTGCGAGGTCTCCAAGAAGTTCTTCCCCAACTCGCTCGCCACGACGTTCAACGACCCGCGCCTCACCCTCGTACGTCACACATGGCCAACCACGGTACCATGAGCTTGACCGTACTGACTGATTGATTGATCTGTGATGTAGCTCCACGCCGATGCTGCCGCGTACCTGCGCGACAACACGACCGAGAAGTTCGACGTCATCATCGTCGACTCGTCGGATCCGGTGGGCCCCGCCGAGGTGCTCTTCCGCGCCGAGTTCTACGAGAACATGAAGAAGTCGCTCAACGCCGGCGGCATCGTCTGCACGCAGGGCGAGTGCCTCTGGCTGCACCTCGACATCATCACGCAGGTGCTCGAGCGCTGCCACGCGTTCTTCCCGACCGTGCAGTACGCGTACACGACGATCCCGACGTACCCGTCGGGCCAGATTGGCTTCGTCATGTGCTCGCTCGACGACAGCGCCAACGCGCTCGTCAAGCCCAAGCGCGTGCCCTCGGACAAGGTCGCCGAGACGCTCCGCTACTACAACAGCAAGGTCCACGAGGCCGCGTTCGTCCTTCCGACGTTCGCGGAGCGTGCGATTGGCCCGGTCCGCAAGACGGGCCTGCAGAACTAATGAGGCCCCGGCGCCAGACCCGTTGCTTCCTCATCCTGCTGACAGCCGCCAGCGCTGCTTTCTGAAAGCGCGTGCCCCCCGACTTCCCGACCAATGCGCGACGCCGTCGTGCGCCCCACAACCACCCTCCGCGTTGAATTGAGGTGAACGCGATCGGGGCTAACCTCCCCGTTTCCGCCCCCCTTCGGTCTCACTGGCTCGGACCGCTGCGTGCCGCGAGACTTGCACCCACTCACCAACCACCTCATCTCCGTCGTCTTCCATGTTTTAGCGCCGATCGTTGCCACTCTAATTCCAACGCACCCTTTGGTTCAACCACTGCTTGTCTATTTGTCTGTTGGTCGTGGGCGCACCATTTACAATCATCGCTCGATCATTTCTCTCTCTCTCTCTCTCTCGTTCTCTCTACGCGTCGGCGCTTGTCGTCGGTCGAGACGGCGCAAAGAGCGTGATCTTCTCGACCTTCCAGCAAAACTCGGGCGTCTGCTCGAACACGAGCTTCCACACGTACGGCACGAAAAACTGCTCCGGGTCGCTCTCTTCCTCGTAGCGATAGCTGGCGTCGTCGTCGGTGTCAGTGGCAGCACTGCTCGCGGCTGCCGTTCCTCGGAGCACGTGCCGAGACGTTGATAGCGTCGTCGCCGCCAGAATGCTCACGCATTCCGCTTGGATGATCTCCAGAATCGCGTGCACGTCGAGCGAGTCGTCCGGTGTCGTCTTGGCGTCCACCAGACTTTGAAACTTCGACAGCGTGTTCCACACAGACCAGTTGTTGACCTGATGGGCGATCTCGGGGTGTTGCTGCAGTTTCGTGAACGTGTCGGCGCGATACAACAGCGAATAAATCTACAAATGCAAAGAGTCAGCGATCCGACTTCGGCGGCAAGACGCATGCATCTCCGACTTACAAGCTGCGGGTTTCTCGGCAACAGCGTTGGCTTGAGACACGACGACACGATGCCTAGCAACAGACGAATGAACTCAACGTAGGCGTTGCGTTTCTGGATAAGCTCCTCGTTGTGCTGCTGCTGCTCGCGCTCCATGCGAGCAGAAAACTTGGCCTCCATTTTTGCCAGCATCTCGATGAGACCCACGATGCTTTGCGCTGCATACACGTGAATATTCTCGGCGTATCGCGCGAGGTTCGACAGCGCAGCAAACGCATTCAGATGGATAAAACTGTCGTGGAAGTGCGTGATGTTGCGATAAATCAACCGCGTGAAGATCACAATCATCAAGCTGCCCAGCGAAATGTCGAGAATGTAGCGCTCGGAGTACCACGGCACGCGCTGCACCATTGTCTTCGAATGCGACTCACGCACAAACGTGGGGTCTTGCGTGTATGTCAACAGTACAATGACCAGCATGTACACACGACTTGGGTCCACAGACTTCGCGTGGTACAGCGTCTCGAGAAGCGGCAGCATGACGTGGTCGACATCGCAGTTGGAGATCGCTGCATCGTGCATGACTGGATTGGCGTACAGCATCGTGTACAGCAGCAGGTGACTCGTCTCGTACGGCGCTTTTCGACCGATGGATGCAAATAGCTTGGTGAACGGTAGTTCCATGGCTTTCAGTCGACTGTCGGCACTCTCTGGTCGTGAGAGACGAATCTCTTCACTTGCTGCCGCTTTCTCTGCATTTGTGATCGAGCACAGTACTTCTCGAAATGGGTTCTGCGGGGATCCCGAGTCTCGACAACTGTGCATCAGCACGAGAAGCAACAATGCGCTGCGGTCCGCGATTGGATACGCGTGGCCGTCAGCTGCAACGAAGTAGTTGTAGAAGCTCAGCGGAAAACGAAAGATGGTTGCTGGTATACAAAATCAAGAAATGAGTGATTGAGTGAGCAACATTTGATCGACAAAGTCACTCACACGCGAGGCTGCCAATCCCCTCCAAGGTCAGATATGAGAACTGATCGCCGTCTTCACTGCTTGCATCGACATTCTCGGAGATCTTGATCAGCGATGTCTCGTCAGCATTTCGTAATGCGACAGCCACCGAGTTGTTGGCGATGGACGCAGCGGGTGACTGCAGCGGCTCCATGTAGTTTTGCAATAGCCGCTGAACAACACCGAGTGCCCAAAAGGACTTCTTGCCGCCGGACGCAGCTGACGTCATGAGCATGTGCAAGAACGGGTTGTGCGCGCTCATGTCGTCTGCATCCTTCCGGTGGTCACGGGGAAAGGCGACTGGCGACAGCAGAACCAACAGCGTACTCAGCACTTCTAGATGGAGATCGTGGGTGCGTGGCCTGTGGAAACGAAGAGCAGTTTTCGTCAGAACAATGTTGGGTTTTCCTCACACTCAGGCGCCACGTACGTTGGCGCAAAGTCCACGAGTACAGTCAGAAGCGCGTCGAGAAACCGGAACGCGAGGTCGTCGTTCATGGTTGACGGCTGGCGAAGCAACGGCGGAGGCGGCACTGACGCCGCTAAGGCGCCTGCTGGACGTGATCCCGATGGCTCTGTCACTCGAATCGCCGTATTGGAGCGGTCTACATGGGCAACCACACCACCATCAGTCGATTGAGTCTTTCCATTCACGCATCGCAGACATACTTCGTGGCGACATCACGGCACTGTAGTCTGGAAGCGCGACCTGGTTGAAGTGCGCGAGCAGCGAGCTTTCGTCCTGCTTTTCGACGAAGCGCATGACAAAGTTGCGCACGAGAAACAGCGCGTTGACGGTCTGGTGGATCTGCGTCTCGAGCTTGCCTTTCGTCGCCGAGACCTCGGCCGCCGCACTGGTGGGCGACATCGGTGCGTTTATGGGCGTCGGCAGCGACATGCCATTGGACGACAGAGACGTGTGCGCGTCCAGCTCGTCCGGCGACATCTTCTCCATGCGGCAGCATTGCGGCAACGTGTGCAGCACAAAGCGCACGAGCACACGAAAGTTGCCGCTCTGCAGATTGTTCTCCGCTGTTGTCGATTTCAAGACACGACACGCGGGATCATGAGCCAAACATCCCTTCACACAGCAAGTGCCTCTACGGTGGCTGTTGCACGACGTACCGAGCGTCGCGCCATACTCGTGGTTGAGCCACTCGACCTGCGGCTGCGTCAAGTGCGTCAGCGGGCGACTCGTGTTAAACAGCACGTTGTACGCCGGATCCTCGCGCGGCACGGGCAACGCGCCGACGATCTTCTCGAACGCCGCCTGCTCCACTGGCGACGCGAACGGAGACGCGCGAAGGCTCTCGGACCGCGAGAACGAGGATGCCGCGCCGCCCATCGTGGCACTTGGTCACTCAGTAGCTCCTCCTTTTATTATCTGTCGCGTTCCGTTGGGTTTGGTTTGGTGTTCCCAAGTCGGAAACGTGAAATGTCAAGAATCGGGTTTGGGAGGGCACAGTTTCAACCAGTTTCACACGTGTCAAATCTCGTTGGGACGAAAACGATAGTAGAGCTAAGCTAATATGGTTGACGTCAGTCACTGCTTACTCGTTGGGTGGATGCTGCAACACAAAGTCGCAGAGCAATGGCAAGTGGTCTGATGGAGAGAATGTGCTCGGAAGCGAGCGCTCCTGGACTGCGAGCTCCAGCGGCATCATCTCTCGAAGCGCCGCAGGATGTAGACTTCATGTGGTGCACAACAGGTCAATTAGTCGAGGGATGCTTGGACCAATGATGCAATAGCGCGGGACGCACCGATGAGACTTGAAGAAGATGTAGTCCAGCGTTCCGATGAAGTTGGGCACCTCTTTGTCGGTCAGATCGATTCGCACGCCATTGACATTCGTGAAATCGGGCTCTCCAGCAGGCGTTTTGTACGATGCGTATGCACTGCGATAACCATGGGTCTCCGTGATGAAGCGGTAGACTTCGCTGTCCGGCATCGAGTTGAAGTCGCCTGCAAAGATCAGCGGGAGCGGTCGACTGTCCATGAACGAATCGATGCTTCGCAGCATGCGCTGTGTCTGCAGCAGCTTCACGTCTTCTTGCAACGGATCCCAGAAGAGATGCGTCGTCGCGACGACGAATCTTTGCGTTGGGTTGCGCGACTTCGCGAACTCAATCATGAGCCCCACGCTCCCACGAACTGTGCGCGACAGCAGATCGTCATTGCAGCCTACATACATGAGTCATCACTCTCAGACCTGGTGCTGTAGGATCGATGCGGCTCATTCTACATGCACTCCACGTACCTGCCTCATCGCCAACAGGGACATCCAAGGACACAGTCTGGTGCTGCACCATACTGACAGCGTCTTCCTGCCAAAAGATGGCAACGCCGTCCTTCTTGCGAACCTTTTGAACGTACATGCTACACGCAAATAGCCACAGATGTGGTCACACATCTCTTGAGCAATGAATGGCAACACGTTCAGGGCACGCACCCTTGGTAGCCAAGGTTTCTCATCGTTCTCGCCCAGAACTCATCAAAGTTGTCCACTTCCTAGGCTCGCATCAACAATGAGCACGACCAGCAATGCATTCATAAGGCATACGCAAAGCAGCTTTGCAGCTTTCGTCGGCCTCACCTGGAGGCAGACGATGTGCGGCTTGACCGTAAGCTCTTTGCTGAACACCTCTTCCTGCGATGCGTCGTCGACAACGATGATGTGCACACCCATTGTCAAATAAAAGAAAATATATATGTACATGCGAAGCACAAGCACCTACAAGACACTTGGAGCGGTTCTTCCATCGCAGCACGGACGGCGCACAGTAAGGGAAGAAGCTCGACCGCACGTAGCACTGCGCCAGCACGTTGTACGTCATGACGATCAGGTGATCGCCACTCGCCGCTACATTGGCGGCTGATCAGCACTGCAAGCTGATGTATCCTTTCGCTCATCAGGAGACGCACCATGGCCGCCGACAGTTCGCATCGCCATCGCCGCTGGTGTCGCCATCGTCATGACGCTGTTGTGTTGCCATGTCGGGTCGAAGGTCTTATCTCAGTACCCTGAGGTTGCTGGCGCCATCTGGGTCTCTGATTGGCCGAAATCCGACCCAATGGGACCGGTCTGAATGATTGGCTGAACCGGTTCGCTTTTCCCTGTGATTGAATGGTGCGCAGGTTTTTCGGTTGGCCGCCAGCGCCCTCACTGTGGTGTTCTTTGGGCTGTTTGTTTGGGCGACGTAGAGCTTAAAACTCGAAGGCTTCCTCAAAGGTAATGCTTGGCGAACATGCGGGTCGCCGGCGGAACCGATGATCGCGCGCACGGCTCGTGACGACCGGCGAGACGAACGAAACTTGCGCGAATGGCCATGCGAGCCGTGCGTGGCACCGGATCCGGATGGCGACTCAGCAGCGCAGAGAATTCGAGCGAGTGAGAGCAGAGCGATTGACGTTCCGATGCGCCGTCACTTGCTGTAGATGGTGCAAGTTACTCCCGTCGTGCGACCGAAGATCGTCAAGAAGAAGGTGACCAAGTTTAAGCGTCACCAGTCGGACCGCTTCAAGCGTGTGCCCGTAAGTATTGCATGACTCATAATGGTCGCAGCGAACATCGCGACGCTTGCTCGCCTCGACGCAGCCACTCGACGTTCGCTGCGGTGTCACACATGGAGAAACAGGTCGGCTAAGCAAATTTCGCTGTGTGCGCTTCGTCGAATGAACAGGAATCGTGGCGCCGCCCGAAGGGTATCGATGGTCGCGTTCGCCGAAAGTTCAAGGGCGCGATCAAGATGCCGAACGTTGGTTACGGCTCGAACAAGAAGACGCGCCACCTCCTCCCGAACGGCTTCCTCAAGTTCGTCGTGAACAACGTTGCTGAGCTTGAGCTCCTCCTCATGCACAACCGCAAGTACTGCGCTGAGATCGCTCACAACGTGTCGGGCCGCAAGCGCCGTGAGATCGTCGAGCGCGCCGAGCAGCTCAACATCCGCGTCACCAACCCGAACGCGCGTGTGCGTGCTGAGGAGAGCGAGTAAACTTCGTTCTCGGAGCCGACTCGTCTGGGACCACATCTTCTCGAGGATAGCAAGCAGTTTCAAGTGTGCCAGCACTGCTCCGGACCCAGGCAATAAAATGTTAATTCATCATTTTGCGCTTGGCGGTCTGGAAATTGGACTCGCATTTGGCTCGAGATCTTGCGTCATGTCCGTCGTCGCATTGTGTGTTGTCCGATAGCATTGAAGTTTAGGGCAGACCGTCACTGCTCGACCTACCATGTTGCCGCTCCTGCAGAAGCAATCTCGCACAGTCTGATACACATGGCCCACGCACAAGATGTGCATGAACGTCTGGTGCAAGTTCCCAAGCCAGACCATCATGGATGACCGAAGCTCTTGGGCACCATATTGTCTGGGATGTCACTCTGGCGGGTATTCGCAACAGCTGTTTGAAACACAATTGTTGGAAACAGTCAGCCAACAACTGCCCAACAGTGTTGAGTGCGCGTCGCATTGCTTTGTGTGACACCGAGGGACGCACACAATTGGGGATCCATTGCCACGACGATGCTGCTGCCGACATTGCTTGCCCGCCATGGCGTCCGGATGAGTGCGCAGCGCGCCGCCACAATGAGTGCAAGAATGGGCCGCATGACGCCCTCGTTTGGCGCGTCTGTGGTGCCGAGCGCGAGAGCCAACGCGTCGTTCGTGCAGTGGCTGAACGGATCGCAGCGCGGATTCGCGTCGTCCTCGTCCCGTCGTGCTGCGCAGGAGAAGATGCGCCAGGAGCTCAAGGAGAAGAACCGCCGCGCCTTGCTCTACCTGACTGGTGTCGCGATTGCCTGGGTTGGCATCTCGTACGCGGCCGTGCCGCTCTACAAGATCTTCTGTCAGATGACTGGTTTCGGTGGTACGACCCAGCGCGTCGACATGTACGTCGCGGAAAAGCTGACGCCGCGTGAGGACGCGCGTCCTATCCGCATTATCTTCGATGGCGGCGTGAGTGCGAACATGCCGTGGGCCTTCCGTCCGCAGCAGCGCGAGCTTGTGGTTGTGCCTGGCGAGACGGCGCTGGCGTTTTACACGGCCAAGAACAAGACTGACAAGCCAATCACGGGCGTCGCGACGTACAATGTGTACCCGCCACAGACGGGCGTCTACTTCAACAAGATCCAGTGCTTCTGCTTCGAGGAGCAGCGCTTGAAGGCGAATGAGGAGATCGACATGCCGGTCTTCTTCTTCATCGACCCCGAGTTTTGCGACGACCCGACGATGGGCGGTGTCAATAACATCACGCTGTCGTACACGTTCTTCAAGACCGATGATGTCGACGAAGATGAGGTTGGCGACGACGAGTAGAGAAAAGAAAACCAAATTTCACGTTTTGTCGCTTCGTGGAGAGGTTGGTTTTTGGTTTCTGTAAAAATCTGTTTGGCAGACGGCAATATTTTTTTTTTTCAAAAAGCGCAGTTTCGCGCGAGAATTTATCGGCGTAAATTACCCCTCGTTTCCTCGAGAGAAAAACCGCGGCTCAAAGACCAACAAACGCCAACACACTTGACCAACACACCACCAACACACTCGCCAGTGTTGGTGCTCGACTGATTCGGTCCTCCTCTCCTCTCCCCTCCGCTTCGCTCCCCTCCGCCTCCGCCATGTCGAGCAAGGAAGACCAGGACAATGACGAGATCCGCGAGCAGGACCGCTTCCTGCCGACTGCCAACATCTCGCGCATCATGAAGGTGTCGCTGCCGTCGACCGCTAAGATCGCCAAGGACGGCAAGGAGACCGTGCAGGAGTGCGTGAGCGAGTTCATCTCGTTCATCACGAGCGAGGCGAGCGACAAGTGCCAGCAGGAGAAGCGCAAGACCATCAACGGCGACGACATTATCTGGGCCATGAGCACGCTCGGCTTTGACTGCTACGTCGAGCCACTGAAACTGTACCTGCAGAAGTATCGCGAGTCGGTCAAGGTGGAGAAGAACGACAAGAAGGACAACGTCGGCACCTTTGGCGCGTCGTCTTAGATAGTCGTCGCGAGCCGTGCAGCACCTGCGAGCAGCTACTCTTGTGCGCTGGTAGTGCTGTCCTTATGCTCACTCGCCCGACCGCGCGATCTCTTCGTCCCGTCGTCCCCTCTAGCTTGGCATGTACTCTGCTTTATTCATATACCCATTCTCATGTTTCTTGACTGCATTCCACTTATCGACGGTCGGGTGCTCGCTCCGCCATCACCCGCAGCAGCTTCTCTCGGGTCTTGCCCTTGTGCCCACGCGCGCACTCGAGCATCGAGTCCCCATAGACGTCTCGAAGCGACGGGTCTGCGCCGTGCTTCACAAGCGCCTTGGCACACGCCGTCATGCCTCGGACCACGGCGACATGCAAAGGCGACCAGCCATTGAGGTGCTCGACGTCGTTCAGTGGCGCTCCACGACCGATCAGCAACTCCAGCAGCTCCACGTGCCCTCGAGACGCTGCCCAGTGGAGTCCATTCCACCCGTGCTACAGCCAGCAATGGTTACTCACACTGGAATGAACACAGCGTCAAAGTGTCTGTGAGGCAACACACCTGATCCGCAATCGATGCCTCAACCACGCTGTCGTCAAGCATATCTCGCACTCGGCGGCCATCATTGAAGTAGACAGCGCGTAGAAACGCCTTGCTCTCCTCCGAGTCGCTCGCGATTGTCTTCTGAGGACCGCTCTCACCTGTGGTATCGCTCTGGTTGTCATCCGAGTTACGCTGCGCTCGCTTGCGATCTCCCTTTGACGTCGACGTTTTCGCTGCAGCGCTGCTGTCCTGATCCTCCTCAAAGCTCGAATACCCGTCGTTCTGATGATCATCGACTGCTGGCGGTGCGCCAGGTTTGTCTCTTGGCTGGCGCTCCCGAGCGGCAGCATCAGTAGACGACTGGAGCTTTACAGTCAGCACTTCCGCCGCTTTCGTATCCTCAGCCTGAACTTCAGCAGCAGCCTCCAAAAGCAAATTGGATCGCCTGCGTTGCTGCTCTCGCTTGACCTCGCTTGCTGTCTTGACGATCGTCGCCTCAATGTGCGCCCGTTCCTCCACGCGGATCTCCGTCGCGATGTCCTTGAGCGATGGCGTGGCCACTGGAGGACTCGCGACTTGTTTCGCGACGTCGAGAAGCGTGACAGCCCCTTTGCTGGGCTCACTGATTGGCGTTGACGTGGCCAGTTGCTCTCGGGCGACGTCCATCAACGAGATGGGGGCGGTACTCGGCACTGTTGTACCCGCCCCTCCACTTGCCTTCATGCTTTGTGGCTGAGCAGCAATGGATTGCGCATTGTCTGCTGCTGCAGCTGTAGCTGCTGCTTTATCCTCCTTCTCTAGAGCCTTGGCTACGTCGATGAGAGAGGGCATCCGGCAGAGAGTGAGATAGGAAACCGATTGATCCGTTCAACGAAGCGACTCGTGCGCAACAGCAGCTAAATGAATCATGCATATAATTACTGGTACCGCTACAGGTCTAGATAAACGCACCGACAATCAGCAAACCGCTTCAGTCCAATCGAGAGCGTAGCCTCTTCTTCGCTGATGGTGGTGGCGTCCGTACGTCCTTCGCACCGCTTGAAGAAACGCTTGTCTGAAGTTTTTGCTGGGCACTTTGCAGGCTCGAAGAGGAGACTGTCGAAGACGGCGAGTTGAGTGGAGACTCGGCTGTGGAGATGTTTTCCTTCTCCTTTAACGCGAGCTCGATCTTCTCCAGACGGCATTGCAGCTTGAACTTGTCTTCTGTGAGTTGACGCACCTCTTCGATCAGCCGATTATTCTCCTCTTTCACTCGGATGTGGTGTTGAATCTTTTGGCGCTTGTTGTGGTGACCGACGAGTTTGTCAGTCTCCTTCGAGACATCATCGAGGCGCCGGCTGAGCACGTTCACCTCCTTCCGGAACCTCTCTTTCTCTTTCGTCAACTGTGCGTTTGCCAGCTCAAGCTCAGTGAGGCGGCTTTTTGATTGCTCTTGTTGGCGCTTGAGTTTGTCCGACTCGACTCGTAAGTTCCTTAACGCAGTATGCTCTTTTTCCACCTCCTGCAGCCTGGATGCCAGCTTCGCCTTCTTCTCGGACACAAGCTTCGTACTCTCATTCAATGCCACCTCCTTCGCCTCCAGTTCCTTGACACGCTTCCCATACGCCGCCTTGTATTTTGCCAGTTTCGCAGCAACATCATCAAACTCGCGTCGACTTGTTGCAACCGCCTTTTGCACCGCGGTCAACTCCTTCTCCTTCGACAACACAACCATCTCGAGCTTCTCAACCTGCCGTCTCAATGTAGACACCTCCTTCAATAGTTCAGCACTCGTCTTCTCCGTCTCGGCAGCCAGCGTCGCCAGTTCGTCCTTCAGACCAGCCACCACCGAGCGATGCTCCGAGATCGTCTCCTCCAGGCGCGCGGCCGCGTCGCGCACGTCTTGCTCGTGCTGTGACTTGGACTGCGCGAGCTCCTCCGTCAGCGCAGCCTTCTGCTGACCTGCCATATCCAGATCGGACTCGAGACGGCTCACGACGCCCGCCAGCTCGTCGCAGCGAGACGACGCCTGGTTGAGCTGGCTTGTCAGATCAGCACGGACACCCTCCAGCACGCGAATCTCCTCCTTGCTCTGCTCGTGTTCGGAGCGGGATGTGGCCAGCTGATCTTCCAGCTCGACGCGCTTCTTCTCCGTCTCGGCAGCCAGCGTCGCCAGTTCGTCCTTCTGACCAGCCACCACCGAGCGATGCTCCGAGATCGTCTCCTCCAGGCGCGCGGCCGCGTCGCGCACGTCTTGCTCGTGTTGTGACTTGGACTGCGCGAGCTCCTCCGTCAGCGCAGCCTTCTGCTGACCTGCCATATCCAGATCGGACTCGAGACGGCTCACGACGCCCGCCAGCTCGTCGCAGCGAGACGACGCCTGGTTGAGCTGGCTTGTCAGATCAGCACGGACACCCTCCAGCACGCGAATCTCCTCCTTGCTCTGCTCGTGTTCGGAGCGGGATGTGGCCAGCTGATCTTCCAGCTCGACGCGCTTCTTCTCCGTCTCGGCAGCCAGCGTCGCCAGTTCGTCCTTCAGACCAGCCACCACCGAGCGATGCTCCGAGATCGTCTCCTCCAGGCGCGCGGCCGCGTCGCGCACGTCTTGCTCGTGTTGTGACTTGGACTGCGCGAGCTCCTCCGTCAGCGCAGCCTTCTGCTGACCTGCCATATCCAGATCGGACTCGAGACAGCTCACGACGCCGCCAGCTCGTCGCAGCGAGACGACGCCTGGTTGAGCTGGCTTGTCAGATCAGCACGGACACCCTCCAGCACGCGAATCTCCTCCTTGCTCTGCTCGTGTTCGGAGCGGGATGTGGCCAGCTGATCTTCCAGCTCGACGCGCTTCTTCTCCGTCTCGGCAGCCAGCGTCGCCAGTTCGTCCTTGACCAGCCACCACCGAGCGATGCTCCGAGATCGTCTCCTCCAGGCGCGCGGCCGCGTCGCGCACGTCTTGCTCGTGTTGTGACTTGGACTGCGCGAGCTCCTCCGTCAGCGCAGCCTTCTGCTGACCTGCCATATCCAGATCGGACTCGAGACGGCTCACGACGCCCGCCAGCTCGTCGCAGCGAGACGACGCCTGGTTGAGCTGGCTTGTCAGATCAGCACGGACACCCTCCAGCACGCGAATCTCCTCCTTGCTCTGCTCGTGTTCGGAGCGGGATGTGGCCAGCTGATCTTCCAGCTCGACGCTTCTTCTCCGTCTCGGCAGCCAGCGTCGCCAGTTCGTCCTTCAGACCAGCCACCACCGAGCGATGCTCCGAGATCGTCTCCTCCAGGCGCGCGGCCGCGTCGCGCACGTCTTGCTCGTGTTGTGACTTGGACTGCGCGAGCTCCTCCGTCAGCGCAGCCTTCTGCTGACCTGCCATATCCAGATCGGACTCGAGACGGCTCACGACGCCCGCCAGCTCGTCGCAGCGAGACGACGCCTGGTTGAGCTGGCTTGTCAGATCAGCACGGACACCCTCCAGCACGCGAATCTCCTCCTTGCTCTGCTCGTGTTCGGAGCGGGATGTGGCCAGCTGATCTTCCAGCTCGACGCGCTTCTTCTCCGTCTCGGCAGCCAGCGTCGCCAGTTCGTCCTTCAGACCAGCCACCACCGAGCGATGCTCCGAGATCGTCTCCTCCAGGCGCGCGGCCGCGTCGCGCACGTCTTGCTCGTGCTGTGACTTGGACTGCGCGAGCTCCTCCGTCAGCGCAGCCTTCTGCTGACCTGCCATATCCAGATCGGACTCGAGACGGCTCACGACGCCCGCCAGCTCGTCGCAGCGAGACGACGCCTGGTTGAGCTGGCTTGTCAGATCAGCACGGACACCCTCCAGCACGCGAATCTCCTCCTTGCTCTGCTCGTGTTCGGAGCGGGATGTGGCCAGCTGATCTTCCAGCTCGACGCGCTTCTTCTCCGTCTCGGCAGCCAGCGTCGCCAGTTCGTCCTTCAGACCAGCCACCACCGAGCGATGCTCCGAGATCGTCTCCTCCAGGCGCGCGGCCGCGTCGCGCACGTCTTGCTCGTGTTGTGACTTGGACTGCGCGAGCTCCTCCGTCAGCGCAGCCTTCTGCTGACCTGCCATATCCAGATCGGACTCGAGACGGCTCACGACGCCCGCCAGCTCGTCGCAGCGAGACGACGCCTGGTTGAGCTGGCTTGTCAGATCAGCACGGACACCCTCCAGCACGCGAATCTCCTCCTTGCTCTGCTCGTGTTCGGAGCGGGATGTGGCCAGCTGATCTTCCAGCTCGACGCGCTTCTTCTCCGTCTCGGCAGCCAGCGTCGCCAGTTCGTCCTTGACCAGCCACCACCGAGCGATGCTCCGAGATCGTCTCCTCCAGGCGCGCGGCCGCGTCGCGCACGTCTTGCTCGTGTTGTGACTTGGACTGCGCGAGCTCCTCCGTCAGCGCAGCCTTCTGCTGACCTGCCATATCCAGATCGGACTCGAGACGGCTCACGACGCCCGCCAGCTCGTCGCAGCGAGACGACGCCTGGTTGAGCTGGCTTGTCAGATCAGCACGGACACCCTCCAGCACGCGAATCTCCTCCTTGCTCTGCTCGTGTTCGGAGCGGGATGTGGCCAGCTGATCTTCCAGCTCGACGCGCTTCTTCTCCGTCTCGGCAGCCAGCGTCGCCAGTTCGTCCTTCAGACCAGCCACCACCGAGCGATGCTCCGAGATCGTCTCCTCCAGGCGCGCGGCCGCGTCGCGCACGTCTTGCTCGTGTTGTGACTTGGACTGCGCGAGCTCCTCCGTCAGCGCAGCCTTCTGCTGACCTGCCATATCCAGATCGGACTCGAGACGGCTCACGACGCCCGCCAGCTCGTCGCAGCGAGACGACGCCTGGTTGAGCTGGCTTGTCAGATCAGCACGGACACCCTCCAGCACGCGAATCTCCTCCTTGCTCTGCTCGTGTTCGGAGCGGGATGTGGCCAGCTGATCTTCCAGCTCGACGCGCTTCTTCTCCGTCTCGGCAGCCAGCGTCGCCAGTTCGTCCTTCTGACCAGCCACCACCGAGCGATGCTCCGAGATCGTCTCCTCCAGGCGCGCGGCCGCGTCGCGCACGTCTTGCTCGTGTTGTGACTTGGACTGCGCGAGCTCCTCCGTCAGCGCAGCCTTCTGCTGACCTGCCATATCCAGATCGGACTCGAGACGGCTCACGACGCCCGCCAGCTCGTCGCAGCGAGACGACGCCTGGTTGAGCTGGCTTGTCAGATCAGCACGGACACCCTCCAGCACGCGAATCTCCTCCTTGCTCTGCTCGTGTTCGGAGCGGGATGTGGCCAGCTGATCTTCCAGCTCGACGCGCTTCTTCTCCGTCTCGGCAGCCAGCGTCGCCAGTTCGTCCTTCAGACCAGCCACCACCGAGCGATGCTCCGAGATCGTCTCCTCCAGGCGCGCGGCCGCGTCGCGCACGTCTTGCTCGTGCTGTGACTTGGACTGCGCGAGCTCCTCCGTCAGCGCAGCCTTCTGCTGACCTGCCATATCCAGATCGGACTCGAGACGGCTCACGACGCCCGCCAGCTCGTCGCAGCGAGACGACGCCTGGTTGAGCTGGCTTGTCAGATCAGCACGGACACCCTCCAGCACGCGAATCTCCTCCTTGCTCTGCTCGTGTTCGGAGCGGGATGTGGCCAGCTGATCTTCCAGCTCGACGCGCTTCTTCTCCGTCTCGGCAGCCAGCGTCGCCAGTTCGTCCTTCAGACCAGCCACCACCGAGCGATGCTCCGAGATCGTCTCCTCCAGGCGCGCGGCCGCGTCGCGCACGTCTTGCTCGTGTTGTGACTTGGACTGCGCGAGCTCCTCCGTCAGCGCAGCCTTCTGCTGACCTGCCATATCCAGATCGGACTCGAGACGGCTCACGACGCCCGCCAGCTCGTCGCAGCGAGACGACGCCTGGTTGAGCTGGCTTGTCAGATCAGCACGGACACCCTCCAGCACGCGAATCTCCTCCTTGCTCTGCTCGTGTTCGGAGCGGGATGTGGCCAGCTGATCTTCCAGCTCGACGCGCTTCTTCTCCGTCTCGGCAGCCAGCGTCGCCAGTTCGTCCTTCAGACCAGCCACCACCGAGCGATGCTCCGAGATCGTCTCCTCCAGGCGCGCGGCCGCGTCGCGCACGTCTTGCTCGTGCTGTGACTTGGACTGCGCGAGCTCCTCCGTCAGCGCAGCCTTCTGCTGACCTGCCATATCCAGATCGGACTCGAGACGGCTCACGACGCCCGCCAGCTCGTCGCAGCGAGACAACGCCTGGTTGAGCTGGCTTGTCAGATCTGCGCGGGCATTTTGTAGCTCGTTTACTTGTTGTTCTGATCGGAAAAGCTTCGTTTGTGTCGATGTCAGGCTGGTGTAGGCTTCTGCAAGTTGTGATTGTGACTGGAGGTCCTGTTGCTCTAGCTTCTGCTGGAACTCAATATGACGTAGTGTAGCGTTCTGCTGATGTTGTCTCAGTTGACTGCGAAGTTGTTCAACGAGATCTCGCGCTTCTTGGAGTTGTAATTCGAGTGTTTTTTGATTCGATGCCATAGCTGTTCTCTCGATGTACCACGCAGCTTCTTTTTGCTTGCTCTCGAGAAGCTCAAGTGCACATGCTTGGGCTTTTTGCTCAGCAGCTTTCTGCTGAGCAATAGCCAAGTTCACCTTCGACTCGTAACTCTCGACAGCCTCACGCGTCACATCTGCACTACTACATTCTTGAACCGATGGCTCGTCGCTTGAGAGACGAGCAACGAGACGATGCTTGTCACGGATTACATGCGCTAGTTGCTTGGTTAGACCAAGAAGCATGATGTTCAGCTTCTCAACTTCACCAGGAATATGAAGATCGTCATCAGGATGTCGGCTTCGCAGCGCTTGAAGTCGATCTTGGACTTCCATGAACGATTCTTCAAGATCTTCGTATTTCATTCGCCACTCGATTGCATCTGACGACGGCTCGTAGTCCATGTTCGCGTCTACATTGCTCTGGGCATCAGATCGAAGTCGGTTCAACGCGCGTAGGTGAGCCACATGCTTCTTCAGCTCGACGCTCATCGTCTGTAGCCGCTGAACTCGGACGCTCAGCTGCTCGTTAGACCGCTGAAGTGAGTTACCGTTTTCCAATGCCAAGGAAAGAGCAGTTTCAAGTTCTCGGATCCTTTCATTGATTTCGACGTCCGCATTGTTGGATCCGTTTTCAGAAGGCGTGGTCTCGAAAGAGCTGACTGAGTCTTGCGAATATGCTGGAAGCATCCGATTATCCGGAGCAGACTGAAGACCCACTTGAGAAGCTTGCGCCTCTTGCAACTGCCGTCGAAGGCGCTGGATTTCTTCCTGAAGGACGAGAACATTGCCAGTTGTGTCTTCGTTGATGACTGCATTGTTGCGAATGAGTTTTGCCCGTTGAGCAAATTTCAGTGTTGAGAGAGTTTCATGAGACGAATCCTCCGCCGGGGAAATAGTTGCAATCATAAAAGTCTTAGAGTTGCCTCCAAGAGAGTCCTTCAGAAGGAATGTGAGCTTCGAATCGCGGTAATGAACGTGGCGGTTCTTTCCAGCCGACTGCTCCACGAGGCCCATGATCACGTTACCCAACGCTGAAAGCGACTTGTTGATACTGCCCGCTTCTTTGAGGCGCTCTCCAGCAGCTTCCGTGTTCTTTTGACGCTCTGAACCCGCAAGATCGACGAGGTTGAATCGGGATGTTCTTGTCTTTGTGATGCCGTTCGGGTTGATCTCCTTGGACTGAATGTGCAAAACGAACACGCTGTGGGATCGACTGCTTTCACGGTTCATGGCAGTCTGGCCAACGCGACGGTTCTGAGCACCAATCGCCATTAGCTCTGCCGCTTGCTTCGCGCTGGTGACGACGCTCTCGATGATGCCTTCGACGACAACCCCTTTGCGGCCGCTTTCGCGAAGAGTTAAGCCAGCCGAGTCTCGTGTGCTTCCGTGATCCAGCAGATCGTACACTCGCTCATTGTAAATCTCCATGAACGAGCACGCAAACGTGTGCTGCACGGTAACGCCGTCACTTCGCGCGGCAGTGTGCGCTCCATCTCGAAACAGGTAATCAAACACTCGAGGTACGAGACCGCGCAGCGCCAGCTCGCGGTCGCTCAACGCGCGCGCATCGGCGTCGATGACGTCGTCAGGTCCCTGCATCGTGAACGTCTTCCCGGAGCCCGTCTGGCCGTACGCGAAAATCGTGCCGTTGTATCCCTGGAGACACGCCTGCGTCACGGGCACGCCGACAATCTCAAACACCTCGTTCTGCGTGGACCGCTCGTTGAACACTCGGTCAAACGCGAACGCCTTGGGCGCGCTGTTGGCCATGCCCTTGAGCTGCAGCAGCACGGTCTGCTGCAGCGGGTCGGAGCTCGGGACCGTCACGCATTTCTTGGTCGTCGGCAGCAGTCCGCCGCCTTCGCGCTCGTTCGGCGGGCGCACGCGGCAAAACACCTGCACGGTCTCGCTGTCGGCCATGCTGTCGTCTCGCGCGTGGTGTCGCCTGCCTGCCTGCCTGCAGCTGCGTCTGTAGGAAGAGACAGAGAGAGAGAGAGAGAACGATGGCGATGGAGTCGTCTGGAGGAGACGCGGAATGGGAAGAACGCGAACGGTGTTGAACCTTTTTGCCGCCACGCGCGCTTTTCCGGCCGGTTTGAAAATCGACTGTCCAGCTGGCCCATAAATACTAAACTATACTAGTAAAATGGTGTAAATTACAAAAAGACGTTAACATCCTCCTCATCATAATCGCGCTCAACACGTCAGCATCGCTGAATGAGGGACGCGATCGTCAGCATGGCGCCGTGACGCGCTCGAAAGGGGTAGATGGCCATCTCTCTGGCGCGTGCGACATCGGTGATGAACGCCAACTCGGACAGAATCGCCAGTGGCCACGAGTGGGACTGAATGAAGACCAAGATGTTCCATTGGTTCAACTCTCTGTGGCACAGCATGCCAGCTGCGATGGAGAGTGTGATGTAGCGGAGACTGTGGTTCTGGAGCGACTGAGGCCAACGACGATTCGCCACTGCAAGCATAACACGTAAGCAGCGAATTGGCCATTGCTAACGAAGATCATTCATCGTGGGGTTGATACAGCGCGTCCAACATGTTCTCGAGCTGGCATTCGTTGTCGATGTGCTGTTTCAGTGAAGGTCTTGCGAAGACATGAAGTATCCACGTCGCTTGCTGAAGATGCCGGCGGCACGGATGCACACCAAATCCCGAGCATGCCGACAGTGTCGACCAAGCCTCACAGCCGACGATCAGAAGAAGCGTGCACAGCTCCGATGATTCGAGTATCTGAGGCCATGTCGTTGCCACGCTGACCGGCTACGCGTGCCGTCACCCAGCGAGAAACCCAGGCGGCCTTCAAGAGTCCCATAGTTGCTGTCCCCAAGTGATGTTGATGCTTCATGTCCTCCCGTCTCTCCTCAAGATTGCAGGTCATCGCAAGTTCAAGTCTCAACCGCGAAGCGATGCATCGGACCTTCGAGATCTGCCACAACATCGCCTGCATTGGTTGTTGCAAGTCAGGGACGAGGCCACCTACATGAGGACCGCGGCAGAGCCCCTATGAATCTCTACGGCTCAATGATAATGCTGCTGTTCCTGTGACGCATTCATGAGGCTTTACACATGCGTGGAGAGCAATCGTGAGAGCGGTCGTGATGGTTTTGATGGCCAGTGGGTGACGCGTCGTAAAGTCTTTCTTGGCAGTGGGTTGAGAGTTCTCACCTCTGAGATTAACGTGAGATCTTGCGACCAACTGAGACGTTGTTCAACGCAACGTCAACATGGCTACAGTACCCAGTCACTCACGTGGGGACAACATGCTTCAAGAATGAAACAGTCGTCAAGCGATCCATCTTCATCGTCTGCCTGTCTGCATCAACAAACCTCAGCGCCCAGTCATCTTCTTTCCAAGTGGAGCCCAAGTTCCATCGCGAATTGCAGATAATGTGCAACAGCAAGGCCGCATTCACATCCACCGCCAGTGCCACCACCACCACCCCCATCACCGTCGACCTCGTGATATACGCACGCCATGTGATCCCCGTCGTGCCGAGCAACGTCGTACTCGCAAACCACGCAGTCGTCGTCCTCAAGAGCCGCATCGTCGATCTTCTACCACGCGCTGCAGTCAAAACCAAGTATGCGCCTCGAGAGGAGTGCGACCTGCTCGACCACATCCTGATCCCGGGTCTTGTGAACGCCCATTCGCACGCAGCGATGAATTTGCTGCGCGGACTCTCGGACGACAAGCCTCTTTGCGACTGGTTGATGCAGGACATTTGGCCGGCCGAAAGCAAATTCGTGAGCCCCGCGTTCGTTCGCGATGGTGCCACACACGCCGCTGCTGAGATGATCCGCGGTGGCACCACGTGCTGCAACGACATGTACTCGTTTCCAGGGGATGCTGCAGAGGCGTTCGAGAGGATCGGACTGCGTGCGATGGTTCGCGCTGTCATCGAGTTTCCGAGAGCAAACGGCATTGAATCCGACACTTGCTTTCGTAGAGCGCGCGCCATGATCGCTCAGTTCAAGAACCACCCGACGATCCGTGTGACTGTGGCGCCGCATGCACCGTACACCGTGAGTGAGGCAAGTCTCGTGCAGATGGACGCGCTCTCTCGCGAGCACGATGTGCCGATCCACATCCATCTACACGAGACCGTCGCCGAGTGTGACGACAGCGAGCGGCAGCACAAGGCATCAATGAGCTGCCACCTGAGCGACGCGCCGCTGCGGCCGCTGGCCAACCTGCAGCGCCTCGGGCTGTTATCGGACCGTGTCATCGCCGTGCACATGACGCAGCTCACCGACGCCGAGATCGCGCATGTCGCGGCCGCCGGTACAAGCGTCGTGCACTGCCCCTCGTCCAATCTCAAGCTCGCGTCCGGCGTGTGCCCCGTGTCGAAGCTTATGGCTGCTGGCGTGAATGTCGCGATCGGCACGGACGGCGCGACGAGCAACAACTCACTGAATATGTTTGCCGAGATGAAGCTTGCCGCGATTTTAGCGAGGGTCGAATCCAAGCAGAGCACGAGCGTACCAGCGGCCGTCGCGCTGCAGATGGCGACGCTCAACGGGGCGCGCGCGCTCAGTCTAGGCGACGAGATCGGCTCTATCGAGGTCGGCAAGCGCGCGGATCTTGTCGCGATCGCGTGCGACAACATTGAAATGATCCCGATGTACGACCCCATCAGCCACGTCGTCTACGTCGCGGGCCGAGAACAGTATGTCCATCGTGCATCGTCTGGATTGGCAACCAGGTCTTGGCTGACGTTCGTGTGTGTGTTCAGCGTCTCGGACGTGTGGGTAAACGGTCGTCAGGTGCTGGCGTCCCGCGAGCTTACGACTGTGAAGGAGGCAGACATCAAGCAGCGCGTGCGTCGGTGGCACGCCGCCATCCGTGACTACCATAACGAGCTGCGGTTGAATAGCAAGCAGTAGCCGCAACCGATGCATCTAGGCTAGCGACAACTTCACTATTGATCGACTGAAAAACAACGGATCGACTTACTCAAGGCGCTGGTCGCAATTGGTGACGTGGATCGGGCTTGGAAGTCCAGCAATTGCGCTGCAAATGGGATGCACTGTCGGTGATATACAATATGACACAATGGCAGACACAGCTTGTGTTCACACGGAAGAGTGGTAGACAGAAGGAATGCATTACAGGTTCACTGGAAGAACAGGGTGTATGCAGACGAATATGAATGGATCATTCATACACGGGTGACGAAAATCCGTCAGCCAAGTGCAGAAGATCTCTAGTGTTCCTCGTTCTCGCAGTGCTCCTTGTACGCAGCCTCATCCAGCAGCTCGTCAAGCTCCGACGGGTTCTCGAGCTGTGCAGCAGAAAGAAGATCAGAGCAACGAAGTGCAGTGATACCGAGGAAAGGAATACACACCTCAATCTTGACGAACCAGCCACCCGTCATGGCCTCCTCATTCACGAGGTTCGGGCTCTCGTTCAGGTTCTGCAGCGAACGTAGATACCCATGGTTAATCCTCAAGGGATCAAAATGTGCAGCCTGTTGCGGTCCAATGTACCTCGTTGATCTCGACGACCTTGCCCGACGCAGGCACGTAGACGTCGCTGGCGGCCTTAACCGACTCGACAGCGCCGAACGCGTCACTGTGGTATCCAGGGGACAGACATCATACAACTCCCAGTCAGTTCAACGCCTCCAACGCAGCAAGCACGCTGCGGTGGCGGCATCGACGTACCCCTTCGCGAACGAGTCGCCGACCGACGGGAGGTCGACAAAGACGACATCGCCGAGCTGGTTCTGCGCAAAGTCCGTGATGCCGATCGTGCCGACGTTGCCGTTGACCGAGATGTACTCGTGCTGCTTGGTGTACTTGGTCGAGAAGTGCTGCACACCGGCGAAGCGGCGCCACGCCATGTGGCCCGACGCGCGCGAGGCACGCAGCGAGGAGGAGAGAGCAGAGGCCACACGGAGCGCCATCACCATGGTTGCGGCAGTCAAATGGGTCGGAGAGGCAGGCGTTCGGGTGGTCGGGTCGAGCGCGAGATGCGAGTGCGGGACAACGACACCAACGACGGACGAGCGCCCACGCGATCCAGCCACCGCAACGGGTCCCCCCATGCGACTGTGACAGCGTCGCTGTGGCCGAATGCGCCTCTCTGATTGGCTGAAACTGGGTGCTTGCGGTTGAAGGACCACCCGAAGCAATCACCTGAGTGGTCCACTTGTGCCACGTCTCCAGAGTCACGTGGCCGACGCTCTTGTATTGAGGTGGATCACAGTACCGCCACAAAAAGACAATGTCACTAAAGTGAAGGTCGTCGCCGCCAAGAGTGAATGGGCACGAAGGCCCCATTGCAGCCATGATGACGCTCGCCAGGTTGGGGCGGCGCGCGTTCGCGGCGCAGCGCTTCACCGCGCCACGCGCGAGTCTCCTGTCGCTGAGCGATGCTGCGCTGTCTCAGCACCAGCAGCGGAGCTTCAGCACGCAGGAATCGGGCAAACTCGCCAAGCGCAAGGTCGCCATCGTCGCGGGCTACCTCGGCACGGGGTATCATGGCGTGCAGCTCAACAAGAATGTCGAGACCATCGAGAACGAGCTGCGTAAAGCGGTTCTAGCGGTCGGCGCGATGCGCGAGTCAAACTTCGCCGACCTCAGTAAGATCGACTGGTCCCGCAGCAGTCGAACGGACAAGGGCGTGCATGCTGGCTGCATTGTGGTACGAGCTCATGTTTGTGTTGATGTGGCTGCTCAATGGGCGCAGAATGCATCGTAACGTTATCTTCACACCGCTGATTGTGCTGTGCAGTTCTCGGCCAAGTTGCTGATCGACGAGGAAGCGGCGGTGGACCCCGTGACGGGGCGTGTCAACTCGTTGGTGGAGTCGCTCAACGCACAACTGCCACCGACGATTCGGATCTTCTCGGCTACGCGCGTCAACAAGCGCTTCTCTGCGCGCAGGAACTGCGTGTTGAGAGAGTACGAGTATTTCTTGCCGCTGTCGTTTCTCGAGCAAAGCTTCCTTGCGACTGCTTTGAATGACGACGATGATGCCACGCGCATCGACATCGATATCGACGAGGCGGTCAACGAGTTCCTCAGTGCGCTCCGCGAGTACGAAGGTATTCACGACTTCCACAATTTTACCAAAGCGCGATCTTTTTTCTATCGCCAACGCGCGCAGGAAAAGCTGCGACGAGCGTCCACCAGTAGTGATATCGAGGCATCCAAGTCAGCGAGTAGCTCAACGGATGACGAAGACGAAGGCGATGCAGCAGGCGAAGAGGTCGACGACGTCGACGACGAGCGCGATGACGGCAGCTACACGTCTGCTGAGTACTCCGACGAAGCGAGTCAGTACGAAGACGAGATGGGCGCGTTTCGCAAGGAGCTTCCACGCCACCGCCGCGCCATTTACTCGTGCTCGGGATCGCTGATCCACGACTTCTGCGGAGAGCCATACCTTCGAGTCCATATCGTCGGCCAGGCGTTCCTGCTGCACCAAATCCGATGCATGGTCGGTGGCGCTTTGGCAGTGGCGACAAAGGGCATGCCCAAGGACGTCTTTCGAGCTGCTATCAGTGCGTCCTGCCCACATGCTGTTCATCTTCACTACACTTGGATCTCGTGTTTGACTTTCTCTCTGTATATCTTTTTTTCAGAAACGAACCGCATTATCCGAATCCCGATCGCCCCAGCTGAAGGACTCGTGCTGCTGAGTAGTTCGTTCGGCGGTAAACTCCACAGTGTGTCGCTGTACGAAGACTTCAACACCAAGCTGGCCACGGAGCGGAAAGACGTGTCGCACCGTATCCTTTTGAACGCAGAGGAGGACGCGGCGATGCGGCGCTTCCGCGAAGACGTCATCTACCGCGAGGTCTCGAATGCGTGGAAAAGCGTCACCAAAGTAGACCGCTGGCAGGCCTATCTCGAGCGCTCCTTCGAAAGCAACAAGCGCCTCGACAAGGCTGAGATCGCAGCGCTGCTTGCTGACGCGGAAGAGGCTCAACACGAGAAGAAGCGTCGCCAGCGGTCGTTCGTCCAGCAGAACCGGTCCAATGAGATCATCGAAAACAAGCCGCGTGGCGTGCTGCCCCGCCAGTTCACGACCAAGGTCTGTGTGCGCTACAACATCCCGCCAGGTATCTTCACGAACGACCTCTGTCGTGGCATCGCACGGGTAAGGGACATTGTGCAAAATCGACCGTCACGAGTGGTGCGCGAGTTGTTCTCATCGATCGGTGTCTGTATCACTGTAGCATCTTCGTGTCGGCAAGATTCCCCTCGACGCCGACGAGGAGCAGATCTTTGCGTACATTGATAAGTGCGGCATCGATGTTCTTGCGGACGAGGGCCGAAAACTGCGCACCGGTCGTCACGCTCCGTCGAAACGCGACGATCGCGACGTGTAAACGCTTTCACGACACTGATCAACGTCAAGTCTCGACAAACGCAAAAGAAAAAAAATACAGATAGATTCAGAATGGATCACTTTCGAGGCAGCGCCACAAGCGTTCCAGACGTCACGCGAGTCCGTCGGATGAGTCCAATTCCCTCCATCTCTGAGAGATGATACTCCAGCTCAAAGGACGAGTGCCGCAGCTTGAGCTTCTTCAGCTGGTGCTCGAAGGCTTCCTTGTGCTTCGTGCGCCGAAGCACGGCGAGCAGATCCGCCCGCGTTTTCTTGACTGCAGTGATGAGCTTGCCCAGCCCTGGCATCGACAGCTCATACGCTTCAGCTTCCAGTTCAGTGGACGGACGAAGAAACCCGAGACGCTGCAACAACCTGGAGCATGTGAAGCAGACAGTCGGTTAGAGATCGCTTCATCGTCCACAACACTCAACACCGGACTGCCACGAACGCAATGCGTTTCTGCACCAACGAGTGTTGATCTCGCTCCGAGTTATCGTCGCGCTGGGCAAGCACACGAACGAGGCAGCTAAACGTGAGCGGCGACTGCTGGCTCAACTCAGAAAGCGCCGCCCGGAACACTTCCAAGGCCTCGAGATATTCATCGGTAGCAGTGTTCTTGGATGCATCGCTGTCTCTTCGAGTCCGCTTTGCCCGCAGGCGCTCCTCGTGTTGAACCACGAGGCGCTCGTAGTCATGCCATCGGACAAGCAAACGCTCATTGCGATCGATGGGGCTCTTCATACACACCACGATACCGTCGCGACGAAGGCGCTGGACCTGCTCAGAACGAGAGAGAGAGAGAGAGAGAGAGAGACGGCCAGAGCCCTGGTCAGTGCACCACCTCCACAGACTCACTGCAGCGTAGACAGCCGCACATTCTGATCGACAAACGTTCGGTTCGGTAGGAGCCCGTAGCTGCAAGCACATCGCTTGATCACGTCAGACATGATCCCCAGCTCCATCGAGAGCGGTGGACGCAGGCACTCACAGTTGATGCCAGAATATCACAGGCACAAGCGCAGCGCTGGCGAAGCCACGCGCATTGCGCTCAAGCGCGAGCTCCATCGCAGAGACGGTGTCGTCCACATGCAGTGCGATCTCGTCAAAGCCGTCAGCGTGGGGCGTCGAGTGATGATCGTCGCGACCACGCTTTCTCCGGAGCATGACGAATTCAAGTTGTTTTGGTTTGGTTGGTTTTTCTGTCTGATGCTGCGTACGTGCGACTGTACGTTCCAGTTGAGTTCCAACGTGACTCCTACAAGGACTTTTTGCAAAAGAGAGGGCTATTGTTTTTGGCGGGGACTATTACCCAGGAATCCTGGGCCACGATTATCCTCGAGACCTCGTCTTCCAGGATAATGGGATGATCCAGGTGGCATACATGACCAACCCAGGACTAAGGGACATATGATCGAAGATTGGCCGTAAGCTTTCCAACCATCTTGCGAGATGAAACTCAGAACTCGAGAAAGAAAGCATCCTGGATATCTTGAAATCGTCCAGGTTGTCTCCAGGACGCTACGGATCAAGTTCCTCCCACGCCTGAGTTGAAGGTGGCTGTCCGAGCATAACGCGAAGCACCTCGAACCGTCGAGTATTGATTGAAGCCGCGCTGAGGTCTTGGGAGACTGTAGCATCGACGTATCTCCAGAAATCCATGAACACAAAGCAACCGCAGAATTCGTCGAACTGGATCGGTGCGATCAGCGCGATAACCGAATAACCTGGGATTGCCTCCCTGATGATGACCTGGCCAAGATCATCAAGAGCCACCTTGTACTGCGGCGACGAAAGCGAAACATAGATGCAGACTGTTTTCTTCTCGACATCGACGATCATACCACACCAGTGAGTGTTGCCGAAGTTCACCGGTAGTATGAGGGTTGTCGTGCTTGGGTCCAGATCGTACTCTTTGAGTCGATCGGTCATCGTGGACACGATGCGTTGTTGCGTGTGCAGCTTCGATTTCGGCTTGGCCTCAGGCATTCCAGCATGTCGTATGCCAGGGTATACTTGTTCCAGTTGATCACACATCGCGCGCAGAATTGCGTCGCTGAACTCACGAGGTGGAGCGAAACGGTAAAGCATGAGCATGACATAGTCCGTGCTAGCCAGACCGCTCAGTCTGGTGCTGGGATACGAGCGAGAGATGATGCCCGCGATTGCATGCATCACGTCGTGCTTGCTTTGGAGGCACATAGGATGACGACGTTGCCACTTGACACACTGTTCGCCTTCTTCGCAGATGTCGCGGAGGTTAGACAGTCGCATCATCACTTGAATTTGTCGTCGGGAAAGGGAACCCACTGCAGCAATTCAAACGACCTCTTTCTCGTCTTCTGTACCTTCTATTGAGGATTGGCATTGACGTTGGCTGGCAACCCAAATCGCGTCGGCTGCGACGTTCTTGACTTGCAGCACCCTGACGGCAGCTCTCAGAAGCTTTTGGCAACTGATAGAATGAGTCGTCGTTGAGGACTGGGCTCTTCTTCCGTTCAAACTTCGGTCGTCTTGATTCCTCGTTCCCGAATTTGGTTGGAATCTTTTTTGAGTCGTGATAATAGAGACGGTCGCTCGCTCTCGATAGTACATCATGTAGAGTGACTTATCTCCGATCGCATCGCGCCTGGTCCGACGCGTTGAAGTTGACGGGCTGCTTCTTTGCGGACGTTGTCTTCGTTGTCTTGTCGAGCGCAGGGCGCCCTATCTTTTTGGCGACGGGATTTAGTCGAATCTTGATCGCAGCCGCGTCCTCGAAGTCGGAGTCTTCATCCTGAGCCAGAGTTCCCGTTGCTGGATCTGATCGTGACGATTGCATCGAATGGAATGGATGAATTCGGTGGAAAACCTATGATGATCCTGTAAAAAAAAAGAGAGCTGCCCATACCTGTGTTGACTGTCCTGATGTCTGTCGTGACGTCAGAATGAGATCATCTGCTGTTGTCGCGTAGCACACTGCACATCCCACGCAGACTCTCCCGGTGCGTCTCGTATGCATCTGCCGATTCAGCGTAGACGAGGCCATGCATGACCGCCTCGACTGCAGCCAGGGCTTCTTGGGACGCCTTGCCAAATTCAGGTTTTCGACACATCACCCCGAGATACTTGATCACGTGGACGTGGCAGATTAGGATCTGCGCCTCGGGAAAGTGCTTCTCGAGCACTCGAATCTCGTTGAGATACTTGTCGACAATGATAACCCGGAGTAGTTACCATTGTTGTGGATTGGCACGTTTGAAATGTACGATAGCTCAATGCATGTCGCAGTTGTCGTAGACTCGGAAACGCTTCACCCCATCTGTATCATAATACTCTTTTCTGCCTGAACGACGGGGTCGCGGATACCGCGAGCGACTGGATAGTCTTTGTAGGTGTGCGCGGACACGTCGTGGTTGTGGTGGAAGAAGCCACAGCAAACCTCTAGCTCCCACTTTCCACTGTCGTTTCACTAGAACAGCTGCACAACGAACCTGAACGAACATGACGTCGCACGCACCCGTTGAAATGGTCTTGATTGTAGCGCATCAGATTTTCTTCCTCTGACCACTCTGCTCCGGCCATCCGTGCATACAAATGTGTACCTTCGAATAGTGCGCGAACTGGGCCTCCGGAATCAAAGGAACCGCACCGCTTTTCCCTCGCGCAGTCGCCGCAATTCGACTATTTCTCATGCTGGAGCGGAGCGTCTCGATCATGGGCAGGACTTGGAACGTACGTGTCTTGTACGCCTCGAACTAGTCCTCCCACGCCTTCCCGTTCGCGTGCAGCTTCTGTGGAGTTTCTACAGGGACGAGTTGCGACGCCTCGGAAGAATCCTGGGACCCACCTGCCTTCATCCTGGGTCTTCCTCTCTGGCTAGGTCGTCGCCGCACACTTCCGTCTGACAACATACGACAAAGGCTACTCTCGGATGACGAGACGTCCTCTCGTGGTCATTTAAGGCTGTTTTCCAATCGTCCTTTCAGGTTTATTTTTTGGGGGGGGGCAGATTTTTCGGAGATATTGGTATTCTACCAATATATCCGAAAAATCTACGAATTGTTGTTATTTTAGGCCATGTCCGAACATACTTTTTTGTAGAAGGTTCCGTAACGAATAAAAGTATAAATGGAATGGGGCTCGTATGTTTTGTTAAAAGCCTCTGTGAGTTTAATTTCTTTATCGTATAAAGGGTTTGTATTCATTTTCGGTAGACAAAATGCCCAGTCTCGCAACCAAAAGGCACCATATGGCGCATACAGAAGTTTAAAATGACGATAAAGTGGTCATTATACTAACTCTCGGCAACGAAAGGGTTAAAGCACTCACTGTTATATCTCAAAGTCGACTAAATCTCTAAGGCGACGTCGCTCTATTAGGGTTACCTTCCTCTCAAAATTGCCATGAACCCCATTCTAGTGAAATTAGCGAGCTCTTACTGGCAACCTCTCAAACCACATTCCATCTTCACAACACACTGAGACCCGCCAACCAACCAAAAAGGTGCCGTACTCGGACGGACGTTGCAACATCAAGGGCACGACAGTTTCGCGCAAATCGTTCAAGCGTATGCCATGCGCATACAACGATATGAAGCGCGCGCATGGTGCACATAGAGCCGGCTGGACCCTCACTGACATTGGGTTAACCCTTTCGTTGCCGCTGTTTTGACTTGTTTTTTGTATAGTGCAATTTCCATAGTTAAGGTCTAAAATGACGATAAAGTGGCCATTTAAGGCCCATTTCCGATTGCACCTCACACAAACCGCGTACCAACACGACACGCGCAAGCATACACTCGGAAAGTAAACGACACACACACACACATACATACATACATACATACACACACATACATACATACAAGTCAGACACCAGCGGAGACAACCATACACTAACAGTAGCAGTAGTTGGTTCACTTGCACGAACGACCACACCACACTCCATTGCAGACTCGACCACCCCACCTCACCCACGATCAACACCGAGCACCGAGCAAACCAACACCAACCCGAGACGTATCCGTCACACAGGAAACGAACTCATGCGAACAACACTCGCACTCGCATTCTTGCTTGGTCTTGCTGCTGTTCTCACTCTGACTGCTTTTTTTGCTACCCCTGTTCCTATTCAAGCCCAACTTATCTCTCTACCGCCACTCCCACTACAGGCCGTACTTGCGCTACACGACCAACTCGCTCCCCACAACCCATTCATGAACCCCGTCAAGACACAACGACGGACAGACACACAGACAGACAGACAAACACACACACACACACACACGCAGCCAACGACCAACAACCAACAACCAACCTTTCAGTCGGACATCCAAGCGCGACACAACATGGTGGGGCTGTTGTCATGCCGTCTACCTGTACCTACCATACAGAGTGCCAGACATCCACATCCACATCCACACCCACGCCCACATGAATATATCACCAAGCAGGTGTGCGCATGAGCTGACCCAACACGGTGATGCATGACTACAGTACTGTATCTGGTGTACTAGTCGGATGTAGCCGTCACAGACAGAGAGACCGAGAGACAGAGGGAGAGGACCAAGGACAAGAGCAGTAGTGAGTGAGTGCGTGCTCGCTTGCATGGAAAGAGAGAATGGGAGTGTGAAGGAAAGCGTGTCGGGATGTCGGGTGTCAGAATGAACGGAAGGGGTCCAGCCAGTGATCGATGGAGGCACGTATGGAGAGTGCGCGAGCACGGATTGTTGAGTGTAGAAGGAGGTAGAAGGTAAAAGGTAAAAGGTAAAAGGTAAAAGGTAAAAGGTAGGAGGTGCTGTCGTAGTGTGGGGTCGGGTGAGGTTTGAAGTTGCGAGGTGAGCAAAGAGAAAAGGAAAAGTCTTCGACGGGACTCGAACCCGCAATCTCCCGCTTCGTAGGCGGATGCCTTATCCATTGGGCCACGAAGACAGACATGGGGGTACACACACCAACAACAAACTACTGCCACACAACAAAACACAACACGACACACACTAAAACACACCACACACACCAACACCGCACGATCAACACACACACACCACACAATGCATCACCGCAAACAACACACGCAACCAACAGACCACAGACCACAGACCACAGAACACAGAACACAGACCACAGCGCCCGCCGCGCCACAAACTCAACTATACCATACTGCACCATACCCACTCGGTGCACACAAACCGCGTACCAACACGACACGCGCAAGCATACACTCGGAAAGTAAACGACACACACACACACATACATACATACATACATACATACATACATACATACATACATACATACATACATACATACATACATACATACACACACATCACAAGCCCATACAAGTCAGACACCAGCGGAGACAACCATACACTAACAGTAGCAGTAGTTGGTTCACTTGCACGAACGACCACACCACACTGCATTGCAGACTCGACCACCCCACCTCACCCACGATCAACACCGAGCACCGAGCACCGAGCAAACCAACACCAACCCGAGACGTATCCGTCACACAGGAAACGAACTCATGCGAACAACACTCGCACTCGCATTCTTGCTCGGTCTTGCTGCTGTTCTCACTCTGACTGCTTTTTTTGCTACCCCTGTTCCTATTCAAGCCCAACTTATCTCTCTACCGCCACTCCCACTACAGGCCGTACTTGCGCTACACGACCAACTCGCTCCCCACAACCCATTCATGAACCCCGTCAAGACACAACGACGGACAGACACACAGACAGACAGACAAACACACACACACACACACACGCAGCCAACGACCAACAACCAACAACCAACCTTTCAGTCGGACATCCAAGCGCGACACAACATGGTGGGGCTGTTGTCATGCCGTCTACCTGTACCTACCATACAGAGTGCCAGACATCCACATCCACATCCACACCCACGCCCACATGAATATATCACCAAGCAGGTGTGCGCATGAGCTGACCCAACACGGTGATGCATGACTACAGTACTGTATCTGGTGTACTAGTCGGATGTAGCCGTCACAGACAGAGAGACCGAGAGACAGAGGGAGAGGACCAAGGACAAGAGCAGTAGTGAGTGAGTGCGTGCTCGCTTGCATGGAAAGAGAGAATGGGAGTGTGAAGGAAAGCGTGTCGGGATGTCGGGTGTCAGAATGAACGGAAGGGGTCCAGCCAGTGATCGATGGAGGCACGTATGGAGAGTGCGCGAGCACGGATTGTTGAGTGTAGAAGGAGGTAGAAGGTAAAAGGTAAAAGGTAAAAGGTAAAAGGTAGGAGGTGCTGTCGTAGTGTGGGGTCGGGTGAGGTTTGAAGTTGCGAGGTGAGCAAAGAGAAAAGGAAAAGTCTTCGACGGGACTCGAACCCGCAATCTCCCGCTTCGTAGGCGGATGCCTTATCCATTGGGCCACGAAGACAGACATGGGGGTACACACACCAACAACAAACTACTGCCACACAACAAAACACAACACGACACACACTAAAACACACCACACACACCAACACCGCACGATCAACACACACACACCACACAATGCATCACCGCAAACAACACACGCAACCAACAGACCACAGACCACAGACCACAGAACACAGAACACAGACCACAGCGCCCGCCGCGCCACAAACTCAACTATACCATACTGCACCATACCCACTCGGTGCACACAAACCGCGTACCAACACGACACGCGCAAGCATACACTCGGAAAGTAAACGACACACACACACACATACATACATACATACATACATACATACATACATACATACATACATACATACATACATACATACATACATACACACACATCACAAGCCCATACAAGTCAGACACCAGCGGAGACAACCATACACTAACAGTAGCAGTAGTTGGTTCACTTGCACGAACGACCACACCACACTGCATTGCAGACTCGACCACCCCACCTCACCCACGATCAACACCGAGCACCGAGCACCGAGCAAACCAACACCAACCCGAGACGTATCCGTCACACAGGAAACGAACTCATGCGAACAACACTCGCACTCGCATTCTTGCTCGGTCTTGCTGCTGTTCTCACTCTGACTGCTTTTTTTGCTACCCCTGTTCCTATTCAAGCCCAACTTATCTCTCTACCGCCACTCCCACTACAGGCCGTACTTGCGCTACACGACCAACTCGCTCCCCACAACCCATTCATGAACCCCGTCAAGACACAACGACGGACAGACACACAGACAGACAGACAAACACACACACACACACACACGCAGCCAACGACCAACAACCAACAACCAACCTTTCAGTCGGACATCCAAGCGCGACACAACATGGTGGGGCTGTTGTCATGCCGTCTACCTGTACCTACCATACAGAGTGCCAGACATCCACATCCACATCCACACCCACGCCCACATGAATATATCACCAAGCAGGTGTGCGCATGAGCTGACCCAACACGGTGATGCATGACTACAGTACTGTATCTGGTGTACTAGTCGGATGTAGCCGTCACAGACAGAGAGACCGAGAGACAGAGGGAGAGGACCAAGGACAAGAGCAGTAGTGAGTGAGTGCGTGCTCGCTTGCATGGAAAGAGAGAATGGGAGTGTGAAGGAAAGCGTGTCGGGATGTCGGGTGTCAGAATGAACGGAAGGGGTCCAGCCAGTGATCGATGGAGGCACGTATGGAGAGTGCGCGAGCACGGATTGTTGAGTGTAGAAGGAGGTAGAAGGTAAAAGGTAAAAGGTAAAAGGTAAAAGGTAGGAGGTGCTGTCGTAGTGTGGGGTCGGGTGAGGTTTGAAGTTGCGAGGTGAGCAAAGAGAAAAGGAAAAGTCTTCGACGGGACTCGAACCCGCAATCTCCCGCTTCGTAGGCGGATGCCTTATCCATTGGGCCACGAAGACAGACATGGGGGTACACACACCAACAACAAACTACTGCCACACAACAAAACACAACACGACACACACTAAAACACACCACACACACCAACACCGCACGATCAACACACACACACCACACAATGCATCACCGCAAACAACACACGCAACCAACAGACCACAGACCACAGACCACAGAACACAGAACACAGACCACAGCGCCCGCCGCGCCACAAACTCAACTATACCATACTGCACCATACCCACTCGGTGCACACAAACCGCGTACCAACACGACACGCGCAAGCATACACTCGGAAAGTAAACGACACACACACACATACATACATACATACATACATACATACATACATACATACATACATACATACATACACACACATCACAAGCCCATACAAGTCAGACACCAGCGGAGACAACCATACACTAACAGTAGCAGTAGTTGGTTCACTTGCACGAACGACCACACCACACTGCATTGCAGACTCGACCACCCCACCTCACCCACGATCAACACCGAGCACCGAGCAAACCAACACCAACCCGAGACGTATCCGTCACACAGGAAACGAACTCATGCGAACAACACTCGCACTCGCATTCTTGCTCGGTCTTGCTGCTGTTCTCACTCTGACTGCTTTTTTTGCTACCCCTGTTCCTATTCAAGCCCAACTGAGACCAAGGCAAACGAAAACGGTGTTAACGCCATCGACCTCATTTCGAGAAAATGGCGATCAAAGTTATGTCTCCGAATAAGTCCGAAATGTTGCATCTCTCAGGAGAGCCATCGGAAGGAAAATGTTTTAATCATCTTTTCCAACATCGTGGAACAGTTGCCAACCATCCCCGAATTTGCTGCAGGCGTGATGAGCTCCGACGAAGAACGTGAGCTCTCGGATGGCGAGCGCGATGAGGATCTTAGCGACAACTCCATCGTGTCATTTGAGAGCAGCTGCTGTTCAAGTGATGAAGACGTCGAAGACGCACAGGGCGATGACTGGGTTCCGTCTCTTGGAGGGGACGCTGCGGTTCACACCAGAGTCGTTCAGCTTGCTCAGATGGCGTGCTGCCCGAAACGGTGCTTACGTGGGAAGCACGCACAGATCGAGAAGTTCATCCACACGATTCATTCCATGTCCACGGAGTCTGCAACGACCAGTATGTACACGTCGCTCGCAGTAAGCAGCGGCATCAGCATCGCGAAACGACATCGACACAAGACTGACAATCCGAGAGAACGATACCAGTACTATCTTCCTTTTTGTGGTGAGGTGTGCCGTGTGGCGTTTCAACAGAGCTACGATCTATCCAACGACAAGCTGAATCGAGCAAGAAAGCTCGTGCGAGATGGCAACGCCTTCGTTCCAGTACACAAAGGCACTGGAAACGCGAATGCAAAATCCGTGGACGAAGAGGCGTTGGTGCGATGGTTTCGCGGCCTTGTGGAGACTCTCGCGGACTATTGCAACATACGATTTCGACGTCAAACTACTAGCGATGGGAAGACAGTGCGCAGTGTTGTGCGAGAGCGAATTGCGTTCCTTCCTGCATATTTTACATGGGAGAAACTTCTACAAGAATACGACAACTACCTCCTCGGGACAACAATCGATGAGTCCGCTCCTTCTCTTCGTACATTCCAGCGTATACTCAAGACTCGCTGCAAAGACGTTCGTATCCGTTCACCAAGGTCCAATGTTTGTGACATCTGCGCTGTGTATCGACTGGCATCGGGTGGCGAGGCTGTCGATGCCGAGAATGCTGCTGCACATGCAATGGATGCGCGAGCGATGAGGTGAGTGAAATTAAGACCGGCATTGTCTGCCCAGGCATTAAAACTGATTTCGTTTGCAGGGAACAGTATGGGAAGGATATCGGCTCTATCTCTCCCACGCACTACGTGTCGACGATTGATTTCGCACAAAACATCGCGCTGCCCCACACGGCAAGTACGCCGTCGTCGTGGTACTTTCTCTCATTGATCGCCGTGTCTGTGTTCGGTGTGTTCTCGGAGAACACCAAGAAACAGACCAACTTTCTATTCTCAGAGCGGACTGCGGCAAAAGGAAGCAACGAGGTAATTTCGCTTCTTCACATGTACGCTGAGCGAGAAGGCATCCTTGATGCTACCGGCGGGGGCAACAAGTCCTGGACAATCTACGCCGACAACTGCGGCGGGCAGAACAAGAACAACCATGTGATTCGCTATCTTCTCTATCTGGTTGACTCTCGCCGTCTCAAGAACGCAAATCTATATTTTTTCGTGAAGGGCCACACGCGCAACAACTGCGATCGTGGCTTCGGTAACATCAAGCGAGCGTATGCACGACGCGATCTTTACACTGTGGAACATGTGAGCGAAATGGTCAGCGCGTCGTCAAGCACCAACGAAGCTGTCAACCTTGAAGGCAAGCATGAGAATTTCAAAGACTGGAAGTCCGTACTCACGCCGCTCTACCGTGACTTGGTTGGAATCCAAAGGTTCCAAATGTTTAGCTTCGAGCGTGAGTCGCCAGGCACGGTGTTCTGTCGCAAGAGGCCGTCGTCGATGCCTGTTCAGCAGGACATCCGGAGAACGGATGCGGCGCTCGAGACCGCTTTGGCAAATCTGCAGCCTGTTGCACCTCCAATCGCCAACCCGGAGAAGGTCTTTGATTTACACAAGAAGATCCTGAAGTTCATCCCGAGTGAGTTCCGCGAGGATGTGATCTATCGTGCGCCTACAGAAGAAGAGGCCGACGCCTCACGTGCCAGAAAGCGAAGTCGATACAAAGTCACACCGAGACGGGAAGTGACCCCACCATCGCAGGCAGGTTGAAACGACGCAAGTGACTCAGGTCACGCAGACATGCGAAACGACACAAAAAGAGCAGACATCGTCTGGCAATAAGACCGATTTTGATGTCCCGAGCAGTTAAAACTGGTTTCGTCTGCCAACTGTTTCAGTTGTATTAAACATGAAAGAAGCACTGTTTACGACTGGGAGTTGATGAATTCAGCTGTGTTCAAAAGCGTCTACTGAGCGAATGGTGAGCGATCGAGCAGTTTTGTACGCATGATGATGTTCAGCGTTCTCTGTAGTTTCGATCCATGTACATATCAAAAAAATCGATTTTGTCGTCGTGGTAGGCAACGTCACACGCGAACGCTCGGATCTCGGCGACGGTTTCGTTTCTGGAGGCGCTGAAATGCTCATTCGCAAGCCAAGACATCGAGCTACACGATCCAAGTGAAAGAAGCTGATTCGTACTTTTGGCGTTAACACCGTTTTCGTTTGCCTTGGTCTCAACTTATCTCTCTACCGCCACTCCCACTACAGGCCGTACTTGCGCTACACGACCAACTCGCTCCCCACAACCCATTCATGAACCCCGTCAAGACACAACGACGGACAGACACACAGACAGACAGACAAACACACACACACACACACACACACGCAGCCAACGACCAACAACCAACAACCAACCTTTCAGTCGGACATCCAAGCGCGACACAACATGGTGGGGCTGTTGTCATGCCGTCTACCTGTACCTACCATACAGAGTGCCAGACATCCACATCCACATCCACACCCACGCCCACATGAATATATCACCAAGCAGGTGTGCGCATGAGCTGACCCAACACGGTGATGCATGACTACAGTACTGTATCTGGTGTACTAGTCGGATGTAGCCGTCACAGACAGAGAGACCGAGAGACAGAGGGAGAGGACCAAGGACAAGAGCAGTAGTGAGTGAGTGCGTGCTCGCTTGCATGGAAAGAGAGAATGGGAGTGTGAAGGAAAGCGTGTCGGGATGTCGGGTGTCAGAATGAACGGAAGGGGTCCAGCCAGTGATCGATGGAGGCACGTATGGAGAGTGCGCGAGCACGGATTGTTGAGTGTAGAAGGAGGTAGAAGGTAAAAGGTAAAAGGTAAAAGGTAAAAGGTAGGAGGTGCTGTCGTAGTGTGGGGTCGGGTGAGGTTTGAAGTTGCGAGGTGAGCAAAGAGAAAAGGAAAAGTCTTCGACGGGACTCGAACCCGCAATCTCCCGCTTCGTAGGCGGATGCCTTATCCATTGGGCCACGAAGACAGACATGGGGGTACACACACCAACAACAAACTACTGCCACACAACAAAACACAACACGACACACACTAAAACACACCACACACACCAACACCGCACGATCAACACACACACACCACACAATGCATCACCGCAAACAACACACGCAACCAACAGACCACAGACCACAGACCACAGAACACAGAACACAGACCACAGCGCCCGCCGCGCCACAAACTCAACTATACCATACTGCACCATACCCACTCGGTGCACACAAACCGCGTACCAACACGACACGCGCAAGCATACACTCGGAAAGTAAACGACACACACACACATACATACATACATACATACATACATACATACATACATACATACAACATACATAACATACATACATACATACATACACACACATCACAAGCCCATACAAGTCAGACACCAGCGGAGACAACCATACACTAACAGTAGCAGTAGTTGGTTCACTTGCACGAACGACCACACCACACTGCATTGCAGACTCGACCACCCCACCTCACCCACGATCAACACCGAGCACCGAGCACCGAGCAAACCAACACCAACCCGAGACGTATCCGTCACACAGGAAACGAACTCATGCGAACAACACTCGCACTCGCATTCTTGCTCGGTCTTGCTGCTGTTCTCACTCTGACTGCTTTTTTTGCTACCCCTGTTCCTATTCAAGCCCAACTTATCTCTCTACCGCCACTCCCACTACAGGCCGTACTTGCGCTACACGACCAACTCGCTCCCCACAACCCATTCATGAACCCCGTCAAGACACAACGACGGACAGACACACAGACAGACAGACAAACACACACACACACACACACACACGCAGCCAACGACCAACAACCAACAACCAACCTTTCAGTCGGACATCCAAGCGCGACACAACATGGTGGGGCTGTTGTCATGCCGTCTACCTGTACCTACCATACAGAGTGCCAGACATCCACATCCACATCCACATCCACACCCACGCCCACATGAATATATCACCAAGCAGGTGTGCGCATGAGCTGACCCAACACGGTGATGCATGACTACAGTACTGTATCTGGTGTACTAGTCGGATGTAGCCGTCACAGACAGAGAGACCGAGAGACAGAGGGAGAGGACCAAGGACAAGAGCAGTAGTGAGTGAGTGCGTGCTCGCTTGCATGGAAAGAGAGAATGGGAGTGTGAAGGAAAGCGTGTCGGGATGTCGGGTGTCAGAATGAACGGAAGGGGTCCAGCCAGTGATCGATGGAGGCACGTATGGAGAGTGCGCGAGCACGGATTGTTGAGTGTAGAAGGAGGTAGAAGGTAAAAGGTAAAAGGTAAAAGGTAAAAGGTAGGAGGTGCTGTCGTAGTGTGGGGTCGGGTGAGGTTTGAAGTTGCGAGGTGAGCAAAGAGAAAAGGAAAAGTCTTCGACGGGACTCGAACCCGCAATCTCCCGCTTCGTAGGCGGATGCCTTATCCATTGGGCCACGAAGACAGACATGGGGGTACACACACCAACAACAAACTACTGCCACACAACAAAACACAACACGACACACACTAAAACACACCACACACACCAACACCGCACGATCAACACACACACACCACACAATGCATCACCGCAAACAACACACGCAACCAACAGACCACAGACCACAGACCACAGAACACAGAACACAGACCACAGCGCCCGCCGCGCCACAAACTCAACTATACCATACTGCACCATACCCACTCGGTGCACACAAACCGCGTACCAACACGACACGCGCAAGCATACACTCGGAAAGTAAACGACACACACACACACACACATACATACATACATACATACATACATACATACATACATACATACATACATACATACACACACATCACAAGCCCATACAAGTCAGACACCAGCGGAGACAACCATACACTAACAGTAGCAGTAGTTGGTTCACTTGCACGAACGACCACACCACACTGCATTGCAGACTCGACCACCCCACCTCACCCACGATCAACACCGAGCACCGAGCACCGAGCAAACCAACACCAACCCGAGACGTATCCGTCACACAGGAAACGAACTCATGCGAACAACACTCGCACTCGCATTCTTGCTCGGTCTTGCTGCTGTTCTCACTCTGACTGCTTTTTTTGCTACCCCTGTTCCTATTCAAGCCCAACTTATCTCTCTACCGCCACTCCCACTACAGGCCGTACTTGCGCTACACGACCAACTCGCTCCCCACAACCCATTCATGAACCCCGTCAAGACACAACGACGGACAGACACACAGACAGACAGACAAACATGTGATAGAGTGGTGTACGTTCGCTAGCTGGTAGCAGCTAGCGGACAGGCGTCTGAACGACCAGCAGCAGCGAAGGGGTAGCGCTGCGCTAGCCAAGCACTTAAAAGAATATAAGTACGACGCACGTAGAGCTAGTGATCTAGTTCCACGCTGGTCGATACCTCACGTTGTGTACCCTTTGGGAGTCGGCTCTTTCAATGGGATCCTTGCTAAGGAGTTTCCCGAGTCCGCTCACTCCGTCAGGCACTAACCAACCGAAGTATGGCCGTACAGTGAAGGTGAATACAGTGGGGCTGTGACGGAGTTGGTCTCGATCAGCCAGCCAAGAGGGGTGCGAGCTATCCTCTCCTAGGATACTCGCGGGTTTCAATATGAAGTGTATTACCGATACAACTAGCTCTCCTAGCTAGAGTACGCAGTGAATACAGAATACACACTCAGATAGAGTGCTTCAGACCCTTGGCCTAGCCAGGATCCTCAGCAAACGGCAAGAATGCCAGGAACTATGTCCTCACGCTCTCACACGCACACACGCAAGCGCCCACACAGGTACACACACGCACTGACTGCTCCAACACACGCAAGCACACGCACAGACTTACTTGTAGCGCGCGTGCCAACTCCGTTGAGTTAGCGGCGGCTGCGCTCTGAGGGGGAGACTTGAGGGGTACGAGGGAAAAACGAGAGTCTCTTTGTCAGGTTGGCCCGCTGGGGCGCTCCCTGTTAAACCTGATGCTACTTATTGCGTCTCGCTAGCACGCTGACGCGTGGACCTCTAAAACCGATATTGAACCGGTTGGTCAGCTCATTCAGCTAGCTCCTAGTGCTAGGATCCGCGAGTTAGCCCCCTTGGTCTGGGACCCGGGGGGGAGTTGGCCGGCCAACTCCCAACGACATTTCTCATTCAACACCTGTCCCTGTTTGCTACTCGCTCTATCACAACCGCCCCTCGAGCGAGGTCGACAAGCATCGGCTAGCTTGGTGGCCTCGATCGCACAACTTGCTCTCATGCCGGGCGCGTCTGAGGCGTCGTCGTCGCCGCGCGCGAGCGCCGCTGGTCAACGGACAACGCCTGCGCAGTCGGCACCACGCCCGTCAGTCGCGGCAGCTGGCACTGCTGTCAGCGCACCAACAGTGTCGTCAGATCCGGGTCTCGCGGAGGTCTCGCGCACGCTTGTCCCGTTTGGTATGCCACATGCTCATTCTGGACGCTTGATCTCGCTGACTCGCCTTGTCCTCAGTTGCTCGTCCCGGCGTCTTCACGCGAGACGGGTGCGCCAACTTCATCATGGCGCGACGCTGTGGTGGCTGTCGGGCGAGACCTGACGTCGTCGATGCTTCAGGTCGGAGCGCACCGCTGACGACCGTGCGCGCGTTCGTCTTGCGCACGCTAGGGAGATGCTCGATCGTCGCTTGTGCGAGCTCTTCAACGTGTCTGTCACGTCAGGGATCCGACACCGGGGCCATCTGGAGTGGAGGTGTTGACGACACCGGCACCAGACATCGTCACTCTGCTTCTTGGCGACGACGCGGCGCTCCTTCGCGCAGATGCGCCACTGGAGTCCATCGCACCCGCTGCGGTTGATCCGATGGCACAATTTGCTGAGGATGCGTGAGATGGCCGCTGCGCTCGCGGTTTGGCTCTGAACGCCTGCTTGAGCGCGTGTCCACTACGGCTCAACATGCTGCTGGTTGACGCATGTAGTTCAGTCGCTTCTCGAGCTCGTCCGCATCCAGGAGGTGGAGCGATTGGCTGGTTCGGCGCCGTTGGCTCTCCTAGAGAGTTACGGACGTGCACAGATCGCTGGCTCTGGCCGTCGTGCGGCGAGTCGTGATGCCATCCTTCGTGATTCGATCGTTCGTCGTCGGGCCCTCGAGCGAGAACTCGCAGCCGCGCGTGCGGGCGAAGTCGAAGTGTCGCGGCAGCACAACGTTCTGGACGACCTCTACACTCAGCGTGGCGCTGTAATCGACTCGCTGCGGCTCGAGCTTGCTGAAGTCGAAGACCATCGCGATCGACTTGCTGCCCGCGTACTCGAGTTGGAAGACCAGCTTGCTGACGCACAGCATTCGCTTAGTGCGACACCCGTTGGGCTAACTCGCGAGCAAGCGCGCCTCGTGTACTCGTTTCTCTGGCAGTACGGCTGTGGGCAGGGCAACGCTGAGCTCTGGGGCGATCTCGTCCGTGCGTGTGCGCATGCTGATCCGTCTCTCGCTCCAATCGACATTTCCTTGATCGTGCTTCCAGCAGGGCGCTCCACACGGACCTCGCACCCACCGCCTGACCCTACGGCGTTCGACGATTCTGGCTTGGGCTCGTCGGTTCAAGCGGCCGTCAGGCAGCGGGCACGGGCACCGCGCCTGCACAACGTTTCAAGCGTCTGGTGCTGGTTCGTCGAGAGGTGATCTGCCACGCTCAGCGCGCCGACCCATCGACTTCCAGTCTGACGACGAGGGTGGCGGCGAAGTTGACGCCGATGACGCTGACTATCACGATGATGACGCGGATGTGTTGGCTCCTGCTACTGGTCGTGGTAGCGCCGCACGTCCTCCGGTCGTGATCGACGTCGACGCAGACGAAGGTAGCCGGAGTGATGATCAGGCTGGTGACGCGGCGCAGACGCCGCGAGGTGTCAAGCGCCGGGCTGCGTCTTTGATCGCCGAGGATGCAATGTCGGCTCGTCGTCTTGCTCGTCAGTTCGGCACTGAAGGCCTTGGCGCTCCGATGTCATCGAAGCGCAGTCGGACGTCTCCGCAGGTTGGTGCGTCCTCCGTGTTGTCACAGTCGCCGCGGTCGGTAGGCTCGCGGTCCGGCGTGTCGGCGTCGCCACCGCAGTCCAGCGGGCAAGCATCGTCGGCGGATCAAGCCTCAGCGTCGTCTCGTCCAGCCAGCGCACCTCGGCCGGCGGATCCAGGCGTGCTTGGGCCGGCTGCGACGGCTCGCGCGGCTCAGCGCGCTCTTGTTGCCTCTGCTGCTCTGGCGCGCTCGGTCGGCGACACGACTAGTAGCTTGGGGGCCTTGGCAGGTGCGAATGCTGGTGGTACCTCGGGTCGTGCGACGAGCGCCGGCGCTGCTCCACTCACGTTCGTCGGTGCCCAAGCGCAGTCGCCCATCGCTGGCTACACCACCGTGCCTGCCGCGGCGCCTGGTGACACTCCAACGCGCCCCGTCTTCGCCCACGTCGCGTGGCCATTCGCGCTCGGCAGCGTGAGAGGCCGGAGCAGCACGCTGGCGTTTGCGTCGCTCGACGACCTCCACGTGAAGGTGCGTTTTGGTGTTCCAGTCCAGCGGGTGCGCGGCGGTCAGACGCCATTCTTCCCAAACTACGCGCCGATCAAGAGCGCCCGCGTCGGCAACGCTCAGCTCGCTTGCTATGGACCGTCTGGGTTCGCGTCGATGACGAGCCTGTTGGACCGGCGGCCGTGGGATGAGATGTGGCATGGTCGTGTGCGACACGTCTTTCTCTTCGACCCGAATCGGTTGAACGCTGCGCAGGTGGATTGGGTGCACCGCGTGCTTCGCTTCATGTACCAGTATCGCCGGCAGTACTGGCAGCGCCAGCATTGGTTCCCGCTCTCTCGCAGGCGGACGCTCCGCCATCGATCCGGACTGCTTATAAGGCTCGCGAAGGGTCCGACCAAGAGTTGGTGGGCGCGTTCCAGGCACTCGTCGAGTCGGCTCCCGCGGGCGTGAGCACGGCTTTGTTTTGGTCTGAGCCCGCCTTCTGGTGGGTTCCAGCGCGTCAGTGCTTGGCCGCTCGAAGACGTGTCGTCCATGTCCTTCGAAGATCAGCTTCGGCGTCTCGATACTGAAGAGCCTCTCCGCGTCGGCTGGGCCTCGGCACCAGGTCGCTTCGTTGAGAGTCTCATCCGCGAGCAGCTGGATATCTTGGACCGCAACGGAGGCAAGTGTTGGGAGCTGCCCCCGCCCTGGAATGACCCCGAACACACGCCGGACGTCTGACAGCACGGTCGCACGCCAGCAATTTGGCCCGTAGCTGTCCTAATGCGTAATCATGTAGCTTCCCTTTCAATTCTTGTTCCTCTCGTTTCCTTGTGCTGACTTCCACACCATAGGCGACTCGTGTGTCCGTCTGCACTCTTCTTCTGACGATCGCCCCTAGTAGAGTCGCAATACTTGTTCGCTGGTCAACTAGCGGGGCACTAGCGCCGGCATCTCAGCAGTCTCGGTGGCTCGCCTGCTGAGTTCTTTTCTCTCCTGTAGAGCCACGATACTTGATTGTCGGTCTGCTAGCGGGAGTGCTAGCACCGATGACCACCGGCTTGGTCATTCGTGTTCGCCGGATTCGTCGCTCGCCTGCATGGCGGCGAATCGACTCTTGGCCTTAGCGGAGACGTCGAATTCGTGTAACAATCTGCCGCAGTTGAGCTGGGTGGCGGGAACCCAAGTCGGCTCCTGGTAGCAAACCCACTGCACGAGATACTCTCTGCGCCGAGCTTGCGCTCTGGTTCTGCCGGCCGACCATCGCACGTCCAGGATGCGCTCAACTTCAAATCACCAGCAGATCGTCCGCGAGCCAGCTATCCTCGGGTAGTAGAGCGGCATCCCAATCATCGCTCTCAGGTAGTTCGCCGACGCACTCTGGGGTCGGCCGGTCATCATGGGTCACGCGCGGCTTCAAGCGGCTAACGTGCACCCAGGGTGAGATGCGATAGGGCGTACCAGCGACGCTCAGCTTGACTCGGTAGTCGTCCGACTTGTCAGCGATCCGGAACGGCCCGTGCCAAGCGTGCGCAAGCTTGCGCGCTAGCCCTGGCTTCACTCGGGGAGTACAACCACACTGAGTTGCCAACTTCGAACCGCTCTTGAGTTTGTCGGGGAGTCTCGCCCAGCTTTCATTTCGCTCGCTGGCTCGCTGGTCCTTTGCCTCGCGCTGTAGTTGCTTCGCTAGCTGGATCGCGTACTCGTGTTCCCGTTGAACGCGAAGGCGCCACCGATAGGCGTCTAGCTTGTCACGCCCTCGGGGCTCGCGCGCTAGCATGGCGGACACTGTAGAGTTAGCGTCCCAGCCGTGCACGAGAAAGAAGGGAGTCTCACGCCTCACGGCATCAACAGACGTGTTGATCGCAAACATGAGCCTGTAGACAGCATCCTCCCAATCGTCTTGATCTGGCGACTCGACGTATGCGCGGACGCAGCGGATGACAGTTTGAACTGACCGCTCTTGCTGTCCATTGGCCTGCGGCCTGTACGCTAGTGTTGCGCGTTGCTTGCTGCCCAACATCATTCGAAATTGGGTGAAGACTTCGCTCATAAAGCGAGGATCTTGATCATGGCGGACGATGGAGCTAGCTCCGAAGCGTTGGAACACTGTCGCATCGTAAGCTTGAGCGACGGCTAGCGCCGACGTGTCGCTCATTGCATTGGCCATCACATATCCCGAAAACGAGTCTTGGAACAACAGCAGGGACGTGTTGCCTTGTCGTGACGCTGGCAATGGCATGACGAAGTCCATTGACACGACTTGGAACGGGCGCTCCGGCAGCACGTTGCCTGGTGATGGTCCGGGGTTGGCAGGCTGGCTTTTGGCAGTGCTGCAGTCAGTGCACTCACGCACATGACGCTCAACGTCGCGATACATCCCATGCCAGTGGTACTCACGCCTCAACCGATCAAACGTTCGTGACACTCCTTGATGTCCGCCTTGATAGTCGTCGTGGGCCAGATGCAGCACGTCTACGCGGAGCGTGCTCGGCACCACTAGTCTGGCTTGGTCGTCGGGGCGGTCGGCTGGTGCATGTGCGCTTCGTCGGCGTCGTTTGCTGCCGACGTACCGCAGCAAACCGTCGTCGTCGATCGCATACGCATCCGCGAGTTTCGCGGCGTCGCGCGCTTGCCGTGATGTGAGCTCCTCGAGATCGCCGCGCAAGAATCGTATCAGCGCGGCGGTCGCGGCGTCATTCTCTTGGTGCCTCCTCCAGCGGCGGCGTCGTTCTGCTGGCGGTGTCGTGACGGTCTCACTTCCGGCAGAACCGTTTGCCGGCTGGCGTCCGACATGTGTCGCTTCGTCGCCGCCGCTTCCCAAACCAGTCGGCTGACGTCGGTCCGTCGACTCACCCCTCAGCCAATCAGATGCCTCCATCTGACCATCCGGACTTGAACTTGGAACCGCTGACTGCTGATTGGCTGAGTCGCTGGGTCCAGCTGAATGCGCGACCTGGCTTACTGACACTTCAGGCTGAGTTGCGGCTGGTCCCCCTTCGCTCGGGTTACTTCGGGGTGAGACACGCCGACTCTTGGCGGGACGTGTCGCGACCGTCGACTGTGCCGTTTCGCGAGCCCTGCCGCGGCTACGTGTCGGGCGCCGTGACTGCGACCGCGTCGAAACGAAGCCCACTGCTCCAGCAGGCGCGCTCGTGGCATGTGCAGCATCGTGCACATTGGTTGCCGGCTCGTCGGCCTCATGCATGTCGTCGCTGTCCTCGCTATCCGGCACTGCTGAGTCGATTCGGGCTCCTGCTGGATGCCTTGCTCCTTGGTCGTCATCTTCACCCTTCGCAACGGCTTCGTTGCCTCTGGAACTGGTCGGTGTCGACGGTGGTCGGGCGAGCCGGTTCAGCTCGCGGAGCTGCTGAAATCCTTCGTCTTCGTCGGCATGTACGTCTTCTCCAATGAGTGCCTTCGACGCAAGGTAGTCTGCTGGTGCGTTAAACTCGCGCTTGACGTGTGCTAGCTCCAGCGAGTCGAAACTGGCCCGTAGGGCTGTGAACCGGTTCAGCAAGACTTGTAGCCGCGCCTCGTTGCAGCCGATAGCGCCTTGGCACTGCTGTACGGCGATGCGCGAGTCACCGATCACGACGACGTCGCGAATGCTTAGCTCGCGGGCACGCGCCAGCCCGCGGAGCATGCCTTCATACTCAGCTTCATTGACAGTGACGTTTATCAAGCCGAAGCCGGTAGCTTCTAGCGGTATCCACCCTGGTAAGCGCCAGAGAATGTAGCTCGCGCTTCCTCGCCTTGTCTTCAGCTTCGCTGCTCCGTCAAACGTAATGGACGTGCCCGAGTACTCTGCGGTGAGCATCTCAACGCTGACTGCTGGGCGCTGGCTCGCGTATGCTTCTCGGGCTCAACTTGGCAGCAATCTGGTCCAGCAGTTCGCGCGGCGTGATGCTGTCGGCAAACAACCTAGCGAGCGAGTCTTCGTCCTTGCTAACGCGCTCGATATCCAGCGTCCAAGGAGATAGCAACGTCGCCCATTGCAAGCACCTGCCTGTGACCGACTTCGAGTTCATCAGCCACTTGAGGACAGAGTACCGCGTGTACACCTTGATCGGCTTGCCAGCGACTATCGTGTAGAAGTTCGCTAGCACGCGGAGCAACGCTAGCACTTCTTTCTCTGCCACGTGGTATCTGAGTTCAGCGTCGTGCAACGTACGTCCGAGAAGCGGATTGGGTGTAGCAAGCCGGCGTGCTCCTGGGCTAACACAGCGCTGACGGCCCAATTGCTAGTGCAGGATGACAACGAAAGGCTTCTCGCGATCTGGATGCCGAAGGAGCGGGGCAGCTAGCAGCTTGTCGAAGGAGCTCGAATGCTAACTTCGCCTTCTCCAAGTCCTGCCCAGTCGTAGCTGTTCGTCGGTAAGCCCGTACAGGACGCTGGCGATGTTCGCATAATCTTCAATAAACTTGCTGTAGTAATTCAAGCTGCCAAGAAGGACTGCATCCCTTTCAGAGATGACGGGAATGCTAGCTCCTTCAGGCTCTTCGTTCTTCGGTATCGCTCTGATGCCTTCGCGATTTATCTCGTGCGAGAGATAATCAATTGACCGTTTGCCAAACGCGCTCTTCGTCAAGTTACCGAAATTCTCCAGTACCTCAGCCGATAGAGTAAGTTGTCCAGCGTTTGACACATCTCACTCCAGGTTGCTGACTTGCACGCGATGTCGTCGATGTAGGAGCTTCTACCCAGCACCGGGCCCATGCTGCCAGGCGCAGGGATGCCGAGTTGGAATACTGTCTTCGCTTCTGTGTCGTGGTTGTTGGCTGCGTCTGCTGACTCCGCCAGCGCTCGCTGGCTTCGATACCCAGCGCGCTTAGAACTTCGGGCTCGACCTCGGCTTCCAGGGCCGGCGGGAGCCGTACGAATCCCCAGAGGCAGTTGTCGAGCACTTGTTGGTAGACCAAAGGTGCGTTCTTGAGGCCAAAAGGCATCGTACCCACTGAAAATGGCCTAGCGGGCAGACGAATGCGCTAATATGCTGGGCTCGTTTTGTCATGGAGATTGCCCAGAACCCGCTAGCCATGTCAAGACTCAGGAACCACATCGCCTTGTCGAAGTTGTCCAGCATCTCGTCGATCAGCGGTAGCGGATAGCTCATCAAGGTGATTAGCTGGTTGACTAGCCGATAGTCAATGCAGAGTCTGATATCTAACCCGTTCTTCTTCATCACGATCACCACTGGGCTGGCCCACTCGGAGTCAGAGTACTCGATGATGCCAGCCTCTAACAACTTCTTGATGAGCTCGTAGACTTTCTCCAGCAAGTGGACTGGGATACGACGAGCGCGCTGGGAGATCGGCTTGGTTCCTGCCGGCACTTCAATATCACAGACTACGCCCCTTGCCGGAGGCGGCACGGCGTTACCAGAGCCCAAGAAACCAGCTTGGTGTTTCTTCAGGATCTGGCGAACTTGCTCGATCTCCTCAGGTGAGTTCTCATCTAGCTCGCCGACGTGCCTTGCTGATATCCGCGGGTTCGTCGTTCACGACTAGGTCGGGAGCTGAGCTGCTACGCAGCTTGTGTAGCAGCAGATGATCGGTACCTTCGTGGTAATACGAGACTGCTTCTCGTTCTTCGCTAGCCAAGTCGTCGCCGCAATGACTGCCTTGTACGCTCTCGCCAACCGGCCAAGCTACGTCGGCTGATGCTGATCATCTGCAGTCAGAACTTGGCGCCGATTACGAGCTGCTGCGCTGGTGTTTCTGGCGCGTGCTAGCTTGCTTGCTATCGCAGGTGCTTGACTCGCTCGGGCGACGAAGCTGTGCCTACGACCCTGACTGGCCGCGTAGCACTCGGGTTGGCGTCGGGTAGGTGGGACGATGCACTGCAGGTGGCAGCTTGCTGGCTGCACCACTGCATCCCGACGAGCGGCTCGCAGGAACTGTGGCGAGTGACTGCCTTCGTGCGCCAGCAACTGCCATTCTCGTACTTGGGCGTGCCAACGCGCACCGGCCCGCCAGCTCCCAGCGGCAAGTGTCCGACTTCTACCAGGTGAGCAACTGGCGTCCTGGACGCCACGCAGAGCAATCGCGCTGATATGTTGGTCACCTTCACTGACTTCGGCTTATTTGCCGAGTCGTGCACGATCGTGGTCACCCAGTTGGGCCCACGGCAGGCCCAGATCACCAGCTTGTCGGCAAGGCGTCGACCGTAGATGATCGGTACGTGCTGACTCGCAGTATCGTCAGTCGGTGGAGAGTAACTTCAATGCGCGTTGGCAGGCGTGGCGACTAGCTGCTGACTAGGGATCCGCCTCGTCGGGCAGCCGCACAGCGCCTTCGTAGGCTCCGATGCGGACGCCAGCGGCAATCATGAAGTCCATGCCTAGCAGGCATTGAACTCCGTCCCCGATGTTTCCACACCAGATCTCCAGGTAATAGACGACGCTTGCGCCCAGCGTGATCTTGACGGTTGTCTTGGCGTCGACATACGTGGTGATGTTCCCTATGCCCTTGATACGCAGGCGCTCATTGAACCTCAGCTTCAAACCTAGTTGGCGAGCGAGGTCGAGACTGATCATGCTCGTTGTGGAGCCGGAATCCAGCAAGATCAGTGTCCGGCGATTGCACACGGCGCCGTGCACCAGCGCAATGCCAGCTTGGCCTGCCGGCTTTTGGTGGTAAGACCACCACCCGCGACGCTCGCCCGGCTCCAGGCGGAACGCCGCCGCCAGTCTGCTGGCTCTGTAGGTGAGTCGTCAGCTGCCATGAATGAACGCGCTTCATCCTGAGTATGACAAACTGACTTCTCATTTTGTTGGTTAGCGAAGCTTGACCAACATATGCAAATACATGCATTGCGGGAACTTGTTGCTCGTCGCGTACCAGGGTTCCAACTCCTGGCGAGCCTCCTAGTTTAAAAACTGGAGGACGGTCGCTGGCAACGGCGTGTTGCTAGCGTGACCTTCGGCCTTGTACCAAGCCTTCAAGCCTTCGAGTGCCTTCGCGACCTCGCATTCGCCATCCAGGCCGTGGGCACTCCCGCAGGCTGGGCATTTCTTGCGGCAGGCGTCAGCTGAGTGACCGGGAGACTTGCACAGGCTGCACGTCACTCGCGACGGGCACTCAGCGAACCAGTGGCCAGCACCTCCGCACCCAAAGCAATTCGACTCGCGGCGCGGACTAGCATCCTTGCGTGGACGTTGATCGGGGTTAGCGCGCGAGGAGCTGGCTTTCGGACTCGCTGGCGAGCGGGCTCCTGCGAATCGACGCTCGCTCGAGACTGCCTGGTACATCAGTTCGCCGGTCTCTTCCGACACTTCATCCAAGTCGAAACGCACGGTCTTCTGCGGCTTCTGCTCGCCTTCGTCCGTCGAACTCGCGTCGTCTTCATAGGCCCAGTAGGTGTGCGCCGGCCCGCGCGACACCGAGCGGTCTCGCTCCGACCGCGATGACGACGACGAGCGCTCGCGATAAGACGAGCGACGCTCATCGCTGACTCCGACGGCATGCTCTTCGTAAGCTCGGAGTCCGCGCTCTAGCTCATCGAGCGAGCTGAACATCCGGCCAACAAGCGCGACTCGGATCTCGGAGTCTGTCAGCGACTTGATGAAGCGGCTGACGTGGTGACGAATGTCCTCCGGCGTCGACAACGGGATGCGTGCCTTGCGAGCGGCGGCGTTGAGTCGCCAGAGATGCTCACGCGGGGTCTCGCCCTTCTGCTGCTTCATCGTGAAGTAGCGTTCGGCTTCGGAATGGCGCGACACGCAGAACTCTTGCGTGAATGCTGCTGCCAGTGACGACCAGCGCCGGCGCGCTGACCCAAGCTGCTGGTACCAGGCTTCGGCTGCGCCACGAAGATACAACTCCAAGTTCTTGCAACGCTCGCTCTCCGACCACATCCCGAAGGTTGCCATGTACTGGTACTCCTTCCACCAAGCTCGCCGGTCCGACAACCGGTCAGTACCGTCGAACAAGTCGAGGTAACGCTGAGGAATGAACGGTCGGCTCGCTGGTACGAAAGCTGGAGCCTGTTCTTGCCTTGTAGCGCGCGGGACAGCAAAGCAAGTCGCATCGACTCCGCGAGCTGGCTCAACGGTGGTCACCGGTGCCTGCTCGCCTGGCCAGCTAGCCTCGTGCATCGAGATGTCGTCGCACTGAGGTGCCGAAGCGGGTTGCACGTGCACGTGCGCGTCTCGCGGACGATGAGCGTCGGCGTGCTGGTAGCTCAACGGCACCGCTGGCTGTTGGAAGGCATACGGTTGCGGGGGAGCGACGTTGCTGGGCTGGTACTGACTCGTCGGGTCGGCATGCACGAAACGTGCTCCTATCGCCATACCTTGAGCCATCGATCTCGCTGGCTGGCGTGTGTGTTGGCTCGTGATGATTCCCCCCAGTCCAGGGCGCCTGAAGAAGCCATCATGCTCGAGGACTGGCACGCGTTGCACGTTTGCTTGGTCGACCGGGGATTCGGCGCTAGGCGGCGAGCTGGGAACGAGTGCGCTAAGGCTGGCTGACGAGCTTGGCCAAGATGGTGGCGACCGCATGTCATGCACACCTACAGGCTGCGCGCCGTGCAGTGTGGCCCGGTAGGTCACCCACCCATCGACAAGCGAAGCAAGCAGATACATAGCAATGTCGGTGTCGTCTTCGACTTCCTTAGCCGTCACCTTCGCCATGTGCGGTGGCAGAGCAAGCTGCGCAAGACTTGGGACCCAGTTGATGAAGGCAAAGCCAGCTTCTTGGAGCGCCGACTGCATGACGGCGACCCTCTGCAGGTGCGTGAAGCCAGCTAGCTTCATCTTGAACAAGCGCAAGCGAGGCGGCTCGACCGGCAAGCTGTGCGACGACACTCCAAACGCCTGCAGCCAGGAGTCGGCTGCTGCGAACTTCGTCAGCACTTCAGCTGCCTGATGTTCAAGGTGTGCTGGCACGCGAGTTCTCAGTGGCATCGAGTTCGGCGGAGGGAACACTCGAGCAGGCGCGCAAGGCGTGTGCAACCACTTGTCAACGCACTCCTGTGCCAGATACTGATCGACAGCATCAGGAAGCGCGTAGCGGGTAAGCCAGCGGGTCCAAGTGTCATCGGCTGAACGGCAATGCTTGCGCCAGCGGACGGACTCGCGCTCGGCCCTCCCGGCTTCGACACTTCTTGGTCGACTTCGCGGCCCGCTTGCCAGCCTTGATGTCACGACGCGATGGCTTGTCAGCTTCTTCAGCGACGCTTGCTGCCGGTCGACTTGGCGACCTGGCCTCACGACTCGGCGATCTTGACTTTTTCTTGCGGCTTCGACCTCGGGCCGGCCTTTTGCTCTCAGCCTCTTCGCTAGTCTTGCTAGAGACTGATTGTGCCGAATGGAAGTCTTCTTCGTTGGGCTTCGCCGTGTCGGTTGTGCTGTGACTTTTCTCTTCTTCGTCGAGGATAGTCAGTCTCTCGACGAGATGCCTTGGTTTGCTCGCTCCCGTCGGCATATCCGGCGAGCGAGCTGACGGGCCAGCGCTAGCGAGCGCGGCCCTGTCCTTCACTTCCGAGTCCATGACTCTAGTCTCGTTAGTGCGTTGCGCGTTCGGAGCAGACTCAGTCACGTGACCCTTAGAGGATCCTGGCATACGCACCAGTTGTGATAGAGTGGTGTACGTTCGCTAGCTGGTAGCAGCTAGCGGACAGGCGTCTGAACGACCAGCAGCAGCGAAGGGGTAGCGCTGCGCTAGCCAAGCACTTAAAAGAATATAAGTACGACGCACGTAGAGCTAGTGATCTAGTTCCACGCTGGTCGATACCTCACGTTGTGTACCCTTTGTCGAGTCGGCTCTTTCAATGGGATCCTTGCTAAGGAGTTTCCCGAGTCCGCTCACTCCGTCAGGCACTAACCAACCGAAGTATGGCCGTACAGTGAAGGTGAATACAGTGGGGCTGTGACGGAGTTGGTCTCGATCAGCCAGCCAAGGGGGGTGCAAGCTATCCTCTCCTAGGATACTCGCGGGTTTCAATATGAAGTGTATTACCGATACAACTAGCTCTCCTAGCTAGAGTACGCAGTGAATACAGAATACACACTCAGATAGAGTGCTTCAGACCCTTGGCCTAGCCAGGATCCTCAGCAAACGGCAAGAATGCCAGGAACTATGTCCTCACGCTCTCACACGCACACACGCAAGCGCCCACACAGGTACACACACGCACTGACTGCTCCAACACACGCAAGCACACGCACAGACTTACTTGTAGCGCGCGTGCCAACTCCGTTGAGTTAGCGGCGGCTGCGCTCTGAGGGGGAGACTTGAGGGGTACGAGGGAAAAACGAGAGTCTCTTTGTCAGGTTGGCCCGCTGGGGCGCTCCCTGTTAAACCTGATGCTACTATTGCGTCTCGCTAGCACGCTGACGCGTGGACCTCTAAGAACCGATATTGAACCGGTTGGCCAGCTCATTCAGCTAGCTCCTAGTGCTAGGATCCAGAGTTAGCCCCCTTGGTCTGGGACCCGGGGGGGAGTTGGCCGGCCAACTCCTAACGACATTTCTCATTCAACACCTGTCCCTGTTCGCTACTCGCTCATCACAAACACACACACACACACACACGCAGCCAACGACCAACAACCAAAACCAACCTTTCAGTCGGACATCCAAGCGCGACACAACATGGTGGGGCTGTTGTCATGCCGTCTACCTGTACCTACCATACAGAGTGCCAGACATCCACATCCACATCCACACCCACGCCCACATGAATATATCACCAAGCAGGTGTGCGCATGAGCTGACCCAACACGGTGATGCATGACTACAGTACTGTATCTGGTGTACTAGTCGGATGTAGCCGTCACAGACAGAGAGACCGAGAGACAGAGGGAGAGGACCAAGGACAAGAGCAGTAGTGAGTGAGTGCGTGCTCGCTTGCATGGAAAGAGAGAATGGGAGTGTGAATGTGATAGAGTGGTGTACGTTCGCTAGCTGGTAGCAGCTAGCGGACAGGCGTCTGAACGACCAGCAGCAGCGAAGGGGTAGCGCTGCGCTAGCCAAGCACTTAAAAGAATATAAGTACGACGCGCGTAGAGCTAGTGATCTAGTTCCACGTTGGTCGATACCTCACGTTGTGTACCCTTTTGGTGGAGTCGGCTCTTTCGATGGGATCCTTGCTAAGGAGTTTCCCGAGTCCGCTCACTCCGTCAGGCACTAACCAACCGAAGTATGGCCGTACAGTGAAGGTGAATACAGTGGGGCTGTGACGGAGTTGGTCTCGATCAGCCAGCCAAGGGGGTGCAAGCTATCCTCTCCTAGGATACTCGCGGGTTTCGATATGAAGTGTATTACCGATACAACTAGCTCTCCTAGCTAGAGTACGCAGTGAATACAGAATACACACTCAGATAGAGTGCTTCAGACCCTTGGCCTAGCCAGGATCCTCAGCAAACGGCAAGAATGCCAGGAACTATGTCCTCACGCTCTCACACGCACACACGCAAGCGCCCACACAGGTACACACACGCACTGACTGCTCCAACACACGCAAGCACACGCACAGACTTACTTGTAGCGCGCGTGCCAACTCCGTTGAGTTAGCGGCGGCTGCGCTCTGAGGGGGAGACTTGAGGGGTACGAGGGAAAAACGAGAGTCTCTTTGTCAGGTTGGCCCGCTGGAGCGCTCCCTGTTAAACCTGATGCTACTCATTGCGTCTCGCTAGCACGCTGACGCGTGGACCTCTAAGAACCGATATTGAACCGGTTGGCCAGCTCATTCAGCTAGCTCCTAGTGCTAGGATCCAGCAAGTTAGCCCCCTTGGTCTGGGACCCGGGGGGGAGTTGGCCGGCCAACTCCTAACGACATTTCTCATTCAACACCTGTCCCTGTTCGCTACTCGCTCTATCACAAACACACACACACACACACACACACGCAGCCAACGACCAACAACCAACAACCAACCTTTCAGTCGGACATCCAAGCGCGACACAACATGGTGGGGCTGTTGTCATGCCGTCTACCTGTACCTACCATACAGAGTGCCAGACATCCACATCCACATCCACACCCACGCCCACATGAATATATCACCAAGCAGGTGTGCGCATGAGCTGACCCAACACGGTGATGCATGACTACAGTACTGTATCTGGTGTACTAGTCGGATGTAGCCGTCACAGACAGAGAGACCGAGAGACAGAGGGAGAGGACCAAGGACAAGAGCAGTAGTGAGTGAGTGCGTGCTCGCTTGCATGGAAAGAGAGAATGGGAGTGTGAATGTGATAGAGTGGTGTACGTTCGCTAGCTGGTAGCAGCTAGCGGACAGGCGTCTGAACGACCAGCAGCAGCGAAGGGGTAGCGCTGCGCTAGCCAAGCACTTAAAAGAATATAAGTACGACGCGCGTAGAGCTAGTGATCTAGTTCCACGCTGGTCGATACCTCACGTTGTGTACCCTTTGGTGGAGTCGGCTCTTTCGATGGGATCCTTGCTAAGGAGTTTCCCGAGTCCGCTCACTCCGTCAGGCACTAACCAACCGAAGTATGGCCGTACAGTGAAGGTGAATACAGTGGGGCTGTGACGGAGTTGGTCTCGATCAGCCAGCCAAGGGGGTGAGCTATCCTCTCCTAGGATACTCGCGGGTTTCAATATGAAGTGTATTACCGATACAACTAGCTCTCCTAGCTAGAGTACGCAGTGAATACAGAATACACACTCAGATAGAGTGCTTCAGACCCTTGGCCTAGCCAGGATCCTCAGCAAACGGCAAGAATGCCAGGAACTATGTCCTCACGCTCTCACACGCACACACGCAAGCGCCCACACAGGTACACACACGCACTGACTGCTCCAACACACGCAAGCACACGCACAGACTTACTTGTAGCGCGCGTGCCAACTCCGTTGAGTTAGCGGCGGCTGCGCTCTGAGGGGGAGACTTGAGGGGTACGAGGGAAAAACGAGAGTCTCTTTGTCAGGTTGGCCCGCTGGGCGCTCCCTGTTAAACCTGATGCTACATTGCGTCTCGCTAGCACGCTGACGCGTGGACCTCTAAGAACCGATATTGAACCGGTTGGCCAGCTCATTCAGCTAGCTCCTAGTGCTAGGATCCAGCAAGTTAGCCCCCTTGGTCTGGGACCCGGGGGGGAGTTGGCCGGCCAACTCCAACGACATTTCTCATTCAACACCTGTCCCTGTTCGCTACTCGCTCTATCACAACCGCCCCTCGAGCGAGGTCGACAAGCATCAGCTAGCTTGGTGGCCTCGATCGCACAACTTGCTCTAATGCCGGGCGCGTCTGAGGCGTCGTCGTCGCCGCGCGCGAGCGCCGCTGGTCAACAGACAACGCCTGCGCAGTCGGCACCACGCCCGTCAGTCGCGGCGGCTGGCGTTGCTGTCAGCGCACCAACAGTGTCGTCAGATCCGGGTCTCGCGGATGTCTCGCGCACGCTCGTCCCGTTTGGTATGTCACGCTCATTCTGGATGCTGTTGTCTCGTGCTGACCGCCTTGTTATCCTCAGTTGCCATCTGGTGCGTCTTCACGCGAGGCGGGTGCCTACGGTTTCATCATGGCGCGACGCTGTGGTGGCTGTCGGGCGAGACCTGACATCATCGATGCTTCGGTCGGGCAGCGCACGCTGAACGCAGTGCGCTGCGTAATCGTCTTGCGCACGCGAGGGAGATGCTCGATCGTCGTTGTGAGCTCTTCAATGTGACTGTCACGTCGGGATGACACCAGGGTCGTCTGGAGGACGTGTTGACGCACCGGCACCAGACATGTCACTCTGCTTCTTGGTGATGATGGCGCGGCGCTCCTTCGCGTGGATGCGCCATGGCGCCACTGGAGCCCGCTGCACCACCGCCCACAGTGGATCCGATGGCACAACTTGCTGAGCGATGCGTGAGATGGCAGCGCTGCGCTCGCGATTTGGCCGAACGCCTGCTTGAGCGCGTGTCCACTACGGCGTCAACATGCTGCTGGTTGACGCATGTAGTTCAGTCTTCTCGAGCTCGTCCGCATCCAGAGGTGGACGTTTGGCTGGTTCGGCGCCGTTGGCTCTCCTAGAAGTTACGGACGTGCACAGATCGCTGGCTCTGGCCGTCGTGCGGCGAGTCGTGATGCCATCCTTCGTGATTCGATCGTTCGTCGTCGGGCCCTCGAGCGAGAACTCGCAGCCGCGCGTGCGGGCGAAGTCGAAGTGTCGCGGCAGCACAACGTTCTGGACGACCTCTACACTCAGCGTGGCGCTGTAATCGACTCGCTGCGGCTCGAGCTTGCTGAAGTCGAAGACCATCGCGATCGACTTGCTGCCCGCGTACTCGAGTTGGAAGACCAGCTTGCTGACGCACAGCATTCGCTTAGTGCGACACCCGTTGGGCTAACTCGCGAGCAAGCGCGCCTCGTGTACTCGTTTCTCTGGCAGTACGGCTGTGGGCAGGGCAACGCTGGCTCTGGGGCGATCTCGTCCGTGCGTGTGCGCATGCATCCGTCTCTCGCTCCAATCGACATTTCCTTGATCGTGCTTCCAGCAGGGCGCTCCACACGGACCTCGCACCCACCGCCTGACCCTACGGCGTTCGACGATTCTGGCTTGGGCTCGTCGGTTCATCGCTGGCCGTCGGTTCAGGCGGGCAGCGGGCACCGCGCCTGTCACAACGTTTCAAGCGTCTGGTGCTGGTTCGTCGAGAGGTGATCTGCCACGGTCCAGTTCCGGCTCAGCGCGCCGACCCATCGACTTCCAGTCTGACGACGAGGGTGGCGGCGAAGTTGACGCCGATGACGCTGACTATCACGATGATGACGCGGATGTGTTGGCTCCTGCTACTGGTCGTGGTAGCGCCGCACCTCCCCCGGTCGTGATCGACGTCGACGCAGACGAAGGGAGCCGGAGTGGTGATCAGGCTGGTGACGCGGCGCAGACGCCGCGAGGTGTCAAGCGCCGGGCTGCGTCTTTGATCGCCGAGGATGCAATGTCGGCTCGTCGTCTTGCTCGTCAGTTCGGCACTGAAGGCCTTGGCACTCCGATGTCATCGAAGCGCAGTCGGACGTCTCCGCAGGTTGGTGCGTCCTCCGTGTTGTCACAGTCGCCGCGGTCGGTAGGCTCGCGGTCCGGCGTATCGGCGTCGCCACCGCAGTCCAGCGAGCAGGCATCGTCGGCGGATCAAGCCTCAGCGTCGTCTCGTCCAGCCAGCGCACCTCGGCCGGCGGATCCAGGCGTGCTTGGGCCGGCTGCGACGGCTCGCGCGGCTCAGCGCGCTCTTGTTGCCTCTGCTGCTCTAGCGCGCTCGGTCGGCGACACGACTAGTAGCTTGGGGGCCTTGGCAGGTGCGAATGCTGGTGGTACCTCGGGTCGCGCGACGAGCGCCGGCGCTGCTCCACTCACGTTCGTCGGTGCCCAAGCGCAGTCGCTCATCGCTGGCTACACCACCGTGCCTGCCGCGGCGCCTGGTGACACTCCAACGCGCCCCGTCTTCGCCCACGTCGCGTGGCCATTCGCGCTCGGCAGCGTGAGAGGCCGGAGCAGCACGCTGGCGTTTGCGTCGCTCGACGACCTCCACGTGAAGGTGCGTTTTGGTGTTCCAGTCCAGCGGGTGCGCGGCGGTCAGACGCCATTCTTCCCAAACTACGCGCCGATGAAGAGCGCCCGCGTCGGCAACGCTCAGCGCGCTTGCTATGGGCCATCTGGGTTCGCGTCGATGACGAGCCTGTTGGACCGGCGGCCGTGGGATGAGATGTGGCATGGTCGTGTGCGACACGTCTTTCTCTTCGACCCGAATCGGTTGAACGCTGCGCAGGTGGATTGGGTGCACCGCGTGCTTCGCTTCATGTACCAGTATCGCCGGCAGTACTGGCAGCGCCAGCATTGGTTCCCGCTCTCTCGCCAGGCGGACGCTCCGCCATCGATCCGGGCTGCTTGTAAGGCTCGCGAAGGGTCCGACCAAGAGTTGGTGGGCGCGTTCCAGGCACTCGTCGAGTCGGCTCCCGCGGGCGTGAGCACGGCTTTGTTTTGGTCTGAGCCCGCCTTCTGGTGGGTTCCAGCGCGTCAGTGCGCTTGGCCGCTCGAAGACGTGTCGTCCATGTCCTTCGAAGATCAGCTTCGGCATCTCGATACTGAAGAGCCTCTCCGCGTCGGCTGGGCCTCGGCACCAGGTCGCTTCGTTGAGAGTCTCATCCGCGAGCAGCTGGATATCTTGGATCGCAACGGAGGCAAGTGTTGGGAGCTGCCCCCGCCCTGGAGTGACCCCGAACCCACGCCAGACGTCTGACAGCACGGTCGCACGCCAGCAAATTTGGCCCGTAGCTGTCCTAATGCATAATTCATGTAGCTTCCCTTGCACTTCTTGTTCCTCTCTGTTTCTTTGTGCTGACTTCCACACCATAGGCGACTCGTGTGTCCGTCTGCACTCTTCTTCTGACGATCGCCCCTAGTAGAGTCGCAATACTTGTTCGCTGGTCAACTAGCGGGGCACTAGCGCCGGCATCTCAGCAGTCTCGGGTGGCTCGCCTGCTGAGTTCTTTTCTCTCCCCGTAGAGCCACGATACTTGATTGTCGGTCTGCCAGCGGGAGTGCTAGCACCGATGACCACCGGCTTGGTCATTCGTGTTCACCGGATTCGTCGCTCGCCTGCATGGCGGCGAATCGACTCTTGGCCTTAGCGGAGACGTCGAATTCGTGTAACAATCTGCCGCAGTTGAGCTGGGTGGCGGGAACCCAAGTCGGCTCCTGGTAGCCAACCCACTGCACGAGATACTCTCTGCGCCGAGCTTGCGCTCTGGTTCTGCCGGCCGACCATCGCACGTCCAGGATGCGCTCAACTTCAAACTCACCAGCAGACTCGTCCGCGAGCCAGCTGTCCTCGGGTAGTAGAGCGGCATCCCAATCATCGCTCTCGGGTAGTTCGCCGACGCACTCTGGGGTCGGCCGGTCATCATGGGTCACGCGGCTAACGTGCACCCAGGGTGAGATGCGATAGGGCGTACCAGCGACGCTCAGCTTGACTCGGTAGTCGTCCGACTTGTCAGCGATCCGGAACGGCCCGTGCCAAGCGTGCGCAAGCTTGCGCGCTTGCCCTGGCTTCACTCGGGGGTAGTACAACCACACTGAGTTGCCAACTTCGAATCCGCTCTTGAGTTTGTCGGGGAGTCTCGCCCAGCTTTCATTTCGCTCGCTGGCTCGCTGGTCCTTTGCCTCGCGCTGTAGTTGCTTTGCTAGCTGGATCGCGTACTCGTGTTCCCGTAGAACGCGAAGGCGCCACCGATAGGCGTCTAGCTTGTCATGCCCTCGGGGCTCGCGCGCTAGCATGGCGGACACTGTAGAGCTAGCGTCCCAGCCGTGCACGAGCAAGAAGGGGGTCTCACGCCTCACGGCATCAACAGACGTGTTGATCGCAAACATGAGCCGGTAGACAGCATCCTCCCAGTCGTCTTGGTCTGGCGACTCGACGTATGCGCGGACGCAGCGGATGACAGTTTGAACTGACCGCTCTTGCTGTCCATTGGCCTGCGGCCTGTACGCTAGTGTTGCGCGTTGCTTGCTGCCCAACATCATTCGAAATTGGGTGAAGACTTCGCTCATAAAGCGAGGATCTTGATCATGGCGGACGATGGAGCTAGCTCCGAAGCGTTGGAACACTGTCGCATCGTAAGCTTGAGCGACGGCTAGCGCCGACGTGTCGCTCATTGCTTTGGCCATACCATATCCCGAGAACGAGTCTTGGAACAACAGCAGGACGTGTTGCCTTGTCGTGACGCTGGCAATGGCGTGACGAAGTCCATTGACACGACTTGGAACGGGCGCTCCGGCAGCACGTTGCCTGGTGATGGTCCGGGGTTGGCAGGCTGGCTTTTGGCAGTGCTGCAGTCAGTGCACTCACGCACATGACGCTCAACGTCGCGATACATCCCATGCCAGTGGTACTCACGCCTCAACCGATCAAACGTTCGTGACACTCCTTGATGTCCGCCTTGATAGTCGTCGTGGGCCAGATGCAGCACGTCGCGGAGCGTGCTCGGCACCACTAGTCTGGCTTGGTCGTCGGGGCGGTCGGCTGGTGCATGTGCGCTTCGTCGGCGTCGTTTGCTGCCGACGTACCGCAGCAAGCCGTCGTCGTCGATCGCATACGTCCGCGAGTTTCGCGGCGTCGCGCTTGCTGTGGTGTGAGCTCCTCGAGCTCGCCGCGCAAGAATCGCATCAGCGCGGCGGTCGCGGCGTCATTCTCTTGGTGCCTCCTCCAGCGGCGGCGTCGTTCTGCTGGCGGTGTCGTGACGGTCTCACTTCCGGCAGAACCGTTTGCCAGCTGGCGTCCGGCATGCGTCGCTTCGTCGCCGCCGTTTCCCAAACCAGTCGGCTGACGTCGGTCCGTCGACGCACCCCTCAGCCAATCAGATGCCCCCATCTGACCACCCGGACTTGAACTTGGAAACGCTGACCGCTGATTGGCTGAGTCGCCGGGTCCAGCTGAATGCGCGACCTGGCTTACTGACACTTCAGGCTGAGTTGCGGCTGGTCCCCCCTCGCTCGGGTTACTTCGGGGTGAGACACGCCGGGTCTCGGCGGGACGTGTCGCGACCGTCGACTGTGCCGCTTCGCGAGCCCTGCCGCGGCTACGTGTCGGGCGCCGTGACTGCGACCGCGTCGAAACGAAGACCACTGCTCCAGCAGGTGCGCTCGTGGCATGTGCAGCATCATGCATGTTGGTTGCCAGCTCGTCGGCCTCATGCATGTCGTCGCTGTCCTCGCTATCCGCCAGTGCTGAGTCGATTCGGGCTCCTGCTGGCTGCCTTGCTCCTTGGTCGTCGTCTTCACCATTCGCAACGGCTTCGTTGCCTCTGGAACTGGTCGGTGTCGACGGTGGTCGGGCGAGCCGGTTCAGCTCGCGGAGCTGCTGAAATCCTTCGTCTTCGTTGGCATGTACGTCTTCTCCAATGAGTGCCTTCGACGCAAGGTAGTCCGCTGGTGCGTTAAACTCGCGCTTGACGTGTGCTAGCTCCAGCGAGTCGAAACTGGCCCGTAGGGCTGTGAACCGGTTCAGCAAGACTTGTAGCCGCGCCTCGTTGCAGCCGATAGTGCCTTGGCACTGCTGTACGGCGATGCGCGAGTCACCGATCACGACGACGTCGCGAATGCCTAGCTCGCGGGCACGCGCCAGCCCGCGGAGCATGCCTTCATACTCAGCTTCATTGACAGTGACGTTTGTCAAGCCGAAACCGGTAGCTTCTAGCGGTATCCACCCTGGTAAGCGCCAGAGAATGTAGCTCGCGCTTCCTCGCCTTGTCTTCAGCTTCGCGGCTCCGTCGAATGTAATGGCATGCCCCGAGTACTCTGCGGTGAGCATTTCAACGCTGACTGCTGGGCGGCTGGCTCGCTTATGCTTCTCGGGTTCGACTTGGCCAGCAATCTGGTCCAGCAGTTCGCGCGGCGTGATGCTATCGGCAAACAACCTAGCGAGCGAGTCTTCGTCCTTGCTAATGCGCTCGATATCCAGCGTCCAAGGAGATAGCAGCGTCGCCCACTGCAAGCACCTGCCTGTGACCGACTTCGAGTTCATCAGCCACTTGAGGACAGAGTACCGCGTGTACACCTTGACTGGCTTGCCAGCAACTATCGTGTAGAAGTTCGCTAGCACGCGGAGCAACGCTAGCACTTCTTTCTCTGCCACGTGGTATCTGAGTTCGGCGTCGTGCAACGTACGTCCCGAGAAGCGGATAGGGTGTAGCAAGCCGGCATGCTCCTGGGCTAACACCGCGCTAACGGCCCAGTCGCTAGCGTGTAGGATGACAACGAAGGGCTTCTCGCGGTCTGGATGCCGAAGGAGCGGGGCAGCTAGCAGCTTGTCGCGAAGGAGCTCGAATGCCAACTTAGCCTTCTCCAAGTCGTGCCCCAGTCGTAGCTGTTCGTCGGTAAGCCCGTACAGGACGCTGGCGATGTTCGCATAATCTTCAATAAACTTGCTGTAGTAATTCAAGCTGCCCAAGAAGGACTGCATCCCTTTCAGAGACGACGGGAATGCTAGCTCTTTCAGGCTCTTCGCACTCTTCGGTACCGCTCTGATGCCTTCGCGATTGATCTCGTGCGAGAGATAATCAATTGACCGTTTGCCAAATGCGCTCTTCGTCAAGTTCACCGAAATTCTCCAGTACCTCAGCCGATAGAGTAAGTTGTCCAGCGTTCGACACATCTCACTCCAGGTTGCTGACTTGCACGCGATGTCATCGATGTAGGAGCTTCTACCCAGCACTGGACCCATGCTGTCAGGCGCGGGGATGCCGAGTTGGAAGACTGTCTTCGCTTCTGTGTCGCGGTTGTTGGCTGCGCCTGCTGGCTCCGCACAGCGTTCGCTAACTTCGATACCCAGCGCGCTGAGAACTTCGGGCTCGACCTCGGCTTCCAGGGCTGGCGGGAGCCGTACGAATCCCCAGAGGCAGTTGTCGAGCACTTGCTGGTAGACCAAAGGTGCGTTCTTGAGGCCAAAAGGCATTCGTACCCACTGAAAATGCCCTAGCGGGCAGACGAATGCGCTAATATGCTGAGCTCGTCTTGTCATAGAGATTGCCCAGAACCCACTAGCCATGTCAAGACTCAGGAACCACATCGCCTTGTCGAAGTTGTCCAGCATCTCATCGATCAGCGGTAGCGGATAGCTCATCAAGGTGATTAGCTGGTTGACTAACCGATAGTCAATGCAGAGTCTGATATCCAACCCGTTCTTCTTCATCACGATGACCACTGGGCTGGCCCACTCGGAGTCAGAGTACTCGATGATGCCAGCTTCTAACAACTTCTTGATGAGCTCGTAGACTTTCTCCAGCAAGTGAGCGGGAATACGACGAGCGCGCTGGGAGATCGGCTTCGTTCCTGCTGGCACTTCAATATCACAGACGACGCCCCTTGCCGGAGGCGGCACAGCGTTGCCAGAACCCAAGAAACCAGCCTGATGTTTCTTCAGGATCTGGCGAACTTGCTCGATCTCCTCCGGTGAGTTCTCATCTAGCTCGCCGACGTCTGCCTTGCTGATATCCGCGGGTTCGTCGTTCACGACTAGGTCTGGAAGCACTGCGAGCTGGCTACGCAGCTTGTGTAGCAGCAGATGATCAGTACCTTCGTGGTAATACGAGACTGCTTCTTGTTCTTCGCTAGCCAAGTCGTCGACCGCGATGACCGCCTTGTACGCTCTCGCCAACCGGCTAGCTACGTCTGCCGGCTGATGCTGATCGTCTGCAGTCAAGAACTTGGCGCCGATTATGAGCTGCATTGCGACTGGTGTTTCACTGGCGCTCGTGCTAGTTTGCTTGCTGCTGGAGGTGCTTGACTCAGCTTGAGCGACGAAGATTGTGCCTACGACTTCGCTGACTGGCCGCGACAGCACTCGGGTTGGCGTCGGGTAAGTGGGACGATGCACTGCGGGCGGCAGCTTGCTGGCTGACACCACTGCGTCCCGACGAGCGGCTCGCAGGAACTGTGGCGAGTGACTGCCTTCGTGCGCCAGCAACTGCCATTCCTCGTACTTGGTCGTGCCAACGCGCACCGGCCCGCCAGCTCCCAGAGGCAAGTGTCCGGCTTCTACCAGGTGAGCAACTGGCGTCCTGGACGCCACGCAGAGCAATCGCGCTGATATGTTGGTCACCTTCACTGACTTTGGCTTGTTTGCCGAGTCGCACATGATCGTGGTCACCCAGCTGGGTCCACGGCAGGCCCAGATCTCCAACTGGTCGGCGAGATGTCGACCGTAGATGATGGGTACGTGGGCTGACTCGCCAGGAGGTATCGTCAAGTCCGTCGGTGAGCTAACCTCAATGCGTCTCGGTAGTTTGGGGCGACTTCCAGAGCTGGCAAGCGGGATGCGCTCTTCGTCTGGCAGCCGCACAGCGCCTTCGTAGGCTCCGAGGCGGACGCCAGCGGCAATCATGAAGTCCATGCCTAGAAGGCATTGGACTCCGTCCCCGATGTTTCCACACCAGATCTCCAGGTAATAGACGACGCTTGCGCCCAGCGTGATCTTGACGGTTGTCTTGGCGTCGACATACGTGGTGATGTTCCCTATGCCCTTGATACGCAGGCGCTCGTTGCACCTCAGCTTCAAGCCTAGTTGGCGAGCGAGGTCGAGACTGATCATGCTCGTTGTGGAGCCGGAATCCAGCAAGATCAGTGTCCGGCGATTGCACACGGCGCCGTGCACCAGCGCAATACCAGCTTGGCCTGCCGGCTTTTGGTGGTAAGACCACCACCCGCGACGCTCGCCCGGCTCCAGGCGGAACGCCGCCCGCCAGTCTGCTGGCTCTGTAGGTGAGTCGCCAGCCGTCATGAATGAACGCGCTTCATCCTGAGTATGACAAACTGACTTCTCATTTTCGTTGGTTAGCGAAGCTTGACCAACATATGCAAATACATGCATTGCGGGAACTTGTTGCTCGTCGCGTACCAGGGTTCCAACTCCTGGCGAGCCTCCTAGTTTAAAAACTGGAGGACGGTCGCTGGCAACCGCGTGTTGCTAGCGTGACCTTCGGCCTTGTACCAAGCCTTCAAGCCTTCGAGTGCCTTCGCGACCTCGCATTCGCCATCCAGGCCGTGGGCATTCCCACAGGCCGGACATTTCTTGCGGCAAGCGTCAGCTGAGTGACCCGGTGACTTGCACAGGCTGCACGTCACTCGCGACGGGCACTCAGCGAACCAGTGGCCAGCACCTCCGCACCCAAAGCAATTCGACTCGCGGCGCGGACTAGCATCCTTGCGTGGACGTTGATCGGGGTTAGCGCGCGAGGAGCTGGCTTTCGGACTCGCTGGCGAGCGGGCTCCTGCGAATCGACGCTCGCTCGAGACAGCCTGGTACATCAGTTCGCCGGTCTCTTCCGACACTTCATCCAAGTCGAAACGCACGGTCTTCTGTGGCTTCTGCTCACCTTCGTCCGTCGAACTCGCGTCGTCTTCATAGGCCCAGTAGGTGTGCGCCGGCCCGCGCGACACCGAGCGGTCTCGCTCCGACCGCGATGACGACGACGAGCGCTCGCGATAAGACGAGCGACGCTCATCGCTGACTCCGACGGCATGCTCTTCGTAAGCTCGGAGTCCGCGCTCTAGCTCATCGAGCGAGCTGAACATCCGGCCAACAAGCGCAACTCGGATCTCGGAGTCTGTCAGCGACTTGATGAAGCGGTTGACGTGGTGACGGATATCTTCCGGCGTCGACAACGGGATGCGTGCCTTCCGAGCGGCGGCGTTGAGCCGCCAGAGATGCTCACGTGGGGTCTCACCCTTCTGCTGCTTCATCGTGAAGTAGCGTTCGGCTTCGGAATGGCGCGACACGCAGAACTCTTGCGTGAACTGCTGCTAGTGACGACCAGCGCGTGCGCTGACCCAAGCTGCTGGTACCAGCTTCAGCTCGCGCGGAAGATACAACTCCAAGTTCTTGCAACGCTCGCTTTCCGACCACATCCCGAAGGTTGCCATGTACTGGTATTCCTTCCACCAAGCTCGGCGGTCAGACAGCCGGTCAGTACCGTCGAACAAGTCGAGGTAACGCTGGGGAATGAACGGTCGGTTCGCTGGCACGAAAGCGGGAGCTTGTTCTTGCCTTGTAGCGTGCGGGACGGCGAAACAAGTCGCGTCGGCTCCGCGTGCTGGCTCAACGGTTGCCACCGGAGCTTGCTCGCCTGGCCAGCTAGCGTCGTGCATCGAGATGTCGTCACACTGAGGTGCCGGAGCTGGTTGCACGTGCACGTACGCGTCTCGTGGACGATAGACGTCGGCGTGCTGGTGGCTCAACGGAACCGCTGGCTGCTGGAAGGCATACGGCTGTGGGTGTGTGACGCTGCTGTACTGGTACTGACTCGTCGGGTCTGTATGCACGTGGCGTGCACCCATAGCCACGCCTTGAGCCATCGGCCTAGCTGGCTGGCGCGGATGAGCCATTGGCCTAGCTGGCTGGCGCGGATGCTGACCCGTGATGATTCCCCCGAGGCCAGGGCGCCGGAAGAAACCATCATGTTCGAGGACTGGCACGCGTCGCATGTTTGCTTGCTCGACCGGAGACTCGGCACTAGGCGGCGAGCTGGGAACGCGTGCGCTGAAGCCTGCTGACGAGCTTGGCCAAGATGGTGGCGACCGCATGTCATGCACACCTACAGGCTGCGCACCGTGCAGTGTTGCTCGGTGGGCCACCCATCCGTCGACGAGCGAAGCTAGCAGATACATCGCAATGTCGGTGTCGTCTTCGACTTCTTTGGCTGTCACCTTCGCCATGTGCGGTGGCAGGGCAAGCTGCGCAAGACTTGGAACCCAGTTGATGAAGGCAAAGCCAGCTTCTTGGAGCGCAGACTGCATGACGGCGACCCGCTGCAGGTGCGTGAAGCCAGCTAGCTTCATCTTGAACAAGCGCAAGCGAGGCGGCTCAACTGGCAAGCTGTGCGACGACACTCCAAATGCCTGCAGCCAAGAGTCGACTGCTGCGAACTTCATCAGCACCTCAGCTGCTTGATGTTCAAGGTGTGCTGGCACGCGAGTTCTCAGTGGCGTCGAGTTCGGCGGAGGGAACACTCGAGCGGGCGCGCAAGGCGTGTGCAACCACTTGTCAACGCACTCCTGTGCCAGATACTGATCGACAGCATCAGGAAGCGCTGCGGCGGGTAAGCCAGCGGGTCCAAGTGTCATCGGCTGAACGGCAATGCTTGTGCCAGCGGACGGACTCGCGCTCGGCCCTCCCGACTTCGACAGCTTCTTGGTCGACTTCGTGGCCGCTTGCCGGCCTTGGTGTCACGACGCGATGGCTTGTCAGCTTCTTCAGCAACGCTTGCTGCTGGTTGGCTTGGCGACCTGGCCTCCCGACTCGGCGATCTGGGCTTCTTCTTGCGGCTTCGGCCCCGGGCCGATCTTTTGCTCTCAGCCTCTTCGCTAGTCTTGCTAGAGACTGATTGTGCCGAATGGAAGTCTTCTTCGTTGGGCTTCGCCGTGTCGGTTGTGCTGTGACTTTTCTCTTCTTCGTCGAGGATAGTCAGTCGCTCGACGAGATGCCTTGGTTTGCTCGCTCCCGTCGGCATATCCGGCGAGCGAGCTGACGGGCCGGCGCTGGCGAGCGCGGCCCTGTCCTTCACTTCCGAGTCCATGACTCTAGTCTCGTTAGTGCGTCGCACGTTCGGAGCAGGCTCAGTCACGTGACCCTTAGAGGATCCTGGCATACGCACCAGTTGTGATAGAGTGGTGTACGTTCGCTAGCTGGTAGCAGCTAGCGGACAGGCGTCTGAACGACCAGCAGCAGCGAAGGGGTAGCGCTGCGCTAGCCAAGCACTTAAAAGAATATAAGTACGACGCACGTAGAGCTAGTGATCTAGCTCCACGCTGGTCGATACCTCACGTTGTGTACCCTTTGAGGAGTCGATTCTTTCAATGGGATCCTTGCTAAGGAGTTTCCCGAGTCCGCTCACTTCGTCAGGCACTAACCAACCGAAGTATGGCCGTACAGTGAAGGTGAATACAGTGGGGCTGTGACGGAGTTGGTCTCGATCAGCCAGCCAAGAGGGGTGCGAGCTATCCTCTCCTAGGATACTCGCGGGTTTCAATATGAAGTGTATTACCGATACTACTAGCTCTCCTAGCTAGAGTACGCAGTGAACACAGAATACACACTCAGATAGAGTGCTTCAGATCCTTGGCCTAGCCAGGATCCTCAGCAGACGGCAGGAATGCCAGGAACTATGTCCTCACGCTCTCACACGTACACACGCAAGCGCCCACACAGGTACACACACGCACTGACTGCTCCAACACACGCAAGCACACGCACAGACTTACTTGTAGCGCGCGTGCCAGCTCCGTTGAGTTAGCGGCGGCTGCGCTCTGAGGGGGAGACTTGAGGGGTACGAGGGAAAAACGAGAGTCTTTTATGTCAGGTTGGCCCGCTGGGGAGCTCCCTGTTAAACTTGATGCTACTGATTGCGTCTCGCTAGCACGCTGACGCGTGGACCTCTAAGAACCGATATTGAACCGGTTGGCCAGTTCAGCTAGCTCCTAGTGCAAGGATCCGGCGAGTTAGCCCCCTTGGTCTGGGACCCGGGGGGGAGTTGGCCGGCCAACTCCCAACGACATTTCTCATTCAACACCTGTCCCTGTTTGCTACTCGCTCTATCACAATTATACCACACTAGCCTTGCCCGCTCGCTTCGCTCACCCGAAAAGGAACTGAGGAGAATCATATGAACCTCCGACTTTTTGTTTGTCAGCGACTGTGTTCCTAAAAGAAGTGAATCAACTTTGATCTTTTAGTGTCCAACCGAGTGCAATGCAAATGGTGTGGGTGGTAGATGTAGGTGACCGGCAATCCAGATGGATGCGTCACCGTGTTGGCGATTGGGCGGCTAGCTTGGACGTGAAGTGCGTCAACAGAAAGCTGGACTGAATGAGAACTCGCAGTGCTTCCACCCGAGTGGATGTGATGCGATGTTTGTCAAATGGACACGTAGCAACGAAGACCCTGTGTTTGGCCGGCCTCCTGTAAAATGTTGTGGAGACAGCAAGCGAGCTTCAAAGCAACAGGAGAAACAACGATTGACACACACCGTGAATGTTTGTCAAGCGATTATGAGTGCTGGTCTAATCATCCAGCCAATCAAAACGCGTAGAGGGGCCACGTCCAGCTTTTATTAGTACAGTCTTCCCTCGTCTAACGACACCGGAAAATTACGAATCCTCTTGTAATCTATATCTCAGCCATCGACACGCGATGGAGTGATGGCTACTAACTTTTGTTACATTGAACTATTTTACACACAGCCAGGATACAGAACGCACCCGAAGAAATCCAGCGGATCGAATGGCTCATCACTTCTATTGTAATCTTCTTGACTTCGCCCACGATGCAGCTTTCCCGCGTCACACGATCCTCCGGGGTCCAATGATAACTCTGCACAGCAATTTGTTTCATGCTCGATTCCTGGCGCGAGGTAGAAAGGAAGACTGTCGTGTGGTGCTGGGCTCATGCTGACATTCTCGGCGATAGCAGCCGCCGTGTAAGCAGTGAAAATCTGCTCACTTAGAGTAACATAAATTGATATCTAGGGCTGCGGCATGTCGCGCACCTGTTTCCTGTCGAGAATGTATTTTCCTGACGCATTCTACTAGTATATACTGTATAAGGTCGTGTCGTTAGACGAGGGAAGACTGTGGTAAGGATGTACCACATCCAGGAGGAGGCGCCGACATCGTCCGAAACGTCGCCCTGCAGCACAGGCAACTGTGAGGTTCTCCTCAAAAACAGCATCTCAAAAGACCAAATAATAAATTCGCAGTGCTGTTTGTTCCTACTGTACAGTACAATATATGAATAGTACAACAATGTACTGTACTGTATGTTCCTTGCTTTGTGACCAGCAGTTTATCTGAAGAAAACAGAATATTTGCCCACGTGAGACCAAAATGGAGGAATCGGTGGCGAACACGCCCCATGAAGTCGAGGTGTGTGTGGACCCGCATTATGTGAGGTTTCAGGACTGCGTGTGCATCGCACTCTCGGTGTATCATCAGCAGACGGCAGGAATGCCAGGAACTATGTCCTCACGCTCTCACACGTACACACGCAAGCGCCACACACAGGTACACACACGCACTGACTGCTCCAACACACGCAAGCACACGCACAGACTTACTTGTAGCGCGCGTGCCAGCTCCGTTGAGTTAGCGGCGGCTGCGCTCTGAGGGGGAGACTTGAGGGTACGAGGGAAAAACGAGAGTCTTTTATGTCAGGTTGGCCCGCTGGGGAGCTCCCTGTTAAACTTGATGCTACTGATTGCGTCTCGCTAGCACGCTGACGCGTGGACCTCTAAGAACCGATATTGAACCGGTTGGCCAGTTCAGCTAGCTCCTAGTGCAAGGATCCGGCGAGTTAGCCCCCTTGGTCTGGGACCCGGGGGGGAGTTGGCCGGCCAACTCCCAACGACATTTCTCATTCAACACCTGTCCCTGTTTGCTACTCGCTCTATCACAATTATACCACACTAGCCTTGCCCGCTCGCTTCGCTCACCCGAAAAGGGAACTGAGGAGAATCAGTATGAACCTCCGACTTTTTGTTTGTCAGCGACTGTGTTCCTAAAAGAAGTGAATCAACTTTGATCTTTTAGTGTCCAACCGAGTGCAATGCAAATGGTGTGGGTGGTAGATGTAGGTGACCGGCAATCCAGAGATGGATGCGTCACCGTGTTGGCGATTGGGCGGCTAGCTTGGACGTGAAGTGCGTCAACAGAAAGCTGGACTGAATGAGAACTCGCAGTGCTTCCACCCGAGTGGATGTGATGCGATGTTTGTCAAATGGACACGTAGCAACGGAAGACCCTGTGTTTGGCCGGCCTCCTGTAAAATGTTGTGGAGACAGCAAGCGAGCTTCAAAGCAACAGGAGAAACAACGATTGACACACACCGTGAATGTTTGTCAAGCGATTATGAGTGCTGGTCTAATCATCCAGCCAATCAAAACGCGTAGAGGGGCCACGTCCAGCTTTTATTAGTACAGTCTTCCCTCGTCTAACGACACCGGTGAAAATTACGAATCCTCTTGTAATCTATATCTCAGCCATCGACACGCGATGGAGTGATGGCTACTAACTTTTGTTACATTGAACTATTTTTACACACAGCCAGGATACAGAACGCACCCGAAGAAATCCAGCGGATCGAATGGCTCATCACTTCTATTGTAATCTTCTTGACTTCGCCCACGATGCAGCTTTCCCGCGTCACACGATCCTCCGGGGTCCAATGATAACTCTGCACAGCAATTTGTTTCATGCTCGATTCCTGGCGCGAGGTAGAAAGGAAGACTGTCGTGTGGTGCTGGGCTCATGCTGACATTCTCGGCGATAGCAGCCGCCGTGTAAGCAGTGAAAATCTGCTCACTTAGAGTAACATAAATTGATATCTAGGGCTGCGGCATGTCGCGCACCTGTTTCCTGTCGAGAATGTATTTTCCTGACGCATTCTACTAGTATATACTGTATAAGGTCGTGTCGTTAGACGAGGGAAGACTGTGGTAAGGATGTACCACATCCAGGAGGAGGCGCCGACATCGTCCGAAACGTCGCCCTGCAGCACAGGCAACTGTGAGGTTCTCCTCAAAAACAGCATCTCAAAAGACCAAATAATAAATTCGCAGTGCTGTTTGTTCTCTACTGTACAGTACAATATATGAATAGTACAACAATGTACTGTACTGTATGTTCCTTGCTTTGTGACCAGCAGTTTATCTGAAAGAAAACTGAATATTTGCCCACGTGAGACCAAAATGGAGGAATCGGTGGGCGAACACGCCCCATGAAGTCGAGGTGTGTGTGTGGACCCGCATTATGTGAGGTTTCAGGACTGCGTGGTGCATCGCACTCTCGGGTGTATCATCAGCAGACGGCAGGAATGCCAGGAACTATGTCCTCACGCTCTCACACGTACACACGCAAGCGCCCACACAGGTACACACACGCACTGACTGCTCCAACACACGCAAGCACACGCACAGACTTACTTGTAGCGCGCGTGCCAGCTCCGTTGAGTTAGCGGCGGCTGCGCTCTGAGGGGAGACTTGAGGGTACGAGGGAAAAACGAGAGTCTTTTATGTCAGGTTGGCCCGCTGGGGAGCTCCTGTTAAACTTGATGCTACTGATTGCGTCTCGCTAGCACGCTGACGCGTGGACCTCTAAGAAACCGATATTGAACCGGTTGGCCAGTTCAGCTAGCTCCTAGTGCAAGGATCCGGCGAGTTAGCCCCCTTGGTCTGGGACCCGGGGGAGTTGGCCGGCCAACTCCCAACGACATTTCTCATTCAACACCTGTCCCTGTTTGCTACTCGCTCTATCACAATTATACCACACTAGCCTTGCCCGCTCGCTTCGCTCACCCGAAAAGGGAACTGAGGAGAATCAGTATGAACCTCCGACTTTTTGTTTGTCAGCGACTGTGTTCCTAAAAGAAGTGAATCAACTTTGATCTTTTAGTGTCCAACCGAGTGCAATGCAAATGGTGTGGGTGGTAGATGTAGGTGACCGGCAATCCAGAGATGGATGCGTCACCGTGTTGGCGATTGGGCGGCTAGCTTGGACGTGAAGTGCGTCAACAGAAAGCTGGACTGAATGAGAACTCGCAGTGCTTCCACCCGAGTGGATGTGATGCGATGTTTGTCAAATGGACACGTAGCAACGGAAGACCCTGTGTTTGGCCGGCCTCCTGTAAAATGTTGTGGAGACAGCAAGCGAGCTTCAAAGCAACAGGAGAAACAACGATTGACACACACCGTGAATGTTTGTCAAGCGATTATGAGTGCTGGTCTAATCATCCAGCCAATCAAAACGCGTAGAGGGGCCACGTCCAGCTTTTATTAGTACAGTCTTCCCTCGTCTAACGACACCGGTGAAAATTACGAATCCTCTTGTAATCTATATCTCAGCCATCGACACGCGATGGAGTGATGGCTACTAACTTTTGTTACATTGAACTATTTTTACACACAGCCAGGATACAGAACGCACCCGAAGAAATCCAGCGGATCGAATGGCTCATCACTTCTATTGTAATCTTCTTGACTTCGCCCACGATGCAGCTTTCCCGCGTCACACGATCCTCCGGGGTCCAATGATAACTCTGCACAGCAATTTGTTTCATGCTCGATTCCTGGCGCGAGGTAGAAAGGAAGACTGTCGTGTGGTGCTGGGCTCATGCTGACATTCTCGGCGATAGCAGCCGCCGTGTAAGCAGTGAAAATCTGCTCACTTAGAGTAACATAAATTGATATCTAGGGCTGCGGCATGTCGCGCACCTGTTTCCTGTCGAGAATGTATTTTCCTGACGCATTCTACTAGTATATACTGTATAAGGTCGTGTCGTTAGACGAGGGAAGACTGTGGTAAGGATGTACCACATCCAGGAGGAGGCGCCGACATCGTCCGAAACGTCGCCCTGCAGCACAGGCAACTGTGAGGTTCTCCTCAAAAACAGCATCTCAAAAGACCAAATAATAAATTCGCAGTGCTGTTTGTTCTCTACTGTACAGTACAATATATGAATAGTACAACAATGTACTGTACTGTATGTTCCTTGCTTTGTGACCAGCAGTTTATCTGAAAGAAAACTGAATATTTGCCCACGTGAGACCAAAATGGAGGAATCGGTGGGCGAACACGCCCCATGAAGTCGAGGTGTGTGTGTGGACCCGCATTATGTGAGGTTTCAGGACTGCGTGGTGCATCGCACTCTCGGGTGTATCATCAGCAGACGGCAGGAATGCCAGGAACTATGTCCTCACGCTCTCACACGTACACACGCAAGCGCCCACACAGGTACACACACGCACTGACTGCTCCAACACACGCAAGCACACGCACAGACTTACTTGTAGCGCGCGTGCCAGCTCCGTTGAGTTAGCGGCGGCTGCGCTCTGAGGGGGAGACTTGAGGGGTACGAGGGAAAAACGAGAGTCTTTTATGTCAGGTTGGCCCGCTGGGGAGCTCCCTGTTAAACTTGATGCTACTGATTGCGTCTCGCTAGCACGCTGACGCGTGGACCTCTAAGAACCGATATTGAACCGGTTGGCCAGTTCAGCTAGCTCCTAGTGCAAGGATCCGGCGAGTTAGCCCCCTTGGTCTGGGACCCGGGGGGGAGTTGGCCGGCCAACTCCCAACGACATTTCTCATTCAACACCTGTCCCTGTTTGCTACTCGCTCTATCACAATTATACCACACTAGCCTTGCCCGCTCGCTTCGCTCACCCGAAAAGGGAACTGAGGAGAATCAGTATGAACCTCCGACTTTTTGTTTGTCAGCGACTGTGTTCCTAAAAGAAGTGAATCAACTTTGATCTTTTAGTGTCCAACCGAGTGCAATGCAAATGGTGTGGGTGGTAGATGTAGGTGACCGGCAATCCAGAGATGGATGCGTCACCGTGTTGGCGATTGGGCGGCTAGCTTGGACGTGAAGTGCGTCAACAGAAAGCTGGACTGAATGAGAACTCGCAGTGCTTCCACCCGAGTGGATGTGATGCGATGTTTGTCAAATGGACACGTAGCAACGGAAGACCCTGTGTTTGGCCGGCCTCCTGTAAAATGTTGTGGAGACAGCAAGCGAGCTTCAAAGCAACAGGAGAAACAACGATTGACACACACCGTGAATGTTTGTCAAGCGATTATGAGTGCTGGTCTAATCATCCAGCCAATCAAAACGCGTAGAGGGGCCACGTCCAGCTTTTATTAGTACAGTCTTCCCTCGTCTAACGACACCGGTGAAAATTACGAATCCTCTTGTAATCTATATCTCAGCCATCGACACGCGATGGAGTGATGGCTACTAACTTTTGTTACATTGAACTATTTTTACACACAGCCAGGATACAGAACGCACCCGAAGAAATCCAGCGGATCGAATGGCTCATCACTTCTATTGTAATCTTCTTGACTTCGCCCACGATGCAGCTTTCCCGCGTCACACGATCCTCCGGGGTCCAATGATAACTCTGCACAGCAATTTGTTTCATGCTCGATTCCTGGCGCGAGGTAGAAAGGAAGACTGTCGTGTGGTGCTGGGCTCATGCTGACATTCTCGGCGATAGCAGCCGCCGTGTAAGCAGTGAAAATCTGCTCACTTAGAGTAACATAAATTGATATCTAGGGCTGCGGCATGTCGCGCACCTGTTTCCTGTCGAGAATGTATTTTCCTGACGCATTCTACTAGTATATACTGTATAAGGTCGTGTCGTTAGACGAGGGAAGACTGTGGTAAGGATGTACCACATCCAGGAGGAGGCGCCGACATCGTCCGAAACGTCGCCCTGCAGCACAGGCAACTGTGAGGTTCTCCTCAAAAACAGCATCTCAAAAGACCAAATAATAAATTCGCAGTGCTGTTTGTTCTCTACTGTACAGTACAATATATGAATAGTACAACAATGTACTGTACTGTATGTTCCTTGCTTTGTGACCAGCAGTTTATCTGAAAGAAAACTGAATATTTGCCCACGTGAGACCAAAATGGAGGAATCGGTGGGCGAACACGCCCCATGAAGTCGAGGTGTGTGTGTGGACCCGCATTATGTGAGGTTTCAGGACTGCGTGGTGCATCGCACTCTCGGGTGATCATCAGCAGACGGCAGGAATGCCAGGAACTATGTCCTCACGCTCTCACACGTACACACGCAAGCGCCCACACAGGTACACACACGCACTGACTGCTCCAACACACGCAAGCACACGCACAGACTTACTTGTAGCGCGCGTGCCAGCTCCGTTGAGTTAGCGGCGGCTGCGCTCTGAGGGGAGACTTGAGGGGTACGAGGGAAAAACGAGAGTCTTTTATGTCAGGTTGGCCCGCTGGGGAGCTCCCTGTTAAACTTGATGCTACTGATTGCGTCTCGCTAGCACGCTGACGCGTGGACCTCTAAGAACCGATATTGAACCGGTTGGCCAGTTCAGCTAGCTCCTAGCAAGGATCCGGCGAGTTAGCCCCCTTGGTCTGGGACCCGGGGGGGAGTTGGCCGGCCAACTCCCAACGACATTTCTCATTCAACACCTGTCCCTGTTTGCTACTCGCTCTATCACAATTATACCACACTAGCCTTGCCCGCTCGCTTCGCTCACCCGAAAAGGGAACTGAGGAGAATCAGTATGAACCTCCGACTTTTTGTTTGTCAGCGACTGTGTTCCTAAAAGAAGTGAATCAACTTTGATCTTTTGGTGTCCAACCGAGTGCAATGCAAATGGTGTGGGTGGTAGATGTAGGTGACCGGCAATCCAGAGATGGATGCGTCACCGTGTTGGCGATTGGGCGGCTAGCTTGGACGTGAAGTGCGTCAACAGAAAGCTGGACTGAATGAGAACTCGCAGTGCTTCCACCCGAGTGGATGTGATGCGATGTTTGTCAAATGGACACGTAGCAACGGAAGACCCTGTGTTTGGCCGGCCTCCTGTAAAATGTTGTGGAGACAGCAAGCGAGCTTCAAAGCAACAGGAGAAACAACGATTGACACACACCGTGAATGTTTGTCAAGCGATTATGAGTGCTGGTCTAATCATCCAGCCAATCAAAACGCGTAGAGGGCCACGTCCAGCTTTTATTAGTACAGTCTTCCCTCGTCTAACGACACCGGTGAAAATTACGAATCCTCTTGTAATCTATATCTCAGCCATCGACACGCGATGGAGTGATGGCTACTAACTTTTGTTACATTGAACTATTTTTACACACAGCCAGGATACAGAACGCACCCGAAGAAATCCAGCGGATCGAATGGCTCATCACTTCTATTGTAATCTTCTTGACTTCGCCCACGATGCAGCTTTCCCGCGTCACACGATCCTCCGGGGTCCAATGATAACTCTGCACAGCAATTTGTTTCATGCTCGATTCCTGGCGCGAGGTAGAAAGGAAGACTGTCGTGTGGTGCTGGGCTCATGCTGACATTCTCGGCGATAGCAGCCGCCGTGTAAGCAGTGAAAATCTGCTCACTTAGAGTAACATAAATTGATATCTAGGGCTGCGGCATGTCGCGCACCTGTTTCCTGTCGAGAATGTATTTTCCTGACGCATTCTACTAGTATATACTGTATAAGGTCGTGTCGTTAGACGAGGGAAGACTGTGGTAAGGATGTACCACATCCAGGAGGAGGCGCCGACATCGTCCGAAACGTCGCCCTGCAGCACAGGCCACTGTGAGGTTCTCCTCAAAAACAGCATCTCAAAAGACCAAATAATAAATTCGCAGTGCTGTTTGTTCTCTACTGTACAGTACATATATATGAATAGTACAACAATGTACTGTACTGTATGTTCCTTGCTTTGTGACCAGCAGTTTATCTGAAAGAAAACTGAATATTTGCCCACGTGAGACCAAAATGGAGGAATCGGTGGGCGAACACGCCCCATGAAGTCGAGGTGTGTGTGTGGACCCGCATTATGTGAGGTTTCAGGACTGCGTGGTGCATCGCAGTCTCGGGTGTATCCAGCGCATCAATAACCGAATGTCGCTGAGCATGAGCTCATTGACGTCTCCCTCACTGTATGACACCATACAGGGGATAACGAAACGACGCGTCTGAACGAGCGCCTGCGGTGGGGACTCGACGCTCGGTGGCAAGGATGCGTTGCGATACTTGTATGAGGGTGTTGATTGGCATTGCAACGGTCGACGCACGCCCAAGAATAAAGCGGAAGGGCAGGATATTCGAGACCGACGTCGACGGCTCCATACCGAGCTGGTTTTTTTCGGGGATGGCCCCAAGCTCATCCGAGCGAAGCGCCGTACGGCGTGGAGTGTCACCGCCGCGCGCGACTCGCTGGCAGATCGCACTCTTTGAGTTGGTGCAGTTCCCGCATCAAAGAGTGTTACTGGTGGTCACGAGTCCGCTTTGTCTGAAGCTTGCATAACTGACACGTGAGTGTTCGACGTCTCCGCTCGAGTCAGCAGTGGGCTTGTGTCTTTGTCTGGATACACCAGAAAGCACTCGTTCGTGTGTGGAACAGTGAGAATCGGTGGTGGCGCTCAGCCTCGGTAGGCGGTGACATCGGTGCCCGCGGAGCATACGGGCCCAGAAGCCCGAAGATGTATCTGGGTGTATGCTGGAGTGAAATCTGCTCTGCAATGTGGTGTCATGTGTCACGCAGTGGTGTGTACAACAGACGACGTCCGTTTGTGGCATTGCTGAAGACGCCGTAGGTCGTTGCAATACTCACATCAACACACAGGTGAGGTTCAATGTCAAGAGATGTCTCCAGGGAAGCGGCGCGTGGGCTGGCTGTTCCTCTGCACGATGCAGACACACTTCGCGTGGATGATCCAAAGGTTGGTGTCCTCAAACTGGCCACGAGGCTTCATCCGCGTCTTGAGCGAGAGGGCCACCAAGCCTCTGATGCTGAGGTTTGTTTGCGTATCTGGTTCATGCACATGACTGTGTCTCCCTTGTTCGATGACGGCCACTATGTCAGCCACATTGTATACCTGATCAGTGTGGTTTGAGTACAATTGTCGCGCAAGCGTTGGGAAATAAGAGATTGCTCTTTGGGGATGGGTGGTGTTAATAAACACCAAGTAGAGATGCAGACCAGGGGATCTGCCGATCATCAGCATGCTAGACCCTCGTGAGGTCCAACACTACTGTTACATCGATTTAAGAGCGCTCGCCACGGATGCGGCGGGCAAGCTGAATGTCCTTCGGCATGATCGTGACACGCTTGGCGTGGATCGCGCACAGGTTGGTATCCTCAAACAGACCAACGAGGTAGGCCTCGGCCGCCTCCTGGAGAGCGAGCACGGCCGATCCCTGGAAGCGCAGGTCCGTCTTGAAGTCCTGGGCAATCTCGCGAACGAGGCGCTGGAATGGAAGCTTGCGGATCAGAAGCTCCGTCGACTTCTGGTAGCGACGGATCTCGCGGAGGGCAACGGTGCCGGGGCGGTAACGGTGCGGCTTCTTGACACCGCCCGTGGCAGGAGCGCTCTTACGAGCGGCCTTGGTGGCGAGCTGCTTGCGCGGGGCCTTGCCACCGGTGGACTTGCGAGCGGTCTGCTTGGTACGAGCCATGTTGTCACTTGCGTGTTCTTGGTTCTTTTTCAGAGTGAGCGCTCCATTGCCAATTGACACGAGCTGGAGAAAGGAACGGCCTCCAATGAGCATCTGGAAGAATGAGTTCCGCCAATCAAACGCATTTGATCAGGAAGTGTAGTATTCAGCCAATCAGTTAGCGTGGTTTGGGCACTGACGAGATGTATCGAGAAGTCGAGACCGACACCGCTCTTATGCCAGTGACAGACAGTTGGCTGCTGCTCCTATCTAGCATCCTCATTACGACATTTCCTGTGTCTTCATCAAGCAACAAGCAACATGTCTGGACGTGGAAAGGGAGGAAAGGGACTCGGCAAGGGTGGCGCTAAGCGTCATCGCAAGGTTCTTCGCGATAACATCCAGGGCATCACCAAGCCTGCCATCCGTCGTCTCGCTCGTCGTGGTGGTGTCAAGCGTATCTCTGGCCTTATCTATGAGGAGACCCGTGGTGTCCTCAAGGTCTTCCTCGAGAACGTCATCCGGGACTCGGTCACGTACACGGAGCATGCGCGCCGTAAGACCGTTACTGCCATGGACGTCGTCTACGCCCTCAAGCGTCAGGGCCGCACCCTGTACGGCTTCGGCGGTTAAATTTTCCTCGTTGGGCTGTCAGCGCAACAAGCTCTTCCAAGAGCAAATTCCATGGTGTTTTTTAACACCACCCTTTACGAAAGAACCACAGCATTCGTTTGTACGCACATGGCTGCCAGTAATAACGACGAGCGTATTCCATTTGGAGGGAAATCAAGACTCCGCGTAAGCGACTGACAATGTCAATCTCTAAAGCAGCCGCCCTACCAAGAGTTTACCAAAACGGGCGTACGCATTAAAGCAGCTCAGATATGCACAAACGATTTCGAAGCGCACGGAATGCGGCCAAGGAGGAGAGGAATTTCGTGTCGTGCCCACTGTCATCTTCTATTTGCATGCCGCTGTAACGGCGTTGTCCACTCGTTGAGCTGCTCGGACCCAACAGTGCAGCGACACCACAATAGAGTGTTAATCTTGCCGAACTCTCCTGAACGATGTGGCCTGCGTGCCTTTCGATGAAAAGGTAGTTAGCGGAACAGGAGAGCAGAGTGAGTGATGAGACTTTTGTAAAGGGTGGTGTTAATAAACACCAGTTGGAAGTGCCTGGGATCGGTTATTCGATACAGGCGATGAGTTCGAGGTCGATCGCTTAAGCCGACGTCGTGTACTTCGTGACGGCCTTCGTGCCCTCCGACACGGCGTGCTTCGCAAGCTCACCAGGGAGCATGAGACGCACAGCCGTCTGGATCTCGCGACTCGAAAGCGTCGACTTCTTGTTGTAGCGCGACAGCTTGCCGGCCTCCGAGGCGATGCGCTCGAAGATGTCGTTGATGAACGAGTTCATGATCGACATGCCGCGCTTGCTGATACCGGTCTCAGGGTGCACCTGGCGAAGCACCTTGTAGATGTACGTCGAGTAGCTTTCCACGCGCTTCTTGCCCTTGCCCTTGCCCTTGGCGCCGGTCTTCGTGGGGGTCTTAGCAGCCTTCTTGCTCGGAGTCTTCGCCATGATTGTCCTGAGGTCAGTTCGTGAATGGGCACAACGAGCGCACATTAGATCGTGTTCCGAATTCCAATCTACCATTCGGGATTTATGAATGTCGGCATCGAAGCAAGTGAGATCATTTGATTGGCGGAAGCAGAACTCGGCACCTGATGAGAGACTAATGACAGAAGGTATACAATGAAAGTGATTTATTCACCCACCTCTGTGTATTAAACGATGAGGCCGAATCCTGCGGGGGGAGCTTGGCACGTGTTCAGCAGCGCACGTGAAGCAGGGCAAGATGAAGCTGGGAGCGAGCCATGAAGGATACGGGGACGGTGGACGCGGTCCATCGCCAGGAACACCGCTGTCCTTGACGTCAGTGATGCAGGATTTGAAAGAGAAGTTTAAGAATGACGAGGATGATCACTGTACGTGGTGGAATCTCTCCTCTTTTGACTGCATTTGCTCATCAGGGCTTTTCGTCAATCCTATCAAACAGCGTCTCCATTTCAAGGACTCGATAAGGCGACAGTCCTGCAAGAAACGAAGATTTTCTCAGATGCAAACATCGTGACGAAGCATCCGAAGAAGTGTTGTCAGCTCATTACCAAGCTCTTGCACATCCTTACCCAGGGTGAACCGTTCACGAGTACCGAGACGACGGATGTTTTCTTTGGTGTCACCAAGCTGTTCCAGTCCAAGGACGCGAACCTGCGCCGCATGATGTACTTGTTCATCAAGGAAGTCGCTGAAGCAACGGCCGCAGACGAGGTAATCTACGCTGAACAGTTTGATGGCGGATCTCTGGAAGTTATCACTCTTGTCGGTGTAGGTCATCATTGTCACGCAAAGTCTCACCAAGGATATGAGTTGTGACGTGGATTTGTATCGAGCAAATGCGATTCGTGTACTCTGCCGAATTATTGACGTACGTGCTAGCCCGCTCACGATCTGATGAGATCACAGTTTGTATCTCTCACTGACACGCAACGCTGGTAATAGGGATCAATGCTGAATGCCATCGAGCGCTTCATGAAGCAAGCGATTGTGGATCGCAATGCATTGGTCGCTAGCTCTGCGCTCGTGTCTGGCATCCATCTGATCAAGAACAACCCCGAAGTTGTGCGCCGATGGGTGAATGAAGTCCAAGAGGCGATCAACTCGCCACATGACATGGTCCAGTACCACGCAGTCGCCCTGTTGTATCAGATTCGTCAGCATGATCGACTAGCAGTCTCGAAGGTGCGATCAACGCAAAAGGCGCGAGAGTCAACCTGAGCTGAAGTCGCTAAAATGACTGTTGTGTTCAGCTCATCGTTCAGCTTCAGAAGACGAATCTGCGCTCGCACCTTGCAACGTGCTTACTCATTCGCTTCACAGCATCCAGGCTCCGTGAGGATCTGAACAGCGAGGATGCCAGACCACTTCATCAGTTCTTGCAGAAGATGCTGCGACAGAAGAACGAGGTAGGTTGAGAGCTGGGGCCAATGTATCAAGAACAATGCTAACGAGACTGTGTTTAGATGGTCATTTACGAGGCAGCTCGCGCCTTGTGCTCGCTTCCTGTTGATGCCCGCGACTTGACGCAAGCGATTGTTGTTCTTCAACTGCTTCTTGGTTCATCGAAGCCGACGCTTCGCTTTGCTGCGGTGCGCACCTTGAATCAAGTTGCATTGACCCAACCGTTGTTGGTTACTCGCTGTAACGACGACATGGAGAATCTAATCTCCGACCCCAACCGCTCTATTGCTACGTTGGCAATCACTACTCTTCTGAAGACAGGTGCTTTCTATATGGATTCTTTATTCTGGAACTTCACTTCTTCTGACTAGGAGATGCTTGATTTTGTTGTTCCTAAGGCGCGGAATCGAGTGTTGATCGGCTGATGAAACAAATCTCAACGTTTATGGGAGATATCGCTGACGAGTTCAAGATTGTTGTCGTCGAAGCGATCAAGAATCTGTGCATCAAGTACCCGCAGAAACACCGTGTGTTGCTGAACTTCCTCGCGAACTTCCTTCGCGAAGAAGGTGGATACGAGTTCAAGAAAACGATCACTGATGCGATCCTTTTTTTGATCGATCGAATCCCAGAATGCAAAGAAAGCGGTCTCTTGCATCTGTGTGAATTTATCGAAGACTGCGAATTCACGCAGTTGTCGACGAAGATTTTGCGAGTGCTTGGCCAAAAGGGACCAACGACCTCAGCGCCTTCACGATATATTCGATTCATCCGCAATCGAATTATTCTCGAAAACGCTGCCGTTCGGGCCTCTGCTGTGTCAGCGCTTGCTCAGTTCGCTATTCGGGTGGAATCTTTGCGCCACAGTATTGCGTCACTTCTCCAGAGTTGCAAGCTTGACGATGATGATGAAGTTCGTGATCGTGCGACGATGTTCCTGTCAATTCTCGAACGTGATACATCCGCATCGAAGTCACTTCTCGTCGATGAGTTTCCGATTAGTATCCCGATTCTCCAGAAAGCGCTCGAGCAATATGCGCTTCGGCCCAGTGATGGACCACTCACGTTTGATGCTTTGCCCCACGTTGAAGCTGCTGAAGAGCCTAAGCTCTTAACTCCGGAGGCAGATGATTTGGAATCTTCCTCCGTTCAAGCCCCCAGCTCAGCTCAGACACCGCAGGATTTGGCAAAGGAGCTCTACAATGTAGGTGGAGCACCTGAAGCGCCACTCATGTGTGTTACGCATTCTCACTTGTGCTTGCAGATCCCAGAGTTTGCCGACTTGGGTCCGCTGTTCCGTTCGTCGAAGCCGCTTGAGCTGACGGAGGCCGAAACAGAATACGTTGTCACGTGTACCAAGCATGTGTTTGCCGAACACATTGTTCTCCAGGTTTGTTGGTTGGGTGTGAGTTACTATCCCTGCACGCGCTGACTGTGTGTGGCCTCTTAGTTCAATGTTCTCAACACGGTGAACGATCAACTCCTCACCAATGTTTCGGTTGGGTTCATCATGGATCCGGATGATGTTTGGCAAGTCCACTCAATCGTTCCATTGAAGGAACTCGCATACGGGAAGAGTGGATCATGCTACGTATGTGTGAAGCACGTGGCGCCAGGAGCTTACCCACTTGTTCAGTTTGCCAGCGAGGTTCGTAGTTTCGTTCTCATCATCCTTGACGATAGGTATCTGAAATTTTCTGAATGTAATGACAGCTGAAGTTCAAGATGCATGAGGTGAATCCCACCACTGGAATCGCTGAAGACGATGTACGTGCAGAGTGTGTGGTGCTGTCTAACACAACGAATTGAGTGGCATCGGCATGTACATAGGGATTCGATGAAGAGTATCCCATGGAGAACTTCGAAATTAGCGCGAGCGACATGATCGCAAAGGTGTCAGTCAATGACTTTGGTGCTGCTTGGGAGCATGTTGGAGATCATGCCGAAGTAAAGGGAAGCTTCGCTCTGCGATACAAGAGTTTGGTCGAAGGTGTTGCTGCTGTAATCGACAATTTGGGTATGCAGCCGTGTGGCAACACCGCTGTTCCTGAGCCGAAGGCCAAGGCCCACGTTCTCTTCCTATCTGGAGTCTTCGTGGGTGGAGTTAAAGCTCTAGTCAAATCAAGGATATTGCTTGATGATCAATCTGGCGGTATGATCCTCCAGGTATGTGCACCTCTCGTTCTGAGTCAGGCAGAAAGATCGTGTGTAATAGCGAACTTATGCATCCTTAGATGGCCGTTCGCTCCGAGAGCGACGAAGTTAGCCAGATGATCATGGACTGCATCAGATAAATGCACCCGACTCGTTGGCTTCTGAGCGACCGAATTGCATCCTTGGCGATGTCACTCAACGCGTTAGAGCACGAGCCGTAAACCGGTGCTCCGGTCCGCAAACAGCAGTGGGAGGCTAAAGCAGATAAATGCAAAGAACCGTTTTGTGTGTGTATATTGCGAACGGAAGAAGTCCGTTGGTTTACGCCGAGACTGTGAGCAATCCTTCTGACCACAGCCTGAGCAACATACCGCGAGCCTCAGTCTCATCGCTGCTACCTTTAACGATATCAGCCACGGCGATATCCTTCGGGAACGCAGTGTAAAGCTGCATCAGGGGTTGAAGAAGCGAACCAGGGAAGACTAGTGTTCGAGGCTGAGGGGGCATTCCCATCGTCGCATCACCATCATCGCTCTCATCATCTTCTTCATCACTTCCGCCATCGCTGGCGTCCGATGCGACACCGCCATCGTCATCCTCCCCTTCGTCTTCGTCGTCTTCGACACAGGAGCACATACCCATGTGGTGAATTCTGCAGTTCCGGACCGAATGCAGCACGGAGACAATAGTTTCTTTAGAATCGTCCTCCCCAATCATGAGGCGAATGCTGTTGCGGCTACGAAATCGAATCTTTGCCTTCGGACTGAGCAAGAAATCCGCCGTGTCGACAGCTGGTCCATGATCCGGCGGCAAGCGATTAGCGAAGAAGTCGAGAGCAGCTTCATCACATGCTTGTTGAACATCAGCCACGTCGACCCACGTGCCCAATTTCGTGACGAGGGACTTGCATTGTTCAACGAAAGACACCGCTCCACTCGAGGAGCCAGGGAACTGAGTTCCCATAAAGCTCAGATAGTTCACCGGCAGTCCTTTGCGAAACGTCACATCTGAATCGAAAGCCCGACGCACAATGCGAGGAAGTACGACTTCGAGGAAGTTAGCCCAGGACTGATGCTGATAAACCGAAATCGTGACGTGTGTCGAGAACTGGACATCGTCAGTCGCTGCCTGGTGGATCACTCCGCGCGGAAAATAAAGCTAGTGCACAAAGAAAACAATGTCATTAATGAGGCGCCAAGATCGAATGTGCGACGCCCAAACCAACTCACAACATCGCCTTCCTCCAACGTCAACTCCATCCACACATTCCCAATTGATTCCTCCGAGAGGTCGGAGCTATGCTCTCCTGGAAGCTCGACCATAGGATGATACAACTTCCATTTCTTGCGCCCTTCAGTCTACAAACGACAAACTTGATGGTAACTCCTAGACAAAAGATCATCGCTCAGGACGCCAGCAGAGATACGCACTTGGAGAATAAAGACTTCTACATCGTCGTGGTGAGGGGCAAGCGCTTGTGCACCAGGAGGCGTCAGGTAAGCGCTCGCACCAGCGAGGCAGCCAAAGTACTCTTCGAAAGCTGCGTTGAGGTGATAGAGGCCGTCAACGTAGCGCTGGGGCTGGTAGAACTGACAGCTGTAGCGGTTGTTCAACAGCGAGGAGACATTCTTCTTCTTCGCACGCGGGTTCCCGTCCTCCGGCACGTAGTTATCACGCTCTCCGTTGGCATATTTGCAGATCGTCATGTCCTTGCCAATCTCGAGTTCATGCGTTCCGACAACATCGAGCAGCGTCTCTCGCGAGAACAGTCCCTTCGGAAAAAGCTAAATCAAACAGTGAGTGTGTTGTAGACTGCACAGAAAAAGCGTCGCTATCTAGAGCCAATGGCTTACATCGTCGTTGGCCTTGCGTCGCACGAGAAGCGGCTTTTTCTCAAAGTATTCGGCCATGAACTCGCTCATTGGCATTCCCCCGAGGAGACGCGACAACACATTCTCGGACTGACACGATCCCTTGGCAACGGCTTCATCGCTTGGCTGCTGCTTTTGTTTCTTGCTCGCGCGATCGGCGCTGGCGTCAAGATCCTGGCGCTTGGCCTTGGGCCGGCGAGCGCTCTGCTTCGATCGTGCCATGTCTGGATCCCGCTGTCTTCTTGCTTGACTGCCATTCGTGCACACACCACCGTGGTGACCTAATTTTATGTGGTGCGGATGTGTACACTAACGGGGATTGACTTGTGTGAGTTTCCCTCGCACGGCTGTCTTGATCTCTTTGCTCCTCTTTGAGAGCGGGACGGTGCATCCATGTCGCCGCCCGAGCTGCGTGACGGTTCGCGTCCCGAGCCATCGCGAAGGTTGATGGGGCTGCGTGCCTGCGGTCCCTGGGACGTCGTTGACCACGAGCAGCCCGTCGCCAGCGCGTGTGTGAGGTGCGTTGATGCCTTTGGTATAGGTGCACATCGGCTCCTGTGTTGACATCCGGTGTGGCATGCAATACTCCAGCGATTACTTGTGTCAGGAGGAGCTGCGAGTGGCTGCACGCGGCGTTGCTTGCGTACAAGCTCAACTGCTACATGGGTTTTCGTCCGTCGAGATCGAGAAGCTTCGTATTCGAACAGAATTGCATGGACTCCAAGACTCATCACTTGAAGATCTACCACCTTCTTCAGACTGTTTCGACGTGACCCCCAATCTCACAGATGAAGTTGCGTATGACGCCCTTGAAAAAGCGTACAATGCAGCCTTTCTTGGCACATCTGCACGCCGTGGTAATGATTCCATCCGGTAGGTTTACCTGTCACGCTTTATGGACTCTTCAACCACATCTCATTCAGGATCAAATGAAGAGAAATACTGTCACAATCAGATGACGCGAAAAAGAGCAAATTGATCGCAGAACTAGCCGCATCGGCGACGGAGCTGTATCGTCGTATCGGTGAATCAAAGATTGCGTTGCAAGATGTACGTGGTTGTCGCAACCCATACTCGACTACTCCATAGTAAGTGACACTGTTGTGTGATGTGATATCATGCAGGACAGTCGCAGGTTTCAATTGACCAGGTATATGCTTTCCAAATACGAAATCATCGTCGAGGATTATGACATCCCATGCTTATCTGCTTAGATGTGAGAAATCGACCAAGCGTTGTATCTACGAGGATTCGGTTCTCGACAATCGGCGCCTGTCACGAATTGCACTACACGTTCGGCATCGTGCCGACGAAATGTCATCATCTCGACGCCAAAAGCGTCACACATTGCACCTCTTGGCGACTGAGTGTTGCGATCTGCTCCGCCTCAAATCGCATGCCCATCAATCGAAAACTCAAGCTGGCCACAATGAAAACGACTTCGTGTACCAGATGCTGAGAGTCGATACAACTGAGCCGAATTCCACTACCATGCTTCCAGATAAAGAGCGGAGGGGGAACTTTGAATTGCCAGGTCGCCAGTCGCTATGTCACGTGCTTAGTGCGGAACTGGAAATGCTTTTATCCAAACCACAAGATGGGTGTGGCTCTTCCCATCAAAATGACTCAAATCTGCCTCCACCAAGTTATCAAGTTATGAACGATCGCCGCCGTTCTGTCCAAGATATTGACCAAGAGTTATCTCGGTAAGCTGTCACGAGTTGACTTTCTTGTCGACGTTCCTCACAATCTCTTCGATGCTCAGGCTTCAAACGTCACTTCTGAAGACAAAATCTGATGTCATCCCGTGCAACACTCAGCCCAGTCATCATTCGCTCCAGAAAAATCCCTTTCAGAAGGGCGTCGCCTTGGATGTCAACCTACGTTTATGTGGAGCTCAGACGCGAAGAGGTCTGAAGCGAATGCCTGGTGATAGTCTGGTGGATCGCGTCTTGAAACTTCGCTGTGAGGGTTTGAATGCCGTTTTCATTGCAGAAAGCGGCTTTGACTCCGCACGAAAGGTTGGTCAAAATTGTTACTACTCGACTGAATTGTATCAAGCAAGCTGATATCATGGTGTCATTCTTTCTTACTCAGGTTGCTCCAGTCATACAAGAAGTTTTACGCCACATTGGCCACCTATCCGAAGCTGCTATATTGACGACACCAACCCGCTACTCAGCCTGGCGAGAAGCGTTTTCAGCCTTTGGGACGAAAGTTTCCGTGTTTCGTGCTGGCTCAATTGGTAAAACCCAACACTTCTCCGATGGTTGCGTTGTTCGCTTGGTCGATGTGAGCAACTCGCACACGATGAGCTATCTTCAACTTACCCCACTTTGTCAATTGTGCGTCGTTGACCTGATTGATGACGAGTGGCTGGCAAGTTCAACTGGGATCCAAACTTGGTGTGACACTATCGGCATTCACTGCCGTCAACGTATCCTTCTCTGCTCAACTGCAATCAGCATTGACATACGAGCGATCGTCCAGTTTGTGTGTCCGGCAGTGCTGCGTAGTCGCCGACACGTAATGGTACGTTCGCCGCGTCATCAAGTTTTTCAAAAGCACCCCGGGTCGATTCATCATTGCTTGTTTTCCCAGGCATGGAACTGCGCTGCGTTGGATGAGTGTACGCTCAACCGGTTATGCAGCATTCTTCGGACATGCTCGTCTGCAATCGATGGCGGTACATCGACCATGACCAAGTTCTATTCTTTGGTGAAGAACGTTACGCAAGCATCCACTTCCCAAGAACAAGCCATACTCGATGCAATCGGGAAGGATGACTTACTCTCTTGTTCTAGTGAGGCTGAAAGTGGTCATGTGCAACACTCAAGGGATTATCGAGAGTCAATGCATGATGGCGCGAAGCGAAAAAAGGTTAGTCGAGTTGTGATTAACTGTTTTCTTTTCGGTGGCTAAAGTTTGCGATGAAAAGGCGAAGGCAAATGCTGTGACAGGGGTATCGATTGACACCCGGGATGTGAACCAGGATGTGGATGTGGGCACTCCTCAATCTCGCAAGAGGATCAGCCGTTGTGGCACCTGCTCCGGCTGCCTGTCTGAAGACTGCTTGGTGTGTGGCCATTGCAAGGATATGAAAAAGTACGGTGGTCCTGGCTTGCGCAAGCAGTCATGCAAGAATCGGAAGTGTTTGAATCCCAAGAGCTGGGGTCCGGTGAGAAAGCGAAAGGTGGGCTTGATACCAGACGGATTCGAATCTGCCGGAAGTGATATGGATTCCAGTGACGAAGATGAACAACAAGATTTTGAGCGTGCAGATGTCCTCTCAACTGACTGGGCGGACGACATCCGAAATGCCACCACGGACAGCGAAGCAGATTCAGTTTCATCAGTGCGGCTTCCTCGAACGGTAGTGCGGCAGGTATCAGCCGATCATTCGTATCCGAGAGCCTTGGATGTGCATGCTATTGCTGAAGATAGTGATGGTTATGATGCACTTTCCGGCTCCGAAGGGCGTGATGAAAGATGCAAGGGCGCCCGCTCGCGTGTAATGCGATGTGGAAAGTGTGCGGGATGCACAGCATCGGATTGCTTGCGATGTCGGCATTGCTTGGATATGAAGAAGTATGGTGGTCCAGGGTTGAGAAAGCAGTCTTGCCAGGCGCGAAAATGTGTCAGGCCAAAAATTGTGGTCCTGAATCAAGGCCGGGAAGATTTGCGCGAAGATGAAAATGTTTTAAAGCATGACGACGTGGCACCCTTAAGCACGGAAACCGTTGAGGACAGCCATGACGACGAAAGTAGTTCGGCTCGAGGCGCATTTCTTTTGCTGATTCAAGAGTGCGAGCTTGTCATTCGAGAGTTTCTTCCATTTCGATGCGCGGCATGCCACGTGGTGTTTGCAACTCGAGGACACCAGGAGCACCATGAGAGAATTTGGCACAATCAAAACAGAATCTCGTTGAAGTGGGAGCAAGATGCAGATATCTTTCTCCAGCACCCAGGACAGCAGCTCGGGTTGGTGTTGGAGTCCCTCAGACACGCGCGGGGGGCATCGGCGTCTCCATGTGTTCGAGCGTATGCAAAGCTGAAGGTGCGTTTCTTGTTGAGGTGAAAACAGAGCTGTACTGACAGGTTTGGTCATGCTCAGGGTCGTGGCTTTGAGTACTTTTTTCTTCGACCTCATGCTGTGCTTGGGCGAATCAGCGCGAAGTGGGAAGAGTTTTACGAAGCTCGAGGTGTAAAAATCCCAAAGGGCCTATCTTCCGACGAGGTCGACTGCCATCTTGGCCAAGACGGTACCATTGCTAGTCGACACGCGTTGATTCAATGGGATTCCGCCCAACAGTGCTTCACGATCGAGTGCTTATCAGTTCAAGCGTCGATCACGGTGAACGGCCGTGTGGTGTCGTTCTCCAGCAAGCCTCAGCAGCTGCGTAACCAAGATCTGATCCAAGTCGGCGCTGCGACTGCCTACTTTCTTTTGCCGAGTGCATTGTCCGAAGAGAGTGTCCCACGTGAAACGGAGCTTGATGCGTCTTCGATGCCTCGCAGCGAAGTGAGAGCGTGGCTTCATCATCGAATGAAGAGGTGCAGCAGCCGACACCCAGATGAAGCCATGCAGTGACGTTGATTTCTGACCAATAGAGGGGCGAGAAGATTTTCGTAAATACAGGAACTGACGGTTGCGACTGCGTAAAAAAGCCATGCCTCGTTCAGCCAACCGATCGCATTCGCATCTCGCGCAGCGTCAGGAAATCCGCATCCCCCGCGGCTCTCACTCTCTCCCCGTTTCATTCGATCTCGTCTCCAAGATGGTTGTCGCAGGCATCGATATCGGTACGACCCATGGCTGCGTCGGCGTGTGGCAGAACGGCAAGGTGAACATCATCGCCAACGACCAGGGCTTCCGCACGACTCCTGCGTACGTGTGCTTCGAAGGCGATGAGGTCATCGTCGGTGACACCGCCGTCAACAAGCTGCACACGCACGCCGATAACACGGTGTTTCACCTGAAGCGTGTTCTCGGCAAGAACCACGAGGAGGTCGCGTCGCGTGACTTCATCTCGGAGTGGTCGTTCGAGGTGGCCAAGGGCGAGAATGGCGATCTTCTCGCCAAGACGTCGCGCAACGGCGAGGCCCACGAGGTGTCCCCTGTTGACTTCTGCTCGATCCTGATCCGCAACCTCAAGGAGCTGGCGGAAGACTTCACGGGTGAGACGGTCGACCACGTCGTCATGAGCATTCCTGCGCATGCCGATGATAAGCAGAAGGACCTGATTCGCGCCGCCGCGGAGAAGGCGGGTGTCCAGGTGATGTCGTACCTGAGCGAGCCCCTCGCTGCGGCCATCGCTTATGGCCTCGACGAGAACACGAAGAACTCGCACCCTGAGTATGTTCTTGTGTTCGATATCGGTGGTGCCACGCACGACGTGACGCTCCTCACGGCCGACAAGGGCCTCTTCGAGGTCGTCGCGACCACGGGCAACGACTCCCTTGGTGGCGAAGACTTCACCAAGGCGATCTTTGATCACTGCGCCAAGGCCTTCGAGCGCCGCACGAAGCTGAAGGTTCAGGACAACCGCAAGGCCACCAGCCGCCTTCGTGTGGCCTGCGAGACCGCCAAGCGCTCGCTGTCGCAGCAGTCGCAGGTGAACATTGAAGTCGACTCGCTGATGGAGGGAGAGGACTTCGCCATCAAGCTCTCGCGCCCGCGTTTCGAGGAGCTCATTCAGGACTCGGTGAAGGAATCGCTGAAGGAGGTGGAGAAGGTCCTCGAGGAAGCGAACATCGACAAGGAGCACGTCGACCACGTCATCCTCATCGGCGGTTCGTCGCGCATCCCGCTCGTGCAGTCGAGCATCAAGAAGTTCTTCGACGGCAAGAAGACGCACATGCACATCTCGCCGGATGAGGTCGTCGCGCACGGTGCGACGTTGGAGGCGGCGGCGCTCGGCGATCTCGCCAACTACGAGTCGCCGAAGGGCCCGACGGACATGGTTAACGCCACGCCGCTGACCCTCTCGGTGGGACTGGCGAACGGCAGCGTGTCGGAGGTCATTGCCCGCGACACGATTCTCCCCGCGTCGGCGACGGAGACGTTCACGACGTCGGTGGACAACCAGGAGGCCGTGTTTATCCAGGTGTACGAGGGCGAGCGCCTCATGGCCAAGGATAACACGCTCCTTGCGCAGCTGCAGGTTGCTGGCATCACGCCGCGCCCTAAGGGCGAGGTCGAGATCGAGGTTACCTTCGCTGTCAACTCCAAGGGCGTGCTCACTGTGACGGCCGTTGAGCAGTCGGCGGGCAAGAAGCAGCTCGAGGTGAAGAACGACGGCAAGCGCCTCTCGGCCGACGACGTCGCCGAGATCATCCGCAAGGCCGAGGAAGCGGCCGAGGAGGACGACGCGCTGCTCGAGGAGCTGGAGGCCGCGGAAGACGCGGACGAGGAGGAGGAGGTGGCGGCTGCGCCCGTCGCCGCCGTCAGCTCGGGCGACCTAGACTAAACGTATCCATGATTCCATAACTACCACTCCATTAATTGGGATTTCCATGTTTTATTCGCAAGAAGGCGCCCTCTATTCGAGCCCTCGCGTGCCCCTCGCGTTCACAGTGTCAGTCACTGAAAGACCTGACCTGCTCCTGCGAAATTGCGAAATGGACGACGTCAAATCTGCCGCAAGCGCGCTCAATGTAAGGGCAAGGCGCACGTTTGCGATGCAACCATCGAGTGCGTTAATGCAGCTGACTCGGTGCATATGATGGCAGGACCGAAGCGCCGGTCTCGAATTCGGTACAGTGACGCATAGAATAGCAGTCAATAGGCGTATCAATGGCTCGGCAGTCAGCTAATGGTGCCGGTCCACGCAGAGGTTTCTGTCGCTGAGATGGATGACGTCGAGAGCGGTCTGATGTCGCCCAAAGGTGTGTGGGTGTTGTGGATGTTTGTGTGGCTCTGGCGGGATCTGAATGTACAGCGAACAATCAGTGCGCGACACGCTAATCGGGAAGAAGATGGGACTGGATGACGGCAACAGCTCTGCACGCCCGACTGGAATGTGTAGCTGTCTGACACTCGCGTACTATCAGCCTGTACGTCGCTCCCTTGTTTGTATTGTCATGGACACAGTGATCATTAAGCTTTCTACTGTCACAGTATTTTGATGTCGACACCAGTGACATCCAACAGCGGATGGTGCGAGCTATCCTTCCATTCAAGTCCACACCGTCGTTCTTCGAGATCGTCGCGCCTGCCCCAGATGCGTATGGGCCATTCTGGCTTTCTGTCACTCTAATTTTCTGTCTTGCAAGCTGCAGCAATGTGGCTTCGTACTGGGATTTCGTGGGGGATCGTCGGGAGTGGGTGTATGATTTTAGCCGCGTCGCGACTGCATGCACGGTGGTCGAGATATTCCTCGTTGGTCTTCCTGTCCTTCTTTGGCTGGTTGGCAAGTACGGAGCGAATGTCCCGATGTCTCTTTCATTCCTCATGTGCTTGTACGGGTATTCCACGGCTGTGTTCATCCCCGCAACAGTGAGTTCCCTGATGGATGTTGTCTCGTTTTGCTCCGCATTGTCTGAGATGTTATCTGTGTCTAGTTCATCTGCATGGTGCCACTCGAGGGACTCGACTGGGTTGCCGTCCTCGTGGCGATGGCTTGGTCGTTGTATTTCCTTCTTACGAACGTATGGGCAATGATCTCGGAGCACCTTTCCAAAGAGAAGATGTTGCCACTTCTCGCCGTTATCGCGTACGTTTACTCACTAGTGCAATTCGCTTGATCATGAAGTACTGATGTTAGCATTTATGCACTCGCAGGGCGTCCCACTTGATTTGGGCCATTCTCGTCAAGCTTCTTTTCTTTTAGGCACAAGACACTCTCATGATTCGTTGACAAACATCATGCACACGTTTACAATTACGCCACACAATGAGTGAACATGCTACGACGGCAAACATGCGACCTCTTCATGCGTGTTCTGTCAGTTCATCTGAGCGACGCTCGCATCTAATACGCTGGGCCTGGTCAGTCACAGTCTCATGGCGGGATGATTCAGAGGGTGCATCGACAGCGATGACTTCCTCCAGCGCGTCGTCGTCCACTGATAGATGATCGAAGTCAATGTCCGGTACTTGGGTTCCACCGATCTGTTCCGACCGATTTCTATCCATCACAGCAACAACACCAACGTGAGCTAGAGCACACACACTACGCCAAATTACGCGATATACGCACTTGAGAAAGATCGCCAAGCGAATGTACTGCACTGTGTTCCTGAACGCAAGCAAGATGCCAGTTGCAACTTCTTCCAGTTCACCAACAAATCCTTCCTCGTTGAAGTACATTGCCACCGAAACAAGGCTCATCGCTACAGCAGAGTGAAAGTGCGTCATGAGAGCGGCGACGTGAAATCGCACTCAGAAACCGACGTACCAAGAGCGACCACGTCGAAAATGTTGCACCACTTGGACCAAAACCTCTATCACACCCGCCACATTCGAGTCAGATACGAGTGCTGTGAATAAGCAGTGAGACGTAGTCACCGACTCGTCGATAGGCGACCATGCGCAGCATAACCTCGAAGACAAGAAGTGCGCTAACGGCAATTTCCAACGCGATGAACACGAGTGACGACGGACTGACAGTAGAGCGCATTGTCAGCACACAACTCGGGAAGAATCGCTGAACCCCAGCTTACATGCTCCAATGATTCCATGCAGTCTGTGTCACAGACACGAGAACATTAGAGATGAACAGTGGGGTGGAGAAGGGTGAACATACCCAAGCGATGCAGGTGAGGCTTGCGAGGACGGTGAAAAAGTAGATGACGCGGTAAAAGTGCGAAAAGTAGAAGCGGCTGGCGACAGTCACCGCATACTCCAGGCATCCAACGCGCGCGTGCTGGTGTTGCCAGCCCACGACGGGCGGCGTGTCGGCGTGCACGGGCAGGCGTTTGTACTTGACGCCTGCCGATGCCATGGTTCACCCACTCAATTCCAAGGACGTTTGGTGATTGAGCTGCTCACTTGCACAGTCAGAACTGGCAAACTGGTCAGCAAACCCTTAGAAGTTATACCCTTAGGTATTTGATTTAGGTTTTTTGTTGAGGTGATGCTTCGGGTAAACCCGTAGTTGCCCCCGCCGTGCCTCGAATTGCGATGGTGAGGTGGCGTCTGACTGAGCCCATCGGCCTAATCGGCCGACGCGTTGCAGCGTGAAGAGTTGATCGACTGCTTAAGACCAAAGACTGCATCGCCATGTAGTTCTGCTGCGATATGCGCAGCAAGAAGGTCGCGGCGCATTCCGTTGCCCCCAACACGACGTATTTTTGCTTGCCATGGGGTGCCCTGATTGGTCGAAATAGAGTGCTTCCTCCATCCGATTGGCCAGGCGGCGCTCAAGTCTCTACTTAGATTCGGTTCAACAGCGAGGGAGTGTGTGCTTGCAGTCTCACCGCGTCACCGCATGCCCAGAGGTTGCGATGAGCGAGCGAGAAGGCGTGAAGAAGTATGTGGTCGGCGTGTGCGCTATGGAGAAGAAGACGCGCTCCAAGCCCATGCAGGAGATTCTGCGCCGTCTCGAGATGAAGCGGCAGTTTGATGTCTGCGTCTTCGACGACGACACCATTCTCCACAAACCAGTCGAGCAGTGGCCCGTGTGCGACGCACTCATCAGCTTCTACTCGACGGGCTTCCCGCTCGAGAAGACCGAAGAGTACGTGCGACTCGTCCATCCAGTGCTTGTCAATGACCTGCACATGCAGCACGTCCTCTTTGATCGCCGCAAGGTGTACGCGCTGCTCATGCGCCACGGCATCCCCGTCCCGCGGCACGCCATCGTGAATCGAGATGTCCCTGGACAGGAAGACGAGGTCGAGGAGGCGGACAACTACGTCGTCATCAATGGCGTTCGAATCAATAAGCCGTTCGTTGAGAAGCCGGCGGATGCAGAGGACCACAACATCTACATTTACTACCCGACGAGCGCTGGCGGTGGCAGCAAACGCCTCTTCCGTAAAATTGGCGATCGATCAAGTGAATTCTACCCCGAATGCAACCAGATTCGTCGTGACGGATCCTACATCTATGAAGAGTTCCTCAACACACAAGGCACCGATGTGAAAGTCTACACCGTTGGGTCTAGCTACGGCCACGCTGAGGCGCGCAAGTCACCAGTGTTGGACGGCAGAGTGATGCGTGACTCTGCTGGTAAGGAAGTGCGATACCCCGTGATTCTCAACTCAGCCGAAAAGGAAATCGCTCGTAAGGTTTGTCTTGCTTTCCACCAAACCGTGTGTGGCTTCGACCTGCTTCGCGTGCGTGGCAATTCGTACGTGTGTGACGTCAATGGCTGGAGCTTTGTCAAGAACTCCAAGAAGTACTACGACGACTGCGGTCTCATTCTACACAACTACCTTGTATCGGCCCTACGCTCGCGCTACTTTCGGCAGCGCCGATTGAGTGCTGGGCCAGTGTTGTCCCCCCAGATGTGCCCTCAGTATGCGATTGAACCAAACTCGGCTCCTTTGTCAGGCCAAGACTGGAGGGACGGTCTTCGACCAAGCTCTGGCTCAGATGCGTCTGAATCCAGTGTGAGTAGTGCTGCAAGTGGCTTTGTCGATGACGAAAAGCGAGAGGAGCTGCGTTGCGTCATTGCAGTTGTGCGCCACGGTGATCGCACGCCGAAGCAAAAACTGAAGACTGTTGTATGGGAGCCAGACCTTCTCTCCTTTTACGAAAAAAGAAGGAAAGATAAGCACGAGGAGCTGAAGGTTAAATCTGTGGCTGATCTTCAGGAGCTGTTGGAGCTCGTTCGCAACCTGATCAAGGCGTATGCACCAGGTGTTGGGTCGAAGGATGAGGTCTGGGAAAATGCAGGCGGCGACAGCTTCGAGAAGCTACTTCAAATGAAGCGAGTTTTGGAACGATGGAAGTTCGCTGGAATCAATCGGAAAGTCCAGTTCAAGCCTCGACGCTCGTACGCTCCGGTGACCTCAACGCAGAGCATGTCTGTTTCGCCGTCAGGGACCCCCCCTCAAAGCCACGTGGCTGCTGAAGAACGGCAAGAGATTCTAATGATTATTAAGTGGGGAGGTGATCTGACAGAAACGGGAAAACGGCAAGGAGAGGCGCTCGGTAATGACTTCCGAAACAAGCTTTACCCAGTAGAAGAAGGTGGTCTGCTTCGCCTGCACTCGACTTTCCGACACGACTTGAAGATCTTTACCTCAGACGAAGGGCGCGTTCAAATGACGGCTGCAGCTTTTGCGAAGGGCTTTCTGGAGCTGGAAGGCGATCTGACTCCGATTTTGGTGAGCCTTGTTACGACGCTTGGAAAAGGTACGTGTCACGACACGATGTGACTAACCTGCTCACTTGGAATCGACTGTCACTGACACACAAGATTGGGCATCTACACTGCAGATGCCAACAAAATGCTGGACCATTCCGGTCAAGCAGACGCGAATGAGGAGATCCAGCTCATCAAGGAGAAGCTGAGAATGCTTCTTCAGCGCGAGTACCCTTCAACCGATGAATTGGTTTCTTCTCTTGCGCCACTTCGAACGGATTCGATTGTCACGGCGCTAAGAACAATTCAAAATCCAATGGATGCCCTTCGTCGTCTTCATGAGCTCGTGGGAAAGCTCAAGACTGAGATTCAAGAGCACGCTCAAGTAAAGAGTACGTCACATATAAATGATTCGCTATATCAAGTCGTGGCACCATCTCTCATGTGCCATGAATGCGGGTATCTCGACAGACTCGGATGAAAAATGTCCGCTCTACATGGGAGAAACCTTTTCACTGATGAGCGAGCGGTGGGAGAAGCTGTATCGCGACATGTACTCCAGTAAGAGCGAGAGGTACGATCTCAGCAAACTGCCTGATGTCTATGATTGCATCAAGTATGATCTCCTTCACAATGCGCACGTCGGGTTGCGTCATGCGCACGACCTCTATCGCCTTGCGGAGGCGTTTGCGAGTGTGTACGTGCCACAGGAATATGGGATGGAAATTGCGGAAAAACAGTCGATCGGAATCAAGGTATCTCAAGCTCTCTGTGCCAAAATTCGAGCAGATATAGTGGCTGTGATGTCAGGTTCTCTCGATGGAAATGGCTCGACGACCAGCCATTCTTTCTACGGCACGCATCCATATTCGTCAGCATCGACTGAGGACGGATCTCAAGAGCCTCTGGATCAGGACGTGGAGCACCTCGGCTATCGGCTGGATCCATCGTATGCAAAAGAGCTGCGCATCAAGAGTCCTGCCACCCAAGTTCGCACCCGACTCTATTTCACCAGCGAGAGCCATATGCACACGTTGTTGAACGTGCTGCGATTCCAGTGTCCATCGTGGCGAGCTCGGCACCAGAAAGGCGGCGAGGATGGCGAGTTCGACATCTCGCCCGAAGAGGAGCAGTACAGCAACCACATCCTCAAAGAGATGGGGATCAGCGTGAGCGAGCGCATGCCCCAGCGGAAGTATGTCTTTGACCAGTCGAAGATGATCTCGGAGCGCGGCAATCAGGCGTTGGACCGCGTGGCAGAGCTCAACTACTTGGCGCACGTCGTCATTCGAGTCTTCGAGACGCCGTGGCTGGAGGAAGACAGCGAAGACCGCTTCCGCGTCGAGATCTCCTTTTCGCCCGGCGTCACGAGCAGCTTGTCGGAGCCAAACGCCGATGGAGTGGCTGGTGCCGCTGGCGTGAAGGGTGGGGAGGTCGCCGACGTCATTTACCTGACGAAGAATATGTCCGGCGTGATGTTCGAGGAGATGCTGGCCGCGTGCGTGTCCTCGATCCAAAAGGAACGGTCCAAGTAAAGTTAGAACAAGCGACTGGAGCGTAGGAACGACACAGAGGACACGATCAACGGATGCATGATTTACTTCTACTGCACACGCAGTGTTGCGTTGCCTGGACTCAACTCGACGCTGGCCTTCTGCTTACTCCTGCCCGAGCCACTGCGTGAAACGGTGCGCGTGGTACGCCGAGGACAGCGCGCCGAGCGATGAAACCGCGATCGGGAGGGTCTTTCGGCTGCGCATCGCACGCACGCCCATGGCCGACATGGTGATCGTCGAGAAGAAGAGCGCGGCGCCGTGGCCCTGCGTCATGTTGCCCTGCTGCAGCATGTAGCCCGCGACGCCGAAGCCGGCACCGAGCGTGACGCCAGCCACGAGCGAGGGCACGCTCTTGGTCTTGATGTAGCCCATGAGGCCGCCGGCGCCCAGGAGCGCGGCCATCGTGTACGTCGGATGGTGCGATGACATGCTTCTTGCGTGGTCCGCACAATCAAATCTGTTTGTCTGTCTGTGGTGGAAGAAAAGCGAGCCGTCCAGAAAGCCGATTTTTGACATTTTTGACGTTTACATAATCCAGCATGTCCAAGTCAACTTGGGCAGGTACAGTACAGTGCACTGAAAGAACCGCCAGCCCAGCCACATGCAGCTTCACACAACAAACACTTCGCTCTTTACGAGCTGGAAGACGACGGCAGCACGGGAGGAGCCCCTGGGACATACGTCATGCGCTGTGGCGGGTCAAAGAGGCGCTGGATGTGGTATCCCGTGCACATCGCGGCTGACCCAGCGAGGGCAGCAGGGGCGCGCAGTCGCGTGGCGAGCGCGTGGCGACCGGTCACCGCGGTGATGATCCCCGACATGACCATCGACGTACCGTGGCCGAAAGTGTGATCCGAAATCGTGTCGGTGAGTACGAGCAGGCCGGCGCCCAGAAAGCCGATCCCAAGCGCAGTGCCGCCGACGAGCGACGGCAGGTTGCGCTTCAAGACGTAGCCTACGCCTCCAGCCACGCTGACGAGGACGGCGTAATGGAAGGCTGGATGCTGTGAGCGCTTGGCCATGGGTTCGTGTCGCTTGTAGAGAGACGCGGAGTGCGCGAACGTGGGCGCGTGACGGATGCCTGAATGGCGTGATGGCTGACTGCCCGGGCCACCTCGCAAGCGAGTGTCTTGCACCTGGCAGCGAGCGCGCGTGGGAGAAAGCACGCGAATTCGGCGTCGTTTCGCCCAGACAGGTGATGCGCATCGTATTTCAAAGAATATAAATCGCGGGAGACTGACCGACCGGTTGAAGCAGCCCCGCTCCTCTACTTGCTCCGCATGATGTGGCGCAGGTCGACGCCGAGGATATCGGTCACGCGCTCCTGCATGCGCGCCATCTCCTTCGCGGCGCACACCTCCTCGACCTCGGGGAGGAATCGGCAGCAGCGCGCCGCGAGGTCAAAGTGCGCAAACGCCTCGGTTGTGCGGCCCTGCGCGAACAGCACCTGCGCGATGTCGAGGTGCGCCGAGCTGCAGCGCGGGTCGATGGCCAGCGCCTGCTCAAAGTGCGCGATCGCACGAAGTGGGTCATTCGTGCTCACGTAAACTCGGCCTGCGTTCAAGAACGGCAGCGGACAGAGCGGCGAAAGCTCGAACGACTTGAGGAAGTGCTTCATCGCGCCGGCGTAGTCGCCTTGGTCGGCCAGTACCTCGCCGTAGAACAGATGCACCTCAGGAGAGTTGGGGAACGCGCGCGCGGCTTCCTCAAAGACATCGACTGCCTGATACGACGAGCCGCTCTTGTAGAGCGCCATGCCGTACGAAACGTGGGTCACGGGAAGCGCCTCCGAGCGCGAGATGGATCGACGAAGACACTGAACTGCCTCGTAGAACTTGCCTTCGAGAAGCTCTTTTTGGCCCATGTGGAGGTACACGTCTGCCTCGTTGGGGTCCAGCTTGAGCGCTGCATCGAAACAAGCTTGGGCGTCTTCCATGTCACCGACCTCAGAGAGGAAACCGCCCTTTTTCACAAGTGCGTTCACAGACGACGGATTCAATGCAATCGACTCGGAGATAGCAACGACAGCAGCGTGAACATCACCCACAACGTACAAAAACGACGCGTGGAGATTCAGCGCGAGCGCATGCATGGCTTCATCAGCGAATTCAAGTTGAAGAGCAGCCGAGATCGACGCCTGGGCGTCGTGATACTCCCGCTTGCGCTTGTAGTGGACTGCTCGGTACACGAGCTGCTCAGCGGTTTGAGTGCTCGGCTCGGCGGTGAGGTTCTTCTCGACGTCGAGCGGCACGCAAATGGCATAATCCACATCGTGCTCGAAGGAGTCAAAGTAACTTTGCACCAGCCATTTGGTTGGAAGCTCGTGCTGCACGATCATCGCACTGAAGATATCTCGAGCAGCGTTTCGCCCAACGAGCCGTGCTGCACGATCAATCGCAGCGGCGTGTTCAGTTGAGCGCGAGCCGTCCAAGATAAACGCAGTTACGTAATGTTGCATCGCTTGCTCCGGCTCACCCAGCTTTTCGTCTATCTCCCCGCGGCAGCTGTACGCACCAGAGCTGAACGGATCCAGCTGCAGCACTAAATCGATCGTCTCCTTTGCTCGGTCAAATTGGTTCAGCTGGATGAAGCATTTGGCGCGGCCAACCAAGGCAGGAGCCGCTTCCTTGTGGAAAATGGGGAGGTACGACAAAGCTCTCGAGTAGCACACCAACGCAGTCTCGTGTCGTCCCGAGCGAGAAGCCCGGTCACCATCAGCCGTCGCACCACGGACGGCATGAAGGCTCAGCACTACCGACTCTTCGGTATCCACGGATTGAGAAAGATGATGATTCACCACGTACAATCCTCGCTCAGCAACTCGCTGGATGTCAGCCACTTTGTCGGTGTACACCTTGCCCACAGTATCGCACAGCGCTTGGAATTCAATCTGGCTCATCGATTCTTGGGACATAACTTCCCAAGCGATCTCAGCCGCAGTTTGGATGAAGGATTTCACTTGAAGAGTGCTGAGACGCTTCGTTTTCGCGTTGGGTTTAGATTTGAAACCGAGAGCGTACACCACTGCAGGATATACCACATCATCCCACCCGGAACGAGAATCGTTCTCATCCTCGCTTGGACCACCTTTGTCTTCAAGTTTCGATGGGATTTCGTCTTCAAACGCCCAAGGGGATTTCTTCTTGAGGGCGGCTGTGAGGCTTGTGAATAACCGGTCGGCTAGCTCCACCACACGCTCTTCAGACATATCTGGAATGACGACGAATGTCGGGCGCTCGTACAAACTGTCCACAAGCTCGTTGATCGCTCGCACTTGGTTAGAGCACTCTTTATCGCGCTTCTGCTCAACCCATTTGTGAACGCTCATGGCCATGACGCCTTCATTAAGACCGCGCTCGTGATACACGAGATCCGAGCACACCTCGATAACGTCTTGAAACAAGGAACTTGTGCGAGTCTTCACATCCGCAAGGGTGAGTCGCTCGGAAACATCCGAAGGAAATCCAAAGGGGGCCAGCACGAACGACACTACACGAAAAATATCTTCGGATGTCGCGAGGAACAAGGGCTTGTCGATGGGTCGAGGCATGTCGAAGTAGCGGTGACCTTCCGAGCTGACCCAGACGATCTCATCCAATGGGTTTGCAGCGTCGGCATTCTCGTCGTCATCGTATGTACTGTCATGCGGCTGACGCAATTCTTCTTCGTACTCGCGTTCGATCTCTTTCCCGGCCTCGATCTCATTGTCAGACACGATTGGCGCATTTGGGGACAGATCAAAAGACCCCTCGTCAGTTTGAAACAGCAGTTCTGATGGATCGTAAATCGATGTCTTCAGTGATTCTGGCAGCTGAGATACAAACGCTTCATCAAGAGATCCTATGCAAAGCGAAACCGCTGAGTGCCCAGCGAGTAGTAGTCCCGTCGCAACAATAGCCGCATCTGTCGCAGTGCCGCCAAGAACGACAGCATCTGCCATGAAGTCGACCCCTGCGAGCTCCAAGTAATCAATGAGCTGTTCTTGCGGTAGGAATGCAGATGCATCGTCATCCAGTAAATTCGAGGCAGGAACTGAGATAGAGCCGTCAATGTGTCCCGAAATCTTTGCGTCGGGAGTCAAGCCGAGGTAGTCAACCAATGGACGACAATCGATCAGCTGCGCATCGGACGTGGCTAGTGTTTGCAACACTTGATCCGAGGTGATGACCGAAAGAGCAGCACTACTCTGGACACCATAAGAGTGCCAAGCAACAACGTCGTCGAGAGACATCCAGGTCTCCTTCTCCTCATCATACAACTGTCCGAGCTCATCATCAGGCCCCGGCAAGCGGCAGTTTGAAAACATGCTGGACGTACCTCCACAGCGCTCTCCTTGTAAGTCTTTGATGCGAGTCCCCAACGGAAGAAGCAGGCAAGAGCGAGTTGCGCAAATCGAGTCTCCCTCAAGTTCACGACCCATTCGCCGTCTTGTTCGCTGAGAGCGCGCGCGCCGCTGGCGTCGACGAGCGAGCTCAGTTGCGACGCTGCATTCCCGGCATCTTCAGCACGCAGACGCACGCAGTGAGCGAGAACCGACGGGCTCATCGTGACGTGCACCATTGGACTCGACCGCGTCGTTGCAGCCCACAGGATTGCCGAGATGGACGTCAACGCAAAAGGGAGACATCGAAAAATGTTGGTCACATTGATAGCGGACGGGGTAGGGGAGGCGGATCCGCTGGGGCACCCATCCTGTAACCTCAAGTGTAACCTCGCCCTCCCAACATCGCTTTGAATTGTTGCCTCAAGCAGCACCATGATCTTCTCCATCTCGATCTACTCGCGTAGCGGCTCCTGCCTCTTCCACGAGAAATGGAACACGGTCCACACCAAAGCAGTCACGTACGAAGACCCCGAAGAGGAGAAACGACTCCTTTTCGGCCTCATCTTCTCGCTCAAAGAGTTCGTGTTCAAGGTGACACCGTCGACGTCTCCTGCGGGAGACCACCATGACGCTGCGCCGGCTCCGGCGTCCGAGGGCCTCCAGCGATTCCAGACAAACTCGTATACGTGCCACCACTACGAGACGCCCAGTGGGTTGCGGTTTATTCTGATGACGGACAATCATGCCGGCGACCTCAGCTCAGTGCTCCGGCACATCTACTCGCAACTTTACATTGAGCTCGTGGTCAACAACCCGCTCTGTGACGTGCACAACAGCAAGACCATCAACAGCCAATTGTTTCGCCAACAGGTTAAGCAGTACATCGAGGGCTTACCATCGTTCCGGTGAGCCTACGCTGCGGGGAAAAAGCTCTCCAATCTTGCTACCACTTCCGCAGCAGTTGGACGGCGACTCGGGTCCTCTTGCCAACACTCTTGGACAAGCATTTGTAGAGGCTGCCCACAGGCAACGCGTTAATATCAGGATCAATTTGTCTGTAGTTCTGTTGATTTTCAACCTCTGGGGTATTGGCTGAGAATCGCGGGCGCTGTTTGTCTCTCAAGACAGCAATTGGTACAAGTGGAGGCTGAAGGTCTGCGAACGGGGCAGCAACTTCACAGATTTCCCACATCACAACACCGAAACTGTAGATGTCTGCCAGCACCGAGTAGTGACCACCCTGCAAGACCTCCCTGAATACAATGCGTACGTCAGGAATGAAAGCTCGGCTCAACAGGGTAGGCTTAAATCCACGCACGGAGCCATCCATTGATATGTGCCACAACACATTGTCATGTTGCCTCCTTCGTTCTCGATCCTTGATATTCCGAAGTCTGTCGTGCAAACGTATGAATTCCACGTAAATGTTGTAGGCAATCGCTTTGGTGACGAACCGGCAAGTTTCACACGGCCTTCACTTGTGACAAGAAGGTTTCTTCAACGAACGAGTTAGTCATGTCACCATGTTTAAAGCATACAGAACAAACTGACAGCGATTTGAAGTCTCTGTTAGTGCAAAATGTTCTCGTCAGAGTCGCACACACGAGTTCCCCAAAGTCTCTAGATGCATACCGATGGATGATGCCGAAAGAATGTAGGAACTGGAGACCTTTGGCAGCATCCAACTTGAGGGTAATTAGCAGCCGTCGTACTGAAGTTTTCGCCGAATCATTGACCTACCATCATGGTAACGCGTTTCGTCCAGGATGTAGGAAATACAGGGACCTTGCGCGATGAGTCGCCAGTACCGTTGATCAGCTCGCTGAAGATTTATCATGAGTTGCTGATTAGTAATGAAACTCCGGAGGCGATGCCACACAAAGCACCCACAACAGTGAAAAGGGGAGGTACTCGAAGACAATGCTCAATGGATTTGTCGTTGTCGCAAGAAGAATAACCAGCGATGGATGAGGACCCAAGCGCCTCATCATGCCAACTTCATTTGTGAATTCTTTCTCCACTAACGCGCGGTTGGCACCGATAAATCTGTGTTGTATAGATTAGTGCAAACTCACGACCAAAAGATAATCGTGACTTACACTTTCACAGCAACGTCCGTGCCTCTCCATTTTGCTTTGAATACGCGGCAGCTATTAAGTAAAGAAGAAAAAGTTAGAGAGAATACGGTACTTGGAATTGTCTGTTCGAACCTCGATCCATTCCCGACTAGATTGCCTATTTCCAAATCCTGACAGCATCGTTGCGGTTTTCAGATGATTAGATTCATTCGAAGCAACACCGGGCTCGACTCACCGTCCATGCAATCTGACGCTCGCCTTGCGCAGTGCTCGGTGGTGATGGCTTCAAAGCGGGGTGATAAGGTGGTGTGGGCACTTTATGAATGGGAGACGACACGTTGACATCTTGACCAGCTGATTGATTCAAATCCTCGATGCCAATTAGATCAACATTTCCGAGTTCTCTTCCACCTCCGACTTCTTTCTCTGGAAAAATTGATCAGATTAAGTGGATGTTGATGGCTTGCTTCGCACATCGCTTACCCTTGATAAGAATGAAGACACACGGACGATTCATCTCGACCAGTTTGCGCCAATGCTACCAATTAATTCACACAATGATGAGAAGCAAGACTCACCGAGGATCGGTGTCACGCACCTCATCTGTTGCAATCACTTGCCCATCGCTCGAGCTAAAGGAACCCAACAGCTCTCAGTCACAGCAATGTCGATTCCCAAATAGATACCGTACCTTGAGAAATCAATCAAATCGACACAGATGCGTGACAAAGCCGGAAAGTATCGTTGAAGATGTTTCTTCATCTCAAACGATGTGGCCGGGGGCTTCACGCGAAACTGACATGTTGCGTCACGCCACTTGCACTTGAATAGCATCTCAGTGACAGCTAAATCACAATTACAGGACCACGGATCCAAGAGCAGGTTGTAGCATGATGAAACGCCTCGACGCCTACCGATGGGATTTAGAGACACATCATTCTCGTCTCGAAGTGTCGGTGCTGATGGTGGACGTAGCTGTAAGGGTGACTCAGGACGAAGCAAGATAGGCTGAACGATCGAAGGCGGAGTAGGCGTCCGGTGCAGCTGATTGCAGAAGTCTTGCACGAAGGATGAGAGTGAGTAGTCTACTGGCCACCCCCAGCGCAACCAGGGGATGGAAAACTGGTCATCAACACGCAGATGCTCTGGAAGGTACTGCATCGCCGGCACGTCAGTTCCATTCGATCGACCCACACCGAAGATGAACACGTATCACCTCTCCTCCAGTCAGACAAGCAATCATCGGTTCGTCTCGTGGAAAGCCTCCCGAGAGGCGGAGAACAAGCGTGATTGGGAGGCCACAACCGCTGGTTGACTCGGGCTGCCGAAAAAGCGGAATGGATCAGTCATCTGCGGCTAATCATGAGACAGCAGCTCCGTACATGCTGCCGGGCGAACTGAACCTCCACGTTCACACCGCTTGGCGTTCGCGTGCAGCGTGCACTGGTCAACACCATACAATCGACGTTAGAATAGGGGGCGCGTTGTTCGAGAGCGAGCACGTCGAACGAACTTGTGCACCCGAGGCAGCGATTGCTGCTGCTGCGACACCTGCACCAAGTGCAGCAGGTCTCGAATCTGCTGGTGAGCAGTCTGTCGATCGCCATTCAGCATTCGCTCACTCCGAAGGACGGTCCTCACCCGCGCACCGTCGCCTCGTACCTGATGAGCCATTGTCATTGCGCCGCTCGTTTCGGACGAGGATGGGACGGCCTACACTCACTTCAACATGAACTGCGATTTTAATTTGGGTGCCACATGTGTCTTTATTTCGGGTTTTGTTCCGGAATTGATCTGCCTTCGCGAGCAATCGACCGAGTCACCCGAAAGATGTGGAGACGAGCGGCGCAGTTCGGCGCGACAGCGGCGCGCTCTGCCGTCGCCACTCGCCTTCCACGTGCTGCTGCTGTTGGAGCACTCGCAGTGTTTGCGGCAGCCGTCGCTACCCATGATGCAAACGGTCAGACGGAGGCTTTAGATGATGTCATGGCATGAGCAGCTCCTGAAACCGTGGGTCGTGACTTTCACAGAGGCGACATGGACGCGTGCTGAGAGTCCTGCGAGTGCGAAGCGCAGCGCTGCTCTCTCAAGAAGCTTCATTGCTGACGCTGTCGAGAAGGCGTTTCCTGCGGTGGTAAACATCGCCGTGGACTCGGGTGCGGGCATGGTGCTGGGGAGATCATCACGGTATCGTCGGGACTGACCGACTGGCGATGCCACAGGATACTTCTCAAGCAACGGATCGGGTTTCATCATTTCTCCTAAGGGACTCGTTGTGACCAACGCGCATGTCGTCGCGAGATGTAATCGCTACTCGAAGATCCAGGTAACTTACTGCCTATTCTCCCGCTACCTCCAGAGACCGCGTAAGTGTGGACGTCTCATCTAACAATGTTGCGGCAGATAACATTCGCAGATGGCAGCAAGTTCCCAGCAAGCATTCACAGCACGGACCCTCTTTCGGACATCGCGATTCTCCAAATCGAGAGTCCTGAGAGCCGCTCTTGGCCAACCATCAAACTGGGAGTGTCGTCGGAGCTCCGTCCCGGGGAGTGGGTCTGCGCGCTTGGCAGTCCATTCTCGTTGCAGAACAGTGTGAGCGCCGGTATCATTAGTGCGGTTGCTCGCCACAGCAGTGAGCTCGGCTTCCCGCAGAAGGGAGGCGAGTACATTCAGACCGACGCGGCCATCAACTCGGGTAACTCGGGCGGACCGCTGGTCAACTTGGATGGTGAAGTGATCGGGATCAATACGATGAAAGTTGACGGCAGCGTCGGCATCTCGTTCGCGATTCCCATCGACACTGCCACACAGGTTATCGACCAGTTGCTCAAGCACAAGAAAGTCGTGCGTGCGTACATCGGGATGCAGATGATCAACTTCAACTCTCGTGAGCTGCGAGAGATCAGTCGGTACGCCGTTAGACGATGTTTTGTGATGTGTGGATGATTAAGAAGGGCTGATCTCGTAACGCGCCATTGCTCAGTCTCTTTCCCGATACGCATGAAGGCGTCATCGTGAAGTCTGTTGTGCCCGGCTCGCCGGCGTACAAGGGAGGACTTCTGCCGGGCGACGTGATCATCAAGTTCGACGGAAAGGCTGTGAAGACGACGAAGGATATTTTGACGAGTGTGGGGTACACCATTGGGCGCAAGATTGAAGTCCACGTAAAGCGTCGCGGGGAGGCAAAGGAGCGTGTGCTGCATGTGGTGACTGAGCCAATCCCTGAGCAACTTTTTCCGCGCAGCGGCTGAACATCCACATTCAGTAGCACACCGAATAGAATGTGTTCTTTGCGGTCGATTTATTGGGGTTATGCGATGAGTTGTCGCCCGGTAGGATGGGAGAGAAAGACGTCGTGGATCTCTTGTGGTGAACAGCGGAGTGCTAGTCTAGGATACCGAGACGACTTGACTGGAATCTGTCGCAGGATCCCAGACCGACGAAGGTCTTCGCACATAAGCAAAAGGTCTCGAAGCCTTGGAACAGGGGTCAGCGCATGTGTGTTGCACAGCACAGCAAATCGATTCAGCACATTCTCGAACTCAGCAGCGTCTCGATCAACTCGCTTGATCTCCATGCGCAGCGCAATAAGGAACACACACTCGAACTTGCGACAATTTCGCAGTCGCAGCAGCGGAGCGGAGACCGATGTCTCTGTCTGAGCAGTCTGGAGGTCTTCCGCAGTCACCGCAAGCGACAACGGGGTCATTCCCGGGCATTTCTTCGCCGACTCAAGTCTCTGAATCGTCACTTCGGCTGCACGTCGGCAGAGCGTCAACGCCTGCCGAGCGTCGCCCGAGGCATGTGCAACATACTTGCAACAGACTTGGATCGCTTCGTCGCTGAAGACGTCGATCGGGCCAAGTCGCTGGCGGACGATGCTTTCGAGCTGTTGTCGATTGTAAGAGCTGAAGATGAGGCGGTTAGTTCCGAGGCGGCTGCGGACTTTTTGCTCCAGGCGCTCGGGCAGGTCCATGGTGTTGGCAATGCCAACAACGACAAGCTTTGATTTGGGTTTGGCCTGCCATTCGAGGATGTTGTACAGAACAACACTCTTCCCTGTGACGAGGAAGTCCATCTCGTCGAGAACCAACACAACAACTGGCCGTTGCTTCGCATCACCCGACTCGAACTCGCGTGTGAGCAGCTCACATAACTTGGCGGGGCTAATCGCTCGTGGCTAGATACATGATATCACAACGACGTAAGCCCTTGCTACTCGCACACGAGAGCCGAAGTGCGCACACTTACCAGTTCATCAACGCCCATGAGAGCCTTCCACACGGCAGTGTACGCGACCTCGGGCTTGGGCAGATGCAACCCATTGATTTCCGTCCACACGAATGACGGAAGTGCCCCACGCTCACGTTCCGCTTCGAGCCCACGAATCACTTCGCGTACGATGGATGTCTTCCCTGTTCCTGGCAATCCGCTGATGTACAGTGCCCCATTTGATGTCATCTCGCGGATTGCCGTCCACAGGGTGCCGCGCACGACCTCGCGCTCTTCCTCACGCGCAGTCGTCACCTTTGGGGCTCGCGACAGCAGCATTTCCCGACACGCAGCGCGGAGTTTCTCAAGAGCTGTATCAATGGATGGCGTGGATACGTGGTGCTTTGCGGCTCCATGCCGATTGCGCTTCTCCCCGACACGAGGGACGTCCTCGTGGTCGTCATCAGCCTGTAAAGTCCACAACGCTGAGCTCATTGGTTTGGGAAACGGGTACATACTGCTGCCATGCGAGATACCTCGAAATGCCGCGCTCGTGCGCTGATCTGACGTGATCGTTGGCGGTGCGTTGTTCCCTCCGGCAGCACCTCCACGCAATCAGCCTTCGTGTTGAACATTCCGACGACCACTGCAACGTCCTTTGCCGACACTGTGATACTCTGATAGTCTCGTAGACCCATCAGCGTAACTGTGTTGATGAGCTGGCTCACTTCAACGACCTCGAGGCGGTCGGACTCCCACACCTTGATAGTCTCACGGAGACCAACAAGCGAGGGCACGAGGCCTCGCGGAGCCGACTGCAGTTGCCGAATGAGCTCGTTCTGGGAGTACATTAGCCGCACTTCGGCCTGTTTCGCGCCATCTCGAGACTCCCACAATGCTGTCACGATCGCGAAAGACACCTTGTTCTGGTAGTGGACACGCACACCGTCACCCACACAGAATACATTAGTCTGTTGCTGGTCATCTCGTGCTTGCACGCGCCCGAAGAATCGTTCGCCAGCGACGATCGCCAAGAGCGCTCCACTCCATTCCCACAACGGCATGATGCTGGCAGTGTGTGTGGAAGAGGCACACATTTACCTTAATTTAGCTTAGCTTGTCTTAGTCTGTGTTTGTGTCTGACGGTACCCTACGGAATGATGGTCGCGCTCTGATCGATTCTCACGTGTCCAGTTCGGAAAGCTCATTCCTGCATCGGCAAACTCAACACCATGGAGACCAAGATCCCAGCCACGTTCAAGTCGGTTCTTCCGTTCATTCGGCGCGCAGAGGAGCTAGATCGCGATACGACGCGGCCCGAGTCCAAGCTCATCGCCTACTTTTGCCGCCAATATGCGATGGAGCTCGGCATCAAGCTCCGAGAGAACGACAACTCGAATGAGGCGACGAATTACCTGCTCTCCCTCATGGACAGACTAGAAGACGACAAGTCGAAGCTTCCTGTGTTCACGCAAGAAGAAGGAAAGGTCAGTCACCATACCGACCGAATTTTTGAGCAAGGTCAGGCTGATATTGTTTTGGCACGAAGGAAATTTGCGAGGACTTCGCGCTCGAAGTGTTTGCGAAGGCCGATGATGAAGACCGCGCAGGCCACGCCGACAAGTATGTTCTCTACGATGCGGTTGTTGCTTTCGTATAACTCATTTTTACGCTGCTCATCAGGAATACAGCTCGAACATTCTATGCCGCGGGAACATTTCTTGATATTCTGAACCAGTTTGGTGAAGTCTCTGAAGATGTGCGAAATGCAGCTTTACTTCAACTTGCATCAGAAAAATGACCTGACAAAGCCCGTGAACCTGTAGATTCTGGAGAAGCGTCGGTATTGCAAGTTCAAGGCAGCTACGATTCTCAAAGCAATCAAGGAGGGCCAGGTTCCTACCCCAGGACCACCTTCTGAGCACGATACCACGGTTCGTTCGTTACGATAGCTGCAAGGATATTCGGTCTCTCTAACCTGCCATTAAAGGATTCTGTCAAGACTGAAGCTCCCGTTCCCAACGCCAGCGGGGATGATCATCGTACGAATGCGTCTTCGCTTGCCCCTCTGGTATGTTATCATTTTTCACTGACTCATCTGATCAGCAATGCCAGATGTGAGCAACGTCAAAATTGAGGCATCACCAGCTCCAGTTGCACCGGAACAGATTCAATCGATCTCAGCGTTCCCCTCATTCACCCAGTCAGCAAGCATCACAGGTCCTTTCGGCACCAGTATGAACGAGTCGTTTGCGCCCTCTGCTCCCACGCAACCTCCAAGCAACTGGTCAAGTCCTTCGCAATTTCAGCACCAGCCTGCTGCCCATGTGCCAGCCCCAGCCATCCCCCAGCCAGTTGTTGCATCAGCCTTGTCATTCCAGCAGCCAACTGCGTACACTCCACAGACAGTTCCAGCTCGAACGCGGCCCGGACCAGCTTCTCAAAACGAGATCAATGACGCCATCGAATGCGCCAAGTTTGCTATTGCTGCTCTCAAGGTACGACAGCTTGAGTGCTTGCAGCTATCGGGATCGTATTACGTGACGGACGTTTCCTTTGCAGGTCAAGGATGTCGAACTGGCCGTCCAGCGCCTGGAGATGGCGCTTCGATGCATCCGATAAGCGTAGGCTTCGGTTGAAGTTGCTGAATCTAGAGTTAACAACGAGAACAATGTGTCTGCTCTTGCGCTGAGAAGAAACGATTCTACTCTTGCTTCTCCTCGATGCCCTTCCGGCTCGGAAGAACTGTCATTGTGGCGTGTTTCCAGTCGCTTGATTCGCCGAAGCGCACGAGAATTTCAAACACTACAAAACGCAGAGGTCAGCTGGACTCCACGTGCCTATGGCGAGACAATGACGCACCATGGTTCACAGTCAGGACTCGCGTGGACGATCCCATCTCGAGGAATTTGTCCAGTGGCAGCTTCGCGGTCGCGATGCCTTGCTCGACGGCTTTCTTGTAGGTCGCTCCTTTGAGGCGGTTGCGATCGACAATGCCGCCAATGATATAGACCTGGCCACATATGCGTGAGACACACGATGCCAAACGCTTCTGTTGCTTTCATTGCCCAACCTTGTCTCGGTCCAACTCGGTAATCGTGTTCGGAGAGTCGGCTGTGAGGTACACGAGAGACTCTTTCTTGAAGACGTCCATGTACCCTTTCGACGTCGCTTTGAACTACCGCAATCCCACGACAATATCAGTATCACGAAAATGGCGGAGGACCTCTGTTACGTACTGCGAGCCACTCGTTGAAGCCACTGATCTTTGTGAGATTGTCCCTTGTGTCTCCCGACAAGGACGTGATGGTGGCGCGCACAGGCGCTGGGCTGCGGCGATTGACGCCGTATGAGAACCTGCAAAACATTGGGGCGTCACATGAGGCAAGCACTCGGAGTTCTTGTGCATCAGGGAACCATACGCACATGATCTGCTGTGACAGGCTCTTCTTCTCTTTCTCCACCATGAGCTCTTCGAACCCACAGTCAATCACGATCTGCAGTCCTTCCTCCGTAGCCATCATGAACGCCTCTCGCTTGGCGATTTGCCTCTCTTTGCGCTTGAGCACAGCCTCCTCGCTCATGTCGAGCTCGACTGGAGTATCGCCCTGTTGCTGACGGCGCTCGAGCTTTGCCTGCTTGCGTTGCGCTTTCTTCTTCTCCTTCTTCTCGTCCCAAAACGCCTTTCGCTTCGCCTTTCGCTCGGCGCGTCGCGACAGACGCGGAGCATCGTCATCAGCAACACCTCCGTCGTCGACGCTGATTGCTTCCTCTACTGAAGAGGCGACATCTTCTTCGGGTTTGATCACGCCGTCGTCCGTGGCCATTGCGCTCGTGTCGTTTGATGGCCAATGCAACTCACCACCGGTTCACCTTGACGGACCCAAAAGTTAAACGTTAACAGCAAGTGAACTTACCGGAGTACGGTACTCTCTGTGCAGCCAGACCTGATTCATCGATCTGGCTCGAGATGTCGGCGCTCGCAGATGCGATCTTCAAGGGGGGCGTCGGCACGCTCGGCGTCATCGCCAGTGCCTATACGCTCACCAAGTTCATCGTCGCGACACCAGTGGTGCGTGTGCCTCTGCTCGCTTTATGGGGGTGGAAAGAGATCGTGCTGATCAGATTGTTGTTCAGCGCATCGGCGACCGATGCGAAGATGAGAAGAACATGGACGTTGTGATCTGCTTCGACACCAAGGCGTTTCCTCGCGATGCGATGGAGTTCTTTGTGTCGACGGTGCAGCAACAGAGCCGTCTGCTCATCACGCCAAAGCCGGTAGCCAAGAAAGCGATCGCCGCCGACGCGGATCCGAAACCCGCTCAAGAGGAGATCGTGTATCTTGTCGGTGCGACGGCGGACGTTCTCGAGCACATTCGAGCACGCAAAGACCAATCGACTGGTTTCCGTCTCCCCAACAAGGATCCAAGTGTCGCCAAGCCACTGACGTCCGGCCAACGCATTGATCTGATCATGTACGAGCTACGACGACTGTGTGTGCTTGCCCCGTCGAATGGAACTGAAGCGAGCATCCCCAAGCCGTTCCATGAGAACGACGCACTACTCGCTCATGCTCTTCACTCTCGGTTGATCACGCAGTGCTTTCCCCTGCATGATGACGAGGAGCGCCACGAGCTCGTGGAAACGTGGGTGAAGAAGTGGAAAGATCCTCAGCCTCTTGATGCTGTGCGAGACTACTTCGGCGACGAAATCGGGTATTACTTTGGATTTCTCGGGATGTACTCTACGTGGCTGATCGTCCCGAGTCTACTTGGCGTGTTGGTATTCGCCATCGAGATCTTTTCTTCTTGGGGTGCGTATGGGCGCGCGATCTACTCGCTATTCATTACTAGCTGGACGACCGCGTTTCTCAAGTTTTGGAAGCGGCGAGAGAGTGCGTTGCGCAGTCGCTGGGGAGCTACTGTTCTCAACGCTCCCGAGCTTGAACAGGAACGACCGGACTTCACGGGAGAGCGCAAGTTCGACGACATTGAGGAGCGGTACTACACGCATTTCTCCTCGCTGAAGCGGATGCAGCGATACCTGTGGACCTCCTTCGTGACCCTTGTCGTTCTGGTCGTCATCTATCGGCTTATGTTTTTCTACTTTCACGCTGAAGAGTGGGCGGCGGAAGCCATCACGCCCGAGAACGGATGGAAGGGTTATTCTCAGTACGTGGCGCTTGCTCCCTCTATCACGTACTCGGTCGTCGTGCTTCTCCTCGACATGAAGTATCTCGAGTTCGCGACATACTTGACCAAGTACGAGAACCATCGAACGGATGCCGATGTAAGTCCAGTCTTTTGGTGGATCCTACGCTCATTTTGGATGTGATACTACCTTTCGCTGCCTCTTTCAGTTCTCAAATGCGCTGGTGTTGAAGCTGGCGTCGTTTTACTTCGTCAACAACTTCGGATCGCTCGTCTATCTGGCGTTTTGGGCGAGAAACATGGAGCAGTTGCAACAGACCCTCAGCTCTCTGCTGATCACGCGTCAACTGATTGGCAATCTTCAGGAGCAACTCATTCCCTACTTCACGGCGACGTCTTCGCTGAAGACGCAAGCTGGAAAGATCGCGAAAGAGGAGCATGTCTCTGAAGCTGTGCTAGACAAGGTTGACGCTGAGCTCTTGTTTCCAACGTACGAAGGCACGTTTGACGACTACTTGGAGCTCTTCGTCCAGTTCGGGTAAGTGAGGCCACGTGTTCGATGCAGTGGTCATCATACTGACATCCACTTCAGGCAAGTCACGCTGTTCGCGTCGGCGTACCCCCTCGCGGCGCTGTGGAGCCTCGTGAACAACATCATGGAGATTCGAAGCGATGGGTTCAAGCTTTGCGTGAGCTTTCGCCGCAGTCGGCGTATCCCGTGTCAGGGCATCGGGACGTGGCTGTACGCATTCAACGCGCTCGGGTACTTGTCCGTTGTCACCAACTGTGCGATATTTGGTCTGCACTCGGGGCTGCTGGACAAGCTCTACCCGTCGCTGTCGTTTGCTGGTGTGCTCGTGGCAGTGGGTGTCATGGAGCATGTCATGCTCGTCGTGAAGGTCTGTATTGAGCTGTTTGTTCCTGATACACCAACATTCGTCTTGGAAGAACAGCGCATCCAGCGCGCGGCGCTGAGGAAGCAAGCCGTGCTACAAGTGGAAATGTCTGCCCGCAGGCTCGATCTAGAAGCCACGCAGAAAGACGCAGCGGCTCCAGTGGCGTCGCTCGATAAGGAGGACATGTCAATCGTGGCGAATCCAGACAAAGTCAAGGCGTGGATGGCGGAAGAGAAGGATCGCCGCGTGAAGTTGGAGCACGAGGTCAAGACGCTAAACGAGCTGTACATGCGCTGGATCCGCGAGGAGCAGGAGAAGCGCAAGAAAGCGGAGCAGAAGCTGTCCGATCTGCTGGACAGGTGCGTGTATCTATCTATCTCTGTCTATCTATCGTCCCCACCGCATCTCACCGTTGGTTGTGTGATGGCATCATCGGTATCTTGCTGTGGCCCTCGCAGCGCTGCGTCGCCAGCAGACACGACCAAAGCCAAGTGAGCTGCTGGCGCAGAGTGATGGTCGTCAGCGTGTAGGATTTTGGCGAGTGGCTGCACGCCTGTGGTTTTGTTTTGACCAATCAACTGCGTATCTCCTGGGTTACTCACTTCTCGCGCCCGATCCTCCTCCTCTCCTTCCGCGGTTCGCCCCCCGCGCGCGCACCTGAACCGAACTGGAACCGCAGAAGGAAACCACGGGCACGGAAAAAGGCCCCGCGTGTGTGTGTCCCTGGAGTGTGTCTGCGCGGGCTCCGTCTCTCTCCCTCGCTCTCTCGCTCTCGGCTGCCTGCGCCATCGCCGTCTGCCCGCTTGCCTCTGCCTGCCTGCCTCTCGCCTACCCATCGAACTGCCTGCCCGTCGCGCGGCATTCGTAGAACCAACTGCCCACCATGTCGATGAGCCAGAGTGATCTCGATCGCCAGATCGAACAGCTCAAGCGCTGCGAGTACCTCAAGGAGTCCGAGGTCAAGGCGCTTTGCCAGAAGGCCCGCGAGATTCTCGTCGATGAGAGCAACGTGCAGCGTATCGACGCGCCAGTGACGGTAAGGGTGACGCGATCATTGTGCTGCGTGGATTGCAGGTCGTGGTGGATGAGAGCTAATCTTCCCTCGCTCCATCAGATCTGCGGCGACATCCATGGCCAGTTCTACGACCTGAAGGAGCTGTTCAACGTCGGGGGAGAGTGTCCTGAGACCAATTACCTGTTCATGGGCGACTTTGTCGATCGAGGCTTCTACAGCGTGGAGACCTTCTTGCTCCTCCTCGCACTGAAGGTATCTATCTATCTCTCTATCCGCCTCGTCCTGTGTTGCATCCGTGCGGCTCACACACGCTCATCTTTTCTTTCTCTGCCAGGTGCGCTACCCAGACCGAATCACGCTGATTCGAGGAAACCACGAGAGCCGCCAGATCACGCAGGTCTACGGCTTCTACGACGAGTGTCTCCGCAAATACGGATCCGTCAACGTGTGGCGATACTGTACCGAGATTTTCGACTATTTAAGCTTGTCCGCGATCATCGAAGACAAGATCTTCTGCGTCCATGGTGGCCTGTCGCCGTCGATCAATACGCTGGATCAGGTGCGTGCGTTGCGACGGTGCAAACTGCTGCGGCTCGTGGCTGACGTGGCAACGCTTGCCCTGCAGATTCGTATCATCGACCGCAAGCAGGAAGTGCCTCACGATGGCGCCATGTGCGATCTGATGTGGTCGGACCCCGAGGACATCGATGGATGGGGCCTCAGTCCGCGTGGCGCCGGCTACTTGTTCGGCGGTGATGTCGTGGAGAAGGTAACATCACTGCGCTGCGCTCTGTGTGCGTGAAAGATATGGCTTCAACTAATCTCTCGGGCTTTGCATTAATCAGTTTAACCAGACAAACGACATCCAGTTGATCTGCCGAGCGCACCAGCTCGTCATGGAGGGCCACAAGTCGATGTTCAACAACGCTCTAGTCACAGTCTGGTCTGCGCCCAACTATTGCTACCGATGTGGGAACGTCGCCGCCATCTTGGAGCTGGACGAGAACCTGGAGCAGCGGTTCAAGGTCGGTGTCCGAGAGCGTATTCGCTCCTCGAATCGGTCGTCGTGGCTCACGCTCTCTCTCTTTCTTGTAGATCTTCGAGGCGGCGCCTCAAGACGCGCGTGGCGTTCCAGCGAAGAAGCCGGCCCCGGACTACTTCTTGTAGACAGTGACGAGTGCTCGCATCGAGTCCGCGCTGCTTCCTCGCGGAGCAGTGCGGATTTATACAGTATAGTGATCAAAGAGAAACACAGAGCTCAGACAATGTAGTTGACAGTGTGCATGCCGCATTGCCCTCCCTTCTTTCCCATTGCATCTCTATCGAACCTAAGCATGACGACGCCCATGAGCGTACGTACCTAAGAGGCACTTGCTCTCATTGCCTGTTGAAGCAACGCGAGCCCATGAAGGACTGGAGCGACGAGTGGAAGTCGGCGCGACTGGCGCTGCACCTGCGCAGCGATGAGCTTTTTCAAGGTGCGTAAGGGCCGCACGCTGGGTCTCCAGCTCCCTCCTTCCTCTCCTGTTCTCACGATCGAGGTCTGCGGACAGGAGAAACTGTGGCACTGCGACTGACGGCCGGTGTCCCGCTCGAGACGCCGTCGACGACAGCGGCAAACGCAGCGGATCCGGCGGCTCCAGCAAAAGAGATCTCGCGGGAGGACGCGCGTCGCCTCGCTCTGCAGGCACTGGAGGCTCGCTGGCGGCAGCACTGCGACGGCGCGCGCGTCGACCTCAAGGCGGTCGAGCCCTCCGCCCCTTCAGCGGCATCCGCGGCGACATCAACGCGGCGAGAGCGCGCGACCACCAGTGCAGCGCAGCGACAGCCCACGCGTCTCGCTGTGTTCCATCAGGAGTCACGGCTCGCGCTGGTGTCTGTGCGGGACGAGTGCAGTGCAGGCGACGGCGCCATCGTGACGCTCTCATTCCGCTGCGAGCTCACGCTGCGCGTCCGCGCTGAGTTCTGGAAGCGGCCCCTCACGCTCGTCGCCCGCGTGACGCCGACGATGCTCCGCGACGCGCGGGACCGAGAGTCTGACCCCGCGGATCCGCTGAGCGACGAACGCAGTCTCCTCGATCCCGTGATGACGGAGGAGTGGACAGAGAGCCACGTGCTCCGCTGGCTGCGCGAGGAAAACCTCGAGCCGCCGACGCTGACGAGGCGCGTGGAGCACCGACTGCGCGTGGTGAAGCCACTCGTGCTCAAGATGGAGACGCGCACAGTCGGTGGCGGCCGCGTCGCGATCACGGCGCGCGCCATCAACCTCCACAGCTCGCTCACGCTCCGCGTGCTCGACCTGCAGCTGCATCTGAACCAGTTCGCCAACCACGCGAAGGCGACGGCTACAGGGACGTTCCGCATCGCGAAGGGACTCGATGAGCCGTTCCCGATCGCGTTGCGACCGCAGGAGCAGTTCAATTTTGTGTTTATCGTGGAGGAAGTCTCGAGCGACGTGGGCGCGAGCGAGTCGCCGTTGAGCCAACAGCAGTCGCTACTCACGATGACGTGGGAAGCCGCGCAAGACGCGACGGATGCGTCGAGTGAGGGCGATCGCCTGTGGCAGCCACACGCTGTTACGGAGCACCACACCATCATTTGGTCGGCGTCGAGCAGCAGAGCCGCCGTCGCCGCCGACCTCGAGACCCGCAGTCTGAGCCACCTTCTCCTCCCACGCGTGTCCACAGGCGACCAGAAGACCGACGTCCGCTGCGTCGTGCGCGACTCGAAGTGCCCGCTGAGCGTGTCGCTCGCTCCGCTGCGCGCGGACCAGCACGTGCGCGTCGGGGAGGCCATTGCTCTTTGCGTCGTCGTCGCCAATCGGTCACGAGACACCGAGTTCGACCTCACGCTCGTGCTGCCGTTCGGGTCCAAGGCCGTGGACGCTGGCCTCCAAGCTACGTCGGGCTTCGAGACACCGACTGCCAAGCCACAGACATGGCTCGCGTTCGAAGCCTCACACCATCTCGGGTACTACAACAACACGGCTTGATGGGTCTGCTGACGGTTGGTCTGACTCACTCGTTGAAACTGACAGGCGCCTGCGGCCGGGCACCATCGTTCGAAAGAGCATTCGCGCGCTCTTTCTGCAAGTCGGGCGTTGCGACGTCCACGAGCTCGTGCTCTTTGACCACGCGTCGAGAACGTGGTTCCTGCCGCCACAACTCGCCGCGGGCGCCGCGTCGCGTGGCGCATGGGAAGTCTTCGTGCGGAACTAGCGGCTCCGGTTCCTCGCAGCGACACGGCGCCTTCCGCGACGGTTCGCCCGACTCGTACTGGCGCCGCGTTTAAACATGAACAGTTTCTCATCGCGCCACACCGCCACTGCATCGCGCTGTCTCTGCTGCCGATGCGCACAGAAGCGATTCCCGTGCGAAACGGCATCCCCCGTTTTGCCGTCGATCGGTCCGTAGATTTGGGCAGACGCACGCAGCAGTTCAGTGGTGCGTAGCGGTGCCGGCCATCGTCCCATGTCGTGTCACACCTCGTCAGAGGAACGGCGGCGAAACTTGAGGAGAACGGGCTACGCTGCTCACAACGACTCTCTTGGTCTGCAGCGAGTCGAGTTTTCTCCCTTGGGGCACACCGGCGAGCGGGCGATCGACCGAGCGATCGATCATGCATCGGCGGCCAAGAGAGTCCACGGCGATGTCGACAATGCCGTCGCTCTCGTCGGTGTCGTCGTCTCTGCCGAGTCCTCTTGCTTGCGATCACGGCGACGACATGAGCCGCGAGACGTGGATGTGTCGCTCAACTGTTGGGTCCTGCTCTGATGCTGAAGAGGATGACGAAGAGCGCGAGTCGAAGCATGAGCACGAGACTCTACCGATCGCTCGTGATGAGGAACTGAACGGAGAGCACGGAGCGTCTCTGATGGAAAGAGTTGAAGTCTCCACTCATCAGCAGTCGATGTCGAAGAACCACCCGCCGCTAATCTCGTCCAAGATGCGCCGTAGACTGTCGCTGGGGGAGCAGTTCAAGAACGAGCGCGCCCTAAAGAAAGTCATCGTCGTTGGCTCTCGGCAACCGCCAGTTCCTGTTCACCCGCCAGACGTCAAGGGCAGAAGTGCGAAGAAGAAAGCGTTGGACGACATCATAGAGCCCGCCGCCAGGAAGAAGATCAGTGTGGACGGCAAGTTGGGCGGAAAAATGAAGAAAAAGGGTGATGGCGATCTCACGCTGTACATGGACTACGACCGGGAGTCGCTCACGAAGCGCTCAGCACCAGCCATCAGCTATCGACAATGCAGTACTCTTTTGGCAGTCTTTTTGAGCACAACCGGCGTGCATTGCGTGACGTTCAATCTCAGTCCAGGCATTCGAGAGGTGTTTGGGACGCAGGGCTCCCCTGTGGGCGTCTGCATCGTCATCGCGTCGCTGTTGATCGGACTGACATCCTTCATCGGGAGCTGTATGGGCGACTTCGTGAGGGACCGAGTCGTGCTTCTTCGCTGGGCTTCAGTCGTTTGGCTGCTTGCAATTGTCGCTCTTCAAGTCGCTCGCCTACCGCTCCCCATCTCAGTAGTTCAAGTGCTCGCTGTCTGCGGATTCTTTGCGGCGTTCATCGCCCATGGGATTATCCTTCCGAACACGACGGTGCTTGTGTCGAGGGACCTCAGCGAGAAACAGCCAGACGCACAACCGCAGCACTTGGGGCACTTGATTGACCCCAAGCACCGTATCGCAAGGTACTTGAGCTGGTATTCCGCTGCGACAACGATCGCTTCGAGCGGCGTCCAAGCGTTCTACTTCATGTCGGTCAACTTCAACCTCGGAGACGCGAGCTCTCGTCGCCCACGAACGTTTCTATCGAGTCGACACGCGTACATCTTTACGCTGAGCTGCAACGCGATGCTTGCAGCACTGATCACTGTCTTCCTTGTGCAGACGCGTGGACTTCAAGGCAGCGCTGACGGCCCAACCGTTTCATCTCGTGTGCCAACGTTGGAACGGAAACTCGCTGGTGAGCTCCACGCATCAACGACTCTATCTGTTCGAGACTTGAGACGCCTTGGTCAACGTGCCGTTGCGGTACATACACTGGTGGCGCTGTGCAGCATCCTGCTTATTGGCTCCGGCGCTTCAATGGTGGTACACGTGGTCGCAGCGTCAACGACTGGTTCGAGAGCGCACCTCGCAGTCTTCTCGCTCATTTTCGTTGGCTGGTTACTCACGATGTTTACAGTGACGGCGCAGCTCTCACCGACGTGCAAAGTATATGCTGAGTCCCTGTCCATGGGACTGCGGCCACGCCAAGTCAAGGCTCTCGCTGTGCTCGTATCGTTGGCAGGAGTGACGGCTTTCACGGTCTTTCTTCGTGCGCAGCTCTTCACGACGCTGCTCGTTCAGTCTTGCCAGCTCCAGCAGGACGAACGACTAACTGTGGAACTGCCGAGTCTGCTTCCGGCGTGCGTTGGGCTGATCTCTGCGATCATGTTGGTTGCTCTGCGTTGCGCGATGCTGCGTTGGCGATGGCAGCATGGAGACGTCCAGACGTTGTCCTCTACGTCTCCACTGCGACGAGCGTCCATCGGTGTACTCCTCTACGTCGTCGCTGTGTTTCTCTCGAGCGTCGTGGAACTGTACCGGCGCAAGCGTTCGACGCGATCGCAGAGTGCTCGTGTGGACGACCAGAGCGCGACTTGCAGCAAGGTGACGTCGGACTTCAGCTTTCTGTGGGCGGTTCCGCACTTGGTCTTGCTCGCAGTGGGGGACGCCGTGTTCCGCTCGGGGGTGTCAGAGGAGGCACACGTTCAGGCAGAGCAGGCCGAGTGGTGGGCAGCTGGTCACAGCGCTCTCTCCTTCGGTGACATCGTTGGGTACGCAGCAGCCCTGACGATGTCCTCGTGGCTGTCTCCGTGGTTGTACGGAATGCCCACGAGCGACCTCGTGGTCGTCTTCTTGCTCGTGACGTCGGTAGCAGCGCTGTTGTATGCCGTCACCAAGCGACTCGTGGAGAAATCGACGCTCTGCACAAGTGTCACACCCGACGCAAGGGACAGCACAAGCACAGCAGTCGAGGCGAGAGCAGAAAGCAGTCGATAGTATAAACGTTCGGTGTGATATCTGTGGTGGAAACATTGCGTGTGTATTATTCGTCCAACAACAACTCTGAATACATGTATCGTGTGTCCTTGTGACGCTCTTGCTTGCTGTCTAGAGCCACGGACACCATGTCGGGTACATCTCTCGCTGGCGCTCTGGACTCGTGGCCACGTCAAGCAGCTCTCGCACACTCTTTCCGCGTTGACTCTCGCTCTCTTTCTTGAGTGAGATCCCACGAATTCGCTCCATCACTAAGCTCACGTTTGCGTCGACCCGTTGCTGGACCTGGCTCTCAAGACGGCGTTGGCGCTGAGCGTGTGTCTGACCTGAGCCGCCCATTGCAGGCGAGTCAAGAGGCGTCGTTGGTCCGGCGAGGCGAAGCTTCGATGAGTGCCACGAGAGGAGATCGTCGCGGAAGAACAGACAAAGCTGATTGCACATGAGGTCCTCCTCACTCATCAGTGCCTCAGCTGTCGCAGCCATGACAACACTGAACGGGCCCTGTACGCCTGGACGCGTGATGAAGTTGTGAAGGTTGCGCGTCAGCCGGAACGGCATCGAGCTAGAGGCTTCGAGAATGCCGCTGCTCGCATATCCTGGTCGAAGCTCAGCACTGTTCACGACAAAACGATCAGTTGGTGATGTTCACGAATGGCGAGCGACAAGCGAGCGGCATTTACCTGACGACTCGTGCAGTCTGTTGCGAAAAGAGGACGCGATGCGGAGCGCGATCACCAACGAACAGCGCGTACGACAGGAACGAGGAGAGTGCCAAGTGCTTGGCGAACTCATTTCGGAACTGGAAGTAGGCGTCTGCATGGGCAGAGATGCGGAAGATGTACTTGGAAAGCAAAGTCTCAGGCACGTGGTTTTGGCAGATCTCGTCGAACGCCTTCGCCTTTGCGAGTGAAAGCTGCTCGTCTTCTCGGAGAGACGCATCGCTGGCACAAGCGGCGTACGCTTCGCTGATGTGTTCGCGGTACAGCTCAACAGGAAGATCCGGATCCTTGTTCGCTACTCGGCACGATTGATCATAGATCTGTCCCAAATGATAAAAACACTGTAAGCCTCGAGGTATAACGAAGTCAAACGAAGTTGCATCAATGTCTCACCTCGCCGAGAGTCACAAAGTGGCGGTGGTCCTCCAGCAAGCGAACGCGCGGTGTCAGTGGGATGATCTTGGGAACATGAAATACACCATTTCGCTTCTTCGTCTCCTTGTGTCGCAGAAGCAGACGGTTGAGCAGCAAATACATCTGGGCCATGCGCTCGTCCGTGCGCGTTGTGTGGGTCATCGCGTACTGGACGAGGAAACAATGGGTCCGTCCATCGCTGCCTCCCATCGCCAGTCGGCGCTGCGTGTAGCCTCCTCTCAACAGCACATCGACGTCGTGGTCGAAATGCACGATGCGCGCGTGCAGATCCTTGATCGGTTCATTGTCGGAGATGTACTGACCAGGAATCTCAATGTTCGACGGGCCAAGCTCCATGAGGAAGCGGCTGCAGTGCTCCAGTCGCAGAATCCCTGCGCCACGTTCGCCAAAGCGTTGCACGCGGCGCTGCAGCAGATCGCGCCACTTTTTCAGTCGGTCCATCATTTCAAACAACGTCACCTTTTCGTCTGTTTCGCTCATCATGCCGGCCGTCGCAGGCGGGGCAAAATCTGCTTCAAAGGCTTCTTTGAATTTTTCCACGAACGCTGCATGCTTCTCGTTCTTTTGCATCGCGACTGCTGCCGGTGTAGTCGCACCCATTGCTGGTGTCGGCGGCACGACCACAAAGAGCTTTCGGCAGACCTTCTCCAACGCGGCCCGCAGCATACGTGGCACCATTTCACTGTGCGACAGTCGAGGTAACTGGTAACATTTGAGCAGCAGTGAATGCACTGCAGTGAGAAGCTCTTCTTCCGGCTCTGGGCGGAACTTTGTGATCATCTCTTCCAATACACACTCCATCTCGAACGTCAGAGCATCGTGAGTTCGCCGCAGGAAATTCAGCAAGTCCTCGGTGTACTGAACCGGGCCGACGTCCAGCTTGCTGCCTCCCGGCGCATCGGGGGCACTTGCATCACGGGTCATCGACCCACCGGAGCCGAGCACCAAGCGCTCACGCCAGGCATCGAGCGACAGCACAGCACTTGGCGCGGCCCCAAAAGCTGCGGGACTCGGTCGACTGGGCGCGATCAGCCCGGGAATCTGCTGAACTTGAGCCAAGGGCATCGCTGCTGGCACAGAAACGACGTGGCCCGACTTGGCGCGATAGTAGACGACGTTGGTACTCGACGGGGTTGAGGGTCGGGAAGGATCGTTACCACCTCCAGACGCCATCGCGCTGTCTCGGTTCTCCAAAAAGAACGCACGCATTGTGTAGTATAGTGCCTGAGGGAACTTGGCCGACAGACCACGTAGCAGTCCTCGAATCTGCGGTGCCTCAGGCCTTCTCAGCGCCATGAGAAGTTGCGGAATCCAAATGATCCAGATCCAAATTGGCAACTGCTTGCCATGCGTTTCGAACGACTGCACCAGCGATCCATTGCCGTTTGGATCGTCCATTGAGAGCAGCCAGAGCACTCGCGCGATCATCAGTCTGGCAGCATTGCACCGATGGTGGATAGCTTGCAGGTAGCAGGCGATTGTTTGCGATGCGAATGGAAGCTCCTTTCGCTCGAGGAACAAGCGGTAGCAGTAGTGGCCCCACGAGAGCCACCCCTTGCCGTAGCTGTCGCATATCTGGAGGCAGTACGAGAACGTCTGGTTCGCCTCTGCACGATCACCCATTGCTTCGAGAAACAGCGCCTTGAGTCGAAACATCTCAGCCTTCTGGCGGAGGCTGAAGTAGTCAAGATTTGTGTTGTTGAGGATGCTCAGTCCGCCACGGTAGTCGCTAGAGCTCTCGTAGCAAATGCTGACCTGCTCTCGCAGCTTGGAGAATGCGTCCTGAACGTCCATCGCAGGGATCGCGTACAGCTTGGCAAGTGCACCGAGACAAACGTCGGGAAGATGCTGCTTTCGCGCCGTGTGCGCGAGCCGAATGACGGACCACGGGCTGTCATGCATGCAAGCCAGAACCTGTGCATCACTCCACGAGAACGTAGTCTTGACCACCTGGAACATGTGGGAGCGCCACGTGAGAATGTCATCCCACAAAAGAATCGGTTCCCACTTGTTCGGCAAACGCTCGCGCCACGTATTGATGGACGGTTTGAGGTTGGGCAGCGTGTGAAGCTGCTGGCTGGCGTGCTTGATGTCGCTCATCATTTGGATCGACTCCTTCACTTCGACAAGCTGGTGGAAGAGATGCAGCAGAGCGACGTGGGACCGACTGAGCACGCGCGGGAGGCCCTGCCAGTGGAACAGCGCCAGCTGCGTCGTCTGGTTCGTCAAGTTGTCGACGGCGACACGCTTCTCGTTGTCCAAAATCGCAATGTAGAGGCGCTGCAGATGCGTCTGCGGGTCGCCCACGATGCCTTCCGCCATGGATGACGAGGCTGCGGCAGTAGCACTGAGCAATTGCTTGGCGCCGGCCCAGTCCCCTCGCTTCCATGCACAGTCCAGCAAAAGTTCTTGGTTCTGCGTAGACTTGGCGAAGTCGTGCATGAGCTGCCACTGGCAGAGTTGTTTCGCACAGCCAACCCATCGCTCCTCCCATAGTCGGAGCTCAAAGAGATTCACGTCGTCCATGCTCACGCGGCCACTCTGTGCCTTTGATAATGCCTTGAAGTATTCCTCCTGCGCCTCATGCACACAGCCAAGGGCTTCAAGCACGAGTGCCGAGCGCGTCTCGGGTTGCGCAATGTTTTCGAGACTGAGACCCACACGCCAGTCGTCCTCGTTCAGCATCTTATAGATGACGCTGAGTGCTTCGATCCAACGCAATCGAGTGTCGACGCTAAGCGCAGCGTTTTCGACCTGGAACTCGCAAATACGAAGCGCTGAATTCCATGCATCGTAGGACACCGCAAGGTGAACAACGAGCTCTGGCGATAGCCCCGGTGCGTGAGGCCCCGCTACGTTCACCATGCTTCTTAGCAGCGTCTGCACGACATTCACTCGGTGCGGAAGTACGGGCGAAGACCGTGATCCTCTCGTTGCACCAAGTGCGTCTCCATTTGGTGCCGGATGCAGCAGCGGAACAAAGAGGTCACGGCGATTGCTTCGCGCCGACAACAGCTTCAGAAGATGCGCAGCGACCTGCGTCTGGTCAGGTCTCGAAAGTCGACACCACGTGGCATCAAAGAGCCCTGACCACAACTCGTCAGCGAGCGCCACGTCCACATGCGCAAGTCGTCGCAGTGCTCGGACAAGCGATCCCGCCTTGACGTCTCGAATGTGCTCATCTGGAGAAGTCGTCGACGGTCCACGATCAGTCAGATACGGCACCGCGTTAGAGTCGACAACCGAAAGCAGCGTCTCGACAGCAATCACGACCCAGAAGCGAGCGCCGCCACCGCACAGGTGCCAGTCTTGGCGCAAGATGAGCTGGAGTCGCGCAACTGGCGTCGGACCCGCAGCCGTCGCCCAGAAGTGAGCAAGAAATTTGTCTCGCACGTTGGGATCAGGCGCCAAAAGACCCGTCATGAAGTGCGACGCCAGCGCGTGACTCGGCGACATCGAAGACACGTGGAGGTACGATGACGACGCTCCCGCTGGCGACGACGTTCCAGGCAGCGACGACTTGGCGTCTCCATCGCTTTTCGCGCCACACAGACGCAGCACCAGTCCGTAGTATGCGTCGAACAGAGGCATCGCGGCGACTTCGTGCAGACGGTCGAGTGTCGTCATCTTCGAAAGCATGAGCACCTTGTCCTTCGCACTGAGGACGTATCTCCCTTCCGCGGTTGCGCTGGTTTGAACGCTGGTCGCTTGATCCACGATTTTGAGAACCTGCAAGAGCACGGGCACGTTGGGGGAGCTCTCAAGGCAATGAACCAAAAGCGTCGTGTACACACGGCGATGCTCCGCGTTGGGGAGCGCGCACTTCGACAGCAGCTCCAGGCACAGTATCAGCAGCTCTACAACCAACTTGTGGGTCATGAGGCCTCGACCAATCGCGCTCGATGCGAACGCGGCGTGTGCTTGCGCTGCACTGCCTGCAGAGGTGTGCGAACCGCCACCGGACGTCGATGAACTTGCTGAAGACGTAGCGGCCGAGTTTTTCTTCTTCGAGTTACTGGTAGATTTGTTGCTGGAGCTTGTTGCACTTCCGCTTGCGCCTGCGCTGGTGTTAGCGCTGTCTTTTGTGTCACTGTGGCTTCGCTTCTTGGTCGTTCGGTCGGTCGGCGCTGACGCAGCAAACGATGTCGTCTGCTGCCCGTCTGGGGACTTGCGCTTCCTCTTCTTGAGCTGTCGGACGACGCTGTTCGTCGACAATGTAGACTTGCCCGCGAGCAATTGCTGCCACTCGTCGGCAATCGCCAGGGAAGGTGTCGCCGTCACGCGGTTGAGGCGCGTCGCGCCATCACCACTGAATGCGTTCGTGTTCGCCCCACCAGCCATCGCAGCAGTAGAGGTCAGCAGCGGTCTCTGCGTCAAGTCACTCGGAAAAGACAACGCGGAAGTGGCGGTGCTATTGGAGGACGGCATTGCGTGCACTGAAGGTGATCCCGCCGGAGCCTTTGACGGCGATGGGGACGTCGCGGCAGCGGCAGCCGCATGCACGAGATGCTCACGCGCGAAGAACTGCGCCATCTTAAGCAGATTGGGTGTGAAAGCGTCGGCCAGATCCGGTACGGCATCACAAACGGCGCGTAGAAGGCGCAACGTGGCTTCACCAGCAAGAAGCGATGGAGCCTGTCCACCCCCTCTTGTCGCCACAAGCTGCTGTTGATGATTTAGCTGCAGCTGCTGTGCCGCGAGGATTTTCACCTTGAGCGCTTCGCTCGCCAAAGCGGATGCGATGGATGCGCCGCTACCGGCATTAGCCTTCTGCCTCTTTGGCCCCGACGATGCACCCGTTGTCTTCGCAGGGCTTGACGTCGCTGAGGCTTCGTTGGTCGCGTTTGATGCTTTAGGCTCGCCCTTGATCGCTGGAGCTGTTGATGCAGGAGAACCCGTTGTGGTTGAAGACTGAGAAGCCGACGGCTTTGAACTTTTTGTTCGGGATCCGGAGGACACCGTGGACCCACCCGACGCCGCTGCAGACGTAGACATCGCTGCGTTCATCGCCGTCATAAGCTCCTGCTGCATAGTTGTTGCTTTAGTGAGGCGATCCCCCATGACCTCCTTGAGCCATGGATAGAACTTGCACGCCACAAGCTGTTGGGGCGCCCGGTGTGGGGGGTAGAGCTACAGGTTAAAGGAGTCAAATGGGTGGACTGTTCGGCGAGAAGGAGAGGATGATAATCTAACGTACCTCGACCATCCGGTGCAGGAATGTGGTCAGCCCACGCTGAATCTCTGGGTTGGGGCGGTCGAAGCAAGGCTCTAGGAGCTTCATCACACGCGGCGCGTACTGGACCACGTAGGGAACAGACCGTGAGAGTGGCGTACCGCTTCCGCTCGAGCAAGCTACAACTGGCGGTGCAGTCAACGCGTTGAGTATCCGCAGCACGGCATCCAGGATGGCAAGTGAAGCCAGCGGCGCTCCTTTCGGGACTGACAAGAATGACGGCATCGACGGCGTCGCGGTGGTTGCAGACATCGCCGGGGACTCTGTGGCAACTGTTGTCGGCGCCGCTGCGTTGTCAGCACTCGTCTCATTGGGCTTGATCGGCTGCTGTTGTTGCTGTTGCTGCTGTCGGAGAACGGCTTCCGCTGTGACGGCGATGAGCTTGTCAAAGTACGAGAAGCGGATGGTCGCAGATGGCCATAGCTGCAGCGCACGGTCGAAGAGGTCGCCACACGTCGTGGAGAGGCGACTGGTCTCTTGCTTGTCAGCAGACGCCAGCGCGAAGCGAAACGCGAAGTTGATCACCAGTTCAACCATTGTCGGGCTCAGCTCAAAATCGTCGTCCATGAACGCGGCTGTGCGAGGTGAGGGAGCCTGCGCCATCGTACTAGGGCTGGAGCCAGCACTACCACTTGTCTGTACAGTCAGGGCTACTGTTTGTCCACTCGCATCAACGACAACCTTGCGTTTCTTGTCCTCGTGTCGGTCGCCCTCCATGTCCTGATCGACAGCTTCCGTGGTTTCTCCGACACGGCGCTTCAAGGCTCCGCTGTTGTCGCCACCTTGACGGCGCTCTTGCCGCGTTTGCTCCCAAGCGATGATGAGATCCACTAGTTGCACCGCAAGGCGGCGATTCTCGGGTGTGCTACTCGGAGGAATCGCCAGACGGTTGAGCGAGTTGACCATCAGCGGCACGAACTGACCGCGGAACGGGTAGAAGAGTGCTGGGTGGCGCACCACGAGTAGCCACAGATGCACGAGCTGCGCGAGCACGTGGCCCTCCTCGTACGCGATCTTCTTGGTCCATTTGATGGCCTTGATAAACTCGTGCGGTGGTAGGCGCGATGGCAGCGCTGGCACCAGCACATCCAGCGCCTTGCGCACAAGCCAACGAGCGTCCATGTCGAACGTTCGCAGCAGTGCGACATAGACCTGCAAGACGATCTTCGGCGGCGTGTCGTACACAGCGATAAAGCGGCACACGTTCACGTACGCCCACAGCTTGGATGTCAGATCGGGCGCCTTCAGATGGTTCCACGCGAACTTGATCACGTCTTTTCGGTGGTCTGTCACATACTTGCTCATATGCTGGATCAGCAGCGTACCGAGCTGCAGAAGCTCGATCCGAAGCAACTGTTGCTGCGCAGCAAAGCGTCGCTGGTCCGAGGGAAGCGCAGCGCTACTCGTGTCGCACTTGCTACGGACGTCTCTCGGCTCGCGAGAATCTCGCGCAGCGCCCACTGTACTGTGTCAGCGTCCAGCACGTCTGTGTTGAGCACCGAGGGGTCTTCAAACGTGGCTGTGAGCACGGGCAGCACAAGCCGCTGCATTGCGAGCACTAGCATCGGCACCTCATCGGCGCTTGCTGTTGAGTTCCCCTGCTCGCCGAACGGCGCCGCTGCGTGCAGTCGCCGCAGGAAGAGACGTACTAGACTGCGCTTGTGAGCCGGCGACAGCACGTCACGTGCTGCATCGTGTTGAAGGAAGTCCAAGAGCTTGCGAAGATCCCAGCACGGAGAGCGATGCGCGAAGGCAGCGACCAGCTCAAGCAGCACGGCCACATCGTCAGGTCGCACGCGGCAATACGACACGAGCGTCATCGCGAGCAGTTTCGTCTCCAGCAGAAAGCGCAACGGGAGACGCTGACCGGCACCTGCGTCGTCGGTCGATGCACCGAGAAGGAGCCGCTGCACACGAGCAGGAGACCGCCAGTGCTGGCGTAGCGTCTCCACCAAAACAGGCTGCGTCGCGAGCCATGCAGGATGTAGCTTGCTGACGGTGCGCACCAAGCGGAGTCCCTGATGAAGCAGTTCCAGCGCCTCGTGCTGTGAGCGCGGCGATACAGTCGTGCTCCCGGTCGCGGTGGCTGCAGTGGGCGTTGCGGCTGTCTTGATGGCGGACGACGGAGGCATGCTTCCCGCCAGAGCTCCCATCGCAACGGGGGAGAGCCCGTGTTGCTGCTGCACACGAGCCATCTTCGCTTGGGCTTGGGCCTTTGCCCGATGCAGATACGTCGCTTGTGCTTGCTTCGCCTTTTCCTGCGCCTGAAGCGGCTTGAGGCCTTGTGCCTGCGCGGCTGCGAGCGCTTGCGCGTGCACCTTTTGGGCATTCGCTTGGATTTGTGCGTGTAATTGCTGCGCCTGCACATGCTGTTGCGCCGCCAGCGCCGTCGTGGCCGCAGTCGGCGCCACGGTAGTTGGACTGGGCAAAGTAGGCGTCGCTCCGGGCGCTGACACAGCGACAGCAGCAGCAGCAACTTGGCTCTGCGCTTTGGCGATGTAATCCTTGCTTGCAAATTGGGCCTTGGCTTGAGCCTGCACGAGCGACAGTCCCTGTGCTTGAGCCGCTGCAAGAGTCTGCGCGTGGAGCTTCTGCGCGTTTGCCTGGATCTGCACCTGCGACTGCACCTTAAGCGCCTGATGCGCGTTTACTTGTGCTTGTGCCTTCGCCACGTACGCCGCGCGCGCCTGCATCCCACGAGCCTCTGCGGCACTGGGACTGAGTCCTTGCGCTTGCGCTGTCGCGATGGCCTGTGCTGCTGCCTTTTGAGCGTTCAGCTGGATTTGAGCCTGCATCTTCACGTCGTCGCTTGCGTCGCCGGTTGTTCCGACCGCTAGCGCAGGAGCCACAGCGGCTGACGTCTCTCTCGCTTCCGAAGCTGACGGTGTCGTCATCACGGTAGTTGCCAGCGCAAACGTGGACTCAATGATGCGCTCGGCACCGCCGTCGCCAACGAGCACAGCACGCATCGGCGCTGCTTCTGGCATCTTAAGAAGAGACTGGAACAGAGCAGCGTATCGCGTGTCCAAAAGGTGCTCCCGCTTGAGGAAGAACGCGACGGCGGTGGATGCGTAGCGGTTCAGGAAGCGCGTCAGCGGTGCGCGATACGGCGAGCTCATCTTGCCGTAACTGCCGAATGCAGGCAATGCAGCCTCGAGCTCGACAACACAGTCGATCATTGCGTCAACAAAGGTCTCGTTGGGAGGCAGCAAGTGGAAGAGATCGACGATGGCAGCGGCCACCGCGGGCTCGTCACCCCGCTTCCAGATCGCCGCTTTCATGATGCGCTCGGGGTCGCGCCACTGTTTGAGGTGCTCCAGCAGCTTCTCGCCGAGCGTCACATTGAAGCAGCTGCTAAGAAGTGTGAGCAGGCGCGCGAGGCCGTCGAGCAAAGGCACATTGAGCTTGCGGTAGTCGGCGAGATTGAGGAGCACGGGGCGCAAACACTGCTGCAGCAGCTCCTTCGGTAGAGTGATCTCCTTGTGGGTCTTGTTGAGCTGGATGACGTCTGTCAGCGCCTGCTGCGCGCAAGTCACGAGCTCCACGGGTTGGCGCGTGAGAAAGCGGAAGAATACGCCAACGAAGCGATTGCGAGCCTCGTGGTGCTGGTTCATCTCCTCTGGTGCCGCCACGAATGCAGCCCGGAAGACGCGCACAGCCGCGATACGCAGCTCGCAACTCTGCGAGAGACCGAACGGATACTCATGTGCCGAGACGCCGGTGCTTGCACTGGGACCACTCCCTGGGGACGATGCGCTATCGAGTTGGACGCCGTTCGCACTGTCATCGGCGATCAGCCGCCAGACATCCTGCAGAAAGAGCAGCACCTCCTTCGTGAGCGGGAAGATGCAGGGCTGCAGCGCGAGCGCGTGTGCCATGGCGTCGATGTACGCTGTGCGCATGGCGACCGGCAGCGTGCGGACCGCGCAACCAGTGATCTGCTTCGTAATGAGCTGCTGATACGGGAACAGCAGTGCCGACTCGGTTGTCTCGGCCAGGCGCGCGACCATGGCGATACACTCCTTCGCGAGTCGACGCGCGGGCGTCTTGGGGCTCAGCAACTCGACCACAAGAATCTGGAAGACCTCCGTCTCTTGGAAAGCGACACACGCCGCGAAGTCGGCGTCGGTTGCGTGTTGTCGTGCACGCCGCACATCCCTTGCACGGCGGATCGTCGCGAGTAGCGCGTCGCCTGTGTCTGGCGCTACAACAGCGCTCACCTCTGGCGGGTGATCAGACAGCACGAAGAAGAGTGCTTTAACCAGCACGAGCTCATTCTCGTGGCACCAGGAGGCACCAAGCGAGTCGACGAGCACGCGCAGCGCTGTGACAGCACCGAGCTTGACGCGCCAACTCGACTTGTCGTAGCACGCGTGCGCGAACACGTCGCACAGCAGGCTCAGCAGAGCGCCGCCGTCACGCGTCGCTCGCCGCATCACTGCGTCACTGTCGTTATCATCCTCGCTGTCGTCACGGAAGAACTGGATCGTCACATTGACTACACGGGTCAGCACTAGTTTGGCTCGATCGATCAGCACTGGGGAGGATGCGGCTAGCGCATCGAGCAGCGCCAGCGCCAGCGCCTCAAGGCTGCGCGCCGGCTGACTCGGTGAGAGTTCCGGCAGACCGTACGCGGCCTCGCGCAGCACTTGGATTCGGCGTGCCGTTGCGAGGTGACGTCCAGGGGACAAGCCACGATTTCCTGGAACGAGCGTCGAGGGCTGCAGTGTCGAAAGTGCGGCGAAGTTGGCATCTCCACGCGAACAGTACGGCAGAGCGGCGAGTGTGACGCGCTCAGCCGCCTCCAGCAAAAGCGCGAGCGCGTCAGCCCCTACGTCCAAGTCCTCGGTCGCGCTGAAGAGCGCTCCAAAGAGTGCGCGCAGTGTCGGGCTTGGTCGCCCACCAGAGGCACCAACAGTGTCGACTCCACGCGGACTGTCGGCCATTGCGAGATCGTCATCGTCGTCGTCGTCCATGGCACTGCTGAGCTTACTGTCATCGCAAGGCGGAGCGACGTCCCGCTCATTTAGCTGGCACGCTATGATGGCGACGTGCGCAATCACGTCGAACGCGTCGCGCTTGTATTGCAGCACGAAGTTCTTCATCTGCTCGATCGTCTCTCGCTCCAATTCGACTGTGCGATCATCCTTCTCAAGCAGCAAGAGAGGCGCGACGACAGCACCTGTGGTCGCCAACTTCGCTGCCCCAGAGGCACTCGCGGTCGAAGCTGATGCGGAGGCACCAGTGGTGGCAGCCGTGGAACCAGTCGATCCTGAAGTGGACGTCGTTGTGCTGTCACTAGTCGATGATGAGTCGTCCGACTCCTCCACGTCAGCCAGGCGCGTGTCGGCCTTCACCAGCAAATGTTCCCAGTCGTGCGCAGAGCGGCGCATGTATCGCTGCAGCAGCAACGCCGCGCGACGAACGACGACCCCCATCTCCAGCTGCAGCGCGGCGGTGCGACCTCCGTCGGTTGAGCTGTCATCGAGTCCCTGCCACGGCAGCGCCAGCACAAACTCTCGACACGTCTCCGCGGCCGCAGCGTCGTCCACAGGTGGTAAGTGCAGTGGGTCCAAGAGGTACTGCCGGTTACGACCGCCGATCTTGCCGAGAATGCGCATCGCGAGCTCTCCGTACGGGTACGGTGGTGGGAGGAGGTGCGTGTTGAGTGCTTCGATAATCTCGGTCAGCAGGCGCTCCTGCGACGTCATGATCGGATACAGGAAGTCGGGATTCAGGTTGTCAACCCAAAACTCAAGCGTACGCAGACCTAGGAACGCGAGCTCGCCACGTGAGATGATCGCGCGTACGACGCAGCGCATGAGCGACGGGAGGTACTGGAGCAGCGAGCTCAAGCGTGCAGGAATTGTGAGGCAGAGCTCGAGTAAGACGTCCTGCATCGACGCGTGCTGCAGCTGACGCTGGAGCCGCATGAGCGCTGAGAGCACGCCCGGCAGTAGCGGAAAGACCTCCTTGTAGAACGCTTCGTACTTGCCACCCGATATGGAACGGAAGAGAGCGCGCAGGAGCAGCAGAAAGTTGTCCGGGTGCTTGGTGAGTGTCGCCTCGCGCAGACACGACTCGATGATCGTCCTCAGGTGCGGGAACAGCGCCGACTCGTTCGTCTTGAACAGCGTGACCGAGCCGAACACGATCTTGAAGAGGCGCAACACGATGGACGCGCGGTGTGCAGGCGGCACGGCGCGCATGCGCTCGAGGCGCAGGCACTCCATCACCTGCAGCTTCTCATGCCGCGGGAGATCTGGGAGATCTCGCGACTCGGCTGGTACTCGCAGCTCATGTAGCTGCGCGATGAGGAACTTGAGCAGGATCTCTGCGAACCAACAGCTCACGTTTGAGTTGGCGAGAAAGTGCTGCGGGATCGTGAGGATCGCGTGGTCCTGCAGGATGCACTCGTACAGCAGCGTCATGTTGGCAAGAAAGAGATCGCGAAAGTCGGCAGCGTCGAGCACTGTGAACGCGCCGGCAAAGTGGTCGAGCATCTGCTTCTCTTCCGCGAGCGAGTCGCTTTCCGACAGCGTGTACAGAATAAAACACCGAAGCCCATTCTGGAGCACGCGCGCGATGAGCTGTCGCTCGTCGTCGGTCAGTGGGTACGCGTGCGCTGCTGTCGCTGCAGTCACCGCCGTCGAGCCAGAGCTCTCGCTTCGCGCTGCTGTCGTCGGAACGCCGCCGTCGCTGCTGTCCATGGAGGTCAAGTCCTTTGCGTGAGGGTTCCGGTAGTTGGCGGTGCACCAGATCACAGCGCGGACACCAAGGATCATCGTGCGCAACAGCGATTTGACATCGCGCAGACTGAGCTCCTCCGCGTCGCTACCGGCGCCAAACGTGAGCACGTCCGCGACGCTGCCCTTGAGGTTGGCGGCGGTCGCGTGCTGGTACGGCTGCAACAACAGCTCAAGCTGCCGCTCGTGGGCGCTCTTTTCCACGGGGACACGCGGCAGCAGCACGGACTGCCGCATCTTCTCCATGGTTCCGCCATCCAAGAACGCGTCGCTGGTGGCGCTCGCGGGGCGTCGACTCGCCGCGAGAATGACGGGCAGACTGGCTCGGATGGCGCCGAACTTGGTCGCGATGATGAGCAGGATGCGCGCGAGGATGTTGCGGCCCTTCCACCCATCGGCGTCCTTGTTCTTGGCGCAGATGTCGACGAGGTTGAGCAGCAGGCGGATTGACGTGGTCTGGATCGAGATGGGCAGCGACGCGTCGTGGATGCGCTGGCCGTAGAACGCGACGATGCGACTCACCTGCGCCAGCGTGAGCATGTCGCGAACGTGGTGGATCATGTCGGCGACCGTCGAGTACGCCAGTGGCCGAATCTGGTGGTAGTTGCAGCGACCGGCGCCCACGAGCACGTCGTCGTCCAGCAGCAGCTCCAGCTGCGCGTAGAAGCCGCGGCGGAAGTCCGTCGAGATGATGTGTCTCGCCGCCACAAAGATGTCCTTGCGTAGCACGAACGCGTCCTTGGGACATACCGTCAGCAGCTGCACCGTGTGCTCGCAGATCGCGCTCTCGAACGGCCGCAGCAGCGACCCGCAGCCGCGCAGCAGATACGTCACGAAGGACAGCGTCTTCACCTGGCAGTCGAGAAAGTCGCTGTACCGCGACACGAGCGACGATGGCGTCGACGCGGGACTCGCGCTGCCACTGGCCGACGGCGTCGAGCTCGTCGAGAGCGTCGCGGTGGTCGATGTCGCAAGCGCGGCAACGTCGGCCGGTGCGCGCGTGCCGAGCAGATTCATCATCAGCGGCACGAGTACAGGAATGTGGCTCTCGATGTAGCTCGGGTAGCACTGGAAGAGTAGCATAATGATGAGCGGCAGCTCTGAGATGGTCTTGAACGACTCGAGCGCGCTCCACAGGGGCTGTGCAACGGGGGGTGACGTCACGACGCGCGGCTCCGCCGTCACTGCCTCGCTCTTGGGTGTAGCGAGCGCTGCGGCGTCTGCTGCACCAGCTTCAGTGGGTGCTACGGCTGTCGTAGTTGTAGTTGGTGGTGGTGTCGGTCCTGCTGGTGTTGATGCAGAGACAGCAGCAGCATCCGACGTCGCGACAGTCGTTGCCACACTCGTCGCGACTGGACCACTCTCGATCTTGACTGCGACTGCGATCCCAGTGCTGGTCGTGACCTGCGCGGCATCAGCGGTTGACGGCGCTCGCGGCGTCGGTATCGTCGGCGCAGCGGTCGTCGTCACGGGACTCGGAACGGGCGCTGGCGGCGGCGCAAACTGCTTCTTCACGGTCGCGGGCGCGTTGCGATAGATCTGCTGTACGAGATCGAGAAACGGCGGCACCTCGTTGCGCAGCGCGGGGCGAAAGTTGCGGTGCAGATCGAAGATCGTCTTGAGCGCCACGAGCGCGTTCTCCTCGTTGTCGCGGCGCACGACGTCCAGCAGCAGCGGCAGCAGCTGCGCGACGAACGGGCGCACGACGTCGTTTGTCGGCAGCCGACTGAGGATCTGCAACAGCACCTTGCGGCATCGATGCGTCTGCGTCGCGACCGACTGCGGCGGCAGTCGCGTCTGCAGCAGCGCCGTCCACACAGGGAAGAGCGCCTCAAGGATGCGCGCGAGCTCTGCGCGGCGGTAGAGCTCCACGAGCTCCGCGAGCACGACGTCCACGTCGCCGTCCAGCAGCTTCTGGCGCACGACGTCGACGTTCATTTCTCGACCCGCGCTCTCCTTCCGCGCTTTGTGTGTGTGTGTGTGTGCGAATGTGCTGGTGTGTTTCTGCGGTGGCCAGCGCAATTACAGGAATAGACTCGACGCCGAAATGGTCCAATCCGAACCTTCTATTTGAGTATTTTGACCAATGGAAATGCACAAAGAAAGATATGCCCCACATGCAGGTCGACACAACAACGACGATGGGCGTGGATGAATGGATCTCTCGCTCTCGCTCTTTCTTCTACCTCATGGCCGCGCCGCTTCATTTGTGATGCTGGTAGTGGAGCGTACGCCCGCAAGTCACGAACTGATTCGTGGTCGACTCGTTGTAGGCGGCCGCCGGGTCGATGGACGAGAACTCACGCCACGAGGATAGCGAGCGCGCACTGCCGATGCCATACACCTCGCGCTCGAGCAGCGACTCTTTCTCGAAAGAGACCTGGAGCCCGAGCAGCCGACGGATGCGGCGACTCGAGCGCAGCGACTCGGGCGTCGCATGGCCCTTCTCCTGTTCGCTCAACGGCCACTGGTAGCGATAGAAGAGCGCTGTCTCCGCTGGCGCGTACAGGTCATACCCCTTCGTCCAGAAGCGCGTCGCTCGCATGTACTCGTGGCCGACGGCGAGGTGCGTGAGGTGCGGGTCTGAGCGCACGGCGTGGAGAGTCGACACGAGGCCAAAGTGGAAGTGCTCCGAGTACTGCGCCTGCAGCACCGGCCACGAGCGTGGATCCGACTTGGCACGAGGATCTGGGGCATTGAACGCGACGACAGCGTCCTTGTCCTTGGAGTGGATGCGCGCAGAGCATTGCACAAAGGTCGTGCTGTCCGCGACGCCGTGCGTCTCCACTGCTGGGGGTGCGACGCTGAGGATCGCCATGTCGTTACCAGCGCTGTACCATTGCTTTAGAAGAGTGAGGTCCCAGTTCTTGGTAAACACGATTCCAGAATCCACAGAGAGATAGAACTGCCCCTCGAACGCTTGCGGGTCGACCATGCCTTCAACGATGTGCTTCGCCGAGCTCTCGCCCAGAGCACCGGAGACGTCTCGCCGCGATCCGACCAGGCGCTCGTCACGCAGCCATTCTTTACAGAGCGCGGGGCGCAAGTCGCAGAACATCTGCACGCACGACGCTTCCAAATCCACGTCGATCTCTTCGTAGACACGGAAGTGGAGGCGGTCGGAGCGACGCGCGAGGTCGGCTGCATCAACGATGGTGCGCGCGCACTCCTCGGGATCACGCGTGCTCGTGAGCAACACAACGATTTGCTTGTCATCTCGGAAACCTGTAGGCGGAGCGCTTCTCGCAGCAACAGCCTCGAGTCGGCGTTCCCGCGCGCCCTCGCCATCAAGGAGGGGAGCTCCGCGTGATGCCGTTTCGCTCGTGAAGACAATGAGGCCCAGACATGCCGTCACAAAGAGAACGAAAGCGATTGCGCGGTTGCGACGAGCCTCCTGGTCCATGCGACTGCGGTTCATCGAGCGAGGGCTGTGGTGCAGCGCCAGCGCGGACGCGGGGGTCTGGAAGGCCACCATCGCGGGCGTCAAGTGGGCTGCATGCGTGGCACTTCGGCGAGAGATCAGTGCTGACACTATCAGACAACACAGGTCTACGGGAGGGATACATGTAAAATCGGAGGTCGCAATGGTGTACCCAGGTGGGTGGGTTTTGCGCGGGGCTGGCCGGGTCAAGTGTTTCAGCCCGCAACGCGATGAGGCCCACACCAGCGTCCCAGACTGAGGCTGAGTCTGAGGCTGATACTGCCTCCATCTTCCAGCGCGACCCATTGCCTGCACCAACGCTCGCGATGGCGCTCTTCACGAAGAAGGACCTGGGACTGTTACTACCGGACGACCGCCCTGGGGACCCAGCGTCTCTCCGCCACACGCGCACCGAGTGAGGACCGTCTTGTGGACACATGTATAGATGTTGATCTGACCCTGCATTTCTGTTGTGTCTCCACTCGTGCAGTGATGCCACTGAGACTTTCAAGGAGCTCAAGCCCAAAGTGGACCCGTCCACGAAGGTGAAGCGTTACCGCGCTGGCCAGGTCCCTGACTTTGCCGTGGGTTATGAAGAGGAGCGCGGTTTCGTGACAGCGAACCACAAGGTTCGCACTGCGAAGGAGACAGGGGCAACGAAGAAAACGCTGGTCATCGAGAGCAGCAGCTCAAGTGGCCGGCGACGTGTCGAAGCTCAAGTCATTGCGAGTCGCTCGACCCGTGATGACCGACTCCAGCGACGCAATCTTGATGACTCGGAGGAAGAACGGAGTGATAGGGACTCGGACGCAGGTGCTGCGAGACCCAAACGCAGTGCGCTGGACGACTCGAGCTCCGAAGAGGACGATGACGAGATTGAGCGCCGTCGTGAAGCGCTGCGAAGGAAGATGAAAGAAAGGGAGACACAGCAGCCCGAGGGTGAGGGCGAGAGAGGGGCTCGTCCAGTGGTTGAGGCGACAGTCATTCGCCAAAGCAAGGTGCGCTAGACCACGATCAATGCTATGTCGCAACAATCTCTCACACACAGTCAATTCAATGCAGCCGAGCGAAGCCAACCATTCGATCCAGACTGCACCAGCGCACACAGCGACGAACACCGACACTTCGTCTTCCGACACCTCTGGGTCCGAATGGGAGACAGACTCAGACGCATCCGACGAAGAAGTTTTGATGAAGCCTGTGTTCGTCCCGAAGAAAGCCCGAGGAACGATCAAGTCACAAGAGCAACTCGAAGCCGAAGAAGAACAGCGTCAGCAACGAGAGATCGAGAAGGTTGGTACGCCAAAAGGAATTCACAAGCGTGGCTGCGCTAATGAGGCACCTCGTAGGCTAAAACTCGCAAGCTCGAGTCTCGGAAGCTGGTGGCAGAAGAGCTTCAACGCGAAAAGGAAAGCGCACAGCAGGGCGACGTGACCGACACGGATATGCCCGATGACACGGACGGAATCGATCCTGAGCAAGAATATCGGGACTGGGAATTGCGTGAAATGCGACGAATCAAACGGTGAGTCCGAGCTGCTTGGTGTCTTTACATGCATCACACCACTGAATGCATTTGCTACAGTGATCGCGACCAGCGGGAGGCTCGGCGTAAGGAGGCAGAAGAAACTCTACGCCGACGTAATATGACGGAGGAGGAGCGACGAGCGGAAGATGAGTACGTGTGATTCCATATTCGGTATCCGCACCCGTTGTTCATCACTCGTATGTGCGCTCTGCTTGCAGGAAGCTAAAGAAGAACCAACCGACTGAAAAGAAGAAACTCAAGTTCCTGCAGAAGTATTACCACAAGGGCGCGTTCTACATGGACGACTCAAGTGTGCGTGACAAAACAGACGTGCGACGTCGCGAAGCAACGGAGGCGACACTCGAAGACAAGTTCAACAAGGAGATGCTGCCTGCTGTCATGCAGGTCAAGAACTTCGGTCGCGCTGGCCGGTGAGATACTCAACTTTGAATTTGTCGCCAGCATTATCTGACCTGTGATCTTTTTGTTTTTGACATCCCAGCACCAAGTACACCCATCTCGCCGCGGAGGATACGTCAACGAAGGACGCCCTGTGGAACAGTCGTGATGCGTACGTTTATGCTTCTTTGAGATCAACATGACTTGCACACTCACCTCTCTGGCTCGTAGCATTCGGGACAAGTTTCGACAGCAACTCAGTGGTACCCGCGAGCTTGACTCCACACGTTCGTCGAAGAAAAAGCAGCGTACCGAGTAGCACATCCATCACAAAAATGCAGCGTGTTCTTGAGATTATGTGTGTATCTGTCATATATGCGGTGAACCGCACAATCCTCAAGCTTACGTGCTCATATACGTGGAGATGTCGATCTGATCCGGCAGCTCCGGGATATTGACCTCGAATCGCGACTGAACCTTGGCAAGCCACTCCTTGTCCTCGTCCGACGAGATAAAGCTGATAGCAAGACCCTTGGTGCCGAAACGGCCAGCACGACCGACACGGTGCAGGTACTGGTCACTGTCGTTCGGGAAGTCATAGTTGATGACGATGTTGACACGCTCGATATCCATACCACGACCAAACAGGTCCGTCGTGACGAGGATGCGCTTCTGGAAATCCTTGAAGCTCTTGTATCGCTTGATGCGCTCCTCCTGCGTCAGGTCCGACGTGATGCAGATCGATGGGAAGTTGCACTCGTTGAGTAGACGGTTGAGCTCGCGCGCACGGTTCTTCTTCGAGACGAAGATAACAACCTGGTTGAACTCAAGTGCGTCCAGGAGGTCGTTGAGCTTACGGTTCTTCTCCGATTCCTGGAGGTTGATGTAGTACTGCTGGAGGCCGTGGAGAGTCAGCTTCGTCTCATCATCGACGTAGATCTCGAGCGGCTGGGATGGTTAGAAGCACACGTGTGAGGACTGAAACGTTCGACTCGCATCCGCTCCACAGACTTACATCCTGGCAAAACTTGCGGCACACCGGACGAATCTCCTTGCTCAGTGTCGCCGAAAACATCATGACCTGCTTGTCGTGGGGCGTGGCACGGAAAATCTCCTGCACGTCGCGACGCATGTCTTCATTCGGTAATCTCAGTTAGACTTGATCTGGTCGAATGTGTCGAACTCCCACGGCATTCTTACCGATAGCCTCGAGCATCTTGTCACACTCATCCATAACGAAGTGCTTGATCTTGTCAAGCTTCAGCGTCTTCTCGCGAAGAAGGCCGAGCACACGACCGGGCGTGCCGACAAGGATGTGCGGCGGGTTGTTCTTCAGCGTCTCGCGGTTCTGAGTGATCGGGACACCTACGCTCGAAGGACTGACGTGAATATCTCACCTCAACACGTTAGCAGCGGGATGCAATACCTCCGTAAAACACAGCAGTCTTCACGTCCAGGAGGTACTTGCTGAAACGCTCATACTCGTGCGCGATCTGGAACGCAAGCTCGCGAGTGTGGCAGAGCACAAGCACGCTGATCTGACCGGCCACTGGCTCAATCTGTGCACGACGCGGGCCATCAGACGGCTGCGATTACTTGATCGACCCAGGAATACGTAGACAAACCTGGTGGAGGGTGGCAAGGACGAACACAGCCGTCTTGCCCATACCCGACTTGGCTTGGCAAACAATGTCCATTCCCAACACGGCCTGGGGAATGCACTCGTGTTGCACTGGAGACACGTCGTCAGCGCGGCTGCTGACTCTTTGTCGAGAATGTCACGCTCACCTTCAGAGGGGTGCTCGAAACCGCAGTCCACAACGGCGCGAAGGCACTCCGGCTTGAGAATGAAGTCGCGGAAACCCGAGCTGTGGATGCCGACATAGTGACCCCTGAAGATTGCGCGAGGAGAAGGATCGGCGCGAGAGGCAGCCAGGACGACCGAACAGATACAGCAGAAGGAGTTAATGGGGCGATTCAAACGGGCTTGCGCATGGGCGGGCGTTCGGTCGATCGGTCGATCGAGGGATCGAGGGAATCCAACCATCCATAGGATGAAGGAGAGCAGCTGCACATCGGGACCACCGACACACAGCGGTCGCGAGGCAACCAGCTCTCTCGAGCGACTGGGCGTTTCGTTCCGCCAGCACCAATCGGCGCATCGCCTTGCGCCCAAGCGCCAACATGGAGAGGGAATGAGGGAAGATTGCTTACTTCTTGGTGTCCTTGGCCTCGGCGCTGGTCTTGGCCACGTCGTTGTTCTCCTCTTCCTCGTCGTAGTCCACGAGCTCCTCGTCGAACTCCTTGTTCTCTTCGGCGGTCATCTTGGTGGGGAAAGGTGGTGGGTGGGTGGCGGAGCAGCGAGCGCTCGAGATCCAAAAGTGAGGGACGGCAGGGGAGGAGAAGGAGGAGGGGAAAGGGGAGGGGAAACCGCGGTTTCTTTCTCCAACTTCGAGATTCCAGCAAGGTTCTTCTATATTGTGTGCACCACATCAGGAGGCTTGTAAAAAGGGCCGATACGATAATGCTCACTATGCCTGGATTGGTTAAAAAGCATCCCGAATTTCGACGAATCGTATGGGCAGAACGTCAGCAAGTGATGCCGGAGAGCTGAAGACGCAAGAATGGACATGAGGACGACGACGATACCGCCATCGGCAGCGACGTTACCGCCCACAGACAATGGAGCGGGAGAGGCAGCTGCGCCCGGCAGCGCCATTGCTAGCTATGTAGTCCCAGCCGACGCGTGTCGCACGATTCTAATCATCGGTTTGTGAGGAGCTCGAGATGTGACGTGGCTATCTCTTTGAGCTCTCATAAGGACGCATGTGACTACTGTATCCTCAGATGGGTCCTACGCCGAGATCGGCGCACGTTCAATGGTGGTAATGAGCATGATCGACAAACCCGCTATAGTGTTGCTCAGCCGAAATCGTCATGATGTGTTGTGTGGTGCAACTCGCAGCCGAGCGGTCGGATTGCTTACATGAAACTTCGCGAGATGCTCGAGCGACAGTCGGGCTGCCGGTTCCGGGGTGCGAGCTGTGATGACTGCAAGTATGCATCGCACGAATGAGCCACTGATTCCCTTTTGCATGTACAGAGTGCTGGTTCTTTGATCACGAACCAATTCGACACAAGTCACCGCACCAGGACCAGTCGCCGCAATACACAGCATTGAAGCTCGCTCCACCACACGGACCACAGGTACACCACACGCGAGTGTGAAGCTTCCTATCTTTTCAGCCATGCGTGTTCACGGTCAATGGTTGTGCAGTTTCAGTTGAAGCTGTACGCGATGAAGAAATACGCTTGCCACTGTCGGCGCTGCGGTCACAGCTTCACCCAGAACGTTCAGAAAGGCGTTGACAATGGGTGCGTACTTCATTGCCGAACTGATTGATTGCAGACGTTGTGACATTGTGCCCATCAATCAGCATTGCCACGAAAGCGCTGTCGCTCGCGTACGAGAATGTACGGTAGCTACAGTGAGAGACCCGCTCCTGTTGACTCTTTGTGTCTGACTGTGAGTGTGATGCCCTAAAGGTGTGCGATCGATTCATATTGCTGGCAGGTTCGTCTTAAAACTGTGCTGGCTGTGAGGTCAATATGAGCTGACTCGAGGTCCTCTGCCGTGGCATTTGCGTTATCGTGGGGTCAATTCGATACCAGGGGACGGCGACTTTTACGACTCCTTGAACCTCATCAAGAATATTCTGCGCAAAGACCTATGGGTCGTTGGTACGAGCCCGTTGCACTGAACAGGAACCGTTGCTCGCATCACCTAATGGCGTTGACTTCAGGGTATCGAGATACAGTTTCAGCAGACCTTCAGCAGTTGGCCTCGCATGTTCTGTGGCTAGATGACCTGTGGTCAAGCGTGTCCGACACAACGTCGGATGGGGGATCCCAAACTGGCGAGAGAAGCAACGAGCAATCCGATGCAGACGCTGCACTGGGAACCTCAGGAAGGAGGCGGTATGCGACAGGTGCTCGAGTCGTTGAGGTGATGACTAGGGACTCAAACTCACGGAGCGGATCTCGCGGGAAGTCTCGACGCCAACGGTCAGAGCGAAGAACGGCATCCCGATCACCAGAGCGAGACCAAGGAAGCAGACGTGCTGACGATTCACGCGACGAGGCGGCAGAAAGTCACCGTCGGCACAGGGACCCCAACGATCGTCCACTCACCGGAGATGCGGGTCTTAGACCTCGGTCTGAACAACGACCTGGTGACGTCGACAGTGCCGACCGTGATCGTAGAGATGGCTGTCGGTTGCACGATGACCCACACGACACTCGGACAGTTCGGCAGCCTAGGTCGGACGATGAGTACCTGAGATCGCTTAGTGGTGTTGTTTTCGAGGATCGACGAGGCGATATGGCTGGCCGTGGATTGAACCGTAAACGAAGAGGTGAGCTTTTCCGTTGTTGCCGAGAGGATGCCTCACAGTGCTGAACAGTATTTGTGAACCAGGTCACCGTTCGCCGCGCCGCAAACGCCAAAAGAGTGATCAACCGCAAATCACTCTAACCTTGTCAGATCTGAGCGAGGATGACAACCGGATGAGGGCGACTCCTTCCTCGTCAGCCACCGCTGCTGCCTCTTTGACATCTTCCGCTGGCCCTGGAGTCACAATAATTGACTTGGCGTCAGACTCTGACGGAGCATAGTTTGCATCCAGTCACTGCAGGGAGATCTGGAAGAGTTTGTTGCCAATCGTAACATGAATGCTGGAAACCCGAATCCGGACTGGTGCAACTTGGTCGCGTATGATCTTTGTCAACGATTCCGTGGGAAGTCGGCCCTGAAGCATATCACCGAGAGCAGATGCAAAACTGATGTGTGGGATGGGGTCCTAGAGAGCATTTAACGTATGCAAGGTCACGTTTGTAAGCACACTCACCAAGTACGAGCAGTCTTGGAGAAACCATGATCAGAATAGAACGCTGCCCACCTCGTAATACGTCGACATCCCGAAAGTTCTCATGCAGGTGTCCACACACCGCACCGCTTGGCAGAAGTCTCGTGTGCCTGCACCAATGGCTAACGCGAGAAACGACCGAGTGCGGTCGTCGTTGACTAGAACTGTCGCCTCCTCGACCGTCATCACAAACCTGCACGTGAACGCCCAGTTAAGCAACCGCCTTATGCGTTCACATTCATCCATTTTTTGCTACCTCGTCCGCCACTTCAGAGTAGCGCGGAGATCCTCGACAAAGCCATCGATCTGGTCGTACGTGAGGACGAAGGGACGTGAGAGGCTCATGTGCAATGCTCCATCGAGAGCGCCGTCGCCTTCCGTCGTCATTGGAATTAGCGACTCAGAGCCACCGAGCGACAGTTGCGCAGACTCCAATAGGCGGTCTACCAGTGATCGCAGTGACTCATCCATGGGTACGATGATCTTTACATGACTCGGCCAGTTGCCTGCAACGTGCGGAAATGCCCGCTTCCACATGACTGGCGGGCTCTCAGTGCGGCGGCGCTTCGATTGCCGTTGATCATTCCCATCTTCATCGGTGTCACTCGATGCTTCCGAGCATGAGGGGGACGAATCCGAGGCATCCTGACGACCTGCGTCGTGTCCGTCTTCTTCTTCCTCGGATGAAGACGACGCTGCGTATGCGGAGGCGATGGCGTCCATTCGCAGTTCCAAACAGCCAAATCCCTCAAGAGCAAATGTATGTGTCTGTTAGGTTGACTCCAAGTTAACTTCGTCGATCTGATGCTGCGTTGGGGGTCTTCCAGTGATGAGCTGCAGTGGGTTTGCGCCCATGACAACGAGATCAGCATAGTGCGGTCATGCGACGCTGGTCGTACAGGGAGGCGACGGTACCTTGCATACGAAGTTGAGGATCTGGACCTTGCCGATCTCCAGGTACGTCCGCGGGCCGTACGACAAGAATTTGATCTTCTTGAGATCAGCATCGAGCTCAGTGGTGGAGCTCAGGTACCTTTGCAGCCCAGTGCACGTGAGTATAAAGAATGAAAACACACGAGCTGATACGAGTGTGCGTACATTTGCGTTTCGAACGTCTTGAGGAGCTGGCTGATGTCACCAAGCTGTCGATGGTCTTTCGTGCTGCGGATTGTCGAGTCTACCAGCGCGAGTTGTTTCCAGAGCACATCTAGATTGAGAGAAGACGGTTAGTGGTCAGCGCTGGTATCTAAACTAAAGGGAAGAAAATTCTACCTTCAGCAAGTTGACGCCCCGGCGCGCACCACAGAAGCCCGAGTACCATCATGAGAAGACCTCGAGTCGCGCAACGATCATTCTTGTTCACGAGTTGGAGGTGCTCTTGAGATTCCTGACCGTTAATCACCAGGTACAACTCTTTCGAAGAACCGTCTTCAACGGGGACCACTTGGTAGCCAAATACGTCTTCTAGCTGCTGTTTGGCCTTCTGAAAGAAAAATCTGCGGAGATTATGAGCTTAGCATCCGTACAGCAGAGGTACACCCGCCGAGGCTTACCGAGAGACATTCTTGTACTTGGGAAACACGTCTTTGCTGATATCAGAGAACTTGATGGGGAGCTTAAGGCATGCCTTGTAGAGCAGGTAGCGAACAAGCTGGGCTGTCAAGTCCTCGATTGCCTACACGTTGTAGACGACACAACGTCAGACGAGTGCTATGGAGATGTATAGTGTGTGACGCCAACCTTTTCGGACAGTTGAGCCACCTTGGATGGGACAGCGAGTGGCTTTGCTTTGCTTGACTCTCCATCCTGCGACGCAGATGGCTGACTGGAGCTGGAGTTGAAAGCGTAGTCTGGCTGAGTGAAGTCGAGTCCGCTGTCTTCCTCTCCTTCGTCATCATCGTCATCGCCACTGTCGGCATCCGCACCCGCTGACCCATTCGCCTGGTTTTGCGAGTAGACGACCTGGCTGATCTGAACATCATCGTCGTTCAGCGTTTCCCCATCATACTCGGCTTCTTCGTCAGAGTCCGAATCTATGCGTCGCCACACAAATACAGCCATGACTCGTTACGTTCAGAGCGACAGTAGCAGTGTTTGGAACGCACATCTTTTTGTCGAGCGCCGCTTCTGTGCTGCGCGACGCCCAGTTTCACCGTCGCCGTCGCTGCGGTTCCGTCGCTTCAGCATGTTCGTGTGCCAGTAGTCAATCGCAGTTCCCAGATTCCCGCGCTTTTGACAAGAGCAATGACCGGAAATTAACAATATAGACTGCCTCGGTTACAATATATTTATTGTCGGTGTCTCTGCTTCGTGTATTTACGCTTGTGAACTCGGGAGGAAGATGCATCGTGAATTGCTGTTGGCGCGAATGACGACATGCCGCTCTCTGTCGACGGCGAGAGGAAGTTGAACGTCTTCCCCTTGAGCCATTGCCACATCAACGTCACGAGTTGCGACGCAGCTGGATCGCGAAGGATCATGTAGACGAAATAGCCGATGACGGGGACGAACATCAGCCCATAGACCACAGCGATAAACGTCCAGAACTCCTCCATGGACGACACGGATTGCTGACGCTTTGCTTCCACACGATGGAGCGCGAGAGATCCCAGAAGCCCATACAGGCATTTATTCAACATCGTGGCAGCACAGCTTTCTCTCGCGCAATCGTCGCGCGCGATCAACTACACTGGGACGGCAAACCTCATTCAACTCACTCCAAGCGTCACTCTGAAGGGGCGTGACTGTAACCGAGGCCAAGTTCTGGATACTGCGCTGGCGGCACACCCAAGTCTTCTCGAAGCGCTTGCAAGTCGATCGTCCATGGCTGGCCCAGCCACACAGCGTGCGCCGAGTGGTCTTGGCGCTCATATCGCGTCAATGGATGAATCAGGATCGAGAGCGACCCGCGGTGCAGTGTGAACCACGAGAGCGCGGCAGCGAGAGACTCCTTGGGAACCCACACCTCGAAACTGCCGCTGAGATGAGGACCTACGGGTCCGTGGTTCATACTCGGTGGCTTTCCGATCAGTCCGGGCACAATCGATGAGGTGATGCCATCAAACACAACCACGAACGAGGGATCTTGCTTGACTTTCTCCAGGAGCTTCTCGCGGAACTGCGCGGCTTCAGCGGCACTCGGGTGTCCTGGCCGCGCAAACCAGTAGACATGGAAGTGCCATTCCTTTACGTCAAGCTGGGTATCAGTTCCCATGGTCAACCGACTTTGAAAATGGACGGTTCGACGACCTGCAGTGCGCCATGCGGATCGTCGTTGCGAGAGCAGCGTGCGATGCATGACTGTGGCATGACGAGATAAACACCCGCCAATCAGGGTCTGTGTTCCCAACAAGTCATCTGTCTCAGTGCTGCTTGTGATCTGCTGCCTTGCGCTACGTTCTGACGACCTTCACGCGACCTCCTGCGCGGTGTTTTGCCGTGTCAGCTTTATTTTCGCTGATCAGGCCAGAAGTCCCTGCTTGATAAGGTCACCGACAGCTTCAAGATCGCGGCATCGAGGCAGCAGTTGTCCGCGCGCGAGGCCGGACGAATGACTGCGCAGGATCTCAGACCCGGCTTCGTTTCGACCAATGGACTCGGCGCGCACCAGCCCAGATGCGCCGATCGCTTCTATGTATAGCCCCGACCCGAGCTCCTGGTCTCGCCCTCGCCCTCCTGGGCCTCTTTCCTTCTCTCCTCGACGCTATTTATTGCGTGCCCGAGAAGCGCTGCGCTTGAGTTGATACGAGCCCGGAGGCGGCGGAGTTTCACTTTTAAAGTTCCGTCCTATATTGACCGAATCCACGCGGTGGCTGGCCGTCGCCCGGGTAGCTCCCTCTCAGTGGCGCAGTGTGCGCGTTTTAGCGGGCGACGCAGATCGAGCGGCAAAAACACAAGCGAGCAGCGACCACTCCGAGCGAGCCCTGTAGCAACATGGGCATCTGTGCGTCTCAAATGACGGAGGCCGACAAGGTGGCGTATGCCAAGTCCCGTGAACTGGATGCCAAGAACGAGGAGGCGCACCGTGCAGAGCAGGAGAAAGTGAAGCTGCTACTGCTAGGTGCCGGTGAATCGGGAAAGAGCACAGTCTTCAAGCAGATGAAGGTACGACAGTGCGCTGCCTGCTCGAATTTCTCGAGTTCTGACTCTCTTTATCTCTTCCATTGCAGATTCTGTACGGTGCACCACTCACAGAGGAGGAAAAGCGACATTGTACTCCGATCATCTACAACAACATCATCACGTCCATCAAAATCCTCATTGAGCAATGCGTGGAGCTCAAACTGAAGGGCGAAGTCCAGTGTGTACAAGACTTCGATGACATCCGTACAATCAGTGATGAGGCCGAAGTGAACCCCGTGGTTGGACAGAAAATCAAGAACCTGTGGAACGACCCCGGCATTGTCGCGACGTGGAACCGCCGAGCTGAGTTCCAGATCATCGAGTCCGTCAAGTATTATTTCAATGATCTCGATCGCATCATGCGAGACGACTATGCAGCCACACAACAGGACATGTTGTACGCTCGTGTGCGAACCTCCGGTATCGTGGAGGAGAAGTATCAGATCGACGGTGCGACTTTTGTCATGTACGACGTCGGTGGACAGCGTAACGAGCGGAAGAAGTGGATCCACTGTTTCGAGGACGTGACTGCCGTCATTTTCGTGGCCGCGCTGAGCGAGTACGATCAGTCGTTATACGAAGATGCATCGACGAACCGTATGATCGAAGCCGTCACGTTGTTCGACGAGATCGTGAATAACAAGTTCTTCATCAGCTCCGCGATGATTCTCTTCCTCAACAAGAAGGATCTCTTTGCAGACAAGATCAAGAAGGTTGATCCGAAGACAGTGGAGGTGTTCAAGGATTTCCCAGGTGGCCTCGGGGATTACGAGCTCGGCGTGCAGTACTTCCTCGGCAAGTTCCTCGAGATGAACCGCCAGCCCGAGAAGGAGATTTACCACCACGTGACATGCGCGACCGACTCGCAGAACGTTCAGGTCGTGTTCAACGCGTGCAAGGACATCATTCTGAAGCAGAACATCAAGGGCTCAGGCTTCATGTAATTTGGCGCACACCTTTTTTTCTCCGCACTATGACCAGAGGAGCGCTCCAGACCCGTCGCGACGACGGAGTCGATTCTTCGGAGACATAGCGCCCTCGTAGACTTACTTATTAAGGCGTGTGTAGATACACCCACAGGTTCATACACATACATGGTTACTCCTTTGCGTACTGTCTTCATTTCCAATCTCCAAGCCGTAGACACCCAAATTGCGCGGCAACAAGAACTGTTTTCGCGCCAAGCACTGGAAACCCTAATACCTTAAGAGGCAGTTGACCAATAGAAGCAGCACCTTGAAAAATCCCGCCAATGAGAGAGCTTTGTTTGTTTCTCGAGCCTCGGCTGCGTTGCTGCCTCATTGGCTGTTTTGAACAAGGCGGTGAAGGCAGTTGGGGCGCGCGCGCGGCAATCGCGGGTTCCTCCACTGCAGGACCATTCTCCAATTTCCCGAGAGTGATCAATTACCCCATCAACAACAATGGCTAAGACCCCGAGCAAGAAGGCTGCTAAGACCCCCACGAAGACCGGCGCCAAGGGCAAGGGCAAGGGCAAGAAGCGCGTGGAAAGCTACTCGACGTACATCTACAAGGTGCTTCGCCAGGTGCACCCTGAGACCGGTATCAGCAAGCGCGGCATGTCGATCATGAACTCGTTCATCAACGACATCTTCGAGCGCATTGCCTCGGAGGCCGGCAAGCTGTCGCGCTACAACAAGAAGTCGACGCTCTCGAGCCGCGAGATCCAGACGGCTGTGCGTCTCATGCTCCCGGGTGAGCTTGCTAAGCACGCCGTGTCGGAGGGCACGAAGGCCGTCACGAAGTACACGACGTCGGCTTAAGCGATCGACCTCGAACTCATCGCCTGTATCGAATAACCGATCCCAGGCACTCCCAACTGGTGTTTATTAACACCACCCTTTGCAAAAGTGTTATCACCCACTCTGCTCTCCTGTTGCGCTGACTACAGTATCGTTTTGAAAGCCACATCGTTGAGGGACGTCGGGCACGAATCACGCATTCTTGTGGTGTCGTTGCTATGCTAGTGCTCGAACAATTGAATAGACAAATGGAGTCGTCACTGTGGTATGCGAATAGAAGATCGCAGGAGAGAATGGCAGTACACCGGATAGAGCGTGGTGAAGATACGTGCCTCATCTCCTTGGATTCATCCCGCACACATCGGCACCACTTGATTCCATCTCAGCTGCGATAATTGGTGCCGGCTGTGGTGGACAAGACAGTTGCGTGTAGCCCCCCGCTCCACGTCACGATACATTACGATATGTCTCGGCCGGGCGGCGGCTTTGGAGAGTTGACTTCGGGACTGGCTCACGTGGCGTCATCGACGACTGAGTAGGCGAGAGCTGCCTCCGTGGGCATCATGTGGTGGTGCGGTGCCGCATAGATGTGTCTACCAAGCACCTCGCGCTTGAGGCAATCGCACTTCCAGAAGTTCTTTGACACCTCAGCAGTCTCACAACGAGATCTCCCCCATGGGGCACTGTTCCAATTCATTCCCCCCCCCTTTGTCACAAGGCGTGTGTTTGTTTGCTTTTGGCGTGCTCGCCTGCTCTAGGCGTAGGGTTGCCTCTGGTCTGACCATTCGATGGGCCTGTATTGAAGTGTCCCGGTGCGAGAACAGACGCCGGTGTCGGTCGTCCGTCGCATCATCTCGACGCGACGCGAGACGACAGCGAGCGCCAGTCACAGACAGACAGACCCACGGCGCCGACGATGGACGTGCTCACGCCGTCGCCGCTGCGCCTCCGCGTGCGCGCCGCCCGACAGAGAGACTCCGCCGTCGTCTACGAGATCCACTGCCGCTTCTCGCTCGCGCCGGCGCCCGTGCCCAGCGACGCGCTCGGCCATCGACTGCGCGAGGCCGCGCTGCTCACCGCCGGCGACGCGGTCGAGTGGACGGTGTGGAAGACCTTCAGCGACTTCCAGGCCTTCGACGCCGCCATGCGGTCGCATCCGTCGGCGTTTGCGCGCATGATGGTGACCGTGGCCTTCGCGCCCGAGCACAAGGTGCGCACGTTCTTCCATCAGGACCAGAGCGCGACTTTCTTGGAGAAGCGTCGCAAGGAGCTCGACTACTACATGCAACGCATCCTTCTGCTCTCGGACGTCGGAGAGCTCGCGACTCGCGCGGGGTCAACCGTGCTGTCCGAGTTTCTAGGGGCAAGCGAGTTCGTTCCATCTCTAAGGACGGGACGGGGCGACGCGACTCCAACCTCGACGACGTCTTCAGTGAGCGATGCCTCACTCGGCGGTGGCGGCAGTCTACGGCAGCTTCAGATTGATCTGCAGTCGTCGTGTCCGTCCATATCCGAGCGGGGTGAATCGGAGGCCAAGACCCGCAAGCAGTGGAAACGCGAGATCGAAGAGGAGATCACCGCTCGCTGCGGTGAGGCGATGCTGAAGTCCTTCAAGAAGCGAGCACGGTTGTTTCGAAAAGAGAACGACGCTGTCCACGCCGCTCGAGTGTTTATCGCCTACTTGGACGAACATTTTGACCGCGAGTTTGCCAGGTGGCTTCTCTACCGATTCCAGCGATCGCTGCGCGACGATGAGCATCGAGCGGCACTCGTGTCTGCGAGCTCGGACTTCGACATTCGACAATCTTCCAAGATCCGGCGGAACAGTGTCGATAACGTTGTCAGCCCAGACAGCAATCGGGCGAGGAGACGAAAAAACGACCAGGCGCTTCTCGCTCATGTCGAGCATATCGCTCGAGGTAACCCACAGCTCGTGTCAGCCTTCAAGCGCGCAGCAAAAGCGCTGGGAACTGGTGAAATGAATCCCACCGCCTTTGTCAGCTTCCTGCGGACGACATTTGCAAAGGATGCAGGCAGTGTGCTCGATCTAGTCGTCGATGCAGTACCGACAAGAAGACTGCGCGAGGAGTTGCGGATGGCGGCATCGACGCCTTGATTACTTCAACGACTGGGTGTGCGTGGTGTCGAATAGCGCACGATGTGACCGTGTGCATGTGCATTGTATTCGTCGATAATATTTCCGTTTTGGTATGTGTTGAACCATCGATCTGCCATCTCTGTCTTGCTATGTCTGCAGCATCTGCTCCACTCGCTGGACGTAGTCTCGTAACGTGCGCGCACTCATGGTGCTGCCTACTCCGTGGCGTACAAGATTGGCGAGAAGCACCTTCGAGTACACGTTCTGCGATGCCCTCAATGTTAGCCAATTGTTCACCACACATTGCACCAGTCAGCACAGACAGACCTTGTGATTCGCAACCCACGATACCAGTTCTCCCTCATCAAGATAGAAAGCCTTGACGAATCGACTCACGTACTCGTACCCTCGCGTGATGCGCGTTGAGCTGACGTGGTTGATGAGATCGAGACCAGTCTGAAGCGCTAGGAGGTCCATCGACATCAGTGCGCGACCCTGAGGGGTGCACCGAGGCACCAGAGAGAAGCCCAGCAGCACTGCATCCATGACTTCCTGCACCAGGGCCGTCCAAAGCGCGTCACGAGCAGCAACTGGGACACTGCCATCGTTGTGAATCTGAACGGTGCCCCAGACTTCACCACACTTGCGAACGATCCCAACAACGTAATCGTTGTGCCGCTCGCGGAGGAACTTGACCTCATCCCATCTCACCTCAAGAACGGCACTTGTGACTGATGATGGCTTCAGTATTGCTGATGCCGTGCTTCTGAAAACAAAGTCTTGAAGCTGATGAGCAGCATCTTGGCTTCGCTTGTACACATCCTCAACCAAGCAATGATACCGCTCCGCGAGGTACGTTGCCGCTAGAGAGCGCAGCGCGTCGAGTACCTTTGTTTGGGATGCGACGGATGCCACCGCGACGCAACGCTCAACGAACGCGTATGAATTGTTGTCGCCACATTGCTCCATCGCCTTCGGTATACGAGTGAGGCGACGCAAGACGACCTGCTCACGCTCATTTGGGGCCGCTAAAGGGGTCGATGGCTTGCCCAACAGCGCGGCTTTTTTCTCGTGGGATGGAACGACAAATACAGAGCTCTCTGCTGGGATAATCGACGCTTGCAAAATTGTCTCGCCCGATGAGAAGTCTCGAGCCACACGTGCCAGTGTGTGTCGAAGTGTATCCCATCGTGGGACATCCGCCAGTTGAGCACGGAAAAGTTGTGCAGCTCGATCAGGTTCTACGAAGTTGGTGAACACCGCATACAAGTAGAAATCGTGGAGATTCAGTAGCAGAAGGAAGACATCCCACGCAATATGAGGCAAGTGGTACATCATCTTCAGGTACACACCACACAACCTACAATGCACGAAGTCACTGGACGTGAGCTCAGCAACGGACAGCAAGTTGACGGGGTCTGCATACCTAACAAACCCGGAGAGAGACGACGACGTGAGTACAAACTCATCTTCCTCGATGAGTTGGTTGGAGACTTCGGCTTGTGTTGGAGACAGTTCAGGCTCGATTTGCTTCCCATTGTTGCCTACATCGGTGGTGCGAATCTCCACGAGTTTGTCTTGCTGATTGCTGTTGGTGTCTCCCAATTTTTCGTCTTTGTCGACGAGGCCAAGGGCTGAAAATGGGTTTCCACTGACATGGAAGTTAGTGAAGACACCTCGCTCATGTATGGCATTGATGTGCGGTCGATATCGAGCTGACTGGGTGTTTTTCGCTTGATTCAACCTGTACCCACTCCGCTTCTCCACCAGTCGCAGAATGTCTTCATTTGTGACGTCGACAATGCTCGCCTCAGTAAATATTCGCTGCCATCGCTCTGTGTCGATCAGCATTCGAAGCAGCTCGAGGTTATCGTCATGGAACGATGTGATGTACTGTTCGCACTTGAGTCGAAGCAATGACCGCATCCTAAGGGAATAAAGTGGACGGTCAGTGACATGCGAACTGACAAAGGCGCTCGTATTCCATACAGACCTCGTTGACGGACTACCGGTGAATTCTTCGCCAACTTCAATGAACACACTGGTTGCTTGGGAGAGTGAAATCATGTGCTCCAGCTTGAAACCTGCAACATCTCCGTGTCAGGGGTCTGACACTGCGAACAGAGTAATGAACGTGGATCTCTCACCACTTGATGTATCGAGCCGCTCCAGCACCTCCATGACATTGTGCTGCATGTTTTCCCACACAATCTTCCTATATCGAACGAGCGTCATTCCAGTTTCACACAAAATGGAGCTGTACGGCGATGAGCTTTGCGACCGAGCAGCGTCGGTGCTGCATACGCTGCTGTTGCGCCGTCTTCGTCGAGGCGAAACAAGCTCTTTCGAGCTTGGTGAGATCAATCCCCCAGAAGCGATTCCCTCCACACTTCCTTCGTCTTCAACGTCCTCCGCATCATCGTCATCATCGTCATCGTCATCGATGCCGCATCTGTGCAAATACTCGGGGTCGTCGTTGCTCGGATTGAATGGATCTCGGTGCCATTGAACCAGCAAATAGTATGTGTGCATCAGGTTTGTCAACGCTTCGTACACTCGTCGCACATTCTCCACCGCTTGCTCGGTCCCAGACGAAGACACAGCCAGCTCCCGTTGATTGCTCTCGTGAGTGGAGGAATGCTTCTTCTGAGCTTTGCCTTTGGGCTTCTTTGGGCTGAGCCTCTCCCCAAAGCAACTTGCAATGAACTGGCGTGTGAGGTCATCAATACAGCGTACGACAACCTCAGGGATCTTCGACAGCACTTCATGAAGACTGGAGTTTGAGAACTCGAAGCCCAGAGTCTCGGAATGCTCTGCGAGAGCGATGTATGCTTGCAACAGTTCCCGGTACCCACGTGGATCAAACTCACTGGCCACTTTTCGCAGTGACTTGTCGAATTGGTGGCGAAGTTCGGGTAGAAAATTCTTCACACGGTTGTGCAATTTCTTTAGAATCAACACGTCTTGCAGATCGTCCGCGCTCATGTCCTCGCGCAGCGCAAGACAGATCTCGACCTAAGCGAATGTGATTATCTCAGCCAATGTATTCTGACAAATGGAGCAGTGCATCACGTACTGCTTTCGTGAACGCATGCTGCTGGAGAGCATCGTTCATACGCTCCTCTTCGTCAAAGAAATGCAAGATCCTTGACCCGAGATCGATGATCTACAGGTATTTCAAGTTAGCGCGAAGCGATTGCTGCAGAGAGAGCGTGCTCCACTACATTACCGATTCAACGCGATCTCGATTCCGCTTCAGCTTCACGATCTCGAGAGATCTGTGGACATGGGTTGAGAGAGTGAGAGCAGCTCTCGTCATGTCTCACCTTCATTCTTCACGTACGTTCTGATGAGGTCCGCTTTGCTGGACACGAGCAGGCGACGGCCATTCTTGACGTGGATCTGTGCACGGACGAGATCGAGGTCCACTTCTTGCACCTGCTTCATGCCCTCTATGAAAGCGTCTTGGTTCGCACGCACGTCGTCTGCGAGCCGCGCGATAATCAAATCCTTCGCTACATCGACTGCAGAGATCTCTGTCTGCAGGAACTCGTCGACATCGTGACGAGCCGTCGGAAGGTTTTCCTGTCCTCAGCGACCGCAGTCAGCCACTCAGATCTAGTGCTGTCACCAGCGTTGCACATACCAGCATAAACGCCACTCCATCAAAGCTGGCAGTGAAGAAGCGTGGGTCCAGAGTCGACACAATGTCCTCCGTCGGCAGCGGGACAAGAACGGACGGTGCGACCTGCGTCACTGCAAATGAGAAAACCCACACGAAAAGCCACTGCTCACGTGGATTGTCATGGACGTACTGGTGGAAGCTTCGGAGAAATGCCCTCTCGCGCGTGTAGAAAGTCGTCGCCGTGGCCTTCGTCGTCGTGGTCGTCGTCGTGGTCGGTGCCACCGCGCCGCCCAACCTTCTGCGTCAGCATCTTGATCCATCGCTGGTCCTTGATCGCAGCGGTCGCGGCCGCCAGCTCCTCTCGCAGCGCAATGTTGGCCGTACGTCTGCGCTGCGGCGTGTCTGGCGCCGCATCTCCAGGCACGGGGCTTCCAGCGACGCTCGCTCGGCGCATGCTGCCTGCTTTCTTCTGCCGATTGACCGCTTGATCCCCTGAGATGTCAAAAGGCACCCATGTCAGTCACGCGGGGGATCTGCCAGGTGGTACCAGTACATACCACGTATATACCGGTTGTTTTGAGTTATGGGGTCCACACCATCTTCTGTCGAACGTTGGTTTTTGGTGGAGCCAATGATCGTTGACGGACACGATCGAGAAGCTCTCTCGATCGCCCTCGTTCTCGGTCTCTTCGCGACGACTGCACGAACATGAGCGCCTCGCCGAGCGACGTGAAGGTGACCGTGGGCGAGCCTCACGCCGTGTCCGAGGAGACCAAGGCGCGCGCGGAGGCCCTCAAGGCGCAGGGAAATGAGGCGCTGCAGCACTTCAAGTTCGCCGCCGCCGTGGACCTCTACACGCAGGCGATCGCGCTCTTCCCGACGGCGATCTACTATGCCAATCGCGCCGCTGCGCACATGAAGAACGAGAGCTACGGCCTCGCGATCGACGACGCGTCGGCGGCGCTGGAGCTCGACTCGACGTACATCAAAGGTGCGCGACGATGCTGACGACGCTTCTGGGGGTCTGTGTCTTCTCACGTCACCACCCGACAGCCTACTACCGCCGAGGGTCGGCGAACCTGGCGCTGGGCCACCACAAGAAGGCTGTCAAGGACTTTCGGCTCGTGGCGAAGCTGCGCCCGCAGGACAAGGACGCGCGCGCCAAGCTCAAGCTGTGCGAGAAGATCATCAAGGAGGCTGCGTTCGCGGCGGCCATCCAGTCGGAGCGCAACCGCCCGCTGTCGGAGACCATCGACGTGGACTCCATTGGTACGTGATAGACTGTCTCGCAATCATGGCTCGAGCTCATGCCTGTGACTCTGTGCTCGGCAGTCGTCGACCCGGCGTACGACGGCCCGCATCTTCCCGCTGACCTCTCGGCGACCAAGCACGACTTCCTCGTTGCCCTCATGGACCGCTTCAAGCGCGGCAAACTGCTGCACCGCAAGTACGTGATCCAGATCCTGCTCGCGATGAAGACGATGCTGTCGAGCCTGCCGTCGCTCTTGCGTGTGTCGCTGGGCGACGGCGCCGACGCGCACATCACGGTCTGCGGCGACACGCACGGCCAGTTTTACGACGTGTGCAACATCTTTGCGCTCAACGGCATGCCATCCGAGTCGAACCCGTACCTCTTCAACGGCGACTTCGTGGACCGCGGCTCCTTCTCGTTCGAGGTCGTCATGACGCTCTTCGCCATGAAGCTCGTGTACCCGCAGCACGTGCACCTGCTGCGCGGCAACCACGAGTCCAAGAACATGAACAAGATCTACGGCTTCGAGGGCGAAGTCAAGCACAAGTACGACGAGACGGTCATGGGGCTCTTCACCGAGGTCTTCAACTGGCTCCCGCTCGCCGCTGTGATCGAGAACCGCGTGCTCGTCGTGCACGGCGGCCTCTTCAGTGACGACCAGGTCTCACTGGAGGACATTGAGAAGATTGACCGCAACCGAGAGCCGCCAGAGAGCGGTCTCATGAGCGATCTCATGTGGAGCGACCCGCAGCCGTTCCCTGGTCGAGGCCCCAGCAAGCGCGGCATCGGTCTGTCGTTCGGCCCAGACATCACCAAGGCGTTCCTCGCGTACAACAACCTCGGTACGTTGTTGGCGACAAGCAGGACGGACGGCGCTTGAACTAACTGTGTCATTGTACGTGCTGTTGTGCAGAGCTGCTCGTGCGGTCCCACGAGGTCAAGGACGAGGGCTATCTCGTCGAGCACGACGGCAAGTGCATCACCGTCTTCAGCGCACCGAACTATTGCGACCAGATGGGCAACAAGGGCGCGTTCATCCGCTTTGGCAAGGACATGCAGCCCAAGTTCACGCAGTTTACAGCGGTGGAGCACCCGCCCATTCGACCGATGGCGTACGCGGGCAACATGGGTGGCATGTTTGGCTGAGGCGGCATCTCTCAGATGCGTCCGTCGCCACGTAGACGACAGTAGAGATGTAGAGATCATCGACACAATGGAATGCCTTGACTGGCTTGCTGTATTGACTACCGTATTAGGTGTAGTCGCTCGATCGCTCGGACGGCAGCGTCGCGGCAGACGCGCCACTGGGGTTCGCTTGCGTTGATAACCGAAGTGCTGCTGTTGGTCTTCGAGTGCTCGCTTGGTTTTCCGCTGTAACGGGTCGGGACGGTGTTGGCGCCGAACGTGGGGAACCGGCCGCTCGGTGGGTTGACAGGTGGCTGCCATTGCGCCACCACCGCCAGTGCTACGAAGACCTCGTCTCCGTTCAGCTCCGCCAGCACTTCCAGGAGATCGATCGCAGCCGAGACAACACTCAACGGGAGCGACGGCTGCAGAAGTCGAATCGCCAGGGGCGTAATCTCCGGCACGAGAGACGCCGTCACGGTCGAGTGGCGTCCGACGGCACTCACACAGCGCAAGGCTGCCTCCACCAGCCGCATCTCGTGCGTCTTGCGGCCACCACCAACGGACAGAGCAGCCTCGTTCTGCGTTGGCTGTACTGGCGATTCGTTGTCTTGGACGTTGAGCTGCAGCATCGCTCGGGTGAGCGTGGGTTCGTGCAGGGCAGTGAGCGAGTCCACGTCCTTCAAGACCCGGTGCAGCGTTGGCCACACAGTCTCGACGAAGCGGTCGCCGATGAAGTCGCCGGCGATATCCGCGAGCAGCGTGAGCACGTCGATCGTCGCCGTCAGCAACGGACGATGTGACGTGAGCGTCAGTCGGTCCAGCAACGACGGCCACATCTGGTGGATGAGCGGCAGCAGCACACGCTCGCGGTGCTTGAGGTACAAGAAACCTCGCTCCATCGTCTCCAGGACGACGCACGCTGCGACGGGATCCGAGTCCACGACGAAGTAGCTGCAGCGAGCCATGATCTCCAGCACCTGCGGCTCAAACGGGAGGCGGTTCTTGCTGTCATCGTCGTCGTTGTCGGGATCGTCGTCTCGGTTCCCACTTTCCTCGTACTCGACAGGAAGAGCGCCCTTCACTGCGTCCTCGACGGTCTTGGGAGTCTCATTTTCTGGCTCAGGTGTGTCAGTGGCATCCTCTACGTCTGAGGACAAGGGCTCCGTCCACGCGCGAAGCTCAGCAAGAAACTTGTCGAGAGGTTCCGACTTTTCTGTGGCTGAAGAGGCGAGTTGGTCTCGCGTTTGGGCTGGCAACTCACAACTGCTGTTGATGCCGGAGCTGTCACTGTTGAAGTCGAAGCGCTCGAGCAGCAGACGCAGCGAGCGCAGCAACACGATCATTTCGTCGCTATCCTGATGCAAATCGATACAGCGGAGCAGTGCGCGCGTGATCTCGTCAACGAGTGGCTTTGCGCTCGTGAGACGCGTGTGGCGCAGCAGCGCTTCCACGACGCGCGGCGCGTGCGGCGTCTCGTCCAGGCGCTCCAGCCGGCGGCACAGCGCGTCGACCAAGTAGTCCATGTTGCTTTCGAAGAGCGTGTCCACGTGAGGCCCCTCGCCTGTGAGGAACGCGATCTTGTGGAGCGTCGTGAGCGCAGCGCGTTCCACTTGGACGCTCGCGTCGCCGAGTTTCTCGACCAGCGGATACAAAACGTACAGAAGAAACTGCGAGAATGCGTCGCCCGTGAGCTGCGCACAGACACCGACGGTCTCCACGAGCAACGCGACGACCGAAGACGCTTGACTGGTTCCTACAGAAGACGCCCACTGCGGCAGCTCGAGCAAGTCGTCGAGGATGCGACCGACGAGGTGAAGCTGCCAACGAGACGCGTCGCTCGAGTCGACATGCACCCGAAGCGCCTCGTTCAGGATGACGACGACGGCGGCAGCTGTCGGCGCCTCGGGCTCCTCTCTCAGCATCGTCAAGACTGTGTCGATGAGAAGCGCCATGGGCACGACGGCACCCAGCGCCCGCAGCAACCGGAAGACCGTGCGCACTGAGAGATCGTCGTGGAAATGGCGGAGGCGCTTGTGGAAGTGCGGCACCACCAGGCGCTTGGTGTCGTCCGTGGCATCAACCAGCGTTTCGTGCCACACGAGCGCGACATCGAGCACATCAAACTCGACGATGCGCGCCAGCGTTGACACGACGGACGGCAGCGACTCGTCCAGCACGCTGAGCATCGCTTGCTGATGCCCGAGGCACTGGAGGTACCCGATGAGGATCTCCATCGTGTGCACGCTCACGCTTTCCTGCTCGGAGCGGCACTGCAGCGCGAGTGTCGAGAGATGCCACCCAAAGCGCTCGGCGACACGAGGCTCCAGCTCGAGCCATTCGTCGAGCGAGAGCTGCTGAAGGTCTGCGACCACTGCTTGCGCTGCGGTGGCGACATCTTCGATCGCGTGGCCCCGCAGCACCAGCAGCTCGTCGACGCAGCGCAGCAGCGCGTCGCTGAGACTGCGGCGACACTGCAGCACGACGACGGCACAGAGGCCGACGACCGCGCGCTGCACGCGCCACGTGCTTTGGCTCAGTTTCGCGGTGAGCAGCCGCGAGAGCAGCTCGTCGGTCTTCGTGGCGGACTCGGTGACCCACGCGTCAGTGGTCTCGACCGTCGCGACGACAGGGTTGGCGTTGGCTGCCGCCGCGCGCAGAGACGCGAGCGAGAACTCGCGCGGTGCCGCGGCTCCAGTTGCGTCGTCGCTCATGCACTGCGCAATGGCGCGAGCGAGGCACTCGATGGCGTCGACCATGACAGCGGAGGACTGTAGCGGCGCCGTGACGCAGCGCCACATGCCGATGGAGATGCCGGGGTAGAACTGCCGCAGGACGACGCGGTCGCAGCCGTCGACGACGCGAGTGAGCGCCGCGAGAGCGAGTTGCGCGGCGGAGCGGCAGCGGTCGCTCTCTGCGATGTGGAGAAGACACGAGACGACGTACGCGACGAAGTGCACGCGCTCGCTGGGCGCCGGCGCCGGCAGCAGGAGTGCGTCCAGAGCGCTCGCGCCGCCGTCGTCGGCCGTGGAAAGCGCGGTCTGGAGCACTGAGAGGACAGCGACGCGCAGCTCCTCGGGCTGTTGGCGGAGAGAGATCGGCGCTGCTGACGATGGCACCGCGGCTGACGGCGGCACCGGAAGCGCCGCGGCGCACGCCTGCAGCAGATCGACGAGTCGTGTGGGCGCGAGACGCACGCGACAGTGCGGAAGCACCGCTGCAAGCGCCTTGAACGCGAGTTCCGTCGCACCGACGTCGCCTGGCGCGATCGCCGTCGCGAGCAAGCGCAGCAGCAGCACGAGAACCATGTCGTCGACGTCCGTGACGACGGCGGTCGCTGTCGCCGGCGGGAAGCGGCTGGCGCGCGGGGGCTGCGCGTAGAGAGCGTCGACGTCTCGAAGCGCATCGCGCAGCTCTGTCGCGGCGGCGTCTGCCGTCGCTGGACGCAGAAGGCGAGCGAGGCGTGCGCACAGCTCGAGCTGCTCCATCGTGTGTGTCGTCTGTGAGTGTGCGTGTGGTGATCAGCCGCCTGATGGGGTACGATGATTCGCTGAAATGACGTACGACGTTCCTCGATTGGTTGAAATGCGGCGCCAGATCGGGTGCCCGCTTTCCTTTTGGTTCACACTCGATCTCTTCCTCGCTCGATCTCTCAAACAGCAGCGAGACCGCCGTCGTCGATGGGAGCTCCTGCGCCGCCGAGTTCGCGGCGCCGACAGCGCGCGCAGCAGCAGCAGCGCCACAACGCGCTGCTCGCGCGCCTCGAGGACGTCAAGCAGCAGCGCGCAGCCCTGCGGGACGACGCGCAGACGTTTCTCCGCGACCGCGAGGCGCCCGAGAAGACCGCGGCGCAGCACGCGTTGCGCTCGCTCGGGGCGCTGTCGCCGGACGTCGCGCTGCTGTGCGCGCAGACCGGGGCGGTCGTGGAGCGCGTGGAAAACGCCAACGACGTCGCCGCCAAGATGACGAAGGAAGTGCGTCGCCTGGACATCATCCAGTCGCGGCTCACGGCGACGCTCGCGCAGTCGAGTCAGCTGCTGTCGCTGCGCCACGCGCTCACGGGCATCCGCCGCGCGATGCAGCTGCGCAACTACCTCGAGGCCGCCAAGTTCCTGCAGCAGCTCAAGGACATCGAGACGCTCATGCCGCTGGACGTCGCTGACCGCGTGCGGGTGGACGCCATCGAGCTCGAGCTCAAGGAGATCATCGAGGACGCGTTCGTGCGCGGCCTCAGCGACGGCGACCGCGCGCTCGTCACGCAGTACGCGCCGCTCTTCCAGATTGTCGGTCGAGACTACGAGGAGCGCGGCGCAAGCCTGCTGCTCGACCACCTGCGCGACGCGCTCAGCGCCGAGCTCGCGGTCGTGACGACCGGGTCGTTCAGCACCAAGGAGCTGATGGAGCATCTCGCGACCATCTTCAATCGCATCGCCGCCGTCGCGCAAGAGAACGACGCGGTCGTCACGCAGTGCTTTGTGCGCGTGAACGGCGTGAACCGGCTTGTCAAGATGCTGTACGCGCTCGGGGAGAGCGCCGCTGTGAGCGTCATCACGGCGTACATGAAGCAGCGCCAGTTTCGCGAGCGCATGAGCGCAGAGAAGGACGAAAGCGACGCGACTGCGCCGCCGCGAGTGGCACCGGCGGCTCAAAGTGAGGACGAGATCGCGCAGCTCAACGCACAGCTCAACGAGATCGCGCTGCTCATCCAGCACACGCAGACGTACGAGCGTTTCATGCAGTCACGAGTGGCACCGCCCGCTGCCGACTCGGACAACGACGACGTGCTGCCGTCGAGCCAGGAAAGCGAGCTCGGCAAAACCGTGCAAGAGCTCGCCGGCTTCTACTGCTTCTTCGAGAACGACCTGCTGACGCGCGCAGCCCGCAAGGCATTTCAGTGGGAGGAGCTGCGCCTCGCCACGAGCGCGGATGTCGCCAGCGGCAGCACGACGGCGACAGCGATGGTGCCGATCTCGTCCGCGATCGACGAGATCTTCTACGTCGCTCGGAACTCGGGACTCCGTGCTTTGGCGACCGGCCACGTCGACTGCGCCGCCAGCGTGCTCAACATGGTGAATACGGTGCTGCGAGACGCGCTGGGCGACACGATGCGCGGCCGCATCCGCAACATGGCGGCGCACGTGAAGCTGGACACGGGCGCCGGTCTGCTCGGCGTCACTTCGGCGCAACTCCGCGACCAGATGCAGCAGCAGTTTGCCAAGCTGAGCAAGACCATGGGGCCGATCCCGATCGCAGGCGCTGCGGTCACTGTCGGCGCAGCGCAGACGACCGAGACGCAGCGCAAGGAACTCGGTCCGGACGTCGTGATGAACAGTCTCGAGGTCACAGGGACATACATCGCGCAGCTCAAGGACGAGTTCGAGGACGAGCTGGCGCAGGACTTCCCCGACCAGGTGCCCACATATCTGCAGACGTGTCTGCTCGGGCTTGAGGACGCCGCTGCGGAGCTCTCGCAGCTGCTTGAGGCGTCGCGCAAGAAGTTGTGCAAGGTGCTGGAGCCGCGCGTCGCATCACTGCTCGCGCCAGTGATCGCCACGAACACCAAGCGCGCGACCGTCTCGTACGAGCTCACGGAGCAAATGTTCACGTTCAACGAGGCGAACGATCCGTTCGCCGTGCAGTTTGTCGTGTCCATGCGTGACAGCATCGTCGCGGCGTTCCGCGAGACGCTGTCGCCGACAAACCTGGACGCACTCGTCGACGCGCTCGCGGGCTGCACAGCGGAGCTGCTCGAGCGCTGGTTCTACGGCCGTCACGTGCGCTTCACGCAGCTTGGCGCGCTTCAATTCGACAAGGACCTGCGCGTGTTGTCGGCTTTCTTTGGCGAGCACAGCGCCACGAGCCGCGAGCGCTTTGCGACGCTCGCGCAGATCGCGATGGTGCTCAACGTCGACAGCCCGTCGGACGTGACGGACTTTGTCGGCCGCCGCTCTCGAGGAGGCGTCGCGTGGCGCCTGTCGGGTGCGCAGGTCAAGGAGGTGCTCGCGCGCCGCGTGGACTTTGCCGACGCTGCGATCAACAAGCTCGTGTTGCCCGCGACAGCCATGCAATGAATGGGAACGGATCATCAAGATCTCCACGCTCACATGTCACAGACAGATGGCCTAAACCCACTGTTTTAATCCTTTTCCACACAGATCGGATCTCCCCACTACAACTTGGTCGGTGGCAGCAGTCGTTCGTTTCGTCAACGAGTCGGTGGCAGCACGCGCCAGCTCGGAACCCCTCAATGGCCAATCAGCGGCGGCGCTGCATGACGCCGAGGAGTCGTTTCCCGCCCTCGCTCGCTGTTGGCACAAGTCCGCTGGTGGCGTGCGGTGCACAGGCGGAACGACGGCGACGCCGTGTTCATCCATCCACTTTCTCCTTCTCTCCTCCGCTCGTTAACCACCAGCGCCAGCATGCGGCTCGCGGTACCCTCGCTCGCGCTCGTCCTCGCGGCGCTCATGGCGCCCGCCCAAAGGTACTGCGGTCTATCTGTCTGTCTGTCTATCTATCTATCTATCGATCTATCGATCGATCGATCGATTGGCTCGCTTCTCTCCATCGACTGACGCGATCTTCTCTCTGTCTCTATCGCTATCGCTATCGCTGCTGTGCTCTGTTCGACCCTTTGCAGTGAGATCCGTCGCCTCGTCACGCTCTCGCGCCACGGCAGCCGCGCGCCGAACGACGTCGTCCACGCGCTATGCCCCAAGAACAATGCCAACCTCGCCAAGTACCACGTGCCGGTCGAGCAGCTCACCGAGTTCGGCATGCAGCAGCTGGTCGCCGTCGGTGAGCACATCCGCAAGGTGTACGTGGACGAGATGAAGTTCCTCTCGCCCTCGTTCAACGGCGTGAACCACACCCACTTTGAGAGCTACTTCCGCTCGGATGCCGCCACGCGCTGCTCGCAAAGCGCGACGGCGCTGGGCTATGGGCTTTATCCAGACGGCACGGGGCCCGAAGGCTTTCCGCGTCAGCCAGTGCCCGTGTACATGCAGCTGCTGCGCAACGAGCACGACTTCGCGGCGCCCAAGGGCCCCTGCAAGCCGACGCTGAAGGCGGATCTGGACGCGTACGCCAAGACGCGCGCGCCGGTCCTTCTGCAGGAATACCAGGACACGCTCGAGCGCGTGAGCGAGATCTGCGGCGCAAACCTGCTCGAGGCGCCGTCGATCCCCGGCGGCGAGGACGTGGTGCTGGCGGTCAAGGACGTGGCCGACATGTTCATCTTCGACCGCCAGGAGCGCCTGCCGCCGCTCGAGGGACTCACGCCGGAGGTCAGCGCTCGCCTCGAGAAGCTCGCGTTCACCAACCTCATGGAACGTTACTACACGACGGATCGTATGATCACGTACTGGAACGGCGGCTTCCCCGACCTTCTGCTTGGCAATCTGTACGGCGCCGCGAACCCGAGCTCGCCGTCGCCCAAGGAGTACCGCTACTACTCGTACCATGGCCACCGAGAGCTGCTGCACGGCCTCGGCAAGATGCTCGGCTGGAACCTGTCGTTCGCGGGCGAGCCCTCGGCTCTCGGCATGACGTCGCTGCACCCGGGCACGACCATGTTCTTCGAGCTGCATGCCGAGAAGAACGCCACGACCGAGAGCGAGCACTACTTTGTGCGGACCTTCGTGTGGTCCCCGCAGACGGCTCGTGAGGCTGTGAAGCTCGCCAAGTGCTCGACGCTGGACTGTCCGCTCGACGAGTTCAACGCCATCATTAAGAACCACATCGCGCGCACGGGAACGTGGCAGGACATCTGCAACTATCACCCGACACCGGCTCAAAGCGTTCCCGCGACGCTCAAGCAGGTGGACAACAGCAGCACGCAGGCAGTAGAGGGCAGTGAGACCGGCACCGCGTTCCTCATCGTGATCAGCGCGTTGCTCGGTCTCGGCCTCATCTTCGGAATCCTACAGGCGGTGATCCGTATGCGCAATTTCCGTCGCCAGGGCTACACGTCGATCTGATGATTGAAGATGCGTGAATGACCGCTCTTCGTGCGTGCAGACTGCCATTAATGCGAAAAAACAATAGACCTTCTGCCCTTCACAACTGCAGCGCGCGCAGACGCTCGACCAGCGCCGGCGTGTGCTGCAGCGCCTTCGCTTTCCCCTGCATGACGCCGTTGCGGCCGCCTCCTCCCTTGCCGTCGATGGTCTCGATGAGCTGCTTCCCATGCTCGGAAACCACGGCCTGGGGACCGGCAAGCACGAAGCAGCCGTCGCCACGTGCGTCGCCAGCCGTGAGAACAAACACACTCGTGCCACGGTCGCTCTCGCTTCCGAGACCGGCCACGATGCTCTGCAAGAACGCCAATTCTGCATCAGGTCGGTGGTAGTGAACGACCGGCGACTCGGTTCGCTTCGCGAGCAAGTCGGCGGCAATAGCAGCGGCCACTTCCTTCTGCAGCACCTTGATCTCCTTGCTCGAGCTGCGCTGCGCCTGCAACAGCTTGTCGACGCGACTCGCGTGCTCGCTCGGCGCGCAACAGAGCAGCTTCGTGAGCTGCTGCTCGCGCTGGAACATGCGCGAGAACTCGCGGTTGACGCGCTCGCCCACGACGAACCACACGCGCGACGCACCGCGCGCGTACTCTGTGTGCAGCAGACGCAGCGACTGGTGTCGAAGCAAAACGAGCACGATCAGCTCATAGTCTTTGATGGGAACTGTGCGCCACTCACCTGAAGCTGCGCCAACGTCTGCACGTGCGTTCCGCAGCACGGGTTCCAGTCGATGCCGTCAATGACCATGACGCGCAGCGCGTCCGGGCGCTGCGAAGGCTCAAACTTGCTCGCCACACGGTCCCACTCGGGCGTTCCCTGCGTCACGAACGACGGGGTCATGCTGCGGCCCTCGACGATGGCGGCATTCACGTCTCGCTCGATCTTGGCCAGCGTCTCGGCGGGAATCGTCTTGCCCTTGGGGGCGTCAGCCGGAAGCGGAGCACGACCCGTCGACACGTCGTACGGCACAAGCTCCACATTGCAGCGCTCGTCACCAAGGGACCACGTGGTCGTGTCGTAGCCGTACTTCTCGCAGATCGCGCTCAGCAGGTGCTGCCCCGAGTGCTGCTGCATGTGGTCGAAGCGGCGGTCCCAGTCAACGACAGCCGTCACCTCATCGCCCACAGAAAGCGGAGCAGAACCGTCAGCTTGAGCGAGAACGCGATGCAGGCAGCGGCCTTGCTTCACTGCGACGCTGATGACGCGGACGTCGTTGAGACGCCCCGTGTCGCAGGGCTGGCCACCGCCTTCTGGGAAGAGCACGGTGTCCTGCAGCTCCACATCGAAGGCACCGTCGGCTGCAGGCTCAATCGCGACGACGCGGGTCCGCAGCTCTCGGAGGGACGAGTCACGCTGACATGCCAACGCGCCTGGTGGTGCCACGTCCGTCATTGGTGACGGATGACGATTCAATGGATTGCGGCGTGACGGTTGCGCGAGCAAGAGCTCACATCCATTTGGACCTTATATCCAAATGGATGTAGGCTGCCATCACGCAGCTGGATCGGAATGGATTTCTCCACTGCACGTCTTTGTGGAGTGAATGAGGAGCCAAAGGTTCACTCTAAAACCGAATACGTCGTTGACCTTTAGTGGTACTTCACAGGCTGGTGACGGTCGAGAGAGCCTGTGAAATACAATATACGTTGACGACAACTGTGTTACTTCGCCAAAGTACGGATCCGCTGTGTCTTTGGTGCTTGGGGGCTGATGGGTCGTGACCTCATGTCTTTGCTCGCGTTCTCGCTCGCTCATTTCGTCACGGTGACAGGCAAAACGACGAGAGCTCCGAGAGCGCACGCGCCACCAACGCATTTCTCGCTTCGCCTGCACGAGCAAACGACTACTTACACACAAGCCTCCCGCGCAATTAATCATGAGCACACCCATCTCTGCCGAGCAGGACAGCTCGTACTCGACCGAGCACAAGAACGCGCCGTTCTTTGAGAAGCACCCCAAGGGCTTTGGAGAGATGAAGCTGCTGGAGGAGGTCAAGATCGAGCGCACGTACGTGCTCCCGGTGCCGCATCTCGCGGACGCCATGCCGCAGATGGATCGCCAGGCGTCCAACCGCCGCAAGATCGACACGCAGGCCACCGATGTCGTCGAGCGCAAGGACACGTACAACAAGATCATGGGCCAGACGGACGTCATTCTCGGCGACATCCGCCGCAACGGCTCGCAGGAGGCGGTCTCGCGCGCGTACGTGCGTGCTGGCCCGCGTGCTACTCTCTTCTTCGACCCCACGCAGGTCAAGGCCGCGATTGTCACGTGTGGGGGCCTCTGCCCTGGCCTCAACAATGTCATCCGCGACATCACGCTGAGTCTGTGGAACCTCTACGGCGTCCACGAGATCTACGGCATCCGCATGGGCTTTGAGGGCTTCTACAACTGGACGTCCATGGACCAGAAGGAGGCGCCGATCATGCTCACGCCACAGGTCGTCGAGACGATCCACCACTCCGGCGGCACCATTCTCGGCGCCAACCGCGGAGGCTTCGACATGGAGAAGATCATCTCTTTCCTGACGGCACGCCAGGTCAACCAGCTTTACGTGATCGGTGGCGATGGCACGCACCGCGCTGCCAACAAGATCGCGGACGAGTGCCGCCGCCGCAAGCTGCCGATCGCTGTCGCCGGTGTGCCCAAGACCATCGATAACGACGTCGATCTGCTCGACCGCAGCTTCGGCTTCAACACGGCGGTGGAGGAGGCGCAGCGCGCGATTCGCTCGGCCAAGACCGAGGCCAAGTGTGTGCCGAACGGCATCGGTATCGTCAAGCTCATGGGCCGCAGCGCCGGCTTCATCGCCGCCCATGCGACGCTGTCCAGCGGTGATGTCAACCTCTGCCTCGTGCCTGAGGTCCCCATTGAGCTGCACGGCCCCCGCAGCTGCCTCGACCACTTGGAGCGCGTGATTGAAGAAAAGGGTCACGGTGTCGTGGTCGTCGCCGAGGGTGCGGGCGAGGAGTTGCTGGGCACGTCGTCGATTGTCGACGCTGGCGGCAACAAGAAGCTGCCGCCGATCGGCGAGTTCATGAAGCACCAGATCCAGGACCACTTCAAGAAGAAGGGCAAGGACGTGACGGTCAAGTACATCGATCCGTCGTACATGATCCGCAGTGTGCCGGCGAACGCGGCCGACAGTCTGTACTGCATGATCCTCGCGCAGAACGCCGTGCACGGCGCCATGGCGGGCTACACAGGCTTCACAGTCGGTCTCAGCGCGAACCGCGTGGTCTACTTCCCGATCACGGCGATCACGCAGAACTCGCCGCGCTGCATGGACTCGCACGGCCGCACGTGGGAGCGCGTGCTGTGTCTGACGCGCCAGCCGAACACGGTGCCGGACAACGAGAAGCCCAAGGCCCGCGGCGGGGAGCTCTGCGACTGATCTCCTGCTGCGCAGCGCGTCGCGTGCACTACCGTAACGAATCAATGAATGAATGAATGCAATCGCCCGTCGGATGTGGATGGATGTCTGTCTGTCTGTCGATCGAAATGGAGGAAGGGATCCGATTGCGCATGGTGCAGTTGCCGCGGCGGTGACGCGGCGCTGGCGACTGTCGACGAGGGTGGAGAGCCGCGCTCTGATTGGTCCACTGTAGCACCTTGTTATCAAAGTTGATGGGACAGATCAACCTTGTTTTGCAACTTGAACCTCTTCTGCAACCTACCCTGATTTGGCATCTGGTTGGCGCCGGACCGCCCGCCTTGCCGCATCCGGCGTCCGGCATCCAGCATCCAGGAGAACCTTTGTGTGGCCCACTACAACACCACCACCAGCGCCCACGCAACCGCCCGCCTCGGCAGGCTCCGTCATTTTCCCATTTGCGCCGTCGCCATGCGAGTCCCCGCGTCGTCTCTCCGCTGGCTGCGCCGCCAGGCCGTCGCGACGCGCTCGTACGCCGTGCTCACACGCGAGAGCATCAACCCGCGCGTGCTGCAGGCCGAGTACGCGGTGCGCGGGCCGCTCGTGCTGCGCTCGCTCGAGTACACCAAGCGCCTCGCCAACGGAGACACGTCGCTGCCGTTCGACAAGGTCATCCCGTGCAACATCGGCAACCCGCACATCCTCAAGCAGCAGCCCATCGAGTTCCACCGCCAGGTGCTCGCGCTTGTCAACGTCCCCGGGCTCGTCGACACGCCCGAGGCCCAGAAGCTCTTCCAGCCGGACGCGATCGCGCGTGCCAAGTTCTACCTCAAGAACATCCCCGGCGGAACGGGCGCCTACGGCCACAGCAAGGGTGTCGAGGTCGTGCGCCAGGAGGTCGCGGCGTTCCTCGAGCGTCGTGATGGCTACGCGGCCGACCCGGAAGACATCTACCTCACGGACGGTGCCAGTCCCGCCGTGCAGAACTCGCTCATGGCGCTCATTCGTAACGAGGACGACGCCATCTTGGCTCCGATCCCGCAGTACCCACTCTACTCGGCGGCGATCGCCATCAACGGCGGAACGCTTGTCGGATACTATCTTGACGAGTCCAAGGGATGGGCCATGACTGTCCCAGAGCTGGCGCGCGCCGTGAACGAGGCCCGTGCGAACGGCAAGACCGTGCGCGCGTTGGCGGTGATCAACCCAGGCAACCCAACGGGCCAGTGCCTCACGGTGGAGAACCAACAGGACATTATCAAGTTTTGCCAGAAGGAGGACATCGTGCTGCTGGCGGACGAAGTGTACCAGGAGAACGTGTACGCGAAGGGTAAGTCGTTCGTCTCGTTCCGCAAGGTGCTCAAGGACATGGGCGACGCGTACAACGATGTGGAGCTCATCTCCTTCCACTCGGTCTCGAAGGGATTCACGGGCGAGTGCGGTCGTCGCGGTGGCTACATGGAGCTTGTCAACATCAGTGACTGCGCGAAGGAGCAGTTCTACAAGATGATGTCGGTCAACCTGTGCTCCAACATTGAAGGCCAGCTCATGGTGGGCATGATGACGAACCCGCCGAAGGAGGGAGACGCGTCGTACGCACGCTACTGCGAGCAGCGCGACACGATCCTCGGCTCGCTCAAGCGCCGCGCGATCAAGCTCGTGAACGCCTTCAACCAGCTCGAAGGCGTGACGTGCAACGAAACGGAGGGTGCGATGTACACGTTCGCTCAGGTGCGACTGCCGCCAAAGGCGGTCGAGGCCGCGAAGAAGAAGGGCATGGCCCCCGACGCCTTCTACTGCATGGAGATGCTGGACAAGACGGGGATCGTCGTCGTGCCTGGATCCGGCTTCGGACAGGAGGAAGGCACGTGGCACTTCCGCTCGACGATCCTCCCGCCAGAAGATGCCGTGGACGAAGTGATCGAGAAGACGGTCAAGTTCCACGCCGCCTTCATGGATGAGTACAGATAAACGACGCGGCGAAGCAGTAGATCAGTGTCGCGATCGTTTCTTTGGAATGGCAGTGCATAAAAGAATGTGTGAGTGCGCATTTGGATACAGGTTCATTGCTCTTGCTTGCATGGTGGTCTATTGAAGTGAGTCTATCATGACAGTTCCTAGCGCTTGCTAGCTGATGAAGGCGCCGCCGCCTTCGGCCGAGTCGCCCCGGATAATGCCATTCCCCCACTGCTGCCGGGAGAGGAAGATACGGGTCCCTCGATAGCGCCGAGCTTGTTTTTCAGTGCGGCTGCAGCCATTCCAGATCCAGCCGCAGGGCCAGAGCCACCGAGAAGTGAAGAGCTGCTGGTTGCACCAGGCTTCGTCCCCGATGACGGGCTATTCTCTCGCTTGGCCGGAGCTGACGGCCGTATGATCGGGATTTTGGTTATCGAGCCTTGGTCTTTCGTGTTTGCACTGTTAGTTCGGCTTGAACCCGACGCGCTTTTACTGCCACTCATGTTTATCTTGCCGATTGAATTGGCAACCTTCACGGCCTGTGGCATTTTGGTGATCGGCACGTTGGTATTGCTCACTGGGCGAGCAGTTCCGCAGTTCGGAAGCGTTGTGCCTGATACCCCACTCGGTTTGCTTGGCGTTTTGGGTGCTCCTTTGGACTTGTTCATATCCCCCTTCGAGGATGCACCTAGTGACCCGATTGATGAGCCATTTGCACCTCCAAGTCCCAGACTCATCGAGCCCATCGAGCTAGTTGCGCCACCATTCCCACTGCCATTTGAACGCGACGTTTCCTTGCCTTGCGGACGAGCCGTTAGTTTGTTTGCCAGATCAAGCGATTTTACTCGAGCTCTTCGCACAACCTGTCCGTCTTTTCCAACCACCAGCGTGTACTCGAGCATGCTTGACCATTTCGAATCTGCAGAGGAGTCCTCGTGATCCGACATCAACCCAAGAGCTTCCTCTTCTGTCACTCTTCGTTTGTCCTCCGCGTCCTCCTGTGGCCTGCGCTGCAATAAACTCAACTCGTTGTTCTCAACAGACATTTTCACCTCCGTCGCAACACTCGCAACATCACGATCTGCGTCCACTGCTCCATCATCAATAAACTGTTTGATCCGATCCAGCATCTTGTCATCGCTGAGAGAAGTCAGCACTTGCTTCCACTGCGGTATAAGCGATATTGCTTTCAGACGGACATTGGGGATGGGATCTTCAATGAGCTCAATGGCGATGTCGAGATAATTGAGTCTGCAGTATTGGCGACTGTTGATCTCGAGTGCATATACACAAGCGTCGAGATATAGCACGCGCCGCCAATAACTTCGGGAGTGACCAAATTCGCTTCTTAGCTTTGAGAGTAACGAGTAGCGATGTGTAGCGTTCTCATTTCGCCGAATACTTTTGACAACGGCTTGGATTGCTGACAATTGCACTGGACGCGCTCCATCCTCGATCAAGTCGAAAAGGACTGGAATCACCATCTCGTATATCTGATCAGATGAACACCAAGAGGGAAAATGCTGAAGAGTCTCCACAAACGTTAGCTGGTCTCGGTTTCGACCGGATGGAATCGCTCCATGATACTGGATCACCGCCTTTAGTGCTGCATCCAACATCGATACCTGATTGAAGACACTTGTCAACTTCTGACAAAACAACCAACCAAACTACACGTCGTACAAACCTTTTGCTCTTCGTCAATCACTGCAAACGTGGACATCATAAGCGCAGGAATTCGAGTCAGAAGAACACCTTGAACGACGAATGATTCGTCTTTCAATAAGCCCGCGATGATGGGTTTCAAGTAGCGAGAGGATCGTTGGGGTCCCAGCAATACAGCGACTTCATGGATACCAGATGCCACATGCTGTCGGACTCGTTCGACACTATCGTACGCAAGCTTGACCAGCAAATCATCCATGATCACAGGTACATACGTCACCCCAAAAGCCTTCACAATTGCAGGGAAATTGAATGCACAATCCTGTCGAATGGCGGCATCGTCCTTGGAGCAAAGTCGAGAAAAACAGTGTAGAAAGGTCGGTGCTGTGTCTGTGCCGAGGTGATTGAGTGTGGATAGCTTGATCACCAAAACACCGTACTGCTTCGCCAGCAAATGCACGAGGTATTCCGGCATAGTCTCGGCAACATTCTGAAACTCTGGGATCATTCTTTTGATCCTTTCTGACGAGGGAAAAAAGTCCAACAGTGATAGAAGCACCAAAAACGCAGTTTGTTTCACCTACGGCAACACACATGATCAGCAAGATAAACAAAACCTGTGACTGCAAGGTGTCGTACTTGCTCCTCTTCATCTTGGAGCAGTTCAAGTAGTTCAGGGAGCAATTCGCCACATGCTCGCTCTTCCCTGCATACGCTTGTCATCAGTGCGAAGATCGCTATTCGGTGACTCATGAATGCGCCTTACCCCACAGCTCGCGCAAGAGCATCTAGCTGAATGCACATGCACCGTCGAACTTCGGCATCAGTGTCTTGGCAAAGAGCCATCATCTGTGGAAATGATCCCAGCATTAAGCACGATAGAATGGTGAACAGCTCAACATATGGAAATACCTTGTGAAAGTAAAGACCCTCAATATCTTGAAGGCTCAAAAGATTTAGCGCAGTCACGGCGCCAAGTAGAAGGCAGCACACAAGACGAGAGCCTGGTGTTTGAGAAACATCCCCCTTCTCCATCGCGACCCTGATCACTTGCGTCTTCTTGATGTTGCCCGACATTCTCGCCAAAGTGGCAATCACTGCAAGACTGGCGGGTTCAGCCAAATCTTTCTGGTGGATTTCGCTGACAAGATCGAGAGCAAGCGGGAGCAATTGTTTCGCAACCTGCTCTTCAGTCAACAAAAACACTGCTTCTTGTTTCTCCTCTTGCCACTGCACCAAAGATTTCGAGTATTCGTCGTAGATTCCAGGAACCGGGAAAGCGAGTACCGTGCCATCAACCGTTGAGCACGCAAGGTTTGATATTGCCCGGAGCACCTCAACAGGCAGTGTCAAATTTTGAGTAATTTCTGCCTCGCACTTTTGCCACACGTGCTGATCGCGAACATGCTGTTAATGACCCTCCCACTTCGCCTTTCTTCAATTCGAGCCTACCTTCATGCAGTCGAGTATGAGTGAGAGGTTGGTCTTCGAATTATTGCTCGCCAAAATCTTCGGTAAGGATTCGAACACACTTAGTTTCTGCTTCTCGAGGCCCGTCTTCAAGAGTAGCTCTGTGCGCTCCATCTCGGGCATGTCTTCGTCCACATTGAGCTTCTCGAGATCAGTTTGCGACTACGGTAACACAGCACCCCGTTAGGCATTAAAGCACATGGTGCGCTTGTGTCAGCAGCTCAATACCAGTGCATCTTCTCTGTCGAAGAACTCCGCTTCGCGCTCATTAAAGAATCCGATCTCCTCCATGGCACAGCGATCGTCGTCTCTGTCACACCACCAAGTTCATCCCCTTCGACGATGAAGACGGGCACGATGGCCTGCACACGCTATTGGAACCGCTTGCCGCACCACGCCACAGCCAGAGCTCACGCTCTCCGATCGGGTCTCGATCTATATTCGTCGACACCAGAATGCTGTGCTCATGATCAAGCATGTTTGTCCAACTTTAGCAACCGTTACCAGTCCCTTCGTTTATTTGAAGTCTTTGTCTCCACATGAGCGCACCTCATTCGCCGGACACACCGCATCCACGTACTTTCGCCACACGAACGCCATTTCCTTTTCTTTTGCTTTCACGAGCTGGTCACAGCGTCGTTGTTCAGTCTTCCGCTGTGATTCACTCAGAAGAAGCTCTTCACGTAGCCGACAGAGTTCCTTCTTCAAAAGCATCTCATTTACCCTCGCCTTCTCATTCTCGTCTTGAAGGCACCTCATTTCGTCGCGAAGAACCAGCAATTGCTGCCGCTTTTCAATCTGCAAACTGGCTTCATGTGATTTCCACTCCGCTTCCTTGTTCGCAAGATCTCGTTTGTGTTCTTCGAGCTCTTCGTGCATCGATTTCAACTGAAAAAGTTGCTGCTTCAGTTGCGAGATGGTGGCATCGCGCTTCTTCAGGCGTGCTTCCCACTTCTTCTCGCGCTCCAAAAGCGACAACTGCTGCTTCTCCATCTCGTCGGACAGTCGATGTTTCTCAATTCTCGCTGCCGTGTTCAGCTTCTGCAACTCGTCCGCTGCCTTCTTCAGGGCGTGCAGCTTGGCCTTCAGTGACCCAATTTCCTTGGTTTTCTCGTTACATTCGTCCTGTATCTGCTGATGTGCTCGAGCGAGCGTGGTTGACGCGTCGTGTGCGGATGCATACTCGCGCTCCCAGTGATCCCGCTCCTTCTCGAGCGCTTCCACTCGCAGTTCCAGCGCCGAGTTTTGCTGCGAGAGCTCGTGGATCTGCATCTCCCGCGTCAGAAGCGCCTTGCTGCCCTCAGAGACCCGCTCTTCGAGCTTTTCCACCGCAGACGTCGCCTCGGAATACAGCGCCATGCGTCGCTCCAGCTCCTCCGTTGTGTCGTTCAGATGCTCCGTAAGCAGTCGCAGTCGCCGTTCAAGCACCGCTTTCTCCTCATCGCTGTCCGCCAGCTGACGGCGCCACGAGCTCGTCAGCGTCTGTCTGCTGTGATCCCCGCAGTCGTTTTAAGCCGAACGCACCTTGTCCCGCAGAGCTGTGAGCTCTCGTAGGAACTGTCGCTCCAATGCATCCACCTCTGCCTCCTCTCTCATCTTCAACATCGAGATACTCTGTCTGCGCGAGTTTGGTGCGACTCATAATTTTATCCAATGGCAGCTGTGTTTGCACAACTTCAACCAATCAAACGAGTGTATCTGCCTCCATTCCACCCACACTCACTTGCCACCCGAACGACACCATGGTAGAGCCACGAGCCGACTACATCGCTGCGTCGGAGCTCGCGACCGCGCTGCGGCGCACGGCAGACGCGCGTCCCGTGGTGATCGACGTGCGAGACGAGGACTTTGTTGGCGGCCACATTCGCGGCGCCATCAACGTGCCCGAGTGGCAGTTCCGAGACGACGACTTCGTCGACCAACTGGTCGAGAAGTACCGACACGCGCCGCAGATCGTGTTCCACTGCATGTTCAGCCAGGTACGCGGTCCTCGCTGTGCGAACCGGTTCCTCCAGCGAGTCCAGTCGCTGCTCGAAGAGAGTGAACGGCCGCGAGTTCAGGTTCTTGTTGGCGGATACACGCGATTTGAAGAGGTACGATAGATATCCCAGTGACGACTTGCGAGGAGGACGAAGAGGACTGCACTGTGCTAACAGCGTGGATGCAGACGTACAGAGGCGAAGCGGACTTGTTTGAACTTTAAAGTCGGCTACAGCAAAAACTCCTCCATGGAGGGCGGTCGGCGTTGGTCTTTGGTGACATAATCGATCAGGAAACTGGCGTTGACGCACGGAATCTTGTGAGTCTTGAACTTCTTCATCCACACGTCACGCGCGGATAGACCCACAGTGACCAGTGCGATGACTGGATGATCTGTCGACGTCTCTGCGGAGGCAAAGGAGAGATCGAGCGTGTTGGACAAGGCGACGATCTCTCCACCACCGGCGACAACGATCCGCTCACACATTGCAGGCGGAGGAACGGCCTTAGGGTGGACCAGAACCTTCCACCCAGCAAACGGTCCTGGCTTTCCTTCGCCACGAGCCTTACGCCAGAACGATGGAGCTGGTGGCCAGATGCGTGGGTCCATCAGCTCGGCATCTTTCTCACTTGTTCCCCACTCGTGAGGCGCCTCATCGACAAACCGACCAGAAGCTGAGCACGCCTTGAGATACGAAGGCTTTAGGATCCACTGTTTGGGGAGAGCGCCACCCGCACAGAGTCAGACAACGTAACTCACACACACCACTCAGGTTGCGTCGCTTACCTTGCCAGCCACGCAACCAGCGACAAACTTCTCTGTTCTCTTCAGCTCGCTGCAGATAATGTGTGTGCAGTTGGGATCGTAATTGCGCCCCGTGCTGCTAACTTGGCCCCCAATCGCCAGGATAATCGACTCATTGATCGCGCTTTCTTCGCGGCTGCCCGTCAAGAGAAACAGTCGCCGCACATTCGACTCCTCGCCATCATGTGTTGCCGGTGTTGATGCACTGGGGTCATCTGCCACGGATGGCTTCGGGTGTTTCGCGGCTTTGCTTGAGCTCGCAGACTTGGCCTTTTTCGTAGGCTTGGGCTTCACATCCACCTCCGTGGGCGTTGCTAGGTCATCCGCTGCTGTTGTCGATTTCTTCCGTTTGCGAGAAGCTGTCGTGGACTTCACGCGAGTCGTTAGCACATCTACAGGGATCAACGACAAACGTCCGAATGGTATCACGTACCTTGGCCTTCTTGCTATCCTTTGCCTCGATGCGTGTGTCATCTAGCTCCATTGTTGTATTCGAGGGCTGTGCGTCGGGACTCTCAGTCACTTGCATCGGACTTCTTTCCGAGGAGAGTTCAGGCTCCGGTTCCGTGTTGTCCCTGTCGTTCGCCCTCTCTTTCAGCTTCTTCCCAAAGCGGAACTCGAACTCGTCCGTGCTTTCAGGCGTATCCTCACGACCTCGAGAGCCTTGTCGAGTCGAACGTTTTTCAGTCGCCGTTGGAGTGTCGAATAGTTTGCATTTGACGTCATCAGAAGGAGCAGCGTCGCTCGCGTCTTTCTTCGTTGTTGGTGTGCGTTGATTCAGCTCATCCAGGAGATCGTCGACATCGAAACGAGTTGCGGCAGCCGCTGCTGCATCAGAGGCACCGGTGTCGGGCTTTCCAGACTCGGTTGACGCTCCATTCGAGGCATTGGCTAAGACGTCTTCATCGGACGCCGTGGTTGCAGCCTTTGAAAGGTTGGCGCTTCCCTTCGTAGCTGATGGTCGAGTGTGCGTCACCGATCTCCCTTCAGCAGAACCCATTCTGAACTGTGACTCATCAACGTGTCTCCATTCTTGAATGCACTTCACCAGCCACTGATCATCGGAAACTCGTCAGCTCGAATAATGCTGAACAGCTCACCATTGCTCCACGCACCTCGTGACTGAGGATATTGGCGAACGCCCAACTCTGGGCCTTCTTGAACTTCTCGCCAGATGCCTCATAACAGAGAAGGTGCGTTGAATGCGATCTCGACAGAACAGGAAGAACGCACGCTCCCGTCGCCTGGATTGCCATTTGCACATCTTCTCGAGTCGGCTTGGTCCGACTGTTGAAGCCAGAGAGCGTCACTACGAAGGACTCCATTCCTGGCACTCCGCCAAATCGGCTGACGGGGTCTCGCAGCGCACATCGGAGCGCATCGTCCCCTACGGCTGACAGACCTGTGACAAGCGACACCATCAGCACTCGACGCGATCACTTGTGCAACACTCGAGTGCCACTGACCGAGTCCTGACAACACGCAGTACACGCTGACGGTTTTCTTCTTCTGCCGCACTGCCTCTTCGTACTCGTACCCCGACTGGTACTGACACACAACGAAGGACGCGTTCGCCACCACTTTCTGAACGATCTCCTTGTACGAGTCTCCCAGTGGCACGTTGGCGACCTTGGCTTTCGCAGCTTTCAGCACGTCGGAAAGCACCTCTTTGACAGACGGAGGAATGTGCTGCGCGACGAGGACGATGGCGCCAGCGAGCGTCTCTTGCATCGCCGCGAGTTGGTCCGGGGAGATCTTTCTCGCGAGACCGACCTCCCCTGAGACAGCAGCGCCGACGCGGGAGTTGACGTACAGCTTTACGTGCTGCGAGAGATCGAGATCCTCAATCTTGACGGTTGCATTTTTACTTTTCACGGTGGCTTTCGCTTTCGTGGCTGTCTTCGCTTGCTTGTGTGCGAACGGTTGCTCGTGAACGCGTTGTCTTCGCTTGACGCACTCCTCAATCCAGCTGTAGTTGACGTGCTGGCGCTCGCTCAAACCTGCCTGCTTGCCCAGAAACGCCACCAGACATGCAGGGAAAGCGAAGTCGAGGCTCGAAGGCCGATCGTCGAGCCATTGTCTCCAAGAGGCGAGGTGCTTTGTCGTATCTGCGTCAGTGTGAGTCATTTGAAACAGAGCGCGATGCGCTTCTGCCTGTGCCGCCTCATCGCTGGGAGCCCCATCCACCGACAGCACATGCGTCGCGCCGTTCGTATCGGCTCCGTCGTGCACAATCTGGCCGCCAAAGTGCGCGATGAGGCCATCGATCACCTTGCGCGGGTCCTTGTCGATCGCGCCGGCCGCGATGGCCAGCGACGCGAAGAACCGCGCGGGGTCAGCGCTGAACGTGTCGACGGGCAGCAGCGTCTGCGTCAGGAACGACCGGAAGACCCATTCTGGCCGCACGATCGCGAAGAACCGCTCGTTGCGGAGCGCGACGAAGCGCTCGTACTCGCTCGGGTGGCACACGATGTGCGTCAGCGCCAGCGTCTTGGCATCGGTCGCGAGCGTCGCGCCGCCGTCGCGCAGGCAGCACTCGAGCGCGTCGAAGCTGTGGCTGCTGAGCGCATCGGGACACACGTAGACGCAGAGGCGGTCGAAGAGCGAGCGCTGTCGCATGCTGCGGGCAGTGTCGTGTCCTCTGTCCTCTGTCCTCTGCCCGATCGCCGGTCAGGTCAGAGATGCGGAGACTTGTTGGCGCCGTGGGGTTCAAATGCCAGATGCCACTTCCCGCCAGAATCATTGCTCCTCGCTTAGGTTCGCACTGCCCATTGGGTGTTAAGTACGCACTCGGCGGAGCGATGGGATTGGTCGAAATCATTCCAGGTGGGCGCCTGTCGTTGGCCAGAATGGGACCCAAAGATCGTGAAACGTGGCAGCATCAGAGAGCGGAGGGAGCGGCGGGGCGACATCGCGGTGCGCGTGCAGCTCGGCGCACTCTCGAGCGGACCCAGCGGGACGAGGGGCAGGCGTATCCCTCTTCCGCGTTATTTGTTGATCGCTCCTCGCACCGAACGCCATGTCACTGCTCAAGGAGATCCACGCCAATGCGGCCGTGGCCTGGAGCCCCGTGCGTCGCCGCGCGGAGCTCCTGGCGCTCGGCTCCAAGGGCGACGGCGGCGTCGCCTTCGAAAACACCGGCGGCGAGTTCAAGCTCGTCTCCATGGACTTCAGCGACCCGTCGACCAACATGCTCACGCTCGGCGCCGTCAAGACGCCGTCGCGCTTCACGACCCTCGCGTGGCGGGATGTCGCCAAGCACCACGACACGTGCCCGTACGGTATCGTCGCGGGCGGCATGGCCGACGGCACTGTGACGCTGTGGAACCCCAAGGCCATGATCGACCGCGAAGAGGCCGGCGACGCGCCGGTGGAGATCGCGCGTATTACACGCCACAAGGGCGCGGTCAACGCGCTGCAGTTCAACCCACACGAAGACAGCTCGCACCTCTTGGCGTCGGGAGGCAGCGACGGCGAGGTGTACATCGTGTCGCTCGACAAGCTGAGCGCGCCGGCGGTCTTCACCCCGAGCGGCGGCAGCCTCGCGCAGCAGCAGCAGCAGGTCAACGAGATCACGAGCGTCGCCTGGAACACGCAGGTCAACTACATTCTCGCGACGGGCTCCCAGAACGGCTCCGTCGTGATCTGGGACCTGAAGCAGAAGAAGCCCTGGTGCGAGCTGCGAGACCCGCAGCGTGGCGCCATCTCGGCAATCGCGTGGAACCCAAACGAAGGTCTGCAGATCGCGACGGCGTCCGGCGACGACCAGCGCCCTGTCATCAAGCTCTGGGACCTGCGCAACTCGACGTCGACGCCGCTGGCCGAGTTCCACGACCACTCTGCTGGCGTGCTCTCGATGTCGTGGTGCCCGAACGACCCCGGTCTCATTCTCTCCTGCGGCAAGGACAACCGCACGCTTCTCTGGGATCTCTACACGCGCCGCACTGTCTTCGAGTTCCCTTCGGACCACTCGCACGCGCCGACCCTCGGCTCCGACCAGTTCTTCGGTGGTGGAGCTGGTCAGCGCCGTTGGAACGTGCAGTGGGCGCCCAAGATCCCTGCGGTCGCATCGGCATGCACGTTGGATGGCAAGGTGCAGGTCTGGGGACTGTCGGGTGGCGGTAACCCTGAGGTGCGTCCTCCGCGCTGGGCGCGACGACCGTGCGGCGCGTCCTTTGGCTTCGGCGGCAAGCTCGTCACCATCGCGAACCCGCGCGAGCCTGCGGGCCCGAACACCGACCGCCGCCGCCTCATCCACGTGCACCGCTTCGCGTCGGAAGCGGCGCTTGTCGCCGAGGCAGAAGACCTCGATCGTGCGCTCGAGTCGAAGGACTTCAAGGGTCATTGCGAGCGCAAGATCGCCGGTGCGCACACGGAGAAGGAGCAGAGCATCTGGAGCTTCATGAAGATTCTGTTCGAGAAGGACGCGCGCCAGCACTTGCTGCTCCACCTCGGTCTCGACGCGGAGAAGATCAGTCAGCTGAACCAGAAGTTTTGCCCTCAGACTCCAGAGCCCACGCAGCAGCACGTCGCGCAGCCCGAGGACCTGCTGAACGAGCGCATTGATGTACGTGCAACGCGCTGGCGATGTGAGTTGTGCTCTTCGTTCCTCACTCGTGTTCTCCTTGTTGTGCATTATAGTCTTCGCTCGGTGCTGAAGATGTCTTTGCGTCGGGGCTGCACCAGCAGTCGCCTTCGCCACCGGAGCAGCCCAGTCCGCTGAACGACGTGGCGTCGATCAGCTCGTCGCTGCCGGAGATCGATGACACGAGCCGCCGCCTGGAAGTGACGCCCACGCCGCTCTACACGGAGCAGTCTGAGTCGACGCTGATGCAGGCGCTGCTGGTCGGCAACTTCGAGGTCGCTGTGAACTGCTGCCTGCACTACAACCAGCTTGCCGACGCCTTGCTCCTGGCGTCTTGCGGCGGTCCGGAGCTGTGGGAGAAGACGCAGCGCGCATTCTTCGCCCACCAGACGCGACCGGTGATGCGCGTGGTGTCGGCGATCATCAAGAACGAGCTCACGGGTCTCGTCGAGACGTCCGATCTGGCGGAGTGGCGCCAAACGCTGGCGATCCTCAGCACGTACGCGAAGAGCGAAGAGTTCCCGTCGCTTTGCGACAAGCTCGCATCCCGTCTGGAAGGCGCTGGTGACTTGCATTCGGCGACGCTCTGCTACATGTGCGCAGTCAACGTGGAGAAGACCGTGGCTGCGTGGGTCAAGGAAAGCGAAATCGAAGCCAAGATTCGTGGACACAAGATCGCGCTGCAGCGACTCGTGGAGAAGGTGTCCATCTTCTCGCAGGCTGTCGACCAGTCGGACCAGCTCATGGGACCCGAGATTGCCAGCCGATTCGCGGAGTACTCGTCCCTCGTACGTGGCGCATGTCTTGTGGATGTTTGGTTATCCATGTCTCTGACCCTTCTCTGTTGGTGATTTCGCGCTTGTAGATGGCAGCACAAGGTCGCCTCGACATCGCTGCCAAGTACGCTCGCTTCTCCGACATCAGCTGCGCCATTCTGCGCGATCGCATCTACAACGCGGCTCCGGTGCCTGGCTATCAGCCACCGCCGTTCCCGTTTGACATGGTGAACGTCGTTGCGGTTGCTGCGCAGCAGCCTCAGCACCAGCAGACGCAAGGGTACGGGAAGCAGAGCTACGGTAACCGCGGTCAGTACGCTGCCCAGGGACAGGCGACTGCTCAGTTTGGCGCGCAGCCTCAGGCCGCTGCAGGCTTCGGTGCTCCTCAACCTGTTGGGTATGGAGCACCGGCTCCGACGCCCACGCCGGCGTACCCAGGTCAGCAGGCTGGTCCTGGCTACGGCAATGCACAGCCTGCAGGACAGTACCAGCAACCGCAGCAGGCACGTGTTCCCAACCCAGGAATGTACAACCGCACGCCGTCTGGCGGCCTGCAGCAACCTGGCTACCCGCCAGCCCCGCAGAACGCCGGCTACAATGCGCCGACGCAGCCACAGCATCCGTCGTATCCCGGTCAGCAGCCATCGTACGGTGCTCATCCGACACCGGCGGCGCAGCCGTCGTACCCTGGTCAGACACCACAAGGATTTGGCGGTAGCCAGCCGACTGGCTACTCGCCGGCAGCGCCTCAGCCGCCGCAGCCGCAAGGATTCGCGGGTGCATCGGCCGGCTTCAACCGTCCCGCACAGCCATCGTACCCTGGCCAGCCGTCGCCCGGATTCTCGGGTCCTCCGTCGACGGGCTCCATGTCCGCCGGCTACGGAACGCCTGGCGTCGGATTCAGCGCACCGCCGGCAGTGCCAACGCCTCCGCAAGCCCCTGGCATCAACCCGCTGACCGCGCAGACGTCGCTGGCATCATCGCGCATCGCCAAACCGTCGGTGGATATGAACGCGCAGAAGAAGGACGGCTTCGTCACGAGTGTCGGCAACAAGGAACTGACGCTCAAGTACGGCAACGCCACGACGGCAGCGCTGTCGCCCATGGCGGCGCCACAGCAACCGGCCCCAACGTTCGAGAACGTGGTGCCGGGCAGCACGGAGAACGTGTCGGCACAGGACATGCCAATCGTGAACGCGTTCAACGAGCTCGTCGCGCAGCTCAGCGGGCTTCCTCTGACCATGGTGCGTCCCATATTGCCTGCAAGCCTGTTGCTACAGCACTCCTCTAATAACTTGTGTCTTGTGTCTCGCGCGCGTAGATGGAGCAGAAGCAGTTGACGGAGATCCAGAAGAGCAAGGAGGTGCTCTTCACCAAGCTCAACATTGGCGATCTGTCGCCGGCCGTCGTCGCGCGACTGCACGAGATGGTCGCGTGCTTTGCGCAGCGCGACTTCGCGACGGCACAGTCCATCTACGTCGCACTCACGGGCTCCGACTGGGCGCAGCACAAGGACTGGCTGCGCGGGCTCAAGTCGCTCATCCACATCTCCATGAAGCGATTCAGATAAATGGAAACTAGGACCCGCGTCCTGGCGTTGACGCATTTTGATGTACACCACATAAATTCAATTTGCCGCCTTTTTCTTTCCTGGGCTTGCGTGGTTGCCTTCCTTGTCTCTCCTTCAAACGACGACGAGGACCGCGATGGCGCTGGTGCTGCCCGTGGACGAGGACTCGCTGCTCTTCCGCGTCTGCCTCTACGTCGGCGTCGTGCTGCTGCTCACCGACATCTTCATCCCGCTGCTCTTCCGCCGCCGCATCCGCCTCGTGCTCCCGTGGCAGCGCGACCACGCGCCACCAGCGCGACGCCGATGGCTGCCGCCGCGCCGACGCCGAGGCTCCGACGCACCTGTTCCCAAGCGGAGAGTCGAGCTGCAGCCCCAGCCTGCGGGGGAGCAGGAGGAACGCGAGACGCAGCCGATAAGGAAACGACGCATCCGAAAGCGCGTCTCCTTTGCAGATACGCCTGACGCCGAGCTGCCTCCGGTGTACACCCAACAGACGTCAACGGCGGACGGTGAGGCGAAGCCCCAATCGAACGCGTCGCCGGTGCAGCCACTTGTGCAACATGCGACGCCAGCTCAACACCCACCGTCTCCCGTTGGAAGTTTGAACGAGCCGACGAGACAACATCTTGCGTTTGAAACAAACGCGTTTCATCCGATGACACTCGTGGACGAGGACTTCCCGTGGCGACTCCCGAGCTTCGCTGCGTCGACTCAAGCAGCTTCTAAGCGCCCATCGACAGGAATGGACGAGGCAATGCCAGTTGTACCTGATGTCCGAGCCAACGCGCCGCTTGAACCCAGTTCGACATCTGCAAACACCGAGTCGCTCGCACTGCCCGTCTCCAAATCATCAAAGCGCTCCGAATACGCTCACCTTCTTCGGTTCAAGCCAAATCTTCGTCGTGATAGTCAAGACTCCATCCTTCCAGAGCGACCATCACAACAGTCAAAGATACCGAAGCCTCGGACCAGCACGATCAAGTCGCTGATGAGAACAGCTTCGTCGTCGTCGACGAGCTCACCAAACACTGCCTCAACTCAGCCACCATCTCAAGGTTTGATGGCTAAGGGCTCAGCAAACGCCGTGAAGTCAGCCGCATCGATTCCATCGCAACAAAAGCGCTCGCACGAGAACGCGTTTGGTCCGTCGGCTAGAAAGCCCCATCGCCTCCTCTCGCCGCGACCGTACGTCCGTAATAACCAACCGGTGTCGGAGAGACCGGTTGCTGTCGTTCAAGAGTCAAAGCCTTCTAATCCCGAAGCGTCGCCCGCGCCAGTTGGCCCTGTTTTGAGGTGAGCAGTGTGCAGTTGTAGCGTCCGCAAAAATTGTTGCTCATGTCAACTTGTCTGTCAGAACTCCTCAAGTGATCCGCCGGATGACGTTTGACGATGCCATGATGGCATTGGCGACTCCAGAGGTTCTGAGTGTGACATCTACTGGGAGCCGAAAACGCCAGCGGCAGGTGGAAGACGATGTACCTGAACCTCGTGACAACGATGATTCTGCCGAACATGAGCGATCTGCATCGCCTCGCTACAAACCTCAGCGCCGACGACTCTCCTCCGATAGCGATCGACATGAACCCACGACAAAAGAGGCTGATTATGACCATCACACCTCAGACAGCCACAGCAAGTCGTATTGGCATACGTGGCAAGATGACGCTTAATTAAAATATCTTCCACAATGACAACAGCGCTTTGCATCTAGCTCCGGCGAGCAAGTCCTTGTGCACTCACGAACGAGAACAAAGGGCTTTCGGCATCGCCAGTCGAGCGACATTGTCTGTTCCCAGCAAAAGTCATTGGATTCGCACGACTCTCTCTCTCTCTCTCCCTCTCTCCCTCTTCGTCTACTGGTGCTCCTCCTTGCCAGTCTTGACGATGTAGAACAGTGCATGCACGTTGTTGTTCTTGATGGCCTTGCGACACGCTGCGATGACGTTCGCCTTGGCGTTGCCGAAGCGTAGTCGCGCCGCCAGTTGGATCATGGCGTTGACCTCCTTCAGCGCGTCCAGCAGCGCCTGGTGGTTCGTGCTGCGCTTTGTGTACTCGCCCAAGAGCTGGTTGTTGAGCGTGAAAAGCTCCGAGTAGTAGCGTCGCATGCGGTTCCTGCGTCACAACCCCACAGCAGCATTCATTCGTCACCGCCATCGAATCTCTCTGCTCGTTGCGCTCTCACTGTCAACTCACGTACATGTCGTTGAGAATGCGCGCGTCCTCCACGCGGATCACGAGGTTCTTGACCTGGTTCGAGTCGTCCGCCATCTCGCCCGTGAGCTTGAGCCGAATGGCGTTGCATTCGTCCACGCGTACGAGCAGTTGCTTGAAGTCCTCCATTTGGCGTGGGAACTCGGCTGTCGACTCGAGCTCGCGCCACTCGAGGTGCGCGCACATATCCTGCACGAGCTCGCCTGCGAGCGCCATGTCATCCGTGCGGATCGTCGTCTCGCTGGTCGTCACACAGATCGAGAGCGGGGTGCTGTCGCGGTAGCACCGGAAGTAGAGCTCGATCTGCGCCGAGCTCTCTGGCGGCGGCGGCAGCGTGAGCGAGAACGCCTGCTCGAGCCACGCGTACATGAGCGGCGGCTTCACGGGCGTGCGGAAGCGCAGGTGGCCCTGCGCCTCGGGCTTCGCTGCTGCCGACATCTGGTGGAACATGGCGAACTTGGGCAGCGCATACGTCGTCTCGAAGACGTGGAACGTGGTGTTGTTGCCACGCGTCCCGACGAGCACCTTGAGCTCGAGCTTTGCGGGACTGTGCTTTTGAAGCTGCAGCGGGATCGTGACGACAGACGTCGGATTCGTCGGTCGCGTGACGAGTGATTCACCGTCGAAGATGCCGGCGTCGTACTCGAAGATCGTGACCATGCGGATGACGTACTCGCTGTCCGTCGACACCTCGATCTCGAGTGCCGACGAGTTCTTGGTGGACACCGGTTTGACGTTCACCTTGGTGCCCGCTCGAATGCGAAGCGCGTTCGGCTTGTTGCTCTTGGCGCTCGCCGACGATGATGACGACGACGACAGCGAGAGCGCCGAGAACCCGCTGCTGCCGACGTTGAGCGCCTCGAGCGACTTGAGCTCGAGCTGCATGGCTGCTTTCTGCTTGGACAGCTTCGCGACCTCCTTCTCCTCGTTGTTGGCCTTCTCGACGGCCGCCGGCACGACGAACTCGCCCGTCGCCGTGCCGTAGCCGCGGATCTCACCGTCGGCCGTGCAGCAGATCACCTCGTCCGTGCCCTCCATGCGGTAGTCGGCCGAGACAATCGCAGCGACCGGCGCCGACAGAAGGTCCTTCTGCACAACCTCTCCGTTTGAGATGCGCCGCGCCTCGAACTTGCCGTTGTTCCACCCGATGACGATTTCCTTCTCGCCGTCGCCGTCGAGGTCGAAGCTGTGGATGGCGGTCGGCACGTTCTTGCTTTTCACGCGCCACGCGCGGCTCTTGCCCTTGTACACGCCGACTGTGCCGTTCTGCAGCGCGTACCCGAAGAGCTGCTTCTGGATCGGCGTCAGCGCCAGGATCTTGCTTGTCTCGGTCGTCTCGTACACGATCTCCTCCTGCTGGAACGCGCGGATCTCAAAGTCGTCCGAGCCAACGACGAGCTCCTCGCGTCCCTGCCCCGTGACGTCTGACAGCGCGAGCGCGCGAACGTTGTCGCCCGTGACCGTCCAGAAGAGCTCGCTGCCCTCACGGTTGAAGCCCTGCAGCGAGCAGTTGCCGCCGACGACGACCATCTGTGCCGGTCGCGAAGTACCCGACTTGATCGCCGGCGCTGGCATGAACAGCATCGTGTTGACGCCGTCGGGCACGTCCTTGTAGAACATGTCCGAGTTCTTCTCCACGTTGTACGCCAGCAGACTCGACTGCGTGCCGACCACGAGCGAGTCCTGCGCGTCCGCGTCCTCGAAGCGCCCAGCGGCGAGCGCAGAGACCTTGCGGTTGATCTTGAGGAAGCGCACGTTGTGTTCCGCGTCGCTCTCGTTGCGCTCGTGCGGCGCGTGCAGAAAGACTTTGCCGGCGGTTGTGCCCGCAGCCAGCGACGGGTGGCGCCCATCGAAGCGCCCGACCTGCGCCACGCGCTCGAGGATCGGCTGCTGCAGGTGCAGCTGGAACGTCGGGAGCATCGCGCGTCCACGCAGGCGAAATGCAAACGCAAACGCGATCGTCAACGTGCAAACGGAGCACGCACTGCTGGATGAGCATGCCTCGCCGCATCTTCTTGGCCCACGACCTTTGGCGGATCGCATCAGATCTGGTTCAGTGGACTCATTTCTGAGTCGCACTCCTGACTCCCGACACTCGACATTCGACACTCATCCACGCACCACCAACCGCAAGAGGCGATCGTCTGACAATGGCTGCGTCCAAACCCGTGCTGACGTTCGTGACCGGCAACCGCAACAAGCTCGCGGAGGTGGTCGCGATCCTCGGCGCCGACTTCCCGTTCGAGCTGCGCAACCAGGCGGTCGACCTGCCCGAGCTGCAGGGCGAGCCTGAAGACATCGCCAAGCAAAAGTGCCGACTCGCGGCCGCGCAGGTGAACGGCCCCGTGCTCGTCGAGGACACGTCGCTGTGCTTCAACGCGCTGAACGGACTCCCGGGACCGTACATCAAGTGGTTCCTGGAGAAGACCGGGCACGCGGGACTCAACAACCTGCTCGCGGCGTACGAGGACAAGTCGGCGTACGCGCAGTGCATCTTCGCCTACGCCCGCAGCGCGGAGGACGAGGAGCCGATGGTGTTTGTCGGTCAGACGCATGGAAACATCGTGCCAGCTCGCGGTCCCAACACGTTCGGGTGGGACCCCGTCTTCGAGCCGAAGGGCTACGACCTGACGTACGCGGAGATGGACAAGTCGACCAAGAACACCATCTCGCACCGATTCAAGTCGCTCGAGAAGCTGAAGGCGCACCTCATCAAGGAGCAGGCGAAGGCTCAGTGAGTACCATTGCACGTCTGAGCAGTTGACAGATTTTGATCAGAAGTCAGATGGATTAACCTTAATAGCCTACGTCAGTCGGATGGGAAATACAAATCGACGGCCGGGGCACTGTCAGTCGTGCACTGGCCGACGGCGTCTATACAAGCAAGAGATCACAGCTTATTGGAGCGCCTTCTGCAGCGCCGCCTGAAGCTCAGGGCTCAGCTGCGCGACGACACCGTTCATCTGCGCCTCGAACTCGGTCCAGAGACCACGCAGCACCGCCTTGATCTTGCCCTGCTCCTCTTCGTCAACAATCGAGAACTCGGCGAAAGCCTTGGCGTACACCTCGATGACCTGCGGCATCAGGTTCATCACCACAGCGTTTCGGGACTGCACCAGACCGTTGAGGCATCGGAAAACAGTCGCGACCTCGTCGGCGTCGGCCTTGAGCGGAAGAGCACCGAGGAACACCGGCACGACCGCCTCAAGCGGCACGCTTGCAGGGTTAGCCGTAATCATACGGGCAACAGCAGCCGCAGCGTTGTCGGCAACGACATCGTCCGTGCCCTCAGCAAAGAGCGGACGGAGAGCATGGAGCATCTGCTCATACGCGCCAGCGAGGTTGGCACCGCTGATCTCGGCGAGGATGCCAAGGCAGAACGCACTGTTGGCACGGAGAACGTAGTTCTCCGACGTGAGACCTTGGATCACAGCCGGGAACACGCGCTCGACATAGTTGAGGGCACCAGGGCCGGTCTCGCGGAGCACCTCAGCGAAGCATCCGATGACGGCGGCACTGTCGCGGTCAGCACGGACGCCCGCCGTGAAAGCAAGGAGAGCCGGGAAGAGAGCATCGAACGTCTGCAGGAAGTGCTCACCGTAGCACTTGCCGAGAACGCCGACAAGCTCGGCGGCAGCTTCAAGGACCGAGCCACCGTCGGCACCATCCTCGTCATCCTGCTCGACACCAATCTGGCACTCATGCTCGTGCTTGAGGATGTTGTGCACGACCTCAGCAATCGGCTGGATGTAGTTCATCGTGGCAACGGGGCCAACACGAGCCGACATCATCTTGAGCGCGTTACAAGCCTTCTCAACGACAACCTCCTCGCTATCGAGCAGGAGATCCTCAGCGATACCACGCACAACCGCGTCGACAATCACCTGCGTGCGCTGCGGGAGAATGTTCGTGTTGAAATCGCCCTTCACCCAGACCTGCTTGTCGTCGCTGCCCGGGTGGGCAGCTTCGAACGAGCAGATGACGAGACCAGCAAGAGCCTCAGCGACCGCGGCACGGACATCCTCGTGGATGTAGCCCGTGAGAGGAGCCAACGCCTCGAGGAACTTGGGGATGTACTGCTCAAACACCTGTCCGCAGTGGATGGCCATCTCCTCGATCGCAGCGATGGCGCGAACCTTCGCGTTCAGAGCATCAGTGCGGATGCTGATCTGACGGTAACCACCCTCGTCGTCCTCATCATCCTCCTCATCCTCATCATCACCCTGGAGACCCTCAGGAAGGTCGTCGTCGAAAAGAAGCTTGACATCGTCGTCGTTGTTGAGGGTCTGGAAGATGAGCGAGGCCGCGTGCTCGAGGTACTGCGCGAACTCCTCCTTGTAGACACTGGAGATGTTGATGAAGAAGACGAAACCCTGCTCCTTGAGCTCGGAGTCATCGAACGCGAACGACGCCAGGACGAACTCCATCGAAGGGGCATAGTACGGGCGGAAAGCCTCCTTGCCGAGGGCAACAGCGAGGTAACCGAGGCACTCCATCGCAGCACCACGGAGGAAGAAGAACGCAGGATCCGCGATGTTCGAGAAAGGCTGAATCAACTCAGCGATCGGCGCAAGGTACGGCAGGAACGCTTCCTTGGCACCAACAGCGATCGATCCCAACGCGTCGAGACACATCTTCTGCAGCTGCGGGGTCGACGTGCGGAGGACCTCGACGAGCTTCGACACAAGCGTGTCAATGTACGGGGCAGCCTCGTGCGACTCCATGCTCTGCGTAATTTCGTCAACGACGTACAGGGCGGAGGCCTTGATCTCCTTGGTCGGGTCATCGAGAAGGGCAATCGCGAGCGGAAGAATCTGCGAGTAGTGGTCGGCAACAGCGGGCTGGAGGAACTCGGCGAACTGACCAAGAGCGAAGCAAGCAGCACCGCGCACGCGCTGGTCCTGGTCCTGCGCAGCGGCGTACGTAGGCGGGAGAAGATCCTTGATGTTCTGGCACATCACTTCATGGCAACCCTCCGAGAGGATACCAAGCGTCAGAACACCAGCCTTGCGACGCGTCGGGTCAGGCGACTGCATGTACTCGCTGCAAATCGCGAAGACGACGTTGTTGAGGTACTTCGCCGGAACGCTGAGAGCAAGAGTGTCGAGGGTCTGCTGGGCGAGATGACCAGGGCTCTCATCCTCAGCCTCATCATCGTGATCGGACGAGTCGCGTTCGAGGATGTTGGAGATGAGACCACACATGGCGCGATCATCCATGGCGATGAGGTTGAGCATGGTCGAGAAGATCTTCGGGACAAGGTCCTTCTTGCCAATGGCCTTCGGTTTACGCTTGATGAACTCACCGAGAGCGTACATGGCCGACGCACGCGTGCCCGTCTCGAGCGTCTCGTGCGACGTGATTTGGAGGAGCATGTCAACGAACGCGGCGAGGGCAGGGTCAAGAATCGGGAACGGGTGCACCGCAAGCTCCGAAAGCGCATCCATCAGCTCCACGGCTTCGGTCTCAGCGCCGTTGACGATGCACTGCTGAAGAACCTGGATCATTAGGGGCACCAGCTCTTGGAAGGAGCGGAGGTCCTGGTCCTCGAGGAACTCGACAAGTCCGCAGGCAGCACGCATCGACGCGATGCGGACCTTGAGGCTCTCAGGGTCCTGCAGGGCCTTGCTGTACAGGGGCTTGAGGTCGTTGACAAACGGCTGCAAGTACGTTCCAACGGACTCCGCGAGGAGCTGCAGGAGCAGCATGCTGATCTCACGCTGGTTCTCCGCAGGGCTGGCAGCCGATGCGTTGATGAAAACAAGCAGCTCGGGCCAGTTGTTGGTGCGAATCTCGCGCGTCGCGAGCGCGGCGATAAGCGCCGCAACGTTGGTGCGCACGACGTGAGTTGGGTCCTCGACCGAGCGCTGAAGGAGCGTCTGCTTGATGCTCGCCTGCGTCGCGGCATCCAGCTTGGGCCAGTGCTTGAACATTTTGCGACGAAGCAAAAGCGCCGCATACTGACGCACAGCCGGGTTCGCCGAGTGCTGCAGCTGCGTGAGCAGACCAGGGACCGAGTTGATCTTCTTGAGGTAGACCTTGATGAGCTCCTCAGCCTGCTTGATCTGCTTGGTGTCGGGGTGCGTAAGCTGCAGAAGCAGCGCCTCGAGCTGCTCGGGGGCGTAGTCGGCCATGTCGGAGAGGTCTCGAGCCAGACAGAGTGTGAGTGAGAGCGTGGTGAGACCTCGTCCCTCGTCACTCGTTGGCGCCAACAAAAACCCCACCAACACGAGCCGAGCGCCGCACCTCCATGATGGCGGACGCGGCTTGAAGCGCTTCAAAACCTCGAAGCGGAGGTTTTACGCACATGAAATGACTGGCGGGCGGGTGGAACCCTGTCGAAACTGATCAAGAGAACAGCGCTGTCAGCAGAAATGGCGCCAACTGCGCATGAATGGCTACAGGTGCAAGAACAGGCTGCGAGCGCCATTGGATTTCACAGGGCGCCCTCTGGCAACATGGCTGATGAATCCATCGCACCTTCAAGCGATTGTAACAGCACTTGGCGCTCATCAGCTGTCAGAGCAGGATCAATGCGAGTGGCGGTTGGTCGTCGTGGGTCTTCGATGGCCAATGCTTCCAAAACCGCATCCACGAGGCTCTCGCTTGTTGTGGGCACCATGACTGCGTTCCCTGGAGGAGAGTGTCGCGACAGCAGCTCGACAATCTGCCAGATTAAATCTCGTGTGAGAAGATGCATCACAATCTCAGATCACTGTCACGTACGCGAGGAGTGTCGAGCTCAATGGAAACTGGGCTTGAAGCAGTGACTGATGCCGGCTCCATCGACAACTGCAGACGGCACTCACCATTCTCACTTCTGTTTGCCGATGCCTTCACCAGCCACTCGGCGCCTCGAAATCGCTTGATACACTGGCCATGCGATGGCTCAGCAACAATGTTTTGATGCTTCTCATCAGCACTCGAGCTCGCTGCCACGATCGAGGTACCGTTACATTCCTCTGCACAATTCGAGCTTATGCTTCGTGATACAAGGCGGCGAGATGAAGCAGGGGCACTTCTGAGACTTCGAGCTCGGAAAACAATTGAGCTTCCGCTCTGGGGTCGTTGTGGGCGAGTCGGAACAGATATAAATGATGCTGACCCTGTGGAGCTCCTGAGAGCTACTTGGCGTTGAGTACGTCTTGGTGAGCGCAGAAAACTCTCTTGTATTTCGCCCTGTCGGTTAGGCTGGATAGGGTCAACATAGGCACTTAGCATCCCATCGAGAACGTCCACGTCGATAGATGCCGCATTATATGGGCGTGCTTGAGCCTTGCAGTATTCACTCCACTGATGTTGGACACATTTATGAGTGCAGTTGCTGGTGCAGCGCTGTTTCAGCGATATCACGTACATAGTTGAAGACTTCGACAAGCAACTTTGAGTCGCATATCCACTGGAGCATCTCCAACGATACATGCGATGTTTGCGGAAAGATGTTTGCCCGAGATAGAGCTAACCTCAGCGATGGGCCTCCGAATGTAAGCTTTAGGTGATCAGCAAGTTTGTTCAAACAATGCGCGGGCAATGATGCCTCTGTCTGGGTGCCTGGATGTGCCAATAACTTCGGGAGTTGATGCTTCATGTTGGAATTGGACTTCGCAATCGATGCCGATGCTGACGATGGCCGCTTAGAACTTCTCATTCGCTTCTCTGCGGCATCTCGCGCAACCTTTCCCCAGAAGATGCTTCGTGCGGACTGAAGGTAGATTGGGAGCTCCTTCTTTTCGTTTGTCGGAGAGTTCGCGATCTCAACTTTCTTTGTGTCACTGACAGATTTCCGAGAAGTGTTGATTCGTCCAGCACACTCTTGACAGACAGAGATAGTTTGGTAGCTGAAGTGGTGTGATCCTGTCAGCCTCTTGCAGGTTAGCTATTCCATGCAATACGTACAGCACCGAGCGGTCTTGATTAATGTCCTTCAGTTTTTCGGCTCGAGCTTGACCAAGGATCTTTATCAATACTCCTGACGTTCCAAGCTCCGACATCGCCTCCTGTGGATAACAACTTGCTAGCAAGGCTTTAATGGAAACCTGTCCAGAGATTAGATCGTCATTTTGACGCCCCCGAGATAGCCAATCCGTACCAGGAAAACAACTTCGTCTCTTGTGAAGTGCCGTTCGCAACTGGGGCAAACACGTGAGTGGGAATGGGAACATTGCGTTGACGAACGCGTCTTGCTTGTGTGTGTCGGTAGCCCCTTTATCGACAAAAGAAGTCGGTCTTGAGTTGAAAGCGCGAGCCTGAAGTGTTTGGCGAATGTGCGTGGGGCTGTTTCGAAAGACATCATCGTCGCCCATTGAAAGTAGATCCTATTATCAGCCCCGACCTGTGCCATGCGATCCACGATTTAAATAAGCAGTCTCTTGGTTGCAAAAACTCTAGGTGGATCAAGCGAGCTTGCCTTGAAGTAAGAAACGCTTCGCGACACTTCCTTCCCCACGATTTTGCCGAGATGGTTGCTCATCTCAACATGAATCTGCTCAATCTGCTCGCGCGTTTCTCTATTCGAGATGTCCCCTTGATTAGAGTAAACAATAAATATCGTTAGTTGCCACTTCACTGTAAATGAGTTTTCACAGCACTCACGTGGTTGGATATCTCGACTGTCGAGCTCGAAAGTAACTGTTCGTTGAGGCACGACCATGGCTGCGTCGCTCGATGGAAATGAGTTCACGCACTTCCGTAGCATGCAGCTATCCGGCGTGAAGACACTTTGAATCAGATGATTGTAGCCTGAGCGGGTATTCACGAAGCGTTGGAGTACGCTCATCGCCGGTTTTTCGCGAGAAAGGAGCAAGCCGAGGAGTGCATCTCGGTTCAAGTGTTCGACAACCATGACGACGTCACCAGCGGTACTAGAGCGCTCAGTGTAAGCAAACGTGGCGACGACTGGATCGTAAGCTTCTCGAGTTTTACCACCGCTGTCACCTTCACGATGTGACTGCCGCCGTTGTTGTCGTGGACTTGTCGGCTCCTTGCCGTCGAGAAACCGCTGGAGAATGTCTGGAACGGTAAGATGCTTCTTGTTCTTGCACAGGATCTAGCGCGCAACTCGATCAGCCTCTACTCGAGCCACCGCGCTCAACCTTGACCACGTGAGCGCCCACCTTTCCGCGCTCCTGCTTCGAGGTGAAGAACCATCGGACCGGCTTCTGGTGCTTGAAGAGCACGGTGTCGGGCAACACGAACGAGAACGAGCCGCACGAGTCGTCGATGAGGTCTGGCTTCGCCCACAGATACCCGTAGAGATGCAGAGGCTCCCTCGCGAGCGCGTGTTCGCATGCGACGCCAGCGCAGCCGACGCCAGACTTGGGCGGCCGCCGCGTCATGCTTGTCCTCGCGCCTCTGCCTCTCTCGAACATAACGGCACTTCAACCAGAGTGATGGTCTCATGTTAAGTACGCGTGACACAAACCGAACTTACAGAGTGTGCTGTGTTGCTTCTCCGTCTTCTTCCACGCACGTCCGTCCCATCATGAGCGCCATCGTCGGTGCGTCGTTCCGCGCGTTCTGCGATGGCGTGCAGCACGCGATCTCGCTGCACCGCATCCTCGTCTTCTACGTCAACTCGCGTCTGGTCTGCGTGTCCAGCGCCAAGTGCTTCGTGCTCAACGGCCTCATCTTCCTCGGGAGCATCTTCTTCTTCGACCGCGCAGTGATCCCCGTCATTCACCTGTTTGGAGAGCTACTGCAGCGATCGGTGGCGACATCGTAAGCAGCAGCGCGTCTGTGATTCTAGTGATCTCGCAGCAGATAGTCGTGTCTGATGTCTGTCGAAACTCGCTAGATCGGTGCAAGCAGAGGACGTGCGCAGTCGAGTCGACGGCTTTGTCTTTCTCTTGTATCAAGTGCTGTGGATGTACCCGATCTACTGCATCAGCTTCATCCTCAACACGATCTGGTACCAGGAAATCGCAGATGACGGTGACGTTGGTGCGCTCTGACCCTTCATGCAACCCGCGAGCTAACGGTGACAATTGCGATGCGGCAGCGTACATCCAACAGCACGGAAAACCGTCTCCGTCCCCAGTTGCAGACATGATCCGGTATGACGCGATTTACTCTATCACGAAGCTCATGTAGACTCATGTACTCATTGATGCATCTCTTGCCTAGTGACGAGCTGTACCGCGCTATCCTCGTTGGCTTCTTTCTGTTGCAGACAGTTCTGTCGTACCTCCTGCCTGTCGTCGGACCCGCAGTGAGCTTCATCCACCTCAGCTGGCTCTACTCACTGTATTGCTTCGAGTACAAGTGGTCCCTCGCTGGCTGGAGTCTGGAAAAGCGCCTTGGGCATCTCGAACAGAACTGGTACTCTGTTGCAATGAGCACCGCGTGCCGTTCGTCGGACTGACTCGGATTGAGCAGGGCGTACTTCGCGGGATTTGGAGCTCCGTTCACGCTGGCGACGTTCTTCGTGCCAAATTTCGTCAGCAAGGGCATCTTCGCGCTGCTCTTCCCAGTGGTTAGAGGCGAGTGTCTCAATTGTTCGTGCGTGAGTTGACTAACGATGGTATTCGCTCCAGTTTTTGCTGCTCGCGATAAAAAGTGAGCCCCCTGTCGAACACGAAGAACAATTGACGAAGCTGCCGATTCTCAGGTACGACAACTAACTCACCCCACGAATGCATTGGAGCCCGACGAGTACTCACCACAGCGTGGACAGGTTTTCGAGGTGGTGCACCCTCATCCTGTTGCGGCGCATTGGCAAAGCGACCGGTTTGCAGACCAAAAAGTCCAAGATGTCTCGATCGGGCGCTGCTTCCGCTGGTCCAGTTCGAGTTTCTAGCCGCGCTGTATCCTCTCGAAAGACCGAATAGGCGTCGAACAACAGCAATAGAGCGAGGCGTCAGCCGTTGTCTCCCACAGAAACGTACCAATTTGCTCTGAATAGTCGCCAGTGACAGCTCACTCCACAATCGGTCTCACTCCTCACAATGGCCGATGCACCGTACACCGTCTCGAAGATGCTCGCCAGCATCAATGAAGTGATGGCCCCGGTGGCGTCGGAGCGTCACGCTGGTGTTACACTGCAGCGTAGACTCGACAACGGCGTCATGCTCAACACGACGCCGTCGGAGCTCGCGTTGCTGGATCTCCAGGCGAAGGTTAAGCACTCGGCGCAGCAGGTCGCACAGCTATCTGCCCGCCTCGACAAACTCGCGTGGACACAAGATCTGCGCTCGCGAGGCAACGACGCGTTCCGTGCTCACCGCTACTCGGAGGCGGCCGAGCTGTATGTGCAGGCGCTCGCAGGACTGGACTTTGGCGCGACGTTGGAGGAGCGGCGCGCCTGCCAACGCGACGTGCAAGTCCCCATCACCTGCAACCTCGCAGCGTGTCTCTTAATGCAGGACCAGTGGGACAAAGCGCGACGAGTTTGCGACCAGGCGCTCGAGATCGACACGAACCACGTTCGCACCAGGAAGTTGCGGGCCAAGGCGCTCACACGACTCGGTCGATTCGACGACGCACGGTGGGCAGAGACGCTTGCTACTGCGGCTGTTACTGTCATCAGCTCATTACATCCCGTGTGATGATGAATTGTAGACAGGATTTGGAGATCGCGATGGCGGCGGCGGAGACTGTAGAGGTCCGAGATGCACTGGAGCTGCAGCGACGCGACATCGAGCGCGCTCAACGACGCCATTTACAGCGCGAGCAGCACCGACGCCATACTGAGAAAGAGATGATGAGGCGGGCAGTCGGAAAGCTCTACCAGGACAAGCCTGACGCAACGATACCATCAGCAAGCACGAAGGTCACAAGTGACACGTCGGCCTCAACATCAAGGGTTGCAAGCATGAATCTCCTGCCGGTGGACAAGGCCGCAGCGACCCTGAACTTGATCCTCCACTGGTTTTTCGCGCTTGTACGAACGGTCCTCGGCTTTCTTTCGATCGAAGGTTCGCCATCCCAGAGCGAGGAGCCAAAGAGAGACTAGTTTGGCATTCTTCGTAAGGCGAAAATCTACAGAAACTGGCGCGTCACTGTTGGAGCCGTGAACTTGGAGCTGATCTGCTGCGATGACGCGATGATACGATCTGCATCTTCTCGGGAGAGCGTCTTCCGCACGACGAGATCTCGCTCTCTGCGGACACACAACAACATCAGTTAATTCTCTGCAGCAAGACCAATCGTAGCTCGCCTTCAAACACACCGATCCCATCCTGCACTGCGCGCAGCCCGATTGCCATTTTGCTTGGCATCTTCAGCCATCTTCTGCTGATGCTGCTCCAAGAGCGACGGCCCACGCCGTTGCTTAAGAGCCTCCATTTGCAAACGGATCTCTTCGTCCACTTGCGGGTTTGCCGCTGGCATGATCGAGTCGTGAACGCCGCCAGTCGCCTGGTTGCGATCAGGGACGCGCTGCGTTGAAGCTCGAGGCGCGTTCTCTTCTCGAACATACCCCAGTAGCTCGCTGTAGGCATAGGCACACGCTTGGTGGAATAATCCGTCAGTTCTCACGACTTCACTCACATATCCATTTTCGCGCGCTGTGCGCGATCGCGTTCCTCCGGCGTGTCAAACCAGGAGTGATCGATGGCTGCAGGCTCTTTGCTGCGAAATGCTGCAGGTTTTCCGCTGCTTCGGCGCATGTTCGGACCCATGGCGTCGCGAAAGAGCGGGTCCTTCTCGGGCATCTGCGTCATCCAGTCCTCTCGAACCATCGGTGCGGACCCCGAGTTCTTCCTTTCTTTACCAACGCTCGCTTGCGTTGCGAGCTCTAGTGCGCGGCGCTCCATCTCAGCCTCCACCAATGGATCTGCCTGGCGATACCCCTTCGTTCCAGGCAAAGCTGGACCGATATCGCTGTCGTCCCCTTCATCGTCATCATCTATCGGTGGCTGAGTCGGTGCTGGCATCTTTGCGGGCATTTGTGGCCCGATAGGAGCGGATCTTGCCATCGGTTTCTTGGGCGAAGGATCCGTCGAGTGGGCTCCGCCTGCCAGGTCGTCAGACGACAACATCCCCGCGACCGTCTCGAGCAGACTCGATTCGCCAGACGAAATGGGCACTCGAAATGCGTCCTCGACATCAGGAACCTACACGGCGAAACAGCACAACAGAGTGAGCGACACGCCCGTGCTCGACCGATGACCAGTCGGCGCGAACCTTCTCCAGCCCGAGCAACGGGAACAGCGTCACGAGCAGTGACCGGATCCGGGAGTTCGAGATGCCGCTGAGTACCGCAGCCTCGCCATCGTCGAGCATCTGGAGCAGTGACAGGAGCTCTGGCGCGATGGATGGGAACTCGGAGAGGAGCTCCCGAACGACGCCAAGCGCTGCCTTGAGTGCGACACAATCCCACACAATCAGCTGCGTCAGCACACAAACAATCACAATCTAAGGCAGCGACACGTAAATGCGCCGGACCTTGTGGTCCGGTGGAGCTCCACGACCGACAGAACTGGCATCAGCGCGTTGATCACGCTCTTTGCGTCCACTGCGCTCACGACGCTGCTCATCGTCGCTGTCGCTGCTGTCGCTGTGGCTGTCGTCGTCGCTGCTGTCGCGTCGGTGGCGGTGCCGCCGCCGCTTGTGCTTGCGCTCGTCTGAGCTGTGGTCGCGCCCGCGCTTCCGCGCCTTCTTCGAGTCTTTCCTGCTCTTGCGCTCGTGTTTCTTGGCTTTCTTCGACCGCGATCGCTCCTCGCGATGCGAGCGCTTGCGCACAGGAGACGACGACGACCCCATGGCGCCGTCGACGAGTTCACCAGCAACTTGTCTGCCGGTGTTTTCAGCACGGTCGAAACGAGTGATAAAACGATTTTTTAGGTGGTGGCACTCGGAAATCTGGTTTTGTTCAATAGTTAACCTGTGCGGGGCAATACTATTGTCATGCTGCAGTCTCGAAGCGATGAAGCTGTTGGTACATGTGCCGGAGCGGGAGAGTCGACTCGTGGTTCTCTGGGAAGTAGCTGAGAAAGTGACGGAGTTGCCGAATCCACGGGAGTAGTAGACGAGGGAACGTGATCACCACCCCTGATGTCTCCGCACCCGGAGCGAGAAATGCCCGGAAAATCTCGTGGTTGAAGACGACGCCATAGGCAAGATCAGCCAACATCAGGCTGTGTCGAACAGCATTGCTTCGAACACCGTACCACACCAGCTCATCTGTGATGTAGTAGAAGTCGAAATACAGCGCGCGATATGACTGTAGTAGTTGCCGTAGCGTCTCTCGATCGGATGACAGGTCCTCGGCTTCTGTGAAGCTTCCCGAGGTTAAGTCAGAACCTCGACGTGGACTGAGCGGTGAGGATTGGTCCAATGCTGCCTCCAAGTCACTGAGTGCCGACGCAATTCGGGCAGGAGAGAATGTGGTTGACAATGATGCCGACTTGTGCTGTTGCTCTCTCTCTCGTTGTCGCGTATGATACGATAGCAGCCATTTCCAAGTTGCATGATAATTCTGACAACAAATGATCTCGTCAGTACAGACCAGCCACCTGGTGTAAGATAACGCGGAACCAACCTGCAAGAACTTCGCAATCGTGTCCTCCAAAGCAGAGTAGAAGCTCGACTCTGACAAGCTTGGTGGCACGTAGTAGTTCGCGATGTCACTGAACGAGTCCATACTTAGACCACAATTCTCATGCTGTACTTCCGTTGTTACTTACCTGGAAGTGAAGCACAGTGCCACCTGGTAGTGCTCAGCGAATTGCTTGATGTTGTAGAGCGAGATATGCTCTCTGACTCCTGACTCCCACACTTGGCGGTTGTTTCGAAGGGCGACTGTATCAACAGACACTTTAAACACTGCAACTCCAAGCGGAGGTAATGTCGCCAGAATTGTAGAGCGCCTTCCCGCGCAGACACCGTTCTCAACATGGTCAACGTCGAATGTCCCTGCTGAATCGTCGTCACAGTTTGAAGAGACAAGGAAGAACATGCTGTCATTGCGGAGAGCAATTCGAGCACGACAGTCCGAGCGGGTGTTGCGAACGATCAGATACTTGTCCAGGCATTGGTCTGAAGCAGCCACATCGGGTGCAGAAAAGAGAAATCCGAGAAAGTTGGGCTGTGGATTTAGGTCCACCGACTGTGCTTCATCAGACGAGTGAGTGTCGAGTGGTGGCTTCGTTGAAACTTGAACAACAAGCTGAGGTGGGTGACATACTGCCTTGAGGAGAACTGTTTCACGGAAATCCTTCACGAGTCGGCAACTAATGTAGACTTCGATTTCTCGATTCCAAGTATCTCCAAAGCTGAGCATCTCCTGTTTAGGCAGCGGACGGAAGTGTAGGAATACTTGCATTCGACCATGAGGTGCCAGAGTAACAGCAGAAACTTCAGTCAGGGATGTCGGTGAAACGGAGAATCCAACTTCGTTCGGACGCGCATTGCTCGCAAGCATGAAATCAAGAGTCATTGAAGACGAATTTTCAATCACAATGGAGTGATTGAGGTACAACTTGTTGTAGTAAACTTCTCCATAATCAATCAGGAGTCTGGGTTCACTTGACGACGAGATGGCACCCGAGTCCAGTTTTCCAGCATCCTCGCTCAACCGCCGAGACTTGCGAGTCCCTCCGTGATTAGAAACAAGAACGCGAAAGACATTAGATGCTGGATCAATCCCTGACGCCATACTTCTCAATGAGTTCAGATCTGCAACAACCTCAAGCTTCACTTGAATCACTTTCAAATCACCCGGGTTAGTCACGTTCTGGAGAACAATGAATGTTGAGAATACACCAATGACATCCCGAAAGAAGTAGAGCACCACACTTTGATACGATCTGTTGCGGTCCAGCGTCCCTCGATCACGGCTTAACCGGAACCATGCACCTGATCCCTTTTCCACCTGATACAAACGGTACTCAATGGGTTCACCAGTCGAACTTTCCGGACTCACTGACTGGCTGTAGCTGCTCTCAATCGTGATTTCCCATTCGACTTCTCCGCCTTTTCGAACACTGTGTTGGCCGACATCAATGACGTACCGCGCATTCTCAAGTGTTGAATTTTCTGCTGGAGTGCAGCCTCGAATACTCAGAGTCGGAAGATGATTTCGCCTTCCCACCGAGCTTGCATGGATGGTGCCAACATCAAATTCTTCAAACTGGTCCAACGTGTTCACGTCATCTTCAAACTCTCGCTCGACAACTGTAGCCAACGGTTGCAATGCAGGAGATCTCTTTCGCGCTGCCATCCGCTTCTCACGAGCCACGAAAGCTGCTCGAATCAAATCCATGTCAACTGATGATCTCGATTGATCAGGTGCAGTGCCAGCTGAAGAAGCTCCGGCCTGCAGTACGAGGTGAACATCCACTTCTGCCGCTTGCGAAGATTCGACAGGCATGTCGACGTCGCGAACAGTGAGATACATGTGATTCTGTAGGCTTGGATCAGCAGCTGGTTCTGTAACCTCAGCACCCCATGAGTTACTTCGCCAAGACGGGTGATGTCGCATCTTGTGGAGAAATGCCGCAGCTTTCATCGATGCCTCGTCTCCTTCTATGAGAGGATCAGCGCTTGCATTCACGAGCATTGAGGCTTCTTCGAGTCGAACCACCACCTTCACTTGCTCCCCAGGACCAATTGAACCGCTAGATGGCACTGCTACAGCTTGGACGTACTCACTCATCGCACACATGTCTGAACACGATGATCCTTCAATGAGACACAACCCAGGGTTGTACATAGGAACTTGGTCAATAGCGAAGTTCAAGTGCTGTACTGTCGAAGGGTTTCTGATCCAGAATGTCTCCGACGAAGTCCGAAGCATGTGGACACAACTCGAATCAGCTGGTGTGGAAGCTCCCCCCTCCGTCTTCAGAGGAGGGCTCAACGCGTCGACTGAAGTTGTTTCGGGAAGATTTACCGCAACGGCGTGAAAATGAAGGCTTGAAGAAGAAAGCGTGAACGTTCTCCCCGGAATCACTTGTCCTTTCACGAGAATTTCCTTGCGCTGGGCGGCATCTTGGGTTGACTGAACACAAATATCCAAATAAACCCGCCCGAAGGTAACAAGATTACCAGCATCGTTTCCGGTGGGTAACATTTCTGACGTAATGCGTGCAGATGGTGACACACTGCAAACAACTCGAATATCGGCCGACTCGCTGGGTCCAATCAATAAATTGCTTATCGGGGTGTTTGATGATCTCGAGAATAGTCGCAGTTCGGATATCCTGTCATGCGAAAAGTTAGGAGCTCTCACTCATTGATCATCCTCGAAATCAATATCGGAAAACCATACCTTGCAAATGGCTCGAGAGAATCAGACGTCACCTTCACAGAAAGATCTTCATCAAAAACATTCTTCACAGAGAACCAGAAGCTTGGTCCATGTGGTGAACCGTCTGACTGAGGCGGAATAGTCACTGGTGGAAGGAACGCTAAAGATGAGGCTCGCTGACTCGCTCCGATGTCTCCACCCGAGCTTTCTGGATCAACAATCACCTCCGCATAGGTTGAAACAATTTGTGCATCGATAGCAACATTTTCAGTGTTGCGAGGATTCAGGATGTTGAAAAACTTCACGTTGAACTCGTGGTGCCCAGCTGCCAGAGGCTGAATGACGTGAAATAGACACACATGAGTAAGGATCAATGGTTAAGGCAACGAAGTAAGGTCCGCCTTACCTTCTCACTTTGGACAAATTCCAGGTCGATGTCACAATCTTCAAGTGGTGGAATCATCCATGCAGTTGCTGTGGTGTGTTCCCTGTCCTCAACTTGCAATGCGAGTGACCGCAAAGAAGGAATCGAGGCTTGCCACAGGAGTGCAGGTGAAGTAAGCGGCACAGCGATTCCTGCGCTTACTTGACGAACGATGATCCATGGTGGCATATTCCCAATGGCAAAAAAGGCCGGCATCTCGGAGGTATTCTTGACGTTGACTTTGAATGGGGTTGAAGTCCACCCCAGCGCGTAGCCAATCTTTCCAAGCAGAACTTCTCGCTCTGAAACTTCGAACTGGGGCTGACCAAATCGACCGCTGATCGGAATGACTTTGAGTGTATGTCCATCTGCGCTTGTACTGGCGCCATCATTTCCAAAACACTGAATTCCAATCATCCCACTAAATGGGACGACCTTTCCAGCCGCGATAGTGTCTGCTGGGATCGGTGGAGTTGCCGCAAGCGAGGCGAATCGAAATTGTAGCCAGCATGAACTCTTGCTCTCCAACTTGTACACCCCTCCCAAGTACATAATCTCTCCGGAAGGTGCATTCGACGTTGAATGAATCGTGGAATGAAGCTTTCTCGCGCCAAGTAATGTCGCGGAGGCCCCTGCAGGGAGCATTTCAAGCCATCCTCCCGTTACCGGTTCTTCGCTTGACTGGCTCCAATTAAACACTAGTGGCAGAGAGCTGATTGGCCGTATAATGAGGTCAGCATCCGTGGTATTCCGAACAAGGACACGTCGCTCCACGTCCGCCTCAACAAAATTGCCGAGACTGCATTTGTTGGGTGAGTTGATCCGAAAGCGCTGGTGTCGTGGCTCGAAGTCTCCACTAATGCGTGTGAAGTGCTGAGCAAGTTCATCTTCAACACGTATAACAGGGACAGTGCCCATATCGATGCGATAGTGCACATCCCCGCTTTTCTCTTCTTGATGCCGGTCAATCATCCACGACAACGAGCCATTATCCACAAACAGAGTAACGTCAACGGTGCTGACCTTTCCTGGAAAATGCGTATTCTCGATCAAGATTCGTCGTCGAAACAAACCATGCATACGAGCTTTGACGTCAAATGCAACGATGGAAGTTTCCCCGGGAGGAACCTTGCCGTTGCTATGCTCTAGTAGAACTTCGAGTCCATCGTCACAATCCGAATAGTCACCAGCTTCATTTGAAACGAAAAGTCGATAATCAAATGGAAGTGACTTGCTCATGTTTGCGACCTCAAAACGTCCCTGGTGGCAGGCGCATGCGTTGGGATCCGAAAACCGCTGCTCAACTCCGAAATCAATTGCCGTCGGACTAACACGAGCAAGACTTGCCCCTGCAGTACCTACAAACTTGATCGTAAACTCAGCAACCATTTCACCTCGATCGTCGTCGCTTGCTCCTGATTCTATGTAGCGAAAAAGTTGCACTCGGATTCCACCAACCAGGTCCCTTGCAGAACCTGTCTTAAAGGCATCCGATGGCAGCCTCGGTCGAAGGGCAATGAATAATTCTTGAGTTTGCTTGCCCCCCATTACGACATTCGTTGCTTCTCGGTACAGACGCGAATCTTCGTACACATAACACTGAGTCTTCAAATTCGACGCCGCACATAAGACAAGCGTTTCTGTGACTTGACTGGTCAAGGTTATCTTGTGGACCTTGCTGAACTTGAGAGAAATATTTGGGCTATCAACACTTGTGTCCTGCATCTCCGGAGTCACATAGCAGTAGCCTAGATCAAGAACTTCAAGTTTTCCCGTTGAGTGTTGATCCAATTCGGGAATTCGCACGTATACTGGGCGGATCACTCGAACGTTTACGGTAACCACTGCCGTGTTCAGGCGATCCCCCAGGTTTCGAACAAGAATCTGCTCACAGTGTTGCCCAGGTGTAGTGCCACGATACACGAAGTTTACTGATGTCCAAGAGTGAGCTTCCACTCGCCCTGTTGATGATTCAAAAGTAAACTCTCCCGTCGACCCAGAACCGCTGTCCCGACCAGACGTCGGAGTCAAAACAAGAAATCGGGCTGCTTGTCTGGAATGGTTGCGGACAACAAATGAGCCCCGCACTTCCGTATCTTGTTGATGCTGACCAAGATCGATAGTTGCATCATCCACCTGCAGTGTCTTGTTCGTAGTCTTGACAATCCCGACTTCAATTGTTTGTGCGATGATGCTGTCATCGGGTGGGGAATCCAATCTTTGCAGCTCACGAAACTCAAGTTTACCTGCCATGCCTTGTTGATTCTTCGAAATCAGCTCCAACATCGAGCTACCAACACACGACGACAGTGATGTGCTGGAGGCAAACCCGGATCCTGATGTGTAGTACCATCGTGCATTCAGGGCAACTGATTGCTCCGGGGGAATGTGGATTCGAAGAGGTGGTACACATGCATGTTGCTGCTCAGTAATATCCACCCCCGCATGCGAAGCGATCAGCCGATCTCCTGGCTTCACGTCGAAAGCAACAGCAAATAAGCCGCGAATGGTGTCCATGGGCGTCCACGCAACTTCCACTGTGACGTCTGTACTCCGCTTATGAGCCAAAGTCATTGTCCATCCCAGCGAACTGGATGGAGATTCTTCAATCGGGATCAACAGCCTTGACCGGTGCACCATTCCAACTTGACCGGGCTCAATAGTCACGACGCGAGCGTCTGATTCTGACAGCGCTCCATCAGCAGGCTTGATGGCAAGTGAGTCGCTCGAGTGGTCGGGTTGAACTGGTGGGCTCGGAGAGGAAGTGGGGGCTGCGCGATCGATATCTTGAAAACTCATTTCAATTCGACGCGCCGCTGAGGCTCTCGAGATTCCACCATGAGGTACCGGTGGTAGCGGGGCCTTTCCAACGGCTCTGTAGTACGCGCTCTCTCCGGCAGCAGTTCGGGGGAAAACCTCTGCATTGTACTGCAGCTCCTTCACGACATCCTTGTTCTGTTGCTCAAACAGCAGCAGCTTTCCGACACCAACCATTGGGGCCGAGTCTTTACGAAGTTGCCTCTTACGGGCTTTTTGGCTTCTGGGAGGAACAGTTCCGTCAACCGTGGTCGTGCTTTCGTCACCACTCAAACTCAGACGAAGCGGATGGAATGTAGCGTGAGCAATGATGCGTCCTGTAGCTTCAGCTTCCAGCGTGAATACAAGACTATTCGCGGATTGACTGACAAGTGAGGTAGTTTGCCGTTGGTCGGACAGCTGAGTCTTACTCCCGCGTTTCTGTCGTCGAGAGGTGCGAGGTATTGCTTCGGTCTCAGAAAATTCCGACTCACTATTGCTGTCATACACGTCACCTGGGGTATCCGGAGGCTTGAAATCATCTTGTTCACGTTCTTCGATCACTTGGATCTCCTCATCAGGAAGTTGTTCACCACTAAGCAGGGCCTTTACCCGAGAGATCTTGTCATTGAGCTTCTTTATCTTGTCTCCTTTCTTCTTAGTGACGGCAATTCGAAGTTTGTGTTCAAGCTTCTCCAGCTCTTCATCAAGCTTTTTCTCCTGAGCTTGGGTGATGATGGCGGATGGCGATTCGTCAACTTCAAAGTGAAACGTCGGTCGAATTGAAAGGTTGGAGAATGCTGGATCGAGCTGAATGACATACTCTCGCCGCTTACGACTCGTATTTCGAACTGCAATTTTAACATCCTGGGTTTTCTCTCCAACGAGGCACTTCCCGAGTGACAACACTTGCCCTATACAAAGTCGTTGTCAGATCATCGATGTCATGGATCGCTGCGTCGAGCACGTACCAGATTGCAATAACTTGAATGTTTCTCGCTTGACAACTTTGGCTTTAATTGTAATAGAGATCGAGTTTTCTGGATCCTGGACGTTGATGATTCTCAACTTTTCTTCGAATGGTCCTGCAAGTGTAGGCTGAAACTCGAACAAAATGTCCTTTGTACCAAATGCCTTGACGACGCCAACCTCCCCTTCTTTGATCTCAAGGAAGCCAGACGAAATCGATCCTGTCTTTTCGACACTGTACACCAGCGGCACTGCTGACATGTTTTGTACTACAAGACGTTTCGAGCTGCGTGAAGATACCGTAATGCGACCGAAGTTGATGTTTTTCTGGTTGACGTTCATGATGGATCGACACACACGACTCTTGACGAGCAGCTCTCGGACGGATGGTCTCGAGTCGAACGGATGTTTTGATATCGCCCACGCTGCCTTGCTTAGGTCAAATCGAGACACATCGGCAACTGCTTTTTTATTGCCACCCGGGGGTAAAGTGAGCAATATCTTGTGTTTCTCGATCCTGGATTTTGACGCGTCACGAGATGCCGCATCTAGAGACGGACTGAGCACCGCGATGATGCGTTGCTGAGACTTGGCTGGTATACGAAGATTGCGATCTTTAGTGCCGTTGAGAGGAACAAGCTTCTTCTCCAATACAAGTCGCTGAAATCTTCGCGAACGCTCACGAATCATCCCCACTATTTCGTTTTCTTTATCAGTGTTGGCTACCGTTGAGTGGCAATAACGGTCACACTCAGCTCGAGACATCTCGAATAGCTCCAACAATGACATCATTTCGAGGGAGGTTTCAACGGCACCAATGGTTCTGCTGCCTGAGAAGCTTCCTCGTTTCACCTGTCCGATGTTAGAAACAACAGATTCGGGTGGTGTGGTGGCTCCTGCATCCAAGCGAAGACGATTATTTTCGATGGTAGAGTGAGATGTTCCAGTCGGAGTCAGCCATCCGGCAGATGTTTGACCAGATGAGCTGTAAGACGACTTCTTCGATATGTATCCACGAAGGATCGATCGAGTTTTCTTGGCAGACGTTGAAGCTGATGATATAAGCTCGTCAAGGCAGCCAATCGAGCGGCGCCGACGAATAATCCGCCCACTATGCCTGTGTATGACCTGCGTAGAACCACTTGGTTGTCCATTGCCATGTCTTGTGGTTGTCGAGCTTCCTTGAGAGCTGAGTGAAATGGAGGACAGCGACGAATGCAATCCAGACTTTTCAACCTTTTGGTTTTCGATGACTTGTCGGCCTCGCCGTTGAGCTATTTCCCCGAAAGGAATCCGAAATGCAAATAGTCTTAGGCGAGCTGGGTCCGATGACACCAAACTCAGTTGAAGAGGAGCGCTTGTAATGTTTTCAAGATCAAATACTTGAATGCCGATTGAGTTCACAACAACATGATCAAAATTGAGAAATGCCGACTTCGACGGCGTCAACAGTTTGTAGAACAAGGAATGGTAAATCACATGGTGTGCGTCCATGTTGCTTGAGCGCACACAAACTTGAGGGATGTTTGCTTTGTTTTTCATGTTCATGATCGAGATCAACCTGGAGTAGTTCGGGTTGATCTTGCGGGGAATAATCTCGATCTTGAGTTCCAGCGATTGCTTCGGTCCCAGCGTGATTTCATCATTCGGAACAGTTGATATGACTTTTGACGTCACCAAAGGCTTGACGACCGTTGGTAATTCAGAGTGATTTGTGAGCATGCACGAGCTGGATTTGAGCTCACCAATGTTGCAATCACCGAGGTGAAGAATTGAAGGTGTGGCAGTGACGATAGAGGTACACGTTCGGGCCCGGATATGAATTGACTTTCCGAGAGTTCGATCGTACACTCGTGACTGGCCTTGCTGCCATGAACCTTGGATCTGGAAGCAACGGAATGAAATCCGAAACGTCTGCTTGGTCAGTCGACTCGTTTTATAGTCAACACTATCAGGATTCTCGATAGAGTTGCCATCGGGATTTGCACCAGATGGGCAGTACCAGATGAGAATCATTCGCTCGACTCCAGGGGGGAGATCGATTGTTTCGACGAGGAAGTTTGCCCCGTTTGTCTCTTCACCTGATGCGGAGTTTCGTCGCCTGAGTTCAGTCCTGGACTTCCGTTCCGGTGACGAGCAAACGCTGTGCGCACTGTAGCACATTTCGCGTTTTGTAAGACAGAATCGCTCACAATTATCAAGCACACTTTACCTGTCCAAGCCGCTTTCATACGCCAGATCACGGACTCTGGATAATGGCTTCACTGCCCTTTTTGATCGTTGTCGAGACACCCGACGACGACTTTCAGTCGCCGCTCCACTCCGACTTTTCGGACTAGAGACTGTGGGCCTTGGGGCTTGGCGAGGTTCACCGTCAAACTCAAACTCATCGTCATCATCCACCTCTCCAGCTGCAACTTCGTCAAAGGACATTCGCTTTGCCACAGCAAAATCATCCTCGAGATAATCCCCCTAGAAGTTCAAGAACGTCAATGACTTAAACGTTTGAATCCGAAAACTCTGGGTAGCAGTGTACCTCATTTTCGTCGGGATCGTCGTCGCTGTCAACCCCGTAGCCGCTAAATGCATCAAAACTTGCAAATGCAGCTGCAGCTGATTTCGCAGCATCTGGCGACAGAGATCCCTTCCTACTCGAGCCATCATTCGAGTCGGTAGGTGATACCACATCTTCGGTTCGGAGCGCTCTCGATGAACGTGTTCGATTGTGTGCAAGTTTCAACTCGAACGACATTTCCTTGGGTCGCTCACTCGTTAGTTCAACATGAAGAGGAGCCTCAGTGGCATTTCGAATGAGCAATGTCCTTGATGTTGCGATGCCCGTGTAGCAATCACCAAAATCCAACTTGCTTCCACTCATGAGGTACGAACCATCTGGCTCCTTGATCGATAGCCCCTCTCTTCACATCATACATGTGAAATCATCAGCGTTTCCTCCAGAAGTATGCATAGCGTACCTGTGATGCTCTTTGTTTGTCACCCCGTGAATCTTCAGAATTTTCACGTTTCTGGCGTCATGAAGATTCTGAACATGAACCTCGAAGAACCTCTCGCCAACCTGGATACAAACCACGTGACGTCAGTTCGTGTCAGCCAACCTGGGGTCTAGATCTTCCGTCACTTCGATCGACGTACCTCCTCCGGTCGATACGTGACCCGTATTCGGACATGTCCATAAGCTGCCGCCTGCAGAGTTCTTTCTCCAATCGCATAGCCAGTGTTGAAATCCGTGAATGTGAGAAGCTCCCGATTCTCAGCAAATGCGGCGACTGAAGAGACGAGCTTGAACAGAAGTGGGATCTCCGAGCGGTTCCAAACCGTGAAATCTTTCACGAATGAGCCGCCGGGCACACAGTCATCGAAGTGTAGCTCACGGACGTCCAGACGCAACAATGAGCGGCACACTTGGGCTTGGAGGGGAACCACAACTTCTGGCAACGGTATCGGCGGCATTTTTGACGTTTCGAGCAAATCATCGTATCGCACACCGACGATCACGCGACCACTAAGAAGGAGACACGACGTCTCGTTCAGATGCATGCGCTCTTCTTCAGATGAATCTCCAGTTTGTGCATGTGTTGCCATTGTGGCCAGTGCCGGCAACGACGATAGCTTTGCACAGATCGAGAATACAATTTGTCTCGTTTCGTTGGGCTCCAGCGTCAGCTCTTCGATGGTGCTGATGTGGTTGAAAAGCTCATTGTAGCCCTCACTGAGGTATGCGTTTTCAGCACGAAGAGTCGCTTTCGATGCGGAGCGCAAGACCGAGCCTGGAGGGTGGCTGTATTCGTCGGTGACGCCGGCGTTGCCATCGAGTAGACCGCTGACGGCATCCAAATTCTCGTTGTGCAGCTGAAAGTTGCAAGTTGTCGCGTGGAAAGGCTTGCGCAGTTCTGAGCGAAGCTGCACTCGAACGCGGCGCGCGCGGTGGTTCGTCAGCTCGAAGACGCGGATGTCGGACAGATCGTTGAGATAGAGCTCGCCGAGACTGAGCGTCTCGCCCGTGAACTCGATGCGCTGTTGCTGGTTCTTGCTCAGCAGCACGACGCTGAGCCCAGAGGGCGGAGAGGTCACTACCGCGCGGGCCGAGGACGGTGCGAGCGCAGAGCGTGCGGTCGGGGGTCTGCCCCTGGCCTTGGCCTCGTCGCCCACAGCAGTCGCCAGCGAGCCCCGCGTTGGGGACAGCGGCGTTCCCGAGGCGCTGCGCTGCGCTTTCTTCTTCGGCATTCGCCTCTGACTCTCTTTCTCTCTCTTTCTCTCTCTCTTCTTCTTCTCTTCTCGGTCTCCTCGCTGGTTGAAGTTGTCGCCGTGAGCTTGTTGGAATGCGACGCACACCGAGTTCCAACAAGAACGCCAACGCCAACACCCAGCACCAACGTCACAGCAGTGTGTGCGTCGATGTTCACTTGGGGGACCGCCAGCCGGCGGACCCGGTACGCAAACCCACCCGTGGGATACGACCCGTTGGGACCCGACCCGTTTCCTTGTCAACCCAGCTCATGTGAGGGAGATCGATCGATCCATCGTGAAGCTCAATCACAGCGAGGATGGATGCGCGTGCGCCAGCGTCGGCTGCCGCGAAGACGAGCGCACCAAGTCAGGAGGATGCTGCGTACGGCGTGGACGACGACGTCCTCAAGGAAGTGCGCAACAACAAAGTGTGGATGCAGGACCCCAAGTACTTCAAGAAAGTGATCGTGTCGCCTTCCGCTGCCATGAAGATGATGAACCACGCGCACTCGGGCGTCGAGAAAGGAATCAAGGCCGGCGGAAAGCCCGTGGAGATCATGGGGCTCATGCTTGGGCGTCCGTCCACTGGAACGGATCGGGATGTCGGTGACGCGCAGACGCTCATTGTTACCGACTGCTTCCCACTGCCCATTGAAGGCGCCGAGACCCGCGTCTTGGCGGACGACGCTGAGGTCATCAACTACATGATCTCTCTGGGAGAAGCCGTGGAGATGACGCGCAAGGAGCGATTTATGGGATGGTATCACAGCCATCCGTTCGACGTGGAGGTCCACACGCACTGCTATTTGTCGAGCACCGATGTGAGCACCCAACTCCAGTGGCAACGTTCCGAGGACCCGAACGGCAACCCGTGGCTTGCAATCGTTTTGGACCCCCTTCGATCGCTTGCCAAGAAGCGTCCTGAGATGGGCGCCTTCCGAGTGTACCCGCCCGAGTACACGGCTCCTGTGAACGAGACGCCCGACGGCACGATTGTCACTGACGACAGTGCTCGCATTGAACGATGGGGAAGCTGCTGGAATCGGTACGTTGGTATTTGTTGATGGACGCGAAAACGTGTCGTATCCTTACACGTGCTCTCTTTTTCGCGGCAGCTACTACACGCTTGAAGTCGACTACTTCATGAGCTCCGTCGGCTCCGACATCGTGAACATTCTCTCGGAGGAGTTTTTGTGGATGCGAACGCTCAGTTCCAACTCGATGCAAGAGCGCGAGAACCGCGACCGCTTCTCCGAACGTATTCAGTTGCTTTCTTCGAAGCTGGATGGTTGCGAATCCCTCCTGGCACCTCGAACCCGCAACACAAGAATCGGCGACTACTACGTCCCGGAGAAGCAGACGAAAGACTCGGAGGATTCTGTGCTGGACAAGATCGCGCAAGCGGCCAACGAGCTGTCGATTGAGCACTCACACGGGCAAGAGCTACAGCTCACGAAGAAGGCTCTCTTTAATGACAAGTTTTAACGTGCTCAGCGGACTCCCGAGGAAGCTGCCTCAGGAAATAAATATTGCCTACCGTTGGCAACCCTACATTCGCTTCCGCCTCGATCTGTTCTCCACCATAGCGAATAGCTCCTCTGCAATGCGTTCCTGCTCTTCCAACTCTTCGAGGTTTTGACACATGGCTTGCCGCTCAGCGTTATCAACTGTGAATCCGACAACCTCCTGACGGGATACGGTTGGTACTGGCTCAACACTTCTCCTTCCGTACCCATTGCCTTTCTTGAAGCGCTTGAAATTCGGGACTCCTTGCACAGCAGCAGTTGAGCTTCCTGCAGGACGCGGCTGCTGTACAATCAACTTGCAACTCACGACGATTGCACGATGCTCCAGATCATTTGTGTCGTCGTCGAGATGCTGATGGCTGATCTCGCGCTTTACGCTGCGATCTGGTCGCGCTCGCACAGAGACCCAGTCGCAAGTGGATGTCTGAGGCATAGATGGCTCGAGGTTATCTGGATCCAACTCGAAGTGATCAGATCCTTGCCCGCAGCTAGCGTGTCTCACCCCATCCTTACTTTGATATGCTGACTGGGTGACGCTGCGATTCTTCGAAGTCAGCATCACAGGCTCACGGGAAGCTGCAGCGGATGCCGACCTATCCCCTTGTTCATTCTTCATTGTACGTTCCCCATGTGGCGCTGCATTGGATGGTTGTAGCCTTTGCGACTCGCTTGGTTCTTCTTTTACTCCCAAGTCAGCCCGCATGGTGCCAGGCAATGAGCCAACTGAATGGGTCTTCCCTTGAACTCGAACGTATGCTGGTGTTGGGCGAGGGGACTCGGTTGCTTCATCATCTACTATTCGACTCGACGTTTCATCGTTGGTCATTCCGACGATCGATTCCCCCTTCTTGTCATCCTCCACGTCTTCGGCATGGCATGGCTTCAAACTGAGATGCTCAGGAAAGCTGCTGATTTGCGCAGACATCGAGTGGTGGCCCGGAATGGAGCTGCTAAACGAGCGCTCGCTCGAAGTCGCCGGGGTCTTCACAAAAATTACACTGAGCGCGAGCTCTTGGACAGTTATGAAGGTCGCTCCAATGGATCGGAAGAGCTCCAGGCGTCGCTCGACGCTCGCCTGGCACGCCCCGTGGTTAGACTCTCGTGCGTCGCTCGAGCCTGCTACACTAGAGAAGCCGCTGCCTTGGACAGGCTCGACAATCACTACGTGCCGCGTTGCTGCGAGTGTCTCGAGCTCTCGTAACAATAGCTCGTCGTGCTCGGGATCTTGATATGCTGCGACGGCGACGCCCTCCATGGCAGCGATGAGTTCTTCCATGGACTGCGGCAAGAGAAACACGACGGCATGACGATGGAAGAGTGTTTTGCGAAGCGGATTCGGCAAACACTTTGAAGCAACAGTGGGCATGCTGTCGTCTGTCGGTAGATACGCCTCACAACGCGGCAGGGGCTCGGCCATTGACTTGCGCTCCAGCACGGCGTAAATCCACGGCGTCGTCACGACTGGCTGGTTGTACACGAGGGCCCAGAGCACCTTCACGGTCGCGACGATGCGACCTGGATCCATGATACAATGCGTCGCATCCTTGCTTACGCTTGAAATGAGATGCATGCCGATGCGACGGCATGTATCGTTGACGCGTGTGCGGTTAGCTCGCTGGATTCGCGACGCCACGAGCACAAACACCTGGTAACGGACACGAAGGACAGTGCGCTTGGCGCCAAACGTGATGAGGTCGCCGCTCTTGAGCTCGCGCTCCGTGAAGCATTGTTCTTGGTTTACAAACGAGCCGAAGCGCGACTGCTGGTCAGCGAGCACGAGGGCTGGGCGAGTTGTTGGGTCCTGGAGCTGCTCGGCGGAGAGCGCGCCGACCCGCAGCAGCGCATGCGTCCGCGAGATGGACGAGTCTGAGTGGAAGTTGAAGTGGCACTTCTTGCGCCCGATGCTCCACTCGCCCGCGACGAGGTAGAAGCTCGTGTCCACCGAGTTGGTCGCCGCATTCACGACATCGAGCACCCACATGATCGCAATGGATGGGACCGGGGAAACAACACAGCGGCAAGGAGGGCAGTGGGAGGTTTGTATCGTGTTCTTATCGAGTTAGAAACAGGGATCCACAGTTTGTACCCAATCTGGGCATCGATCCCATCGAACTATGCAAGGAACTTGGTGCGAGCAGCGACGGCGGTCTTGGCGTAGTCGGAGAAGACGCCGTCGATGCCGAGCTCATAGAACTTGAGATACTCCTGCTCTGGGTCGCCCTTGTAGTCGGACGCGAGGCGATACGCCTCGTTGCGGAACGTCCACGTGTGCACCTTGAGCCCGACGCTGTGCGCATCAGCGAAGACCTGTGGGTTGGGGACAATGCGGACGTCAGCCTCGTCCACGCGCCCGTCTCCGTTGGCGTCGGCAGGGTAGTCGCCGTTCAGCTTGAGCGCGACCGTGCGAGCAAGGTAGCCCTTGAATGGCGCGACGATGTCGGCGTACGTCGCGATCTCCCGCAGTCCCTCCGGCGTCATCATGTCCGCGTAGGACCCATTGCGGCCGGCAATCATCCAGTCATACGGAGGCAGCCCACCGCTGATCTCTCCGGTCTTGTAATTCACGGAGCCTCCGTTAACGAGCTGCGCGAGCTGCACCTTGGTCTGCTTGCGCAGTGCCTTGAGGTTTTCCGACTCGAAGGACTGAATGATAACAGGGGCGTCGGCGCCGTTCCAGCCAGCACGGGTGAGCGCCGCGATGAGCTTCTCCTCTAAGGGAAGACCGAGCTTGCGGTGCATCGTCGGGTGCTTCGTTTCGGGGTAGATTCCAATCGGTCGCCCGAGCTCCTTCGACTTGGCTTGGGCGAGCGCGATGACCTCATCGAACGTCGCGATGGGGAACTTGCCGTTGTAGCTCTGGTCGCGATCAGACATGGGCTGAATCGCGCGCAGCGTCTTGATCTCGGCTAGCGTGAAGTCACTGGCGAAGAAGCCGAGCATCGGAAGACCGTCGACGTCCAGCACTCTCTTGCGGTCCGCGAACTCGGGGCGGCTCGAGACGTCCGTCGTCTCGATCAGGTTTGGCTCGTGGCGCACAATCAGGACGCCATCCTTAGTGGACACGAGATCAGGCTCGATGAAGTCTGCGCCATACTCAATAGCGAGCGTATAACCTTCGAGCGTGTGGTCTGGCAGATAACCGGGTGCGCCACGATGACCGATGACGAGCGGCCGGCGTTTCTCGGGCGACGGTCCTGGACGCGTGGGCGACGGTGTCGGAGCGCTGTCATCATCGCACAGCGATCGCTGCGCAGTGACACCCGACGTCGTGGCAGCGAGAAGCAGCGCGAAGATAGTCGTGTACCAGAGCTTGACCATGGTAGAGCTGGGCTTACGCGAGCGGGGTCCGGTAAGAATGAAGATGACGGCGATTCATCGCCGACGCCTTGGCATCAGCTCATGGTGACACCCAGTTGCAGCGTTTGGACCGCTGCATGATGAGTTCATCGTCCAACAGTGCCCATCCGTCAGGCACGATTAATGCAGGACTTCAACCTGAGTTAAACGGCAAATCAACGGAGTGACAGACTAAGTCTTTATAGTGTCATCACCTGACTTTTAGGACGCTGACTCAGAGTCTGTGAGGAGTCGAAGCCACCGCTGACGTCAGACTGTCACTCATGGAATCCTTTCGTTTCGATGCGAGCACGTTCATTTTGTTTGAGATTCACAGAATGACGATGGAACCAAGATGAAATTAGGGAAAAATGCATTTCAATGCAGCCGTCGTTTGTGCATGGAATCACACGCTCGTGCGGTGAGCGATTACTGCAGGAGGTGTCGAAGCACCGTACGCACGTTAAGCTTCTTCAAATGCGTGTACTTCTGCCCCGTGCCAACAAACATGATCGGCTGCCCAGTCTTGTACACCATAGAGACGGCGGCGCCCACTGCAGCACAAAAGCCGTCAATAATCTGAGACTGTCCATGCCAGGCCAATGTTCAGGAAAAAGTACCTTTGTCGTCGATGGTGTCGAACTTAGTGAGCATGATGCCATCCACGCGGTGAGGGTCGCGACGATCCGAGTAGTCAGCGAGCGCCTGAATGACACACCATCTAAAGTTCGTCAACCGAACAGAATCCAATCATTGTTTGAGGCACATACCCGATCGAACATCACCAACTGGTCGATGCCGTCGTTGCCCACCAGCGCCTCTCCAACGAACAGCACGAGATCGGGGTCGTTGCTTGACACGAGCTTCGCAAGAGCGCGCATAAGCGACTCATTGTTTTGCATGCGACCGGCTGTGTCGATGAGCACACAATCGAAGCCGTTCTCAGTGCCGTACTTGACAGCTTCGCGAGCGACTGCAGCCGGATCACGAGCGTAGCCTATCGAAGCCGCGAACGTCAGACTAATTGTGAGTGCCAATTTCGGTGAACCAGTCACACTTGCCTTTCTGGAAGAGCGGAACATCAAGGACCTTGGCGTGCTGGTTCAGTTGCTCAACAGCTCCAGAACGGAACGTGTCACATGCTGCAATCAACACCTTGACACCCTTGGACTTCAGATAATAGCAGACCTTGGACAAGCTCGTGGACTTGCCAACGCCGTTCACACCGACAAACACGATGCTATACGCTCGACCAGCAGCCTTGGCATCCATGATCTCGCGAAGCACATCAGTCGACTTCTTGGGCGTGAGGATGCGCAGGAGTGCCGCCTCCATAGCGCGACGAACCACCGTAGACACGCGAGTGAAGCTCTCCAGACGCTGTCCAACCAGTGTGGTGATGACGGATTCACACAGCTCCTCAGACACTTCAGCAGCGACGTTCTTGCTGATCAACTATTCACGACATCGATCGGTTAGAGGCTGAGCGTACTGCTAAACCAAACAAGCGCTAAATGCACCGACCAGCTGACGCATCGGCTCCACGACCGGCTCCAAGTCTTCACGAGCGAGGATCTGTTGCACAGTATTGAAGCCCAATTCAGAGTTTCAGCTCAATTCACACAAAGTACAACCAACGCACCTTGTTTCCTGAAACAGCGCTGAAGAAGTTGCCGATGCGAGTGTTTGCAAAGCTCCAACTGGCGTTGGAGTCGGACTCAGCTCCAGACGAAGCGGCACCATCAGACTCCTCATCAGTGTCCGACTGGTCGTCAGCATCGCTCTCTTCGCTCTCCTGTCGAGTTTGGCAACAATCGTTATGGCCGATTGATCGAAGTCACTTTAATCGCTTTGGACGTACTCCGATGTAGGCTTCACGCCTTTCGCGAAGTCGGGCTTCCTCCTCCTCTGCAGTCAGCTGAGCAAGAAACGCGGTTTGAATCCAGATTCGTGACGCATTCATTGATGAGCTGCATGTTCGCACCTGCTCTGAGCGATCAAGTTCTTGAATTTCCTTCTTGCTCAGCTTGGTATCTTCCCACTTGGTCATCTTTTTTCCGGTCTTCGTAGGCTCTGCCTTCTCCTTCTTTGTCGTCTTTCGAGGACCAGTCCGCATTGTCTTCGTGCTCGTCGAGCGCAACGCCACCTCCCGCTGTAGCTCCTGGAACTTGTCACTTGATCCCTCGCCGTCACCAGCGCTGTCATTGCTATCATCTGTCGTATCTGCCAGCGGCAATTTATGGACTCTCTTTCCGGTCTTGCCAGACGCATTGGATGAAGCTTCTTTCCCTTTACGCGAGACGCCAAATGCCTGTTTCACATCGATTGTTCTATCAGCACGCACCGCTGTTGACTTGCCCCGAAGCGAAAGCACTTACACGTGGTCCCTTGTGCATCTGCTTCTCCACAAACTTCATCTCGGCATTTTTGAGCAGCGTCGCAAATCGCTCGTCATACAGGTGCGCGTCAATCGGCAACTTGGTGGCGATCGGTTCAGGGAAGCGTGCAACAAAGTCCTGCTTCACAGCCTCCAGCAGCTCTTCGATGTAGAGCAGCTGCAGAATCTTCTGGTACACGACGACGAAGACGAGGTCGAGCTTGTTCTCAAAGACCCACTGCATCGAGTACGCGTCGCAGATGAACTTCTTCTCGCCCGAGCGGTCCTCCATGAGCACGCGGTTGATCAGCGTGTCCACAGGATCGCCATTGAGGCGGCAGAGTGAGTGGGACCAGAGCACGGTGCCCGTCTTGTTGAAGATGACAAAGTGGTCAATCATGGAAGCAGAGGAATAGCAGCAGCGAGGCAGCGAGGAAGGCGATGCGATGTGCGGGTGATGAGGAGGTCACTTGGGATGAGCTCTCTCTTGTGCTGTGGGGCGTTGGTGTTTGGTGTTGGGTTGGCTTGGACCTCCACTGCAACAAAGAAAGTGGGACTATCCGGATGACATGCAACGACCAGCTCTCGTTAACCGGACGTATACAGTATACTGCCTGCCTGTCGATGGCGTGAGGTTTGAGGTTGGGCAATCAATCTGGCTGTCTATCAGTCCGTCGACAGTGAATCGTCAGCATGTGGGACGGCTCGTTGGAAGAGTGGGCGCGTGCGCTCCCGAAGATTGAGCTCCACGCGCACATCCACGGCTCCATCCGCGCGACGACGCTGCAGCAACTGCTGGATGAGGACGCGAGACGAAACGGCACCGAGCCGCGGTCGCTGCCCCAGCATCGAAGCCTCGACGAGTGTTTCGAGATGTTCCACCTGATTCATCAGGTCGTCGTGAGTCGCCAGGCGCTGCGTCGCATCGTGATCGAGGCTATTGAGGACTTTGCGGCCGAGAACGTCAAGTACATCGAGCTGCGATCGACGCCGAGAGCTCTTGAGCGAGACGGATCATCGCGCGATGATTACATCGCCGAGGTCGTGTCTGCCGTCGAAGAGTGCCATGCACGAAGTGATCTCGACATTCAAGTGCGGTTGCTGCTGAGCATTAACCGTAATCAGCCGCTTGAAGTTGCGGAAGAAACGCTTCAGCTTGCACTGAAGTGGCGAGAGAAGTCGCCACTGATCGTTGGTCTCGACCTGAGCGGACACTCCGAGCGAGCAGACTCCGAGTTTCATCGTTTCGAGCAAGTGCTGGATACTGCTCGCAAGCACGGACTCAAGCTGGCAGTTCATTTTGCGGAGCACTTCGACGACGCTGAAGCAGAGCGAATCATGGCGTTCCGCCCCGATCGCGTTGGTCATGCGTGCTGCCTCTCGGACGCACATTACAGTCAGCTGATGGCGTCTCGCATCCCGATCGAGGTCTGCCTGACTTCAAACGTGCACACGCTGGCTCGATTCCGCAAAGAGCCGTGCGGCTGCGACACCAAGGATGCCAACGGGCTCTGTCTCTGCGGCTACCAGTCGCACCCACACCGCGAGGTCGTGGCGCTGCACGGAACGTATCCTCTGTGCATCTGCACAGACGATCAAGGCGTTCTCGACACGACGTTGTCACGTGAGTACGCTCGCGCCGCACAGGCGTTCAGCCTCAGCAAGCGACGGCTCGTGGAGCTCGCGGGCGGTGCGATCGACATGATCTTCGCTGACGACTTGAAGCCGGCGCTGCGCTCCACCTTTGCGGAGCTCGTCAAGTCGATCTCATAGACGCAACATCCGCGCAACATTAGAATAGAGTGAACCCAATGCATTCCGTTGGTGTGGTCCACAGATCGCAGAAATTTGCAGCGACCGTCAGCATCTGACTTGTTTGTCACACCCACACAACCCACGCGTCGTCCTCCATTTTCCAGTCTTCTCGGTCTCCGCTGTTAGGCGATGAAGCTCGCTCTCGTGTGTCTGTCGGTCGCGGCGGCGGTCGCGCTCGCTGAGGAGGACCCTCGCGCCAAGGTCCCGCTGTGCGACCAAGTGCAGCTCGTCAACATGGGCACGACCATGAAGACGAACCAGCGCAAGCTCCAGTGCCAGGAACAGCTCAAGTACAAGGAGATGGTGCAGCCGGATGACCCGAAGGCGCTCTGCGACCGAACGGCATGCACGGTGGCGCTGCAGCAGCTCTACGTGCAGCTGCCAGACTGCCGTTATCAGGACTGGGCGATCCGCTATGACGTGGGTGTGCTCCTCAAGAACTGCGGCATCGTCCCACCCAACTCCACTGACGCCGTCGTCGACAACGCTGGCTCACTACCGACTGCGACCAAGACACCCAAGCCGAGCTTTTCGGCGGGATCAGGCTCGGGCGCTGCACCGTCGTTCGCTCCCATCGGGGCGCCAACTCCTGCGGTGGAGCTGAAGACCTCGGCGCCGGCTCCAGTCCCAACGCCTTCACAGAAGAGCTCTGGCACGATGGCGACGACGGCAGTCGCGGTGTTCACTGTCGCGTCTGTTGCCGCGAGCTGGTTGCTGTAGATCGGCCACGGGCACTGAGGATTCCGTATTCACAGCCTCGTGGGTATCATGCGATCGTCCGAGGATTGCGTTTGCATATTCATTTTGTGCAAAGTCGAAATGCAGTGTATTGGTGGATGACATGCAGCGTCTCGCGGCCTCCGCATCTACCGCTTCGTTTCGTCACTTAGCAACTCCTCTGCAAACTCAAGTGCATCCAGAGCGGACGGTCGCTCCTCGGGATTCGTATGCAGCATGTCGCGGATAAAGTCGCAGAACTCGTGACTAAACTGCGTGCTTCTGTGGCGAACACCTCCATTTTGCTCTGTATCATTTTGGTGAGGGCGTTGCTCATTTTCCACTCGACACACACAATAATCTGTTTACCTGGTGGGAAACTCACACGGCCATTGAGGCACGCGAGCTTCATGAAACCTTCTTTGGGATTCTCAAATGGGCTGTGGCCAAACGCCATCGCATATCTACAATATCACGCATGAGTACCGAAAGTAAGGTGGGCGCACGCAGTGCCTACTCACAAGATACAGCCGAGCGACCACACATCTGATTGCCCATCAACCACGCTGTCCACAGTGGCCTCAAACAGCTCCGGTGCACGATATGGTGCGGAGCTCTTGCGATTCGCTTCATCCTGCAGATCGAGCGAGTTTTTGCGAGAGCGCACTTCCACGCGGAGTGGCGCACAGCTGCCGAAGTCTGTGACCACCGGAATGAAGGATAGGAGATCTTCTCCGCTTGAAGGTGACGTGAGTAGTACGTTATGAGGCTTCAGATCGCGGTGGCAAAAGCCAGCGCGGTGGAGCGCAAGAACACCTGCGCAAATGCCCCGGAAGAGGTGCAATGCAACTCGCTGATTGAATGGCCACAAAGGCGACGAGGATTCGCGCGCGGCTTCAATCATATCCCAAAGACTGCCTCGGTCAAAGTAAGGGAAGAGAAAGTAAAACTGCAGCAAAGGTCGCCATCGTCAGTCACTGTTGACTACGCCCCGTCACTGATCAAACGGCAGACAAACCTCTTGATGCTGGGTTCGCGCCTCTCCGAATTCGATCAGCGGCATCAAGTTCAGGTGCTTGACAGACTGCAAGACCAAATTGAAGTCAGTGCGAGCGAGTCACACAAAACACTCACTCCACAAATGACGAACCCGAAGAACATGCAGCTCCGTTTGAACATCGTTTTCCACCTCTTGCGATTGGCAGATCACACGCTTTAGGGCCATGGTTTCCCCCGAGCCACTCGCCCTCACCAACAACACTTGAGCGTATGCACCCTCAGCCAACGGGCGCACCACTGTCACAGAAATGCCGCCCACTTGAATCATCTCACTCTGATGCAGTGTTCTTCACGTAAGTCTTTGTACATCGCCACGTGATTCATCTCGTTCTCACCTTAATGGCACCTGCAGCAGTCGCGAGGCTGGCTTTCGCCGAAGAAAGCAGCGACGCGCCCCACTTTTTCGCCTTCTTCGCTGTCTCGGAGGCTCCCTTCTTGGCGTCTTCCATCGAGATTTTCTTTGCAAAATCGTATGCCTGCTCCGTTTGCTTCCGTAGCCACTCTGCGTTACCTGCACCCTGCGCGCCCATTGACGCACCGGAGCGTTGGCTGTCATCGTAGCGGCGCTCATCAGACGAGGTGCGTTGATCTCGCCATCCACCATCCGGTCGTTCCGAACGTCGATCTCGATTGTCTGAACAGCGCAGTCATTCCAAAACACATCAGATGCCAATATCCAGCCACTGGCCCCACGCCCTGCTCTCGCACCATGATCGTTGTCATCGCTGTCGTCCTCGATGAAAGTCTGATACTCCTCGTATCTCGATCGGACCTCCTCGCGTGACGATGTGCGTGCGGTCGGTTGCTCCACCTGTTCCACTGGACGATGCGGTACATCCGCGTCACCCACCAACTTGACCTCTGGCATCTCCACTGGAAGCACGACCGACAAGCTAGTGTTAGTCACTTCGTTCAGTCCTCAGAGCTCACACGCAGCACAGTGCACGCACACAGTGGCGTCACGCGGGCGACGATCTTGTTGTCCCAAAGCGGCACGACAGCACTAGGGTTCGTGAGGTCCACAAAGGCACCAACGGCATTCTTGAACGCGAAATGGAATGCGCCACCCAGCGGAAACGCTCGCTGAACGTCTGCGAGGCGCACCACGTCACCGTCACGGGCCACCGGGAACGCGTTGAGCGCCTTGTCAGGCGCGGCGTTCTTGCCCTCGTCCTGCGGCTCCACGGGCTCACCGACGAGCGAGTACAGCACCAATCGGCGATCTGCGAGTCTCGACATGTGGCTCGATCGACTGGATGCGAGCGGATGCACGACGTCGGTCGCCGTCATTCACGAGGGTCGGAGCTCAGGAGGAGCTCCACGCGCGAAGGAAGGAAGAACGGAAGATGGGAAACGGACTCCGTCCGGAATAAAATCCGTTTTCGACTTTGGTTCCTACCCAAATCGTGTTTTATGCAGGATAAAAAGTGGTTTTTGGTAGACCCGGATGGCTACATCCGACGTCCGTCAGCAGGTCAGCGACGCGAGGTCCGCGAGCGACGGCGCGCGCAGCTCGCTGTCGTCTAATGGTTGCGCTGCATTCTCAGCCACCAGTCGTTTCTCCGTAGGGACATCGCTTGCTGTTTGTGTAGGTGTGCCGATCGCTGTCGCTGGGCCGTCGTGGTCATGTCCTGAGGGAAACAGCGTCGAGAGGACGGACGGTGCTGGCGGTGGCAGAGGTGCTGGTGTCGACGTGGAGGGAACCGCAGGACTCGTCACTGCAGTTGCAATCTGTGGGGAAGGCGTCGTCGCCGCGATAGCGCTCGATCGCTCGTCCAGCGCAGCGAGGACGTGCGATGTGAGCGCGGCGTCCTCGTCGTCCACGAACTGTTTGGAGCTCGCGAAGCTGTCAGAGCGAGATGCGATCAAGGGACTCACAGCATCGTCGCTGTCTATCGGGCGCACATACGGGCGCGCATTCGCTACTGCAGTGCGCAGTGAAGGCACAGGGTGACCGGTCTCGTCAGTGCGCGACCTCGGCACCGAGTGCGTGGGTTCTTGATTCGCTTGTCGCAACTTCTCGTAGAACGCGGACCCGCGACTCTGTCGGTCTTTCGTGAAGAACGTCGGCTGGAAGGGATGCTGGCGCGCAAACTCGCGCTCGATGAGCTTTCGCGCTTGCTCCTTTCGGGCCTTGTAGTGCTCAAAGTACTGGTTGAGCGCCTCGAAGACCTTGGCTCGCTGCGCACGCCCGTGCTTTCGAGCCAACTGGTCCGAGTTCTTGTCGATCGTCGGGCGAAACGTGAGTTCGGTCTCAGACTCCGACACAGCCGTTGTTTTGTCGAACACAGAGCGTCGAGCACTGCGTCCATCGGGCAAAGTCTCCGTGAGAAACAACATCTGAGTGTACGTGAGTCCCGGGACTTCATCCATGAGTTTTTCCATGTAGCCCTCGAACTCGGCACGTGTAAACGGCTGGTGACTGGCAAATTCGAACGCGATGCCAACGATGTGCGCTATCTCGGGCGGTAGCTCCTCCATGGCGACGTGTGCAGGTACTACACGCGGATCGGTAGCCGTCGTAGTGTCACTGTCGTGTGGCTCCTTCGCTTCTCCGCATTGTGGGCGGCTGATACGCCGCATGTAGTCGAAGATGCGGCCGAAGGTCTTCTTCTTCCTGGCCTCAAGCGCCTGTTTGGACGTGTCCGACAGAAAACACTGCTGGCGCTGTGTCTTGATCTGCTGCAGCGCTTGTTGGTGCAGGCGTCGGTGATAGTCCTCGTGCTCCTTGTGTGCCTCATAGAGAAAGTCCCCGATGGGCAACCCTCGCTCATTGCGGTTGAACACAGGCGCACGACCTGTCTCCGGCTTGAAGTACTCGCGGCCGGTGACGGGATCACGATCAGCAGCGTACTTCTCGTGGAGCGACTGTCGTTTGAGCTCGAGCTCCTGGTAGCGCTCGACCGCCAGTCGATGCACGACGTCTTCGATGGAGCACGCAGTATCTGCAGCCGATGCCGTCGACCACAGCGCGTTGACACCGATGTTGGGTTTGAACGGGAACTGCTTCAAGTACGCCTCCTCGCGGGCCTCACGCTGCGCTTTGGCGTGAAATGCGTCTTCATATAGCGCTTGGAATGGATTCTTCCGGCGGACGTCACCGCTTCGGGTAAATGCGACCTCAACACCGGTGTTCTTGGCCTCTTGTTCGAGCTTCTCGCGCATGATCTCCTCCGAGACCTCGTTGATCTTGGGCCGGAACGGACACGTCTCTCGGAACTCGTCTTCCATCGCCTTCTGGCTGCGCTCTCGGCGCTGGCTCGCAGCTTTACCAGCTCGGTGCTTGTGCTGCTTCAGCGCTCGAGCGACAGACGGCGGAGCTGAGAGTAGAGTCGGTCGAAAGAGCTGATCCGGTCGAGGGTGTCCGCAGATTGCCTCAGCAGCAAGCGTCTCTGGCGTCATAAACGATATCGTACCGCTCGATCTACGTAGACTGTTGTTCTTCGCACAACGTCCCGCTTTGTTCCCGCCGCCGGTTGTGGAGACCACGTTCTTGCACACCTCGTCGTTGTAGTGGTTAACAAAGGCGCACTTGGCGCACGTCCAGTCGAGTTGCTGCTCGCGCTCGATTGCGCGGCGTTCGCGGTCCCGATCGCGCTTTGCCATCTCGGCCAGAGCCTCCTCATACAGGCGCTCGCCGATGTGTGCGTACCCGCCGTTTGTGCGGTGCGCGACGATGTGTTTCGACTTGGCCGCGAGTTCGAGCTTCGCCATATTCTCCTGCTCCTTCATCTCTTCTGCTCGCTTGGCTTTCTGCTGGCGGCGGATCCACTTGTCTCTTGACTCGGCCAAGGCGTACAGGCGATTGAATACTGAGGCATCATCTTTCGCTCGGTCCTTGTCGCTTCCCGCGCTGCGGGTCGGGTGGAACGACAGTCTCGTACGCTCCGATAGCTGAATGTTGCGCAGTGTCAGTGGCTCTGTCGGCGAAGCACCACGGGACTCGGCTGTCGCCGGCGTCGGGATCGCCGTGTGCGCCGTCGCTGCACCGGGCGATGGATTCACCTTGCCACTATGGCTCGTGTAGTGCCCGTATCGCTCCATGAGCGTGTTGTACTTGTGCTCGCGCTCAAACTCTCGTTGCCGGCGCTCGACAGTTTGTGGGGACGCGATCTGTTGCGTTGGTGGGGCAGAGGAAGACGCAAGATCGTCCGAGACAAGTGACGGCGGCGTTGTTGTTGTCGAAAGCTGCTCCGGGTCGCGAGTGGGCTTCGAATTCACTGCGTCACGGTGGTCAGAGATAGGATGAGATCGCTGCTGCGCTTGTACTTGAGCTTCCTCGGCCATCTCGGCGGCCAGTGCGTCGAGTTGCTCTTCAATATGCTGCGTCAGTCGCGGCACTGACTCGGCAGCGAGGCCATGCTTAGTAGCAAACGCTGCGGCGAGGGATTCGGGATGATCACCCACGCGCACTTCGATCGTCTCACTGCGTCCGTCCCCGATGACGACGTCCATCAGCAGCAGCAGATCCGAGGGTTCGCCCAGAGTGCTCTCAATCGCTGGCTCAGTTTGATGTGAGTACGCGACGTCCTCTCGACGGGCAGCGATGTCGGTGTCGCCCGCGCTAGCGGCGCGTAGCTCTTGCTCGAAGAGGTCTCGACGGTGCAGTTCCTGCGCCACGCGAGAGGCTGCCGAGTCGAGCGCTGCGCGAATGTCGTCCTCAATCTGTTGCACAGATCTCGCGAGATCCACCGACGACGACGTGAGTGACGTCGACCTCTCTCGCCTCAGCCATTCCGCCAGTTCGTGCGAGAAAGACTCGGTGCGTTCATCCGTCACAGGTAACGACTCTGGCACCGTCGTAAAGGAGCCGTGCGTATCAGCTCCGAGATACTGAATAACCGGTGCGAGCTGCTTGGATGCTGCCTGAGCTTCATGTAGCCACGTCTCGAACGTGTCGTCGTCGTCTCGCGTGGCGCTCATCGGCGACGATGCTAAGGACGACGCGTCGTCCGATCCATCGTCCACCTCGACAGCGTCGATGTCTGCGTTCTCGAGCATGAACGGCTCGGATGCGGCAAGAGTTTCTTCTGTAGGTAAAGCATCGCTGGTGGGTTGTCGAAGCTGCACAGCGCTTTGTGTACTTCGAAGTGACATCGGGGAAGCAACGCCGTCCTGTCAATCACCAACACAATGCACACACACACACATGTTGTGTGAGTCTATCGCTCTGCTTGCGAATGCAAGAAAATGAAGACCATACTTCCTGTGCTGTCGGTCTCGGGTGCGAGAACGACGCCGACTTGCGTGGAGAACCAGGCGTCGGCACGCGCACTAGGTGCAGCCCGATGTCGGACCGCGTGAGAACCTCGTCGCTCGTCTGTCGAGTCTGACGGAGGCACCGATAAGTGCTTGAGAGAAAGCAACGAAATCAAAAGGACCAGAAAGATGATCGCGCTAACGTACCAGAGCGATGCTCGCGATGGCGTCTCGAGAAAACGAGTTGCGGCGCAGAACGGGTGCAGGCCGCTGCGCAGACGAAGAGACGACGGGAGACTCCATCGATTCTCGTGACCAAACACTACACAGCGATATGACAGGCAACGGAGAAGCACAGCACGAGCCACGCATGTGTCGTTCGTCGTTGGTTTCGGCCGAAAATATCGCAGGGCGCGTCTGCTGCGACCGACCGCTTGCTTTCTTCGCCGGGCGGGAGGATCCTCGAGCGACATGAAGGCCTCGGCGAATGCACTGGTGCTACAGCTCGACGAGTTCTCTCGGGAGTTTGGGGGGACGGCTGTGAACTGGATCAAACAGGTGCAGAGAGCCTGATCGACGCCAATAAAGCATTGACAGACAAGCTCACTTACTGCTGTCTGACTTGTTTGTAGCTCTCTGTCCGCTCCGTGCTCTCTCAGTCATGGGAGGCGGGAGGCGTCTATCCGACGCTGATCGGCTACGCACTGGGCGCTGTCGCGACGCTGGCACTCCTGACGATGCGTCACTGGGCAGTGCGTGTCGGGCCCGCCATCGTTTGCTTCGTGCTGCTGATCCACTTGCTCTGGACCGTTGAGACGTCGGCGTTTGCCTTTCTCGCGGCGTTTGCCAGTGTCGTCGGCGTCGGCTGCACGTACGTGCAGGTGCTGTCGTGGCAAGACGCGTTTGCATTCGTCGCCCACCGTCGCAAGATGAAGAAGGCCAAGCGGTACAAGGTCGACAAGGAAGACTAGACTGCTCAATCATGTAGTGGTAAACAACACGAATGGGAACAATTGTTTCAACGGCACCATTGGTATCTCTCTCTCTCTCACACACACACACACTGCCTTCTCGCGCTCCCTTTTGCACGATCACTTCATTGCGACAGAGGCGACGTAGCTCACAAGGCAGAGCGCCACCACCAGCATGCAGGCGACTCCCCAGATCGCCAGCGCGCGCTTGGGGGCGCCACCAGCGCCACCACCACAGAACCGCGTGGACTGCGTCTGCAGTGGCAGCGCGCTCGGCATCGCGTGGACTGCCGCAGTGTCACGTCCACGCGCGAGCGTCGGGTGGCGCCCGAGCCGCACGTTTGTCATCAGCTTCGCCGTCTCGCGGTTGTGGAAGTCACCCATCGCCTGCGCCAGCCACACGACGGGCGTGAGTCAGAAGTGATATGTACGTTGTGTATTCTGCTCTGACCTTGCGATGCTGCACCACTGGCGGCATCCATCGCGCGTTCCCTTGAGAGCCCATGGCCGCCTTCAGAAGATCTCTTGAAGTGAACGGGATCGCGACTGTTGAAGGTCGAGCACAACGCATCGATTATGGGAGGGACGACAACGGAAGTATTCGACAAGGAAGGAGCGGCGGTTCTCGTGAAAAGCGTCAATAGAGTGATGGTCGTGGCGGTGGTGACGTCTCCGCCAACATGCGAGTCATTGACCACCGTCTCTTGTGGCTCGCGGTGGCTGCGGCGCCTGCAGGAATCGCATTGTGGCTGTGGCGACGAGAGTGTGGGCGCCGCCATGCTGTCGAGCGAGAGCTGGTGGAGGTAGCCCTGCGAAATGAGGTGAGGACAGGCTACATGCACAGCTCTTGTGTTTGCCAGTGATTGATCAGCCCATGCGTCAGTGTCTTGGCGCAGAGCTGGCCCAGAAAGAGAAAATGCGAGTGGAAGAACGTCGTGGTCGTGTTTCAGCGGAGAAGGAGCTTCGTCTGGTGACGGAGGAAAAGATCAACACGACGAATGGACACTTTGTCCAAGCGTTAGGTGCTGTCCAGTCGTGCTTCTCAAGCTGTGTGGGAACACCACGGCAAGGCCTCTTTGCCCCTGCAACGAGAGGACGCATCGTGTTCAACCGCAATGTCTCTCCTGACACACTGGATGGCTTGGAGCAATTCAGCCACGTTTGGATCGTGTTTGTCTTCCACAAGAACACCAACGGCAAAAACGCTCGTGCACACGAAGGCCTGCGGTCGGACAGTCATCGTTACACGTTCAAGGTACGTGGATGCATTCATGATACAACGTGCTGTAGCCCATCACGTTTCTTGCTATCAGGCGAAGATTGCGCCTCCCAAACTGAAGCAGCGTGTCGGCATCTTCAGCACGCGCTCTCCGCATCGACCGAATCCCATTGGGATCACACTTGCGAGGATCGAGCGCGTCGATCACGCCAAGCGCACAGTGTACCTGAGTGGACTGGACCTCGTAGATGGCACTCCCGTGCTGGACATCAAGCCCTACGTCCCAGGTAGTAGATCGAGCGAGTAGCAGGTCGTGCGAGTTGCCTCCGTGGTCTGAGCTGGTTGGTTCTTGATGATGCTGCAGCATACGACTGTGTTCCCGATGCACACGTCGCGTCGTGGGTCTCGTCCGATCTCAGCCCAACAGTGTACGTGCTGTGGTGGATGTAAACCTTTCGTGATGTGACGGTGCACTGTGTGATTGTAGCAACATGGTGCACTGGGTCGACAGCGCTCTCCAGAACGAGGTCCGCCACCTCGCGTCCTCGTCCTCGCGACTATACCAAGACGATCCGGAGGGCCTCGTGTCCGCCATTGAGCAGGTTCTGCAGGTGGACGTCCGTAGTCGCGATCTCACGCGCCGGCGTGACAGCGCTCCACAGAACCATCTCGTTTTGGACGTCGTGCGCGTGACGTACGCGATCACGTCGACGACACCCATTGCCATCGACATTCTTGCGGTCTCTGCAACCGACGATACCTCTCCAAAATGATATCGTGGATCTGCGTCATAATCGGTTTATGAGGGATTCATAAAAACACAGTTGCCGCGCATTCATTTTTGGCCAGCTTGACTTGAGTGGCGGGACCTCTTCAAGTCGCAGTCGGGTCATGCCCATGGTTGCCAGCGCGGAAATGGCGATGGAAGCAGCGACGTACGTGATCGTGTGTGGGCACAGGTGCATGGCCATGACAGAGTGGCTCACTCTATCGATGATGTTGTGTCTATCTCAGCCAGAAGGATGCACCTGCACTCGCGACGAGCACGTCTCATGCCGAGCAATCACAGGCAGCAGAACGCACCGGTGATGGCACGCATGGTGAGGCTGGTGCAGCGCCAAAGGCCAGTCCACAGACGGCGACGGGAGATGCCAACATGGTAGCGCAATCGACACCAGCGACTCCATCACGAGGCCGCCATCCGAAGCGCAGCCGCCACGCCATTGCGGCAGGTATCCATTCGAAGAAGAAGAAGCGCAAGAAGCACGCAGTCACGGCGGCACAAGTGACTGAATCACACCCGTGCCTGGATCTCTACGTTGATGCCATGGTGGATTGCTTGTCAGGTTTGGACTAGCTGTTGGTGGGATGACTGACTGACTGAAGCTGTGTTGGTTGGTCACAGGACTCGAAAAGGATGTGGGCTGAAGCCAGGATCATCGACTGCGACCCAGAGGAAGAGCGGATCAAGATCACGTTCATCGGATGGCCCAAGAAGTGGGATATGTGGACTGACCAACTCTCTATTCGAGCGCATGGCAGTATCATTCGTACGTAAAAGCTGTGATGCGACTGCCACTCCGTCTGGTGACGATGAATTGCATTTCGTTCACTAGCACTGAAGAAAGGGCCGCACGGGAAGAGCTGGAATGGCAATGCCCTTTTTGGGACCGACGCCTCCCTGACCACGATTACAGACCCGCCACGCGCGCCCACCCGAATGTTGAACCTGTCCAAGAACGCCCCGTACGGGGCAGTTGAAGTCTTGGATGAACACCAGTCTGCGGAGATGAAACCGCGCGTTGGCGACCTCGTGCGAGTGGAGCGCAAGGTGGTGGTCAAGTCGCTGGTCAAAGTACCAGAGAAAGATACCAGCAAGCAAATCAAGTCACAAGAGAAGCCTGATCGCGTGTCAGACGCGGGTGACCGGAAGAAAGCGTCGAAGCGCAGTATAACGAGCACGAGCGCCCCAAAGCGATTGGCAGTGCGAATGTCCAAGTCGGTGCCGTCTCCTCCGCCGTCGTCGACGTGGAGTCGAGTCCTGCACCAGGAGAAACGTGTGGAAGTGCAGGGTGAGATGAATACGGCGAAGGCGTTTCTGGAGCAGTGCGCGGACGTGTGGAGGCAGCAGTTCTTCAGCTCCCGCTGTCTACCAGACCAGGACAAGTCTCTTGGGGCGGTGGACACAGTAATTTAAGTAAACACAATCAGCATTGTACGGGCACGCAACAAGCATCATCAACTCGCATGAAAAACAAAACGCATGTATCATTCCATGGCTTGGAGCTGATAGAGAAAAGGGGATAGGATGAGGGTTGCCATCGCTTACAGCGTCAGCGCAATAGCCGCAGACAGAGCCGCCACGCCCACAGTCGCGATGGAATGGGGCGACATGGCGGCGCTCGTGGGTGTCGCGACAGGCGTCGGCTTCTTCGTGGTCACGAGCGTGCTTGTGGTGGGCTCCGGCTCGGGGGTCTCTGGGACTTCAATGGTAGTGTTGTCGCGCGTCGGGGTCTCGATCTCATCGGAGGTGCCAGAACCAGACGACGACGACTGCTTCAGCGGAGCCTTGGACGTCGCCACGGGCTTGCGCGACGTCGGCTTGGGGGTCTTTGCAATCACACCAGCGGTGGAACCCGTCGTCGATCCCGCCAGGGAGGCGGCGGCGTCGCCGCCACTGCCGACACCAGCTTCCGTGCTGTCACCGCAGTCGGCAGACTTGGCCTTGAACTCACGGCCGTAGTTGGTGTCATCGTACACGCAGTCCGGCGACTTTTCAGCCATGTACGCAAGCCACGTGCGGCACTCGGGAATCGGACACAGTCGGCTCGTCGAGAGCGACGGGATGTCGCCCTTGGCCTTGGAGTAGCAGGCCTTGGCGGGGTTCGCGTCCTGCTTCAGCAGCTTGTTGATGAGCTGGCGCTGCTCCTGCGTGCAGTCCGGGGCGATCTTGGTCTTGGGCGTCGACGCGGCCTCCGTAGAGGCGAGCGCGAGCGTCGCGAGGAGCACGAGGGCGCACGAGAGCTTCATGGTGGAGGTGGTGGTCCTTGGTCGATTCGACAGGGATGGCGGAAATGCCGACTGTTCGACCGTCGACGTCCAGGCTGGCCGTCGAGAACGTCACGACGACAGATGGAGGCGAGGTCATCCCTCCTTCGGTGTGTGTCAAGAGTGCGCCGAAAATTCATCCTATAAATCTATACCCTATTCAACATGTTGTCACATCCTCGGCATTATTGCTTCATTATCGTCACATTAAACCTTCTATATTTGATGATGAGTGCAGAAAGGTGGACGTGGACTGCCTTCCGGCGCGACGACGGCACGACAGCGCTGCTGGCGCGTGTCTGGTTCTGTCTCTCGGAAACGTTCTGTGATAAGTTCGGTCCTGCACAGGGCGCGTGTCAAGCTGCTAAGTTCGCATCGCTCTTTCGTCCCACGCGATTTTTCTCTGGTGCTTGGACGAACCGTCGCAGGATATCGACCAATCAGCTTTCACTTCGACGTCAACAGCTCAGCTTGACGTGATGAAGGCAATGGACTGATGGCGAACCTCTGTTGATCGCATTGCGCAAATTGACCCGATGTTCGACAAACCCTCCGCGCTCGCTCTCGGCGTCACCGCCACTATCAGTGCCGGCGTCGGCTACTTGCTGGCGCAGAACGCTGCCACGATCCGGTCATCGGAATCGCCGTCCAACGAGGACGAGGTCGAGCGCCTCATCCGTCCGAACATCCTCGCGTTGACGCCGTACCGATGTGCGCGCGATGACTATGACAGCGGCATCCTATTGGACGCGAATGAAAACAGTCTGGGACCGTGTCTCGGGCCCAACAACGAGTTCCAGCAGCTCCAGCTCGAGCGCTATCCGTGCCCTTATCAGAAGGATCTTAAGCAGGCGCTGGCGGACTACAGGTTGCATCACACCGCTTGAAGATATGATTGCCACTGGTCCTCACCGTCTGCTGCTCTTCAGGAATGCTGGTTCGAATGGTGATAGGGTCAAGACAGAGAACATCTTTCTCGGCGTCGGAAGCGATGAGGCGATCGATCTGATCATCCGTGTGGCGTGTACCCCTCGCGTCGACACGATCCTCATCACACCGCCCACCTACGGCATGTATCAGGTGTGCGCCAACATCCACGACGTTGGGATCATCTCCGTGCCCCTGGAAGTTGACGCACCCGCCGAGAATCCCAGGGGACTGCTTGACGGTCATCCGTTACCGACCTTCCACATCAACCCGCAGAAGATTCTTGCCGCCGTCCAGCCATCTACCAAGATCATCTTCCTGTGCAGCCCTGGCAACCCAACAGCGAACGCTTTGCGCCTTGAAGACATCCTCACGGTCCTCGAGTCCCCTAAATACAAGGGACTAGTGGTCGTGGACGAGGCCTACATCGACTTCTCCGAGACCAGTCAGAGCTTGTGTACTATGGTGAACCAGCACAGACGTCTCGTCGTGCTGCAGACGCTGTCGAAGGCGTTCGGACTTGCGGGTGTGCGACTCGGTAGTGCATTCGGCGACCCAAAGCTCATTCAGGTGCTCAACAATGTCAAGGCTCCTTACAACATCAACAAGCTGACGGCGAAGGTATGAGAGGCTTTCAGGAGCAGTCGATGGTATGACGTAACTAAAAAGACGTGTGAGCAGGTGGCAGGCGATGCACTGGGTCGAATTAACGATCTCAGTCGCAAAATCGACGTGATCAAGGAGGAGAAAGATCGCGTCATCCGAGCGCTACGTCAATTTCCGTTCGTGAAAGCTATCTATGCGTCCGATTCAAACTTCGTTCTGTTTGAGGTGTGTCACAAATGCTTGGGCGCGGTAGTATTGTTTTGTTTTGACGTGCGCTGACACGTTTCTGCTTCAGATTCCGAAAGCTCTGCAAGTCTACCGAGAGATGGCGAATCGAGGTGTCGTCATCCGTTACCGAGGCAATCAGCTGCTGCTGAACGACTGCCTTCGCGCGACCATCGGGTCGAAAGCGGAGAATGACAGCATGCTGCAGCTTCTGGCGCAGGTTGTGAGCGAGCTAAAGTAGAGGTTGAATTCCTTACAAAATCATCGACTGCTGTTCCCCAAGAGGCTCTTTCTCAACTGGTCACTATCGTTGCTGTCTGTCGAGTCTGTCTTGAAGAAAAACAGTCGTTGCTTCACGTCACTGATTGGAGTGCTGTTGCCAGATCCACCGAAGCGTCTGGGAATGGGAATGCGGCGATTGAAGTACAGTACTGTGACCGATGGCGCAATCTCGAGCAGCGCATAGTACGCGACGATGAGCACCCACGTTGATCGATCGTGGAGCTGGACATCCTCTTGCGAGAGGTAGATTTGGAGACCCGAGCGAATGAGAAAGCAGGAGCTACAGACTGTCGTCATCAACGCGAGCTATCGAACGCAAAAGTTGGTGACGAAGACCCGGCCGAACGCACTACCGACGAGAGCATACCTCTTTCAGCTTGCGAGAACGAATACCGAGCTCGACAGGAACAGATCTGACAGACAGAGCGGTCAGAGAGACTTCAGATCAAAGCGCGAAGGAGAACGCACCGCAACTCTGAATACGCCAGGCGACTAAAGTATACAAACGCCGACGTGACGAGAACGAACATTATCAGGTTCAGTTCTGCTTGCGCTGTTCCGAAGAATGAACCTGCACGCATCAAAAGCGAGGTATGATAAAGGTTTGGATACCAGTAGAATCATTGGAATGAGACAAGTTTAACGAACGCTCATGTTGCCACTTGGTCGCGAGCAGGATCCAAAAGGCGACCTGCACGACAAACACGGTCTGCGCAAGATTACCGTCATGACATGCACGATCTCCTTTGGGTGACTTTCGAGACGTACGGCGATGCCGAGGCGGATGGCAGGTTTCACCGTGTCCTGGAGCGTGGAGAGGCGGTCGACTGCGTTGTAATAGACCTCTGCCCAAAACTGGATGAGCAGTGCGTACAGCGCAACAAATAGCAGGATCGGTGTCTGGTCGAGAATGTAAAAGAGATCGCGCTCTGCTGGCGAACACGTCGACGTATTGATTGTCCCCGTGAGCACATCGCACCAGTCGAGTCCGACAATCACGAGGAACACGGCGCGCACTAGCGACATCACAAGACGCGTCAGGTGCACGGAATGAGCGCTCTTTGCTCAGACACACACACCGAGAGTCGCCAGAAACATGAGCAGATGCACCATCTTCTGGACGGTCCATGGGCGATATCGACAGCAATTGCGGACAAGCTGGACTAATGCAGCGCCAGCCAGCAACGCATACACAAAGCCGTCGATGAGGAACGCAGCGCTGACGCCGTCTTGGACGTCTTCTGGCGTCGAAGGCCGGTCACTGTGCGCCGAGATGGGTGGCATGTTCTCTCTCGACTGGATGGGGAAAGTGAGAACATGTGTGTATGCAGTAAACAGTAGATTAGGATAGTTTTATGGCTTTTTCGGAATTTTTAAATATCGACTACACTTCTCTTTAAAAAAAAGAAGTGTAGTCGATCTTCAAGGGTCGCACGTGTGAACATGCTCGACGCAGAGCGCAACATGCGATGGGACATGAGCGTTTCCCGTTGAGACGGAACGGTTCACTGGATGGCACGGACACGTTCTGGTCTGGTGGATGTGAAATTAGCTTTGCTGGCATTCCGAGCCAACGTAACGGATGGAGCTGTGGACGGAGATGAGAAGGGTGAAACCTCTGATCTATTTTTTTTTGTTATTGTTTGCCGTCACACGTGCGAAGCTGTTCATCTTCGTTTCTCAGCTCTGGTGGCCACGAATAGATGGCCAAACGACGGTGTGAGGATGCTGATCGTGTTCGTTACGGCGGCAACAACGCGACTGATCGTGTCGCCGCGTGTGAGGGTGTTACGCAGAGAACGCATTCACGAATTTGCGCGCCGGGATGAACGCGGAAGACGTGCTGCAGAAAGTGACGCCCGTGCGGGATCTCTCGCTGGATACGCCGGTAGTTGCGCCCGTGCGACCAACCGCAGGCGATTCACCGCCAGCCAAGCCATCGGACAGGACGGCGACGAGCCCGGCTTTCGCGAAAGACCCGTTCTTCGGAGGCAAGTGGAAGATCATCACCGCACTCGTCAACCTGTTCACGTTCGCGCTACTGGCCACGGACGTGCCTCGTTCTGGCGTCAAGACGGATGACAGCAAGCTCAAGCCCATTGGACAAGGCGTGTGGAACTTCTTCGGTCCATTCGCGTACACGGTCTCGTACTTTCATTCGCAACCGGGCGACTCGACAGTCGTCGCTAGCTCTGATATTGATGGCAAGAACATAGTGACAACGCGCCGAGCGTGGTCATACAAGTATGACACGACTTCAATCACGATGCGCGCGATTGCCGCGTCTCTGGATGCTCCGAAAGGCAGCACGATATCGAAGCTAACGTACCGGAGCCATGGACTCAATCCAGTGCAGACGTTTCCGGCTGTTGACGCCTTCACCTTCCTCGAAGAGATTATGGATTCGCTGGCGGACCCGAACCGTGATCTCCCTACAATTCAGCCCAGTCCAAGCTCGTACCAACGCACGAGATTCGCCGGAGTGGCTAAAACGCGACGTACCGATCTCCTATATGACTACATTTCGCACCACCTCGTGGACCGCGTCGAGGTGCGATTCTTGCGCGCCAGCCATTTCAAGGAAATTGAGAAGGATCCCAACTTTGAGCTGTGCGCGTACCCGACTGATCGTCCGTACGTTTGCGACGCGGGTGTGCTGTCGGACCAGCGAAAGACTGTGATGTTAGCGGAGCAGGACACGCGGAGCATTGGCTTCATCGGCGATGATGCCACTCGACAAATCAAGGACGTCGTGCAGCGCTCGAAGACCAACTACACGAACCCCAAGGGAACGATTACGGTCGATGCAGCGTTTCTCGACGCGTACGCTCGTCCCCAGACGTTCAGCGGTGGTCTAGTCATGGCAGCCAAGGCTGAGTATGAGCTCGTGCTGCTGACGCGAATCCGAGACTGCACGAATACCGGCTGCCAGACACTGTTTCTGGGCGACTATCGATATGAGTCGGGGCGATTCCTTTCCGACTTCGTTGACTGGAATGCGCTTGTCAGCGTCTTCCGAGTCATCGCTCAGGTTTACATGATCTTACGCTTGATCTGCCTCGTCATTGCGGTGTATATGGCCTACCCGGCGGGAGAGCGGAGCATTCTGCGGAGCGCGTTGTGCTGTGTGAAGTCCCCAGTCATGTGATCGCTTACGGCTCCGCGCTGCCTGTCGTTCTGTACGCGCTGGCGCACTGTATCGATGCGAGCATGACGCAGATGACGCTGTTCGCTCGTCTGCTGAAGATCCAGGGCAGCGTCGAGAAGGACGAGTGGGAAGTCATCCAGATCATTTGTTTGCTCATGCGTTGCCAGTGGATCATGGCGATTATCTCGTGGCTGTGGGTACTGGTACAAACGTCACTGCAGGGCTGGCGCCGCCAAAACGGCGTTGTCAGCGTCCGTGGTCACGTGTTCGGCATCATTGCCTCGATGTCCGTCATTCTGGGCTACCGCAATCCTCGATACCGTGATAACAACATCCTCGAGCTCGCGGACGAGAATCCCGCACCCGCTGTGATGCTCGCAGGCATCACGCTTCGAGAGCTCTCAATCCAGCGCCTCGGTGGTGTGTTTTCCGATATCCTCTCGATCCTTCTGTGCGGTGCTGTCTACGGTGCTGCCATGTTCATCTTGCGCTACGCTCAATTCTACGCCATCCGTTTTGGCCTGTTCAAGTTGCTCAAGCTACCGGAGCCAATTGACGATAAAAAGCAGCATGCGCACATGAAGGAGCGCACAGGCATCTATTTCAGCGAGACGAAGCGCTTGCCGTCGACTTGCGGCGTTCTGTGGAGTCCGGCGGCGCTATCCTGCGCCTGGGGTGGTGATCTAGCGCTGTCGCTCCCTGGCCTCGAGGAGCACGATGCCACGGCGCAGCGTTTCATGCTCATGAACATCGTCTTCATGAGCGAACCGCTCGCTTACCTCTACATCCGCTACGGGTTCCACTCAACGCTGATCGCGTCGTACAAGGATCCAGACTCGGGCCGGCTCTTCGCCCTGGCAGAGAACCCGGAAATCGACGACCACACGCTGCTCGATGAGACGGCGCCGTGGAAGAACGCGCAGTCGGTTGACTCGTCGTTCGCGGCTCGCAAATACGAGCTGCTCCAGAAGAAGCCAGTGTACTCGGTTCCGTTCCACGAGCTGGTGCGCTGCCGCTAGCCGACGAGCGCTGACAGCGGCGTCTCGCTTTGTCTATTTTGCATTCCTGCATGTATCCGCGATTTCCATACATCGATTCTCCATTCTGGCACTTGGTCACAACACATCAGTATTGCGACTGAATGAGCATTCGTCTTCTGGTGATTCGTGAAATATTGCATTCCGCATATTAGCTTAGCTTTTGGAATTGCCAACGTTGGCTTGGACCACAACAGTAACGTCAACGACTCAATCGAGAATGGTGTCGCCACCGCCTTCGGCCGATGAGCTATCGCAGGTATGGGCGCTCGCTGGCGCGCTTTGCAGCCAGCAGGCACTGCATCAGGCGATTCCCTGTCTCGAGATCTGCTGCATTGCTCCGGACGTAGCTATCGCCGCTCCCGCGAGAGTGCTATTGGCGGAGACGTGTCTTGTGCTCTGCCAGCGACAGCCAAAGGCAGAGAACCGCGAGCTGTGGTGGAAGCGCTACAAGCGCGGAGAGAAATGCCTGCTTCTCGCACAGGACTGTATCCAGCAAGGCCAACTGCAGGTGCGTTAGCTATTGACCACGTCCTTCTCGAGCGCCTCGTGACGTGCTTGGTATGGTCAGAACGAATGGCTCTCTCGGTTCTTCAAGGCAAGATACATCCACACTATGCTGTCGAAGACCGAACAGTCTCTCAAGAACCGGCAGATAGTGGAGGCTTTGTGCGAGGGCATCAAGAGCTGTTCCTCTGGTGACAGTGCGCAGGGGCTGAAGACATATTTCTGTCGAGAGCTGTGCGACAGTTTGGAGCGAATGCAGGCGGAATCGATGCTAACGAAGAACAACGTCCGAGGCGTCAACGCTCACGCTGAGTTCCAAGATAACCTGAAATTCGTTCGGACTGCTGTGCCTCAGTATATCGATTCAAATCTTCAGGTGCGCGCGGTGGCTGCATGGTGTGATCATTGAGCCTCACTGTACTGCTGCGCTGCAACAGTTGTGGCTGGTGGAAGTGTCCTGCCATGCGCTCGCGACGTCAGTTCAGTTTGGTACGGGCGCCGAAGTGGTGAAGGCGCTCGAGTTTGCTGAGCGATGGGTCACAAGCCAGTCGAATATTCCGCCAACACTTCGACTTTACCACTCTGTGGTCAAGGCATTCTATTTTCTGCGGTCCGTGAAAAATCACGAGCCATACAACGCGTCATTACAATCACTGACGAATGTTTGGGTTCGTATGTCAGCACCGGTGAGATGGGAAAACTAAACGGTCTCGTGGATGAGATGAAAGCGAGCCGCGACGCGCAACAGCCAATCGAGCCGTTCCTCGAATCCTTGCTTGATGGGCTGGAGCTCGAAGTCGTCAAACGATACGATCCGTGCCAAGCCATGGCGTTCTCTATGACCGCTATCCATCGACTGCAAGCAAACCTTTCCAAGTACGCCATGCGACCTGAGATCTACCTACTCTTGTTGTCATGCCTCTTCGACATGCTGTACACGCACTGCGAGCTTCACTGTCAACAAGCGAGGTACCACGAAATGGCTGTCAGTGTATCTCAAACACTCCAGCTCTTTGACATGTACAAGGCTCAATTGAGCGCGTCGTTCGTGTACCCGTTCTACGTTGCGCAAACGCATGTGCTCGTCGCAAAGGTAAGAGAGCGACTGGCTGGGCTAGGATGTAACTACATGTGTGTTCGCATTCACACTGCGTTTGAGTTGTTTAACTGAACAGTATGCACAAGCCATTGGAAAGCAGCGCGAAGCCGAATCGCATCTAAGGCATGTCGTCAGCCAGATTCTGCCGGCGATTCACTCCGACAACGGTCCCTATCCGCAGCTCTACCTTCGCATCTGGATCGACGTCATCGACTGCAGCGTGTTCTGCAGCGGCGTCGCGGACCCCAAATTCTCCGTTCACGTGACCGGATCGAACGGTCTCCAGATCCGCCATGTGTGCCCCTCTGTTGCTCAGCTTGCGTTCGCTGGGCAACTACTTGAGATTGAGGCACTTCGATCCGCGGTGCTGACCGACGTGAATGTAGAGCTTCGCGCCAAGGTACGACGTCTCCGACACGTTGGTGCTGCGGAAAAGGAACTGAAACGACTCACTTGTAGTATGAAATGCTGGTGTGCAAGTGGCTCTGGGCCACGTCTGAGCTCGGACTCGCGGCAGGAGCGCATCCGACGTTCGGCCGCTTTGAGACTCTGGAGAGTCGCCGCCCTGAGATGCTGCGTATGCTGCGCGAGGCGCTCGAGCGAGTCAGCACGCACGCCAACTGCACCGACACCACGGCCGAGATCATGGCGCTTTTTGGGCCCACGCTCATCGAGCAGAACCGTCTGGACAACGGGGAGGAGACATTGAAGAGCGCGATCCGCCTCGGGCTGCACGCCAAGAACGTGCTGCTGCAGACCCGCTTGCTCGTCGACATCTTCCGTCTCTACAGCTTCCGACGGCTCGTGCAGGCACAGGCGACGACCGCCGAGAAGTACGAGAAGAAGGTCGGTGTGTTGCAGCGTCGCATCGCGCAGGCGTTGACAGAGGACGCGACGAGTGCACGCGTCCTGCGCTGGTCGTCGGTCGACACGTGATGCAGTCAGTCCCACAATTCATCCATTCGCCACATTACTACGACACGTCTCGTTGCTGTTGATTCGCTACAGGCGTGCAAGCGTTCCTGCCGTGTGCTTGGCGATCTGCTGCATCGGGATCCCGTCGGCTCGCATCGCGCGCGCGCACGCAGAGCCGGTCGCGTCGGCCTGGGGAACCACTGCGTCAGCGCCCACGTCCACAGCAATCGACACAGACACAGACACAGACACACGCACCATGAATCGCAGCTCGTTCTGCAGCGAGACCGTGAAGTTGCCGACGAGGAGATCGGCCACGCGCTCGAGCACTCGCCACAGCGCTGGCTTCATCGTGCTGGTGCTGTTGGTTTGTTCGTTGGTTTGGTGTTGTTGGCGTGATGGAAGAGGAAGACGACGTTGGATCTGATATCGAGAAAACCGGTTTGGAAACCGGTATTTCGTGGCGGTGCCTGTCGCTGACCTCGCTTTTGAGGTTCATCTGTCTCCATGGCGACTCAGAAACAGTTGCTTCATGGCGTCTCGCGCCAGTTGGTTGAAGCCGCCAGGCGGTGGACGCGCGAGCGCAGGAGCTCTCGGCGCAGGCGGACGCGGCTGCAGACGCCGCCGTCCCCCTCCCACGACGAGCAGCCCGAGTCCGAGTCCCAGCCCAAGCGGAGGCGGAGGCGGAGCGAGCGACGGCTCATGCCCAGAGATCGGCGGTGACGGAACCGAAGCACTGCGGATGCGCGGCCAGCACGCACAGGGACGAAGCGACCGCGACGACGAGGAGGAGGACGGGAACAGTGACAAAGCGACCGAATGGCTGTGGCTCGAGGTCGTCGGCGCGCGGAATCTGGAGAGTCGCCAGGCGATGGACACGTACTGCGTCGTGCGCGTGCTCGGAGAGGACGTCGACACGGACGAAGACGACGAAGAGGACGCGCAGACGGACGAGCCCACTGTGAGTCTCGACGAAGATGACGAGGAGGAGGAGGATGAGGATGATGACGTCGACGAACAGGAAGCGGAAGACGATGCGAGAAGATCCAGCGGAACGACTGCGGGCGAGACACGTGTTTTGGATGGCGAGGCACGCCCTACTTCAACTGGAAAGCACGTCGTTGTCGGTGCGGAAGGCGCCAGCAGATCTAAGGAAGAGAAGGCGCGAGAAGAAGATCTCGGGTGGAGGTCCGTTACCGTCTCAGCGACGGTGAATCCAACGTGGTCGCTGTCTGTGACGCTGCCACTGCGGCGGCGCTCAGACATGGTGGCCGTCGAGATTTTCAACGAGAAGAATTTTTTCTTTGACATGTTTCCGTTGTCAGCCGGAGGTATTGGGAGTCGACGCGCTGGCGACGAGCATCTCCCGCGCTGTGGCCGAATAGGCACGGCTTGGGACTCGGTGGAGATACCGGACGGAGACGACGACGAGGCTGATGGACTGGACCCTGCTCGAGTCTTGCGCCACCTTGCTATCGGTGAAAGTGATGAGGCACTCGGCATCGCAGAGATCGATTTGAGGATGCTTCGGCGGCGAGGAACTGGACCCGATTTGAAGACCGCCGCGTATGACGGATGGCAAATTCTCCGGTGTGCACGCTCTGGCGAAGTTCGAGTCCGAATGGTGCTCTGGCGGTGTCCTAATGAGCGCGGCTCGTGGCCGCCGGAACGAGAGGATTGTGAGCGAATAATTGCACGGCACCTCTATAACGAAAACGACGTCATGGAAGATCATTATGGATTTCGTATTCCACAACGCTGCGCGCCAGAATGGGTTCATTTACGATCGTATGAAGAGTGCCGTGAGCAACGGCGAATCAACGAGTGGGAAACGGCTTTTGGTTCACAGTTCTTTGCTCTCGTGAAGCCTCGCGTCGCATCCAGCAAGGAGTGCGCTGTTGTCCGACGGTTAGCAAGAGAAGGGGTCCCTCGCCACTGGCGGCAGCGTGTCTACATGGCGATGTCTGGTGCTCGAGAGAAGCAAGAACAGGAAACGAGTGTCTCCAGCGATTCGTCGTATTGGCGTCTTGTGCAGCAAATCGATAGCTGCGACTCGATCTCGTTTCGGCAAATAGAGCTGGATATTGACCGAACATTCGGTCACTCTGGGACAAAGATTGCCACTGAAGCAGGTCGCAATACGCTGCGACGGGTTCTCAAGGCGTACTCGATGCGGAATCCGGCAGTCGGCTACTGCCAGGGCCTCAATTTTATCGTTGGATTTTTGACACTCTTGGTGGACGAGGAATCCGTGTTTTGGCTTCTGGCTGTCATATGTGAAGACATGTATCCTGGCTACTACATACCAACCATGGCTGACACGCAGACAGACATGCTCGTTTTGAAGCAGCTCATTGCAGAAGAATTACCTGAATTGGATGTATTCACACAAGATGTTGGGCTCCCCCTGGAGCTGTTGGGGTCGCAATGGCTGTTATGCCTCTTCACTACGACATTTCCAGCGGAAACCGTGTTCAGGATATTTGATTGTCTCTTCAGTGAAGGCTCCCACTTTGTTTTCGCTGTTATTATGGCTCATCTACGCCGTCTTGCTCGTCAGTTGGTCACGTTGGAGGATTTCCAGACTGTCTTGTCGACTCTCAAGGAGGCGGAAAGCACGTTATTAGATGCCGATGAGTTCATTCAGTTGGCAACCCAAGAGTCCGAAAGAATTACCGCGGCTCGTGTCGCGCAACTGCGTGAGGAGCACAGCATTTCCGTTCGCGATGAAATGCAGCGTGCCGACAGAGCACGGGCGTTAAATCGTCAGCTAGCGATCGTGTACCAGATTCCTGCGTTCTCGAGCACAGCCGCCAGTTTGCTGCGTTTCTTCCATGAAGAAGCGGAGGTCTCTTCTCGTTCGGACGTGGCATTCCTTCTCACGCTGCTATGCCATGGGCTCGTGTGGCTTGCTGAGCACTCTAAGCGGCTACGGCGATGAGCCCCAAGTGATTATTTATTGCGAGTAGAAGCAATCGATCAGTGGGAAAAAAAAATCGGGTCAGGTGCAGTGATTATTATCAGTCGTAAATGTCATACCATGCGTTGAGTGCTATGCCTCTGCGTTTACTTTTTGCGCATCGCCGCCGCCGATTTCTTCGCTGCTGCTCCCTTCGCGGGCGTAGTCGACTTCCGCTTCGCACCGGCAGCGGGCTTGTCGTTCGACTTGGTGGACGGCAACACCGTGAAGAAGCTGTCGAGTCGCTTCTGAGATTGCGTGCTCTTGCACTTCTTCAAACGCTCGATGGCGCTGAGCACCCTCGCCGACTGGAAGCCGTGCTTGTCAACGAGGAACTGCTGCAGCTCTGTCTCCATCGGGTCTTTCCACTTGAGCTCGACGTCGTTGACGTCGGTAACCTCAGCTTTCACAAACATCTCGCGAGCGCTCTTGTAGATGGGCTCATCTCCAAGCCAGTCGTCGGGGATGACAATGCCCTTGCTCTTGGATTGCTGCAGCGCCTCGACGACCTTCTCGATTGACCCGTGCTCCTTGATCGCCGCCAGCGCCTTCTTCGGTCCAATGCCGCGGATGGTGTCGCAATAGTCGCAGCCGCAGAGGATACACAGATCCACGAACTGGTCGTGCGTGAGTCCGAGCGCCTCCAGCGCACGATCGAGCTTCACTTCGAGAATCGGGACTTTCTTGGCAGCAGAGATCGTTAGGCGACGGAACAACACGGGCGTTCCAAACGTCAGCGCGTCCATGTCCTCTGTACCGGAGGCAAACACCTTGCCGCCCTTGGCGAGCGCAGCGCACGTCGCCTCGGCCTCGCATGGAGCCGTGAGCACCGGCACGCCCATCAATCGCAGCAGCTCCTTGCAGTCCTCATTGTGCTGCGGCGTCGCCCGGACGAGGCGCTTGTTGAAGCGCTCAATGTCTTCGACGTTGCCGGCCTCCGTGGCGGCCTCGAGACCTGCCTGCGCGGCATCGCGCTTGTCCTTGCGCTTGGCGAGCTCGCCGCTCTTGAGCGTCGGCGGCTTGCCATCAAAGACGTAGACGGGCTTGATGCCGTTCTCCATCAGGCGAATCGTCCGCGAGAACATGCCCTGCAAGTGCGACGTGACTTCTCCCGCCTCGTTGGTCAGCGCCTGCGCAGGACCGCCGCCATCGCTCGAGCGGACGGCGATGAGGAACTGGTACAGCGCCATACTCGCGTCCAGCGCCACAATGCGACCAGCGAGCTGCGACATCTGAGGGATCTCGCGGATGCACGCGGGTGCCTCCTCTTGGAGGAGCTTCATGAGCCCCTTGATTCCCATGGTGCTGGTGTTGGTGTTGTTGGCGTCGGTGTTGGAATTGGAGTTGGGGTGGACAAGTGTTGGATGTCGGAGTGGCGCCAAAGTTGGCTCCCCACCAACATTTGGCGCCACCAGAAAATGGTGTGTGGTGGGGCAATATTATTGGTGCAGCCATGAATTCATGAAATTCAGGAAAAGGAAAATATCTGTCTCCTGAAATGGGGACTACCTTACTACAATGGTGGCAACCTAGTAGTTCATTCGGACATCGTGTGCCTGAACAAACGCCATCACTTTGCTGCCCGTCAATCCGTCTGACTCGCTTGACATTTTGACTGCAACCACGGCTGGGATGCGTTTGGAGCGATCGTGGGCGTGGGTGTTTCGAATCCACCTCACGTGCCCACACCCAAAAGGCGTGAGCACGGGATCACCCGTTCGCAACGAAGTCGAACCGATCACCTTGTGGGTGTGCCCTCGCTTGGCGGTGCTTTCGACTGTGAGATCTCGCACGCGAATCGTCGCGAATCCGTACGGTAGCCTCACTCGACAGAAGCCACGACCATACTGCGTCTGTCGGATGATTCCAATCCCAAGATTGCGACATCGAACCGAGTCGCCCGGGCCAAGGATGCTTGATGGTGCTACGTATGCTTCTTGGCTCCACGGATACTTGACTTCAACCTTTCCGTCAGCAATCCGAAGAGCAGTGATCACGCCACTTCCGAACTTGGTAAGCACCACGTCGCCCACATCTGTGAGGCAGTACACCACAATACCGGAGTTCATCCTCCTTCCATGCATCCATATACACTACTCAACGCGATCATGCAAAATCACTTACCGGCATTTTGAGAGAATGTATCCATCGTGAACTTCAAACCTTGTCGAGCCAGTAGGGACTTCGCGACTTTCACATCGAGGATGAACCGATTGAGCAGCCCAAGAGCATAGTCGGACGCGCATGATGCTGGATTTTCTCCGAGGTATATGCACGTTGACTCCCAAACGGAAGACATCGTCTCGACTTCAGCCTCAACTTCTTCTGCAGCAGCCTTCAACCGCAGTACATGTTCTCTCATTGTCGAAACAAACTTGTTCTCGTCGACTGAGTAGACCCGCGGAGTAAAACTTTGTTCTTCAACATTTGTTGTGACTGCTGAGATCACGTTTCTCCCACCTCTCTTTTTAATGGCATCAAGGAGATTCGCTCGCTGCGCTCCAGAAGATGGGTTCGATTCATGCTCATTCTGGGGCTGTTCCTCCTGCTGCTGATCGTCTTGACGCTTCCGAAGTCGAATCGAAGTGAGTAGAGCGCTGCGCGAGTTCGCTGCTCCTTGGTCTTCCGTATGTGCTTCTGTTGAATGAATCCGATTTCCTCCAGCCTTGATCGCAGCCATCAGTGCGGCTCGCAGATTTGGCTGGGCAGATTCCACACTTCTGACATTCGGCTCGACCGATATGACCGCAGAGCTTGTGCCTTGTGTTTCGATTGCAGCCACAAGGCCAGCTCGTGTATTCGCCTCGGACAATTGTTCTCGTGTGTCGCTTTTTTTCATCTTTGAGTTTGTATCGTGTCGTGCTTTGATTGCAGCCATAAGGGCAGCTCGTGGATTAGCTCCGGGAGTTTGTACTTGTGTGATACTGTTTTCGATCTGGCGTGGAGAGATCTTTGCTGCAGAGTTTGTCTCCTGTCGTGCCTTAATTGCAGCCATCAACGCAGCTCGCGGGTCTGCCTCGGGCGATTTTGCTTGGGTACGATCTTCTTCGACCGATGGTGAAGCGACCGTCGCGGCTGAACCATTCTCCTGTCTAGCCCTGATTGAAGTCATCAGCGCAGCGCGTGGATTTGCTTCAGGGGTGTCAGGCGCTGCTGCTCGACTTTTGATCGCGTGAAGGAGTGCAGCTCTTGGATCTTCTCGAACATTTGATGCTGGTGAGGTTTTGCTGGTGCCTGGATTGACCCCACGAAGTTGCTCTCGACGTTTGCGTTCAGCCTCGCTTTTTTCAAAACGGGCTCGATCGATAGTCATCTCTTCTTTGACCTCAGACTCTACCTGAGCTACTCCCGCATATGTAGCGCGTGCTTGAGACATACAAATGAGATTGGAATAGCGTCGTGCGTCGGAGAGGGCACTCAGCTCATTCAGGAAGCACAATATATCAGCCTCGCCTCGATCCTACGGGCAAAGAGTCGTAATGTGAGCAGATACCGTGAGCCAATGTGAGCAGACAATCGTCATGAGCGAAGAAAGCTTACATGGATAAGCTTTACAACAAACTGAAGAAGAGTGGTTGATCGATCGACTGACTTGGTTTCGGATAGCTGTGCCGACGGTGAGATGGCTGAAATACAAGATGTTTTTGTGGTTACTTACCTTCAGCAAGGATTCCAACGTCACACCGTGGGCGTTCTCCATGTCAGTCCCTGAATTCAATGCATTCCCCGTCGCAAGAACAAGCTCGAAACAACGGGCGAGCCGTTCACTTTGAAGCACTTGCGAGCAGGCTTGGGTTATGGTGTGAATTCGAGTACGTAACTCGCGCACTTGCTGATCAAATTGCGAAACAAAAAGCATCACTGCAATCTATGCGCATGATAATCACGGTCAGCCCACGTGTGCTTGAACAATGCAGTCACACATACCTTCTCAGTCACTCGTGGTATCTCTGCCATCTCAACCAAAAATTTCTCAGCAGGCTCGAGCCTCTGTCTTGACCCACGAAAATCTCCATACCGCTTCGACTCCACAGCTGTGGGTGCGATTTCATAAATCGCAGATAAACGCTCTGAAGTCAAATAGTTGAGATCACAGTTCCGCAGGCCACTAATAATTGCTTCAGCCCCGCCAATGCTCTTGAATTGTGACAGGCCAATTGAGATATTGTTCGATCGACGAGAATCTAATGCAGAGAATACCCGAGCTTTAGCTGCTGGACCCTTGGCGTTTGGTGACCGTCCAACCGATCGTTCTCCAAAAAGCGATGAGAGCTCATCAAAATCCTGCGGTGAGAGTCGAATTGGTGCCGATACGCGCCGTGCTGTCAAGCGGTTCCAAATTGATTCGCCTGCGCGTTTTTCCTCCAGAGTTGTCCAATGCACTTTTCGCAGCGAATTGCCTCGACGGACTAGTCTGGCATCTTTATCGACTGAGGTGCGTCGTGAAGCAGTCGGGATGACTGGGTTGCCGGTCGGACCTGCCGAGAATACCAGGATTTTTTCGCTGGGCATTTCATCTTGCAGCATTTTCTGCGCGACACCTGTGTGCGGGACACCAAAAGCAAGCATCTTGAAGTATTTCTCCATCTGCGGATCCTTGCGTAAAGCTGCATACTCGGGGCATTCAGTTGCACTCGCATTTCCTGTTTGTCCTTCTCGACGTCTCTGGCGCTTCAGAAACGAATTCAAATCACAATATCAGGCAATGCCACACACAAGCTGTGTGCAAGTTTCGTACCTCTGAATCCATTGCCTTGATAAAGCATCGATCGCAAACTTTCTGTTGTGGTCCCTTTCCATGCAGTTGGGTGTAGTGTCGACAGCATGATGCACAGAATACTTGATGGCAAGACGGACAAACGTGCTGACGGCTGAAAAAGCTGAATGGGGTCATACACAAGAAGCAGCCCGCATTTTCATCCTCAGCCATTAAGAAGCCCCCCACGAGGTAGGAAACTGGCTTGGAGATAAGCGAGGCACCTTTTCCGATGATACTCTCGTCCTCGCGATTTTCATCATTCGCCCCACTACTTTCTCGACTTCTATGGACATCAAGCTCCTGTCGCTCTTGCTCTCGTTTCTGCTGCATTAGCTCTTCACACCGCGTGATACCATATCTCACAGCGATCTTCCAGCTGATTGTCTGGGCTGCAGTCTGACAAGCTTCCCAAGCAGTGTCGTAGTCGTCTAATGTGATCACACGGTAGCGAAGGACGACCGTCTTCCCTCTGACAAGGGAGAATGAGTTATCGAGCTGTAATACACAATCGCCCTCTCGATCTTTTTCGATCGGCAAGATGATGTCGGTCCACTCGTCTGTAGCCGTCAATTTGATGGATTCGATGAGTTGAATATCATCCCGGGTTGTCAGCATCAATAAAATATCTTGAGATTGCACTGAAATCTGAAGTGCAAGTGCTATCGCACCCTTGATATGCGGAATCGATATGCTTGCAATCGCACTCCGCCTAAAATGTGGATCAAGTCAGTCAGCAAAGTGGAATACCTCTCGGACAAAGATCTTTGCTCACCCGATTGACACCTCTTGCTGAGGAGTTCCCCTCAGGATCCATCGCGGAATGGAGCAATCGCATATTCTTGAGACGTTATCAGGGTCACTGCTGGGGTTGGAGTACACGAAGCCAGTGACGTGGTCTTGGATAGGCACATCTTCTTTGAGCGAGATCAGCACACCGTCCTGGGGTCGAGCGTCTGTAGCGCATTGAAGCAAGTTCGGGGGAAGCCCGTTTTCGACATCATGTGCAATGACGTCGGGGTGGGGAGCCAACGAGAACTTAACAGCATTCAGCGCACTCAAAAACGAGACAATCTGAGAAGCGCTGGTGTACATGAAGACAAGCGCATGCTTCTCGTAGAACATCTCCACAATCGATCTTCTTTTGAACAGATTCTATCAGGGACAGCAACTCAGCCCCAGGCTTTGAACGCGCTTGAATCAAGTGGCGCATACCTCGAATGCCCTGTGCAGAATGTTCTTGTTCAATGCCAGGAAGATGATGGCGCGCGCTCGAGTCCAACCCAGATACGGCAGTAGTGATGACAGCTTAACTGCCATCGCCTCTGCGATGAGTCCTTCATCATCGCGCAGCACACTCTGAATATGTGTGAGAAACTCAAGATATGGTTCCTCAGGCCATGCCTGGACGTAGCGCTCCTGTCTCGATGGGATTGATTTGGTCACTGATGGATGAGCATAGTGTAGGCGTGGCAAAGCGGTACCTTGATTCCGTTTCGAAGCACCGTCTCGAATGCAAGCACGAACTCCCGCGCCGATCCTTCGTGTAACGGCCGATCGGGATCCATCACAAACGTCGAAACCATGTCCGTCACGCATCGCTGCAACTCCTCAATGATTCGAGTCTGCTCCATCGTCGTTTCGTCGACGGTCAGTCGGCGCTCGAGCGCCAGGCGCTTGGACAGCTGTGGCTTCACGCTGGCGCCATGAAGCGGCGGTCGAAATCGCCGGTGGTGCAAGTCCGTCGCCGCGAGCTCAGCGGTCGCGAATGCACGATGGGACAACACTGCGAACCGGTATTGCACTTGCTTGTGCCGCACAAACGAGTACGAGTTGTCCCAGCGCAGCGTGTAGATACTCGCTCGCTTCACGCTCTCTAAAACGTGCGCATACGTCGCTGTCGCCGCAGGGGACTCGGTGCCGCGCGCGTCGTCGAGCGTCGGCGCTGAGACCCGGAGGACGTCGGTCATGGGGCGTCCATTCTCCAGCACGACAAAGCCGACGTCGAAGGCCTCGACCACGAACTCGAGCGCGACGCACGCGTCGTCAGCCTTGGCTTCACCTTCGGCGTCGAGATTGTCCAGCGTTATCTTGACGGACACATCGGCGACGCTGCCACGCCTGCAGACGCGTCGCTTCAGTTCATTGGTTCGGTACGTAGGATTCAATCTACACAGCTACTTCACTCTCTCTCCTCTCTCACCTCACGAGCAGCGGCGTCCAGGGAGACGGCGCCAGCACCAGCGCGATGGCGTCGCGTCTCCTTTCCTCTGCGTTGTCCACGGGCGGCGCCGCTGCGGACAGCGCTGACGGCCACGCGCCCGCGTTGCTGGCACCAGCGCTGCTTCCTGGGGAAAGCATGATGAGGGGCAAGTTGACGTTGGGGAAGAAGGCAGCGGCAATTTAAACCAATCAGAGGAGGGGTGAAGCGGTGTCTCTATCCAATCATGTTCGCGTATTTCGTTGCCCCCCTGCGGAGGCGTCATGCAGCCATCACGCAGCCATCATCCCATCACAGAGGCTGGTACTCGCGGCGGCGGAGGAAGCGCTGGTACGCGAGCGCGCTCACGGCGCCGACCGCGATGAGAATGGCCGTGGGCCAGATCCACTGCCACGCGCGCGACGACGCGGATGGGGACCCCATGGCGCTCTCCTGGCGCAGCGCTGGCTGCGTGGGCGGGTGGAACACTGGGTGGTAGTTGCACACGTCGCGCCAGGTGCCAGTGAGCGCGAGATGCGCGTTCAGGATGGCGTTGAACTCGTCCAGCGGACAGTCTAGCGCACACGCTGGCAGCTTGATGGGGGTGCGTGGTGTCTTCGGGGACCAGACGAACAGGCGCACAAAGTGCTGCGGCGGCGCGTTCCCGTCACCCGCCGCGCTGGGCGTGCGATGCAGCTCGAAGAAGAGCGTCGTGCCGGGGATCAGCGGCGTCGAGCCATTGTACTCGGGCAGTCCAGCGAAGTTGAACTTGTAGCCCATCATGAACCCCAGGCCATGCAGCAGCTCGCGATGGCCGTGGTACGAGTAGTACTTCGTCGCCGAGTCGGGGTCGAAGCCAGGGACCGCCGCACTGTTCAGGTTGCGCATGAGCAGCTCAGGGAACCCTCCGACCTCGTATGTGATCTGTCGTGGGTACGTGTACAGACGCTCGATGAGGTGCTGGAACGCGAGCTTGCTCAACTCGAATGTGAGCTCTGGCGTGAGTCCTGGCGTCGGCGGGAGCTCCTGGTCCGCGTCGAAAAGGAACATGTCCGACACGTCCTTGATCGCTGCGATACTGCCCTCTCCCTGCTTGCCATCATAGAACTCGGTGCCGCAAATTTTGGCTGCACGTTGGAGGATGTCGATGTTCTTGACGATGGAGTCGTGGCCCCGGCCAGCGCCATAGTTCTTGTTGTCCTGCTGAAGCATATCCCAGCAAGCGCCCTCAGCGGTGAAGTCGTGCTCGTTCTCCTCCAGCTGCATGTAAACCGGGATCGGCTGCTTGCCGTATCCCTTGGGTCCCGTGCCGTCCGGGTAGAGACCAAAGCCCATCGAGATGGCACTTTGGCCACAGCGGTTCGCTGAGTCCGCGCGGAAGTACGCCTCGAAGTGCTCGTGGGTCTTGCCATTGAAGGACGGCGCGAGAAACTTCATGTCGTCCACGTAGAGCTCGCGGACGTGGCGACCTGCGGCCTCAAGCTGCTGCATGCCCCGCTCCGTGAGCTGCTCGGGCGGCACCTCGTACGCCTTCATGTTGGGCAGGTTGTTGGGGCAGAGCTTCTTGGTGATCGGGTTGGGCGCTCGGCTGCCATGGCGCGACAGCGACACGAGCAGCACGAGCTCGGACGAGTCATCGCTCGTGTCGGTGGCAGCGCTTGGGGGCAGCGCCGCGAGCGCAGCGAGGAGGCCAGCGAGACGCAGGAGCTTCATGGTCTGGAGCCAAGAGGTGAAGTGCGTGGCGTCGACTCGACTGGTTCCCGCGTGCTCTTCCCCGCCACTCGCTCGTCCCACGCAGCAGCGCTCGCGGCCCTGACGGGCGGTCTAACGCGTTTAGACTGGGGAGTAGTGCCTGGCTGCCGCCGCGAAACGACCGACGTCACGGAGGGAAAACGACCGCGACTGGGGTTCTTTTTTCGGACACGGACAAGCCGAACTGTCTAAATGACATCTCGCCACGTCGACGGCGTCGATCCAAGGTGCGATCTTTCGACTGTTATATCAGTACCTGATACCATTGGCACCGATGAGTACATATTCATGTGGGAGTTGGTGCTAAGCTAGCTAATGAAAGTGCTTGGCAGCACATACCAGCGAACTTGCGAGAGGAATGGATGCGACGACAGCGCACCCGCAGTGGCCGCCACGGCTGGTTCGAACGGGCCTGAGCGGCGCCATCGCAGCGCCGAGCCCCGACTGCATCTCGCTGCAGCCTGCGCTCGTGAACGACGCGACGCTTCGTGCGCGAGTCGGCGGCGTCGAGGCCGTCGGCGTGCTCCAGTCGTGCCACCGCAACCTCATCGGCTATTCGTACATGCGCCCATTCAAACGCGCGCGTCACCAGAGCCAATACGTTGTGAATGAACTCGCTCGCAATGAGATTCGCAACTTCAACCGAAAGACCACCGAGTTCGTCCCGGACGACGTGTTAGCCGAACACGTGACCGAGACAATCAGGTACGGCGCCTTCGCCTTCGCTCCCTCCCCGATAGCCGTCACTTGATGTTCGTCCTCGCGCGTCTCTGTCTCTTTATGTATGACCATTAGATCAGAGCGAGCAATTCCGGAGATCCCGTCATGGCAGGGAAACGCGATCGCGGGTGTCGACATGGGCAAACAGGAGCAGGCCGTGTTCTTCGCGACCGGAGAGACGCTGCAAAAGGCGTGCGTGTACCGCCATTCTCGAGAACGTCGGCGTCGACTGGTCAGTAACGCTGTCGACTGCGGCCCTGTCATTCGCCAGTTTGAGATGATGGGCTCTGCTGAGGGCTACGCGCTGTACTCGACTGGCGTCTTCCGTGCAGCCGCTCGAGGTGCCGCCAACTGCACGATCGTCGAAGCGGATATGAGCCAAGGCGTCCCGCAGCTGCGAGTCGTCGCTTCGCTTCCGTTCGATGACCTCTTGTATCACGTCGCAGGCAGTCCGCATTCCGAGCAGGAGGCGGCGTTTGTGACGAGGGACGGACTGCTGTTCACCTGGCAGTCACAGCGTGGCGTCGAGTCGGTGGCGATTCAGCAGACGTCCTCTCGCGACGCACTACAGCGATGTGAGTACTCGAGGTATGTACACGAGATCCCATTGCACTGGATAGAGGCATCAACCTCTGACAGTACTCGTTGTGTCAGTCATCCGCGAGTGTTGTGGAGCGCGAGTCGCCAGTTTGTAGTGCCTCTCGATCTTCGTCAGCCCCAGGCGTCGATGCCAGCCCTATTTGATTTACGTTCGATGAACGCACCGCAGAGCGAAATTTACTCGATTCGACGGAGAGCACGGTACGTGTTAGCGACGAGAGATCGCGTTCAATGGAGACAACGCTGACTTGAATCTGTGTAGCTCGCCGTTCCAGGTCATCGTTAGCACCAACGTCTCGCTAGAACTGATTGACAGTCGAATGCCCGGCCAGGCTCTGATTGCCTGGGATCAGCGCCCATTTCACAAGCAGTTGGCTGCCAACTTCGGACTCGTGGACGAACTCACGTGGGATCATTCGGCAGAGCTCGATCAAGGTTAGAACCCTCCTCATGCCTGCGTCACGGTCGAGGTGCGGGCTGAACACACCGTTTACATTATAGGAGTGATTTTGTCGAGCACGCGAGGCCAAAAGACGATCTCGGTGCATCCGTTCGCACGCTTTCAAGAGCGCAGCGTCTCGAAGTGCTTCCAGCTCACACCTCTGCGGCGCGTTGGCGGTGACGCCTCGGAAACTGCACCTGTTGAGGCGTCACAATACGTTGCCTGCGATGCCCCTCTGGACCTTCACCTGGGCGACGGTGGCGAGTGGACCTCGTTAGTCGGCATGTGCGCTCTGAGTGACCCAGAAACCAAGGGCGGCTTCGTGTTCCAGGTCAATGATATGGGTGACTTGTACTGCCAATCGATTCGGCCAAGCGGCAAAGACGCCGCGTACGACACGGCTGTTCAGTTGCTGTACGTTCATTGCAATGATTCCGCTGTAGGAGTAGTGAGCTTGTGACTCACCATCTCTGTCAATCCGGTCAGCTTGCCGTGTGGCGTCAGCTTACAACCTTCGGACGAGAAATCTGCGAAATACTTGCCACTTCCTGTCGACGCGCTTGTCCCAGAACATGACTCGGCGTCGATGAACCTGTTTCGAGCCATACCGATCAAGCCATTCCTCCAGTCGTACCCCCGCCTCCCGCCAGTGACGGATCGTGAGCACGACATCGAGTGGGCAGATCTGTCGATAGACGACCGAAACGAGCTCCTCTCGACGCTTCTTCACGTCTGTCGACCATCAGCAACTCTCTTCCAGCTCCATCGCTACGTGAATGATCAACTGTCACTGCGACTGACGGTGCAGTCGCTACTGCTGGCCATTCGAGCTGACGGACGCTTTCACGTTCGCGCGATGTTCTGCGCGACTCAGCAAGAGCGCGTGCGTGTGCTCGACCCCACGCCTCCGGCGTTGCTGCATGTGGGCACAGAAGGTGACGACGAGGACTGGAAGGCTCGCCTTGAGGTCTGCACGTGCTCTCCCGAGTCGGCCTCCGAGCCCTGTGCATCTGTGGCGTGTGTCGTGCCGCACAGTCTCGTCGTCACACGCAGCACTGATTCTCACGTGGACGTCTGCTTCCCTCCGCATCGACAGGGGACGACGTCGAAGGAGTTTGCAGCCGTCCTCTCCATCGCTCGGGAGCTCTACGGCAAGACTGACGTAGTGACCTCTTGATTCACAAAATTCAATATATGACACCTGCATCTAAGAAAAGCTCTTTTATCTGTAAAATGCGTTTTTTTCGAGTCACTCTTGTGCACAGCTACACAATTCATCATGACGACGACGAAGAAGAAGGTGCTCGAGGAAGACGAGTATGTCGAGAAGCTGGAGCGCATCATCGAGCGAGACTTCTTCCCCGATCTACAGGTGCTGCGGGAGCAGAGCGACCGGGTGAGTAGGGCGTGGGACCAGCGAGGCGTTGCTGGGCTCTGTGCGTTGACGCTTGACGGTTGTTCTTGAGAACAATTAGGTCGATGGCTCCACGGCGACTATGACTCCAGCGCATCGTCGGACGGCATCGACGACACACCAGCAAGATTCCCAGCGGCGGCGACCGCTTGATGTATCGACACGCAGCTCATCCTCGCATTGGGACCAACCGACGCCTCTGCGACGTGTGGTAGATGGCGACGAGGACGAGCACATGAGCGGAACTTCCGAGCGAGAAGGGATGGCGACGGACGCACCATCCAGTCCTGCGCGCGATATGTCGCTGAATGCGTTCGTGGTATGGCACATGTGAAAACAGTCTCTTGGCATAACGCATGCCTGACAGCGAACGGCAGGCGACACACACGACAGAGGACAACGCAGCGTTTCTGGAGCTGCAGGAGAATACTGTGAAGGAACACAAGCAGCGGTATCACTGGGCATACGATGTCGACGAGCGAAAGGGAGACCCAAAGCTTCATCTACTCAAGGACGGAACGTGGATCACCAAGGAGCAGCGCCTGTTGGCGGACGAGGCGCTGGCGCCGAAAGGGGCTCGTGACGACCGCCCCACAGCACCAGAGACGTGGCCCTTTCGAGCGCGTAACCCGCTGCTGTTTCCACCAGATCTCGAAACAAACCGATCGATCTCGCAGGTCAGTGGCGCCGTTATTGGTGGTCTAGGTGCTGTCCAGGTGATGCGTACTTGATGTTCTGCGGTGCAGGTGAAAACGGACCCGTCTGAATCAAACGCTCTATTGTTGACGAACGGCTCAAGTGCAAGTGAGCCGAAGTCTGGGTCGATTATCGTCAAGCAGCGACTTGGACGTCCACCACGGGGCAAGCGCGAGACAGTGTATGCGAATTCACGGTTCCCTGATGCCGCCGCCAAAACCGCGCAGGCTCCTGCAGCCTCCGATGGGTTCGAGCTTTCTACGCCCGTGCACAATACAGATCAAAATGCGCTTGTGCAGATGACGCCTTTGATCAAACCGGGGGTGGATGCGAGTCCCTTGATGACATGGGGAGCCATCGAAAGCACCCCGATGATCCTCGATCCACGAGCTACGCCAGGTAGGCCACCGCAGCCATTATGTCGCAGCTGTGGCGCAACTATGACGACTCCTGTCGAGTAGATCACGTGCTATCCGGACCAAAGTTTGAGCTCAAGGAGACCTCAGCGCGGGAGAAACTCGCGTCGAAGCTGGAGACTCAAGCGGTCCGTTGCTGGCTTTTTCTCTCTACAATTCATTATTCAAAGCTCACAGGAGTTGCAACATGTTTACACAGCGTCAGCGCAAAGCTCAGGCCCGGCAGCGCGGTACACCGACGCCACTTCTCTCCAGCCGCAAACGAGGCGCTCCCGAAGACGCGCTTCCCACTCCGTCTCGCTCCACTGTTCTTCGCAGTCGACTGGCCAGCGTCCGGTCATCATCACGGTCAACGCCGTTCGGCTCGGACTCAGAGCTGCGCGCGAGCTACTCAACGCCGTTGCTGCCGCCGCGTCATTCGAAGAAGACGCGTTGAGCGAATCACTGTAAAGTCGAGTCCGTTGCCAGCGATCATCCCGTTATTTATACGAAACAAAGGCCTGAGTATTTGTGGCGGGGCGATTCGATCGATCTGGCCCACCTTGGCCCACACAAAGCCGCGCTGATGTCGAGATGCTGCAGTCTGCGCATGCGCGCGTCGCTTTCACCAGCGCTGACTTGCGTGGTTCTAGTCCATCTCTACTCTTGCCTCAAGCGCCATGACCGCAAGTGACGGTGGTCTGTACAAGTTGCTGATCGTTGGAGGAGGCCCCGCTGGCATCGGAGTCTTCGTACGCGCAGCGAGAACAGGATTCCTGCCGCGACTGCTGAACCCCATACTGCATGGCACGGCACAAGATGTGCAGCTCAGCGAGCGGCTCGGCATGCAGCAGAAAGGCGTCGCGATCGTTCACGCGGGCGAACAGTCGACCTTTGGCAGTGGCAACCTCGGTCAGTACCTCATCAACAGCAACACGTTCGCACGAAGTCTGCTGAGCAGTGTGCTGGACGAGAAGCCGGAGCTCGATCCACCCGAGTCGATCGCTGGCACGTTCCTAGAGCGAGTCCGAGAAGAGGAGGCGACAAAAAGACTCGAGGACACAGGTCTCGCGCCGGCATGTCTCGTGGACTTCGGTCGCTTTCTCAGCGCTGTCGGTTCTTGCCTCCTTAAAGAGCTGACCACAAGCTACACCGATACCTGCAAGGCATTGCTGCAGACACAGGCGACGAGGTTCGAGGTGCTGTCATCGGGGATCATCCGAGTCGAGGTCACCCACAGCAATGGCGACGTGCTGACGCTCTACACAGAGCGTCTCGTGTTGGCCACGGGTGGACGGCAAGAGGCTCCTACGGCCATCGAGAGCCACTCAACATACAAGTCCAAACTCTTTCTATCGGATGACTGCCTTCGCGAGGATGGATTCCAGCGCCTTCGCGAGCACTTGCTCGCCAGTGAAGGGCGTAAAGTGTGCATCGTTGGTGGCTCGCACAGTGCATTTTCGGTCGCGTGGCTGCTGCTGAATCGAGGCAAGACCAGCAAGTCCGTTACTACAAGCAAGTCCGTAGCTATTGTCCCAAAGGATCCGTCTCCAAACGAGGAGGTCAGAGCAGCAGATACTGCGGAGCCAACTGCGCCTCCCGATCCCTCGATACCCCCGCCATCAGAGTGCTCAGGCGTCGCAGTGACTGCCCCAATGACGTCGCCCTGCAAATCGCCGTCCAGACAGAGCAACACTTCGACGTCTCGGCGCCTCTCGGGCTCTACAGGGCTACTGTTTCAGCCCAAGGACATCACGATCCTGCATCGCAGTGCTATCCGCTGCTACTATGCGTCTCGGAAGGAGGCAGAGGCCGATGGAGCTGACGCGAGCCGCGTGGATCGCACAGGGTGCGTGAACACGTTCACGGGCTTGCGAGAAGACGCCAAGGCGCTGTTCAAGGATATCAAAGCCGGTCGCGAGACTCGTGTGCGTCTCTTTCAAGTGAATCCCCGGGGAAGCGCCAACCTCACGACGATGGCCTACGACTCGGCGCAGGCCATTATCTGGGCTGGCGGCTACAGCTCGTCCTTGGTTCCCGGCTTCGATGCGCATGGAAACCCGCTGCAATTTCAGGAGGAGCACGGTGTCGTGAAGCTGGACATGCAGGCGCGGCTGCTCCACAAGACATCCGAGCCATCTGAGAACGTCATGGGCGTGGGGCTCGGCTTCAGTCTACGGTCGCATGTGGACGAGATGGGGACCGAGACCCGTGCAGACGGCGTGACAGTCTACCACCGCCGCGGTGCGACGCTCGTGCTGGCCGCGCTGTTCGGTCCGTCCGTGTTTGGCTCGGAGGCGCAGTCATTTGAAGAGATGGTAGAGAAGGTAGGCGCTGCGGACTGCTGCGGTGGATCGACCATGCTACCAGCGACTGACTGACTGAGTCTGCAAGCAGAACGACAAACGGAAGAAGGACGCGTCATCGACACCCGTGAAACCCGACGGCTCGCTCGTGGATCGTGTCAAACGGTGCGTTGACTAGAGTCTGCGTCTGCTGCTGCTTTCTCTGACGAGAGACGATAACGGGCGACTCAGTTTACTATCGATGTCTCTTTGATTGACGCACAGATCGTCAGGCGGTGGACCATCCGCGATCCCATCGTCTGCGTCCAAGTCACCATCAAAGACTGTCCCTGCTGTCACGCCTGCGCCAGCGCCACGGATATCCCCGGTACTGTAGCACACGAGGACGATTGTGATAGCTGCTGAGGCATGCGAGACTGACCAGTGGACTCGATCGATGGCAGCCCAAACCGAGTCGAGCCGTGCCGCGTGCGACGCTGGCGGCGTCCAACAACGAGCGCGCGATCAATCCTCCGGTGAAGCTGCTGCTGCAGCGCCGGAGGTCAGCGGAGACGCTGCCGCCGCATCGCCGTGGCAGTCAGCAGAAGCCGTACGCAGAGAGACCAGAGGCAGAGGCGTGCATGTCCGTCCCCAAGATGCAAGCGCCAAGCGCTCTGGCTCTGGATGTGCATCTCGCTGGACTGAAAACACCGGAATAAAGACAGTGTGAATATCGAGTTTTTACATGGATCATGAGGATGGGAAAATGCCGTGATCAGTCGTGTCCCGCACACACAACCAACCCATGGTGGAGCATGATGAGGTGCAATCATCAATACAACCAGTCAGTCAGTCAGTCAGTCCACCGCAGTCGCCATGCGCTCGCTTGTCTCTTTCTTTCTCTTCTCTCGGTCTCTTTTTACGTAGCTCGCACTCGCTGGGTCATGGTAGCCCATCCTGTCAACCCGTCGAGTTCGGTCAGGTCCATCGTTCGTTTCGCCGGATCCTCTCACGGATCGTTTCGGGTTTTTTTCGAAGAAGCTGCTCGTCAGTCCAGAGGAGCTTTCCAGAGAACAGTGCCAGCTGCCAGCGAGTCCGTCTGGAGTCTGGATGCGGGCTGAGTCCGGCGGACTCACGTTTCCAGCAAAACTCAGAAGTCTTTTGGGTTGGTTTTCCCCATGTGTGACGCTGCCAACTCCAACCCGAACGCGCCCCCTTTTTCCATGGTTTGGGTCGGCGCAGGCACGCCCCATTCTCGTTCTCGCAGGTCAAGGGGCGGCACCGCTTCCTCACGAAGGCGACGCGTCTCCATGCAGCGCAAGGTCGTTCTACTGGAGGAGAGCGCGATGGCCAACCTCACGGAGGCGCAGCAGCTCCGCCCGGAAAGCCCCCTCGAGCCGGTGGATCTACGCGAGCCGATGGAGGAGCACGCCAATGACAAGCCCGAGCAGACGGAGGATGACAGCCAGTCAAGCGCCCACAGCGACGACCAAGATGTGCGCCTCGTGCTGCCCTCAACGCCCAGCGCGACGGCGATAGCCCCGCCACGGCGCGCACGCGTGCGGTCGCCGTTGCGACGGAATCCGAGAGCGGTTGCCACGGAGCCGTCAGCGCAGGCGCGGGGGTGCGACATTTGCTTTGAGAAGGTGGCGGTTGACAAGGCGCAGCTATGCGACGAGTGCTCGGGCTTCTTTTGTCCGTCGTGCTTCCGCTGGTACATTGAATACAAGATCCAGGAAGGCGAAGTATCCGAGCGCAAGATGGTGTGTCCGGCACCGCAGTGCACGAGGCCTCTTGGTGAGGAAGCAGTCGCTTCGTTTGTCGCACCCGAGTCGCTGGTCAAGTACTACCAGTTCCTCGAGAACCAGCGACCAGGCATCCGGTTCTGCCCGCGCCCTGGCTGCTGCGCCAAGATCGATGAGCCGGCGTTCTCGACATCGCGCCTCATCAAGTGCTCGACTTGCGACCGCGAGTCGTGTGCCAAGTGCGGCAAGGATTACCACAAGGTCGGGCTTTGTCGTCGCAGCGAGCCACGCTACGGCAAGTGGAAGCGGCACCACGACGTGCGGTCGTGCCCCAGCTGCAAGTCCGACATCGAGAAGCGTGGCGGGTGTCCGCACATGAAGTGCTTTCACTGCGATCACGAGTTCTGTTGGCTTTGTCGACGAGCGTGGGCGACGCATGGAGAGACGTTGTGTCTGCCGCTCGCTTTCTTGCGATCCAAAAACCGAAAACTTGGCAGCAGCGCCCCGATGCGAGCGGTCACGAAATCGGTTGTCATTAGCGCGGGCGTCGTGGTGGTCGTCGCTGGGGTCGGCATTGCCGTCGTCGCCGTGCCGTCGATTCTAGTCTACCATTGGGCGAAAGATTCGCTGCGTCGAGCGAAGAAGTCGGGACCGCCACACCCGCCTGTCCAGCAACTTCACAACGAACCGATCCCTCTTCAAGCCATCCCCCGGTAGGCGACAACGTAGGAAAGACAGGAGTGTATATGCAGCGCGCTCGCGAATCCTGGTCATACTTCAATGCATTTAGCCCATTTACCCTTTCGTACAAACGTTTCGTCACGAGCAATGGGAGCCACGATTCGCATGCGCTCGCGTGCTTCGTGCCAAACGATCGCGTCACGAGTATCTGTCATCTACTCCCGACACCGCCGCTTAAGCCTTCTGGAACGCCTCCGCAGCCTTCTTGATCGAGTCAATGTCGACTGATACAAAGAGAAAGAGGAAACACCGACATTAGCGCGCGACGTCCTCTTTACCCACATTGCACTCGTGTGTTAAACAAACAGACAAACGTACCGCGACGGCCGCGCTCGCCCTCAGCCCACTTGAACGCCGCGAACTCGACGTTGTTGCGGTGGAGCACCTTGCTCTTCACCGGCTCCTTGAGCGCCTCTCGCAGCACGTTGGCCGACTTGTTGACGTACTGCAGGTACGAGAGACCCGCGAGGCGGAAGAACGACGTGCCCTTGGCGCTCATGATGCTCTCCTGTTTCCTGTGCCGGATGATCGAGTGACCGACCCGCTTGCTTCGTGCACGCGCGTGTGGTTCTCCCCCCCTTTGGATTCGGCAGCGCCTGCTGATTGGCCAGAAGCCGACACCAATTCAAACCACGGCCGTCGGTGCAATTCAATGTGCGACTACACCTTGTTCTGAACAGCTGTCCCCCAAAACCAACGTGTTTCGGCAATTCCGGGTTTTGTTGGTGCCCACGATTTCGTCGGAGCTGTTCGTCGGCTCTGGTCAGGTGATCCATCCAACAATCGACCGATCAATTGGACCACCAGCACTCGATCGAGATGAGATCGCCGTCGCGCCTCTCGACGTTCATGGGCGCCACGGCCACCGCTGTGGGCGCGCTGCTGCTCACGGCAGGAGCGCTTTACTATGTGCATCAGCAGCAGACGCAGCAGCAACAGCAACAGCAGACGCAGAAGGCGACGGCGACCAAGAGCCACCGCAAGAAGGGTGGCAACAAAGCCAAGCAGAACGGCTCGAGCAAGAGCGCGGCATCGGCGCCGCCGTCCAAGCAAGAAGCGGCCGAGCTACCCACGGTACCCGTGCGCATTCTGTACGGAACGCAGACTGGCACTGCCAAGACCCTGGCTGAGAACCTCGAGAAGAGTCTCTTTGCGCTGCACATCTCGGGCTTCCACTTCCAGACCAGCGTCGTGAACCTCAAGGACTATGACCAGGACAACCTGGAGCAGGAGTCCATCGTGATCGTCATTCTGTCGACGTGGACCAACGGTGTGCCGCCGCAGGACGCTCGTGTGTTCTGCTCGTGGCTTAACGACATGGCGCTTGACTTCCGCGTGTCCAAGACCTGGCTCGAGAAGGTGCCGCACGCAGTCTTTGGGCTCGGCAACGCTGAGTACGACGAGCACTATGGCACGGCTGCGAAGAACGTCGAGAGCGACCTCTCGACGCTCGGCTCGCCTTCGCTTTGTCCGCTGGGACTCGGCGACGACAACGTCGACCAGGTGCGCCAGTTTGAGCAGTGGCGTGACACGCTCATCGCTTCCATGTGTGAGTACGTCTCGGAACAGCACGCGTCGGCGTTGGCAGCGGTGTCCGCGACCAACGGCAAGAAGTGGCTGTCGCAGAAGGAGTTCCGTCGCCAGAAGAAGGCGCAGCAGGCAGCGCAGGAGGCAGCGAATGGCGAGGCCGTCGAGCTGAACGAAGAGGACCTCATGAACGAGAAGGTGCTCACGGGCGAGTTCTCGGACGATGAGGAGGACGACGCACCGGCCAAGAAGAGCGCCAGCAGCGCGGACGACGGCATGGTTGATGTCGAGGACATTGGCAAATCGATGAAGGAGTCGGAGGCCGCAAGCCTGTCGCGCGAGATGGTAACGCCGATGCAGCGCAAGGCGCTTACGAAGGAGGGATACAAGATCATTGGTACGCACAGCGCCGTGAAGCTCTGCCGCTGGACGAAGCACCAGCTGCGTGGCCGCGGTGGTTGCTACAAGCACACGTTCTACGGCATCACAAGTTACCAGTGTATGGAGACGACCCCGAGTCTCGCATGCGCGAACAAGTGCGTGTTCTGTTGGCGCCACCACAAGAACCCCGTGGGTCGTGTCTGGCGCTGGAAGACGGACGACCCGGAGGTTCTGGTCACGGGCGCCATCGAGCGCCACCAGAACATGATCAAGGAGCTCAAGGGTCTGCCGGGACTGATGCCGCACCGTTGGGAAGAAGCGTTTACGGTGCGCCACTGCGCGCTGTCGCTCGTGGGCGAGCCCATCATGTACCCGTACATCAACGAGTTCTGTCGAGAGCTGCACGCGCGCCACATCTCGTCGTTCCTCGTCACAAACGCGCAGTTCCCCGACAAGATCGCAGAGCTGGAGCCGATCACGCAGCTGTACGTGAGTGTTGACGCCGCGACAAAGGAATCGCTTCAGGCCGTCGACCGTCCGCTGTTCAAGGACTTCTGGGAGCGCTTCCTGTCGTGTCTCGAGCAGCTCAAGCTCAAGGGCCAGCGCACGGTGTACCGCATGACACTCGTGAAGGAGTACAACATGGCTGAGCTCGACAACTACGCCGAGCTCATCGCGATCGGACAGCCGGACTTTATTGAGGTCAAGTCGGTGACGTACTGCGGCAAGTCGGACGGCTCAGACCTCACCATGAAGAACGTCCCGTGGCACGAGGAGGTGCGCTCGTTCTGCGCAGCGCTTTGTGAGCGCGTGAGCGGTGACTACGGTCTGGCGGCCGAGCACGCGCACTCCAACTGCGTGCTCATCGCGAAGAAGAAGTTCTGCATTGATGGCCGCTGGCACACGTGGATCGACTACGAGAAGTTCCACGCGCTTGTGGCCAAGTACTACGAGGACGGCACGACGTTCACGGCGGACGACTACATCGCCGAGACGCCGTCGTGGGCCGTGTACGACGCCCCCGAGCAGGGCTTTGACCCCGTTGAGACGCGCTTCCGCCGCACCAAGGACGGTAAGGTCGTCGAGTTCAAGTACGAGGCGACGGACTCGGGCTGCGGATAGGCAACCGCCACTGCCTCCCCCTCGACGGCGCTTTGGCGCCCGACGGACGAAATAGATTTTCATTTTGTGTCTGTGAAGGAAACCTGTGTGTGTCTTGATTGCCATCGTGTCGACTACGATGACGACAGTGTAGAGAAGATGAACTGCGACTCGAGCACGCCGTCTTCTGGGCAGTCGGTGCAGTGCACGGCGTTGAAAAGCGTGGTCTTTCCGAAACGAGCGCGCAGACTCTGGGGCCGCAGCACCTTGGCGACCTCCACGTCGTGCGGGCCACAAAGCTCTCGGAACCGCTCGACGACGTTTTCCCCACGTACCTCCAGCGCCACACATGGGGACGACGCCATGTACTTGATGACCTCTTGGTACTGCCGGTAGATGCCCTTGTACACGCGAAAGAACTCGTCGCAGTCCTCCAGGCGGAAGTGCAGCGTCTTGATCGCCGAGACCTCGAGACCTTCCGCCAGAATCGCGTCGATCACGTCGCCGACGCGACCCTCGCGCACGATGCGCGGTCGGATGAGGCACAGCGAGCAGTTGTCGAACACGGCGGTCGGCGCGAAACTCGCTGCGCCACCGAAGGCGTCGAGTCCGACGTCGCCCACAGCAACGACGTTGCCGAGTCGTGCTGCGTCGAGCCGCGCGTGTGCATCCTCGAGAAGGTTCGGAGTCGTGGCCTTGGCCTCGACCAGCACAGAGACGTCCCGCGTGAGCTCTGCTGCGCTCGTGAGTGCTGGGCGAAACTGGCTGCGAACTGTCACCACGTGACACTCCTCCAGTTGCGCCATGACCACGTGCGTGAGCTGCAGGCCGCTTTGCTCGAGTGCGCTGAGCACGCGACCGATTCTGCGGTAACCTGAAGGTGCGATGAGGAACGTGGCGATATTGCTTTGCCGCTGTAGTCGGTTCTTGGTGTACGCGTTGGCGGCGTCGACAATCGTGAGCTGGCGCGAGTAGCTGCAGCGCCAAAAGAGAGAGAGAGAGAATCGTTGAGTGGCGTTGGACATTTCTCAAAAATGCTCGTTCACTCACATTGTCACAGAGGCTCCAATAAAGAGATCGTGGGCGTTGACTGTCGGGATGCGGATGCGCTTGAGAAACGTTCGCCTGGTCTTTCGCTCCACCTGCTCGACAGCAACACGCTGCATGAGACCAAGGGACCAAGAGTCACGAGAGACGACGTGACGGACGCACCAGCTCGAGCGTGTGGTCGCCGTGGAAGTGCAGCACGTAGGGATGGATGCTGTCCGATTGCGGGTCGTACCACTCAGCAAAGAACGACAGGTGGTCCTCGCTGTCCATGCCGTCGCTGCCGACGCGATCGATCGATCGAGACGAGCGCTTGGAGTCGCGTTGCGTGAGGAGGCGCTTTGAGTGAAGGCAGAGCAAACAAACAAACGCACGTGGCGTCCAGGAATAACGTCGACGACACATTGGCCTATTGGTGGTAAACAGCGAAGTCCTCCCGTGCTATGCCGAGGCGCTGGATCACGCCTTCAATCCTGGCCTCCACACGACGAGATTCGATGCACTCTTTGCACTTAGCCATTCCTCGTTTCACGGTCTTTCTTTCCGCTCTCGATTCTTGCCGTTATTGTCGTTCCCTTTTGTGGTCAATGGACGAAAGGCACGAGCGTGTTGGCATGTCATGTGGGGTCGAATGACTCCTTCACGCTGGTAGGTCGTTGTCTGACCAAACACATCTCACACAGCAATGAGCAAATCAAAGACATGAGACGTAGTGAAAAACTAGTGAAGCTGTGAGGATAGAAGAAGAACCAGAGTGATGAGCAACGCACGCTTGCATTGAAGGCAGACGGACAGCAACTTCACCACAGCGACTTGTCTGCAGTTGGCTCGAGACGAATCAGTCGCAGTCGGCTCTCGTCTCCGCTCGCTTCCATGCTTCTGTTGAGAGAGATGGAGGTGCGCCTCGAGATGCTGGTCGCAGACTGGGAAAGCGGTTCGACTTCTGCCTCAAGTGTGGGTGCTGCGCCGCCACTGGCGTTGACAAGCGAGTTGATCAGTCTGGCAACGACAAGACGCGCGTTGAACGTTGGCGCCTCTGCCGGACGCACCAGCAGCTCCGCCTCGATGCCGCCTAGCAGTTGCAGAACAGTGTCGTGCCCTGCGATGGCACTCACTGTTCGTCCCGAGTGATCTCGGAGCTGAAGCCGAAGAGATCGATATCGCCAACGATGGTCTATCAAGCCTGTTCGAGGTTTGCACTGATGTGGACACGGCTTGTAGAGCTGCGGAACGGTCGCAGCATCGAGCAGCGGCAATGCGTCTTCGCACACGACACAGACACACTCCACGAGCAATGGCGCGAACGCGGGAGTCACCTGCGTCAAGTCTCCGAGAAATCGGTCAAACGAAATCTCTTCGACGGTCACGCCTTCGAGGATGACACTACCAGGCACCGGGGATTCTTCGACGGCATCGATGGATGCCACACGTCTCACGTGGTTCGATGAGTTGCCTGACGCTGGAGTAGCCAGCAAAGTAGGAGTGATCTGCGCTGGCGTATCGTGGAAGCGGAACTCGGTTTGCGGTGTCGTGTTCGCCAGCAACTGTTCGGACACGGCGTTGAAGCTGATGATGACTCGGTTGATCTCGACGATACCGCGAAACGCTACCAGCCTTTCCACGAAACGAAGCTCTGCAAACTGGTCCCAGAGGTTCAGAACCATGCGCTCGCCATTGTCGTCTTCAACAACGACTTCGCGCAGCAGCAGTCCCTCGAAATCGCTGCCGGTCGTGCTTGGCGTGTGCGTTGACCGACTGCCAACCGTAGCATCGGGACGGGACGATGGGGCTTCGCCTCGCACGTGGCAGCGCAGCGCTACGATTGTGTTTTCGCTGGCGTCTCGGAAGCTCGTGAACGTTTGCGTGCTCTGCTCGTGCTCAGCCTTCAGCTTGCGAGTAGTGGGAGCAGCTCCATCGACGAGGAATTCGTGTCGGTGCTGCTTGTACCATTCGATCATGGGGTAAAAGTCCTTGAGACGAACCTCCCGCGTGTTGAAGTAGCGGTCGCGCCGGTACAGCAGCTGCACGCGCGCGCTGCGAGCAAACTGTGCCTCCACGTTGCCTCGGAACGCCTTGATTGTACAGCTACATAGATGAAAACGTGACACGATGTTGGTTTCGAGCGCTGTGGCTGTGCCTGTCACATGACAGATTCAAGACGCACCCAGTAAACAACAAGATATCTCCCACGCGCAGCGTGATCTCCTCGCCGTCGTGGTCCTCGCGCGCGAGTCGCGGCAGCTCGTCGCCCCAGCAGATCACTTTGAAGAACGACTTGGACGGGTCCGCGACGTGGAGCACGTGATATGTCGACACGCGCTGCGCGCCCGTGCTGCGGTCCGGCACGACCGCCCGTCGACCATGCATGACGTGCTGCAGCACAGCGGTGAAGCAGCACGCCTTGCCGACATGTTCATGCGCGGTTGCGAGCTGGATGAGCTCCGTCATGTGTGGTCGTTGGATCAAGTTAGTGTGGTACGCGAGGTCGAGCCACACCACTTTCGGATGCTGCCGTTGGCAAGGGCCTTCCTCTGTCTGTCAGTCACGCTGGGTGCGTGTGGATTTTGCCAACCAAATCGTTCGATGTTGAAGTCTCGTTCTCTTGCCAGCCTGATTCCCGTTCTTTGTTCCGCAGCGTGGTGTGCTCCGCCGTCCCCACACACAACTCGGTTCTTCTTCGTGCCTCCGCGCCATCGACACCAGAGAACAATCTCTCGAGAACAACAAGGAAAGAATGTTCTCTTCGTGGCCGCTCCGCTCCTGGATCGCGACGGCGCTGGCGATGACATGCGCTGCTGCCGCTGCGTCGTCTCCGTCGTCGCTCGCGGTCAACAGCCATCTGGTCTACGGCACGCAGACGCCGTGCGATCGGCTCTCGGCGCTCCCGTCTCACCAGGAGCTTGTGGGCATGCTGCTGCCGAATGAGTCGTTTCGCGGCCAAGCCACGCTCACCAAGACGCCCGCCTCAGATGAAGGATGCCTGCTCTCGTTCGTGGTCAATGGCGACGTCGAGTCGTCGGAAGCGCTTGCCGACGTCTTTGCGGTCGTTGACGCGATGCAGACCGGTCTGCCGGGTCTGCTCGCCCGTCAAAATGGCTTGCGAGGCTCGGACGGTCTGAGGGATGTGGTCTTGCTCAGTATGAACATGGCGACAGACAGCCAAGAGTACACGGTTGGGGTGCCCGCCACGCAAGCCAAGGCCAGCGAAATCACCGTCCACGACATGGACTGCGATGCGCTTGCGCTCACAGCGTTGCTGGAGGTGCTCACGCCTGGTGAAGTGATCAGTGTCGTGCCTGACAGCGCCAACTGTGTGCTTGGCGTTGGCGCCCCCGGAGAGTCGCCGTCTCTCGACACGGCGACCGACGTGATCGCGCTTCTCCGAGCCATTGATGACAGCGTTCGCTCGTCTCCATCCAACGTAAAGCAGCAGCCTGATGCATCAGAAGAGCACCTCAACGTGCCTCTGCAGTCAGAGACGGAGACGTCTGTACAAATGGCGATCAACGGACCAACGAAGGACACCACGCTTGGCATTTTGATTGGGGTCAGTGTCCTGAGTGGGATGCTCTTCGCAGTTGTCTACCAGAAGAAGCGCCACGACCAGCGCTGCCAAGAACGTCATGCGATGGCTAGCAAGGCAGCTCAGATTCGCCGTGTGTCCTACCGAATGGCGTATGAGCGCCTCCCACGGGACGTCGATGAGGAAGAAGAGAAGGAGGATTTGCTTTGAGCCTGCTGGTAGCATTTCCAGCAGTTCGTTTTGCCTCAGCTTCGTGCCACGTAATGATCAAATGCATAAGTGCATGAATTCAATGAGAAGTCTCTCTTGGTTGAGTGAGTCATACAGCTAACTAACAGAGATGTCAACAGTATCAGCGGAGAGGATCTGGTCGCTCTTCTCTGGAGTGGTCCCACTGAGTTCCTGACTGCCAACCTTCACTCGCTCAACCGTGATCCCCGACTGCACGACCTTGCCAATCACAGCACTGGAGCCAGCTGAGGCAGGAGAGCAGATGACCATTTCGGTCTTCTTGATCGCGCCTTCATCGTCGTCAGCGGAGGATAATCGAGTGGTATGTACCACACAGACTCGATCGGCGGTGCCTTCAGTCGTGAAGATCAATCGTGGCGCGTTCTTGTTGATGATGTCTTTGATTTCCTTTCGCGTTTCTTCGGAGATGGTTTCGGCCAGTGGCTGATTCGTTGCACGCTTTTGCAGGTGAAGAGGGAGCTCGGGGCCTTGTTGTAGTGAGTAAAAGGAGTGGGCAGCGAATAGAACAGTCTCCCGAGCACAAATCTTGCCGTTATCCAGTTCCCGCGCCAACCAATCTGTCACTCCGAGAGACGGTAAGAGTATCAAGATTGAAGGGAGTCGAATATCTATCTGCTCTCACCTCTTTGTCTAGCAGCGGCATCTGACTGCTCGTTACCGGTCATGAACAGAGCAGAGTTCATCACAATGAACTTCACACCTCCATGCCTGCGAGCAGCTCAAGTCAGAATGGCATTCAATAATCAGGCACAGAATAATCAATCTCTCGAACCAGAATGAATACTGGTCACTTCCAAAGTGTGCAGTGTAGATCGACTGTGGGATGGCAGACCGCTGCCCAGACCCACCAGGTACGAATACCTACAGATCCCACAAATGTGAGGCTCCGTGATTGTGCAAGCAGAGTCAGCTTCATCCAGGCAAGCTCACCAGGTTGATATCTGGACTAATTTCGTTGAGTAAGTCGTGGAAAGCATCAAGTTGATCGTCGAACTCAGGGTTATCAGGGGTGGCGTTCACAAAGTCCCCACATATGACCACGAACGGTGGGCGCATCTTGTTGATGAGCGCGATGGCATGGCGGAATGAGGCAGTTTCGGTCTCCCAGGTTGATCTGCCACAGCCATCGTCTTCAACAGTTGCTGCACGTGACCCGAGCTTTGGGCCAACGATCTGCAATCATCTATCACACTCAGCGACGTCGGCACGAATTGCTTGTGTTCGACACAAACTTACCGTCATAAACGAGAATTGGTCTCCCCACTGATTCTGGAGCTCATGAGTATATCCCGTGTATCCGCCATTTTGAGCGAGCAAGCATCTTCCTCGAGATGGAGAGCTAAAGAAACGACAGTAGATACTTGGCTTGTGCAACAATTGCTTTCTCTTCAAGAGATGCATCAGGAAGTTGCGAGAGTGCTCACTCAGCGCAACAATTTGGTGCTGTATCGCATCGGTGGAGAAGTCGAGTGGTTGGTGGCGTGTGCGTTCTTTCTCGACATTTTGCAGCTCGTTCATCAATTGTAAGATGTTGGAGTCTGGAAACGTTGCTACTGGGCGTTGAGCTGACATGTGGGCACCGAAGTCAATACCTTGAAAGAAAGGATGAGCTGCACGCACATTGAAACAATTCAGCCGTTTGAGAAGATTGTGGAAATGCGGAGTACTACCCTACCTTTGACGGTCGATATCGTCAAGCGCGCTTCTGGATCCTTGTGAAGCAGACCGCGAATGAGATCCTTGGCACTCTCTGACAGAAACGCGGGAAGATGGTAGTTGCCATGCTGCACGTTGAGAAACGTGAGGTACGCGCTGCCTCCACTGAAAGGTGTCTCTCCAGTAAGAAGCTGGAATACAATGCAGCCCAACGCCCATAAATCTGCCGCAAAAGTGGCGCTCTTGTTGTCAACTGTCTCGGGAGACATATACTCGGGAGTGCCGACAAAATTGGGACCGTTCAGAGCCGAGTTTTCGAGATCCTTGGCTGTCCCAAAGTCGACGAGACGTAGATGCCCATCCGAAGAGCAGACAACCATGTTCTCTGGCTTAAGGTCGCGATGAATGATCTGTTGCGAGTGCATGTACTCAATCGCGTTGACGACATCCGCCAGGTAGAACCGAGCGGTGGCCTCGTCTAACCCGATCTGTCGTCCGTCGTGCACGAGGTAGTCCAGTAGCTCGCCGCCTTGGACGTACTCAAGCAGGAAGTAGAGGTTATGGTCATCTTGGAACGTGTGGTACAGTCGGATAATGTTGGGATGGCGGAGCCGATTGAGCACCTCCTTCTCCATGTTGATCTCGTTGAAGATGTTGGGGTGGCGCACTCGCAGCCGCTTGATGCGCTGCTTCTCGATGACCTTGAGCGCAAACACTTCGCCGCTTGCGTTGTGCGTCGCGAGCATAATCCGCGAGAAGTTGCCTTCGCCGATCTGCCTGCCCAACTTGAAGTCGTCGATGCTCGGCTTCTCGGCGCTCTCCTTGACTGTGCATGCAGCAAGCAGCCCCCGTCAGCCAGCACAAGCGTGAGCAAGCAGTCAATCAACCCCAAACGCACTGCTGAGGCTCATGGTGGTCTTGAACGAATGAATCGCAGCGCGATGTCTCCAGCTTGTTGTCGTCCCACAAAGGGTCGGTCGATTGTGGGCGGCGGATTGCCTGCCAACCTGCCTGCTTTCCGCAAACCAAAACGGAATCCGTGGAACATGGCTCCAACAGGCGACCGAAGGGAAGTGTTCTGGGTGGTCCACACCGTTTCCCTGTGCTGGACGATATGCGCGTAAGGCCAGGCCGCGGGCGCAGACGTTTTGTCCCGTGTGGGTGATGTTTTCGTTTGTGCTTTTTTTGGGTTGGGAGGGGAAAGGCAGCAGAGCTCCGCCAAGGGAGAAGAACGCAGAGAGCCAAACGGAGAAGAAGGCCGCGACCGACCCGAGCGAGCGAGCGCCGCACGGGTGAGCTTCCGACAGACAGACAGACAGACAGACTCTAGCGCGCACAGGACGCTCTCGGAAACCTCCAGCGACACGAGCCCTGGCAGCGCACACGGCACCCGCGAACCAGCGTCTGAAGCCATCTCGCGATCCAGGTTCGTGCCCGTTGTCGACGTCCGTGATCGCTCTGCGGCAGGAGAGGCGGAGGAGACTAGACGTGTGTAGCTGAATCGGCGTCGAGCACGCGGGTGCGGCCTACACGCGGTTTTCTCGTGTCTCCATTGTCGCGAGAAGCGCGTCCTCCTCGCGGATGCCGTAGAGCGGATGACGAAAAACGGTCCGCAGCCTTCAGTTCTTCTGACAGGTGGTTCGTTATCTTTAACTTCACCTCAGACGATAACTCAACATCATGGCTCGTCACGAGAATCCGTTTGACATGCAGATCAAGCTGCTGATGATCGGCGACAGCGGTGCGTCGTCGTGCTTCCCGCGCGGTACCGATGGCGTTCTTCAGTGCTAATCAGCTCGTGACGTGGTGGTTCAGGCGTCGGAAAGACGTGTCTACTCCTGCGCTACGCCAACGACTCGTTCTCTCCCACGTTTATCACGACTATCGGTATCGATTTCAAGATCAAAAACATCGAGCTCGACAACAAGAAGGTGAAGCTGCAGATCTGGGATACCGCCGGTCAGGAGCGCTTCCGAACGATCACAACATCGTACTTCCGTGGCGCACAAGGCATTCTTCTAGTCTACGACGTGACAGACCGCGCTTCGTTTCAGAGCATCCGAAACTGGGTTGGACAGATCCAGCAGCATGCAGACGTTCATGTCAACAAGATCCTCATTGGAAACAAGTGCGATATGACAGACGACAAGGTCGTGAGCACAGAAGAAGGTCAGGCATTAGCGGACGAGTACGGCGTCAAGTTCTTTGAGACGAGTGCGAAGAACAACATCAACGTCGAAAGCGGCTTTATTGAGATTGCCCGCGAAGTGAAGAATCGACTGATGGAAGAAGGTGGCCCCCACAAGAAGGACAATGTCAACTTGACTACCAAGCCTCCTCAAGGAAAGAAAGGTTGCTGCTAAGGCGTCGAACACATCGTGCAGACGCCGTTGGCCTCGTAGGTCGAGCAGCTGAGGACGCGCATTCCGTTGGTGACAGTGCTTTGTTCCCTATGAGCATCAACGAGGTGCAGCAACGTCAGCATCGCTCTCTCAAGCCGCGCCCTGCCGTTCGTCGACTCGCTAGACAATCTCTCCCTCCATTTTTGGGGTGCAAACGAACGCCCCTCCAAACGTCTTCTTTAATTTCCTTTCACAGACTTGACGCTCCGCTTCCACGTACCTTAATCCACCTCCCGTTGCCACATTCGCACTGAGTTATCAGTGGAGACTGTCAGAGCCAGTCTGCCGTCGTAGCTGAACCCGCAGCTATGGATTTCGTCATCGTGTCCGCTCAACGTCTGCAAACAATCGCCCGTGAACGGATTCCACAGGCGTGCCGTGCTATCGGCGCTAGCTGTGAGAAGAAGGGACCCTTGCATGCTGAAACACACTTGGTTGACTCCCTTGCTGTGCCCCAGAAGGGCTGTTCGCTTGGTTCCCGTGAGGGAGTCGTACACGAAAGCCTTGCCATCGCTTCCACATGACGCAAAGAGTGCACCCGTCGCGTTGAAGGACGCTTGCGTCACATCTCCAGTGTGATCGTGAAGGTCGAAGAGACACTTGCCCGCACGCACATCCCAGACTCTGCAGCCTCCCGTCGAAGAAGAGAGCAACAGGTTCGACGCAAAGTCAAACTGGACGTTGGAGATCTCGCCGTTTTGACTGTCTTCGAGTGCTCGAAAGCACGCTCCGTACCGCGCATCCCAGAGGCGCACTGTCCGGTCCGTGGATCCTGTTGCGAGCAACGCCGCGTTCCCACTGAAGGCAACACAGGAGACTTCCGCGGTGTGACCTACCAGCGCATGTCGCTCTTGCTCAGTCGCGACGTCCCAAATGATGGCTGTGCAATCCATCGATCCGCTCGCGAACACTTCACCACCGGAAGCGAACGTTGCCGCGACGACCTCGCCTTCGTGACTGGAGTAGACACCTTTGACGCCACCGCTGGTGATGTCCCAGACCCGACAGGACTTGTCGAAAGATCCCGACAGCAGAAGCCTCGAGTACGGGTAATTGAATGTCACACAGTATACCACACCTTCGTGGCCCGTTAGTACACTCGACTCCTCTGTCGACGGCGCCCCTGAACGTTTCGAGATGCGGATACTCTTGTCATAGCCACACGTCGCCACGGTGGAGCCGCTCTTCGTCCATGTTGCATTGCACATCGGTAGTTGATGTGGACGAAGCACTGTAGCACAGCTGAACGCATCGCGCTCTGTTGCATCTAGTAGCTGTTTCTCGATGAGCCGATGCAACAGCGCCTTGAGCGTTGGAACATGCGCCTTCGTGAGTAGCCGCTCCTTGTTGAGTAGGCTCTGTACGACTGTCTGGAGGTTGGACTCGGCGCTCAGTTGCAGGAGGTCAATCGTTCTCCGCTGCGTCCTGCCGTCCGCTGTGGAGTACTCGAGGCGCAGTCCAGGCGGATAGTAGCGCAGGAAGAGCCGTCGCAGCTGCATGTCGTGGCGGATTCCGTCCTGCCCGCCGCTTCAACATGCACCCTGTATTACATGATGGTATCGTAAATAACAGGGAACACGGTCCTCCGATTACGCCTCCGTGCTCGCTAGTCTGGCGCTACGTTAGCACGAAGTTCAGCATCATGGATCAGCACTTGGCCATGAACATCGCGCGCAAAGCGGAAGAGGAGATGCCCAAGACGATGAACGTCTCTGCCCTCGACCTTCTCCAGAGTATGTGGTCTACTCTGTGGGGCAGCATTATGGGCCACGGGGCCATGGGGACTAACGAAGCGCGTGACTTCTTGCAGCACTGCCGCTCACGTCCGCGGGACGACCGACGCTCTACGGCAACGAGGTGGAGGTCTACTGCGAGGAGAACATCAGTCTCTACGACCACAGCGAGAAGACTCGGTACCAACGAGGGCGCTGCGCCATCACGACGCACCGGCTCTTCTACATCGACGACTCGGTGTCGCCGCCGACCGCGCTCTACCTGCCGCTTGAGTGGATCACGCGCATCTCGAAGGAGGCAGGATTCCTCGCGCGCTCCGCCAAGATCCGCATCGACGTCCTCCTGCCGAATCCACCGCTGGTGACCGCATACTTCAAGCTGTCCTTTAAGGATGGCGGTCGTGACGACTTCTATAACCCGCTGGATGCCTCGCTGAGTCGAAAGGCGTGGAAGGACACGCAGCCGAGTCATCTCGCAGACCGCCGACTGCAGAAGCGCGAGTTCAAAGCTGCGGATGCAGGTATCGCGGGTATCATGCGGCGTCAAAAGGAGGCGCAACGCGAGACCACCGATTTGGCGGCAGTTGCATTCACGGACCTCGCCAACCTGATGGAGAAGGCGAGGGATATGGTACGCTGTGCTCGTGTTTCGTCCTCTTTACGTGAGGCGCGTTGCTGATCACTATAACTGGATTCAGGTCGGTCTCATCGAGCGCTACGTCGACACGATCAAAGTCGCCGACGCGGCAGCAGCGAGCGATAGCAATAGATCTGACGGGTCGTCGTCCCGCGACGCCGACATCAACCAGCTCAGCTCCTTGATGCTAGACATGGGTATCATTAGCCCAGTAACGCGTGAAAACTCGGGAAGCGCGTACTACGAACAACTAGCCAGACAGTTGGCCGAGTTCCTCGACCAGGTCATGGCGCGGCACGCAGGCATCATGACCCTCTCCGACATTTACTGCATGTTCAACCGCGCGAGAGGAGTTGAACTCGTGTCACCGGACGATCTATATCATGCAGCCGCGCAGCAGAAGCGATTACGACTGGGGTATCATCTCCGTAAGTTCGATGGTGGTCTTCTAGTGCTCCAAGCAGGTGGGTTGCCATGTGAATCCATTTTGTATTGGAGTTTCCTCCTCACAATCAAAAACTCTCAGACACGCATAAAGAAGATCGAGTGGCTGAGCGATTGGAGAAGATGGCGACCAAATCAAGCGACGGTTTCATCACGGCATCGGACGTGACGGTGGAACTCCACACGTCGCTTCCTCTCGCGTGGGAGTATCTTCGAGTATGTGCTGAGTACACCGGTACGCTGATGCTGAGTAGTTGTTCACACATTCGCTGTTTATCGTAGGTCGCAGAAGAGCTCGGAAAGCTCTGTCGAGATGAGACTTTCGAGGGGATCAACTTCTATCCAAATCGCTTCCTTTCGTTCGATGTGAACGAGATCACGGCCGACGACTCCCGAGAGACCCAATTATGAGGCAGGATGAGCAGAGCAGGGTTTTGGGGACAGCAAGCAGGGCGAACGGTTGGTGTTGCTAATTTATGTCCGACGAGTCCCGGGAAGACGCCTACGACTCTTGATTCTCTCGTGCCGATTGTTTTTCCTCTTGGTAACGCTGCCGATGAATGCTTCGGACTGTCTTCAGAACTCCACAGACCTGCGTCCCCGAGCAAACTGAGACCTTCGAACCATCACTGCAAGCAATTGGAGGCATGACTCACCGGTGGCTCTACCGCCTCGGGTCCACTTGGTGTCTCGAAGCGTACCATGGTGGAATCGCATACAAGCTCATCCTCTTCGCATCGTTGCTCCACTTGATTAGAATCGAGCTGAAGCTTTCGGTCCAGCAGCTCGAGCATTCTGGACTCGGAGATTTTGGCCTTGAGACGCCGCTGAAAGACCTGTGACTTGCGTGCTGCTGTGTGTGCCTGTTCGCGCTTGCTCTTTGCTGCACTAGGGGATGCAGATGATTGCGGTTGCTCGGGAGCATTAGACGTCTCAGGTCGGCATTCCACTGCGGCGTTCATGCTCGTTTTGTCGAATGTCTTGAATGGAGAACTGGGGATGACCGCGTATGCCCAACATGGCTTCATCATGCCTCGGAATAGCTTACGACTATTTTAGCCAATTAGACGCTCGACATCGATTTCCACCAATGGAGAAGTTGGGCTCGATGAGCTCATTTGCAAGGATGAATCCTTGGGGCGATGAGAATGAAAACTCCACGTCGGCGCCATATCGTGTCTCACTGGGTGGACTGAGGGCCTTCGTCGACCGCCAGCAGCTTGTATGTCGCCTTAGAATCTATTGGCTCTAGACGTAGGCTCCTGACGTGCGTGCGTGTTGGCGCAGGACGATGGTCAACCTTCCGTTACCACAGAAGAGTTCAGCTCAACGCGATTGATGCAACAGATCTCACAGCTCGTGGAGCTTCGGCAACGCACGTACCAGCGCATTCGAGAGTTGGAACAAACCGAGATGGAGATCTCGGCTGCCGCGCTGTTGACTCCGCGACTGCTGGATGGTCGTATCACCGCCATGCAGTCGCTGCACCGGGATCTCGAGGAGCTGCTCGGAATGAAAAGCATTCTGCTGCGGACACTGCAGAAGAATGTTGCGTCCGAGTTCCTCGACGTCGAAATGCAACACCAAAGGTGCCGTATTTTTCTCTTGAGGCACAAACTAGAATACGAGCTCACACACACATTCTTCGGGTGCTTGTCACAGGGCATTTATTGAGTTTTTCACGGTCATCTCGGTCACACTCCCTCGCCTCGTGCCGTCGATGTCGGTTGCGACCAGCAACAGTGGGGAAACAACTGAGCCACAAGCCCTCGGTGCCCGAGAATTGCGCCACCGCTACAAGCAGTACGAGCTCATGACGCACCAGTTCAAAGCCACCGTCGCCAAGTTTCACGCACTCCGAGACGAGATCGCATTGATGCGCACCGCGTACAGCGAGCTTCAGGCGCACACCCCGTAACCTATAACCATTTCGGACTGCCCCTACCGTCGATAGCTGCACGTGCACGCACTCTTCGCGCGACGGCAGCGGCGGCACTGCGGTACGACGTTTGCCTTTTGACGCTTCGGGCTCGACGGCTCCGTGTCGCGCTCATGGTGGTGGTCGGCTCTTGAGTCTCGGGATCGTGAGCCACTGCTGCTGCTATAGCGGTCATCGTTGCGGTCATTTCGTGGTCGATATGACGACTCACTCGAGCGCCAGTCGCGGTTGCTGCCGCGATCGCCGTTGTTGTACGACGAGCGGTAGTGATTGGAGCGCCCGCTATCTGACGCTGCGTCTCCGCGATTGCCGCCTTCACGACGCTCCCGCTCGCGAGTTTCGTTTTCTTTCACAAGCTCTCGACAGCGACGGCAGTGGCGAGCGTTAGCTCCCGTCACACACAGCGATCGCGGGCGATAGAGCATCGGCTTCTTCAGCGTGTCGACACCTTTCGGTCGGTGGTACCAAAGAGGAGCCGGTCGAAAACGCTCAGCGATACGGTTGCAGACCATCTCGACATAGTCGTGGAGCGCGTCCTTCGACAAGAACTGGTCGTACAGCTCCGCCGCACGAGCCGCGATCGCTTGACACTCTGCGTCGTGCTGTCGGCACCACTGAATCTTCTCCGAGAGATCGGAGAGATCACCGCGAACTGGCACGTGATCTTCAAATGGCCGCAACAGCGGAGAGAACCAGAGATCACTGGCGACAGCAGTCGATTCGACCTTGAGGATCACGCTACCCAGTCGGAGAAGCGCGCCATAGCGCTTGGACGCGCTCGCGCCGTCGACATAGATGACGTACTTGTAGCGTGACTGCTCCGATAGTGGAACAAAGTGCTCACGTCCCACGAGCGCTTTCGCAGCGATGTCATCAGGACGCATGTATTGCACCGACTTGCCCGCCACCTTCACGTCGAACGCAGGCACTTCCGTCAGCGCAGCGTCCAGCAGTGGCACACTGCCCCGGCCACCGTTCCGTGCACGTCCACTGCGACTCGTATCCTGCTGCCACTCGAGCGAGAGCTGCGCGAGATGCAAGCGCTGGTTTGTTTTGGCATCTGCGCCAGCTCCAGTGGCACGTCCTCTGAAGAACGCGGTCTCGATCTTCTCGTCCCACGCGACGTGGTGCTTGCGGAAGTTGGCAGCGCTGAAGAGGTCTCGTGGTGGCTGGATAAACGGTGTCAGCCCAGGCAGACAGACTCACCACACTCGAGTGCCAGGGATGCATACACGCACCTCGATTCCGTGGGGCTTGCGCTCGTTCTCGCCGACGTCGCAGTAGCACTCCCACATGTTCTCACAGTTGGCTGTGTCCCCACACGGGCACTGGTCACAGTGCGAGTGCTGGAATGACTGCGGGAAGAGCAGTCCCGTCGCCGTCTCCCAGTCCACAGCACTGGGAAATGGCACATCTGCGTAGCGCTTGGATGTGTGCACGCTGAGAATGGGAGCGTGCGACGGGTACTCGTGCCGAGAGAGCGGTAGATCCTGTGAGCTGTCGGTGTCGTCTCGATCGAAAAGAAACCCGAACGGCTCACTGCCGTTCTCCTTGAGGTGCGGGTATGCCTGCTTGTTGATGAAGAATTCGCAGTCGGGGATGTTTCGATGCGTGCACGCGTCCTCGAGTCTGCGAAGACAACGTCAGCGAACCGATCGCATGATCTCACACCATCTCCTTTGTACGTACAAGTCTCGCAGTTGCACGAGCTGATGGTCATCCCAGTACTGTGGTGCAGTCGCATCGCTGTCCTTGTTGCCACGAGGGCGCTGGTCTTCCGTGTGAAGCTCGTGGCCGTCGTTCCACCAGCGCCGAGCATCAGTCTCAACATCTTGACGGCCATGGCATCGCTGTTTCTCTGCGCATACACAGTCTCCGTGAGATGCATTCAATCAATAAATATTCTCGGTGACGATCGCACATACCGCGGAAGTACTGCTGCTGAGAGCCGTCCACGCTGTCGAATTCGAGGCGATCTCCCCATCGGTTCTCCATGTCCTTGTTTGCGAACGGCACAAAGAGCACGACGTGGCGACGACGAATCATCACAAACACGCCGCATCGTGTCTGGTGAAACAAATACTTGAGCGTGTTCATCGTGGACTCGCGGTTTGTGCTCTGGTGGAGCGGCAGACTCAGGCGCGCGTCGACGCCTGCCATCAGCATCGTGCCGTCGCCGTGCAGGAACCGGTTCTGAGCGCTGAGCTCAGCGGGTGCCTCTGCCGGAAAACGCTGATCGTACTCGTCCATTTTGGTCAGGAGTACCTCCTGGATCTGTCGCCAGTCGACGAGCGTGGAGATGACATGCTGCAGCTGCGGGTGCTCCGGGTTGGAGCCGCGCCAGCAGTGGCGGCGCACAAAGTCCTCGCATTCCGACTTGGTAGCGAACTTGGGGAGACCTCCAGAGCCCTCGGACAGCACGACGCGGCGCCATTCGGAGGTCTCCTCGTCCTCGAACGCGAAGATCCCGCGGAGCGTCGGTCGGTCATCCATCGTCGACCCAGTGTGCAGTGAGTGTATCACGTTTGTTGTCGGGAGCTGGTGGTGGGGCTCTCGAAGTCAACTCGAAACTCGACACATTCTGAATGAAATCCGTTTTTGCATTTTTTGGATTTTTCACAAAATACGATTCATCTGCTTTGACAAATCTGTGGAATCCCATTTTTTTTCCCGAAGCCACGCATTTTAAGTGGTCCACCTCAATTCGAGTGCCTGTTGAAGTGTTCCAGCATGTCGCAGGCAGTGTCGTAGGTTCAGCTCAGCACACAAGGGGCAACGCGCCACAAGTCGACCCGACACGATGGGGCTCGACGGACCTCCTGCCTCAGCGCTGCCACGGTCGCCCCCTGCGCCCATGGGCGCGACGCCGGCGACCCCGCCGCATCGCCCGAGGTCGCTGTCTCCGCCTCGCCGCAGGCCCCAAGAAACGAACGAGCTCGACTCGATGGTGTTGTCGCCACAATCCAGCGCGTCCTCACAACGAGACCCCGCGGTCCTCGCACGCCGAGCCAACGGCTTCGCTGCCGACTTTCGCAGCCGCGATTCGGTGGTCAACATCCATCGTGAGGTTGACGTCGGCGTGCAGTCTCCGGCGATTGTCGGGCGAGACGTCGATGTCCGAGTGTTCCAGGAGGAGCCCAAGGTTCGCGTGATCGGAGGACGATCAGAGGATGCGTGGCCGACGCGTTACGTCGAGTATGACGTCGAGCTCAAGTACAAGAACTTCACATGGCAGGTCGAGATCCCCAAGTCTACAGTTTACGGCCTGTGGTTCTTCGTGAAGAGCAAGATACACGGACTCACCGCTCGCGGAAATCAAAGTGGGGGATCTGCGGGAAGCACTGCCAGTGCTTCTGCCATCGCAACGTGGGCGATTCCTCAGATGCGAAAGCTGTTCCTCGCGAACGCGGAAAAATCTGTGAGCCCAGAAATGGTCGCGCTCGTACAACAATACCTCGATGCTGTTGTCCGCATTCCAGCATTGCTCCACACAGCTACTATCGTTGAGATGTTCCAAGTCAGTAACAGCACGTTCGACGACGAGGAAGGCTACACGTCGGTTCGAGAAGGATGGCTCAAAGTTCGCATGTGGCTGAAGGGAAATCAAGACAATGTTCGGATCAATCGTGGGGCGATCACGTGCGACAATGAGTGCTTCAATTGTATGTGTGTTGTGAAGCGCGTTAATTTCAAGTCGAAGAAGTGGAGATGGGTCGCGCTAAAGCACTCATCTATCGCTGTGTTTCCATCTATCCAAGATACCAGAGCGAGCGAAGTCTTTCTGTTTGACCAGAAGTTCAACATCGAGCGCGGTATTCAATCTGCTGGTTCCAACACGGCTTTGCTCGTTTCCAACTCGACATACGTGATGCAACTGGAAGCCAAAACGAAACAGTCGATTGTCAAATGGGCTAACGATATCCGAAAGACGGCTGAGCGAAGCGATTGGTCGCAGAGCCATCGCGATGATTCGTTTGCTATTCCACGGCAACCCCAGCAATTTGCGTCCTATGCAAAGTGGTTTGTCGATGGCAAAGACGCTTATCAAAGCATTTACGATTCACTGCGCTCAGCTCGTAAGGAAATCTTCATTGCCGGGTGGTGGATTTGTCCGACGATCCACCTGCTTCGACCAGCATCAGTGTACCCGCATTCTCGCCTTGATCTTGTGCTCCAGCGAAAGGCCGAAGAGGGTGTAAAGATCTACATTCTCATGTACAAAGAAGTTTCGGTGGCTCTAACGCTGAACAGCAACTTCTCGAAGAAGACTTTCCGTCGCCTCCACCCCGACATTCATGTTCTACGTGATCCAGATTTCTTGATGAAGCATCTCGGAATGTGGTCACATCACGAAAAAATAGTCAGTGTCGACCAGAAGGTGGCATTTGTCGGCGGACTTGACCTTTGCTTCGGTCGATGGGATACCGGTGATCACTTCCTGTTTGACGAATCTTCAGCGAGAACCAACTTTCAAGGGAAGGACTATTCTAATCCCCGTGTGAAGGACTTCATTGATGTGCATTTACCCGAGAAGGATTTGATCGATCGAAGCGAGGTGCCACGAATGCCGTGGCACGATTGTCACTGCCGACTCGAAGGCCAGCCGGCACGAGACGTTGCGCGCCACTTCATTCAGCGGTGGAATTATTCCGTTTCCACTCGCAGCAAGACGTCGAAGTTGCACCATTTGGTGCCGATGAAAGACTTCGAGCGTACAGTCCCAAAAAACGAGAACACCTCGCAAATGTTGACGCGTCGGCTCCAACGAGCGGTACATGCAGTTCGAGCGATGCGTGGGCTCCAGAAAAGCGCAACCACTGCGAGTCGAAGTGCATCGAACAGCTATGTGGAGACTGTGTCAAAAGATGAATCGGACAAAGAATCGTCTCAAAAGACGAGCAACGTATCACTTCCATCACCGACGTCGAGTGACCGAAAGCAGTCAACGAGAGTATCCAGTGATGGTCGCCTTCAGTCTCACAAAGACCGCGGATTCAATCGAAATCGACGACTGTCGAGCGTACTGGACGAAGGAGACGAAGACTGCTCTGATAACGATAGTGGTGAGGATGGTGAGGACGGCCCAAGTCGCCTGGAAAATGCCATTCAAACAGAAAAACGGGGTTACTCTGCAGCGTGTCAAGTTCTTCGCAGTATCTCATTGTGGTCTGGTGGTTGCCCAACAGAGCGAAGCATCCAGAATGCATACCTCAGACTCATCGCATCGGCGAACCACTTCATCTACATCGAAAATCAGTTCTTCGTCTCAGGGATAGAGGGCGATCATGCATGCACGAACCGCATTGCCAATGCCCTTGTAGAACGCATACGAAGGGCTGCAGCAAACAAGGAGGCATTTCGAGTTATGGTGGTGATGCCATTGCTACCAGCATTTCCCGGCAAAGTCGATGACAAGGACTCGAGTAGTCTTCGTGGTGTTATGTACTGGCAGTATCGGACTATTTGTCGCGGCAAAGACTCAATCTACCAGACGCTGTTCAACGAGCTCGACGATCCATTTGAGTATCTCGCATTTTATGGGTTGCGAACGCACAGCGCAAACAAGAGTGGCGTTCCAGAGACAGAGGAAGTGTATGTGCACAGCAAAGTGATGATTGTTGACGACAGGAGCTGCATCATTGGCTCCGCGAACATCAATGAGCGCAGTATGAACGGTGATCGGGACTCGGAGATTGCAGTCTTGGTGGATGATACGGAACTGGATGAGAATACGAAGATCGCCGGAGGAACGTATCCTGTTGGGAAGTTTGCTCACTCGTTTCGAATGAAGTTGTTCGAGGAGCACTTTGGGGTTCAACCTGGGTCGGCTCTTTATAAAAAGTATGCAGATCCAGTCAGCAGCGAAACGTGGTTTACGATGCAAGATCACGCGATGCGCAACTGCCAGATTTACGAGTCTGTATTTGGTTGCTTGCCGTCAGATAATGTCACGACGTTCAAGCAGATCACTGTTCACCTTGAACAGTCCGCGTTTGGGGGACGTCGAGACACAGCTGTGGATGGGTCCTCAGCTGGTGTCACCTCAGATGAGCACTGTTCAACCACCAAGCAACAGCGTCAGAAACGAGGTAACAGCACTGCTGGATCGGAGGATGGTGTTCGAAATGGCATGGCCACCTCAGTGAACAGTCCTCGTGGCGCTAACAGAAACCGAGCACACAGTGCAGGCGAAGCCAATGCAGAGTTGTCAGCCAAGGCTCCAACGGAGACTCGACAAGACGATTCTAAGCGACAGACGCAGAGCCCGCGGGACGATGACGAAGCTGCGCGTCATCCTGTTGGTGCATCCAGCCTCCCGAAGTCACCCCGCCCTGGTTCAAGATCAAACTCCCCTCGTCATAAGGACTTAAAAGGAAGTGGTGGGCGAAAACATGACAGCCCTGTGCGGAACGATGACATAGAAGCGCGTTTCGATAGTTTATGGGCGCTTCAAAAGAAGTCCTCGGTGAATGACGGCATCGATTCTGTCAGTCCGAAGGCGGAAGACGTTGGCATCATGTCTCCATCCGGCGAGACAGTCGATTCCGATCGCTCGATCAGTGGTGCCATTCACAAGAATATGAGGGAGGACTCACAAATCATGAAGCGCAAGGAGGAGTTGAAAGATGTACAGGGGCACATCGTGTATTTCCCACTGAAGTTTCTCAAGGACGAAGCTCTTGAGCCGAAGCTGTACCCTGCCGAGTTGTTCCAATGACATGGGATCAGGGGTCCCAGTGGTGTAGTGTCCGGCACCCACCCGTGTATGCGTCGAGGCCTGTTGATTCTGTATTCTTCATTTGCTGGACGTCTCTGCACATTCTCTACTGCGATCAATGCAATTCGTGGTGCTCTTGCATTCGTCGTTCACATCATCACCGGAGGTTACAACATTGCCTGGGCATAACTCATTGCACATCTACAGTGAGTAACTGAGTCTGCTCATCTCTGGATCAGTGCATGTGTCAACCCGAACGGCACCGTAACCTTGCGTTCGTGTGTGTGTGCGCCTCGTTGGTTTAGTCCAACCCATGTCACACCCGAGTCGAAAATTTCGAGGTTGGTTCCCGCTCTCTCAGAGTGATGGTCGCGGCTTTCCCTCTCGTTCTCTTGGCATGCGCCGACGCCATCACACAGAGCACTTGGCACAAGAGACGGCCGACCATTCGCTGGCTATCATGGGACTCAAGGGATGGCTCACTTTCGATTTCGCCAAGCGCTCAAGCGCGACGCCGGACCACGAGAGTCGCGCGTCCATCGCTGCCGTGCCGCCGTCGGGGCTCCCGCCGACCGCTGCCTCCACGGCACCGCGACACAGCCTGCAGCTCTCGTACCCACATCACGAGCCTCCAGAACTCGGCGCAGCAGACCTGCCACGCGATTATTGCCAGCGAGGTCGGCAGCTGTCTGGCAGGGGTGACAACCACTACGAGCGCTTCGACCGACAAGCAACGACCCAACTGCCGCCACCACGTGGTGCGGGACCAGACCAGCGACGCCAAGACCATCTAGTTTCTCGAGTCCAGCAGTACTACGACACAGCTCAAGTGGACGACGACGGAGACGCGCCTGACCACGACGTTGACGGAGAGCCTATTGTTGTTGGTGGTCTGGACTCGATCATGGCGCCTCAACTCCAGCAACCGATGCCGCCACGAGTTGCTCAACCCGACAACGATCGTGACACCGCCATGCTTGAGCGAATGGACACGAATGGATCAGAAATGTCCACGACGGAGCCCCAACGAAACAGTCTACTCGGTTTGTTTCGTTTCTCCTGGCTTGGAGGCTCTGGTCGAGAACCCTCGGAGAACGGTCGCAACAGTATGATTGGAAACGCGACCGACCTCCAGTCCCAAATGCTCAGTGAAGATGTCGGCATCGTGATGAAAGGTTGGCTCGAGAAGTGCGGCCAACAGTTCAAGACGTGGAACTGGCGCTTTTTCGTGCTGCGTGAGGATGGCGTGCTGGGTTACTACGCGGACGAGGAGATGAAAAAGCCAAAGGGCGCCATCAACGTTGGATATGGTTCGAAGGCTGATATCTCTGTGCAATCCAACTTGATCGACAAAAAGTTTGTCTTCATGATCACCACAGAGCAGCGCAACATGGTAATTTCGGCTCCATCTCAGAAGATGATGACGAAGTGGATTGCGAAGCTACACGCGGCTGGTGCCACGCCGTCGGAGCCGTGGGATCCATCGAAGAAGACTGTGAAGTTTTTTGTACGACACGCGGAGTGCCCGCACGAGTGGAAACGTTACGACGACCCTACGTCCTACATTCATATGGAAGGTTGCTTGCTGAAGCGTGGTCATGTCAACAAGAACTGGAAGAATCGGTTCTTCCGCATTGAACGCGGCGAGTTGAGATACTACACTGAAAACCAAGAGCAGCTGAAGGGATCGGTTCCTCTCAAGGGAACTATTGTCAGCCCCGGTATGGCGCAATGTCCTGATGGTCGGAAGAACTACTTCGTGCTCACGTCAAAAGACGGTACCTTCGAGATGCACCTCAATGCGCCGAATGAGCAAACCATGCATCGCTGGATTGAGGCTCTGCAAGAGGCTCAAACAGCGCTCGCAGAGAAAGGTGCGAAGGGAACGGTGTCGGGTTTAGCATTGGTGGTGAAGCGAGCTGAAGAGATCCCACTTGCGAAGGTCGAGATTCTCTTCAATTCGTCCAAGGAAATTAATGTGGAGCTGGAACGGCGAACCGAGGCACTAATTGTATCGGCTTGCCCAGACACGCGAATTCCAGCGGGTAGTCAGCTTGTCGCAGTTGGAGATCGAAGTGTGCTTCGTGAGACATACAGTGCCGCTCGTCAGGCGCTGCGTGCATCGACGTTTCCGTTGCGGTTGCATTTTGTGCTGCCTCCTTACAAGAAAGGAGAGCTTGTGAAGAAGTCTCGGTCAGGTTTCGAGAACTGGAAGAAGCGTGTAATCATCGTGACCAACGGCGAAATCCATTATTACAAGCAAGTGGCTACTGCCACGTCGACGTCGCTGAAGCATCGCAAGTCGTTTTCGCTCGTGGGGTGCTACCTGAACCTGATTCACATGCCAGGTCGTGAGTTCTGCATCGTCGTGGCACGCTCTCCGTCTGACAAGCTTGTGCTGGAGACCCAATCGGAAGAGCAGCGTGTCGAGTGGGCCAGTGTCATCTATTGCAGCATTCGCCTTGTCTCGCAGGGACTGACGCCTGCACATATCGAGAACTTGCAGCTCGAAGTCGCTCGTGATCCCAGTTCGGCGTCCTCGTCTGATCTCAACGGAAGTTTTGGGGACGATGCAAAGCTGGATTTCTGAAACATATGAAATTGCAATATTTATTTTTGTGCACTGACGCAAGTGAATTCAGCTGATCCACTTGCACCCTGTCCTACTGGCATGTCACTGACCGTAACCTTGGCCCTCCAAGCGTAACCCGAACTTAACGAGCGTAGTGTCGTTGGCAAGAGGGGCGATCCTGGGGCGTTGCTTGTTTCTTCGCTGTCCTGTCGGCAGGCGCTTCCTCCCGAGCTCGTAGGCACCCGAGCGACTCCAGCCGCAGCACCGCGCGCTGTTCTCGCGACTCGTCAACACGCGTCGTCTCCCCTCGCGTGTCCAACAGCCCACGACTTCTTTCTCCCGCGCTCTCCCAGAGGCAGCGCACACCGACGTCGCGTCACCATGGCAGCGCCTGATGACAGCCTCTACCCCATCGCGATTCTCGTGGACGAGCTCAAGCACGAGGATGTGCAGCTTCGCCTGAACTCGATCCGCAAGATCCACATCATCGGTGCGTCATGCGCGCGGGACGACTGGACGGCAGTCATGGCGAGCACCAACAGTTTCCCTTTTCTGTTGTCTTTGTGTGGTGTGGTGCACATATTCCAACAGCCTCGGCCTTGGGACCCGAACGAACGCGCGATGAGCTCCTGCCGTTCCTCAATGGTACGCGACGACTAGCAATGGACATAGAAGTCCACGCCTTTGGCTCACCCCCCGCTGGCCGTTTCTCTCTAGATTCGCTCGACGACGAAGATGAAGTGCTGCTCGTGATGGCGGAGGAGCTCGGCAACTTTGTGGACGTCGTTGGCGGTCCGCTCAACGCGTATCCGCTGCTGACGCCTCTCGAGTCGCTCGCTACTGTGGATGAGGCCTCCGTTCGTGACATGGTGGGTCAGACGTCAACTATGCTTTGCGTGGATGTCGTGGGCGGCTTGATCAATCTAATGTTGCTATTTGTTTCCCTTCCCCAGGCTGTGCGATCCATTTGCCGTGTTGTGGAGCAGATGCAGACGGAGCACGTCACCGAGCACTTCGTCGCTGTCCTTCGACGCCTCGTGACGCGTGACTGGTTCACTTCCCGCATTGCAGCGTGCAACCTCTTCCAAGTCGGATACGCCAAGGTGCCAGCGTCTATTCAAGCTGAAATGCGAGGCATGTTTGCGCAGCTCTGTCGTGACGACACACCAATGGTCCGCAAGGCCGCGGCCGGTGCACTGGGAGGATTCGCTGGCGCAGTACGTTGTCATTTCTATCCATCCAATGCCTGCGAAAGTGTATGTTTTGCTGACTTTTCCCCCTGCAGATGGACCCATCCAGCATTTGCAACGACATTTTGCCCCTCTTCCTTGTTCTGGCTCAAGACCGCCAAGACTCGGTCAGAATACACGCTGTGGACAACGCGGTCGCTCTCGCTCGGCTGCTTCCTGGTGACGTTCTCCAAGGTCAAGTGCTTCCAGTCGTGCTGGAAATCGCCAAGGATGGGTCATGGCGAGTTCGCTGGTCCGTTGCGAACCGCTTTCCGGAGCTATGTGATGTCAGTGGCGTGGAGGCAGTGAACGCTGGTCTGAGCGAGTGCTTCGTCGCACTGATGCAAGATTCGGAGGCGGAAGTGCGCACAGCGGCGACATCCAAGATCATCGGCGCGTGCAAGTACCTTCAACCTCAACGCATTGTGGAGAAAATTGTCCCATGCTTCCAGACGCTTGCGCGCGATCTGTCGGACCATGTGCGGTCTGCGTTGGCGTCTGTTGTTATGAAGGTGGCGCCATTTCTGGGGCGTGACCTTACTATTGATCATCTTCTTCCTTTGTTCCTACTGGTGCGTGCGGAGGTTATCGACGGTGTCGAACATGCCTAACATGCTGTGTGTACGTCCTACAGCTTCTTAACGACCAAAACTCCGAGGTTCGCCTCAACGTGATCTCCAACTTGGAAGAGGGGAACAATGTGATTGGCATTGAGCTGCTCTCACAATCGCTGCTGCCCGCAATCGTCCACCTCGCTGAAGATCGGCAGTGGCGCGTGCGCCTGGCTATCATCGAGTATATCCCACAACTCGCCGCTCAACTGGGTCGTGAATACTTTGAGGAAAAGCTTTCTGCGCTGTGCATGTTGTGGCTCGCTGACCACGTTTTCTCCATTCGAGGTACGCCGTTGTAGAAGCTGACGGTTTTGAACTCCTCGTCTGACACTTGATTTGCGTGGTGTCTACAGAGGCGGCCACTGTGAACCTGAGAAAGCTGGCAGAGACTTTTGGTGTTGATTGGGCAAAAGAGCACATCGTTCCCAAGATTGTCGAGATGCGTGCAGACGTTAACTACCTACATCGGCTCACGGCGTTGTACGCCATCAAGACGTTGAGTGATGCGCTCAACCCCGAGACTGTGCAAGAAGTTATGATCCCCCTCGCGACGAGTCTGGCTCAGGTGTGTTCTTCTCGTATCGATCGCACTCCGCTCCTGTGCTAACGATTCCCATGCTCGATCCTTTTTTGCAATTGAATAGGATCCCGTGCCAAACATCCGATTCAACGTCGCCAAGACTCTAGAGGCAGTGGCCGGTCGCGCGGACGCATCCACATTAGAAGCCCACGTGAAGCCGTGTCTCCAAATGCTGCAGCAGGATGGAGACAGCGACGTGGTTTACTTTGCAAACCGAGCGCTTTCTCGGCCCTAGGCGCAATCCACTCCACGACATAGCTGCACGTCGCATTATCCGCGAGAAGAAGAGATGAAACACCCCGACTCGTATTCCCACAATGCAAATCTTCGTACGAATACCATCTACTCAAGTTGTCGCCAGTGCTCTCTGCTTCCATGTCACCTCCGACACCCACCATCGCCATAACGAGTGAAAGGAGATGGAGTTTGCATCCGCATCCGTCTCTGCCGCAGCTAGACGTGCTCCTGCCGTCACTTGCCGCCAAAGCTCGTCTGCTTCAGGTGTGGTCAGAGGAGTCTGAGCGCTCAACTCATGGGCAAAGCTCGAGAGTTTCTCGCGCGGAAGACGACCACTTGGATCCGCGTAACGGGCGAACGCTTGTTGCAGGACGTCCCGCTCACTGCTGCATTCGTTCTGGATCAGGTCATCGAGCTGAGCAACTGTATCCAGCTCGAGTCGAAGCGCCTGAATCCGTTTCGTCTATCCGCGACCGTCAGAATGGTCCAAGAACACATCAGCACCGATCGATACGACAGCATCAGAGCAGCACTTACGAGTGCTCGCTCAAGAATCTCGTCATCAGCCAAGTAGCAAAGTCGCACGGCGTCTGAGAACGTTGCGATGGCATCTCCAAGTTGCTGGGACGAGATGATTAATCGTCACTGACAGACAGCGGAGGAAAACGCCGCAACGACCACAGCAACCCACGCACCCCTGACGTAGCGAGAAGCTCGCCTTCTTCACTTTGCACATGAATCTGCCCCACCAGAAAGGCCTTGTCCTTGCCACCTTCCGGGTCCTACGAGGCCACCAGTCAGTGAGTGAGTGAGAGAGAAATCTGCTCGATAGATTAGGCACAAGTACGAGAAAAATGCGCTTGGCGCTGGCCAAATGGCTTCGCGCGTCGTCCATGTCGTCTTCGGCTCGCAACACCGTTTTGTGGGCAGCGAGTCGCTTGAGCCGCGCGAGCTGAAGCCAGCAATGGCCCTGCTGCAGCAGCAGATCTCTCGCCGATAGAAATGCAAAGTCTGGTTGCGTTGCTTTCACGGCTGCGAGCAGAGTCTTGGACAAGCGAGTTGATATCTGTCACGCGCGCGCATACACACACAAGAGAACTGGGGTCTGATGGTACCTCGCACTTGTCGATCGCAGCCAGAAGCCGCTTCTCCCGATCGGCGACGACAGCGTCGATCTGGGCAGACGCCTCCATATCGAAACACGGAGAGCCGCGTGAAAGAAGAAGAAGAAGAAGACGTTGAGCAGACCGTCGAGTGCGAGGTGGCAATAATAAAATAGAATTGGTTTACGTCGCTTACTCGAACTTGACCGGGGGAGAGAGAGAGAGAGAAAGAGGGATGCATCGGGGACTGACGGGGCGGGGTCGAAGTGGGCAAGCGCTGCCCGCTGCCCGCTGCTGTGTCTTGCTATCAGGAGGAGAACGCTACAATTCCTACCGCTAGTATCACTGCGCTATTGGAAGGAGACGCCCGCTTCTACTCAGCGTTGACTGCTGCTATTGGCGGCCGCTGTGCTGGTGTCTCGACGCCCCCGGCGGCGGCGTTCATAGTCATCGTCGTCCGTCGGCAGCTCGTGGCGACACACTGGACACGAGTTGTGCTGCGCGAGCCACGGCAGAATACAGTCTGGATGAAAGCTGTGCGCGCACGGAAGCTCCTGCACGTCATCGTCGACGACAAAGGGGTCCTTGCACACGGGGCACTCGGCGTTCGCGTCGACCTCCGACTGCGTCACCTTGTGCTTGGGCAGCTGCTCCACCACTCCTTTCGACGCTGGCGGAGCTCCATGCTGTCGAGCAGACAGAAACCCATGACATAACGATTCAGAACAGCACATCCAGAGACAGGCAGCGAGCCAGGCTTCCGTACCCGATTGGGATCGTTCTGCATCAACTGGTTGATCACCTGCGAGAGATTGCCAAACGCGTAGTCGCCAGGATCGCTCGCGAGCCCACCAAGCGGCCGCGTGAGCACGCTGCTCAGCAGCCCAAAGAGACCGCCGCCCATGTCCCCGATCGGAGCGTCCGACTCGGTCACGTAGAACTCGACTGGGTTGCCGTCACGACTAATGAATCGGGCAGAGCGTGTCGCGTTGCCGCCGGCATTCGCACCCGCGTCATCACGCAGCAAGTCGTCTCCGGCGACGAGCTGCTGCAGAATTCTATCAAGCGCCACGACGTCAGTCAGTAACGCGCTAGCAAACACGTCGCAGTCAGTCCACAAACGCACTCGGACAAAGGCGACGCAGTGGACGGCAACGGCGACGCGCCCACGTCTCGATCGCGACGACGGGGCGACACGAACTCTGTCTGCGCAGTGTAGCGAGTCGGTCGCACCATGTTCTCCTCTAGCATGCGCTCGATGTCGGCGTTGACCGCGTCGCTTCTCTAGACATCACACAGCGGACCCTTTTTTTTTTAGTGGAATGCCTCACGCCGCCATGGCCGCTCTCGCAAAGAGGCGTGCGTACCTCGCTTGACGGCCGCGGGTCCTGTGAAGACGCCGCCGCGCTTGCAGACTCGCCCAGCGCGTGGAACTGCTCGGGCGGATCGTCCTGCCACGTTGCCTCTCGTGAGCTCGGCACGCGCCACGTCCTGATCATCAACCGCACGCACCGCCTCCACTTCCTCGACAAAGTTGCTGCCGCAGGACTCGCAGCAGACCTCCTCGGAGGCCTCGTCCACGCGCGTGGCCACGCGGCGCGCGCACTCGTGGCACCAGAAGCTCGGACTCGCGTCCTCCATCGCGACGTCGGCGTCGCCGCCGGTCGCCGCCAGCACCTGCGCCATCGTCGTATGGAGCTGTTGGTCTCTTGGTCTGTCTGTCTATCTGTGTGAACGGGTCTTCTCGTGCGGTGGGTTTTGGTTGGGCTGGTGTGCGACATGGGCCCGGCACGACGGAATGCGGAGCGAGGATAGGCTGAAATAGGTGTTGATGCGGAGCAACGATTGGAGGAAATGCGGCGGCTCACATTGACGTCACCATCCACGTTGAAGCATCATCTTCGATTGCATATGCATCATGGGAAGAGATCCATCGAACATGACGTAGAACACACACACACAACCTACTGTCGTTATGAGAGTGTCTGCAGTGGCGCATGGAGGAAGACACAAACTGAGGGACGACGCCCTCGCCCTCGGGCAAAGGTGTCGGCCGACACTGGTGACCTGCGTGTTGGAGACGACGCAGCTCATCGAGCAGAGCCAAGACCGCTCATCCGATGGCCAGATAGAGCGACGTGATGCCGGACGGTCAGGGGATACGCCCTACATCCTGCGATGCGTTCGACTGAGCGCTGGCTTCTGAGCGACGGGGACGCGGCCGTTTTCTTTCTGTGCAACCGTAGATGCGACGATCTTCCGACTCGACGATCGCATCCACGCTGCATCATTGAGAACCATTTCCGCTAGTTCTACAGTCGACCATGCAACATCGATGGCTCCAGTCGACGGTTTCCATGTGCAGGACAAGAAGGCCACACATGATTGTATCGCGGGTTCAGCGTCTTCATTGATCTTCAGTCCTCATTCTTCGCCATCCACGGCTACAGACATTACTGCATGCAAGTCTCGCCTCACCTTCAGCTCACGCGTAGAGCTGCTTGGTGAAGGAGAAGAGGTCGTGCACGCCACCCTCCTTCTGCGCACAGATGGAGCGGCGCTCGAAGCGCAGCTGACCAGAGTACAGCCATTCGTGAAGCTGCGGAATCGAGCGCGCGCCAAGATCCTGGAAGCCGTGACGGATGCTCTGCTGCAGGTACGGCACGTACTGGTGCACGGAGCCCTGGTCCACGACCGCGCCGGCGACGCCGAACGCGATGAGGTCGGCAGCGCTGCGCTCTCGCGCGTTGTTGGTGCGCGCCTTGTGCGACCCGCTGCCGTAGTACTGCTTGAGACGCAGACCGTCCTGGAAAAAGTACTCACCCGGGGCCTCGGAAGTGCTGGATGCACACAGAGTAGACTGTCAGCGTTGCCACTGGCACCTGCGTGACACGATACGTACCCTGCGAGACTGGAGCCCATCATGAAGCAGGACGCGCCGAGAGACAGCGCCTTGATCGCCGCACCCGACGTGCTTATACCACCGTCAGCGATGACCGGCACACCGTACTCACGGGCCACGAGCGCCGTGTTGTAGATGGCCGAGAGCTGCGCGCGGCCGACGGCCTTGATCATCTGCGAGGTCGAGACTGAGGCGACGCCCATGCCCACGCGCACGGCGTCGACGCCAGCCTCCAACAGATGCCGCAGCTGCTGCATGGTCACGACGTTGCCGCCGATGACGTCCACGCTCGAGTGGTTTGCCTTGATGTACTGTTGTGTATCGCGCAGAGAGAATCGTCGCGTCAGGAATCCTCAAACTCCAGTCAAAAGCCAACAGCTCGTACCTTCACAAGCTCAATCTGCGCGAGCGAGTCGCCCTGGCGCGCGTCGAGCACGATGACGTCGGCACCGGCGGCAACGAGGCTGTCGATACGCTGCGTCGCCTCCTCGTCGTCAACCGCGACAGCGGCACCGACAAGCAGACGCATTGTCTCGGGGTTACGCAGCGCGTTCGGGTAGTCTCGGTTCTTGGCAAGATCCGTGCGCGTCACGAGCGACACCAGGTGGCCCTCGCTGTTGACGATCGGCAGCGTGCCCTTCTTGGCCTCCTTGATCGTCTTGTTGGCCTGCTCCAGTGTGCACGGGTACTGGCCAACAACGACCTGCTCGCGCGGCACCATGACGCGCGAGAGCGGCAGCGACCGGTCCTCGATGAAGTCCACGTCGCGGCTCGTGACGAGACCCACGAGCTTGCCGTTCGGCTTACCGTCCTCTGTGATGGGCACGCCCGAGACCTTGAGCTGGTCCAGGTCGGCGATCGTGTGCGTCGGGCTCAGCACGCGCGGCGCCACGATGAAGCCGTTCTCAAACTGCTTCACTGCACGGACCATATCGCTCTGCGCCTCGATCGACGTCAGGCAGTGGAGGATGCCGATGCCGCCCTGCAGCGCCATGGCGATGGCCATCTCAGCCTCGGTGACCGTGTCCATCGGCGAGCTCACGATCGGCGTCGTGAGCTTGATGTTTTTGGTGAGCTGCGCCGAGATGTCGACGGCTTCGACGCCGAAGTCGACTACGACGAAACAACGGGAGCGTCAATCGCCATTTGATGCAGAAGAGCGAGAGTGCAACACACTCCAGCGTCGACGTACTGTGTCCTGGCTGCAGCGGGGCGAGATGGCAAAGATACACACAGACACACAGACAAATTCGTTAGCGACCTCGATCTTCCTTCCTTCCTGCGGCCACGACAAGACGGTCCCGAGTCACTGCAGTGCGTCGTACCAGCGCGATGATGTCGTCGAACGTGAGGCCATGCGCCTCGTCGCAGCGGAAGAGATCGTGGGCGCTGGCGCCGTCGTACAGTTCCATGTCGCTCATTGCGTCTGCGGGGTCTGTGTCTCTCGCGAGCCGTCGCCGTCCGAAATGGATGCTCTCCAGTCACGCGCGGCACCACCAAGTGGAAGAGCTACGACACTCGAAGACAGCGCCGTCTTGTATTTGGGACCAGCGCCAGTGTACTGGTTTAATTACAATAGCGGCCAATCCATCAAAACAAGGTGGACTTGTTGAGTACCCATTCGTCAACATGGCTACAGTCGACAGAGCTGCTGGAAGAGGTCTTGTGCTCGGGCGTCATCGAATTGCAGCGCTGCGGTCGCGGACGCGACACCGACTACGCTGGAGCTCTTCGCAGCGCCCGCTGGTTTGACTGGACGCGGTGGCGCCTCGCTGGCCGTCATCATCTGCTGCAAGAGCCGCTGGACCTGAGCCGCTGGATCGAGGAGCTGTCCCTCGGATTCGACAGATTTCTTTGCGCTTTTGACGTGGCTCGTTGTCGAATCGAACTGCGTTTGGATCGGACTCAGTAGTGTCCGCGATCCAGACTTGCCCAGCGGCGCTGGCTTCACCACTACAGTCTCGATGCCAAAAAGATCATCGTACTCTGGTGGGGGCGTGGCCGGTCGCTCAGGGGCTTGAACTGGCTGCGACTTGACTGGGTGCTCAGATGGAGCCGACACGCGACGTTCAAATAGTCGAGCCACCGGAGGGAGGGCCACTGTCGGCTGTCGTGAAGGTGTCGACAGACCCCCACGCTTCCCTTTCACCCTAGCAAACAGGCGCTCAGGACTCATATCTACAATCGCTCATGTGTGTTGCAAACCAAGGACATACATCGTCGGTCTCGTTTTGCGTTTTCGTGGAGATCCAGCGTTTCTCCCTGAGCGTTGCTTGAGCTTCCTACGAGCATCCATACAAAGAAAAGGTGAGCCACGAGACCTGCTGCTTGCGCACGACACGTCTCGACCACTCAATTACAGAAGCGTTCTCGCGTGGCCCCCACTAGACGACGCATCTCTGGTCATTTCCTCCACTCGACGGGTTTCCTCGTCCTCTCCGTTGTTGTCCGTTAGGCTGCGCCGTATCGACCGAATGTCAGCTCGTTCCGCCACCTGCCGCAGCTCGTCGCGATCGTGGCGAGCACTAAGCAATGCCTTGTTCTGCGGACTCGTTGCGAAGCTGTCGTCCACGCTGTCTGTGATCGCCAGCTCTGGGTGCTCCGCAAAGTCTGCAGCCACAGTGCTCAGTGCTTGTCTTCTGCAGCAGCGCAAGCCCATCGTTCGTTAGACGTACAGCCTGGTGTTCGAGAGCGCAGCATCATGTTCTCGAGCTTGAGCAGCCGAATCTCCTCTTTCAGATCGCTAATGAGCTTCTCCTGTCGCCACGCAAACCAAAACACGCGTGAGATGGCAACGCGAACAGCGGCGGCGACCCAACGAGGCGTCATCTACGTGGGGGTTCAAGACTGCAGTCGGTCGGTTCTTGATTTTGGCGACGCCCATCGCGAACTCAAGCGTACGAATTGATTCGGTCGCGAACTGTGTCGCGCCATTCACACACGCGAGCATCAGTGTCTTGCAGTTGCCTCCGAGACTGTCGATCAGCAGCTACAACAACAAGAGACAGCACCAAACAAAGAATCAAAATCGAGGTGAGCACGTTGACTCGCGGGCAACACGTCGCCAACAGCCCAAGAATCGCACCATCGTGAGTTTGGAGTCGCGATACGGCACAAACTTGGCGCCTCGCTGTCGTCCGCCGTGCTTGGCCATGGCCTGAATCACTTGGCTGAGGCAGTAGAGGCTCTTGTTGATGTGCCCAGTCTCCCGAAGCTGCTGACCGACAGCGCCAGTGTCGTTCGCGCGTTCGCTGCCCGCGAGATCGACGATCGTGAGCTTGCCATAGCGCTTGATGCCGGCGCTCGCGTCGCGCGGCATCGCGTCAATGTAGATCGTCACGAGGCAGTGGCTCCGATTCGACCGGTCATTCAGCAGGTGACTCGACTTGACACGGTTCGTGGCCGCCAGCTTGACCACGCGGATGAGCTCGGCGGCGGTCTGGCACTGCACGACCGTCGCGTTCTCGAGGTAAACGCCGTGCGCCTTGGACTGCCGAACGTTGAGCCCTGGGGCGTCTCGTCGAGTGTCGAACAGGTCGCGCACCTGCTCGTTGTAGATCTCGACGCACGTCACACGAACGGTAAATTCGGTGTGCGCTCTTGCAGCGTCGATCTGCTCCATGAGCTGCTGCGCGACCCGAGGTAGCACGCCGTCCGAGGCCGCGAGCGACCCAGACCGCGCAAACTGCGCGTCCTCCTTTCCAAAGATCGTGTATGACTTGCCGGCTCCTGTCTGTCCATAGGCGAAGACCGTCACAGGGAAGCCATCGAGAGCGCTTCGCACGAGATCGTTCCCGTCGATCGCGGTGAACACGTCGTCCTGCGAGGCAAGTGCTGGTAGAAACGTCTCGCAGCGGAACGACGCTGCTGTCGTCCGCGTGGCATCCGTGAACACGAGGACGCTCTGGCCGTCACCGCTGGACGTGACGGTCGTGTCCGCATTCGCTGATGGCGTGCGCACGCGAATCGCGACGCGCACTTTCTCCTCCATGACCTACAACAGGATGAACGCGTCACGATGAACACTGGACGCACCAAGAGGATTTTACTCTGCTCAAAATACATGGTCTCGCATTGAGAGTTAGGTGAGAGAGACCTGATAATCACAATTGCTCCTGCGCTGTGCTGTAGAAGTATTTACGAGGACATGGATCGTGCGACCCGTTGCGGTCCGTGCGCGTCTGTCGAGAGGCCACACGGCGAGTCCTTTGCACTGCTGACGGCGTCGAGATCCAGCGGGATCAGCTTCATATCGCAGCCATCGCGGTGAGGACTGAGCTCGATCACCGTGTTTTCGTACGAGTCCAGATGCGGCACCTTCTCCGCAGGAATCCCCACAAAGTATCCTAGCAGACAGCGCAGCACGGACTCGTTGCAGATCACTAGCACGTCGCGCTTCTTCCGCTCGAACTCGATGATGAGCGACCGCAGACGGCTGATCACGTCCACGTAGCTCTCCCCACCGACGCCAGGGTATCGATACCGCAGCTTGTCCTGCTCGCGTGCGTGGAAGTGCTTCGGGTAGCACTGCCGCATCTCTGTGTATGTGAGTCCCTCGAAATCACCGCCACCGAGCTCGTTCAAGAGCGTCGTCGCCACGAACCGCTTCACGTGGCGGGGTCCAATGTAGCTCGCAGTCTGGCGGGACGCCTTCATCGCGCTCGTCCAGATCTCGAACGGCCGCACAAACGTCTGTTGCCGCATAAAGTTGGCGATTGCCCCTGCGACGACGTGGCCTTCTTCCGAGAGATCCGTGTCAAGACCAAGGATGCCACGGCGGCTGGTCGTGCTCGGACCTGGTCGAACGAGCCAAATGCGTCGAGGGAACAAATGGATGTTCTGCAACAGTGACACGATGTGGCTTTGCAGGAAGCCTTGGCAGAAGCGCGCCTGGATCTTTTCGCCGGCGTTGTAGACCTTGACGTAGCAGACGTCACCGTCATCCTCCGTGTCCTCCACGGTCTGGTACACCTTTTCGTACTCGCGAACTCGCTGCACAAAATCCGCAAGCGCCTTCTCAGGGTCTCGACCTGCGTAGTCGTCATTCTGTAGCTTGCTGAAAGCACCAACAAGCTTCTCGTCAGAATCAACCGAAGAGGATGCACGACAAAAAAAAAATCGACGTACCGACGGTAGTTGGCATTCAGCAGCTCCTCGTTGTCGCAGATACTCTCGACAAACATGACTCGAATGTGCGGATGCGACTTGACCCGTTTGAGGATCTCAGCGCGACGCAGCGTGGTCGTGTTGGTCGCGTCAAAGACCGCGACGTGGCCATCCGCCTCGAGCCACGCGAGCAGGTCGTCGAGCACGCGCATGGCCATCTCCTCGCGGAAGCGCTTGGCGTCCATGTTGTTGGCCGAGAAGAACGCGGCGTCTTCACCCGCGAGTCCGACCTGCCGGCGGTAGTTGCCCACGTTGAAGATTTTGGTCGGGAACCCAAGCCACGTGATGTACCGCGTCGCCTTGTGCACCACAAAGCTTTTGCCGCGAGCTGGCAGTCCGACCATGACGAGCACGAGCTTCTTCTGCGCGGTCATGAGCCCATCGGCGGAGGTCGCGCGGCCGCCGCCGTCTTCGTCCGACTCGTCGTCTTCCTCGTCCGAGTCCACGGCGTCGGCGCCGAAGACCGACTTCTTCCACATCCAGTTGGATCGGCGGCCCTCCCCAACCGTGTTGAGCCGATCGAGCCGGCGGTTCTCGAAGCGGCGGCGCATCGACCGCCAGAACAGCACGTTGCGGCGCGCGACGCGCACGGCGTTGAGCAGGTGCTCGCGGTGGTAGACGCAGTGCGCGACGAGCAGCGCGCCGACGGCGCCGAGGCACAGCGTCGCCGTCGCGGGCTCCGAGAGCTTGGAGAACAGCGGCGGCATCGAGCGATCGCTTCTTCTTCTTCTTCTTCTTCTTGTCTTCTGCTTGGGGCGAATGAGCGAGTGTGCGGGTGCAAGTGACAAGCGATCCAGCCACACGGCAAGATTCAGAAGGGGCACTCGCGCGGGGGAGCGCGGTTCAATCGGTACAGTAGTGACATGTCACTCTTGTGCGACACGACACGCCAACATACACACAGCGACGACGGAAGTGAGTGATGATGCGGCGTCATGCTCGTGACGCCGACGCTGTAGAGGCTGTTGAGGCTGTTGAGGCTGTTGATGGCGCTGGCGCCGCGCGAGATGACGCCAGCGCGCTCGCGACGCGGATCCAGGCGGCGTTCCGAGGCTACAGAGCGAGGCGGCGCGTCGTGTGGGACGTGCGGCGAGAGATCGAGGCGCTGGTCGCCGACATGGAGCGCGACCTGGAGGTGGAGCGGTTGCTGCTCGGCATTGCGCCGCTGCAACGCCTGCGCCGCATTGGTCACGACAGGATCCTGAGGCTGCCCCACTTCGAGGACTCGGTGCTGGGCGTCTCGCTGCAGTATCCGATCGTCAGCGTTGGTGATCGTCACGATGACCCGACGAGCGTGGCGGTTGAAGATCCCACGAGCGCATCCATTGTGCCATCCCACTCGGAACCACAGAGCAGTTCACCAGAAGAACCAACGACTCGTGTCGCTTACGGAGACGAACGCAGTGCGTCACCATCAGTATCTGATGATGATGATGACGACGACAACGATGATGATGATGATGATGATGACGAAGCACGTTGTGCGGTGTCTGATGTCGATGCTTGCGTGGAGAGAAATCAAGCTCCAGACCTGGAAGACGCGTCTTGCGTCGAGCATCGAGGGCTCTCCGCACATGTGGACGACAGCGTCGAATCATCGACTGACTGTGTATCTGACACCACATTGCGCTCTGAAGGCAATGAGGCGCCGCGTGTCGCCGTCATCGAAGGCGAGTTGGCCCAACAGGGCGCAGACGTCGAGGAGAATGACGACGTGCACGACCAGAGAAGTCCCATTGGAGCCGTCGAGGACACCCAGGACGACAAGCAAATCGTGTCAGCCAACACTGCGTCCGATCCCATTGAGCTCATTCTGGCGACGCACACACGCGACGACCTGTTGCTCGAACTCGAATGGACAAAAAACGCTCTGCGAGAGCGCCTCCGCTACCTACGAAGCCGCCGTTCCCAGGTCGTACAAGTCATACCATAGCACAGCCAAATAGGAGTAGGAAACACGAAATGGATTTGCACACTGCTGCACACATAGATCGTCGACAGCACGCAGGATATGACAGTGTGTCGACCAAAGGCATCTCGGTCGACGCATCCGCTGCTCCCGTGTGAGTCTCAGTCTCTCTCTGTCTTCTATACCTAAACTAGAAGCGCATCTCGTGCGCGCGATCGTTCTTCGTGAGCGTGAACTTGGCGTTGAGGTACGCTCGCAGGTACGGCTCGTCCTCGAACTTGGCGATCACAGCGTCGTCCACTGCCTTCTGGTCCGCCTTGCGCTGCTCCGGAATGACACGCGTCGCTGCCTGCAGATCATAGGAACGAGAGGTACGTTAAATCACGCGCCGACGGGGAACTTTTTTCTCTCTCTTTTGGCCAACACCGCACACCGCGGAATGGAGACACACGGACAGCTCCATTCGCGGCGTCCACACAGCGATCCCAAGCGCTTAGCGTGTGGTGGTGCGTGGACTGAAGCTATACGCTTCAACCCACAAAGGCGAGCACATCGATATCACCAGTGGGCAACGTACCGATTCGTCCGACTCGAAGAACTTGTCCTCCGCAGACGACTTGCCTGCGGTCTTGGGCTTGGCAAAGTACGCGTCGTCGATCTCCGGAAGCACGACGTCCGAGATGTCAACCTTGGTGGAGGTCGCAATCACGAACGCCTGGTTCACACGGCGCAGCGGAACGCCGTTGATGCGGTACGGCCCCGTCACCAGCAGCGTGCCGGACGGGAGCTGCTTGAGGAAGACGACGCGCTTGCCACGGAAGCGTCCCGACAGCAGGATGAGCACTGTGCCGGGCGTGATCGACTTGCGCAGCTTGGCGGTCTTCTTGCTGTTGCGCGCCGTCTTCGCACTCGGCAGCGGCTTGGGGATGTAGTCGGCGGGGTACCAACGACGCGTCGAGGGCGCCGTCGCCGTCACCTTCTTGTCGTCCGACGTCGACGTCGGCTCCGCACGGCGGTACGCGAAGCGGCCATTGCGACGCGACTGCGAGTTGGCGCTGAACGCGTTGATGCCGCGCGCGAGCTCCACGTTCGGGCGCTTGCAGGAGGACGGAGCGGAGGAGGAGGAGGTCATGGTGGCGATGGAGGGAGCGGTGGAGGGGAGGGAAGCCAGAATGACCAGTCACTGGGAGGGGTACGCACTATCACACCCTCTTTTGTCAAGGTGTACGCAATAATGACAATTTGCGCTTGCTTTGTTGGGAAATTCATGTTACTTCACAACAACCTGCATTCATCATCGATCAGAAGACGGTGGTTGCATCAGCGCATGGCCGCTTCGTCTACTGCCTACTGCTGGTGGAACTTGTCGTACAGCGCCTTCTGCTTCGCCTGCTCCTTCGTGAGCTTCTTGATCTGGCCCTTGCTCAGCGGTTCGCCAGCCGCGTCGTGCGTCGGGATGCCCTGCAGTCACAACAGTTACAAGCACAATAGTTGGTCACGGATCCCGAGTAGAACACTAGCAATCGATAGACGTACGCTGTCGTCAAACTGCGAGTACTTGTCCTTCTCCGACAGGAACATCTCCTCCGGCTTGATCTGAGCCTTGGCCTCCAGCTCAGCCTTCTTCCGCGCCTCCTCCTCGAGACGCAGTCGCTTCTGCTCTTCCTTGCGACGCTTCTCCTCAGCCTTCTTCTCCAGCTCACGCAGCAGCTCCTCCTTGTCCGCCAGCTTCCACATCGAGTTGCCACCCGACACATCCTCCAGTCGAACACCTGCGTACGGCAACTTCTCGTCGCGCACGACATCGCACAACTTGAGGATTGTGTTGGCCAGCGCCTTGACATCGCCAGCAGCCACACCAGAGCGAGCAGCCTCGCGGATCTCATCGCGGAACTGCGCAAAGATGTCCAGCACTGGCGCCAGCACGGCCTCCTGGCTAGCAGCACCGTCACCAGAAGCGTTCAGCGGGAAGCCAATGTCGGTCGCGGTCGGGATCAGACCGAAGATCGTCAGGATGCGCGTGATGTACTCACCCGCCGAGCGGATGATCATGGACACGAGCTCCTTCTCACCAGCCATGTATCGGTTCACCTCCTTCGCCAACTGCTGAAGGTGGAAAAGCGCCAGCGGGGTGTTGAGGTCGTCCGCCAGTGCCTGGTGCACCTTCTCCTTGCACTCGAGCACAGCACCGTTGAGCTTCTTCTCAGCATCAGTCCACTTCTGCACCTTCTCGACACCGAGCTCACGAAGCTTCGCCTTGACGTTCTGGAAAAACTCGTTGAAGAAGCGGTCCACGCGCACCGCCTCATCCATGGTGTTGTCGTTGTAGTCCATCGGCACGTTGTACTTGTGCAGCAGGAAGAGGAAGCGCAGCTGGCGACTAGTGTTGTCCATGAGCGCCTCCTGAATCTTGACGAAGTTCTTCAGACTCTTCGACATCTTGAGACCCTCAATGTTCAGGTGACCAGTGTGCACGAAGTAGTTGACCCACTGCGGGAAGTTGAAGTACGCCTCCGACTGCGCAATCTCATTGTCGTGGTGGGGGAAGCGGAGGTCGATGCCACCCGAGTGGATGTCAATCTTGCCTCCAGCGAGGTGCTTGATCGCATCGCTCGCCATGGCCGAGCACTCAATGTGCCAGCCCGGTCGGCCCTGGCCCCACGGCGACTCCCAGTACGGCTCACCCTTCTTCGACTTCTTCCACAGCGCAAAGTCGCTTGGGTTGCGCTTGTCGCTCTTGCCAACGGACAGCGAGCCCTCGCCCTCGGCAAGCAGCTCCGACTGACCCACGTTCTCAGGCACCAGCTTGCCGTACGCCATGCCCTTGGCGCTCGAGAACGCAGCCGTGTCGAAGTACACCGATCCGTTGCTCTCGTAGGCGTAACCGTTCTTGATGATGCCCTGGACAAACTCGATGATCTCGTCAACGTACTCACTGACGCGCGTCATCACAGTCGGCGTCTTGATGTTGAGCAGCTGCATGTCGTCCAGGAACGACTTCTCCCAGAAGCTCGAGAGCTGCTTGGTGCGGCGCATGTTCTCCTCCGCGGGCTGCTCGGAAGCCCAGTCCATCACGAGCTTGGTGCGCTCGTCCTTGTTGGCCGGGAGCTCCTGACCCGGATGCGCCTCAAGCCAGCCGTTCTCGGCCGCGCGAATGATGATCTTGTCATCAATGTCCGTGATGTTCATCACGAGCTCGACCTCGTAGCCAAAGTAGTCCTCGAGAATGCGGCGCACATAGTCGAAGCACGTGTACGTGCGTCCGTGACCGAGATGCGTCTGGTCGTAGACCGTCGGACCGCACATGTACCAAAGCACGCGCTTGCCCTTCATCGGCACGAACGGCGTCTTGGTGCGCGTGAGCGAGTTGTGCACGCGCAGCGGGTAGTGCTTCTCCCAGTACTCGACCAGCGAGTCCATGGGCTGCGGCGGATACCACGTGGGCTGCTTCACGGCAGCGGCGGGGGCGGGGGCCGACGACATCACTGCTGCTTGCTTCTCGTGTCGATCGATCAGTTGTGGTGGTGACGGAGAGCCACGTGCAAGTCAGTCAGCGTAAAAAAGCGTTTTTTTGTCGATGGTTCGAGCGTAACCAAAAGGTAGAGTAACCCATCCGAATTCCCAAAACCTGATTGCTCCACTTTTCTTGTGGACGTGTACCCACATCGCATGACGGGGACAATCACCGACGACCTTGCCACAAGATCAAGCTTCAGCACTTGTGCGTTTCCCTTCTCGAGCATGCACCGATGAAACTACTGGTACTGATGAGAACTCTCACCAACACGAGAATCACTGCGAATCCATTCGGCTCTTCCCACCCGACTATCGACGTTTCAGGCTGACCGAGCTTTCGCCGTGCGGTGTGATCGTGAATACGGCTCACAACGCACAGTCGTGTTCACCAGCATTCCACTCCCTTGTGATTAGTGATGGGATGGAGTCGTGGGTCGCCGCTTGCCTGTGAAGCACGAATCCTGCCACGAGATCGGGGGCTTCGTTCTCACTGCTGCGTTCATTCCAAGTCAAGAGGTGCTCACCAACGAACCGGTACGCAGGCGGTACTGTACAGTAAATGGCTGCCAACCGGATGTCGCAGGAAGGTGTGACACACGAAACCCGCAGATCCCTTCTCACTCCTCCAGTGAACTTCTCAGATCGACATGACTTGGTTAACATATGCTGCCGAATCCTCGGGGCCAGCGCGCCAATCAGCGTGACGATTCAGCAGTGCAGAGTGATGGTCTGTCGCTTCATCCTCACAATCCATCCAACTAACTGACCAACAAAACAGAACCAACCCGTCGACGGACGACCACTGCGCAGTGCGATTGAGTATTGACGCCCAAGATTCGCTCACTCTCGATAGATATCGGTCTCCGTCGCTCGATCTTTCGTCGCCCCGTGGCTCTCCAGCGAACGAACGCCCGTCCCCTCGTGCCACGTCGCGTGCCGTCCTCATCTCCATCCGCTCGATGGCTCTCTGCGGTTCCAAGTCCTCTCGGCGACGCGTCGTGCGGCTGCTGCTGCTGCTGTCACTGCTCTCGCTGGCGGTGCAGTGCGCGGCGCACACGCTCCACGAGCACCTGCTCACTGATGACGAGTTCGAGGCGCTCGATGAAGACGACAAAGACGAGATGCGAAAGCGCGAGCTGGAAAACTGCGTGCCCCACGACATCCGCTCGTTCACATTGGGCCATCGAGCTGTTGTCGAGTGGTCGACTCGACGCACGTACATCCGCAAAGTCCATCGTGTGAAGAAGCATCCCACCAGCGAAGAAGAAGACCCGTGGCAAGCGTGCAGCGATGACTCATACGTCGAGGTCCGGTACCGCCGCATCGGCGATTTCGGCTCTTTCCGAACGCAGAAGGCGATCACACACTACCAAAAAGGCGAGAATGTGACGTCTCACAAGGCGTGGATCGAGCTATCGGCGGTTGACGCGCCGTATGAGTTCATGGTCGGCTCGACGTTCCACGGCTGGTCAAACGTGCATCGACTCGGGGAGAACCTGATCTTGTCGGGGCGAAAGCAGATCAACTGCCACCCGAAGCACGTTCACACTTCCTACGGAAAGACGCCTGGAAGCTTCTCGGTGCAATGGATGACACTTGGAGAATGTGATGAAGGCGAGCAGCATGTCAAAGTGGTCGAAGGATACAGATCACACGTCCACCGATCCACTCCAATCAGCGCGGCTGCATCAACGACTGTCTTTGCCGAGAACGGTCCCAAGAAGATTGTTCGCCGGATGCATGTCGCGCATCTCAGTGGACTCAAGACCAACACGTACTACACGTATGTCGTCGGTTCCGATCAGTACACGTGGTCGCTTCCGTACTCGACAAAAACAGCTCCATCACGGGACGAAGCCAAGGCCGTCTTGCCGATGCGCTTCTTGATCACCGGCGATATCGGCTACCAGAACGCGGCGACTCTTCCAATGATGCAGTCCGAGGTCGCCGAGGGCAAAGTCGATGCGATCGTGTCGATGGGCGACTACGCGTACGATCTTCACTTGGCGGATGGACGTGTCGGCGACATCTTCATGGAGGAGATCGAGCCGATCGCGGCGTCAGTGCCGTTCATGGTTGCCCCAGGCAATCACGAAATGCACAACGTCTTCAGCCACTACACAGAGCGGTTCCGACTTATGCCGTCCAACACGGGCATGGTGCGCTCGGGATTCGGTGAGGCCCCCAACAACTGGTTCTACTCGTTTGAAGTCGGCATCGTCCACTTCGCGGTAATCTCCACGGAGATCTACTTCAAGAAGACGCTCGAGCCCGACATTATCGAGCGACAGGAGCGATGGCTGAAGGAAGATCTGGCGAAGGCCAACGCCAACCGTGCCGCGACTCCCTGGGTCATCGTAATTGGCCATCGGCCGATGTACTGTACGTCCGATGAGTCCAATTGCGGGCGCAACGCCGCCAAGTTGCGTGATCGTCTGGAGAGTCTCTTCTTCAACAATGGCGTGGACCTGTACATCTGCGGCCATCAGCATAACTACGAACGCGCATTCGACATCTATCAGTCCAAGACATGGAAGCGCACGACCAACATGCGCGCGACGACGCACATTCTGACCGGCGCGTCGGGGCAGTACAAGCTCAGCATCATGCGCAAGGCGTTCGAGAAGGAGCGGGCCGAGTGGGACGCGTTCCGCAACTCCATCTTCGGCTACAGCCGCCTGCAGGTCCACAACGAGACCCACATCCACTGGCAGCAGGTGCTGTCCGACCCCGAGAACCCAGCAGCACATGGGCTCTACGGGCAGGTCGTCGATGACGTGTGGCTTGTGCAGCACCATCACGGGTCCTTCGCAGGACGCGACGAACAGGAGCTCCACGCAGACAGCACAGTAGAGAAGTCGTAAAGCTCGGTTCCTCATGAAAGGGATACAGATCAAATGTACTCTAATATTAACGTGTCGGTTTCCCTCCATGGTGTGCGCGCAAAACGTCTCCAACGGAAGCAAGCGTCCGCTCGCGTTTATCTAATCAGCGACGCGCGGCAGTGCGCGCGCTTCATCTCCACGCGACGTCGTCAGACCATCCAGCGACCGAGGCGCCTTCATGACTGATGTGCTCAAGGGCACCAAGGCCACGGCGGTGACGCGCCCCATCGGGCTCGGCGGCGGCACCACAGTCACGCTCGCGCTCAACGCCTTTCGCCACCGCGTGGAGCAGCACCGCACGCGCGAGCGGAGCAGCGAGGCATCGTTCCAACGGTCTGGACTCACTCGCGCCGAGTCGCGGCTGGGCTCCATCGTCGGCGCCACCGCCCTCCATTCGCATCTCACCAGCGGCCACGCGCTGCCTCGAGGATCGATCTCTGCGCCGCTCGCGGTTAACGCCATCCGCAACGTCGAGCAAGGCGCCGCCGACAGACGCGACATCATTCAGTCCATCATCAACGCAGCGCCAGGCACGTTCGATGACGATGATGGATCCCCTGACATCGCCGATCGCTACAACTTCTACGCGCACGGCAAGCGCTTCCTCTTCGCGACATCGTCGCTCGGCATCTTCGACGAGACGAGCGTCTTTCGCCGGCGAGTCATCTGGCTCGTGACGTCACCGCTCTTCGACCGCGTCGTGCTCGCACTCATTATGACCAACTCGATTGTGCTGGCGCTACCGGACCTCAGCAAGACAAAGCCTGATGGCACACTCGACAGCACGAACTCGCTTCGCAATGCGATCACAAACGACGCCGATAAGGTGTTCACGATCCTGTTCTTTGTCGAGTGCCTGCTTAAAATCATCGCCATGGGCCTCATCGGAGAGCGCGGTGCGTATTTGCTCGACCCGTGGAACTGGATTGACTTCGCTGTTGTCTTCGTCGGCATTGTCGCCGCGATCCCAGGCGTTCCTGACGTCTCAGGGCTTCGAGCCTTTCGTGTTCTGCGTCCGTTGAGATTTCTGAATGCTGTGCCGGGAATCAAGAAGCTGGTTACAGCATTACTCAAGTCGATCCCGGAACTCCTCTCTGTCGTTGCGTTCCTCTCGTTCCTTTTCTTCCTGTATGGCGTCACAGGCGTTCAGCTTTGGAGCGGAGTGTTGCACTCTCGATGCCGTCTAACACCTTTTCCGGTGGTATTGGACCCCAACATTACACTGGAGAGCTTACCAGATTACCAAAGCCGCGTCGTCGCAGATCCATACACCTATCGATGCCGAGATGTGAAGACCCTCGACGTTCTTGAATTGGATAACTCAAGTTGGACCCATGATACCTCACCCTGGCGGCAGCCCCAGCTTTGTTACTGGCCTGTGGCCGATGAAGACACTCCACAAGCGTGCAACCTTGATGGGAACTCTTTTCGCCAGTGCCCAAGAGGACAGACATGTGGATCTGAGTTCGACAAAGATGGCAATTTTCGATTCACTCATCCTAACGCGACAATCCGAAGGCTCGTTTTGGAGAGTACAACGTTCACGTCATCGCTGAATTTTGGTTTCACCTCGTTTGACAACATTGGCTCCACTGCGCTGGTGCTGTTCATCTGCATGCCACGAGAGGGATGGACAGATATCATGTACATGATACAAGATGCGGGCTTTGATACTGCAGCTGCGTTGTACTTCATCTCGTTTGTGTTTTTCAGTTCGTACTTTATGCTGAACCTCGCTCTGGCTGTCATCTGGGAGAACTTCTCAGACCAGTCTTTCATTGAAGCTGAAGAAGAAAGAGCTCAGAATGCAGTCGCAGCAGCTGCGCGGAAGTTGGCTATTCAAGAGCGGGATGCTCGAAAAAGCCCCAAGCCGCCAGTATCTCGCATTCTTTACAAACTGATCAATCACTGGTTTTTCAGCCTCCTCCGAACGATACTGATCTTGCTAAACACGATCATCCTATCACTGGATCAGTATCCTGTCGACGAGCAGCTTTCGCACATTGTGGAGGCGACGAACTTCGCGCTGACAATTGCGTTCGTCGTCGAGTCTCTCCTTCGAATGGCCGGTCTGGGTTGGCACAATTGGAAAGGCGATCGATTCAACTTGTTCGATGCTGTCATTGCAACTGTTAGTGTCGTCGAGGTATGCCTCTCTCCTCCAGTGTTTCTCACTGGCGTCGCTGCAAAGTCGAATTCTTTCTCGGGATTGCGATCTATTCGAATATTCACACTATTCAAGCTTGCCAGGTGCGCCAGTCGAACTTGAGCATGTTTGTTTTAAAGAAATGCTAACGGTGCTTTTCAGGTTTTGGCCATCCCTCCAGAAGTTGTTGGAAACAATCGCGAGTGCTGTGAAGGAAATCGGTAACTTCAGCGTGTTGTTGGTGCTCTTCATGTACATTTATGCTCTCATCGGGATGCAAGTATTTGGGAATCGTATGCGCTTCGATGAGTTCGGGTACCCTGTTCGAGATCTCCGGCAGCCAGCTGCGTACATACCGCGGGCAAACTTTGACACAATTCTTTGGGGTATGGTAACCATCTTTCAGATTCTCACAGGAGAGAATTGGACCTCAGTCATGTATGACGGCTGGCGTGCAATCGGCTGGCCATGCTGCATCTATTTCATTTCTCTGGTAATCATGGGTGATTTTATCTTACTGAACCTGTTTCTGGCGATTCTACTCGGGCACTTCGAGAGTCAGGGAGACGATGCAGAGCGATTGGCGATTGAAAAGGACGATTTGCGCCAGAAATCGCGAGTTACTCCAATGCGTGGATCCATCTCAGGAGGGCCAGATATTTCGAGGCAAACTCGTCGTCGAAGATCCCTCGCGGCGCAAGGTACAGCGGCTCTTTTGTCGACAGAAGGAGGCCCGCGTTCGACTGCTGTTCCACAGCAGGCACGTCCCAATCTCCCAATGTCTGCTGTTGCCTTGGCAGCAATGAACCAGAAAAACTCCAAGTCTGTCGTGGATATCAACCTGCGCTCAAACAAGGCAAGCACTCCGATAGGGCGTTCACTGTGGATGTTTCCCCCGCGAAGTTGGCTTCGCCGAAACGCGTGGGCAATTGTTCATCATCCTTACTTCGACAGTATATTGCTTGTGCTGGTTATCACGAGCACTGTTGCTGTCGCGCTGGACAATCCCCTTCGGCCTCCAGAGAGCATGCAGTCTCGCGTTCTGTCTCTGACCGACGTTGTTCTCACTGCTTTGTTCCTGGCTGAGATTGTTCTCAAAGTAATCGCGAAAGGTTTGTACTTCCAGCAGGATGCATACCTCAAGAACAACTGGAACGTCATGGATTTCGTCATCACTCTTGTTGGTGTCATCGGTCTCCACTCAGATGCGTCTGAATCAAAAGTGTTCCGAACATTAAGGACATTCCGAGCTCTCCGTCCTCTGAGACTCATCAATCGAAACGCTGGAATGAAGCTCGTGGCCAGCTCGCTCATGGCAGCAATTCCACAGATTGTGAACGTTCTTATGGTGTGCATGCTGGTTTTGACGATTTTCAGTATTGTTGCCGTCAACAACTTCAAGGGCAAGCTCTATAGTTGTTTCGGGGATGTCTACGACTCACTTCAACCAGAACAGCGGGATTTCATTGCGTCCCCTCGCCCGTGGAGCTCGCTTTCGATCGCTGAACGAGGCTGGTTTGATGCGAATGCTACACGCTGGCTTCAGTCTCTCCCTGACAACGCAATGATCACATCGCGAGACGTGTGTCGACTCTTCAACGCAACGTGGGGGCATACGATTCCACAAAGCTTTGACAACGTTTTATACGCGTGGCGCACATTCTACGAGATCAGCACAACCGAAGGGTGGGTGAGAATAATGCTGGCGGCCGTTGATGCAACCGAAATTGATATGCAGCCGATCCCCAACTACCGTGAGATTTGGACAGTATTCTTCATCGCCTTCATTTTCTGTGGATCATTCTTTGTCATTCAGCTGTTCATTGGCGTCGTCATCGAAAACTTCAATCGAATGAAGGAGAGACTCGATGGCACATATCTGCTTTCAAGCTCCCAGCGCGAGTGGCTTATGATCAGCGAGTCGATTCTCAATCTTCGGCCATTGCGGAAAATGAAGGTGCCTCGTCAAAGGCTTCGGCGTGTTTGCTTTCACACTGCGCAGAGTTCTGCACTTGAAACAGTCACAATGGGCTGTATCATTTTGAATACCTTCATCATGGCATTAACGTACTACGGTGAAGACGATCTGTATGGAATGGCAATCGAGTACTCGAACTATGCGTTTGCACTGGTTTTCTCATCCGAAGCGATGGTCAAGATTATTGGGCTCGGAAGGTACTACTGGAAAGACAAGTGGAATATGTTTGACTTTACCATTGTGCTGGGATCGTTTATTGGACTGGTATACACTTGGGCTGGAGGAAGCTCCGTCGGGACGAGTGCATCCACTGTTCGAAGCGTTCGAGTCGCCAGACTTGTGAAGCTCGTTCAGGCGTGGCCATCACTACGCCAGCTTGTGAACACACTCCTGGTTACCTTGCCATCACTCGTGAACATCGGAGGGCTGTTGTTCCTCGTGCTGTTTATTTACGCGGCGCTCGGAGTTCAACTGTTCGCCAAAGTGAAGCTGGGAAACCTGGTGACGCCAACAAACAATTTCCAGTCGTTGCAGCGTGCGATGATTACCTTGGTGCGTGGGGCTTGGAAGTGTTTTTGTCAACCCATGTCTAACCTGGACCACGTTCAATGCAGATACGATGTATGACAGGGGAACAATGGAACGACTTGATGTATGAGCTCGCATCCACTACAGACTGCGTGTCAAATCCGGTCATCGATTCAACATTGTGCAGCAACAATGATACGGACGGATGTCGACCACTGGATGGCTGCGGCTCCCCTGCCGCCTTTTTCTATTTCTACAGCTTCACCCTCATTGTGACGTTTGTTCTCTTGAACATTTTCATTGCCGTCATTTTGGAAGGGTTTGCGAACGAGAAGGATCGATCGAATGGAGTGTTACTCCCTCATCACGTACGTCACGACAACGCAATGTCATATCCTTATCATCTGACGCATTTCTCCTCCAGTATGACAACTTCGTGACAACGTGGTCAGCTTTCGACCCCGATGCATCGGGCTTTCTTGAGTGGCACATGCTGCCGAAGTTTCTTCAACAGCTAGAAGAACCGCTTGGATTTGGGGAGTCATACGAGGCATCCATGAGAGAGATGAAAACATTCATCAGTAAGTGGCCACAGCTTTAGGTTGGCGGAAATTGTGCACCTGATCGATGTGTTCTGGTATCAGAGTTCCTCGACATAACAATCTACAGTGGAAACAAAGTCTACTTCCATGAAGTCGCACGCAAGCTCGGGAAGTTTGTGTTGGATATTGTAAACGAAGCGCCAGTTGAAGACTTGCCCTCAATCATTGCGGTTGATCAAAAATGGCGGATACTTCTTCGAGGCAGCAAGATTCGCAAGATGGAACGGGAGAACTACCGCTTGAACCACATTCATGCCTCGGTTTTGATTCATCAAGCTGTGACTTCCCTTGTGTTCCGCGAAGAACTTCAAGTGAGAGTTGAGAAATTCACCGAAATCACGAAGATGATGGGCCAAACTGGTGGTCGAACACGCAGTGTACGCAAGCGCAGCGCGCGAAACTCAGCCGTGGGCTCGAAAAATGGCCGCTCTCCAAACAAATCAAGCGCTTCAACCAACCAAGTTGAGTCGGATGACGGCAATGACACTGGCGACTTGCTGCCCTTTTTTGACGTGTAAATCTCAAATAGAATAGAACACATCATATTTAGGGATCACAGGGATCGCGCTTGTGTTGACGGTATTCCTTGTGCGCAGCAGCTTTGACGGCGCAACGCCCACATCATGGCAAAGAAGTCAACTTTCACGTTCGAGGAATTCTTTACTGCGTTCAGCAAGTCAGTGAAGAGGCGACATGAAGGCGATACAGACGACGACACTCCATCAAATAGTGCGAACAAACAAGGCTCGTCCGATGGATTCGAGCTGCCGTCGCTTCACGCGAACGCATCGTCCACATCGAAGCTCAGTCAGCGTAGTCAAGCGCGGTCAGCAAGCTCAAATCATTCGCCTCTTCCCACATTCATCTCCGCGTTTCTGTCGCTTCAGTTGTCTGACGGAAGCTGGAAATTCGATGACAAGTTCGCATACACTATCAATGGCGTCGCGCCCGAGCCTCCTGCAGGGCTGTCCTCAACACTGTGGGCGACGGCCATCGTCATCACCATTTGGCGGCAGCATCCAGAGTACTTTGTTCAGCTCGAGAGCGCATATGAGAAAGCGATGCTGCACGTGGACGAGAACGTCTTGCGGCTTGCGAAGGAGGAGGTTCATTTGCATTCATTGCACGTGGTACGCAGGTTGAGCATGATTGAGACTGGGTGGTTGGCGTTTTCATGAAGCAATTGCTTGGCACCAGATTCGCGTGTACCAGGACACGAAGGCAAAGGAAATTCGAGAAAATCTAGCAATGGAAGCAGCCAAGAAAGCCGCAGAAGAGGAAAAAGAAGAGAGAAGAATCGCCGCAGAACGAGAGAAAACGATTCAAATAACGCGGTATAGCTTGGTCTGCGCTCGTCGGTTACCACTCGAGACTCAGGAGCTGTTCAAGTCTTCGCTTGCGTGTGACATTCGCACGATCTACGCTTCTCCGACAGCAGTGGCAGCCCAACAAAACCGCCCTAGCAGCGAAAGACTCATCGCCAAAGAGCTCGAGTTTCAAGTCGGAGATCGCGCCGAGTGTCGCTGGCGTCGTCCGAATCGAAACAAACGGCCGATCGCGAGCGGTGTCTGGTCACCGTGTATCGTGAGTTTTCATCGCCGCCGTCGCATTCATCTCACAGGTTGCTCACTGTGTCGTCCTAAACATTATAGATTGTTGGGATCAACGCCGACGGCTCGCTCAACATTCTCTTTCAGGACGGCTATCGGGAGCGTGAGCGTTGTGTTCCACCGCTGCATGTGCGATACTCCAAAGAAGACGCACAGCAAAGACGATTTTTAGCATTCGAGATGCTAAAGAGCTCGTGGCAGCGACCTGTTCCAATCTCGGCTGAGATGACTCGACTTCTCAAGGTAACGATCAAGCCCGACTCCCTTGTGTGCCATCGTTTTGACCATGATGCAATTCTGACCGAACTGCAATGCAGACTAACGAGCGCAAGAAATGGAGACAGCAGTGGACTGTTGAGTCGCTCCCATCGCTCCTTGATGGGAGCAGGATGCAGTCTATCAAGCAACTTGAGCCACATGAGCGTTTGCCACGACGTAAGGTGGTCGACGTTCCATTGAGCGCGCTGGACGCAACGTCGTCTGCTCTGCACAGCGCCGCGATCGACGCGCTCGTTCGTTACGAGAGGACCCTCGCCGCACTGCGTGACGCTGTCGTTACGTCTTGCCGAAAGTACAAGCGCGCGCTCCTCTTTCGAGATCGGTTCCACGCCTTTGATGGTTTTCTGGATACGCTCAAGGCTCACGTTACAGCTTCGGTCGACGCGATCGAGAGAATAGCAGCATGGACCGCGCGTCAGAACGGAACGAGAGCATCGCATCAGGACACTGACACCATGAGCCGAGAGCTCGAGTTTGTTTGGCAAGGCAAATACTTCCTCATCTCTGTAAGCGCTGGGTGAGGGAATCGCATGTGGCTTTGCAAATATTCTCACCTTGGTGTGATGTAGTTTGTGAGTTCGCTCGACTGCTTGGGTCGCTACCCAGAGGTGGTGACGTGGTATGGTGAGGAGTTCCCATTCGTGCTCAACCCTTTTCTTCTCTCCAAGTCGGTCCTCGATCTTGCTCACGACCGAGGGCTCACGTTCACGACCAAGTCGGGGATCTCCACTCAAGAAAACGCGCTGCGGACTGCGGTGAGTACCTAACGAGATGGGCGTTTGATGGCTGTGATCTCAGTATCCGTTTGCATTTTGTATTGCACAGCTAAAGCTACACAGTGGCGCAGATGGTGGGACTGAGGCGGAGAAAGCTATTCCAACGTGGTGGCCAGAACATCGATACGATGAGCGACTGAAGGCACAAATCACGCGTGCTGAAGAAGTGAGTAGCAGGCTCCGCCTTCATTGTGCTATGCGTATTCATCTCATGCACTGGTTTTCGACGCGTAGTTCTTGATTGAGCACTTCCGAACCATCGGAGTGCTTGTCCAGTGTCAGCGAGACGGCGCCGGTAGTCACGATCGGGGCGATCGACCGGGGTCTCGACTCAGCTGATACGCTTCTACTGCGCGGCGAATGAACTCCTTTGTGTAACGGCGGTCCGCTTTGATGGGTCCTTCCGGCGGTAGATGAGCGTACGCGTGAGTGCGAATGCTTTCCCTGGCGTTCTGAGGGTTGTTGTACGACCACTCGGGTTTGTCAGTCGGCGCTGTGAGCTGTGCGCAGGATAATGTTCGTCAACCAACGTCAGATTTCGAGATTTTCACGTGTGTCACGCACGTGTCGTCCGGGCGGCAGTCGATCCATGTACGCTTCGCTGTCATAACTGGCTCGTCGCATTATCGTCGCCTTTGCTTCGGCCCCACTCGACGGCTTGAATACGGGTTTCTGGTTGCATCGTCATCGTCGTTATAAACCTGCCGCGTGCTCACTGACGTCACGTCGGGCAGACCTACCTCGTTCGTGATGCCGTACTGCGAACTCCCTCCAACGCTTTGCTGTTGGTTCGATGACGATGACGGAGAAGCCGACTGGGCTTCTCGCTCGCGCCTCGCTTTCGTGTGCTTGCATAGAATAGTATTGCGGAACGACTTGAGCGGCGCCGTCGTCTCGAAGATCTCGTCCAGCTGCACAGAGCTCAGCGCTTGTCCCGATGGGCTGCACCGGATCGTATGGAGCACCACAACTCACCGAGTCTGGTGGACACAACCGACGCGAGGCATCAAACGGAGCGTCTCGCTCGCTCACTGATGGCGAGTTGTCTTGGTGACAGGCACGTGGCGTCGCGTCGGCGTCCGTCGCGATCGACTCCTGCACGAGGATGATGCTGTCGCCATCGGACCGTCCGGCGCCGATGGTCGCGAGCGCTGGGAAGTAGCGCACTCGACGGAAGTTCTGTACGTACGCGTCCTTGTAGACGCGCTTCTCGCGATCATACGCGAGCGCTTCGGCCTTGTGGCTCATGGCGGTCAATGTCTGCGCCGTGTGACGCTGAACCAAGCGAGCCAACGAGCTTGTCAAGTCGGATCAGATCAGATCAGATCAGATCAGATCGAAGAAAGGATACACTTGGAACGCGTTTTGATTGGATGATCTGTCAAATCGGCCTTCGTTCTGATTGGTCCAAGCTGACGTGCTGTTCTCGCAGACGAGACGTGGTCATGTTGTTGGTTGTGAGGACGCCGGTCAAAAATTCGAACCTTGTTTGCAACGTCAGCGATGCTGGAAACGCATGTTCCATTGCCCTCGGCGGCGTGCAACTCATGCCTCCGGAGTCCGGAGTCCGGAACCGCGGGTTTGACGCCAGCGATATCTGGACACAAGCGTCGATCTCCGGAGTCTCAAGGCTGGAGAAATGGTATCGAATCGATTGTGCTGTGATGATGATGATTGGACAGACGACCGGAGAACAATGGTGACGACGACAACCTCTGATGATGAGCTGCTGGCCTGGCTTCCTCTCCCTGGCGGCCGGGCCACCGGCTGCTGTCGATTCTGTTGATGGTGCAGGTCACGCCACAGTCCACCCATCCAGCGCAAGATACTTTTTGGTGCCCACGTTGAGACTTGAGGACCGCGGAGCCCTACCCGCCAGTTGAATCCTGCACAGACAGCAGCCAATCGGTGCGCTGGATATCTTATCTTTCTCCAGTGCCTCTGGTAGCGCCTGTTCTTTGTGCGGAACGACGAGGTGGGTCGGCGATTGAAGATCCCTTGTCCCAGCCGTGACACATTCGAACAACTGGGTCTCTGCTCCCGCCCCCAAACCGAACCACGAGGCGTGGGCGTGCGTGGGTGTGTGGCTGCCCAAGATCCGTGACTGGATCGCCGCTCTCTCTGTCTGTCTCGTGACTGACTCGAAGGAAAAAAATCCGCGATCGCGCCCGCCACTTCCGACGTGACGGGACATGAGAAACCAGAGAAAAGAAACGCGTGTCGAGGCGCACAGCCTTCAGGCTTCTCGCCGACATTTTTGCCACTGGCTTCCGCCGCAAGCAAGCCAGCGAGCGAGCAAACGCACCAGCGCCATGGTGGCTCAGCCACGCAGGGCGAGCGAGCGCCTTGCGAAGAAGAAGAGAAAGCGAGAGGGGAGATCTGAGTTTAGCTCCGCGGACCTTGGTTAAGTGGGTTGGTTGCTGCTTGGCAACTGCCGTCACACCCGCACTCACGGCCAGTGGCCACAGACAGACAGACAGACAGACAGACAGACAGACAGAGACCGACGGCTCGCTCGCTTTGCTTGTCGAGCTGGTCGACACGACGATCCGACCACTATATGCCCCGGCTCTGTTCGCGTTCTCGCGGCCCTGGTCGCCGCCAACCCTGACCCGTCCCTACCCCTACAGAGTGTGTTTTGCCCCCCAGACCAGCGAGCAAACTGAACCATCAAAGCAAGCCATCTCGTTCTCGCTCCGAGCCATTTGATCTTGGCCCGCACGACGACGACGAGCGACGGCCCCAACGCCCCAGCAACAAGCGACCGGATCGAGCTTCTCTCTCCATCTCTCCATCGGTACGTCCCTGTGCATTGCGGCCGTGCGCATGCATGCGTGCATGCCTGTCAGCTAGCCAGCCCATCGGATCGCCAGACAGCCAGAGCATGGCCGTCGTCCCCGCAGCGGCGGCACACCTGGTGGCGACCAAGTGGTTGCAAACACTTGGGCCGTGGCGCTGTCGCTGGCAGCTGGTTGTCGATCGGCGAGGGCGATTCGCTCTCGCGATCCGCGTGAGAATATCCCTTGGCTCACTCGCTCTTTCTTCTGAGCCCAGATCGATCACGACGAAGACACTCAGCGCGCCCGCAACTGCGCGATGGATCTCGAGATCACCACGAGCAAGCCGCCCCAAACGGGAGACTACAATCACGACTTCAAGCTCCCACCTCCACTGCCACAGCCGCCCGTAGCGCTGAAGCAGGTTAGTCAACTGGATGGTGCATTGAGGTTACCTATGGCGAACCCCTCATGATGTGCGTGCGGATGTGTGACAGGAGCACGAGCCATGGCGAGCATCGTCGGGATTTGGTCTCGCCAGCATCTTGAACCGCAATTCCGTGCCACCCGCTGCAGCGCCATCGGCGCCTCCGCCACTCCCGACGTTCAACCTTCCAGCGCTGCACACGTTTGGCAAGCCACTCATCACAAAGCCGGATCCGTCGATCAACAAGACGCGATCCATTCTCAATGATCCTCCGCTTCCGACACCTCCAGTTGAGACCGCAGTGTCTGCAGCCCCAGTACCACTCGCTGAGACGTCGCCTCCGATCACATCAACAAAATCGGTCGCGCAGAAAGAGACGCCCAAGAAGGGCGCTCCGTCGCGCCGAATTGCGCCCGCGCCAGCTGATGAAGATGAGAATGAGCCAGAAGAGAATGGATCGGACTCTATCCGTGGTGGTCGCTGGTCAGCTGATGAGCACGACCGCTTTCTTGCTGGCTTTCGGATACATGGACACAAGTGGAAGCGTGTTCAGCAAGTCGTGCGCACGCGATCTGTGACTCAAGTGCGCACCCATGCGCAGAAGTATCTGCTTAAGCTTGCCAAGTTGAAGGCTGAGAAAAAACAATCGGGTGATGAAGGAGCTGAAATGAGTGGTGCCATGAACTCTTCTTCCGATACAGAAGGAGGAAGCAACAATGCCGGTCGCCCCAACAGTGAGACGTGCAGTCCCCACAAGAAGCCCCGAGTGTCGGCTCAAATCGACTCTGTCGATGAAGAGTATATCGCGGCAGCGGCGACGACTCTTTGCTTTCTCATGCGCCAGAAGATCGACTCCCTGTTTGACAGTCAGTTTGACGATGAGAAGGATGTTGAGCCGTATGATTGCTACTCTAACGAGGCCGCACACGAGGATCACTCCATCGAAAACTCCCGTAAGCGGCCATACATGCAATTCATCGCTGACAACTCGGTACGTGCGTATCCGATCCATTGTTTGAATTTGAAACGTGATGTACTTACAATCTCTTGTCTTCATCAGTCGGGGTACTCATATTCTGAAGGCACGTCAACTGCTGACCGAAGCGGCTACTCGATCGACGGGAAACAGCTTTGCTCTTGAACGCGAAGGTGGGGAAGTTTGCGTCATAGAGTCCCCTCCTCCATCGCGTCGGCATGCTTGTATCCCTGTCTTGTGCACTTTAGTTTATTGCGAAGCTGGCACCTACCTGTACAGCAGGTGTTTGTACATATACTACTTTATCGAATGAATATTTACATGAGGACAATGCGGGAGATTCGCAATCCATGATTCTATTCATCTACAAAGACCCTGTTCGCCCTCTCAGCGCGAGGTGCTTCATGCACGATATCACCTGAAGACGCGCACTGTCATGTTCCTGTTTTGCTGCAGCGTCTTTTTCACGCAGAATCATCTCTTGCGCTCGAAGAAGTCGGTCAATTTCGTCTCGTTCGGCAACTAGCTCATCATTTTCTCCACCAAGGTCGATTGCCTAACAACATACAGACATATGGGGTGCCGATGACGACATACACACAGCACAGCAAGCCGAACATACCTTCCGGATACTTTGCATCGCCAGTTCCAGCTCGCCGAAGTTCAACAGAGCTCTTCCCAAAGTCTGGTAGCCATCCGCCCAGTCAGGCGCGAGATCGGTCGCTTTATGAGCAAACTACACACCCGTAGGTCGTGTTATACAATGTGAGAGCAAGGTCACCTTGGCAACAACAGTCACTGTACCTGAACAGCTCGAAAATCCTCACAGCCAGCCATGCATCCTTGTGCCATGAGCTCGTGCAGCACCGCATTAGTAGGATCCATCGCAATAGCTTCTTGCCAGCGATCCATTGCCGCTCGGAAGCGACCACATTCCGCAAGTGTGTTTCCTTCGGTTTGAAGTCGCTTCACCTTGCTCGCCGAGTCCTCGAGAAGTACACGCGCCGATGATCTCGGTTCCGAGATGCCTTGCGATAGATTGTCTTCGTCTTGTTCTGAAAACGCACTGATGCGAGGGCACGACATATTTCTACCACCCACATCTCCAAGATCCTTTCGCTTCCGCTTTGCAGCTCGCGTCGCTGACAAGGAGAAGCTAATCTTTGGTGTGGAGGAGCTCATTGTTGCGGCGTGTGTTTTCTGAGCAAATACGAGCTCTTCCACGAGTGTACCAATTAGATGGTACATCGCGGCAGCCGATTTCGTGTCATGTTAACGTGTTCGTATCCGCGGCAACTTTGTTGGTGATCAACGCAAGTCGAGAAGGCCATCTGGGTCAAACCGCCGCAAGCGCACACCGTGTTCACTCTGTCTGCGCGTCGCCTGTGTGAACGACCATGAAGCTCGACGTCACTGCGATGCGCTACCTTACGAAGGAGCACTTTCGTGTGCTCACGTCCATCGAGATGGGCATGAAGAACCACGAGGTGGTGCCTGTGGAGCTCATCACGTCCATCGCCAAGCTGCGTCACGGTGGCATCAACAAGATTCTGTCGCACCTGCTGCGTAACAAGCTCATCGCGCACGACGGGTCGACGTACGATGGCTTCCGCCTTACGTACAGCGGATACGACTACCTCGCGCTTCGCGTCTTTCTCGAGCGCAACCACATTGTCGGTCTCGGTCGCCAAATCGGTGTCGGCAAGGAGTCGGACATTTTCCTGGCGACACAAGAGGACGGTACTGAGGTCGCCATCAAGTTCCATCGCCTCGGTCGTACTTCTTTCCGTGCGGTCAAGTCGGTACGTCGTTTGGATGAATTACAGAGAGAGAGAGAGAGAGAGAGAGAGAGAGAGCACCGTGCTCATCTATGACTCGCTACCTTTAGAAACGAGACTACCTGCGCAACCGCAAGTCCGTGAGCTGGTTCTACATGTCGCGTCTCTCTGCGATGAAGGAATTCGCTTTCCTCAAGGTGAGCAGCTGCCGTCGTCATATAGCGTTTGGTGTGTGTGTGTGTGTTGTATTCATGTGGGCGTTGTGTAGGCGCTGCATGCCCGCGGATTCCCGACTCCGACCCCCATCGACCACAACCGCCATGCGATTTGCATGAGTCTGGTTGATGGGTATCCATTGAGCCAAGTGCGCAGACTCGCGAACTCGAGGGTGCGGTGCGGCGCGGTGTTTATTCACGATGCCGGCATTCGACTGACTTACTGCGCGTAGGATGTGTACGACGAGGCGATGTCGATCCTCGTTCGCCTCGCTGAGTGCGGTCTCGTCCACTGCGACTTTAACGAGTACAACCTGATGGTCAGCGACACTGGGAAGGTGACGATGATCGATTTCCCTCAGATGATCTCGACTTCCCACCCAAACGCAAGGGAGTGCGTGAACTAGTCCTCAATGCGCATCTGGGCAGGCATCATGCTCACTGGTTCTGTTCGCAGGCTGTTTGATCGCGATGTGAACGGCCTCGTGAAATTTTTCTCTCGTCTCCAGGGTGGCGCCTACACTCCAGACGTGAGTTTTTGCATGGTTTTGCTCCCGTGGCGAGAAATGGCCGATCCTCATTGTGATGTGAAACAGAGCGTTCCTCGACTCGAAGATATCATTGCGGATGGAGAGACTCGACTTGATGTTGAAGTTGAAGCCAGTGGTTTTGGCGGCGAGCATGGAGCTCATGTGGATGACGTACGTATCCTCATTAAACGTTACAAGGCGAGCTGGTCTCATCATGTCATTGCCGTATTGCCGTGACGTTTGCAGCTTTCCATGTTTTCTGCCCACCGCGGGTCCGAGTCTGACGACGAGGAGAACGAAGAAGGCGACGAGGATGAGGCGCAGGACGACGTTGTCGACGGCGTGGAAGGTCTCAACATTGAGGAGGACCACACTCGCGCTGACGACGGCGACGATGAAGAGGACGACGACGAGGAGGATGGCGACGACTCGGCTGAGGAAACCGAGTATGTCAGCGCTGAGAATGAATTGATCAAGCGCCGTGTGCAGAAGGATATCGCAAAGCGCGTGAAGGCGAAGCGTCGATCCACCCGAAATGCATCGAAGCTGAGCGTCAAGGGCCGCCTCGTTCACAAGGATCAGTGGTAGTAGACCTGCACGGCTGAAGAGTTCGAGGAGATGAGATGATTCTATGCGTTGATGTATACCTTCGTTAAGATTCATACATGATAGCTGCTATCGTCTGCCTCGCTAATGGCGTACCCCAAGTCGACCATTTACATGACGATACAAGAGGCACTTTGTGCCGCAGCGTCGCCCATCTCCTTTAATACCTTCACCACTGCCTTGTGTTTCCCGTCCATTGCGTAGTCGAACGCCAACTTTCCGTTCGCATCCTTCTTCGCTGAGTCTGCTTTCCATTCCATCAGCAATCGCACAATCTCGACTTTGCCTCCTTCGGCGGCTCCGTGCAACGGCGTCATTCCTGTTGTGGTTTCAGCATTGATGTTTGCTCCTTTCTGTAACAACACCAGTGTTGCCTCCTTGTGCCCACTGATCGCCGCCCAATGTAACGCCGTTCGTCCGCTCTTGTCAGCCTATACGAGTGCACAAGCTCAATTGTTATGCTTTTTGATTGCGAAATAATCATCGATGCTGCAAGCGTACCCCATCAATCTCGGCGCCTCGCTCCAGTAGCAGTGTACACAACTCGGCATGGTTGCCACCTGCAGCTCGATGAAGTGCTCGTCGGTCACCCGCGCCAGGTGCGTTGACGTCGACAGATTTTTCGTCCAGGATCTGGAGACATGCTCCCTTGTCTCCGTTGTGTGCAGCCTTGTGGAGCGGAGTATCCGAGGGCATTGTGCGTCACGTTCCGGCGTGTCTCGCTTCTCCTCGTTGTCGTCGTCGATTGTCGTGAAGTGAATCCAGCGATCAGCAAGTCTCCTTGGTCTTCGGGCGCGACGGCATGGACTGCGAGTCGAGACTCGCGGCGATCGATTCTCCCTCGCTTCCTTCAGGGCCGCCGTCGATCACGCGCCGAAGAGAGAGAAGGTTGGTTGACGGATAGCGAGTCCGAGTGGTGGGGCGGTCGCTGGCTTCGGTTCCGCCGGAACTGAAGCGGCGAGGAAACAACAAGAGACCGTGGAGGCGCTCGTGGCGTTGCACGCAGCGCTGGCGGCGGCGTCCGTGGTGGGCGCGTCGCTATTCTGGTCGGCATGGGCGCCGTGTCCTTTGGTCCTTCGCTATCTTTGACTTCGCGACTGAGCCCTCTATTCAAGTGCGCAGACGGGAGTGATGGTCACTTCAACATTGCCACTCGCTTTCCTTTGCTTGTTGACCATCGTCTGCTCGAAGCCAATCAAGATGGACGGCTATCACCAGGACATCGACGTCTCTGCGAGGTCTCCGGTCTTCAAGATGCGCAAGAAGCGGCGCCCAAATGTGAATGCGAGCGTGACGCTCCTGCCGCTGACTCCGCTGCACAGGACTCCGCAAAGCGCGTTGGACGTCGACGAAACCCAATCGCGAGTCGTCTACCTCGCTCCAATCACAAGCGTTGCGACGGAGAAATACTTTGCTCGTACTGCAGGAAGAAGCGATGAGAATCGCGATGATGATGATGATGATGATGATGAGTGGACTGGAGAGGAACCGGATCTCGCAACGGAAGGGAGTCGGCGTTGTCATCGGCAGAACGAGCTGAGTCGTGCACCGCAGGGGATGCTTGCCCAGATCTTGGCTCGCTTGGATCTTCAAGAGAAACGTAAACACCAAACAGATACTGGTGGTGACGGCAGGCAACTCTCGCTGTTTGACGTCGATCTATTCGCTGATCTGACGCCTACGAAGGCTAAGCAAAGCTACAGGACAAAACATCGTGCAAACAAACCCGACGATGAGCAAATCGAACGAATGAAGCACGCAGTACGACAAATGCCTGGGACCGAGGAGGCAAAAAAAGAGTTCTGGGCGATGATGAAGCAGTATCAGCAAATGAAACTGGAGTATCGCCGCTCACAGCAAGAAAGAATGATCTCACCAATGGATTTCAACGTTAAGGCTGCATGGGATCTCAGGGTAAGTCTTGATGACGGATGTTGCCATAACTGTGGTATGTGTCGTTTTACTCATATATGTGAAGCTTCGAGAAGAGCGACATCGCATGTGGGTACTGGCCCACGATGAGCGCATTGCCGCGTCTCAACAACGGAAGAGAGAAGAAGATGATCGGTTTGAGCAACGAGTTCTCCAATCTACGACGGAGTATCGAGCACACATGCGTCTCCTTCGCGAAGTTCGAGAACGCCTCCGGCTCGAGGCACTGAACGTTCTCCCCATCGTGATGCTTGCGGCTGCGACCGCGAAATGGCTGCAGCACCTTTTGTCTCATTGGAGGCAACGCAAGCTGCAGCTGAAACTACGCGGTATCATTCGCTTCTGGTGCAAGAAACGATCCACAAGGAGCACGCATGAACAAGCTGCCATCCTGTTACTCACTTGGCTTCAAAAGAGTGTTGCTGTTAAAAGTGTTGCCCTTCGGGTATTCCGTGGCATTCGGAACTACGTGCGAAATGTCAAGCGAGTTCAACGTCTCTGGCGCCTGAAAGCTGCGAAGCGCGAGAAGGATTTCTTACTAGTCCAGAAATTGTGGCACGAAGCAGAAACGGCATTGGTTGATGCTGCGAATGAAGAGTTCGACAAGAGGCAGCAACAGGTGCGCCATTCCCCGTTGTGATATACAATCCGTATACCGAAGCCGATGACGGATCATGGTTCTCAGGTTGCCCAGGGTGGTGAGCGAAAGAAAAAGAAAAAAGTGAAATCACGAGAAGACCCAGACAAATGGCTTGTGCATGTGTCTCCCAGCATACGAGACATCGTTATCCGGGAATTCATCAAATCAAAGGAAGTCGAGTTCACGATGCGTTTTCGCTCCCAAGAGGTTGGTTGGTGATTTGTGCGTTGTGCGTGCAGCACGATTTGTGCTGGAAAGAAACTAAAATGTGACGGCATATGTAGGAAGAGCTGTTCCCTCACTTGATTCAGACACTTCGAGGAGAGTATCCTGACCACGCCCGGAGCTACGTCCGAGCACTCGCAGAAGGGTTCAAGTTACTTGGACGTGTACATTCGAAACTTCTTCAATTTCCAGGCTCGGCGGATGATGTGCCTGTGATCAAGCCATTTGATGTGCACTTGGCTCCTGTTCATGAACTGATTCGAGAAGCGAAAAGACGGAGCCCCCCAGACACAACAGGGAGTCGCTTCGGATAGCGATGAACGACACTTCGAAGCCAACAGTCAGACGACTGTTCATTGCGACCATTGATCCAGCATGCAGAATGATGACCGTGTAGCTCAACGACTACTCGACGGGGCCGATGAACAACGAAAGAAACAAGTGGCCGAGTTCCTGGAAAAGCGGAGGCTCTACCGAACGCGCGTCCCTATCCATCCTGCGAATGAGGTCGCTCGCAGTTCTACGATCGATGAATCACATAAGACCGACAGCAAATCCAAGATCATTGAAGCAGGGAATGCACGCGCCACCGTCGACGTGGGTCCAGCGAACTCGCAGTCGAAACAACAGCCAATAGACTTCAAGGCAAGTGAACAGCAACCGCAAAATGGTCGCAACAATGTGGGCTCGTCAAGCGTTGGTGAGGAAGATACCAGCACTCCGATTCGCACTAGTCATCACTTCGGTCTCGTCGTCGTTTGCCACTCGTTTCGTTCACTTCCGTCGCTGTCCGAACAGGTCAAAGACGTGGCAACAAGCCTGTATAATTGCTTGGTTGACGCCCACTTTTGTGGCTACTCGTTTCGTGGCACGAAGCTACTGGTCAATCCGTCAGTCATTGAATTTCAAGATACGATGGCTGAAATGAAGCAAACATGCAGTGACTCTGCTCACTCCTCCTTTTTCATGTTACTGTCCGTAAGTGAATCGAATCATTTCCTACATTGGAGCCCACAAGCATGGACTTACTTGTTCCATAGTCTCATGGTGCGAAGGTGACATCAGGGGCAAACGTTGGTTCATATATTTTATTCAGTGAATCCAGCCTTGCGTCGGAAGAAGAGCTACTTCTTACTGGTGTGCATGAGAAACAACTAGCAAAGATGATTCATGGTGCGTGACTTCACCGATCTTCTCGGTAGAGAGTATGGGCTAAATTGACGGGCCAGACATACCATGCAAGCACAAGTTGATCGCCTTAGAAGTTTGCCACCTACCAGAGGCAAAAGATAACGATGGCAACCAAGTCAATTCTATCCGAAACCGCGTCAACGCTGATATCGGACGTCAGATCTTTGATGAACTCGTTCGTCTCGAGCTCACCCGACGAAGTTCTACTGCAGGGGGGAAGTGGACAGAGGAAGAAGTCCGATCGCAACTTGACACAGTTGTACTCGAGTCTTGTGATCTCACGAGCGAGACCCCACTGCGATGGCCTGAAGATAATGTAAGTGCTTTTCTTCATCGAGTATGCGACGCATTCCACGGCGCCGCAATTGAAGCTGATATCAGAGAGCTGGAGTGTGAGACATCTCCACGAACGGGGTTGTCGGCGAAGGAAATCGTATCATACGTCGAAAAGAAAGTTGCTGAAGATGCTTCGCGTCAAAACGAAATCGTCAAGCAGGAGTATTTCAAGCAAGTTCGAAACAAATACGAGATGGCAGCGGAGTTTGAGGAGCTCACGCATACACCGAAGCTCATCGGGAGGGAGGACTCTCTTGATTTTGTGATTGGTCACATTCCAGTTTGCCCAGAACTATCCCCACCTATCCCAATCTTTGGCTCTGCGTCACAGAACAGCATCAGCGTGACTTGGCCGAGTGCGCCGCTCTTTCTCGCGACGACGTCCCCTGAAGTTCCTGCAATTGTCGGCTATCACGTTCAGTATCGTGGAGCTGGTCGGGCATGCGAGTTGTGGAAACGAGCAGGTGCATTTCAAGTTCTACCCTACGATGAAGTGGTTCGGCACAAACAAGAGCCACCGAGACTTTTGAGAGTGTTCGGCTTGGGCTCTGATACCTCGTATTGCTTTCGTGTCCGTGCAAGAACGTGTGGAGGCTGGGGACCTTTTTCAGATGTGTCTGGTCCGTTCAGGACCGTATCATTCGCAAGTTCACACAGCGCTTTCTCAGTTGTGCATGAGAGCCTTCGATCAAAGCAAGTAATTGGTTTGAGGGATACATTGACGAAGCACGAAGCAAATCGGGAGATAGTTGCGGAGTGTGTAAGTTTTCTTTCGCGAATCTCACAACCATGTACGGCTGATTGCCTCGTGATTGAGCATTGGGTTATGGAGACTGATTGAGGGCTACTGCACCAGCGAAAAATCCGTCAGCGAGCGACGTGCGGCTATTACCGAAGCTAGATTTGCCTGTAATCGTGTTAGTCGGGCACGCTGTGCAGAAGTTCAAGGAAGATTACTTACTGGCTCGCAACGCCAGCTTGCTTGTCGGTCGTCTCGCAAGTTCAAATGGTAGGTTGAGCTTTTCTGTTTAGCATCGTATGATCCTAAGTTGTTCCGTTTTGGGGGCAGAGGCATGGAGAAAGCAACTCGTCAAGCTTCAAGATCCCAAATGGATTGACGTTCTTGACAGGGTAGAGCAGAAGTTTGCGGTACTTGACCACGAGACCGCCACCATTGCGCGATGGGCTCGTGATCGACTCATTGGACGCTCGGCTATGCAGCGAGTGTCGCAAGACGTTGCAGCTCGACGTTTACAGGGGCTGTATCGCTCTCGGAAAGCACGCGAGCAGGTTCGACTGCTTGCCGCTAGCGTTTATCAGCGTCACATCGATCCGTCAACAGGTCAGTTGTACTATTTCAACCCACGCACGGGTGCGACGTCATGGTCGATGCCCGCATTTGTTGCCGGTGGAGGCAGCTTGTGATTACGCAGGGCATCCCACAGACGCAACGCTTAAGATCTCATGCAATCTATTGACAGGTGATTTAACGTCTTCTCTGCGCTTTCTGCTGCGCCTTCCGCACATGCTCCGCCTTCTTGCGCGCGCGGATCCGCTCCTCTCGCTTCTGTGCCTCCTTTCTCTGCTCGCCGGTCTTGCGCTTCACTTGCTCCTTCTTCTTGAAGCGATCCAAGCGTCGCAGCTCCGCGGCCGTTGGCTTCTTCGCCTTCTTCGCCGTGCCGTCGCCGTCGCTGTCATCTGCTCCGCCCATATCGGCATCACTGTCGTCGTCCGACGGCGCGTCGGCCTTGCCGAACAGCGCCTTCTCGTACTCCTCCTCCGTGATCTTGCCCTTCTTGAACTTCTTGAACAGCGCTTCCTCGTTCGCGAGCTCGTCCCATTCTTCCACGATCTGCTGGTGCATGCCCTTCTTCTTCTCTCGGCGTCGAGGCGCCTGCTTCTGCTTCTTGGCCGCGCTCTCGTCGTCATCCTTGGCCTTGTCGTCCTCACGCGCGCGCTTCTGCGCCGACGAGTCTTCTCGCTGCTCCTTGAGCTTGGCGATCTCGGCGAGTTTCTTCTGGCGCTCCTTCTCGCGCGCCTTGTCCTTGAACTTGATCTGGGTCGTGTCCACCGCCGGGTCCACGTCAAACTTGATCTTGATGTCGCGCAACTCGTTGATCTTGGGCAGCTTGAGCAGCGAGAAGCCGCGCGCGACGGACGCCAGGTCGAGGTCCTTGAACCGGAAGATGAACTGGCACTGGTGCTCCTTGTACGAGCGCACAAACGAGATGAACGCCTTGGTTCCTTTCTCGAGCAAGTCGCGGTCGCTCAGGATCCACGACTTGAGCCGCGGCAGCACGTCCTCCATCGAGTCCACAGGCAGCGACAGTTCCTGGCACGGCACCTTGCGGATCTTGAGGAAGTTCACGTACGCGTCCTCGTTCGCCGAGAGGAACGACAGCGCTGAGCCAGAGCGACCGGCGCGAGCCGTTCGTCCGATGCGGTGCACAAAGAAGTTGGGATCCTGCGGTGGGTCGTACTGCACGATCCAGTCCACGTCGGGCAGGTCGATGCCACGCGCGACGACGTCCGTGCAGACGAGCAGGCCGGCGCTCATCTCGACGAAGCGCTCGTAGTGCCGCGTGCGCTTCTTCTGCGGCATCTTTCCGTGGAGCGCGACGACGGGGAACTGGTCCTTGTCGCCCTCGTAGAGCAGCTCAAGCACGCGGCCAAAGAAGTCGACGGCCGAGCACGTCGAGAAGAAGACGATCGCCTTGCGGTCGCGCTTGTCGCTCAGAAAGTGGTGCAGCGCCGAGAGCCGCTGGTCGTGCTCGACGATCGCGTAGAAGTTGTCAAGCGTCGACGGAGTGATCTGCGTGTTGTTGGCGACCTGCACTGAGATGGTCGCTGGGTTGCGGAGACCCGCTCGCGCGAGCGCCTTCACCTCCTGCGTCTGCGTCGCCGAGAACAGACCCGTGCGGCGCTGCTTGGGGAGATAGCTCAGGATCTTGTTGATGCTCACCTCGAAGCCCATGTCCAGCAGCGTGTCGGCCTCGTCGAGAATGAGCATCTCGAACTCTCGCGTCTCGACCGTCGAGCCGCCCGTGCGGCTCAGCAGGTCCTCGATACGACCAGGCGTGCCGACCACCACGAAGCACTTGCCGATGGCCGCGCGGATCGTCTTGAGGTCCTCCTCGACGCTCGTGCCACCGACCAGGAGCTGCACCTCGACGGCGGGCAGCGCGCGTTGGAAGAACGCGACGGCGCATTCGTAGATCTGGCGAGCGAGCTCGCGCGTCGGCGAGATGACCATCGCGAGCAGCTTGGCGATGTCGGTCTTGGGCGCCTTGATGGAGCCGTCGGCGAGCCGCGTCTTGAGGAGCTGCACGATGGGCAGCACGAACGCCAGCGTCTTGCCGCTGCCCGTGCAGGCGTCGACGCAGACGTCCTTGTTCGACAGGAACAGCGGCAGCGTCGCCGCCTGCACGGGCGTCATGTGCGTGAAGCCGAGCTCATCGATCTGCGCGAGGATCTCCTCGCAGAGCGGCGGCTGGAACTCGCGGAAGAGCATCGTGCTCGGTCGTCTCTGTCAATGGACTGGATGGCAGCGCCTTGACATCGTTTCGTTTTCGACTTCGCTCTGGCGGTTCTTAACATGCATGGAAACGAAAAACACCACGTTTAAAAAATAAACACACGTGGAATCAGACTCCCTCCGATCTGAGTCTGTCAAACCGAGTGGCACACGCCTGACGTGGAGCTCACCCAGTGGCGTCATCATTCGTGTCGCACGTGCATCCACAGCGAGTTGAGCACAGAAGGGAGTATGAGCACCAGGGAGACCACGTCACCAGCGACGCCTGACCGCCTGGCGACGCGCCTGCGCGGGTTCGACCAGCCCACGGTCTGGCACGAGTTCACGCCGCTCGCGCTCGCGCATCAGGCAGTGAACCTCGGACAGGGCTTTCCCGACTGGCGCTGCGAGGATTTTGTCAAGGACGCGGCCAAGGCGGCGCTGGACGCCGATTTCAACCAGTACGCGCGGCCGCAGGCGCATCGAAAGCTCGCAGAGGTGCTGGCGAGCAAGTACTCGCGCGAGTTTGGCCGCGCGATCCGATGGGAGGACGAGGTCGCGGTCGGTGTCGGCGCCACGGAGACGATCTACAGCGCGCTCTGCGGCTTCGTGCAGCCTGGTGACGAGGTGATCGTGTTTGAGCCGGCGTTCGACATCTACAGTGCGCAGGTTCAGATGGCGGGCGGTGTCTGTCGCTACGTGCCGCTGCACGTGCACACAACAGCGGACGGAGAGACCGAGTTCTTCCTCGAGGAGGAGGCGTTCGCACAGGCGTTCACGAGCCGAACGCGCGTCGTGCTGCTCAACAACCCGCACAACCCGACGGGCAAAGTCTTCACGAAGGCGGAGCTCGAGATCATCGCGAAGCACGTGCGTCTGCACCCGCAGGTTCTCGTGATCTCCGATGAGGTCTACGAGCACATCACGTTTGACGGCAAGAAGCACGAGCGCATCGCAATGGTCGACGGCATGTGGGACCGCACGCTCACCGTGTCCAGTGCCGGCAAGACGTTCTCCGTGACGGGATGGAAGATCGGCTGGGCGATCGGGCCGAGCTGCCTCACGAAGGGCATCCACCTCGCCAACAACTGGATCCAGTTCAGCGTCGCGACGCCGCTGCAGGAGGCGGTGGCCAACATGCTCGAGCGCGCAGAGCAGCCGTACAAGGGCTTCCCGACGTTCTACGCGTTTGTCGCTGATCAATACGCCAAGAAACGCGACAGACTGTCGGCCGCACTCACACAGGTTGGAATCCGACCGGTGACGCCGCACGGAGGCATCTTTCTGTACTCGAACGTCTCTGCCATCAAGGTGCCGGCAGAGTTTCAACCCGACGGCATGTCGCCTGACTGGGCGTTCTGTCGATGGCTCACCATCGAGAAGGGCGTGACCGCCATCCCCACGAGCGCGTTCTTCTGCCAGGAGAACAAGACCGAGGGCCACCAGTGGGCGCGATTCGCGTACTGCAAGACGGACGACGCGCTGGATGAAGCCATCAAGCGCCTGCTGCAGTTGAAGCCTGGTGACCACGTGAGCCAGTGAGAGAGCGAGGCGGCGCCACGCTCGCTGACTCCCATGTTCGAAGGATCTCGTGCTGCTGACCCCAAGTCGCCTTGCGGTGGTTGTGCAATCAGAAATACTGTCCTAACAGCATGAGCTTTCGGCTGCGTGGAACCGAACCGCTTGATCTCTCTCTCTCGCGCCTCTTGCATTTTGAGCGTTCATCACATCCCTCCGTTCTCTATTCGAGGAGCTTCTCGGGCTTGAACCTGGGTCACGGCAGCGCAAAGACGTGACCGAGTGGTGTTTACTTTCGTGTAAAGGGGATGGACCATTTCGGTTTCCGATGGTTCGTCAATAGACATTGAGTTTTGAGGTGTTGGGTACGCCGTCGAGAGAAAAAGAATCCTCGTGGATTAGGGGTTTGACCAGGCGCCAAGCGAAAAAGAACCCCAATGAGAATGCCGCAAGTAGAGACACGCCGACCAGCTGGCTCGTTTGACTCCCCAACTCATTGACTTCATCATTTGATGTTTATCTTATATATGATCTACTTATTTACGGAAAACATTACTGAATCATCTTATCAATATATATTTTGTAAGACTCTGTAGCATATCCAGGTATTCACTTTTTCTAACGACCAACATTCAGCACCGACTCCTCCGACCCTCAGCAAGTGAGTGGGTGCCGGACGATAGCAACGCCCGCGCGGCGCATGGACGGCGGAGCTCATTCTCCAATTTTCCTCCGACACCACAAGTCGCTTTGCAAGAGGTTGTGCCACCTGCACTGAACGAGACCGGCAACGCGCATCCGCTGCTGTTGCCCTCTCGCTGTTCAACCCACCAAGAAAGATTCTCTCCCCACACCGCCGCCCCGCGCTTTTCGACGGACGACGATGCCTCGAACCACGATGATGAACTTCAAGAACTGCTTCAAGTCGATGATGACTTTCGCGCTACTGGCGCTGTGCGCTGCAGCCGACCAAACCAACCTCCGCGCCGGCAGCTCGTACGGCGCGGATCAATTGGCGCATGGCTCTGCGAATGCTTCATGGAGCTCGACGGATCCATGCAGCCTCCCCATGCAGTCGCGCGGGTGCCTCATGGGCGTCACGTGCAATGTCTGCCTCACTCGACCGGGTTGTGCGATTGAAGCCAGCACCGGCAACTGTGTCTCCGTGAACCGAACGACTGCCGTGGTCGGCGTCGAGCTGTTTACTGCGGGCTCAGTCAACTACTGCGACGCCAGCGACGACGCGTGCACTGCGTGTGGTGCTGACGGTCGTGACGGTGTCTGCCGTGGTGCGAACTCGTGCATCTGTATCCACCAATGCGAGATTCGCGAGCCTCAGTACCTTCAGTGCGGCTTCGGAGGCTCCAACCGACTGTACTACATGCTGGCTGCGATCGGGGTGCTCGCGCCGTTGTCTGTGTACTTCCAAGTGCGACGCGCGCGTGGCTTGGGATCTGCCTACGGGATGCCAGTGTTCCTTCGCCACATGATGCGCCTGCCACGCCGCGAGCCAGGTCCGATGTCGCTCAAGCTCGACGGCTGGCGACACTACATGGAGGAGCACAAGGAAGATTTCGAGAACATTGAGCTCAAGCAGTGCCAGCTCCAGCTGCAGGGGCCATGCGACGTGTACTACATCAACGGAACCGGTCGACCGGCGCCATCGCAGCATGCGCTAAACGAGGCGGAGCTGGAGGAGGGTCGGAAAACCGAGGACTGCGACTCGTACTCGCCGAGCAACGGCAGCTCGGTCTCACGTCTGTCGTTTCCCGTCGCCTCTACGCATGAGGACCACGATGACACCGACTACACGTGTGTGTCCACGCCGACCGCGCGAGGAGCGTAGTCGCTTAGCAAAGTAAACGGATCCACTTGTCGCTAGAAATCGACAATAGAGACAGCGATACCTTGAGATACATGAGAACCATGCATGGATCCATTCATTCATTCATTCCATGACGCCTGTTTGTGACGGTTAAACTGTGGAGCCACATTCCTCAGATTTATAGCCAATCAAACGTCGTGAGAGACCCGAAGACGTGATATGATTGGCTCCCTGAGCGGCGCCAACCCAACATGGCTGCCTCCCTCGCGAGGTTGAAGAAAGAAGAGCGCTGTCGTTCTCTGCAGTTCCATCGCTTCCGCCGGTCTTCAGCGCGTCGTCCGCGTCCATGGCGCCTCCCATGCGCCGCTCTCTCCCTGCATTTGCACTGCTGCTACTGGCGGCGCTGACGCTGCCGGCATCGCGGTGTCTCGCGGCCGAGCGCGGAGGTCCGATCGCATGCCTCGCGCTCAACACGCTGCGCGACGCGTGCGATGTTCAGGGCGTCTGCAGTACCTGCGTCCGCACCGAGGTACGTTTGACTCTCGGTCTCTCTGTCTGCGCCTGCAACAGTCGGTGGATTGAGCTCCGCTGTGGGTCTGCAGGGCTGCGTCTTCGACGTCATGGCGCGTCACTGCGTGCCATCTCCTGGCGACCGCCCGTTGTACGAAGCCAGCTCCAACCCGCTACTCAACCGCTCGCGCATCAGCTACTGCGACGACCGAGACCCCATCTGCGACACCTGCGCCGTGACGCCGTCCAAGCCGCTGTGTGAAGGCACCAACGGCTGCGTGTGTCCGTCGCTTTGCTCCGTCATGCGACCGCTACAGACCACGTGCTACGAGGAGCGACGGACCTCCAAGCTTTACTTCACGTTCGTCGTCGCTGGCGTGCTGCTGCCGCTGCTCTTCTGCGTCCACGGTCACTGCTGGTGCTGTTCGAGTCGCTGTCGACGTCAACGACACGGCGAACGGCACCGCCAGAACCAGCGGCCGCCAGGGACGGAGCTCGCGCTGCGGCTCGAGTCCTGGCGCCGCGACCGAGAGCAGCACAAGGTCGAGCTCCCGGACGTCTCGTTGCGCAGCTGTCACGTAGTGATCGCGACTCGCGGCAGCGCTGACGGCGCGTACGTGGCGCTGCGAGAAGACGGCGCCGCGTTGCCCAGTTCTTCTTCCTCTTCTTCCGCCTCACCTTCGTCCCATCGTCGTCGTGGGTCTGACGCTGGTAATCTGTCTCTATCAATCGAGTCAAAGCGGTTTCTCTCTTTGTCCGAGTGTCTGTTTACTTATATCGAGCGACCGACCCCTCTGTCGACGCATCCACACTCAAGATGGAGCCGACGTCGTCGCCATCACCGCGCTCCGTTCTCTCGCGCGTGTACGCGCTCTCGGGCGGCGGCGACTGCTCTCGCTGCGAGGAGCTCCACGTGCCGCCGCTGTCGGCGCTCGAGCGCGTCCCGACGTCCCGCGTCTTTGGCGCCTCCGTCTCGCGCGTCGAGTCGGCGCTGCCCGAGCTGCTGCCGCACAACAAGCCGCGTCGACCACCCGCGACCGCTGCGTCTGGCGTCGCGTCGGCGTCGCCACGCGCGTCGCGCAACCACGAGGACTCGGACGCGTTCGTGGTGCTGCATCCGAGTCTCGACCTCGCAGACGACGACGGCGAGCTCTCGAAGCTGCTGCTGAGCCAGTGGTCCGTAGACAGCGGGGAGGAGCGCTTCGCGTCGCTCGCTGTGTTCTGCGAGATGAAGCTCAGCGAGGCGCAGCGCATGACGTCGTGGGTCGAGACGCCCAACCGGTTCTTCACGACGGCGGCGCTGCAGCTGCTCGACAAGTTTGTGCGCCGCCTGGAGAGCGCGCGCGACGGTAGCGCTGCGTTCCTGCGCAAGGTGCATGACGCCATGGTCGCCGCCATCTTTCTGCCCGCGGCGGCCGGTGCCGCCTCCGCACACTTTGAGCACCGCGTGCCGTACTCGCTCGAGTACAAGAAGCTGCGGCGGCAGGCGCAGTTCCTCATGGCGGCTGTCGAGAACGACGCACGCCACGCGGCGCTCAAGGAGCGACTGCCGCGGCGCTTCGACGCGTGGCTCACGACGCAGCAGCGACGCAGCGAGCGCCGGCGCTTCGCGCAGTTCTTCCGCGCGTGGCGCGACGTCGCACGGCATGCGGCAGCCATTCGACGGCTCAAGTGCCAGGCGTTCCGCGCGTCGCGGCAGCTCAACGTGGGCGCGCTCTTCCGCGCGTGGCGCATCGAGGCGCTGCGCCGCGCGTACCAGCGCGAGAGCGTCGAGTACCAGACGATGCTGTCGATCACGGCGGCGTCGCTGAGCCGCAAGGACGTGCTCCTCGCCGAGAGCGAGGGCCGCGTGGCGTCCATGGCCAAGATCATCGACAGCCTCACCGAGTCCAATGCGCAGCTGCTCTTTCGCGTCGAGCAGCTCGAGGCCATCGCCGCGGGCAAGGGCGGCGCCGCTGCGCTCGCGCTTGGACCTAGTGGTGCGACCGGTGCGCTGCTGAGCTTCCATCGCGGCGGTCGAGGCAGCGACGGAGCCGGCGGTGCACCCGGTGCAGCAGGGGCTGGCGATGTGACGGGCGGCGGCTCGACCTTCGACGCGCTGCTGGGGCAGGATGACGAGAAGACGGACCGGTCGAACCGCATGCTGCTGGAGACGATGTTCGGCATGGCGCGCATGGTCGAGTCGTGCGCGATCCAAATGGCCAAGGACGTCATGGACTCGCTCGAGCTGCAGCTCGACGGGTCGCTGCTCGTGCAGCTCGCCGAGATGGTTCGTGCAGCGATGGATCGATACGACAGGAAGCGCGATGGACTGAATGACGACGTACTGACTGGTGCCGTAGATCCACGCAGACAATGTGGCCAAGCTCAAGGCGGAGGAGGCGACTCGCCAGGGCGTCATCGGGACGCCGCCGGCGCAAACGCGCAAGTCGAGTCGCTACGGCGGCGCGACGTCTGGGTCTGGCGCCAGCGGAGCGTCGTCGTCGGGCGTCGTGGCCGTCAAGGACCTCGTGCAGATGCCCGTGGACACGGTGCTGCTCAACTGGTTCCGCATGCACCTGCAGCAAAGCACCATCGCCGACAAATCGAGCGACCGCGTGGTCAAGAACTTCACGACGGACCTCGTGGACGGTCGACGCCTGTCGCTGCTGCTGCATCGGCTCTTCCCGACCTGGTTCGACGCCAATGTACGTGTCCATCGATCACGATTGACTAGTTCTCTCTATCTCTCGTGATGACTACTGACGAGACTGTGAACACGGCAAGATGGTGCACGAGATCGACGTGGACGAGCGGCTCAAGAACCTCGCGACGTTCCACGCGCGTGTGCAGCCCGAGCTCCCGCAGGTGCTCACGGTCGACAGCATCCACGCGGGCAGCGCCCCCGAGAACGTGGCGTTCGTGGCGATGCTCTTCGGCACGAGCGTGCAGAGCCTGCGCCGGCTCAACCTCGAGCGCCAGCGCGGCCAGTTCCTCAACGTCATCACGTCCTGGAAGCGCGTGCGCTCGCTTATGCTCGAGGTCAAGCGCATGAACGACAACTACGACGCGCTCATGGTCGCGCACCTGCTCAAGGAGATGCGCACGTGCGAGACGCTCTTCAAGCAGCTCAACAGCGACCTCTGCGCCATCGCGGTCGCCGCCAACGAGAGCGCCGCCACGCACTGCCACCTCGCGTACCAGATCCTGCAGCTCACGTGGCGCTGCCTGCGTGCGCGGGAGACGCACTCGCTCGCGACGCTCGCGCTCGTCGACGAGCGCCTGCAGGACCGCATGCGCGACTTTGCGCGCGTCGACGTCGCCACCATTCGACAGCTTCTGGTCGCCGACGCGCAGCGCAGCAATGGCAACGGCGCGCGGCGCTCTGTGGTGATCGGCAGTGGCAGCGGCAGCAGCAGCAGCAGCGCCATTGCGGCTGTGATCCCAGAGAAGGACGTCGTCGTGCGCACTGACGCCGTGCGCAGTGTACTCTCGATCTATTGCAAGGACCTGCACGACATCTTCAAGCACTACAGGTGAGTTGGCTCATTGGCTTCTTTCTGTCCACCTCTCTCTCCTTTTCACCGTCTCATTCTCTCTCTCTCTCAATGCAGTGCAAGCTCTGGTGCTGGCTCGATCGCAAGCATGAGCATGAGCGAGTTCCTCAAGTTTATCAAGGTGCAGACGACGCTCCGATCTCTCGCTCCCGCGCTCTCTTCATGCATCTCACGCGTCATTCATGCGCCCACAGGACATCGCCGTGTGCGACAAGCAGCTCGCGCCGTCGGCCGTCGAGCTGCTCTTCAAGACGTCGCTCTTCTTCTCTCCGCAGCTGCCTCGTGACGTCGCCGCTGCTGCCGTCGCCGCCGTCCTCGCGTCGTCCTCCTCCACCGACGCGTCCACCACCACATCCTCTTCGTCAAGCACCGACGGTAGCAGCTCCAGCAGCACTCATTTGCTGCAGCCGCCCGAGTCGGTGCTGGCGCAGCTCGATCTGGGCGACCGCGAGATGTCGGCGCTCGAGTTTGTGGACGCGCTCGTGCGACTCGCGGCGCTCAAGCTCCCGCCGCCGACGTCGCTCGAGGAGCGGTTCCGCGAGCTCATGGAGCAGTTTGTGCTGCCGAACGCGCTGCGATCGCAAGCCGAGATCTTCCGCGCCGAGGTGGCGTCGCCCAAGGTGCGTGCCGTGTTCCAGAAGCACAAGGCGACGCTGCAGCGCATCTTCCGCTACTACTCGTCGATGCACGCGCTGCGCGAGCAGCAGTCGACCATCGATCTCAAGGAGTTCACGGTTCTCGCCAAGGACTGCAAGCTCATCGGCAGCTTCGTGACCGAGCACACGCTCAAGCAGGTGCTCGGCAACGTGCAGCGCGACGAGGGTGGCGACGACAGCAGCGAGCGGCCGCCAGCGCCACGAAGCAGCAGCAACGCGACGTCGTCGGTCTCTGCGTCCTCGCAAGACGCACTGCGCGTCGACTTTGCCGACTTCCAGGAGGCGATCGCGGCGCTCACGCAGTACGTGATCTGCAATCCGTACGTGCCGCTGTACAAGCGCATCGAGCAGTTCATCAACGAGCTGTTGATCCCGCGCGCGCGGCAAAAGAAGAAGGCAGCGGGCGAGTGAGTGGCTCTCTGGGTGGGTGTGTTTTGTTTTGTTTTTCCTCGTTCCTCGTCGACTACGACTGCGGCGCGACGTGGCGCTTGTACGCCGCCACGACGTTGTGCAGCAGCATGGCGATCGTCATGGGTCCGACGCCGCCAGGAACAGGCGAGACGGCGCCAGCGACAGCGCTGGCCTCGGCGAACGCGACGTCGCCGACGATCTTGAAGCCCTCGGCGTTGGCGTCGCCGTGGAACGCATCGTCGTCATCGCGAACGAAGTTGATGCCGACGTCGATGACTGTGGCGCCGGGTTTGAGCCAGTCGCCGCGCACGAGGTACGGCTGGCCGCATGCCGCGACGACGACGTCCGCCTGGCGCACGTACCGCGGCAGATCGCGCGTGCGCGAGTGACACTGGATCACGGTCGCGTTGCGCTTCTGCAGCAGCAGACTGATCGGGTTCCCCACGAGGTTGCTGCGGCCCAGCACAACCGCGGTCTTGCCCTCGAGCTCGACGTTCTCGGCGTCCAGCAGCTCGATGATGCCCTTGGCCGTGCACGGCACGAGGTACGGGTACCGGTGGCGCATCGCGAGCTCGCCGACGTTGAACGGGTGCAGTCCGTCGACGTCCTTGCTCGGCAAAATGCTGTCGATGACGCGCTGCGAGTCGAGGTGATCGGGCAGCGGCAGCTGATATCCATTCAGTCATTCATTCGCCCCGTCGGTCAGTCCGTCCGTCGGTTGTGATGCGTGGTCAAGAAGATCGTGGCGCCGGTGGAGAGATGAGTCCGCACCTGCACGAGGATGCCGTCGACCGTCGGGTCGGCGTTCAGCGCGTGAACGTGCTCGAGCACGACGCGCTCGTCGACGTTCTCTGGCAGAAGAAAGTTCTCGGAGCGGATACCAGTGCGCTGGCACGCCACGCGCTTCGTCTTGACGTACAGCGCCGAGTCCTTGCGGTCGCCGACCATGATGAGCCCGAGCGCCGGCGGCTGCAGAGCGAGCACGAGTCAGTCTACGGAGCCGAGAGAAACGAGCACGAGAACAGCAGCAAGGCGTACGCGTCCGTGGGACGCCGTGAGCTGCTGCACTTCGGCCTTGATGGCCTTGCGCAGCGCCTTGGCCACGGCCTTGCCGTCGATTATCCGCGCGGCCATGGAGCTGCAGCCAGCGTCGATGCAATGCAATCAATCGTGTGGATCGTTTGGTACGTCGTCCCGATCCACCGTGTTCTGGTACGTGCAAGCGTAACCTTTGCCAACAGGTTACATCAGTTTTCCATAATTACACGAATGTACAGTAACCACCATGGAATACACCAACACACCAACACAACACACACCATCATGCTGACAACACCGAGCTACTACACAGGTCGTCACTCTCCACGCGCGTCCGCCGCGCGCGATGTGACTGTGGGCATCGGCGCCGCCGTGTGCGAGGAAGCGCGTGTGCAGGGCACGGTCTCTTTCGGCAGTCAGACCATCGCGCATCCGCTGGCGACCGTGCTGGCGGTCGCGGCGCCCGTGGTCATCGGCGACCGCACGATCATCGAGGACGCCGCGCGCATCGAGCACGCGGACCCCGAGGAGCTGCAGCGAAACTCAGCCGAGGTCATGCACATCGGCAGCGACAACATCTTCGAGTCGGGCTGCGTCGTGCGCTCGACGTCGGTCGGCAACGGCAACTGGTTCGAGCCCAAGAGCGAGACCCGCGCAGGCTCGCGCATCGGCAACAACTGCCTCATCGGCAGCGGCGTCGTCGTCGAGCGCGACGAGGTCGTGCCGGACAACACCATTCTCGTCTGTCTTCGCGACGACGCGGGCCACACGCGGCGCATCGTGCGGCGCCAGAAGGAGCACCTGCTGCGCGCCCGCGAGGTGCTCACGCAGCGCTACCTCGAGACGTTTCTCGATGCCAAGAGCCCGCAGGCGCTCGCCAAGACGCATCGCCTCGTGCCTGTCGTCCAGCGGCCATGAACGATAAAAGATATTCTACGGATGCACTCGATGACCATGCATTGCCGAATGGAATCAGATATCTGAGTCGAAGAGATCCTGAAGCGCCGCTCGCTGGTCCAAACCCAAAATGCGATGATGATGATGATGGCGCGCAGCATCCGCTCGCTCTTCTCCTTCTGCCTCCTCTCGTTGCAGCTCGCGTCGATTGTCGATGCGACAGACTCGATCGCTGCGGCGCAGTTCCGCGTCCCTTTCCACGTCGTTCTGACCGATGGTCTCGACCTCGAAGCGCGGTCGACGCACCCGCCAGACCTCCGAGTCCGCCGCTCTCTCGCGCTCGAGCGACACGCCGTAGAGCAACGCACGCACGTCGAAGAGGTCGCGTGTAGTGCTGATGGCGCGTGCGCTGCGCCCGAGTCGTCGCTACCGCCGCCGCCACATCTGATCGTGCACCCGTCGGATCGCTTGGTCTCGGTCGACGACGAACCGATCGCGCTGCACACGATCGACGAGGCGCTGGATCTGCCCGTCGGTCAGTCTGCAGTGATCCCGCTGTTCAAGGAGCCGACGCCAGAGATTCCGGGGTCGTTCCTCGTCGGCTTCGCGCGCATCCAGATCCTGAATCCTCGCGAGGTCGTGTTCGAGGCGACGACTAGAGAGCGCCACGACCACGTGACTGCGTGGCTAAACGCGGTCGAGCGACATCGCGTCGCAGAGCTGGAGCGAAAGCGGCTGGAGCGGGAGCGAGAGGAAGCGCGGCTGAAGGAGCTGCAGGAGCGTAACGCGCAGGCGGAGCGAGATCGAGTCGAGCGAGAGCGCAACGCGATGACACCGCACGGTGACGTGCGACACAAACGCGCCGGGGGCGTCGAGTTCCGGTACGAGGCCGAGTTCTCGACACGGGGTCCGATCGGGCTCAACTGGGATCTGCGCGTGACCGACCGCACCGTCGTGAGCCACCTCGAGCCCATGCTACCGGCCGACCGCCTCGGCGTCATCGCGCCCCGGGACCGACTCATCCGCCTCAACGACGTGGATACGACAAACATGGGACCGCCGGAGGTCGTACAACTCTACCTGAGCTCGACACCGCCGCGCCGCCTCGTGTTCCTCGTCGCTGGCGATCCGAACAAGCCGTCAGCTCAGCTTCCCTCGCTCTCGTCGGCTCCTGCGGTGTCTGCGAGTGGACCAAGCACGTTGTCGTCTCCTGACGTTCATCATGAGAATTTCACAGCGATCTTTGAGGCTCCAAGCGTGCTACGGGACTGGAAGACGCGGCTGCACGTGGCTCCGTGGAGCGCGCAGGCGTCATTCCTCAACGAGTCGCTGCGACTCGAGCTCGCGACGCCCGTCACGGGCTGCGCAGAGCTGCCTCACGTCGCCGACGGTCAACGAGCGCTCTTGCTCACGTATCGAGGCACGTGCTCGTTCATCGAGAAAGCGCAGACCGCCGTCAAGATGGGCGCGGTCGGTCTCGCAGTCGTGAACAACGTCAAAGGCCCCGGACGCTTTCCCGCCGTGAGTGCGACCACCGCCATCGATGACGTTCCGGTGCCTGTCTCCATGTTCGTGGTTTGTGTTTGCGAGACTTTCTCCCCCTCTCTTTCTCTCTGACTGGAGTTTGTAAACGACCATCAGGTTCTCCAAGCTGGACGGCGAGCTCGTCATGTCGGTGCTGGAGCACGAACGCGTGCAGCTCCGCATCGACATCGAGCGCGACAGCCACCTTCCTACACCGCCGGCTCCTAGGCGTTTGACCAACGAAGAGATGGTGCAGCGTCGTGTACGTACGTCTGCGCTCCTTTCATCCCCTCACGACTCGACTGATCTGACGAAGGTGTCATCGAGCAGGACCCAAAGAAAGCGGGAAGAACACTGACGTTCTGGTTCATCAATGCGACGGTAGGTGCGAGCGCGTCGACCGAGTTCCGCGTCTTGCCTGCGCTCTTTGGCGGCGACGTTCCGACGATGCCGTTCCGCGTGGTGATGGCGTATCCCCAAGAGACCGCATGCCACCCGAACGGCCTCGGCGTCGCTGCCACGCGCGCCGTCATCCTCGTGAAACGCGGCGGGTGCTCGTTCGGGGCGAAAGCCAAGTATTGTGCGCTGCTCTTTGCTCCGAGTTCGCGGTGCTTTCGCTGACCGATTGGCTGAGTGGACCCACAGAGCTGTGCAGGACGTCGGCGGCGCTGGCATGCTGCTCATGAACTCGGATGACTCGCTGCTACCGCTTATGAGCGACCCGAAAGAAGCAGCGACGGTCTCCATCTGGGCAGCGAGGTACGACTTCATGTAGAGAGATTGGGGACGGAACAGACATCAACATGCTCATTGTGACAACTGTGTGTGTGATCCTTCGCAGCATCGGCCTCACGAACGGCACCATGATGCAGCAGATCGTCGAGTACAACCGAAACCTGCCGTCGCTCGTGACTATCAGCAGCGCGTCGCCTCCCGCGGCGGCTTAGATGAGGCCACGGGCCTTGCCGCACTTGATGAACGCGTCCACGGCCTTGTCCACGTCGGCGATGCTGTGCGCCGCCGAGAGCTGCACACGGATACGCGCCTTGCCCTTGGGAACGACCTGTGAGATACATCCACGGAAAACAGTGTGAGCTCCACGAGCCTCTAAATCAAAAACCGACGTCCTAAAGCACGAACCGGGTAGCTGAAGCCGATGACGTAGATGCCCTCCTGCAGCATGTCGTCCGCGAGCTCCGCAGCGAGACGCGCGTCGCCGATCATGACCGGCGCGATCGGGTGGTCGCGCGCGCCGTTGAGCGTGAAGCCCGCCTCGGTCATGCGGTCACGGAAGCGGTGCGTGTTCTCGCGGATGCGCTCGACGTACTCGGACGACTCGCTGAGCATCTCAAAGACCTTGAGCGACGCGCCGACGACCGGCGGGCTCAGCGAGTTGGAGAAGAGGTACGGGCGCGAACGCTGGCGCAGGATGTCGATGACCTCCTTGCGGCCCGTCGTGTAGCCGCCCGTGCCGCCGCCGAGCGCCTTGCCGAGCGTCGAGTTGATGATGTCGATGCGGCCCTGCACGCCGCAGTACTCGTCGCTACCGCGGCCCGTGGCGCCGAAGAAGCCCGTGGCGTGGCACTCGTCGACAAAGATCTGCGCGTTGTACTTGTCGGCGAGATCGCAGATCTCCTGCAGCGGCGCGACGTCACCGTCCATGCTGAACACACCGTCCGTCACGATGAGGCGCGTGCGGCAGTGCTGCGTCGCCTGCAGCTTGGCCTCGAGGTCCGTGAGGTCCATGTGCTTGAAGCGGTGGCGCTCCGCCTTGCAGAGGCGCACGCCGTCAATGATGGACGCGTGGTTGAGCTCGTCCGTGATGATGGCGTCCTCATGGTTGAGCGTGGCCTCGAAGAGACCGGCGTTGGCGTCGAAGCACGACGGGTAGAGGATCGTGTCCTCGGTGCCGTGGAACGCCGAGATGGTGTCCTCGAGGCGCTTGTGGATGTCCTGCGTGCCGCAGATGAAGCGCACCGAGCTGAGGCCGAAGCCGTGCGAGTCGAGCGTGGCCTTGGCGGCGGCCACGACGGCCGGGTGGTTGCTCAGTCCGAGGTAGTTGTTGGCGCAGAAGTTGAGCACCGTGGCGTCGTTCACGCGGATGTGGGCGCCCTGCGGCGACGCGATCACGCGCTCGCGCTTGTACGTGCCGGCGGCGTCGATGGCCGCGAGCTCGTCGCGCAGGCGGTCGACCAGCGGGTTGCGCGCGGCGGCGGTGGACAGGAAGCGGCGCGCGGGCGGCGCCGACGCGCGCGAGAGGGCGGAGAAGGGCTGCATCTTCTAGCTCGACAGAGGGGGGGGAAGACAGCGACTCGAGAAGTGATGGACGCGAGAGAGAGAGAGAGAGAGCGAGAGAGCTTCCCTGTGACAAAGCATAAGCATGGCTGTGCGCCGGTGGACGACGACGTGGCCGGTGGATCGATCGGTTTGGACAGGGAGCTGCTGGCGGTTGAAGCTGGGCGCAGTAAACGAACATCCCACTGTGCTGACCGCGAGCGTGTATAGTCGAGGTGTATAGTGGTTACGCTGGGTACGCGAGTGTTATAGTGTGGTCCACACTATGCATGTCGTGACACATGAGTTGGCTGGCCAGGAGCTGCGGGCTTGGCCATCATCGGCAGCATCCGCATCACCAGCAAGCAAGAGCAAGCCGTCTCTCTCTCTCTCTCTCTCTCTTTCTGTCAGCTGCGTGACCGACTGAAACCATGGGCAAGGCCAAGAAGATGCGCTCCACCAGCCACAAGAAGAAGGCGACGCCGACCGGTGGCCCGACGCCCGCAGAGCTGGAGCAGTACGCGGGCATGCCGCGCGATCAGGCCGAGATGTTCCACGGCGTACGTGCTCACGAATATGCTCGAGACAGACGGCAGACTCGTCTAATGCATGATATCTCTGTGTGATGGCAGCTGACGAACGTGCAGGGCTCGATTCGCGAGGCCACGTGCGTGACGCTCGCGACCATGTTTGGTGACATCCGCTCGGACGACGAGGAGCGCAAGGCGCGCGAGAAGCTGCAGCGCATGGTCGACGCCGGACTGCTGAAGAAGCTCATCCCGCTGGTCGTCGACCCGCTCAAGATGGTGCGTCTGCACGCACTCGGCGCTCTGCGGTACGTTCGTCGTCGCCATGTGTCTATCGGTACGAGATGCACCGTCGCTCACCGATGCTATGACGGCGCCGCCCACCAACCACAGCAACATTAGCGTCACTGGCGGCATCGACGTCTGCGAGCTCATGACCCACGAGAGCGTGATCACGCCGCTCGCGCGCATCGTCGCGGAGGCCGCGACCGAGGAGCGATTCGAGAAGAACGACCTGCACGCGCTGCAGGTGCTCGAGCAGGCCGTCGCGCTGCTCGCGAACCTCTGCGAGAGCTGCCAAGCGGCCATCAACGAGCTCACGCGCGCGAACCTCCTGGACTCGATCATGCTCATCGCCCGCCACGCGCGCGCGCACGCCGCGCTCCACCTCGAGGCGCTCAAGCTGCTGCTGCTGGTCACGGAAAGCAACCCGGCGCTCGACGAGGTCTTTGGCCACAACGCGCAGTACCAACAGGTGCTGGGTGAGCTCATCCAGGCCGACGAGGCGAGCGTGCCGCTGCAGCGCCGCCTGCACGCCGTCGGCATCGCAACCAACGTGAGCGCGATCATGCAAAGCGAGGAGAACGTGGCCAAGCTGCTGCCGATCGTGGAGGCCGCGCTCGCGTACGATGCTGTGCACGTCGTGCAGCTCGCGCAGCAGGCCTCGGAGCTGTGGAAGGAGGCGCACTCGTCGGTCTACGACGATGAGAACGTGGATTTGGACCCGATCACGGACGAGATGCGCGAGCGCCACGACCAGGCACAGTTAAAGTGTCGCACGTGGAAGGAGAGCGTGCAGACACTGACGCTCGCGCTCGAGCTCGTCGCTGACATCGCTGCTGGCTCGACAGACGACGGTGAGTCATGTAGCGACGAGAACGGCGAAATGATGAGTGGCTACTCACCGACGTTGTGACCACAGACGCTGAGGAAGAAGAGTGGGCGAGTGATGACGAGGACGCCATGGAGCAGTATGCTGAGACGCAGATGGACACGGAACACGGCGCCGCTGCGCTCTCGGGTTCACCCGTCGCCAAGGTTCTCGGACAGAGCCGCGTCCTGGCGCTCTCTCTCTCGATTCTGCAGGGTCTGCTGTCGATCCCAGCGCTCAGCGAGCCGACGGTCGTCGAGGACTTTGAGAAGATGCGTCTGCGGGTCTGCAATGCGCTGAATAACCTCGTGCAGCTCGTGCCGTCTGAGTGTAAGTCTTTTCCGCTTCTTCTCGCTGGCCGGTCGGTCTGGATGGAGTATTGATTACTGACGCACTCTACCTGTCTCTCTGTGTGCAATACATCAGTGCTCCAAGGCGAGCTGTTGCCCCAGCTCTTCCACCACTTCTGCACGTTGTACCGCAACATCAAGAGCGAGTCAAGCAGCCGTACGTTCTCGTTCGACGCGGCCGCCAGCGCTGCGCACGACCTCGAGGCTGCGGCGACGTCCGCTATGTGGTCCGTGCTGCGGCGTGCAGCCGCCGAGAAGCGCCCCGTGCCGATCGCAGCGGAGGACGCCGAGCTGCTCATGCACGGTGCGCTGCAGTCGGCATCGGTCGAGACCCGTCTCAACACGATCGGCATGCTCGGCTGCGTCGGCCAACAGAGCCGCGACGCCAACGAGAACGCCGTGATCGGGCGCTGCCTGCTCTCTAGTCTCTCGGATGCGAGCCTCGAGGTTGTGACGGAGGCTCTGAACGCTGTGTTTGATGTGTACGGCGACGAGCAGTTCGATGCGGCGTTCGCGCAGCTCGGGTTCCTGCCAGCGCTCGAGTCGACGGCCGCGGCGGTCAAGGCGAAGCTGCGCGCGGAGCAGCGACAGCTCGACCGCGACCTCGTGGCGCACGTCAAGGAGACGCAGCTCAACCTCGCGCGATTCATCAAGTACAAGAAGAAGCATCTCCGCGCGTGAAGCGGCAAACGGACGGACGCGCAGCAAGATCGTGTGGTATCAGTAGCAGTAGCAAGGCATTCATTCATTCATCCATAGTAGAGCACGAACGGGAGCATAAACAACAAGTCAAGCACCAACTACAAGAATGCGTATCCCAAGTTCTCACGTGAGAAACTCGAGTTCGTTGGGGTCGTACAGCTGCGTCGCCGTGCAATTGTACCCGAGCGAGATGAGGCGCTGCGCCGCTCGACCCGACGTGTACGGCGTGGGGTCGCGTCGCCAGTAGGTCACGTCACCTCGGTACGGCCCGTTGACGAACCAGCGGATGCCGGTCTCGGCGAACACGTCGTTCAGACAGCTCGGCAGCACGAACTTGGCCGCCTGCCCCTTGCTCGCCGGCGTGGGCGACGCCAGCACCACGTCCGACGCGACTGTCGTGGCGCACACGCACTCGACGAGGACCGGGTGCGCATCTGTGGCTGCGTTCGCCAGTGCGATCAGCAGCAGATACAGCAGTCGTGTCCGCTTTGTCCTTGGTAAAGACAGCGCATGTCGGCGGGAGGAGCTCCGTTCTGGTGCGATCATCATCGTCATCATCACCGTCATTCGGTTCGGGTTTCCTTTCGCACCGGTACTCTGTACCCTGCCCGAAACGACACGAACCAGAATGGATCGCCACCGTCCGGATACAGTAGTGTGATGATGTATAGTATACGCTTCATCTCGAAGAGCCACGCACGCCGAGCGAAGCGACGTCTCGAGTGGCGACGCCGACAGGTCGAGAGGCCAAGCTCAAGCTCAAGCTCAAGCTCAAGCTCAAGCTCAAGCGAGTGCCTCTCATTCACTTGGCGTTTGCTTGTGTCGCCGCGCTAGAGAATGCAGTTCACGCCGCAGCAGCTCGTGGGCGCGGGGCGCTATGCGCCGGTCACGCGCATCGGCAACTGGAACGAGGACCTCATGCTCGAGGAGGCGCGCATGAAGGAGTTCCAGCTGCGCAAGCTGCAGGGATCGCTGCTCGCGACGCACAAACTCAAGCACGACTTCCTGCACCAGAAGGCGCCGCGCTCCAGCGACGCACAGCAGCGCGTGCTGCTCAACCATGCCGTGGCGCTCGGGCATCTCGAGTCGGACGGCGCGCTCTGCGCCAACGTCTTTGAGGAGACGCCGTCCATCGGCTCCGGCGAGTTCCTTGTGACGGTCTCGACAGCGGCGCCCGCGACCACAGCGATCGCGCGCAACACGTTTCGCCTGGTCTCACCGACAGCGTGGAAGGAGGCGCAGGCGAGTGGCCAGTCGGCCGACGTGTTTTCGCCGCGGGAACCGCTGCGGTACGGTGAACCGTTCCTTATCATGTGCAACGAGGCGCTGCTCGTGGACGACCAGAGCGTGCTCATGAAGCCAGCTCTTTTCCTCAAGTCAGGGCTCAAGACGGAGCGCTCGATGAGCCCCATCTCGTACCACCAGCGCGTGTGGCTCGCGCCGGACGCCGACAGCGCGGCGCTTTGGGTCTGCGAGCGCGCCGATCTCGCGCGCACCGACAAGTTCCTCGCGGCAGGTGAGACCGTCTCGGCCGGCGACCGCCTCGCGATTGTGCACAAGATGACGGGGCAGCCGCTTTGTGCCGACTCCAAGAACAAGCAGCCGACCGACTTTGGCGTCGAGCTCGAGGTGTGCGCGTTCGGCGCCAAGACTGCGGGCAAGCACCACAATCTCGCTGCCGAGGTCGTCGGCATGCGCACGCCCGACACGGAGGCGCGCGCCAACCTGGCGCCCAACACGTGGACCTTTGTGCTCGCTGCGAACGCAGCGGACGCGCGCGACGGGCGATCGCTGCCCGAGCTGCCGAGTGCGGCGTCCGTCGCGACGGTACTGCAGCGCTGCCTCACGACCGAAAGCCTCTACGCGTTCCGCCGTTTCCTCGTCGGTCTCCTTCGCCTCGACGCGCGCCGAACGGGCCACGTGCAGCGAGAGGACGCCAAGTGGTTCATCTCGCAGCTCAAGCTGCCGCTGCGACCAGAGCATCTCGACCTGCTTTTCGACGCGATCGACAAGAGGAACGCGGGCCACGTCGCGCTGTCGGAGCTGCTCACGCGGCTGCGCGCGCCCGTGTCGGCAACACGCAAAGCGGCGATGGAGTCGGCGTTTGCTCGCCTCAGCGCTGGTGCGACGCTCACGCCGACCACGTTGGCGCAGCGCTATGACCCACAGATCGACGGTCGCGTGCGGGCGAACGAGCTCAGCGAAGACGCGGCGCGCGCCGAGTATCGAGACCTGTGGATGGTACGTCGTCTTTTGTCTGTCGGGAGCGATGACCGAGTGCACTCATGTGATGATACGACCATTGTAGGACCCGCAACGTGAGCTGTCGCTGCGTGACTTTGTGGAGATGTACGCGGACGTGTCCATGGCGCTCGAGAGCGATCGCCACTTTGCGCAGCTCATGGAGGAAAGCTGGAGGTGAGCGAGGTACCGCGACGGCGCCCGAGAGCGAGCGCTCGAAGGAGAGACAGGTGCGGAAGCTCGTGAGAATGGCTACACACGTACACACACAAAACAAAAACAGAAACGTTGCTTGCATTCATAACAAACCCTCACTCGTAGGGCTTTCCATGGCCCGGAGGTTGATGTGCGGGCGCCGTCGTGTCTGCGCCTGTAGCGCTTGCACCTTGGCTAGCAGCAACTCGGTCTGTCGCAGCAGTGATGTGCCCCACACGGCGGATGGCGCAATAGACCGGCCAATGCAACCTTCTGAGCAGCACGGAGGCGACGCCTCGATGCACCCACAAGAACCCGGCGTCGATGTCGCCTCCCCTCTCGTTACTGGAGAGTCGGGGTCCTGCTGAGCTCTTGTATTTGCCATCGCGGAGTGGTCGGGTGTTCGAGGTTGTTCCAAATTTCTGAGCTGTCGCAGGGATGTCGATGGGTACAGCAGCCGTGAGCTTGCTGACTGAGCCAGCTTCCTTCGCTCCTCCAGGATACGCGTTTGGCGATAATAGATTCGCTTGAGCTGCGTCATCTCAACAAACGTGACCCCAAGCGCTGCCGTGATGACTTCAATGTGTTTCGTGAAAGCGTTGAGTGGGTCACTGTCGGTTTGGAACTTCATGATCTCCTTCAGATTAGTCTGAAAACGGGCAGCGTAGAGCTTCTTCTTGACCTCATTAGGGAGTCTCTAAACCCACCGAATTTCCCGTTAAACGAGAGCATTACGCAGACGAAAGGCATCGGACGTACCGCAGACAGTGGACGATAGTAAAGTTGCGAGCTCTCGTGTCTGTGCCACGTGAGCGACCTCTTGTACGTCTTGTTGAAACGGAACGACGCTTGTACGGCCATGACTGCGCTGAGATCTTTCTTGTTGAACAGCTCTAGTCGAAGCAAGAACGCATGTACTCGTGCCTCCTTCGTCGAGAGCTGCATCTTCTTGATGATCACTGATGTCAGCATCGCCAAGAGACCGCGGCACATGCAGCTCGCGACTGCGATGACCAGTCGACCTATTCGACTACGCAAACGGACCTCCCCGTACCCGAAGCCAACGAGCGGAGTGACCGCCATCCAGAATGAGTCGAGCCAACTGTGGCGCTTGCACACGAGCTGTCCCGAGGACACAAGCACTCCGCCCGTCCAGATGCAACTGGTGTGCACGCTCTCGCATGCACGAACGAGCACCGTCGTCAGACTGAAGATGGCGCAACAGAAGATCAAGATCTTGCGAAGCGGCGTGTCGTCCAAAACTTTCTTGACCACGAACTGTCGGTAGGAAAACTCGAGATTACCAGTGAAGCTTGTCACTTTCTCTTGCTGGCGGATCGGATATGGGAAATAGAGCAACTGCCGCCAGCAGATTGATCGCACCCCAACTGCCATACTCAGGAGGATTAGCGAATCGATTGAATTGTGAGGAAGCAGCGACTCGAGACCAGGAAACGGGAACACCACGAGATACAGCAGCTCCAGCAAAACAGTGTGATGCTATAGAAGAAAAAAGTGAGATCAAGTAATCCGCATCAGGGGCAGGAACACTCAAGCGAACGCACCACTTGACAGTTTGCTCCGATGTCGTCTCGCCAATGGTGACGCCGAAGGAAAAGGAACCGCATCCACGCTCGCGTGAGCCCCAAAATCGCCATGGCTGTTCTCAAAATGTTGATGGACGTGAAAGATCCTTCATCTGAGGCTGGCTGGCAGCCGACGTGCCGAAGACATTCTCGGCTTTCATGCCACCGGCGTGACTGCGAAGACAGCTCGAGCTGTGCAGCAGACAGCGCAATGATGACGAACTCGATGATCGCCACGCGTGTGTCTGTAGTGAAGCGGATCTTCTTTTGGAATACTCGCAGCACAGCATTTGGGTCCTTTCGATTCACGACTCGGAAGATTGCCGACCAATTCACACGCGAGAGAGCTCTCGAGAATCGCGGGTTGGCCGCAGTCGTTGGTGGTCCAGGCGCTCGTGCGTCTACCGACTTGATCGACTGCTGCGACTCGCTTCGGAAGAGAATGCCCTGGGATCCAAGTCGAGTCAGCATGTTGAGTGTGTAGCTTGATTGTCTGGCAGTGTCGACCCGCTTAATACCCGCAGAGAGGCCGAGAGCCACGACGCCTTCCATTCGGTGATCTCGAAATAGGCGTTCGTTTCACCTCATTCAGACACCGCGACCGCACGTCATTTCCTACCCCCTTGTGCTAAAGCAGCCTTCCCAATCGGTGACTGGGTATAATGATCACGCATCCAGCCCTTCGTTTTCTGCTTCAATCAGACGCATCAGGTCGTCGACTTCATCAACTTCCTGCACTTTCGGCGTCGGTACTGATTGTTGCGGGAAATGCTGGGTCGCTGTCATCCTCTGCGTGAACTTCCTCACCTTCTCTTTCAAATCACTCTGAAAAATGAGTGACTTGACTGCAGTGTGGAGTATGACGCCTGCATGAAACTGGTTGACCCGAAACATTGTGATGTCTTGCTTCTTCACGTTTCGACTTGCCAGGTACTTCCGCCAGCGCTGTTCCATATTCATGATCGCTGGGAGTGCTCGCAAAGGTTCATCGCTTGTCTGCATGTTTGATGTTGTTACGCGGCAATGGAGGAGCAGTGTAGATAGCAAATAGAGACCCGACCCACCTCGTCAATGATGACTTTGCCCATGCGCCGTCCAACATCATTGAAAAAAACTTTCGTGCCGCGAAAGATTGGGAGATCCAATCCCTCTACAATTGAATTCAGTGGTGAGGAAGGCAATCGCTCATGTTCGGAGCCATAAGACCGATTACTCACGTGCGAAATGCTCAATCTGCTTTCTCGACGGTTTGCACGACGGATGAAACCCCAGAGGTGGTTCAAGGGCCTCTAGAAATCGAGGGAGAACGTGCCAATCAATGAATCCCGTCGCTTCTGGATCAAACATTGACCATGTCGTGACAAAGTTCTCATACTACAATTTTAAACGTTTGGTTAGTGACAGCAAAGGCGCCAGCAAGTGTTTCCAACGTACATGCTGAGGCAGAAGAATGCCCTCGGTCCTATCTTTTTCGTTCGAAAATCCCTCCAGAATCACTGCGATGAAGATATTCAGAAGGATGAAGGACACGATCAGCGTGAAGCTGTACATGTAGATAAACGCCACAGGAGATCCGCAGCCGTTGAGATCGACACAGCCCAGTGTATTGTTGAACCCACACATGTGAGGGTCGTAGTCGGGGTCTGGAGTGCAGTCGGATTGAGTCGCCAGCTCGTACATCATATCGTTCCACCGTTCGCCGGTGGCGCATCGAACCTGCATCACCATTGAACAAAACACATTACAACACTCTAACTGACTCCTTGGACAAACCTGCACGCACCAATGTGACCATCGCGCGAGTGATTGACTGGAAGTTTGCTGTACGTGTGATCAACTCTCCAAATTTCACCTTGGCAAAAAGTTGAACGCCCATCGCAGCGTAGATAAAGAAGACGAGAAAGAGGAGGCCACCGATGTTGACCAGCGACGGGAGAGTAATCAGGAGCGTGTTGAATAGTTGGCGCAGCGACGGCGCAGATTGAACGAGGCGGAACAGGCGACCAACGCGAAAGCTGCGAATCGATGTCGCCACCGTTCCAACAGAGCTACCACCAACCCATTGGTACAGCATGCCGAGAAACGATCCCAGCACCAACACGAAATCGAAAATATTCCACCGATCTTTCCAGTAGTAATGACCCAGTCCGTATACCTTGATCGCTGCCTCCAGTGCGAAGACTAGAGCGAAAAAATAGTTCGTATACTCGATTGCCTTGCCGTAGAGGTCATCCTCTCCGAAGTAGTGCAGCGCCATAATGGTGGTATTCAATACAATACAGCCAACGATAACAAGCTCAAATGTGCTGTTTCGCGCGAGGCTGAACATCATCCGTCGAAATCTTTCCTGCGGGATCTTGAGCTTCCGCATCGGACGAAGGTTAAGCATTGCTTCATTAATGAGCAGCCACTCTCGCTGGGTGACCGAAAGCAAATGAGTCCCTTCTAGTTTTTCCTTCATGCGGTTGAAGTTGTCAATGACGACACCAACGAATAGCTGCATCACGAAGAACGTGCCGACCAGGATGAATGTGATGAAGAAAAACGCCCACTCTTCTCGATAGTTTGGAATGGGTTGCATGTCGATGTCGGTCGCATCGACACCCGCTAGCATGATTGTTACCCAGCCTTCCGTTGTCGTAAGCTCGAAAAATGTCTGACAGCCGTAGAGAACATTGTCAAAACTCTGTGGAATCGTCTTCCCCCACGACGCGCCGAAGAAACCACAAAGGACGCGTGATGTCACATCGGTTTGCGCTAGAATGCTTGAATATGCTGCTGCGACTGAGGCATTAAACCAGGTCTTTTCATCAGGAGCCAAATCGGCCCACAACCGCGGATACGTGATCAGATGTTGCTTAGCTGTGGAAAGAGCATCGAACGCGTCGCCTTGGCAGCTATATAGCTTCCCCTTCAGATTATTCACCGCTAAGATGCTGAAGACGAAGAATACGAGGAGACACACCATGATGACATTTATAAGCTGTGGGATGGATGCGATGAGTGAGCTGACAACCAAACGGAGCCCAGGGTTCCTATTGATCATGCGAAGTGGCCTCAGTGCTCGAAAGGTGCGCAGTGTCTTCACGAATTTGAATCTTGCGCTTCCGTCGTACAGTGAAAAGGCTGCGAGAGTTGTAATGACGAAATCCATCACATTCCAACCGTTCCGCAAGTAGGCATGGGTGTCTGCAATGAGACCCAGTGCCACGACCTTGGTCACGACCTCTGCAATGAATAGCACCGTCAAGACAGAATCAACCCACGAAAGTGCTATGACGAGGGGACTATCTGGTGGATTGAGAGGATTGTCCATGGCCAAAGCCAAGGTGCTGAGGGCAATTAGCAGCAACGAGGCGTGGTCGAACCGTGGGTGGTGAATAGTCTTGATGGCAGCCTTGCGCAAACGGTTTGTTGGGGAGAAGATCATGAGTGACCGACCCTTCGTCGTCTTGTATGCGTCCTCTAGTGCATGTCCGTAGTGCTTTGGGACGTGCGAGTCGTTAAACATCTTCGAATGGTTCGATGTCATAGGTTCGCGATAACTGCGTGCCGAAGCGTCTCCGTTGCGGCGGCCTGTTCGCTCCCTGCTTGAACCTGTTGATGTTGCAGTCGCTCTTTCTCGCACAGAGGCCACTGATCGGCGTGACGACGGAGCAACACGAGATTTTTTGCGAAGTAGGTCACGTTCTCGTTCATCTTCTTTCTCCTGCTCGCTTGTTTCGTCGAAGTTGCCAAGGAGAATTGCCAAGAAAAGGTTGAGCACGATGAAGTTCCCAAGGACGACGAGCGATACGAAGTAAAGCACCGCTGACCACCCACTTGAGCGCCATCCGTCCAACATGACGGTATTCCAATTTTCTCCGGTGAGAATCTAGCATCGCACCGTGGTTCACTTCCGCAACAAAAATCAATCACGAGCAGATCAATTCCACTTACCTGAAAGACTGTGACCAGCGACCACAACAGTGTGTCGAAATTCGACCGAGGAATGTAGTATATGTTCTCCGGTCGACTAGCTCGATTCCCGTAAACGTCGAACTGGAACTGATTCGCGAATGTCTGCATGCCGATCAAGGCGTAGATGTACATGAAGAGCAGAAAGAGGACGCTGAAGTTGCCGACTTCACGAAGCGTGCTCAGCATCGTCGCCAGTAATTGCTGAAGAGACGGCCACGATCTGGCCAAGCGAAAGAGCGCGAACAATCGAAACGAGCGAAGACCGGACAGCGACGCGGTGCCCTTCGAGTCCTGCTGCTCCCCAGGAAAAAAATCGGGAGGCGACAGAAGGAGCTCAACAATGCCAAGGAGCACAACAAGTGCATCGAACAGATTGTACCCGTCACGTCCCCACTTGCGCCAACCAAGCGCTGTGATCTTCAGTAAGCACTCGACTGCAAACGCGATCGTGAGGCAGAAACTGATGACTTCGACAGCGTGTTCTACCTTCTCGTCGGATGGATATTGATCAAGAGACAAAATGACGGTGTTCAGAAGAATGAGTGTTGTTCTCAACAACTCGAAGAGCTTGTGCGTGATGACTCGATAAACAAAGCGTTGAATCGTGGACGTAGCCAGACCGTCGCTCACATGTCGCTCGCGCTTCTGACCGTTTTGCTGATGAAGCTTCCTTTGCCTCTTTCGTTCTTCAGCTTCCTGAAGCGAGGATTCGGAAAAATTCTCCCAAATGACAGCCAACGTGAGGTTGAGCATGAAATACGACCCGAAGATGATGAAGGAGACAAAGTAACCAACGGCGATTAAGTTGAATCCCGCGTCTTGAAGGGAGTACATGATATCTGTCCTGTTGAGAGTGACAATGGGTGAGAGGCGAAAGAAAGCATAACCAACTGTTGAAGTCATTTACCTACCATCCCTCTCTAGTGATACACTGAAAGATCGCAAGAGCCGCCGCCGCAATGTTGTCGAAATTCACCAGTCCCCAACTCAAGTCTGGATTGTGCGTGGCAGCTCTCAAGAGATAGTGATCCATCTCTTCTCTTGGATGCCTGAATCGGAAGTTTCCGAATGCATCGTAGTCTGACCCACACGTTTGACCTGCTGGGCAAAGCCGATTGCTCACTCCGTCGAGCGAACACGTTTGTGCAGGCGATTCATCTGCGATTGGCCAGAAGCATTGTCGTGGATTACGCCATGGCGACGTGTCGTGTGTCCAGCTACCAACTGCTGGTATCGGCTCGCCATTCTTGAAAGAGCATCGATACTGAGAGAAATTCCGTACAACGAGATCTTGATATGTTGCGAGCGACTCGAGTGTGATGTTCGAGTCAAGACGAACTGGATACGGCGTCAGTCGACAACGCGAGTGAAGTACTCCACTCCAGAGTTGAACCCCAATTACACCATACAGGAAAAACAAAAACGAGAGAAACGCGACAACAGTTAGAAGTTCTGGGATGGACTTGAGAAGAGCGTTTATCAGCTTCTTCATGCCTGATTGGTACAATCGTTAATCCCAACAATGAGAACGTCCCTATCGACAGCACCAGTTCGTTAGCTTTCACTCACCAGCCACAGCGTTGAGGCTTCGCAATGGGCGAAGCGCACGGAAGGTCCTTAACACAGACACATTGGGGATTCCTGGTATGGTGGCAAGCAGTCTATGATACAGGGACGTCAGTTCTTCATTGCCGACCCGGCCAGAGATGGATCAGCATCCGCACCCGACGAAGACGACTGCAAAGTCGAGTCCATTCCACGGATCCATTAGATACGCGCCTTTCTCTCCAAACATGCCCATGGCGATGATCTTTAGAGAGCACTCGACCGTGAATAGTGCCGTGAAGATGCTGTCAGCATAGTTAACCACTGCATTACGGTAGGACCGGGACGAATCGAGATCCCCGTGCTCATCCACTTTGCTATAGTCGGCGATGGCGAGAATAATCGAGTTGGCAAAGATCAGGAAGAGGATGAACTGATCAAAGCGTTTGGACGTGATGCACCAGACGACGAGCTGGCGGAAGCGGCTGGACTCCGGAAACAACCCGAGCGACAGAGGTGCAAACTACACGCTCAACATGCACCATCAACACATAGCTATGCAATCCTCCTCCACCTTTCCATACGTACGAGGAACCGTTTGCCGTGCGCATAGAAGTTGTATCGCTCCTTGATATCTGCCGAGCCGTCGTCCCACGGGTAGCAACCTGGCTGTTGGATCACGTGAAACAACTCGCTTCTCACTACGATAGCGCCACAAAAGAACGTACGGAAGAGTCGATGACCGATGTCAATAGATCGCAGCTACTTGGCTCCATTGGCTCTGGGACCCAGCCCTGTGCACCAGTGCTCGTGCCTCCAATGCGTCGTTTCTCGGCTGCGAGCTCGAAGGCGTGCGCGACAAGCCCCACGGTCGACGCAGTCATACACCCCACGCTGCTGCGCCGACGCATGGAGCTGCTGGAGGCCATGGCGCCGCGTGATGATCAATCACGAGCGAAATGTCCTGCGCCCTTGATCGCAACCGACGCGCGCAGAGAAACCGACTCGCGCTCTCGTCGTGACAGTTATCGCCTGCGACGTGAGACGATGCGTCGCCGACGCCGTTCATGGCGATGTCGGTCTCCGCAATTTCTTCCAGCGTGTGATATCTGTCCATGTCGATGGGAATGGGAAGCGATAGTGCACTCATACATCACTGTGAGAGAGAGAGAGAGAGAGAGAGAGAGAGAGAGAGAGGAAGAGGAAGAAGGCGTCATTATGACGCTGGACCCCGCGGCTGCAATGATGATGTCCCCGCCAAACACCATGGAATCAGATCGCATCAGAAATGAGTCTAGCGCATTCGTCTCACATTTACATGTGGGCACCACAATGGAACAGGGATGGAGCACGTTGAAGTCAACTTTCTAGAAGCAGCGCGCATTTTGACCAATCAGCACTCATCACGTGGCTGACAGCAGCGATCATGGATCCGCTGGTGATCATTTCCGAAGCGACTGCATCGAGATGGCGACTCCGCGTGGAATCACGGCGCTGCTGGCGGTCGCCGTGCTGCTCGCGTCGCTGCATGACGTTGTGTATGGTCTCTACTCCAACAACGGACCGGTCAAGCTCTTGGATGCCAAGAGCTTGCGTGAGCTCAAGGTTGGTAGCGTAGATCCGTGAGCGGTGACAGAGAAAAAAAGAAAAGCTGCGGGACAACAAGACTCAACTGGATCTTGGTGTTGTGCAGAAAGATGGCGGCGTGTGGATGGTAGAGTTCTATGCTCCATGGTGCGGTCACTGCAAGAACCTGGCGCCCGAGTGGAAGAAAGCTGCCAAGGCGCTGAACGGCGTCGTGAACGTGGCGGCGGTCGACTGCGACCAGCACAAGGATATTGCTGCTCAGTTTGGAGTGCAGGGTTTCCCTACGATCAAGATCTTTGGAGACGACAAGAACAAGCCGACGGACTACCAGGGACCCCGAACGTCCAAGGGAATCGTTGACGCTGCGCTGGCGGAGGCGCGTAAGGTGGTGAACAAGCGACTCTCGGGCGGTGGAGCGAAGACCAAGTCTGAGCCAAAGAAGCGCCCGTCGTCGAAGCCGTCGTCCTCGTCCAAGAAGAACAGCAAGAGCGATGTGGTGACGCTGACTGATGCCGACTTCAGCAGCCAGGTCTTCAACAGTGGCGAGGTCTGGATGGTCGAGTTCTACGCGCCGTGGTGCGGGCACTGCAAGGCTCTCGCACCCGAGTGGGAGCAGGCTGCGTCGGATCTCAAGGGATCTGTTCGCGTTGCTGCCATCGATGCGACTGCCAACGAGAAGACAGCGCAAGAGTTTGGTATCCGCGGTTTCCCTACGATCAAGGTGTTTGGACCGACGGCCTCCTCGCCTGACGATGCACAGGACTACCAAGGAGCTCGAACTGCGTCGGCGATCACATCGTACGGACTTCAAGCCCTGGAGCGCCTCGGTGGCGGCCTCAAGATCAAGGAGCTCGTGTCGACTGACGTGCTGACCGACTTTTGCAGTGGCAAATCGAGCTGCGTGATCGGTGTGCTGCCCCACATCACAGAAAGCGGCAAAGCGGGTCGCGAGAGCTATCTCAAGACGCTTGAAGAGAGTGCAAAGCAGGTCCGCGGGAAGCCGTTCAAGTTTGGCTGGATCCAGGGTGGCGACCAGCCCGAGTTTGAGCTGCAGTTCGAGCTCACGTTCGGATATCCGTCGCTGGTCGCGGTCAACCTCGATCGCAAGCGCTATGTCGTGCAGCGCGGGGCGTTTTCGGCGGACTCGATTGCAAGCTTTTTGCAGCGCGTGCTGACTGGTGGCGAAGCGACGTCTCGTTTCTCGGCGCTTCCGGCGTTTAACACCGTCGCTGAGTGGGACGGAGAGGACGCGAAGGTCGAAAAGATTGAAGATGAGGAGGACGACGATATTCTCAGCGAGATCCTCGGCGGTAGTAAGGACGAATTGTGATGGCGAGTGATGTCTGAGCTGTAGACAGTCGAGAGAGAGAAATACAAGTCGAACCTTCCTGGAAGCGATGCGCCTCTTGTGATCACGTTGTGACTCGAATCATGGAGCGGTACGACAACAGGATGTTTGGAAAGCGACACGGCGATGCGGGTGGTCCTGTCACACGCACGTCAGACGATGAAGAAATCGCTCTCCATTTCTTGGAGAGCTCGCGATGACACGCGTCGCGTGTCTATAGCGTCGTTTCGTGCCTGTGCGTGTGTGACGAAAAGGCGTTTACGCATAAAAACTCGGCATGAGGCGACGCCTCGCTCTCCGATCGTCTCACGTTCCCAGTCAGCCGTGTTCGTCTGTATCTCGACGCTCCATCGAAAACAACCGCTTCCAACATTGGGCTCAGTCCTCAAGTCTCACCCACCCCAGCAGAACACAAGCCAGGACACCGCGAGTCGACCCCCCCGAACCAAGCACCGCCGATTCTCAGACATGCCGTCCACGCTCCCAGAGCTGCTCGACACGATGCGCCAGCACGTGTCCACTGCGCTGCACCTGTCGTCGTCCCCTTCCTCGTCGCCCGCGAGACTTCCATCCAAGGCCTCGACGCCCGAAGCGCCTCGCAGCAGGACGCGGTCGCATTTGGATGACGCCAACAAAGTGGGCGGTGACCACCAGGTCGATCTGGACACGTTTCTTGTGTCCTTTGTGATCAAATGATCTCGCGGTCGACACCGTTCCTCCGTCTCTTGTGTATCAGTAGCATGTACCTTATGGATGCAGTGTAACAGTACTAGTATCGTAGCTCCACCGACTGCCAAGGAGAGGGTCACCGTCGTGCGCTCTCCATGTGCTTCAAGAACTTTAATTTGCGATTATGGCGAGACTTTCGTGATGGCTCGCTGTCTGTCTGTCTGTCTGTTTGTCTCATTCGGTCACCGCGCGCTTTACAGCAGCTCGATGTCGAAAATGAGCGTGGAGTTGCCAGGGATCGTGGGCGGAGCACCCTGACGGCCGTAGCCCAGATGCGCCGGAATCGTAATCGTTCGCTTGCCACCGACGCGCATGCCCTCGATACCGATGTCCATGCCCTTGATCACGTCGCCGATGCCGTGGCGGAACACGAACGGGCGCTTGCGGTTCTGCTGCGCATCGAACTGCTTGCCGTTCTCGAGGCGACCGCGGTACAGGATGCTGACCTTCTTGCCCTTCTGCACAGGTTGACCCTTGCCGACAGCCCTGCAAACAAAAAACATCACACGTGAGTCCTCCGTTTTCGATGATGACGCTTCGTATTGCTACAGTGGCACGTACTGCTCCTCAATGCTGACGCCCTTGTACAGACGAGTGGTCTTGGCCTTCTTCGGGACCTCCACGGCATCCGCAGGGGCCGCACGCTTCTTGCCCGAGGTTTCAGCCTCCTTCTTCGCAGGGGTGGTCTCCTTCTTGGCAGGGGTCTCCTTCTTGGCGGGAGTTTCCTTCTTGGCAGGAGTGGCCTCCTTCTTGGCAGGAGTAGCCTCCTTCTTGGCAGGAGTGGTCTCCTTCTTAGCAGGAGTGGTCTCCTTCTTAGCAGGAGTGGCCTCCTTCTTCGCCGGAGTCTCCTTCTTCGTGGGCGTCGCCTCCTTCTTGGCAGGAGTGGCTTCCTTCTTGGCAGGAGTCTCCTTCTTCGACGGCGTCCCCTTCTTCGGAGTCGTTTCGCCATGAAGACGCTCCTCAATAACCTCGAAGCGTCCCTCCTCGTCCTCGTCTTCATCGTCATCTTCATCGTCATCATCATCGTCGTCGTCGTCATCATCATCGTCGTCGTCACCGCCAAACACCATGACGTCGCCGTCCTCGTCGTCTTCAACATCGCTGTCACTGTACGTGCCAGCCATGTCGTCCATCTCGCAGCCATCGCAGTCGTCATCATCGCAGCCCATATCCTCGTCCTCGCTTTCGGCGTCCTGGACCTCAATGAAGCCAGTGAGGTGCAGCTCGTTCACGCCCTCGCACGTGAACTCGACGGGGCCGTCGAACGGCGTGATCAGGTGGTTGAGGTTCCACTGCTCCGTTGCACCCTGCGACAGCGTGCACAGCGCGACCTTGCTGTCCTTGACGTTCACGAACAGCGTCGTGCGACCGGCCTGCACCTTGCTGCCGAGCGCGGCCGTGTTGAGCTGCAGCGCAAACTCCTCGACCTCATTCGGCCACGAGAGCGTCTGACCAGGCTTGACCACGTAGCCAAAGAAGCCCGGCACCGATGCGATCTCGGCGCTCTGGCTGGCGGCCTCGGCGCTGCCGTTGTTGGCGCTCTTGCTCTTGCTGCGGTTCTTGCCCATGGTCGTACGATGAACGGAACTCTTCCTTCTCGAACGAGTGAGTGGCTTCCTTCGCGTCGGTTGACTTGAAACGACAGGACAGGATCGGATGCCAGCGAGCGATCGTTATTGCGAGCGACCAGCAAAACCCAAAGAGACCAATGGGTAATTGGGCAATTCACTTTGTGGAATGGTATGGTTTACTTAATAGGTCCTCTGTTTTCCGTTGGTTGAGTCTTCCCTCAAATATGAGGAATTGAACAAAAGTCATGATTCCTATGGCTCTCTCATCCATTTGCAGCGGAGAAAACGATCTGGTTCTCGACGTTCATCGTTGATATGAAAATGCGATGCTTGTCTCACGTCTCGATCGACCAATGCAGTCAGTTTGTGCGCTACGTCTCCATCATGATGGCTGTGGATGGTGACACACTCATCCAGCTGGGCACCACCGAGGGAGGATCTCCCTCTGCTCCATTGCCTCCGGAAGCCACTGCATGCACTCGTTGCATCGAAAGAGCGCCACCTCACAGACACGCAGCGAATGCGTGAATGATCCCTCTCGCACTGAGCACAAAGAAACACTCGTGTCCTCACCCGCGACACCGATTAGGCGACCGCCAAGATCAGAGCGCGTCCGCACGAAAGACACTGCGACAGTCAGTCGATCCCGAACAGTTCTGTCACTCCCATGAGGTCACGAGAGACCGTACGTTGGCACCCGAAGCAGAAACTCGGGCCACGTCGGACCCACCAAGCACCCGGGCCTGGCAGGACTCGATGGCAGGCGTCCACACTGGATTCACGCGAGCTCGCTCCCATCCTGTGGCACTGGCAGCCACTGACGGTTGCTTGGGCGGGGACACGCGCACGCTCTCGCTGTGTGTCTTTGCTGTTCTGGCCAATCGCAAAGACACGCGTCAGACACCAAGCACCAATGACGTCGTGCACGTCACATGAACCACACCAACTGCACACAAAGTCGCCAAGACCATCTTCACCTTGACGTGACGACACCTCCTTCATGGATCCCCAACGGCCGAATCTCTGCCATCGACGAGCGATCCCATGCAGGATGGACCTGAGAGCAATCGACAAGACGTGCTCAACATTTAGGAGCACCAATAGATCTGCATTCATGATGCGATGGCCGAGAGCGTTGACACACATTGAAATCAAGCTTTTGAGGCTCTCACTGCAAACGGATTGGCCCGCAGCAAACCACCAACGAGCGCCGTCGCCGTCGCCGTCGCCATCGCGCCCTCAGAGACAGATGCAAAACGCAGCGACGCATGTGTCTCATGCAGGGAGCGCCACTGCGAGATCCAAAGCATCCGTGTCTCGATCGCGAGCGTGCCGCTGCTTGCCGTCTGCGCGGAGGAGTGATTGTCTTATTGGTGCGCTCCCATTTTTATGCTTCAATTCGGCAGTGGTGACGTGCAGGAGGTGGCAGAGAGGCTTCACCGTCAGCCAATTGGGTGGGTCCATGCGCGGGTCTCGGCTCGGGTCGCTTGATCCAAGGGGCGATCATCTGCCTGCTGCCGTGGCCAGCTGGGGCGACCCGAACCCGAACCGCCACGCGCACGTCGGCAGCACCGCCACGCGACCCACCCGCCCACCCGTGACGCTCGCCAAGCAGAGCGGAGTGGAGGCGATCCTTGCGCTCTCCATCGCTCACTTTGGATTTGGTTGAGACCCCCTCAAGCGACCTTCCCCACCTAGCACCCCTCTCTTCACCCGACAACATGCCGATCGTCAGCATCAAGGCCCGTCAGATCATTGACTCGCGTGGCAACCCCACGGTCGAGGTCGACCTCGTCACGGAGCACGGCCTCTTCCGCGCCGCCGTGCCCAGCGGTGCGTCCACGGGCGAGTTCGAGGCGCTCGAGCTCCGCGATGGCGGTGCTGCGTACCTCGGCAAGGGCGTGCAGAAGGCGATCGCCAACGTGAACACGATCATCGCCCCGGCCCTCATCGGCAAGGACGAGACCAAGCAGTCGGAGCTCGACAAGTACATGGTTGAGACGCTCGACGGCACCAAGAACGAGTGGGGCTGGTGCAAGAAGAAGCTCGGCGCCAACGCCATCCTCGCTGTCTCGCTTGCGCTTTGCAAGGCCGGCGCCGCCGCGCGCAAGGTGCCGCTCTGGCAGCACATCGCTGACCTCGCGGGCAACCCGTCGCCGTGCATGCCGGTGCCGTCGTTCAACATCATCAACGGTGGCTCGCACGCTGGCAACAAGCTCGCCATGCAGGAGTTCATGGTTCTCCCGGTCGGCGCCAAGAGCTTCTCGGAGGCCATGCAGATCGGTTGCGAGGTGTACCACAACCTGAAGAAGGTGATCAAGAACCGCTACGGCCTTGATGCCACCGCCGTCGGTGACGAGGGTGGCTTCGCCCCCAACATCCAGGAGAACAGCGAGGCGCTCGACCTGATCGAGGAGGCCATCAAGATCTCGGGCTACACCGACAAGGTCCGCCTTGGTATGGATGTCGCCGCCTCGGAGTTCTACACGGGCAAGGAGGACGCTCGCTACAACCTCGACTTCAAGAACTCGAACGCCGCTGAGAAGGACAAGATCCCGGCCGATCAGCTCATCGCGCTGTACGAGAGCTTCATCACCAAGTGCAAGGGCACGAGCCCGATTGTGTCGATTGAGGACCCCTTCGACCAGGAGGACTGGGAGTCGTGGATCAAGTTCACGGCCAAGGTCGGCAAGGACGTGCAGATCGTCGGTGATGATCTTACGGTCACGAACCCCACGCGTGTCGCCCGCGCGATTGAGAAGAAGGCGTGCAATGCTCTTCTGCTCAAGGTCAACCAGATCGGCAGCGTCACCGAGAGTATCGAGGCCGTGACGGCCGCCAAGAAGGCTGGCTGGGCCATCATGACGTCGCACCGCAGTGGTGAGACCGAGGACTCGTTCATTGCCGACCTTGCCGTCGGTCTGAGCGCCGGTCAGATCAAGACGGGTGCCCCGTGCCGATCGGAGCGTCTCGCCAAGTACAACCAGCTGCTGCGCATTGAGGAGGAGCTCGGCGCCAACGTCCGTTACGCCGGCAACGACTTCCGTGACGTCGAGAAGCTCGGCAAGTACAAGTCGTTCTAAGCGAAAGATCGCGGCTGTGCTTCTGAGTGAGCCTGCGCTTTCGGTCTCATCATTTGTTGCATAATACTACGTCAAATTACCCACTCACTCCATCGTTTAGCGCTCTAGACAGCGATTATCTCGTCATTCGACCCTTCTTCATGGTGCTCGCCACGGATCGAAACGCCGAGTAGTGCGTCGTACCACCGTAAACCTTCTTGTCCGGCGTGAACGACGTGTACAGATCACTGTTCGCCTGCTTGGGGGACCCGTACGCGGCGAACCACTGCTTCAGGCTGTGGACATTGGGTGTGCTGCCCGTGGTGCTCGGGAGCGTCGTGAGTTGGCCAGCACTTCTTGACGGAGAAAGGGCCGCTGCGCTCCCGCCACCTACAGACTCACTCGAGGCAGCAACGCTCGCATTGATCTTGTCGGTGAGCTGATCGATCTGCTTCTGCAACTGAAGCACCTGCTCGTGCAGGCGCTCGACCTCGCCGCTCCGAATGATCACCTTGACGTGCTCAGGAGGCTCGTAGTAGGAAAAGTACCCGGGTCGCTTGGATGCAGTGATGGCGGCCTCGAGGTTCTTCAGTGTCTTGCGCGAGTGCTCGTTGAATCCACCAGGACCTTTTGCAATGAACCATAGAGGAAGAAACGTCAGACTCGCCCCCTGTTGGATGGAAGGACGTGAGGCAGGAGCACGCACCGTTGAGGAGCTCATAGATGCGGTCGGCCTTGGCTTTCTGCAGCGCGAGAAGCTCCACTTTCTTCTTCACGAGGTCCTCCATCGCGTTCAGTAAGGAAACGATGCACGCGTCCACACTCTAAATCGCCTCCTGACGCGACGACTGCAGCGCCATCTCGACAGCGATGGAACCGACGTGCACGATGATCTGATCCCATCACCGTCCTCCCATGTGGTGAGGTCACCAAGTGCAGTGACATGGGTACATCCTTTGCTATAGTGACACCTCATTTGAGTGGCACTCGAAGAGCTCTGTCACAAGCGTCAGTCACAGTGACAGAGCCACAGTCACAGCCATGCAAACATGCTCAAGATGATGCGCCATCAACGCTTGATCCCATGGATTCGTAGAGCCCCTACGTCGCCACAGACTCTACCATCACTTCATCTGAGCCGGAAAGCCTCGCACTGCATCGCCAGCGCACGCGGTCGCGCGTTGTCGACGGCTAATGGTGTCTCGCCCGAGGCCTTCGACGGCTACATGGCCGCGCTTGGGATCTCGGCAGCCAACGCGATGTCAACCGCGAACGCGAGCACGCGGACGTCGACGGCGTATCCGTTTGCGGTGGCTTTGTCAGGTGGAGCAGACAGCATGGCGCTGACGCTACTGCTGGCTGAGTTCTTGGAGCGCCATCGCGTGCCGACGCCGCTGCTCGCGGTCACCGTCGACCACCGTCTTCGACCGGAAAGCACGGAAGAAGCGCGCCATGTTGGAGCGCTATGCACTTCTCGCATGGGGTCAGAGAGGATTCGCCATCTCATCCTGCAGTGCGAATGGCCCGCGGGCGGCACCGCGACGCCCCGCAAGAGCAAGCTGCAAGAAGCCGCACGCGCGTATCGCTACGAGCTGCTCGCGCGTTGCTGCGCGGAGCACGGCGTGAAGCATCTCTTCGTGGCGCACAACCTTGGCGACCAGCTCGAGACCGTGCTTTTCCGCCTCGGTCGCGCGAGCGGCATCGATGGTCTCGCGGGCATGGACGCTGTTACACCACTCCCCACAGATCCCGAGGCGCCGACGCGCGTCGTGCGACCGCTTCTCGGTGTGACAAAGGCGGCACTCAAGGCGACGTGCGAGCGCTTCGGACAGTCGTGGGTCGAAGATCCGTCCAACGAGTCGCTTTTGTTTGATCGCATCCGTATTCGCAAGGCACTCGCGGCAGTCGAGCATCAGCCGATGGGGCACGAGACGCTTGCGTTACTGTCCGACCTGCAGCGCGTCGCCGCTCGAGCGCGAGACGAATTTCAAGTCGCAGGTAGGCATCTGATTTCTCTGTGTGACTCTTGATATTCTCAAAATGACGGTGTGCAATCGCTAGAGCGGGAGCTGCTCGAGAGACACACGCTGCAGTCGACGCCCGGGTCGATCGTGCTGTCGTCCGCGATTCTGACGCCAGACTGTGGTTCGTTTGACGAGCTCGTGCTCCGCGTGCTGCGCAACGTCGTCCGCGACGTCGGCAAGCGCGACTCTCCGCCACGACTGTCGTCTTTGCAGGGACTGCTGCGTGATCTCCGCGTGCTTGACAGCGGCAAGAAAGTGACGCTCAGTGGCTGTCAGGTATCTGTTTATCCTCACGCCCTCTCCACTTGATAGAGCGATCGACTGACTGACCGACTGTATGAGCAGATCACTGTCAAGAACCGCCGTCAGGAGCTGCATTTTGAGCCTGAACGCGGCACCTCACGAAAGCAGAGACCGAGACAATCGTAGTGACGAAGAGTAGAGTCAGTCAGTCGCTGCTATTTTGAATCGGAGACAACGTCTGGCAACCCATTGGCATCAGTGATCGAGTGATAGTCATGCGCCGACGAGATGATGGCGAGCAGCCGCCTCCATCCACGTCCAAGCGAGGGGAAAAGGAGGAGCAGGAACATGCCGACGAAGAAGAAGAAGAGAGCTCCAAGGAGGAGAAGCTCAAAGTGGTCGTGCGCATACGGCCGTTGCAAAAGAACGAGGAGCCATGGCCCACTGGAAGGACGCAAGGAAACCGGACCAGCCACCATACAGATGATGCCGTGGACTTGCGCATCGAGCGGAACAGCGTGTCGTGGGAGAAGAACGGGCAGCTCAAGACGCTGCTGGCTGACGCAGTGTTTCAGGGCGACGCCGCTCAAGACGACGTGTTCCACAGCGTTGAGGGTGCGTCCATGCGCTTCCGTGATGTCGACTCTCCTTCTGATGTCGACTCGCTGTCGTTTGACGACTGCGCAGACTGTATCGACGGACTGCTCGCTGGCTTTGACTGCAGCGTCTTCGCTTAGTACGTCACAGCTTCCGTTCTGTTCTCGTTGCCAAGTGCGTGCAGCAAGCCATGGCCTCATGCGTTCATCTCCGTAGTGGACAGACTGGCACCGGCAAGACACACAGTGCGTTTACTCCTCGTTGACAGTCGAGCGCAAGCGATGATCCCCTCACCGTCCTCTCTCTTCCTCTGTCTCAGCGATGAGTGGGCTCCCGCACCACGACGACGGCCGCGAAGACTTTAGTGACGGCGCCGACGGCTTCGAGATGCGCCCCGAGTTCGGCGTCGTCCCTCGTGGCATCGCCAAGCTCTTTGATTGCATCGAGGCTGCGCGCTCCGCGACCGTCTCTTTCTCTGTCTACTGTTCGTTTGTCGAGGTGTGTGGTGCACGTGCTGAACTATCGATTGTTTTCACTGATCTCTCTCTCTCTCTCTCTTTGTGATCTTGTGGTCTGCCAGATCTACAACGAAAAGATCTACGATATTCTCGCGCCTGCACCGAGTGACACGTCTCTGAGGAAAGCAGCCAGCCACCGCGCGGGGTGGAACCGCGCGCAACCCGCGAAGGAGGCGCCGAGTCTGCCGATGCGCCAGAAACTCGATGGCTCCGTGTTCGTCGACGGCCTCACGTCGCGCAAGACGAGTACGCGCGCAGAGCTGCTCACCGCGTTTCGCGACGGCTCACGGCATCGCGAGGTTCGCGACAATCTGTACAATCAGCACTCGAGCCGCGGGCACTCGGTGTTCCAAGTCACGCTACGCCGAGACGCGGCGAGTGGGTCTTCCACGTCTTCCTCCTCGTCCTCCTCGCCGCAGAGCCGTCTCTCGCGCCTCTTCTTTGTGGATCTCGCGTACGTTCGTTCGTGTCTGATCGCTTGTGTGAGAATTAAAGAGACAGAGAGAGCTGATGCCCATCGGCAGGGGCTCGGAGAAGTGGCACGTGAGCGGCAGCGAGCTCTCGGACAAGTACGCGACCGAGCTCGCGTCCATCAACAAGAGTCTCTCGGCGCTGACCAATTGCGTGCTGGCACTCACGCAGCGCGAGCGCGCGCATGTGCCGTTCCGCGATTCAGTGCTCACGCGGCTGCTGCAAAGCTGTCTCCAAGGCAGCGGGCGCACAGCGTTCATCGTGACGCTCAGCCCCGCGCGCGAGAGCCTCGACGAGTCGTGCGCGACGCTGCGCTTCGCGGAGCGGCTGCGCGCCATCAAGTGCCGCCCAGTGCGGCGCCGCATCTTCTCCAATGAGCTCCTCGGCGAGCAGCGGCACTACTACGAGCGTCAGATCCAGAGTATGCGGGTACGAGGGAGGCGCTTGCGTGGCTGAATATGACCGAGGACTCTTTTGTTGCTGGTGCTGACGACGGTCATAGGCGGAGGTGACGCGACTGCGCGAGCTACTGAAGAAGGCACAGCGCAGGAACCAAGAGATCGCGGAGCAGAACGCGTCGGCCGCGAACCAGGCGCTCGTGGCCGAGAACAAGCGTCTAAAGGAGCTACTGCGGAACTCCGAGCGCCAGCGGTGCGTCCCTTGCGTTATCGCACTGCTTGCTTGATTCGTTGCTAGATGCTGAGCTCCGACTAATCGGTGTTGGCTAACAGATCGGTGGCGAAGGTGACACCAAACGCGGCATCCGTCGTCGCTGCCTCGCCGCAGCAGCAGGCAGCGCGGCAGATTCTCGAGTCCCCACGTCCGTTTTCTGAGGACGATCGAGGGAAGACGACGGCGATCAGTGCCGATGGCACGGGTGGCGGCATGGCGACGCCTCCTAATCGCTCTTCGCGACGGCAAGAGGACGTTGCTACCGCCGACGCGACGGCATCGGACGACGAGCAGCTCCACTCGCTCGTGCACCGGCTGCAGAGCAATGAGGCTCGACTGCACTGGATGCTCGAAGCGGTGCGTTGCGTTTGCAGGCAACGGACTGTATATGGTCGACTGACTCTCGTGCTCTCTCTCTCTCTCTCTCTCTCTCTCTTTCTTTCTTTCTTTCGATCTCTTGCAGGAGATGGAGGCTCAAAACACTCGTTCAACTCCAGTGAACACGACGGCGTCAACGACTGACCGACTGCCACGTGCGTTTGCTTGCGGCTCTTTGGTGTGTCTCTGAGCTCCTCCGTGTTGACGTCGTTCACCTTGCTGCAGAGCCCGTGAATGTCGCGCGATCGTGGGCAGTCGAGCGAGCGCTGCGGCGAAAACTCGTCAACGTGCCAACACCCGTGCGAGCAGCGGCAGCAGCAACAACAGTGACGTCAGACACTACAGCAGAAGATAACTTGGTGGCTGCGATGCGAGTCACAGGGCAACAGACATCACAGGACAAGGAGAACAGCCCTCGTCAGCCTGCGCATACGGCGACGACGACGCCACGGCGTCCACCGGTCACTCTGAACGAAAGCCACAACGAGTCCGTACCGATTCCGAATACGAGAAGAGCTCCGGTGGCTCCGCGGCCGACGGCACCGTCGCTAGCGGACGAGCCGCCCCTCAAGTCGGCGTCGATCCTCAAGCTCGTGGGCTCGAGCACCGCCGAAAAAATGGGAAAGAGCAAGGACGAACTCGTGGACGAGTACAAGCGTGCGCGTCGCGCCGAGCTCGAAGCGATGCTGCGGACGATGGTGCAACGATAACGAACGACGCGAGGACGCTGCCATGATCTCTTCTTGTCATTCTGAGGGAAATGGTGACTCGTCCTAATCAGCTCGAGACGTCCGTGATCGCAGGGAACGGCTGCGTCTTGCTCACGACGAGCACCTTCTTCTGGTGGGACATGTAGCCCTTGAGGTATCCCTGGAAGATGAGGTTCGTGAGGATGCACTCGATCTCTTCCATCGACATGGGTGGTTCGTCAGCGCCCATAACGAGCTGAAGCGCCACCTGGAAGTCGCGCAGACGGAGTTGGTGACTTTGGCGCACGAGGTATCTGCGAGAAAAAATGAAACTCGTGGTAAGCGACACCAGTCACGGCGAGACGAACACCGTAGCGAGGGCCACGTACACTTTCTTGAAGAGGTTGCGGAGCACGACAAGGCGCAGCTTCTCGATCAATAAATACACGCCTTGCTGGATGAAGCTGTCTTGGAATCGATCGAGATACTCATTGAAGAGACGCAGGTTGCCCGTGCGAATGGCGTTTGTTAGCCCCGTGTACTCCTCCAGAGCGTAGTTCTGGATGAGCTGCGGCGACGGCATCACGCCCAGCAGAAGCTTCACGGGCACCAAGAAACGGAGGATCATGCTGTCGAACGCAGAGGTTTCTGTCAGCAGTCACTCGTGATGTGCGCAGCAACAACTGAGTTGCCTCACCGTTTGTTGCGCAGACTGTGTTGGTGACAGTGCTTCCACGCGTAGTCGAGGCATTGCTCTGCCTTGTGATACTGGTCCTCGAACATGGAGATGCGGCCGACGTAGTACTGATACGTGACCTTGTCGCTCTTGCTGAAGCGCTCAAACTCGGGGAACGCAGGACCCTCGACTGCGCGAATGAGGTTGCGACAGAGATGAATCATGTTGAGCTTGAAGTAGATCTTGAAGAGCTGGTTCACGATGAACAGCGCGCCGAGTTTCTTGTTGTGCTCGGCCGGCGCGCGGTCGTTCGCGGTCATGGAGAACCCCTTCTTGAGTTGCTGCTCGGCGCCGCGGAGGCGGTCGTGGACTTCATCGCCAGCGTGTTCCGAGGCCTCTCGATCGGCCTGTTCGCCAGCCACGTCAGTCGAATCGAGACGTCCAGATACACCGGTAAGGCCAAACGCACCCGTGCAGCCAGCAGTCGCGTGTCGACCGTGAGCACGTGAAGAAATGGCACGAGCCAGTTGCTCTCGGTGCGGAAGATCTCCATGAATTTCCTGCACACGGGAGAGAGATACCATTACAATGAAGACCACCACCTCAACCGAGCACAGCATTTGGCCACGGGTACGTACACAAAGGAGGCGATCTGGCTGTCGTACGCGTCGCCGAAAGACTCCTGCAGGACCTGCTTGCGGGCCTGCACCACACCAGCGACCACCTCGGCGAACGCCTGGAAGCGGCCGAGTTTCGTGGCGCAGAGCTGCGCGATCTGGTCCAATGAGAGCGCCGAGACATCAAGCGGCACCGGTCGATGCGTCAGCGACAGCAGCTCTGCTAGCTGTGCGCCATTCTTGGCGGCGAGAGCGCCCGCGACGCGGTCGAGATGCGCAGCCAGCAGCATGATCGATCCGGTTCACGTGTGCTGCTTCTTGGTGTTGGCACCGACAGCCTCAACGAGGAGCTCATATCAAATCCTATTACTGTGGACCACACTAATACAAGGAATTGGAGTGGTCGACATGAATGTGAACATAACAAATCAACGAATCGTGAATTGTTGGAAATGGCTGGGACCCAACAATAATTATACTGGGAGTGCTACCGACAGGTAGTACTGGCAGCTCTACACCGATTATCACCGTCCCACAGAAATTTATTTGTTTTCAGTGGAAGTGCTGGCCACGAAACGGATCGCACTTGAAATCTTTCAAGATAAACCTTCAACATCAATCCAATTTCACAATGCAAAAACATGCATTTATACGGGCAAAAAAAACGAGTACGGTACTACCTCACTGTACTTGCATCACATAACTCGGGTGTATCCATCATATAAAAGAGGATTGATGGTGCAGTCAAGACCCTTGACAGGCGAGTTATGCTGAAGCAGAAGCAAGATCGTCATCGTCGAGAACGAGTCCAGTCCTTCCTACGCGAACTCGCTCCTATGGCAAGCGTCATAGAGCAGTTGCAGAAGCAGAAGTAGCTCAATCACTACACGTAGATCCGCTCAATCACTAGAGCCGAATGACATGAAAACATCCACTCATGAGAACACTAAAGATTGATCTCCATTGAACACTACTATACTGGTTCTTTTCTGATCTGCACAGCCACTGCCTACGGGGTCTTCACTCGGTCGTTGCTCGCCACGAGAAGCTAGAGCGGCCTTGGTCGGCAGGAATCTCAGTCGCGCAGCAGTTTGATCTGCGGCAGTGTCCTTCCATGTCTGAAGCCTCGCATCGACCCCTTGCGCAGTTAGTGCGGTCACTGTGTCTGTCGGAGCCGACGCGCTGTTCGCAATGCTTGTGGCGAGCAACGAACCGCATGACTACGCGCTGCTGCAGCTGCAGCTACCACCTACTTTCGACATCGCGTGCTTTGGATTTTCCCGGGTGCGAATCCGCACGCGCGGCAATCTCAGCGGTCGCCGTCGCCATCGCGCAGTTGCACGTGTTGGTTGGTTGAGCATTCCCGCGGCGCTGTTGTGCGTGAGCTGCAGCTGCATGGTGCTCATGACCGCCGCGACACTCGCAACTCACGAGTGCCTGCACATCGGGCGGCAGCGTCGTGACTAGCGTACGAGAGCCATCGGGACGATTTATGGCACCGAGGGGTCAGTTCAGCAGTACGTTGTCGCGGTGTCGGGTACGTTTTCGACGTCGCAGCTTCACAGAGGGGTCAGTTCGATCATTTCCGTGACAACGTCGGACACAAGATCCACACTTACCTTGCTCGATAGGTTACGTTTCACCGAGCCCAGCACATGTCCATCAGTCATTCACCACAGTCGCCAGCCTGCACGAATGGTCGCATTTGACAGGTGCAGACTGGAGACAGGGTGCGTGACCTCAGTTCACAGCTTTCGCGTGGGAGAGAAGATTTGGATGTGGGCCTTGTTGTCGTGGTTTTGCTGTTGTACGTGAGCGACTTCCAAGGCAAGTTCCTTATCATTTCCAGTCAGTTGGGACAGTGTATGAAAGACGCGACGAGGCGAGATTTTGTTCTCGTTGGAGACATGTGCAGTGTTTTCTCAACTGTCTCTGCCCATTCGACGTGTTTGTCGAAGTCTCGGCGGCTTTCGAAGAGTTTTCCGAGTAAAGTTTCGTTTACTTCAAGCCGCCGACGCCGTGCGTGAAGTCGCTCGTTGTGGTCTACAAGCGCAGCGTCTGGATTTTGCGTGTCGCCATCGCAAGCCCGTTGTCCGAGAGACTCACGGCGGTCGTCGCATCGGCCATCGCGCCGAGCTGCAGCGCGCTATCACCGTTGCCATCGCGCAGTTGGACGTGTTGGTAGGGTGAACAATACCGCGGCGCAGTTGTGCGTGAGCTGCAGCTGCATGGCGCTCACAACCGCCGCGACGCACGACGGCATGGATGAAACACCGACTCAGACGACCGACATCGCGAGCACGAGCCTTGCAAGGAGTCGTGACCGTGAGCACGCAGGTCGCGCCGTCGAATGACGCTGTCGTGACACCGAGCAGCGTTTACGCGACCGGGCGGTCGAGGCAGACGCTCGCCTCGCGGTTGCGCAGCAGCAGCGGCTTGCCGCGCAAGAACGTCGGCCAGATCATCGCTGCAAAACCCTTTGAGCGGGTCGGGCGTCACCCGCGTCACGAAGCCGAGAGCGACGGTCACGCTCTGCGAGACGACGGCGAACGCGTCGACCTACTCCGTGAACGCGCCGCGGAACTACCGGTCGTCGACCGTCGCGAGCGTGAACGTGCTGCTTGCGAGAAACGGCCCCGTGTGCGCGCCGGTCGTGACGCGTTGGCACGTCGTCCACGGCCGTTCACAGCGTCCACGGTGCCCGGTGCACGCGCCAGCTCAGCAGCGACGGCGCCGCCGTGGGACCACCAGTCGCCGTGGCCTGCACGTCGCCGAACGCCAGCGTGAACGTGTCCGCCTGAGAGTGACCCGAGGTTCTGCACGACCTGCATGGCGCTGCGCCATCTCGGTGTTGAGCGCGTAGACCCGCACGTAGTACCGGTACCAGGTCGCGGGCGTGAGTCCCGCGATGCGGTACCGTCCGCCCGAGCCGTTGTCGCCTGCGAGATTCTCACCAGAACCATACCAAACTTCGTGAAAAGTGAGTCGTTCTCGCTGCGAGAACGACTCACTTTTCACGACGTTTGGTATGCTTCTGGTGATATCAGGTCCCACATCCGAGCAAACGAAACTAAGCTACATGATAGCTTAGCTTTCCCCCTACAAAAGCACTCCCAGTTTCCTATCTCTAGTTGTGGGATCACGCGATGGCGCCAGCGCGCGTGAGGCGCTCCTTGAGCTCGCCAGACTTGTACATGGCGACGGTCTTGTCCGATCCACCGATACTTCGGCCCTTGATGAAGACGTTCGGCACCGTCGACTGACCCGTGAGCCGGAACAGGAAGTCCTGCATCGCGGCGCCGTCCTCCCGCTGGTCCAGCTCGAAGACCACGGGCTTGGCACCGAGGTTGGCGAGCACCTCCTTCGCCTTCTTGCAGTACGGGCAGTACGACTTGCTGAACACGACGAGTGGGAAGTGATGGATCGCGTTCCACACCACCGGCTCCGCAAGCGCTCCCGAGCGCTCGAGCAACGTCGGGAGTGTGCCTGCGGCGTCCATCGCCTTGACTTCGGCCAGACCGCCGACCAGCTCGTGGTTGATGAACACCAGTGGCAGCGTGCTCGTGCCGACAATCGCACGCAACGCCTCGTGCTCGTATGGGTGGACGGGGGAGTACCCGATCTCTTCCGTGCGAACGGACGCTTTCAAGCGAGAGAAGATCTTCTTGAGCTCGGCGGTCTCGGGGCAGTCGAGGTCCGAGATAATCGCGACTGTGTGTTTGGTCTCGAGCACGTAGTTGAGCTCTTCCAGCCGCTTTCGGGCCTCGTCGTTGTCGTTCGTCAGGCGCTCGACGTACTCGACCTTCTCAAACGCGACCTGTCGGCCGAGATCGTTCTTCGAGAGAAAGCCCTCGGGCATCTTCTTCGTGATGTACTCGATTGTGTGCCATCCCTGGACTACACGTCCAAACACCGTAAACCCTGGGCTGTCTTCTGTAGGGACGCTGAGCTCGACTATTACCGAGAGCAACGTGAGCACCAAAACGAACATTCTTTGTGACCACGGGAAGCGAAGCACGTACGGTTGTCGTGAAGCAGAACAGCAAACTCGGAGTTGCCCGTGTCGCTCTTGTCGCTACGCGCCAAAATGACCATGCGCTCGGTGCTCGGAAGACTGAAACGGGGGGGGACGCTTGCGGGTTAGCAGGCGATGGCAACAAAAGAGAACAAGCGTTCACTGCACGTTGTACCTGATCTCAACAGGGACATGCTTGTTGGACGTCTTGTCAGCCAGAAATCCACCTCCTTGTAGCAGGAAGTTGGGCTCATTGCGATAGAAACCCGTGTTTTCCGAGTAAAAGCCGCTGTTGAGCAAGCGCGCAAAGAGCGCGACGGTCTGAGGAGCGTGCTTCGGGTACAGCTCCATCGTGAATTTGCCTGTGCAAAGAAGAGAAATCGCTTGAGCATCGCCTGTATCGAGGAATCGCACGTCGCTACGCGCTACTTACCAAACTTGGTCGTGAATTGGACCATCGAGACATTGTAGAACGGCTCTCGCAGCGGCGCGTACGTCGGCAGCCCGACGGAAAACTGGTACACGTGGTAGACGATGCCGATGCCGAAGAACGCGATCATGGCGAGAAACATGGGCGCGCGCAGCAGCGCGCTGGCGCCGCTGGCCCCGCGTGCGCCAGGGCGAGGGACTCGGTGGCGGCGTGGGGCGTCCATCGTCTTGTCGCTGGCTTCCAGATCTGACTGCTCTCTCGGCATTCTCAGTCGAGTGTGATTCGCGAATCTTCACGCGCTGTGCGACCCCACCTCCACTAGAAGGTACCAGTTAATGCGGGTTATTGACGTGTATTGGTGATGCAATCTGGCAGGAGATCTACACGGCGGCAATAAGCATGTTGATCTGACTGAGCTATTGACCAACGTGGAGATGGCTGCGATCGTAGAACTGCTTGGTGCTCGCGCCCTTGGGCGTCGGTCGGTTGTTGGACACGTCCTCTGCGCCGACGCCGAACGACTCGGACGTGAGCGTGAAGGGTCCGTTGTTGCGCTTGTACTGCGAGTTGCCTGTGCGCATCGTGTAGAAGCGCTCGCGATGGCACTTCTGGTTAAACTCGGTCGTCTGCGAGCGCCCAATATCGTACAGGAACCGCGTCTCGGGCAGACCTTCGGGGAACTTGCGTTGCTTCTCAAGCTCCTCAAGCTCCTCGAAACTCTGCTCGTTGGCCTGCGTCTTCTTCTGCTTTTCCACGATCTCCATCTCCTTGTCCAGAGTCTCGCGGTATTGCTCGGTGCGCACGTGGCTCATAAACTCGTCGCGCCGGCTCGCGTCCTTTGATCCAAAACCAGCCTTCCGCTTGTCCATCGGTTGCAGCTTGAGGTACATCGTGTTGTCCTGCAGTGGGTCCGAGGAGTACGTCTTCTTCTCGAAGTACCCAACGCCATTGCACGTGTTCTTCGCTGGCACCGTCATCATCTGCTTGCCCTTCTGACGAGCATTCTTTCCTGTACAAGGCAGGGTTATCAATGGATGAATCAATCATCCAGGCATCGAACTATAGCGCACCCTCGATGATGTGTGGGTCACGATATGGGTCGCCAATCGACAGGTAGCTCCCCGCAATGTTCTTGTTCAAGACCTTGGTCGTGTACATCGTGCGTTCCTGGCGATGGCGTCGGCAGTGATCTGGCCCTTTAGCGGCTCGAGCTTCTCACAACACAATTCGATCACTTGAAGAACGTAGAGCCTCGCGAGGCAGGCGTGGTCGCCCCGATGGCATGGTCTTGTCGGCCGCTTCGTGTGGGGTGCACACGAGTTATTTCTGGCAGCACAGGCCTCGGGATCGGGATCGGGATCGGGACATCCAATTCAGAGGACGACGAAGCACATTGCACTCTGAATTGCTGCATAGAGATCTGCTGCGTGGGCGTGGATTCCACAAAGCGGCTTCCACGCGGACGCCTTGAGTCATGCCCATCCTCGAATGGATCGTCAACCCACATAGAGAGAGTCACTCTTCTGGGGGACAGGTTACGTTTGGGTTACGTTCGAAACCGACCAACACTCTTGCCTGTCATCGAAGATCCTCGGACACGCACACGAATCAAATGACGACGGCACGCGCCAAGCGAACACGAGCGCAACGCGCTTGCCGCTCGTTTGCCCTGCGTGTTCTGCTCATTTCCCCTTTCGCAGCGTCAAGCTCTCGACGTCACTGTATTGCACTGCCGCCATGGCCACTGACGCGCACAACATGAAGTACCGCTTCCTGGGCAACTCGGGACTGCTGGTCTCGACGCTCTCGTTCGGTAGCTGGGTCACGTTCGACGCGCAGCTCGACTTCGAGAAGGCGTACTCCATCATGGAGCACGCGTACAAGCGCGGCATCAACTTCTTCGACAACGCGGAGGCGTACGCGGGCGGCAAGTCGGAGGAGATCATGGGCCGAGTGATCAAGGAGGGCGTCCAGCGCGGCGTGTGGACGCGCGAGGACCTGGTGGTGTCGACCAAGATCTTCATCGGCACGCAGCAGGGACCGAACCACGTCGGTCTCAGCCGCAAGCACATCATCGAGGGCACCAAGGCGGCGCTCAAGCGCTTCGACATGGAGTATGTGGACTTGATCTTCTGCCATCGCCCGGACCCGAAGACGCCGATCGAGGAGACCGTGCGCGCCATGAACTTTGTGATCGACCAAGGATGGGCGTTTTACTGGGGCACCAGCGAGTGGCACGCGCACGACATTATCGAGGCGTGCGAGATCGCGGACCGCCTGGGTCTCCAGCGACCGGTACGTCTATCTCGTCAGCATGCAGCACCAGTGAATCAGTGGAGAACCTGACTGGATCACTGTGTCGACAGCTCTTTGATCAGCCTCAGTACAACATCCTCGAGCGCTCACGAGTTGACTACGAGTATGTCAACCTGTACAAGGTACGCCTTTACTCGCGATCACAGGCTGTTGCGTGACTTGAACGCAGTGCTGATGGCATTTTGGCCTGCAGAAATACCGTTACGGTCTCACGACGTGGTCGCCGTTGGACTCGGGTGTGCTGACGGGCAAGTACAACAAGGGCATCCCCGAGGGCTCTCGCCTGGCGATGCCCCAGTGGAAGGATGTGCTCACCAAGGGACTGGAGGAGAAGGTCGCCAAGGTCGTCAAGCTCGAGGCGATCGCGCAGGAGCTTGGCTGTTCTCTCGCGCAGCTTTCGATCGCCTGGTGCGCGTCCAACAAGAACGTCTCGACGGTCATTCTCGGCGCCACGAGCATCGCGCAGCTGGACGAGAACCTCAAGGCGCTCGAGGTCATCGACAAGATCACGCCCGAGGTCCACGCAAAGATTGATGCCATCGTGCAGTTTGTCCCCAAGAACCTGCCCACGCATGAAGAGCGCATCGTCCAGCTCCGCTCCAAGTATCTGTAAGCAGTGTCACCAGGATATTAATCAGCAGTCCACCCCATCTGGGAGATGGTGGAATTGGCCATGAGGCTGACTGGCGTTGTATCGTGCGGCCCCATACGTTAACGGAATGGAAGTATGCTCTTCATCCATCGTACACAAGGATGTGAGTGTAGCGAGCACATTCAACGTCAGAACAACGTGTATATTTCGTCACATGAAATGCTTGAACGAGTTGAGTCGCGACGGCTGCTGGTTGAAAAACTCGCGCTGAGGCCGTGGAGCCGACGGTAGCGACGCGCGGGACGACGCCTTCGACGATGACGAGACGCTCTTCATGCTGGCTGTGGACTGGGTCCTGGACCGATGCGAGGGTGTTGTGCTCTCTGGACGCGAGCTTTGCGACGACATCGAGTCACTTCGAGAGCGGAACGAGAAGAAGCTGAGACGATCAAAGAACGAATCGCTGTGGCGCGGCGTCACCAGCGGAGACTCGCACATGCTGTCCCGCTCATCGTCAGTCGCCTCGTCATCCATCACCGACGACATGGCCGATTTCGAGGACACGGGAGGTGAAACAGTCTCCTCCTGGTTGTCGTCCTCTTGATTACCGCAGGCAGACGACGAGAGCGTCAATGGCTTTTCCTCAGCATCAGCGACACCCTGTGCGCTCGTTTGATTACCAATGTCGGCGATCGTCTTGACAGAGAGCCCGAGTGGTGGCTCCAGCGGAGCGCCAGGACTCGGGACCACTTCCATCACCGACTCGCTCTCCAACGTGTCGGTGCTTGAGCTACTTATCCGCTCCGTCTCGTCGGGAGAAGTCGTCGACGGATCTATGACGGCGTCAGGAGAAGACGAGGTGGTCAACTCCGAGACATCCATCTTTTGGTTGTCATCTTCATCTTCCTTCACCTCCAATGCGTCGTCGACCAACGTATTGTCTTCCTCCTCGTGCTCTTCTTGGTTTTCTTCGTCACTCGGTGCAGCAAGGTCTGCAACGGTTAGTGCAGCATCCTTGACAGAATGATCTGCTGCAACAGTCTGAACGGGCGCAGCAGTCACGGCTGAGGTATCGCTTGTCCATCCGTTCTGAAGGGCCCGGTTCCGCCACAGCATCACTTCCTCCTCCAACTCCTGTCGCTCTCGGTCGTGTGCCAATCCATCCTTGATGATCTTCTGCTTCGCGTCGCTCAGGAGATCTCTAAGCTGCCGGACTTCCTCGTTTGACTTGACTTTGTGTTGTTCCAGAGTGTCGACTTGCGTCTTGAGCTCGACCACGAGCTCCTTCAACGCCTCCAGCATTTGTTCGTGTTCTTCTGACACCTTCGCGACAGCAGCTCGCCGTGAAAGCTCTTCCTGGGCGGTCTCCAATTCGGTCCTGAGCGTGAGCACTTCTCCCTGGAGCTGCTCAATGGTCTGGTTCAGACACGCAGCCTCCCACGCGGCGTTGGCTTCGGCAGCGGAAAGCGCGTCTTGCTCTCGAGCCTTCAGCTCCTCTGCTTGGCGCTTCCACGAATACAGCTCCTCCACAAGCTGCTGCCGCTCCTTGTCGTACTCGATTTTCTGCCAGACGCCTCGGCGCTTGACGTTCTTGACGTCGTTGCAGAGCTTGTTCACGTACGCGACGAGCGCGTGTTGGTGCTCCTCGAGTGACTCGATGTGCCACTGCATTTGGTCCAGCAGCTCGTACGTCTCCTGCGTCTCTCGCTCGAGCGCTTCGTTGGCGGCCGTCAGCTCGCGCACCTGGTCGACGAGTTCATCGTCGATGTCTCGCAGTGTCACCGAGCCATCGGACGAGGACGCATTGTCGTCGCTCTCGCTGTCGACGCGGCGCACAGGCGGCGATGTCGCGTCCCGGAGGTTTCGGAAGAGCTGCGCGTTCGGGTTAAACGCGATCGAGAACGCCGCGTTCACGCTCATGAATCATCAACGCACGGATGCGAAGCGGTGCGTGTCCCTCTTGATCTGCACCGGGCTGTGCCCTCTTTGTCGGCCGAGAAAACACGGAATCGATCGCGGAAAATACAGAACCCGAGTGATCCACGGGGTCTGAGGCAAGCGACGCGCGTGGGGCCTTCCTGCCTGCGCGTTCGTTATGCTCTGGCCGCTGGAGACGTCACGTCGGTGGGACACGGAGACGCCCGTGTTTCTGTCGCTCTCTGCCGAGCAATTGCTTCGGTGGGTGCTGGTGGTGTGGCGATGATGATGGATAGCCAGGTTATGTTGCAGTACGTGATGTCGTTATGTTGCGGCAGAACATCCGGCGTGCTGGATGTTGTCGCAAGGTTGTCACACCTGCCAGCGGCTCCAAAAGATGTGTTCAAACACATTTCGAACTATGTTTAAACAGCATTTATTCGGAATGATGGTGGGACTGTCAGACCGTCACTCCGTGTCCACGTTGAAGGTTACAGGAGGGGTACATAGATCGCGTAAACAGAGCGAGATGTGCATCATTCATGGATCGGATCTCATCGTCCGCCACGCTTCTCAACAGTTGATCCGCTCCGCCATTCCGAGATTCCTCGCGTCATCCACAAGTCGATTCAACCGAAACAACGCAATGGCCGCCCCCACGCACAACATGAAGTACCGTTTCCTCGGCGACTCGGGACTGCTCGTCTCGACGCTCTCGTTCGGCAGCTGGGTCACGTTTGACACCCAGCTCGACATCGAGAAGGCGTACTCCATCATGGAGCACGCGTACAAGAACGGCATCAACTTCTTTGACAATGCCGAGACGTATGCCGCTGGCAAGTCGGAGGAGATCATGGGCCAAGTGATCAAGATGGGCATTGAGCGCGGCGTGTGGACGCGCGAGGACCTCGTGCTTTCCACGAAGATCTTTTTCGGCACCAAGAGCGGCCCCAACAACTGTGGACTGAGCCGCAAGCACATCATCGAGGGCACCAAGGCGGCGCTCAAGCGCTTTGATTTGGAGTATGTGGACCTGGTCTTCTGCCATCGCCCTGACCCGTACACGCCGATCGAGGAGACCGTGCGTGCCATGAACTGGGTCATCCAGCAGGGCTGGGCGTTCTACTGGGGTACCAGCGAGTGGAACTCGCACGACATTATCGAGGCGTGCGAAATCGCGGACCGCCTCGGCCTCGCTCGCCCCGTCTTCGACCAGCCGCAGTACAGCATTCTCCAGCGCTCGCGTGTCGACTACGACTTTATGAACCTCTACAAGGTGCGAGCAGCTCCTTGTCTGATCAAATGTGTGTGTGCATCTGTTACTCAATCGTGTGTGACTGCATCATTGCAGAAATACAAGTACGGTCTCACGACCTGGTCGCCTCTGGAGTCGGGTATCCTGACGGGCAAGTACAACAAGGGCATCCCCGAGGTGAGCGTGCGAGACTGTAGAATGCGCTAATGCCGACTGGGGCTAACGGTCGTTCTTTTCCACGAACGTTACAGGGATCTCGTCTGTCGCTGCCTGCATACAAGGCCATGCTCAGTTCTGGGCTTGAGGAGAAGGTCGCCAAGGTCATCAAGCTCGAGGAGATCGCCAAGGATATCGGCTGCTCTATGGCGCAGCTGGCAATCGCTTGGTGCGCGGCGAACGAGCACGTCTCGACTGTGATCCTTGGCGCGACGAGCATCGCGCAGCTCGACGAGAACCTCAAGGCACTCGAGTTTGTGGACAAGATCACGCCCGAGGTCCGCGAGCGCATCGACGCCATCGTGCAGTACAAGCCGCGCGCGTGGCTGGAGCCGCAAGACTATGTGTTTGCCATGCGCCAGCGCTACTTGTAGAGCAACTGGAGCGCGAGTGACCCTCGGACCTCCACACACGAGAGGTGGAATGAGTGATGCCGTATCTGATAACAACCTGAATCAGTTCTGATCGTGATAAGGGCATTGCTCGTGGTGTGTTTTTTCTTGGCGCGAACTCGGGCGGCAACCGCGCGCGCCGCCGCTTCGCATCTTACGACGCTTCGATTGGCTAGTTTGTGATGTACACTCCATTCATTGGCTCAAAATCAATCTCCCGCGCCCGCGCTTTTTCCTCTTAAGTACGACTTGCCCTTCAAGGTTTGGCGCTTTGAACGCGCGCGCGCGGGGAGTTCCTTGTGAAAGGAAGAAGAAAGAACCGAACGCCATCTCTCTCTCTCTCTCTCGCTCTCTCTCTCGCTCAGTCTGTGACGACGACACGCACGAGTGATCCGGCGCGCGCGAGAAGGGAATGATGCTCGAGAACGCTCCGCGCGACAGCCCGAGTGTGGGCGCTGGCGCCTCACGAGGTAGGTGGACATGCGCGCGCTTGCACGGCTCTGGGAAGCGACTCGACGGTTGACGCTCGCTGGTACACACACACACACAGACTCTTTCACGGCGTCCACGCACGAGATCTCGCTCGCACATGTGTGGATGGACGACGACGGCGACAGCGCCGACAAGCCGCCGTCGTCTGCCGCGATGGCCACGCCACTCATGCGCGGCCTTCTCGAGGACTCGCTGCAGCAGCTTTTTCCACCCGGAACGGACGTCGCAGCGGTTGGTAGCAGTCCGTCGATGGCTGCGCCGCGCACTGCGAGTGATGCTATCGCTGCTGCGCCGCTGCAGTTTGAGGACGATGAAATGCACGCCTTGCTCCCGATGCTCAGCGATACGTCGTTCGAGTACGACTGCCAAGACGATACGGTCATCGCAGCACACAACGTCGTCGACGAAAGCGCATTCCCTCAGGATCTGTCGCCGATTCTAAGCGCCATTCCACCACCGACAGAGTTGGGAATGCCTGCCGAAAGCACCATGTCTCTTGTGATGCGCAAGACCAAGAAGGCGAAGACGACGCCGTCAAGTCACCAGCGACCAGCCATTTCTCTTGATTCGAAGCCACCAATGAAGAGCCCACGGAAAGCGCTTTCGACACCGACGCCGCGAGCGCCTCGTGCCTCCTCATCCTCGTCGCCGTCACCCGCTGCGTCTCTCGTGGCCGGAGCCTCCCACAAGCGCCGCCGCCGACTGCGGTCGACAGGTCTGTCGACGATTCATCAGTGGGACGATCACGAGCAGAACGTATTCTTCGCAGTCTTCAAGGCGAAATGGTCCGTGAACTCGGACGTCACGAATGACGCGTCGTCTGCGTTCAAGTCGTTGTTGCTCCAGCGCTTCTCCGTCGTCAGCGAGAAAGTCAAGACGAAATCGAGCAGCGACGTGCACCTCTTCTACATGAGTGTGCTGCATCACATTTCCGACTTGCTGGAGGACGTTGAACCTCACGATATTGATCTATCCAACGCTGATGAGATTCGTCTCGCGCTGTGGTGTTGGCACAAACTGGCGACGGACGAGTTGTATCGCAACGATTTCCACGCCATCGAGAGCGGAAGTCCAGAGACACGGAAGCATTTCGCATCGTTGCTCCTGCAGTCGATCACTCGAAGCCGTCGGCAGATGCTGAAGGCGAAGACGTCTGGAACCTCCACTCCTGTTGTGTCGGCTGCTCGCGCACGCACTGACAGCAGTGCAAGCTTGGAAGGACTACTTCGAGAGGCACTGGAGCACGCCAGCTTCCCGTCTCGCATCATGCCTCCTCCAGTCGACGAGCAAGTAATCCACAGGCCGATGGTACGAAGAAAGTCGAAGACTCAACCAGTGAGCAGTGGAGCCGCCTCCCTCGTTGGTGAAAAGCGACCGCGTAGTCCATCACTGGAGCTGGTCGACGCCTTTGCGAAGGCCACGCCAGTCAAGACCAAGCCTGCGACCTCCGCATCAACAGTTTTTGTGACGCCTCAACCAGTTGTCCATCGACACGCGTCGCGCTCGGGCGCTAGCTCGGTGACGAACCAAACCCCGCCCCAGTCGTCTCGCAAGAAGATCTACATCAAGTTTCGTATGGTGCCTCGGGATATGCAGACGCGTCAACAGCTTGAGCAATGCGGATGCAACCCAAAGGTAGAACTCAAGCTCAGCTCGACAAAGCGCGTGACTGACGTTGTGGCACACATGATGAAAAAATGGTCCAAGGTTCGATCGCTGCTGCCACACGACGCTGAGCTTCATTTCTTTCCGAAGGAGGCGTCTGCAGCTCCGTCTCAGTCATGGTCAGCAAAGCACAATGATGCCTCGTGTCTCGATATCTGGAAGCACTCGGGAAAGACGAAGAACGATGAATACGTAGTCTTGGTGTCATATCAGTGGCGATCGGTGTCCGACAACCAGCAAGAACTCGATTCGGTTGCTGAGAAAGAACTCTCGTGGATCAAGGAAGACCCGTCGATGCCGCTCCTGGATGACATCTTCGACGACCAGGATGGCATGAAGAAATTGGATTTCGACATCGATGGCTCACCACTGTCGAGCCCAGAGCATGGGAACCCGTACAGCGACGTCTTGGACCTCACGTTTGCGAACGAGGTCGCTGCATTGGTGGCGGAAGGATCGATGCAGCCAAGCAAGCTGTCCACGTCCCTGCAAGAGTTTGGTGAAGCAGTGGCATTTGACTCGCGAGCTATGTCGACTCCGAAGTCGGCAATGTCGTCACCGAATGCGAAGGCATTGGGAAAGGATAGTGCCGACCAAAGCTCGGCGACCTCACGTCTTCGAAGACGAATTACTCCGATGCTCGTGCAGACTGACGAGTGCAACCTGTAGTGTAGAGCAATACCTCACGACGCAGCATAAGCGAACGATTTATCTATTTCTCTTCGAGATGAACTACTTCGTGCTCCTCTCGCGGTGTGTCTCACGTCGGAGTCCTAGCAAGCACCTCTGTGACTGTACGTAGAATCAGCCACGCGTCTCGGCCAACAGCGCACGGTAGCGGAATCCTCCCTCGAGCGCGTGCACACGAAGGTGCTGCAGCTCCGCGAGGCGCTGGATGCCGCCCGTGAACGTCCACTCGTACGCACGACCGTCCTTCGTGACGAAGAACGCGTTGTCGACGCCCTTGCCGAGTTGGACGACGGACGCGACGTCCATCGCGTCTGTGTTGGTCGCGTGGAAGGGCGTCGTGTGCATCTCGGACGCCACTTGCACGAGCCGCTCGCCCATCTCCTTGCGTCCCGACGGCGTGCGACCAACGATCCACACGCGCTCGTCGCCTGCAACAGAGCAACACACCATTTAGAGCTCTTGCTGTCATGACAGTCTGTCATCATGGGGACAGACGCACGCACCTGTGATGAACGTCGTGTGGAAATGGCTGCACGTCGACAGCCGCACGGGCTCGCGCGTCTTCACGAGGCGCGGCGTCACCTGGTCGCCCGTGCCGTCCTCTTTGCCCTTGGGGTTCAGCAGCTTTCCCCACAAGAAGAGCTCTCCGTCGGCCGTCAGCGCCGTCGAGTGGTTGAAGCCCGCGTCGACCGCCACGACCTTGCGGTTGCGCAGCGCGATGACCTCCTGCGGCCTCGAGACGTTGGCCGAACCGAAGCCCAGCTGCCCGCGCTCGCCTTTGCCCCACGCGTACACGTTGCCGTCGGCGGTCACCGCGAGTCCGTGCTGGTAGCCGGCGGCGATGTCGACCACCGTCTCTCCGCCGCCGACGTCGACGGCCTCGGGCACAGCGACGCTTACCGACTCGACACCGGTGCCGCACTGGCCGTAGCCGTTCGCGCCGGTCGTGTAGAGCTTGCCGCTCTCTGTGAGCAGCATCGTGAGCGCCGTGGAGCAGACCATCTTCTTGACGCGCTCGCCGTCGGGCATCGCGATGGGCGTGGGCGACAGCATGTCGATGTCGCTGCGGCGCGTGAAGCTGTTGAGCGCCGTGAGCAGCCACGGCGCCAGGCGGTTCATGTTGGTTGCGCGGATGACGTCTCGGAACGAGTGCGTGCGGCCCCAGTAGTACGCCGCTCCGTCGGCCGTGACGAAGCCGGCGTGTGCCCATCCGACGGAAAGCTGGTCGATCGCCAGTGACTCGGTCGACGGCAGAGGCGCCGGCGTCTCGACGTCGTCGTAGCTGCCGGTGCCCAGCGAACCCAGGAAGCCCTTTCCATAGCTATAGACGGCGGTGGTTGAGGCGTTGCGCGCGTGGAGCTGGCGCGTCATGCGACGCCAAGACGGCGTCATGCGTGTCACCCGCATCATCACTTCGGTGGAAGCCACGGAAATGATGATGAGTGTATCCGTTAAGAACGTGTTTGACAACCACAGTACATTTCCCACTATTTGAATTCAAAAAACGTAAATTTTGAAGAAAACCCGACGGGGTCGTCGGTACATGCAACGCAACGCAACGCACTCGTCACGTGGATGGATGGATCTCTTGCTGGTCGCGCGAGTCTCGCGACCGGAAGCTTGCTAGAGCGCTCTCTTGTCTGCAGAAGCGATGACGGACGTGACGGACTGACGTGGGTGCTTGGTCAGTTGGCATGTGACGGGGACGAGACGAGAGGAGAGGAGAGGAACGCAGACACCGAGGACTGATGACAGCAACATCCAGGAGATACGTCGCGCCGCGTGCAGTGAGGGGCAGTGACAGCTAGCCAGCCAGCCATTCCACCATGAACGACTCGAGAGACGTGATGCGTGGTGGTCTGGTAGGAGCAGTGGCCGGGCCGGGTCAGTCGAGCGACTGGTTGCACAGCGGACACACGGGCTTGCGGTCGGAATTGACCGACGTGAACGCCCATTTGTCGAGGCACTCGAGATGGAACTCGTGCTTGCAGCGCCGCAGCAGTCGCATGACGTCGCCCGACTGGTACTCCTCACAGCAGATACAGCATGTGTCGTTGTTGCTGGGGCCGCCTCGGAAACGCACGAGCAGGTCCACGAGCTCGCTGCGCTCTACGCAGCCCGAGAACTCGACTTCTCGCCGCTTGAGGCGGTCCTTTAGCTCGTGGATGGACGCGTCTCGGAGCTCGTCGGGTGTCTTGAACTCCTCCATCGGCATCGACTGGATGACGCCCATGACGCGGTCGAACGATTCCTCGGTCGTCGGTGCGGCCGCTTGCTGCGCCGCTGCCGACGCAGCCGCCTCGCGGCGACGACGCTCGAACGCTTGAGCCTCGCGGAAATACTCGCGCCACGTCGACTGCGGGTACTGTAGAAGCGGATGAGAGCACAGGAGTGAGTCAGGTTGTCAGTAAACGAAAGGGCGTGTGGTATCTTCACTTGCCTGTCCTCGCAGCAAGAAGAGCGCGCGGATGATGCCGTAGAACTTGAAGAACGCGATGACGCTGATGGCGAAGATGAACATGAGCGCGATCGTGACGACGCCGTCGCCGTCTTCGTCGGCCGCGTTCGACTGCAGCAGCGGCACGATGACTTGCACGAAGACAAGCAGCACGACCATCCAAGGGTTATCGGACGCGTTGATCATGACGAACATGGTGGCGATCGCTGGCGTGGAGTGGAATCGAACGCAACAGAACGAACGAACGAGAGAGCGAGAGAGAGAGAGAGAGCGAGAGAGATGGAGACGTGTTGCGGTCAGTGCCGTGATGACGAAGTCCCGAGCACGATGAAAACGCAGCGAGGCACCCGAAATAGAGGGCGGCCGGGGTCCGCCCATCTCCAGAATTAACCAGAGGGTTCCTTACAGTACCCCTGTATCACCAGCGTTGAGTAACGTTGAGTAACCCGTATCCCGTATACCATCCGGATACAGCGTAGCTGGGGCCAACCAACGCACCAAGCTCCTCCATCATCTTCGGCTTCATCGTCGATAACCTTAGAAAATGACGACGCATGTGCCGGCGCTGATCCCTCCGTTCCGCTTCAGCTCAGTGCAGCACCAGCTCTATCGCGGGTCGTACCCGACGCTCAAGAACTTTCGGTTCCTGCGGCGGCTGCAGCTCAAGACGATCGTGTCGGTGATTCCCGAGGCGCCGACGTCGGATCTCGTCGAGTTTTGCCAGCAGGAGAAGATCGCGAACCACCATTTCTACGCCGAGAAGTTCACGTCCGACAATGTGACGGTGTCGCCCGCGACAGTCGCGCAGATCCTGCAGCTGCTGATCAACCAGGAGAACCTGCCGCTCTACATCCACTGCCTCGACGGCGCCAACGTCACAGGCATCATCATCATGATCCTGCGCAAGCTGCAGAACTGGACCAAGGTCGCGACGATCTCCGAGTTCTGCCGCTTCACGCGCGACCACGGCATCGAGAAGGACGAGAGCGAGTACCTCTCGACGTTCTCAGAGGAGATCGTCGTGCCGACAGACGTCCCCAAGTGGCTCTGGAACGGCATCCGCATCCTCAAGCACCCGACGATGATCATCCACCAGCCCGACCTCGAGACTGCGTCGCAGTCCGGCAACGACGGCAGCAACCCCGCGCTCGCGGGCCACGGCGGCTTGACAGAGGTGGACAAAACCGAGGCGATCATCCGGCAGTTTGAGGAGGCGAGTCGCACGCGCACGCTGAACGAGGCAGCAGACGGCGCCGAGGACCTGGAGCTGCTCATGATGGACGACGCGCTGCTGGACGTGACAATCCCTCGGTCGCTGGAGGCGCTGGACCTCGCTGGTGTATGAGCTTCTATCTATCTCTCTAGCTATGTACAGCGACGCTTGTGTTCCCTGCGTCTTGCTTTGATCGGACCATCACGTGTGCCTCATTAGCACGCGCGCGCTGCATGTTGTCGAGATGCAAGCACTGCGCGCGGAAGCCTTTACTTAGCGTGGACCACATCGGTCCCAAGGGCAACGTCTCCCGCCAAAGTCAACCCATGTCCAATGGCTCACTCGCTCATTCGGCGCCACGATGAGCGACGCGCATGACGCGACGACAGTGAGCAGCGACGATGCACGAGACGAATGTAAAGCAGTTCACGAAGAAGAAGAAGAAGAAGAGGACGCGACCTCAGGCGCAGACGGCATGGAGCTCTCGACAGCCGCAGCCACAGCCACAGCGACGGGCGACCGCCCGCACAAGATGCCGACAGCGGACGAAGCCGCGCAGCTCTTCGTGTTCACAGCGCAGAAAGCCGGGATGCAGGGCGTCGACAAGGCGCACGTGCAGAAGGTCGTGTTCGAGATGTCCAAGGACTCGGCGTTCTTCCAGAACTCGATGCGCCAGAACGCCAAGGTCGAGGCGCGCATCGCCGAGATGACCGCCAAGCTAGAGGGGCTCACACCCGCGCGCCGCGAGACGCTGCGGCGGCAGATCGATCAGACGATCGCGACGCTCGAGGCGCAGCGCGAGCTCGGACGCACCAAGGTCGTCGTGGACATGGACATGTTCTACGCCGCGGTCGAGATGCGCGACAACCCGTCGCTGCGGGGCAAACCCGTGGCCGTCGGCGGCATGAGCATGCTCTCGACCACCAACTACGAGGCTCGCAAGTACGGCGTACGCGCCGCGATGCCGGGCTTCATCGGCAAGGAGCTCTGCCCAGACCTCGTGCTCGTGCCGCCGCGATTCGAGCAATACACAGCGATCTCCCAGCAGATCCGCGCGATCGTCGAGCAGTACGACCCCGATTTCCGCGCGCTCAGCCTCGATGAGGTCTATTGCGACATCACTGACTACATGGATGCGCACTGGGCGCGGTACGCGGCGCACTCGACAGCCGCTCGCGACTTGATGGGAGAGGAGGACGACGTAGGCGTCAAGAGCGACGACGAAGATGAAGACGCCGCTGTGGCTGTGGCGCCCGCACTGCTGCGGCAACGCGAGGCAGTCGCCGCCGCGATCGTCGCGGAGCTACGGCAGAAGATCTTTGAGGAGACGCAGCTCACGGCGAGCGCGGGCATCGCGGCCAACTCGATGCTGGCGAAGATTTGCTCGGACATGAACAAGCCGAACGGGCAGTTCGTGCTGCCGTTCTCGCGCGACCGCATCGTCGCGTTCATGCAGTCGCTGTCGGTGCGCAAGATCGGCGGCATCGGCAAAGTCATGGAGAAGGTGCTGGGGGCGCTCGGCGTCGAGACCGCGCAGGACCTCTTCGAGCGCCGCGTCGAGGTGTTCCACGTGTTCACGCCGCGCACCGCCAAGTGGCTGCTGCAGGTCGCGCTGGGGATCCATGCGTCCGAGCGGAGCTCGAGTGGAGACGAGGACGCGTCGCAGCGCAAGAGCTACAGCCGCGAGCGCACGTTCCGTGGGCTCAGCGACCCGCGATGGCTCGAGAAGATTTGTCGCGAGCTCTGCGATATGCTGGAGCAAGACCTCGCGCACGGCGGCCACGGCGGCAAGACCGTCACGCTCAAGCTCAAGTGCGTCGACTTCCGCGTCAAGACGCGGGCGGTGTCCACGTCCCGAACGCTGCGCTCGAGCGACGACCTGTTCGACGTCGCGTGCGAGCTGCTCCGCAAGGAGCTCCCGCTCAAGCTGCGTCTGATGGGCGTCCGGGTCTCCGCGTTGGTGGCGCTCGATGACGCGCAGCACACGAGCGACGCTGCCGAGCGAGCACGGCGGCGGCAGGCGGTCATGGAGCAGTTCGCGACGGCGGACGCGTCGCTGGATCCGTTCGAGGAGCTGGAGCAGCGGCGGCCGGGCGCGATGGCTGGCATCGAGACTGGTCGAAGGGAGGAGGACGCTGCGGTGGCGGATGGCAGTCGGCATCGGCAGCTAGGCATCCAGCGCTTTGCGACGGACTCGAGTACCAGTGCAGAGGACGCCTTGGCGCCGTTGACGATGCGGCAGCAGCCGTCAGAGTCCAAGAAGCGGAAGCGAGCAACGGGACTGGAGCCGCTGTGTAGTGGAGGAGTTGCCGCGATGACGGAGCAAGGAGGCGATGCAGTCAGCAGTGAGACGTCCTCGTTTCAGCCGTGTCCAGTGTGCCAGAAGATGATCAATGCGAGCAATGTGATCGCCATCGCGCTTCACGTCGACTCGTGTCTACAGCAAACCAAGGACGGCAAGCAACAGCGCATTCAGGGATTCCTAAGGAGATGAAGAGGCTGTTGGAAAGGAGGGACTGCTGGTGTTCATTGTTGAAGTCTTCTGCCTGAACATGTCGATCTTTGCAACCGTTCTAGCCGTCCTGTCGAATTGAATGAGCGAGAGATTGATGTCGACAACTGCAGAGAAGAGATAACGATGAGGAAGACAAAGCCTTTGATGCGCAATGCAGAGTCTATTGATGGCAAAAAGCGAAGAGGGGTCGATATATACCGTCACGCCACACATCCAAAAGTTCTATCCGATCGTCTGCTAAATAGCGTGCACGTCCCAGTCGCGAGGAGAGAAAAACGTGCGCGTCGACTGAACAGCGATTGCTGCACGGCCGTCGGGCGTTTATTCCTCGTCGTCGCTGTCGCTCCAGTACTCGCCGCGCTTCTCGGCCTCCTTCTTGGCCTTGGCCTTAGCCTTGAGCTCCTTGCGCGTGAGCTTGCGCTTGATCTTCGTCTTCTGGACGTTACCGAAGGCATCGATCGTCTCCTCCTCATCCTTCTGCTCGATCTTCGTCTTGTCCTCAGCGACCTGGCCCTCAATGAAGAGCTGACCGGCCTCGACGTTCCACTTCTCCTGGCACAGAGCGGCCGTGAACTCGTGGTTGTGCGAAATCAGGAGCACACCACCGTTGAACTCCTTGATGGCCGAAGCAAGGGCACCGAGCGAGTCGCGATCGAGGTAGTTCGTCGGCTCATCCATGACAAGGATGTGCGGGTTGAGCCACATGGCAGCGGCAAGGACGACCTTGACCTTCTGACCACCCGAGAGACCACGCATGCGCGAGTGCGTACCGAACTCGGCACCAAGACCGAAGTTGTCGAGGTGCTTCTGGACAGCAATAGCCGTGACAGGGCGAGCCTGGAGGTTGGCACGAGCGGCCTCACGATCATCGGCAATCTGGAGGAGCTTCTCCCAGCCCCACTTCTCCATCTTCTCACGAGGAACCCACGAGTTCTCATCAACCGGGAGCTTCTCCCACTTGATCTCGTACTCGTAGCTCTTCTTGAACTTACGACGCGAGACGATCTCCTCGAGGACACGCTTCTCACCCTCCCAGTTGACAGGCTTCTTCATGTTCTCCTTCTCCTCCGGCGTGAGCTTACGCGTCTCCTTGGCGAGCAACTCCTTGTCCTCACCCGACTGGAAACGCCACTGGATGTACTGGTTGGCCGTAATGTCGAGGTGCTCCTCAATGTGGTGGAAAGCGTGCTGGGCAACGTAGGCGAAACGCATGGCCGGGTGCTTCCACACCGTACCGACCGTAGGCTCGACCTCACCCGTCAGCATCTTGATGAGCGTCGACTTACCGGCACCGTTGGGGCCGATAACGGCAATACGCGAGGCCAGCGAACACGTCACGTTGATGTCACGGATCGACGGCTTGTCGCGGCCAGGGTACTGGTACGAGCAGTTCGTGAGACGAATGATCGGCTTACCCTTGTTCTTGATATCAGCAAGGAAACCCGGCTCAGGGAACGTGAACTTGAAGGCAGCGGCCTCAAGCTCGTAGTACGTCTTGGCCTCCGGCTTCTGCTTGACGAACTCGGAAAGGTTACCCTTGTACGTCTTGAGCTTACGGTTTTCGTAGTGGATGATGTTCGTGCAGACCGTGTCGAGGAAACCAGAGTCGTGCGACACGATGAGCGACGTCACGTTCGTGAGGCTCGTGAGGTAGTCCTCGAGCCACTTGACGTTGTGCACATCCAAGTGGTTCGTCGGCTCATCAAGAAGGAGGATATCAGCCTTCATGAGCATGGCACGGGCCAACTCGAGCTTCATCTTCCAACCACCAGAGAGGGCACCGACAGGCATGGCCTGCATCTCGGCCGTGAAGCCGACGCTCGTCAGCATGTCACGGACCTCCTCACGCGGCAGGTTCTTGAGGGCCTCGTCACAGAACATGAAGTCAATGACCGGAAGCTCAGCCTCCTCAGCCTGGAGGTTGTGCTCGACGAAGACCGTCTTGAGCTCATCCTGGGTCGGGAAACCCTCGAGCTGGCCGTTCGAGATGGCGCGCATAAGCGTCGACTTACCGCAACCGTTCGGGCCGCAGAGACCATAGCGGTGGCCACGCTTGAGGCGGAGACGGGCGTTGTTCAGCAGAATCATACCACCGTACGCGAGCGAGAACTCGCAGTTGCAGAGATCCGGCTTGCCCTCGTCAACATCGATATCCTCAATGAAGACGCTCTTGTTCTCGCGGTAGCAGCGGTCGCGGATGGCATCGGCGACCGGCTTCATCGAGTCCGCCTTCATGAAGTTCTTGAAGTACATGCCAATCTGCTGCTCGAACGTCGACTTGTTGAAGTTGCGGGCAACGACAAGGAAGTAGCAAATACCAGCGACGTAGTCGATCGTGAAGTTGTCAATCTCAGCCTTCTTGGCGGCGGCATCCTCGGCAACCGACTCCTTGACCGTCTTGTAAATGTTCTCGTAGTCGACCTTGGTGTCCTCCTCCGAGATCTCGACGGAGCCACCGGCAACGAAGAGCGTGTTGTGGGCGCGCGTGGCAACCTCACGGCACTCAGGGTCCGAGACCGTGTCGATGATCTTCTGGAGACCAGGGAGCAGCTTCGGCATGAAGAGCTGAGCCTCAGCCGGGTCATCCATCAGCTTACACATGTTGTCAATGATGACAGCGGCCTGACGCTTGACGGCCGTCTTACCCTCCTTCAGGGCACGCTGAAGGAGAGGCTCCATCAGGGCGAGAGCCGGGGCCTCGACCGTCTTGACGAACGTCGTCGACGCGAGCTTGTGCGTGCACTCGGCAACCTCCGAAGGGTTGGCCATGCAGCTGATGAGGGCCGGGATGAACGGCTCAAGATCCAAGTTGCCGACGACGTGGCAGACCTTGGTCAGGGTCTCCTTCGAGGCCTTCTTGACATCGGCACGGGTATCCCACATGCAGTCCGTGACAACCGGGATGATATCCGGAAGGCAGCGGCCGACCTGGAACGGGGCGACCGTGGCGAGCTCGCCGATAAGGTCGAGGGCGACCTTCTTCGTCTGCCACTTCTTGGTGCGCTCGAGACCCTTGAAGAGGATCGGGAGAATGCGGATCGTGTAGTTCTTGTTGATCGAGCTAACGATCGTCAGGGCAGCCTCCTCAGCCACTGGGCGAACGTTAACCTTCTTGTCAGCGAAGAGGTCAAGCAGATCCTCAAGGAGGGGCGCAATGTACGCCTCCGTGCGCTCCGCGTACTTCTGCATGAGGTCATCAATGAGGTACGCCGCGATGATCTTGGCATCCGCATCGTTGCCCACAAGCGCATCGTGGAGCTGCGACGCGACCACACCGAGGTTGATCTCCTTGTCCGAGTTGATCAACTCCGAGAGCTTCTCGGCCGCGAACTTCTTCTTGTCGTCGGCATCAGCCTTCTTGTAGGCCTCCTGGAGGGCCTCCGTGAAGTGCTTGCTCTTGTCAATGGCGAGCTTGCTGATGCCGGCCGCTGGAGAGTAAGGAGCCATGATTGCTTAGAGTGTCGGAGCGAAGGGAACGGGTTTTCCGGGGCGACACAGGAAGATGGAGGCTGGCTCTTTCTTCTTCTCCAGGCGAGTTGTCTTGGAAGAGAGGAAATTCCGAAGTGAGGGCGAGCAATGGCTGATGGCTGTTGGTGGCCACACGCACGAAAGCCAAGAAGGGAGAGAGAGAGGGCCACAGCCAGCCAAGTCAGGACCCCCTTTCGCGGCTGCCACGCACGCACAGCCCCTCAGACAACCACCAACGAAGTGGCGCCGCCGCCGATCTGGGAAAGGGGTTCGTTTCATCCTTTCAGTCTCATCCGCCTCGTCTGGTTGCGGAGGAGGTAATTTACCGCCGAAAGCTTCGCTCGCTGGACCGCGTCCAGTCAAATCCGTGCGCGAAGATTCGCACGTCCAGATCGAAAAATATCGATAAAAAATCTGGGTCCAGTTCTATTTCTGGGAAAACGAGCGGAACGTAACAAACTGGGTCAAATGTGCGCCCTGTCGCCCCAGTGAAGACCAGCATCGTCGCGGGCATTTTTGACTTGCAAGAAGACTGACACACTAGGGGTAGGGAGTCGAACAGGCAAGCAGCCAGCGCGGTGTGCTGAATCTCACGCCAATTGCTCGGACTTCCGGCAATCTGCTGAGGACAGTGATTTGTGAGTTTCATCGTTTTGTATTTTTGTGACATTTGGCTACCCCGTCGCTCGCATTTTTCATGAATGGAGGTGAGCGTGGGGAATAAAAGGACATGCAAAATCTGGAGTCGCCATCGAATCTCTGTCTTCTGAGGACCTGCCACAGGGATAGCCATCATCATCATCGGTTTCGCAGACGCCTCGACAGCGTGACCTTTCATGATGGCGCCATGACGTGCGTGGCGGCTGGTTCAGGTTTGACGCTTCGAGCGCAACGTCACCACAACCACACGTTCTGCATCCACGTCCAGACGGTGCTTCAAATGGGTGGACATCAAAATCGAAAAATAACTTCGTCGTTTTAAACCGTTATATTACTCGTATCTTACCGAAATGCTGGTGATTCTCCATCCACCAACTTCCATTACATTTGGGGCGTCTTTTGCCTTTGGATATCATGATCTACAGAAAATGATCAATGAGAGCACCGCTCATGCCAGGATCGTTGCTTCGCTTCCAAGCGTCTTCGACTCAGCATTGCCACAATATGCGCGCTTCGATGCGCAACAACTTGGATCTTTGATCGAAATGTACTTCAACCATGCAGCACCTTATGGTCCCTCGAGTCCAAGCAGCACTCTGCGCGTATGTTAAATGGCGTAGTTTTCACCGATCTTTTGGGCTCCAAATGCAGACTTCCTTGTAAAAATACCCCATGTGACTTGAACTTGATTGACAAGACCTCGACAGCGACGGCCTAGGCCTGGCATCTGCTGTCTTCGTCCCCACGGAGAACAACCATCCTCAACCTGTGTCCCTGTCCTCGAGGTGGTGGTCGGGGGGTGTGCGTGTTGGCCTCCCCGTGTGGTTCTGGGAACGGCGCCGTAGCCATCAAATCGCACAAGCAGTCTCGTTCTCAGGAGCTATCGACTGTCGCAGGTGTATCCGAGCCAGCGTCCACGTCATCAGTTGGCTTCGAACACATGATTGGAGCCAGCTCTCGTGTGTCACGTGGCGATTGGCGCAGAGCGAATCACCCAAGCACCCACACGTCGGCGGAATCCAGCCATGTGCGAAGAGTCACGATGGGACGAGGGGATGCGGCCGACTGACGTCTGCGTGCTGGTGCTGGTCGCGCCGACAGCCACCCACCCACCGTCGGCTCCTGCGGACCACAGCTCGCGGGTCCAACGATGGTGGCGGTGGCTGTGGCTGTGGCTCGGACGGACGACTGCGCCCGCAGCCAACAAGGCTGACCCGTTAGAGCCTCGTCCTGCGTGGGCCTCGCAACCGATGCGCAACGCAACCGATGCGCAACGCAGCTGCAGAGCCATCGGTAGCATCGAAGCGAACGATTGACTTCCAGGTCATCTCATAGCCGTGGCTCGATGTCAACGTGTTGGTCTTTGTCCTCTGGTCGTTGCGTCTCAGTGCTCTGCAGGCTCGTGACACTCAAGACTCATCAGTCTGTGGTTGCGGTTGGCGCTCGCTCAAGTGAGCAAGAGACCGCGACGAACGAGAGCGAGCACACGGCGAGGGCTCGTGCCACCGTGTGGGTTGGCTATCTTCTGCTTGCCCCCTTCGGCCTGAGTCAGGCCCAACGACCGCCTGGCTCGGCCTGTCCATGTCAATCGACTGTCGAGAGCAGCGAGGGCGATCCGACTTTTGGTCTCTCGTCCACTCACTCCATCACGCACCGGAACGAATCTGACGAACTCGCTGCTGCCAGAAAAAGACAGCTGGGACGCCCGCAGGCCAACGGAGCCTCCACGCGTCCTCCGTGTCACGCGGGAGGCTGCTGGTGCCACGGGTGCGTCGCCTCCTCATCCCAGGCGGCGGTGACGCGTCGGTCTCGCTCCGCAGGTTTCAATTTCGAGTCGAGACTTGGGGTCGAAATCAAAACACGTCGTACTCCTTCAGTCGAACGTATTACGCACTCGCCGATTTAGCCCCACGTCATCAACTTCACGTCTTGCGTGGCGTTCGATCGGCGTGAGAGATTCACTTTGAATTCATTCCGCTGCTTGACAAGTAAACTCTCCTATTCTGGTCAAAATCAAAAACTCAAACGCACCTCAATCGCTCGCTCGTCGTCTCCAACTTCACTGGCTCGGGGGCTGCGAGTTGGGGCGATGAATTGGAGACATCTGCGTATCCTTCGTCGCTGCAAGCGTCTCGACCGCGACCCACGGAGCCTTGGCAGAGACTCCCTCCAAATCAAAGTTGGGTGCGCGGACACCGGTGCCGGGATGCGTGCTCACGGGCACAAACGCGGTCCTGTCGGATGACTGGCTCGGCTGCCACGTGCACGGCAGCAGTGACCCAAACACGAGGTGCTGGATGACCGGCAGCTTCTTGAGCACTTCGCCCTCATACAGCTTGAGCATCCCACCGTTCAGCTTCTCCCACGAAGGCAACGCACTGATATCGTTGAGCATTGGCGATGTCTCGGCAAACGGGCAGCCCGACTTGACCTCCTTGATGAACTTGATTGCGTCCAAATAGAGGTAGTCCTTGTGGTGGTTCTCGAGCAGTGTGTCGTCATGGATGGATCCTGGCGCGATCACCTGGTGACCTGAGAGAACGTCGCATTAGCTAAGACGCTACGTGGCGAGCTCAGAGCGACACACCTACCGATCAGCTGGGACGACCCAAAGTAGAACGGCAGGCAATGGTAGTCATCGAGCCCCCACACGCCGTGCGATCCAGCGGGCTCGAGCATGTAGATCTTCTGCAAGCGCCGCATCATCGCCAAGTAAGCCGTAAAAAGGCGAAGCACCATCGCTGGGAAGTCTTGCTGCTTGAGGAATCCAATCTTGTGCAGACACACTGCAAAAGCAGCAAAATATCGGATTAGCCGAACGCAGAGATCACCCGATTCTCGTCCTCATGCCGCAGACTTACGCATCCACACGATGAAACTTGTCTCGTGGCCAGTGCCATAGTCGATGCGCACGCGGTTCCCGAAGCAGTCGTTGAAGTACGACATAAGCTCGACGATGGCGCCGTGCAGCTCCACAGGCAACAGCTTCTCATGGAGCTCTTGCGAGCGCTGCACAGGTCGGACAAGAATTTCACTCACTCAACCTCTTTTGTCATCATCTACTCCGTGTGGAATCGGCGATTTACCTCGATGACACGGTCGTAAAACGAGCGGAAGGCCTTGTTGCCAAAGCGCATGGGCTGTTGGACGGGCGGGAAGTCATCGATCCACGCGTGCAGTTGCGTGACGACGTCCATGGCACTGCGGACATTCTAGCTCAACACGTTATATTCCGCAATACTAGTCGCTTCGCATATCGTAGACGTACCTCCGAGACCGGGTAGTCGCTGGAGATGCTGAGACCGCGCACGCTCTGGTTGAGGTGCTTTACGAAGACGAGGATCATCTCATAGGGCTGCAGCAAGCGCTCGTGTGAGACGTTCTGCAACAGTGACGCAGCTGCACGTTCTGCCAGTCGCACCTGAGAGCCGATGAACGCGTGGAGATCGCGCTCCGCGAAGATCGCGCGTGTTGGCTGCTTGTACGTGGCCATGGTCGAGACGAAAGGGGGAAGGAAGTGCTGCCGCATGCACCTTCAAGCTCAATTCAGTTAGGTGCGCAGAAAAGTGTGCAGCCGAACCTATCGGATGAGTGGGCCACCGAACCTTTCAACATTGGGCCATCGAACCTAACGACCAATATATTTATTGTTATTGCACTCACACCTGGATGGCATCGAAGACGTAGGCAGGCACGAGGCTGTCAAGGAAGACGCGCTCGATCTTGCAGCAGCGCGCAAACTCGAGCATGAAGATGAGTGTGTTGACGACGTCGACCGGCAGCTCGATGGAGAGCTGCGGTCCCTGGCGCTGAGGCTCTCGCGCGAAGAGATCGTTCACCTTGGAGCGCACAAACTGACCCAGGTACGCGAGGAACGTGTGCATGTACGAAGGGTGGAACTGCTTGAAGACCGTGAGGATACCGAGCAGAAGCGGCTCTCCGTCGATCGGGTTCTTGCCGACGCGCGCCAGTGCGCCAAAGTTGCGGTCGTACTGCAGCTTTGGCATGTACGCGATGACGAAGAGCATGAGCATTGGCGCCAGTCCCTCAAGCGGCGCGTCGACCGTGATGTAGATCTTCTGAAACGGGTCATTCGCGCCGACGTTTTCGAGGTACTTGTTGAGCTCCACGAGGATCGGGTTGCCGTCCGAGCCAGGGTACGGGCGGTTGCGCGGGTCGCGGTAGTGCGCGCGGATGTCGTTCAGGAGCGACTGGTTCAGCGTGTCGAGTGTGCCGCTGAGCAGGTTGGCGTCCAAGCGACTCGAGAATGACAGCTCGCTCGAGATCTGGCGGCGGATGAGCGCCGCTTGGCCGATGATCAGCACGGCCTTGAGCAGTTTACTCATGATCTTCTCCACCTTCTTGAGCGCTGCGTCGTACAGCCGACTCGAGTGCTCCGGTAGCTTCCATGCGGGCTGCAACGCCGTCGAAAGCTGGTCCAGCAGTGGGTAGTACGGCGTCACGGCGGCGCCCCAGAACTTGACAAGGTTGTTGAGCGTGTGCACGATGCGGAACGAGAGCATGCGGTCGAGACCCGCGAGTCCAAGGAGTCCGACGCTTTGGTGCAGCACCGAAAACGCGCTGATGCCGCAGACCTCGCGACCGTCGTCTGCAAACCACCCGATACACTGTGGCGAGTAGATAGTCGTATGTGGGTCTGTCATCACGAACAGCGCGTGCATGAGGCGGCCCATAAAGTTGACGCTCATGTCGCCCGACGGTGGCTGGAACCGTGGGATCGGGATCGCGCGGCTTTGGTACTGCGACGCGCGATCGTACACTTTCTTCTTGAGGTACCGGTTGCACTCTTGCTCGACGTTGTAGTTGATGATACGCGACAGCTCTTCGTGCCACATGCGCAGGCCGTAAATGCTGATGTAATCCTGAATATACTCGAATGACAAGCGGTACGCGTCAAGCGTCGCCGCGAGCTGGGCAAAGATTGCGTGCACCTCCTCGGACGAGTTCTTCTCGAAGATGAGCGTGTCATGAAACGCTTTGGACACACGATACACGAGCTCCTTGCGCAGTCCGTCCTCGAGCACCTGGCGCGGATCTACTTCGATGATACCGAGTAGCGTCTTCTTCATCGCGAGAATTCCTTCTGTGTACTTGGAAACCTCATTGGTCGCACGTGCGAGACGGTACCGCTCGTTTAGCTGCGCGTGGAGCTTGAGCTCAGTGTTCTCAAACTTGACTGGAATCGGCTTCATGTTGTCTGTCTGCAGCTTGATGATGCCAGCGAGAATGCGGAAGACGCTCTGCGGGATGACCTCCATCACGCGGCGCACATAGTCCACGAGCTCTCCTGAGTAGTACTCGGCGACAGAGATGACGTCGCCGGAGCCACACTGATGGATACGTGTGAGTGGTACATCCAAGATCGATGCGAGCTTGAGGAAGACCGCTCTCAGGAGGATCACAGACGACGGGTCGCTCTTTACGCGCTGGTGCAGAATCTTCATGAAGTCATTGATGATCTCCCACGCGTATGACAGATCCGACACGTTCTCGATAATTGCCATGACCTCGTCGCGGATACGAACCGTGCGCACCATCTCCGTGAGGAACTCGCGCGATTCCTCGAGATACGCCTTCACTTGCAGGTTGGTGTCGATCTGATCGAACTGCTCGACGTGGCCAAGCGCCTCGATCAAGCGCTTGATGCGGCGTCCAGCCTTCACATGGTCAATGTAGTCGAGGCTGTTCACCTTGTCAGCGAGGTCTTTGAACCAGCTCATGAGATCTTCATTGCGCTCCACTCGGGTCAGCGGCTTCTCTCCAGAGAAATATTCGCTCAGTTCGACCATGCGCTCCGACGTCTCCTTCATGCAGCGCTGCCATCGATCTTCCTTGCTCGCAAGCAGCAGTACAAACATTTGCTTCAGCTTCCACTCGAGCTGCGAGGCCTTAAGGAGCAGCGTGATTAGTTTGTCTGGGTCCGTTCCCTGGTCGAACACATCCCGCTGCTCGCGGGAGTTGTTCATCATCGGAATTACAGGCTGCATGCGGCTGTGGAGAAACGTCCAGCGGATCGTCACGTTCGCGTGACGGATACAGTTGAGCAGTGGATCCAAGTTCTCGAGCACGTATTGATCTGTGAGCACGCCTTCCGTGAGGAAATAGTTGAGCTCGTCGATCGACTTTTGCGTCTGTGCGGCGTTCTTGCGTGTGATGTGTGCGATGTTCGCTGGCTCCAGCGTGTTGGCCAACGCGAGACGCGCGGCGGGGTACGCGGCCCACTCGAGCGAGAGATCCGCGACGGCACCCATGTACGTCGTGAGGATGAAGTTGTCGTTGAAGTGGCGATCAACGATCTCACGCATCGTCGCTTTCTCGTGGATGAGAATATCCGGGGCAAAGAACAAAATCACAAACAGCATCGACGCTTGAGCCGCCAGACGCGTACTTCGGTGGTTTCTGTGCGGGAAGCTCGGCTCCTGTAGGTAAATGTCGTCCGACTGGAGCTTGCCAATCACCATGCTTACGACTTCCTCTGGAGGCGCAAAGCGCTTGAAGTAGCGCTCCGGGTACTGCGGGGGCTTGGGCTGGCCGGGGAGATAGCCCGTGACGCGGCAGAGCTTGCAGACCTCGTCAATGTTCTCGAGCGCTGACTCACCCTTGCTGCGATAGAACGCAATGACCATCTTCTCTCGTGTGGGACCAGGGATCTTTCGGTCCAGAAGAAGTAAAATGACTCCATACAGGTACAGTGCCTCGCACATGAGCTGCGCGCCGTCCGTGTCCAGCAGGATGTTGGCGAGGGTGTGCTGGATGAAATAGCCCTTCTCCAAATTGTCAAGGAACTCGAGGTAGTCGCTGATGTACTGGTGGATAGCACATCACGTCAGCAGCAGCACATAGGTCAAGAAAACTGATGACAAATGAACAGTACCTTGTACACGCCATCAAAAAGCTGGTAGAAGCGATCGAGAATGTCGGCGTGGTTGTCCATGAACTCGTCGTCGATGTCGAGCAGCTCCTGTCAGAATCGTTCCCAAGAGCTACGTTACAACCTGTGATGCATCTACATAAGAAGAGCGTCTCTTGCTCCGCACCGTGTTGCTGTTGATCATGTTCTCAAAGTCCTCCGGCGTCTTGAGATACGCGAAGTCGAAGAGGATGTTGAGGTACTTGAGCTGCTCGGGGTCCTCGACGAACGACGGCCCCATGAAGACTCTGTTGCGAGCATTTAGTCAGCATAGACCAAAGAGCAAAGAACGCGATCTGCGGAGAACAATTTCTCTCTCTCTCGTACCCGGGAATGTTCTGCGCCAGACGCAGCAGTTCTGCGATGATCGCGCTGCCGCGACTGACGAGGCGCAGCAGCGTCTGGCCGCAATCGTTTTCCTCGGCAAGAAACTCCATCCTGCCAGCGAGAGAAGAACTAGAGGAGGAAGAGGAGGAGATCACGACTCTGTCGGGCGCCACGCGCTTTGCTCTCTTGCTCGGATCAAAGGGGACGCTCGGAACATGTTCAAGGTTGATGAGTGTGACACAACAAGTCAACATCTCTTTTTATCCAATCAAAGATACGGTGAGCCCATAATCGCTTTCAATTGGTCCAAACTGGTGCATGAGCCAAAGATCGTCAGATGACTGTCATGGACAGTCTGGCAATGATGGTTGATCAGGGAAAATGGAGCTGTCGGCTTGACGCCAGCAGCTCCATGGATAAATAAATAGAACGAACGAGCAGCTAGACGAGCGCGAAAGCAGCGTCAGTCGCCTCGCTGTTGCTGGTGGTGGTGGTTGCGTGGCGCGCAGTGAGCGTCTTGATCTGCTTCAGCCGCTCGGCGACGTTCATCGTGAAGCCCGTGAGCTCCTGGTGGAACGCCTGGCACACGAGGTTCGCGTTGAGGCACGTGAGCCGCACACAGTCTGCGACGATGGCCGCAGGGATGATCTGCGTGCCGTACAGCGGTCCGAACGGCGCGAGTCCGGGCTTGCAGCGCACCTGCGTGCGGAACTCGCGGTCGTTCAGCGGCTGCACGACAATGTGGACGTCGTTGAACTGCCCCGAGAACGTCTGCACGTCGTAGTCGTCGTCGCACTCCTGCGCCATCACACAATGTTCTCTGAATGTGTTGTGCCATGGACGCAACGTCTTGAGACAGTGTCTTACCTTGAAGACGACGTGCACAAAGTCGTTGCCAATGTGGCGCTTCTTCTTCATGGCGCTCGACGCGCCAGGCAGCGTCGAAGTCGACGTGGTCGACGCGTCCGGCGCCACCATCATGCTCGCGACGTGGAACACCATCTACAACCAGCAATAGCAGCAGAGAAAGCGTCAGCAACACCGCTCAAGAACCCACTCCGTCTCTGTACAGCACCTGGAAGCAGTAGTGCTTGAAGACAATCGTGTACTGCCCATCGCTGTCGGCGGTCGTGTCCATGCCGCCTGCAAAGCCCTCGAGTCCCTGCAGCCGCGTGATCGTTCCAAGTGACCGCAGGAAGCGGAGGTACCTCAGCGAGCCGCCCACATTGCCGAGGATCTCGGGTTCCGAGCGCTGCTTGCTGCTGCGCACGTGCAGCACGCCGATCTTGTGCGTCTCGAACGCTGGCGTGCGGTCGAGCACGTTCAGCGCGAGCGACAGCGCTGAGCTCGCGGCCAGCGGATGCGGGCGGTCGGTCACCGACAGGTCAAAGAGTTGTAGCATCAGGTGACTCGGGTCGAACGACGTCCGCGGGCTCGAGACTTGCAGCGATAGCTGCACTTGCAGTCGCGCGGGGAGATCGCTCTCGGTCTTCGCCTCGTTCGTGGTCTCCGTCTCGTTCTCAGCGTTGCCGCTCGTCGCGTCTTCAGTCGTGGACGCGAGATCGAGGTCGCTCAGCTCCGCGTCGCCGCTTGGCTCTGACGCACTGTGCTCGCAGAAGAAGGACGGAGAGCCACCGACGCCGTCGTACGCTGGGAGGGGAGGGATCGGGAGGTGGCGAGCAGGCGAGAGCTCAGTTGACGACGATGACGACAGAGCAGCAGAAAGAGGGAGAGGAGCAGCAGCAGCAGCAGTGGTGACGCTGGCGCCGGCGGCGGCTGCCTTGGAGCGCCAGAGATACGCTTCTGGCGTGACCATCTTGGGCGCCGACGTCTGGCGACTGAGTCTCGCCCGGCGACTGCGGGGGATAGCACGCTCCGATCGCGTCGATCGGTCGTCGGCGTCGCCGTCTGACGACGTACGCCGTCCGTTGTGTGGCTGTGAAGAGAGCGCGGACGCGTGGGGCTGCAGCGGCGCGAGGCAGCAACGCGTGGTCGAGTTGGCGCGGCGGATGACGAGCTGAGCAGCGCCAGTCGACGCCACCTCGATCGTCAGGATGGCGCTGTGATACGCCCACGACTTGGACACGACCGGCGGAGCACTCGGCGGCTTGCTCTCGCTCAGCGCTGGAGGCGGCAGCACAGTCGTCGGCGCCAACGCAAAGCACACGAACAGGTCAAGCGCTGCGTCGACAAGTGCGTCAGTGTTGGCGCTCGCGTCACCATCATCCTTGGAGCGTTGAGCGCGTTGCAGTGTCGGCACTGCGACAGCCGCGAGCGCTGCACGTTGCGTTACGTCAGCTGCACAGACGAGATCACCGAGCACGCGAAACGCGAGGTACCGGGTCGCGGGCGCCACAGGCTTGCGGAACGCGACGAGCACGAGCTCGAGCACAGCGCGTTGCTGCGGGTCGCGCAGCGCCGTCGGTGCGACGTGCACGACGTTCCCGAGTAACTCGAGCACGACAGCGTACGCGTCAGCGCGAAGCTGTCCGTCGGGTGTGTGGAAGCAGCCGCGCACGCTGTTGAGCAGCAGGTCGAGTCGCGCCGTCACGACGTCCGGCACGAGCATCGCGAGCAGGCAGAGACTCTTGCTGGTCGTGTGCAGCAGCGTGTGCTCGGCCTCGTGAAGCAGCGTCAGCAGTCGAAGGAGTTGCGCTCGCTCGGCGGTCGCCATCGCCGTCGTCGTGGTTCGTCGACTGCCGCCACCGCTACTGGAGGTACCGCTGTTGCCGGACGAGAGCGCGCCAAAGAGACCGCTGTGGCTCGTGGAGGACGACAGACGAGAGAGCACGCGCGACGTGAACGCCACGTGCGGAGACACGGGCTTGGGCTCCGTGTACCCGCGCCCATGCCCCGTGGGCTGCGACGCTGGCTGTGTCGGCAGCTCCACGTCGACTCGGTGGTAGCTCATGGATCGCGTGCGGTTGCGCTGCTGGGCGGTGGACGCCGCAGCTGACATGACTGCCGAGGCGTCATCGTTACCGGCGCGCAGTAGGTCGCTGTCGGCGACCACCGGGCGACTGTCGAGCGCGCCGACGAGACAGATGAAGAGCTGGTCGCGTGCGTGGCCCTCGAGGTCGCGGAGGTAGCTCACGAAGAGCTCGAGTGTCTCGAGTCCGAGCGACAGGAACCGCGTCTTGCAGAGTTGCGTGGCTGCGTCGTGGAGACTGCAACGCACACGCGACGCATCGAACGTGACGCTGCTGCGACTGCTATTAGTGCTGCTGCTGCCGGTGCTGCTCGGACCGTGGCGCTGGCTGTCGTGGATCGTCAGCAGTCGCGTGACGTCGGCTTCGGTGCAGCGTCTCCGCGGCGGTGCTGCCTCCTGGTCGTCAGCCTTCTCCATTTCCTCGAGCAGCAGCGCGATCTCGTCCGCGAGCGCAGCACGTCCAAACGCGCGGTAGTCGACGCACGACACGAGCTTGAGCGCGACGTCGCTGATGTCCACGTCCGCGAGAATTACGCGGTTCTTGAGCATGCGGCGCAGCGCGTCAACCGCCATCTTGAACAGCGACGACTGCGTCTCGGTGCTCATGACCGTGAGCAGTGCGCGGAGCGCGTGCGCCACGGGCACCCACCCAGCGGTCTGCGCGTTCCGCACGGCGCGGCGCGAGCAGTAGAGGAAGCGCGACGTCCGCAGCTGGTTATCGCGCCACTGCAGGCGTCCGTCCGTCGTCGCCTCGCACACGTGCAGCAGACACGCGAGCGCGGCACCACGGACGGCGACGTGGCGGTGGCACTCGACGACGCCGACGATGATGTCGTACATGCGGAGCGCGCGCGTGGCCGGCAGGTGGTCGAAGTAGGATGAGAACAACGAGACGAGTCGGTGGATCGCGCACTGCTGCGCGTCGTCGAAGCGCGCGATGAGCACGGCGCTCTCGAGCACGTCCAGCAGCGCGTCGAAGCGCAAGCTCTCGTGGTGCCGCGCGACCTCTGTGACGAGGTCGAGTCCTCGGCGGCGGATCTCGGGCACGGGGTCGTCGTAGACCTCGCCGAGCACCGGCAGCACGACGTCCTCGATCACGCGGTCCTCGCAGACGTTGCGACTGGACCAAAGGTTGAGCTGCAGCAGCTCGAGTGCCTCGAGCCGCACGCTCAGTGGCTTGGAGACATCGGCGAAGAAGAGCTCCATCGCGGTCTCGAGCGTCGGAAGCCAGTCGACATGATGTGCTGGGTGCGCATGCTCGGCACGGAACCGCAGTACGCGGAGCAGCGTGGGCTCTGGGAGGAACGGCAGATAGTCGTCGAGCACGGCGAAGAACTCGTCGATCTCGCCGGCAAACTTGCCGTCGCGCACGAGCTCGTCGACGACCAGCAGCGTGTCGAGCAGCTCCTTGGGGATGCGCGTCTGGTGGATCGGGATGTGCGTCGCGTCCACGACGGACGGCGGACCAAGCGCCGACGCCTGCGACGTGTTGTTCTGGGACGCAGATGAAGATACCGACGCGGGCAGCGGCGCGACAGGAGCGCTGGTGACGACGAACGAGTCGGTGGGTGGTGCGCTTGGCGAGACCGTCGAGGCAGAGGACGATGGCGACGGCGACGGCGATGGCGACGGAGACAAGGTCGACATCGTGCCGTCTTCTGACGCCGAGAGCCACGGTCGGAGCGATCGGAACATGCGCAGAATGATGTCCCACTCGACGACGATCGTCCGTGACGACACGCCCGTCTTGGTGGGACGCTGTGTCGTGGCCACAGAGGAAGACGAAGACGAAGTCGACGAAGACGACACAGTCGACAACCCAGCGCTCGCTGTCGTCGCAGCCGTCGGGGCTGCTTTGGAGGTCGACGCAGCGCTCTCAACGTCGATCTTCGCGACACTGGCACCGTACTTCTTGATGAGCCGCTGCAGCGCGAGAATGATCTCGAACACGACGACGCCGTTGTGGCACTGCAGGCACGTCTCGAGCGCCAAGAGGATCGGTGCCCACTGCACTTCCTCGAGCTTGGCGACGCGCTGCGAGCCCCACGAGGACATGCCAACAAAGAAAACGGCGCCGCGCAGCACCCACGGACTGTGCTGCGCCGGGTGCTCGAGCAGCGTCACGAGCCCACGCAGCACTTGGAAGCCTGCGTTGCCGTTGAGCAGGTGCTTCATGACAGACCACGTACCGTGGCCGTCAGCGTTTACGAGGCAACACAGCGTTCGCAGACAGACGGAGATGCCGAGCGCGTGCTCGAGCTCGTGCGTCGCGAGCACGTGGAAGAACGCGAGAACGCGCTTGCATGTGTCGAGGTCGCCGCGCGCCCACGCGAGGTCGCAGCGCCCGCAGAGCACGCTGGCGATTGCGATCACGGTCTCAAAGTCGAGCGCGTGCGGGCTTCGTCGGCAGATGAGCTGGATGAGGCTCAGCAGATCGCTCTGCGCGTCCGACTCGTCCAGCCACTGCAGCAGCAGCCAGCCGAGCTCGGCGCGGAACGGCTCCGCCGAGCGCCCGTCGTCGAGCAGCAGGCGAAGCGCCTTCTGTCGAGGCAAAAAGTCGCCCGCGACCGTGTCGTGGCCCTCGATGAACTCGAAGATGCGCGCGCGCGTCGCCGGCGTCAGCGCGCGTCCGTGATGCGTGAGACAGAGCGACACGACGTCGAACGCCAGCGTGCGCACCTCGTCGTAGCGGTGCACAAAGAGCCCCGCCATGGCGCCCAGCAGCACTGCGACGTCGCTATCGTCCGTGTCGTTTGGGGTGTTCTTCTGGTCGGAACTGTCGTTGCTGTCGCTGCTGTTGTTGTTGGAGCTATCGGCACGACCACAGGTCGTAACTCTGGCTCCACACGACGTCGCAAGACGAGGGCGCGGCGTGTCCACTCGGCCGCCGCTGCCGCGGCTATTGCTGCTGCTGGCGTCTGGTGTCGTGTTGGCGGCTCGCTCGCACAATGGCGCGACGATGCGCGCGAGGTCGCGGTCGAATGTCCGCGCGTCCAGACGGAAGCGCTGGCGATGCACGAGCCGCTGCAGCTGCGCGATGAGCTCGCCCATGGCGGTTCCCTGCTGCGGTGGCACGAGAGAGGCTCTGCGCGTGGACGGAGACGGCGCGCCGTCCGTGGCGACGCCGTCGGTCGTCGTCGTCATGACCGGCGTCGGCCGGCCCCAATCGCGATGCATGGGCTCGCAAGACAAGCAACGCGCGCGAGGATCTCGTCTACTGACTGCGCCCGAGCACAGAGCGACACTGCAGGCGATCGCGACGCTGGAGGAAGAGGAGTAAGTCGAGATCCACGGGTATGCAGCGAGCGAGGTGGAGTGGTGGTGGACGGATGGATGGATCCTTGCGGCTTGAGCCTTGGTGTGCCGAAAAGGTCAAGAGTGAAGGCGTGGGACGACGAGTTTCGGCCAATGAATGAACGACAAAGCGGCTAATCAACCAATGACATGGTGGAAAGAAGTGACGTGCTCTATTTGTTCGATTTTGTGCATGCCTAGAAATTCGTGCCGTGAGAAACGCTCGCGTGGGCGTGGCTGACTGACTGACTGAATGACTGCCGACTGGATTAAATGGTTGGGTGCATGAGCTGTGACTGATCCCTTCTCAATGTCGGAGGAGCTCTATCCACGTCCCTTTCGGCCTTCAGGAGTTACCTCAATCTCCCTGTGTCACGAAAACAACAACACATTCAGCATTCCTCATCCAAGAGTGTCTTCGGCCGAGTGAGCAAACCTACCATGGGTTTAGTCGACTGTCGTTCGATCCGTCGTCTTCATCCCACACGACTCGCAGAGCTTCCCACGGCAGTAGCCCGTTCGATGTGAAAGGTAGAGAGCCAGCGGTCGATCCATTGTAGTACTCGCTAGGAAATCCCTTTGGGTCCCTGAAGAGCATGCGGAAGCGCTCACCACATTTCCATGTTCGAGCAACTGCTGCCTCATAGCGCTTGAGGTCAACCACGTACTCGGGCAATCGATTTTCCAGTCGCCACACTACTAGGAGTTCATCTCGATGACGAGCGACATCTTCGGGAGTGTCATCAGCCCTGTCTGATGTCTTGGCTGGCGTGCCAGTCATTGCAACATTACCTGAGCCTCTCTCGTTTTCAACACGCTTCGTATCACTGCCTTTCATAGCTTGCTCGATGCTACGAATCTCCTTCTGGGATTTTTTCACCATCGCTTCAGCCAAGTCCACGAGGTTTCGAGCCAATGGGGGAAGATCAGGAAATCTACCTTCGCAGAAAAGCTCGCAATTGTTGCAAATGAGACGAATATCGTCTAAGAAGTCAGCTGCGCTGGCATATTCACATTTTCGAGCCTTCACGTGAACCTTACACAGGTCCATTGGTCTTGGAATAATCTCTTTGTACTCAGGGAAATCGCGGTCTGAAACAGGATCCATGAACGGCGCAGAATCTGGATGGGCTCGTAACTTGGAAGTTATACGAACTAAAACACGCGCAAGCTGCTGACTAGGTGTTGGCGGTGGGCAGATGCATGATCCAGGGCTGCGTGCGCAGGAATGCTCAGCGATGTCTTCAATAGGTTTCATCACGAGCAGTGCGTAAGGATCGCCTCCACCATGATAAAAGGAGATGTCGACGATTGTACACAGCAAAGTTGTCGATGGCAAAGGTGGATCACTCTTGCGCGTGAACCGCTTCTTCTTCACTTTTGAATCTTCTCGCAATGCTTGGGCATGCCCGTCACCGAAATACACGATTGTTTTGCCCACCTCCGGAATGAAATTCCTACACTCTTTTGGACGGAGCTTCATCCACTCTTTTTTGTCAAGACGAACGGACAAATCCAGAAAAGCTTCAGCATTCACACACTCGGCCAGGAACAGATGCAAGAGAAAACCCAGCTGCGAATATGTGTGGGAGCCATCCAGTGCAAGGAGCCACTCTCGCCGCTTACGCTTCCACGAATGCCGGACAGTATCTCCTGCACACTTCGAAGCAACAACCTCCATCTCTAGCTTTTTCGCGAGCGCCCTCACGCTGTCAAAGCTGGCTGTTTCCTTGATTTGATCCATGATCGGATGGGATTGGGAAGACGAAGTTGCCGAAAGCAACTCGGTAGATGCTGTTAGTAGCATTTGCTTGGTGACCTCATCAACGATCACGCTTGGTTCGTGATTGAAATGAAGCTGATGGTCGTCCTTATACCGAAAACCAGGAAGTGGGAAAAGATTCACTTGCAGCTGAAACGGACATCTCCACATTGCTCCAGTATTGGGAGCCTCGTTTCGGAAGGAGCCAGCTAATGCCTCTTTCATCGGAGTCAGTTTTCCCAGCAGATCAGACTCACGGATGCCCTTTGGGTTCAGCCATGCAAGAATCGTATCAACGTCTTTCACCGTGGAAGGTTCCACAAATTCCCCCGAGTCACTTTTCTCGATGAATAAGCGCTGGCAGTTGCCATCGACGAACAACCAATAACAGTTGTGGAAGCGGTCCTTGCCCAATGGAGAAAGCCTCACGCACAACTAATGATTCGAGCAAATCGAGATCGTGGTTAGACATCAGTACTATCTCGTGCCAGAAACAGAGCCTGTCGGTGAAAGCTGGTACTTACCCCGTCCATACTACTCTGCAGCTCAGCCTCCACAAACTGACGTTCATCGTGCCAAGTTGTATCGTCAGCTTGCTTAGCGGCCTGGATCTCACTGTAAAATGCGGCTATGAATTCGTGCTGTTGTTTGACAGCATCCGAAAACTGATTGTTCGAGTTGGGTTCAATGCCCTGGTCAATACAACTCTGCCGAAACAAAGCCTCCTTCTCTCGACGGGACTTCTCTGCCGCTTTTCGTTTTGCGTCGATTTCTCCAAGTTTCCGGCGATATTCCCGTAGCACCTCAAACTCTGCTTCTGCTTGACTCTCTATGTGAGCCCTGGGCCAACATAGAAGAGGGGTTACGCAAGATCAGCGATTGCTTCTTTCGAACTGACATACCTGACGCTTTCGAGCTTCAGAAACTCGGTGCATATCCAAGACAAGGCCCCGAGCTTAAATGAGACCGGCAACTAAGAACATAAAAATCGACGATTTAATCAACACTTCGACGCAGGATAAGTTATGACACATGGTACTTACTTCGTGGAACTCACGAACGTACAAGCCGTGAACGATGTCGACAAGAGATCGATCGCTCCAATCCTCTTTAGATTCATCGAGTTTCGTCAACAATTCCCTCGAGGCTTCGAGGCGCGACTTGTTGGCTCCAATTCTTCCAATTACAAGCCTTCTGAAGTCTTGCTCAAAAATATCAGATAGGCTCAGCGCTGCACGGCCGATATCTGAATCTTCACCATTGTACAAAACACAGTTGTCCCACACCAATCTCACGTCGGCTGCAAACTCATTGTGCCCGTCCGTGGCTTCATATGAGCCGTCTTGAATTTTTCTCCTGATTGTTCCGAGGTCCATCGGTTGTTGAACAATCTGGGTATAATCTTCCAGCCCCTTGATCGTCGTATCGACTGGGCTATTGAAAGGAGCCGAGTTGTTCTGCATATAGAGCGTTTGCCGCACAATCTCACACCCTACCAACGGCTCGATGTTCCCGATACTGGCGTCGATACCAATATCTTTTGCCATCAATTGGCGAAGAATTTCCTGCCACGTTACCGGACTCAGAATTTCCATGTAGGAGCGCTCGCAAATTCCGTACGTCCTTTCAGTATTTGCAAAGAGATCAGCAACTGTCGTGTTGCCTTCAACAACCAAGTCGTCCATCGGTGACACGAATGACTTTTCCGACAAAATTGCTCGCAAAAAGGCCATAAAAATGCCGACGAGAGCCGAGCTCGTTCCATTTGCACTGGGTTCTGCAATGCTCGAAGCGAGGGCTTGTAATGTGATTCGCTCGAGATTGTTGAATGCTGTGAAGTTATTGATGGTTTGCCAAACCATGACCAAGTCACCGAGCAGCTTTCCGTCGAATACCTCCCAAGACTTCAGTTGAATCGGAATCACGTTGTTGTGAGTGCCATCGACAAGCAATTCTAAATCTTCAATCGGATATCTGCGCTCAGCCTCTTTTTGACGTCGCTCCTCTTCCTTTTTGTCTTGAATACGCTTTCGTTCCTCTTCCATTTTACGCTTTTTCTCCAGTCGCTCTTCTTCACGCTTTGCTTTTCGCTCCTCACGCTCCGCAATTTCTTTCCTCAGTCGGTTTTCTCGAGCCTTGTGAGCATCATATTGCCTTTGTAGCTGCTTGAAAAACATTGAGTCGAGATACAAGTCCTTATCGGCAACAAGATCCGATATTTGGTTTCGTATGAATGGATAGTTCTCCATCAGAAACCATGCAGACTATATCAATGCCACGATTAGTGTCGATTGGTTAAAACGGAAACTAAAAAGACTCACCACTGGATACCTTCCCTTTAAAGACAATTGGACGATCTGCTGCAACGTCGAGCGATATGACACCTTCTTGTTTACTGGAAGCCATTCCCTGAGCACATAAGCCACCAAGTAGCTTGCTTCGAACAGCTTTCTCACATGACCGAATACTTCGCGATATGCTGGATGCGGAAGCATGCCAGAGAGTGGACCCGCGATTTTGTACCACGCATGCGGAGTTATAACCCAAAGTGTTGGATCACCGTCTGAGTAATCGAGGCACCAGTCGGTAATCTCTGGAAGCCAAACTCGGACTCGCTTATGATCTGGTGGATGTCGGAAGCCGCACTCCAGCAAGTTGAGTTGGTCAAATGTACCGGACGGTTGGACAATGATATCTCGGTCAATCCGCATCAGCTCGTCTACTTCAGAGCTGACAGGGGGAGCATCGCTCGATGAGTGAAACATCCCGTCATACCTTCTCTTCTGACCTGGCTGTTGATCTTCAATCGATTTTCGAGCAGATTTAACGTCCTGTAGATGATCTGATACACTTGCGCCTTCAGTATCGCAGCCACTGTCGCTTTCTTCGGTCCTCACTGCACTCTCATGATCATCACTGTCACTCGCCGAATACGCAGCCCCCTGCTCGTCTGAGTTCGGTTTCGAGTGCATTTTGCGGTCTGCTTTAACAGGCTTGAGTTTGGTTTGACCCTTCAGTTGATGCTCAGGAGAGTTGATTGGCCTTTTCACCTTGTGAACGTCTGGATTGATATACTCGGTTAGAGAAAAAAAAGAGACTTCAAATACACTGCACGAAGGACCTTTTTGCGCTGGTGATGGTGATGTCTGGTCTGACCGCTGACGCTTTCGGGATCTCGAGGGAAATGCTGGAGAAGGAAGTACACACTTCACTGGAAGTGGCCGATCTGAGACTGGTAAATGCTGTGTCACAGTGCCAAAGCCCATGATTCGAGGTCGCTCTTCCTTAGGACGCTCGAGAATTTCAAGCCCAATTGGATTCCTGTTCGTGTGAGAGCATTAATGCGTTAAGCTTTGGACATGATGTGAAGTTCCATACCGCTTACCCGTATTCATCGCAAAATGAGAACAAATCGAGATTGCGTAATGCGTCTGCTTCAGTTGCAAACGGATCATCAAACTCTGACGACAGATCGACTTCAGTGACCTCTGAGGGGCGCGTTTCGCTCAGCTGCTTGTTGACAAACGAGAGCTCCATCTTTCCTCGAACTTCGTCCGATGGGATAGTGTCTCCTTTTGGAATAAGGTGTGACAGGATGTGAGCGGTTGGTCCACCAACCGTGGCTTGAGACGGTAAAAGTTGTTGTTGTTGCTGGAAGCGCTGCTTTGCATCATTGCTCGATTGGCCGCTGGAGGCCGGAGTATCTGTCTTCTTTCGCTTACTTCCGGCAGTTTTTTTGGATTTTGCAGTGCCTGGTGCCTTCTTTCGAGCTACGGCTTGTGTATTCATCCCATCGACCTTTTTCTTTGCTGTTGGTTGCGAGTTCGATACTTGTACCTTGAACTTGCCGCGGTCTGTCGTTGAAGCACTCCCTGGCCGTTCCTTTTGCTTTGCTATAAACCCTGGAGGTAGCTTGAGTTTGACCTTCAGTGAGTCTGGCGTTGGTGGATGTGAAGTTTCTCGTGGCTCACGATCCTGTTTGGATCGCACGTCAAGACGAATTAGTGTGGTTGCTGCATTCATGGCACCATCCATGTCTTCGGAGTCTGAGCTGCTGGAACTCTCACTTGAGCCTTCTGAAGTGCTGCTGCTCCCACCATCACTTTCACCATCTGACATCGGTGATGGCGACGGCGGTGGAGGTGAAGACGGAGGTGGTGGAGGTGAAGACGGCGGCGACGGTGGCAGCGAAGGTGGAGGGGGCGGACTATCCACCTTGTCGATCTTTGCTTTCTTTCTTTGAGTGGCTGTGACACCTGTGCGCTTGACTGATGGAGCACGCTTCGCACGAGGTTGCTTGGTGACAACCTGAGCGTCTGAGCCAAGAGCACTTGAAGCGATTGCTCCAGTTGCCTTCCCTATGCCTCGCCCCCCCTTGGTTGCCTTGGGCTTTCGGGCTGTCTTTGCCGCCGCTGTTGAGCGACCTATCGCTGCATTTGCTTTGACGGGCGACGGAGCACGAGAGGGTGCCTTGGTCACTTGAGATGGCGACGAGGAAGCCGAGGACGCCGAGGACGATGACAGCAACGACGAGCTGGACGACGAGCTGGACGAAGACGAGGACTCCGAGTCGGACGAACTGCTCGAGTCATCGACATACTTTCCGCCCGACATGATGTCGGCCAGCGTCATGGTTCTCGCGCAGCTCTGACACGACGATGGCTCTACGACGAGACCGCCTCCTTCCGTCCTTCCGGCGAGCGCGAGCAACCTCCTCCTGCTCCACGCCCCCCAAGTTGGAGGGGGCTGCCGGGGTACACGTCAGGAGTGATTGTCACTTCAAGGCTACGTAACCCAAGGTTTTCCCGTTGCAACACTTGGGTAATCTATGTGGAGAGCAGCAACCACGAGGTTTTTTCACGAGTAAAAACAGCATTGATGACCATCACTCTGTCTAAATGGAAATGGTCGCAAACGTCTCGAGTGTCTTTGGAGGTCGGCGCATCACTCGATAAGAATGACTGCACAGCTAGTTCCCCACGTAGCGCTGCGCCTCAGCTGTACGCGCTCGCTCGAGAATATGACGCTTGATTTCGAGGAACGACTCCAGGATTTCGTCCTGTAGAGCCACGATCGTCAGTCATGAGCTCAGCGAGTGCCATGCAAGTCAGTCAACGGCGGAACACGAACCAACGGACAGCTGTGCAAGATCGATGAGATGTAGTAGCCGAGATCTCGCTGCCGCTTATCGACAAACTCTGCCGACAGTGAGGACCCAAAAAGCTTCTTGCTCGGTAGCAGTGGAAACAGCGACGCACGCCCGGGGTACTTCTCTCGAAGCTGTCATCCGCCATCATCATCAACGCGTTGTCAGTGGTGCAAAGCACCACAAAGCCCACCGTCATTTGCAATCATCTATTCGTACCAGAATGTCGATGGCGCAAAACTCTCGATACCGACGGACGACTTCCCAGCTCTGTGATCGTCACGCAGACAACAAGAGATCGGTTTGCATCTAGCTCTTCACCTCATATTAGGACCACACGCACGTAGTTCTCGGCTCCGCGTTCTGCCCATGTGCAGCGCAATCGATACTCCTGTGGCACACGTTGTCGCTGTCAGCCGACCGACCGTTTTCCACCTTTCGAGCGTGCGCTACCCACCGTGTAGTACTTGCCGCAGTCCATGTCGAGCGACTCTTGGCTGCCCAGCATCTCGACTCGCAGCGTACCGTGCACGGCGGTGGAGCTGCTGGAGCGACTCAGCGCTGGCGTCATGTTGTCGATCCGTCTGACTATCTTCACATTTTGAGAGAGCACGAGCTCGAACCTGTGATTTCAGATACTGTAGAGCCCCGTGTTGTGCTACTGCAAGTGCGCACTGGTAGGCTAAGCTAGTTTGTTCAAAGCATCGTGCTGTATTGTGTTGTAGAACAGCATCCGTCTGTCCGAACGTCAATGGATGCGGCAATTCATCGTGCTCAATGCTCGTCGCGGAAGACACAGTGGGCGGACAGTGAGGAACTGTTTGTGGCGCTGCTATTCGATTACGATTGCTGCATCATGACAAGTGCGCGTTCTAGTAGTGACGCGAGATACTCGTGAAGTTGGCGCCCGATATTCCTGTAGATCCTCAGCAAAGACCAAGTTCAGAGTGTCCGCTTCGCGTCGAGACAAATCACCTGTGGCTCACACACTGAAGACACGCAAGCAGGATAGTCCAATGAAGGGCATGAAAGAGACGCTTGTGACGGCGCTCCGGAACATGCTGGTGCAAATCTACCGGTAGAGCTGGAGCGCGCGATCAAAGTGCACCACCAGTTGACCAAGTGTGCCGCAATGAGGGCGGCTATTTGGTTGTTGTTGTTGTTGTCACTACTGTCGAGACGGTGAACATGGCAGTAACTGACGAAGACAACGTGGAGACTGCGAGATTACGACCCAGATGCAGGTGATCAATAGGTGCGCGGACGACAGCATCAAGTATATCGGTGGAGGCGAGTTCAGAGACGATCATGACTTACTGTAAAAAGGTGAGGAAAGCGACCACAAGCACGCGAGATACAGCTGCCAAGACTGGCATTACGAGGTGTTGCTGAACGGATCAAGACTTGATGGCAGTGATTGCGATGAGTTTCAAGACGCTGCGAGCGCTATCTGGCAATAAGTTCGGCGAGTGATGTACATGATCATCTCTCGTTGAAGAGCCACGATAAAGAGCGCGGCCGTTGTCGTCATTGGAACGATTCACTTCCGTGCAGCTGTCGAACAAGCAAGAAGTGTTCACAGCCATCGATACATGTGAGAAGAAAAGTAAGGTGTCGGCTATTCGTCAACATTAAGACATCGCTACACTGCAGCAGTGGTATTCAGACTTTGGAACGAGACGGAGGGAGACGCGCACTTGCGGAAAAGCGCTCTTGAGCACTGGAGCAAGGTAATCCTACGCCGAGAGTCAGGCTAGTCGGTCAAGTGGGTCAACTTGAGCAGAGCACGCCAGTTTCGCTTGGGACGTCCACTCATACGAGCGGCGACGCTACCGGTGACGCCACCGGCGACGCGGATCCGATACGGTGTGATCAATCTCGGTGTATCGCTAGTTGTTTGGCATTGGCCAAGTGTTGATGGTGCGAATGGCGATGACGATTGCAGTGATGATGGTACTTGTTTTGGTGGTGATTCAGATTGCTTGGACTTGGGTGTCGTCGTCCGCACGATTCGACACATCAGTGCTTCGACTGCGTTGGCATCAGGGAGAAGCTGTGCTGCGAGTTGGAACGCGATGGTTGTTGTCTGCGGGACCTCGGCGCAGACGCACAAGCCGTCGGGATGCGCCGTTGTGGTGGCGATGGTCTGCGCGAGAGGGTGGTAGCGGCGGTGTCGCGCTTCGATTTGAGAGACGAAGGGGGTGATACGGTTCTCGCTAATGTCTTCATCGTTGGTCTCGCTGATTTCTTCATGGTTCATCCGGTTGACCTCTTCATCCTTAGTCTCGTTGACTTTTTCACTGTTGTCCTCGTTCACGTTTTCATCGTTGGTCTTGTTGACCTCTTGATCCGCTTCGTCGGGTCGAAGCTCGGTCGCGGAACATGACATGAGCGTACTTGTATCGAGTGGTGGAGATGCATCAGCTGCTTCGACTTTGATGTTGTCGCTCGTCTCGACCGCTGAGGCACCGCTGGAACCGGCATCGTGCGTGATGAGGCACGTGTCGGCAGTGGCGCGGACGTGCGGTCGATCGTGGAGACGGACACTGGCAGAGCTCTTGCTCGGACCCGTGGCAAGCGTCATGAGGCTGGCTGCGGGCGATACAGGAGCATGCAGTGGACGAGGAGCGGGGATGTCGGTGGCTTCGATGCAAGTATCGGAACTGTTGATACCGGTCGATACGAGATTGCTTCTTTGGTCGGACAACGCGGTGGACTTGTCGGTGAGCGATGCGGCAGTGGAAGCGACAGCGGCAACAACAGCGTGGGTGGGTGCAGACGTGGCAGTGATCGCGGCGACGCCGAAGAGAAGCGAAGACACGATCTTGATCACGCGAGCGCTGGCATGGCGCACAGCGTCAAGCGCCTTGTTGAGGATCGAGGGCGGCGACGACGAGGAAACGCGTGGCTTCGACTCCGTGATGGCGACACAGGTGGCGGCGGTGGTGACGCTGGCGATAGCAGTCGCCGGCTCAGGAGCGACGCAGACGCTGTGGACTTGGAGCTCGTGGGGCGCGCTGGAGATGCCTGGTCCAAACGCTTGAGCGATGAGCGGCGTGGCTTCGTCCACCACGACGGCGTCAACGCAGCGCGCGGAGATGCTTGGGCCAAAGGCTTCGGCGATGAGCGGCGTAGTCGCATTCACGACAAAGTGAACATAGCAGTTGTTCGAGAGGGCGGCAGAGGCGCTTGAAGCGACGACACGCGGGGCGGCGGGGCGGAGTGCGGCGAAGAAGGCGATCGGAGCGAGCACGAGCACCATGATGCGTGTCTTGTTGGAGAGCGGTGGGTGGGGGTTGTTCTTTGTTGTTGCGCGTGAGAGCAAGTGAGTTCTCTGCAGAGGAATCGACGAATCGAGAAGTGAGGACCGAGCGGGGCTCCTCGCGTTCATTCTCTCGGTGGAGGAGCGAGCGGAGGAGCCTGTGGACGAGCGGAGCGGCTCCGATCGTCCGCTCGCCATGCTGCTGAGCCTCTGCGTCGACTAATCGGGCGACGGGATCCGAGAGAGGTGCCGTGAGTTCGGAGGTGCTCGGTGCAGAGCCGGGCATGGACGCGGCGGCGCGTGGAGCTTCGCCTTGAGAGAGTGAGAGAGCGACCGAAGGCCAGAAAGGCGGTGGTGGATGTCGGGGACGGGGAGTGCGGTCAGCGGTTGTGGGGCACGCAGAGCCATAGTGGATGCAAGTGTGGACGTCAAGCGAGCCGAGCGGACGGACGCACGCGTGCAAGCACAGGCGGATCACGTGGCTTGTGCTTGGCGAACAGCGCTCGAGATGGCTGGCAATTTGACAATCGACGTATCGGAATGAACGGGTAATGAGGACACACGGGGTCGAGTTTGTGTGCGTTATGATCAGAAGTCGTGGATTGCCACTGGACGACAGCGGTGGCAACATCAAAGATCGCAGGTATAAATGTACCCATGCGAGGAATGGAAGATTAGCGAAATGTCCCTTGACCAAGCGGAAGAATCCAGGCAGTGGATGGAATCAGGTGGAGAGAGCACGCTGGAATCCACTTCGTCCAAGCGACGAACACAAACGCTGAGTGGGACCAGACCTGCTGCACAAGAGGTGGAGAAGGAAGGAGACGCGAGGGCAATTGTTCCGTAGGGTCGAGACAAGTTATCAGCGAAAGCGGCGTTCACTAGTGTCGGAGGCGTGGCTCTTGAAGAGGAACGAGTCCGACACTAACCCAGTACAATTGAGAAAGGCGTTGGGCATGGAAAGCTTGTGATTGGGCTTCGACTGTGTGAAAGGAGATCCAGGGAATGATGACGGCTCTGGCTGTTTTCTCATCTGATTAAGGGCTTATCATTGAAAACGAAAGCGAGTAGAGGAACTGAGAAGAACACAGTGATTCATACAGAGACAGTGAGCGGGAGCGTCATTGCGGGAGCGTCATTGGCCACCAAAACGCGAAGGGAGGTCACTCACATTGAATCTTGGCTCATGACGGTCTAAATCTCTCTCTTCCTCTCTCTCTCAGATTTTTTCTCGCTGGAAGCAAGTCGAAGTGACTCTCGCAATCCCGAAGATCGAGCCCATCCGTTCCTACACTCGAGACGTCACTGAGCGACCAGGGACTACACAGTCGTGCGACGAACGCTGCTGTGGGGCGTGGACTATCGTGTTCCCTCTGTCTCATTGCTCACGATGCTCCAGTTCTCTCTCGCTCTCTTCTTCTCAGTTTCTCTCGACGCTGCAGTTGTTCTAGCGCATGACGCGTGCCTCTCATCAATCTCATATGGCAAACAGCGAGCCACGGCCCTCACCTTGGCGTCATCCGCGTCCCTTGGATCACAGCCACATCACTCACTTTCACCCGAAGGGAAAGGATTGGTTGGCGTTTTGTTTCTTTCGTCATGATTTCTCTCACACGCAGACGCGCACGAGCTTGCTGCAGGCTCTGCGCGATGGCTAAGCGCTCGGTCACTCGCCAACGTGCCTGCAACTACGCAAGCGCCCAAGATCCCTCCAGTCATCTCTGTCAAGTCCCCCAACGATGCGCACCACTCGCACGATCGCTTCGATTCTCGGCCTCGCGGCCATCTCTGCGTCTGTTGTCACCCCGACACAAGCTTACGGATACGGTGACTATGAATATGGCATCGGCAAAGGCAAGAACTACTACGGCGATGCCTACGGCTATGGATACGGATACGGCTCTGGATATGGCTATGCCAAAGGGTACTATCCGCAGAAATATGGCAGCTATGGGTATGATGACTACGGCAAGAACGACTACTACGGCCACGGCTACGGCTATGACAAGAAGGATTACTACGATAGCGACTACAACTATGGCGGAAGCTACGTCAAGGGACAATATGGTTGCAAGGGCCATGGTCATGGCAATGGGTATCGTGGTGATGATTACAGCTACGGTGGCGACAACAAGTACGGCAAGGGCTACTATGGCGGGTCTGGCGGCTACGGCTACGACAAGTACGACAACGACCACGGATATTACTATGGCTACTACTACTGAATCTACGGCGACAACAATTGGAGAGGGGTGAGACCGGCGATCTGGAAGGCCAGGCATGTCTGAAGTCATGGCGTATCTCATGTCGTGGCATGTTGGAAGGAAAAGGGCGAAGGACAAAGTGTCAAGTGTCGAGAGTCGAATGCCGGGACGGTCATTTGGTTTGTCGGTCGCATTCACGTACATGACGGCGTAGTCTGTGCATTGCTAGCATATTAATTGTCTGTGCAGAATGAAAACATGTTACGGTACGAGCTGCCTTTTCCAACTGCTTTCCTTGCAGTCGAATTGATGATGATGCTGCCATTCTAATCGTGGACGTGCATCATCATCAGCAGAGGTCATCCTGGCTGAAGACGCGAGATGCTCCACCGTGGTCGTGAGCGAAACAACAGCCTCCCTCATCAACATCTCTACGAAAAACCGCCTCCGACACTGTCTCGCTGCTAAGTTCGCATGTAGCCATCTCACCCATTTCCGGCCACCAGCTCTGCGGCGATGGTTAACTTGGGCGGGTTCGTTGAACGGCACCGCATCCAGTCGAATAGAGCGCTCTGACGTAATCCATAATCGTACTTAATACGCCTTCGACTGTAGTGGCATCCAGTCGGGTGTTTGTTTCGGGAACTGACTGACAGCAGCGGTTGTGAGGGGGTACGTGTGGTCTGGTGGCCGGCGGGTCTGTTCCACGTCCCGAGTGCGTCTCGCCTTCCACCGCCCGCTGACGACATGGCCGAGACCTCCTCGACCGGCGCCTCGCCGCGCCAGGTCTGCATGCAGATCATCCGCAAGATGCTCATGGCCGACGACCAGCGCGCAGAGCTCTCCATCAACGCGGCCACGGCCACGATGCTCAACGACGACGACGCCTGCGCCACGCTACTGAGCTACATCACGCGCATCGACGGCCACGACGTCGAGCACGAGCCGATCCTCAACGGCCCCGCGGTTGAGGACGCCGAGACGACCGCTGTCTTGCGACGCCGCGATGACGAGGACGAGGGCGTCACGCCGGAGCTGCTGGCGTCCTACCGCGCGACGATGCTGCTGACGAACGAGGACTCGTCGGAGGCCGTCATCTTCGCGATGCCGTTTCTCGCCAAGAAGAGCAAGCTGATCGCCAAGTGCGTCTTCCCGATCTTCCAGCAGAACTCGCGTGGCAACCTGCGCCACGGCTGCCGCGTTATCGATCGCCTGCTGCGGCTGCACCTCGACGACGTGTACGACGTCGTCGGCAGCACCACAGCGACAGTCAAGCGGTACATGGGCGCGATGCTGCAGTACATCGAGCACGCGCCTGTCGCGGAGGTCTTCCTGACGCTCATCTGCAAGCCCCACAACGCCGCGCTCATGCGCTACTACACGTCGTCGCCGCAGAAAAAGTGGCAGCTCTTCCGCGCGCTCAGCGAGTGGAAGGTGCTGCTCGTGCTCGCAGAGCACGTCTACGGCACGGACTACAGCGAGGACCACAACATTGGCGCCGCCGACGTCTTTATCGAGTTGCTCGATCGCTTGTCGGCTGACGAGAACGGCGCGCTGCTGCTACAGCCCGTCGCGCATTGCCCCCAGCTCCTGGAGGGACTCATCGACACCGCAGTCGACAACCAGCGCAGCCAGGGCCAGCGCACGGCCGCGATGCGCTGCGTGCTTCGCTTGCTGCAGCGTAGCACGCAGGAGAAGGTGCAGGGCCCTCCCACAAGTCCGTATCAGTCGTTTGGGGCGACGATCGTGAACCTCGTGCCGAACCAGCTCGCGTCGCTGCGCGAGAACGTCTTTGAGCTCGCAGAGCAGCACATGCACAAAATGCTGCAGTACCTCGTGGAGAAGTACCAGGACCAGCAGAACATTGAGATGGATTTGACGTCGGGCAAGCCGCTGCCTGAGGGCGCTGTGCGGCACACGGCATACGTCGTCAAGGTGCCGTTCACCGAGTTTCGACTGACGCTCGTGGACGCGCTCGTGGAGATTATCGCGCATAACCCCGTGAAGATGACGGAGCACTTCGACGTCAACGTGTGGCGCGTGCTGGTCGCGTGGTTCTTTGAGTATTCGCACACGAACCTGTACCACGCGGCGTTCTACCAGCTCGTCTTCATCGCGCTGCGCTCCGACGACCAAGCCACACTCGAGATTCTCGTCAAGAAACTGAAGCTCGTGACGTCGCTGATCGAGCACTACCGCACGGATCCCGCCGGCAAGACGAGCAACAAGGGCTACATTTTGCAGTGCTGTAACGCGATCCGATTACAAGCGGCGTCGCAGCCTCCGGACGCGTTCCTTCGCAACTTTCTGTCGTCGCATACGACGTGGCGGTCGTTCGAGGCCGAGCTGAGGGACCACACGTCAAGACTGTGTGTCCAGGGCCTCGGGTTCAACGTCCCACAGGCGATGCGGCCGATGGGGTACCAGAAGGACACGTGGCAGCTCATGGATGAGGTCGTGGATGACGGCGGCATTGATCACGGCTCCGAGTATGCCCGCTCGCTTGGCTTTGTCGATGACATGGCATGGCCGGACGACCACGACGCTAGCGAAAGCAGCGGCAAGAAGAAGAAAAAGAAGAAGAAGGGAAAGAAGAAGAGCAACGGAAGCGCCAATGGCGATGGTGACGACGACGATGCGCACACGGCTTCTGAGAATGGTGAGACCGTCGACGCGAAGACGAGCATCGCCGAGGAGGACGCACACGTGGAGCCCACGACGCAGGAGACGGCACAATCCGGAACAGCAATCAGTAAGAGCAAGAAGAAGAAGAAGAGCAAGGGCAAAAAGTAGAGAAAGCTCGGGTGGGGCGTCGATGTATCAATATGAACAGACCACCACCTTGTTGATAGTCACTAGGGCCCTTTCATCGGACACACAGCTAGAGCATTCGCAGAAGAACCCAAGAGATAATATGCCACTGCCTCACACTCTTGCACACGCGTTTTTTGGTGTTGTTGCTATTGTTGTTGTCGATGAATCGTAGGGATTTATTGTGGTTGAGGAACGTATACATGAAATCACTCAGACCTCTTCGTCGGCGACAGTCTCAGCCTCACTGACGACAGACAGCGCTTTTGGAGGCTCCAACTCTATCGTCTTGAGCGCGACAGCACCTTTCGAGCTTTCGTAGTTTGGCCGCAAGACGTCTTCACCGGTGGATGGGACGATCATCTGGTAACGGTCGTTGGTGCGGAGGCCGATGAAGCAGAACGCAGAGAGCATCGCAAGCATGTGCCACATGCTATGGATCTATGGGAACATTCCTGAGTGAGCATCGAGTATGGAAACCCCCTTCAGAGTGAGTGCACGTACGATCCAGTAGTTGGTGGGAGAGGATGAGAACCAACACGAGAGAGCACCAATCCAAAGAACGAGACCCAAAATTCCGTAGCGCTTGTCAAAGTTGTGGCTGTGGAACAGGAAGGACTTGAGAGCGCTGCAAAACAACCAAAGCAGGCATCAGTTGGCCGTTTCAATGCTTCAGACGGGCAAGCAACGCAGACTTACGCCATCTTGCCGAGTCCCATTCGCTGAGAGCCCATGACAAACTGAACATAAAGAGTGTGAGACATTGGGCACACCAGTTGCGATATGCAGCGAGCAGCAAACGTACGTAGTATACGATCGTCACTGAGAACTGCAGCGTGCAGCCAGCCCCGATAAGCACCCAATTGGTCATTGACGTCGCCTTATTGGCCATGACGATCGTCGCGAGGAATAGAACGGCTTGCACACCAGCCTGAACACCCACGATATTCGGTGAGGCACACTAACATCACAATCACCTGAACGAAGCCACACTCACCTTGGCTTGCTTTCTTGCGCCTGAGAGATGGACCGAGAGGAGCATGATCATGTTGAACGACAGTGCGAAGTCCATCTGATGGAGGAAGCGATACGGCAAGATGCAGACCAAGTCGACGTCACACGCGTGGTACACAGCAGAAACGAGGCCGGTGGCTCCGAAGAGCACGCTGTCGACTGAGCAAACAAAACAAAGCTAGCAGTTAGTACAAGAATGAACATATCTTCAGCTGCGGTGGCCGCCACGTACTGAAGAGCTTGCGGCGACACGACAACAGCGTGACTGGGAGAATGGCTATGTTTGAGAAGATGAGGAGGAAGATCTGGTGGCTGCGGAACTTGGTATCGACTGTGCGCATCTGGCACTGCTCACCGCCGAAGCCGTAATGACACGAGCACGCTCCGTAGCTGAGGCCGCGATACGTTTGCTGAATCTCGCAGGTTCCGTGACGACCACACGCACTTTCGGGGCAACCGAACGTGTCCATTGTAACATCGACGGACCAGAAACTCGCATTCGCAGTGCGATCGACCGGAGGAATGAGCGTCTCATCGGCAACGAGCAACAAGTGCCAGCGTCCGATCGGCGGAAACGCGATCGCATCCCACGTATATCGCAGCACTGTAAACTGCCAGTCGGGCTCTGAGTCCTTGGCGTACGTTCGGTCGATGGCAGTACTTGAGTTGAAGCGGAGATCGTAGTTCGTGGGTGTCGGAAGGCCATCAATGCGAGCCAACAACTGGAACGACTTGACGTTGGCCGTGACGAATGCTGAAAGGGCGACGTTGGCACCGGCATATGTCTTCGACAAATCAAACGCGTACGGCACAACTGGCTGAGTCTGCTCGGGAGGCGCGACGCCGTTACCCACTCGAGGCTCATCGGCCTGGAACTTGGCTTCCAAATACTGCTCGGACTTGAATGGGTCGTTTCTCATCTCATTCAGTCGTGTGACCTCGAGTGCACACAAATCGATGGTGGGAAGGTCCGCTCTCGTCTTGAACTGCCCACCGGGAGTCTGGGAGCAGTCCTTCTCGTGCATCGCAGTGAGTGTGAACTGAGCGCCTCCACCATCGGTGCATGATGGCTGACTGATGACTCGGCCCTTGACGAGGACCATCCATTTCCTGATGATATCAGTGAGACGGTCAATTGTCAGACAATCTCCATCGGTTAGTGCTCTCGAAGTGGCAGGGCCTTACCCAATCAATGGAGCTGTGATACGAAGGACGACAGATCGCTCTCCTTCACCGGCGGGAATTGTCGCTGACTGGACGAGTGCGCCAGGCGTGAGATCTCCAGGGTCGCGAACATTGGCACCAGCCAAGATGGTAAGTTCCGAGTTGCTGGATGTCGTCAGCTAGTCTCACAAGCACCCAGTGAGGCACCGAGTAAACAGGAAACGAAGTTTTGGAGTCACGTCAGCTCACCTTGAATGCGAGATTCCATTGAGAGCTGTCGACATCGAAAGAATAGTAGATACTCGAACGGAAAGCGTCCAGACAAGCCGAGTTCACGCCCTGCGTTGGGTAGTAGGCGGGCGTGACACTCGAAGTGAACGGAGTCAAAATGGCACCACCATCGATGATAGGAGACAGACACCGCGTGCCGGCGAACGACGGGTCGGTACAGCCGAAGTACCAGACATTGACGAAGTAGAAGAGGTCGTCTGCACCGCCGACAAACGACTTGAGCGAGCTGTACGTCTTGGCGCCAACGAGCGAGAGGAAATATTTTCCACTCTAAAGCGAGAGGGAAAAAGTTAGGAGATGTCAGAGACGAAGGCAGGAGCTCGTGCTCAGCAGCGAGAGATGTAGCTCACTCGTAGATTGTCGATGCGCATTTGGAAAAAGTCGTTCGAACCGTTGAGCGCGAGGACTTGGTCGTGGTTATCGAGTGTCGGGAAGGCGCCGTACTTCAGCAGCATCGTGGGCGCCTCCATCTTGCCCATCGCGCCTCGGTCGAAGGACACGATGACTCGATACGCCTCTGCAGGCACATCAAAGTCGAAGTACTCGATGCCGTCCTCTTGGATACGGCCAAACTGTCGACACGAGACTCAGTCACTTCGTACCACTCGGCATGAACCACGAATTACGCCGTACCAGGAACTCTCGCCATTGACGCAGCGCTGGCGTGGACTGGGCACTAGTGATGCGGATCATACACGCACCCAGCGCCGCCAGTGCGAGAAGAAGCCGCATGTGGCGACGAGGTGCGCGCGCCATGATGACTCGGAGAGCGAAGAGCAGGACCGGAATCGGATCGATTATGTGCTGGAGAATGGAGCCTTTCGGAAATGAGGTGGAAGGGATTGCTCTTCGCTCTTTGATCTTTGTGCGTTGCCTTTCACGTGTCTATCTTCCTGCGTGAGATCGTGCTCGAGACAGAGAGAGGGAGAACACACTGACGCGAAAAGATATCGTTCTCTCGATCGCAAAACGCAAAGAACGAAAAAGTGAAAAGCAGTTCAGTCACAGATAGATAGACAGACCTGAGAGCAGTGAAGCGCATCATTGCGACGCGGAGAAGCGCGAGAACAAACGACCAAACAATCCCCGTGAAACGGCTGGGCATGTCTCTGGCCGCTCTGCGGGTCTAACCGCTCTCGGCAACATGCACTTTGTTTTTTTGTGGATGTGTCCAACAGGCGCAGAATCCGCTATTTATATTATGGAACGCCAGAACCCAAGAGAACAAAGAGCAAAGCAGCGTGGCGAGCGTCGCCCAAGAGAACAAACATTATTGTCGCTCCCCCCCAATAACGCAATACGCCCAAGCGGCGGTGGATACAATACTGCTTGACTCCACGCCGCCACAATCGCGCGCGGGTGAAACGACTGGACATGCCCCATCCGATAGCGCGACCCGATCGCTCGCTCCGACAGAACGGCTTTGGTGTCTCGTCAGAGCCGTCGCGATGAAGTCTCTTTGGCGCCGGCGCGGCCATGACACCGACAACGACGCGGAGGCAGCAGACCCGACGCCCTCCCAGACGTCGTCTCTCCAGCTAGAGCTCGATGATGCGGCGGTGCACGCCGAGTCTCCGCGCAACCAGCGACCAGGACAGTTCGCCATCGATCTCGAGAGCGCAGCGAGCAGCAGCACCAGCCTCACGGTGACGTCCGCCACGGACGTGCTCGCAGTGCCGTACTCGCCTCGACACGACGCACAGCTCGGAGGGTATCCGCCCGACTGCGGCACGAAGGAGCACAAGTTTCTGAGCTACGCCAAGGTGCTGCATGAGCGGGGTCGCACGCACCCGATGAGCTTCTCCACGACGGACGTCGACGCCGTCGGGAACGCCGTGCCGGAGAACTACCCGCTGAGCGTTGACTTTGGCGCGCACTCGTTTCACCGGTTGCCCACGGACTCGTTCGTGTTGAGCCAGTATGGCGTCGGCATGTCGCTCTACTTCAAGTACCTCAAGGTGATGACGTGGCTGTTCTTCATCCTCGTGATCCTCAGCACGCCCGCGATCCTGATCTACATCGTCGGCGGAGCGGGGTCGCTCGATGAGTTCAAGGTGCTCGCGAAGCAGAACCTGCCCATGGTGCTAGGGATGACGACCATCGGTCACCTCAAAGAGTCGAGTAACACGTGCGACCAAGTGCTCGAAGGCAACACGCTATCGCTCGCTTGTCCTGCAGGCGAGATTGGCTTCATTAAGGCCGTGTACTCGACGCGGGCGACGCAAGGGTCTTGCACCTGCCCTGAAATCAACAAGGTTGCCGAAGGAAACGGGCAGTGCCGAGGCAAGACCGTGCTGTCCTGCTCAGGTGATAACTGCACAAGTATCTGCCCAAAGGACGGCTACGGGTGCTTCATGGGACAGCATCCGATCTCGAAGTGGGCTTGTTGTGCGAAGACACAGGATCCAGTGACAGGCAAACCGGACTTTAACGATATGCGTATTCGCTCGACGCCAGGATGCGACTCGAACTCGATCCAAACGATCGTAAATGGCTTGTGTCTCGGCAAGAAGAGCTGTTCTTTCAACGTGAGCGAGGCGTTAACGTACAAATGGAAGGTGGACGACACGTTCGAGACATTTTGTCCCGGCAACAACATCGTTGGCACGGCCTGTGAGGCTCGCATCACCGACGACAGCGATTTTACCAAGTGTGGTGACTCACCTCGTGGGTTGATTGTCTTTGCCCGTTGTTTCACTACTCGGATTGATCTATCAAACGAACGAAGTCTCAAGATTATCGGCTGGGATTCGATCAGCGTAAGTGTCTATGGATTTGGCGCGCTTTGCATCGGTGCTCATGGTGTGTATTGCTGTTTGCGGCCGCAGCGAAAAGACTTCTTGGGGCTTGCAGTTGGCACGGATATTCTGTGTAGCATTTTGTTTTTCTGCATAGTGTTGTGGATGAAAGGCAAAGAGAAAGAAGATGTTGACCGCATCGCCAAAGGACAAATCAAGGCCATGGACTACACCGTCCAGCTTGTTCATCTCCCGCGTCACTCTGACCTTCTACAGCTCCGGAAGGATGTAAGTTGAATCACCGTAATGTGCTCTGTTTGACACTGCTGCTTCTCACGCTTGACTACATTGAAGATTCGAGATCATTTGGAGACCTTGCTGTCAGCGGCTCCAAAGTTTGCGAAGGATCTCGAGCGCATTCGAATTGCAGATATTCAATTCGGAAAAAGCACTAGCGGACACCTTGAACTACTTCGCGAACGTGGAGCCGTCATTCGCAAGCTTGAGGCTGCGCTGCAGCGTTTAGAAAAGGTTCGATTACTTAAGGGCCGTTTATCGGAGCGTTCGTTCGAGAAAAAGCACGCACAGCATCTGAAGGTCACGCAGCGACTCGAAAAAAAGCTCGAGCGGCATAATGTGCGCATTGAACAGTGGTTTGCGAAGCATACGAAAGGCGAGCGTGCACAGGCAGTTACAGCGTTCATCACGTTTGAAGAAGAAGAAGGCTTCCACCGGTGCCTCGCGGAATATCCAGACCTCGGGTTTGTTCATCGTCTCTTCCAGCCCAGCCACAAGCGCCTTCATGGCAAACGTCTCCAATTCCGACCAGCACCTGACCCAACAGATATCGTTTGGGAAAACCTTCACCACCCCTTCATCGAGCGTGTACTGCGGCAAGTGGTACGTGCATGTCTTTGTCTTGGACGAGAAGAAGATTGCCTGATCTTTTGTGATTCGATTGTCTAGATTGTCGCGTTGGTGACGTTGACTGTGTTGTTTGTGAGTTTCATTCTCATCCTGCTCGCCAAACTCCAGAAAACTCGAGTTGAGAGACAGTTCGGACGTCCAAGTAGCTGCCCCGTTGGTGTAACGAAAGAGGACGTTGTAGAAGACGAACATCAGAAGATCATCGGCCTCGTGCCTTACAAGGCATTAGTCGAATGCTACTGCAAGCAAGTACTTGCTGCGCATTCATACAGTGATATGACCAAGGAGTCGTTCTTCAATCCGTACACGCAGCGAGAGGAGCGGTACTGCCAGACTTGGGCGACGTCTTTCGTCACGACGCAGGTGCTGAGTGTGTTGAGTGTGCTCATGGTTGTCTCCATCAACCTGCTGCTTGCCCGCATCCTCAACGTACTCGTCATCATGGAGAAACATCACACACAAACAGCCCAAGTTGTTTCGCGAGTCACGAAGGTCTTTCTCGCTCAGTTCTTCAACACGGCACTTCTCTTGATAATCATCAACGCCAATCTCGACTATTTCTTTGACAGCCCCGAGTCTATTTCGCTCGATTCTTTCCCGATATTGAATGGCAAATACTCGGACTTCTCTCCATCGTGGTACATGGATGTCGGGGTTTCGCTCATTCTGACGATGATCATCAACACGTTCAGCCCCCACGTCTACGTCGTGTTTAACTACGTTTTTGTCGAAGCTCAGCGTTTTGCGGACCGGAGCTTCTCGTTTGATTACTCGCTCACGCGACAAGATACGCAGCGCGATCTCGAGGCATTTTACCGCGGTCCTCAGTTTGATCTCGCCTATCGTTATGCACAAAGTCTCACGACAGTCTTCATCACATATCTCGTACGTAGCTCTATGCACAAAGGTTTCCGTGGCAGTAGTGACCACTGACCTTTGGGTCCGTCAGTTTTCGGCTGGAATGCCACTGCTGCATCTCGTTGGGTTCGTTCAGATGATCATGACTTACTGGGCTGACAAATTCAGTAAGTGACGTTCTCGTGGGACCACCGATGAACTCACTGCTCACTCTTCTTGTCCGTCTCTAGCTTTTCTTCGAATCGCGCGGTCCCCACCATTGTACGATGCGAAAGTAGCCAACGCTGCTGGCGCCTTGCTGCCGTATGCTGTCATCCTTCACTCTCTCATCGGGATGTGGATGTTTTCGAACGAAATGATCTTCCAGACTGTGAGTTGACCGCGCTTGTCGATTGCTGGCTGCACCAAGATGCATCTCTAATGATCTCGTGGCCTTTTGCTCTTCTTTACAGCCGAGTGATATCATCCAGCAATTGACAGCGGAGAATATCGTCTTTGTTGGTGAAGACATTCCGTCATTCGAGGTCGAGCGTGGTAACATCTTCGGTCGAGTCACGCGGCCGCAGGTCGTTGTTCTGTTTGGTTTCTTTATCGCGTTCGGGTTCATTCTGGTGCTTCGCGTGCTGCTCTTCTACTACTTTCCGTCCATCCTACAGACTTTGTGCCCAGCAATTGCTCGGGTGACCCAGAAGCCGAAAGTCGCGAAGGGAATTCCAAGCTACTACGATGCCATTCCCACCAGTATTCTCAGAGAGAAGGCTGCAGCGCCGTCTGTGAAAGAGAAGCTGCGTGCAAAGTATGTCGCGGCGCTCGAGAAACGAGGGGCCAGTCTGAAGGACTCGCCCAAACGATCGCCTTCTCGATCTCCGCGTCGCACACGACGCACAATCTCGGCAGCAGAGCATTACAACGACGAAAACTGGATCGTTGGTTGTCCTTCGTATGGTGAGTTCTCCAGTCACTTGTACACCACCATTGTCAGCTCACGGGTCGCAATCGTTGTTCAACGCAGCCATTCGAGACAACAAGGAGTACGTTGATCAACTTGCGATCGACTCGCATCTGTCCGAGACTCTCGATCTTGACCAAGTCTTCTGATTGAGTGGGGTAGAACTACGGCAGTTGACGTCAATGACGAAAAGAGCAATATACGTCCATTCATGGGTGGTGAAGATGAAGTTCTAGTATGGACGAAATACTAAGTGAGAGGCATCCTATGTCTACAAGTTCGAAGTAGTTGAGTCTACGAGCGCGACGTGGATTGAGTAGATACGTCTCCAGTAGACGTGGGAGACGTCGAATGGTGTGTTGTCGAACGGAAGCCGTGCGAACCAGCGAGCTGCGACGGTGGAACCTGCGACAGGTTACGAAACTGGTTGAGGGCCATTTCGCTTTCGCCCGGGCAGTGCGAAAAGGCGAAGCCCGTGTTCCGGCGGACAAGTCGAGGCGACTCCATGACTGTGGGTGCTTCATCGCCCTTGGACAGTCGGTTCCACTCTCGCATCAGGTGGGAGGGTTCTGGATAGAACAAGACGCGGCCAGCCTTTGCAATGTAGTTCGGCAGCGCTGCCCCAACTGTCGCGATCACGAGACCGAACCAGAACCAAGCTTGCGTGACCAGCTTCTGCAGTACACCATATGCCACCTCGGTCTCATACAGCTCGGCCTTGGTCCATCCGTAGAGGGTGCAGAAGAATGCGAGGAACACGAAGTAGAAGACCAGAGTACCGATGGTTGAGAGCGCATTTGCTCGCGTCCAGTTGCTCGTCATCAGAGAGACTTGAGCCGTCGATGCAGTGATTAAATACGTGTAGGCAGCAACACCGACGGCCCACAGCCCAAGATCGTTGGCTCCAAACAGATACAGGTCCTTCGAGTCGTTTGCAAAGTACCACACGATGAAGCCATTCGAGAAAAAAGGGACCGCGAAGATCACATATGCGTGCCAGATTCCAAGACCACACCAACCGAAGAAAGAGATCCAGTTGAAGCTGCGGTTCTTGAGACCATTCACGTAAAGTGTCGGGTATTGCATCAGCACCGCGGGTGAAACGTCTTGGTTGTACATCGCGATGAAAACGATGGGAATCGTGGTGAAGAGAGCGTTGTACAGAGTAAAGTAGATGCCGAAATACATCAGCAGGCCGCTGTACATCGTCTGCACCGCTAGGAAAAAATTCGACAGGGATAGCGCCACGTTCTTCATGAACGAGAACAAAATCAGCTTGGAGATACGCTTGTAGCTGTAGTTTCCATGGACAAGCAAGAGACGCTTGAGAAACCGGAACTGAGCAAGCGCGTAATCACTGGAGAGCACAGCTTGTCGGCCTTCCTTTCCACTAATTCCCACGCCAACATTCGCAGCTTGAATCATGGGAACGTCATTGGCGCCATCGCCGATTGCCAACGTGATATTGCCAGGGGAGAACATGAGGGTTGGCTCTGTGACCAGTTTGACAACACTCGCCTTCTGAGCAGGGGAACAACGGCAGCAAATCACGGACTTGCACTGAGTTGCCACAGCAAGGAAGAGATACTTGATGTCATCTTCGAGCACCAGCGCTAAGGTTTTCCCATCGATCACCATTGCATACTCCAGATCATCTGAGAGGTAGTCATCCGTGAGTCCAGCGGCATCACTCTTGGGCTCAAACGTTCTGTCTCCATGACCACGATCGTAGCTGACATCAGACAGATTATCTTGCGAAAGTGGAGGGAACACTTCTTCACACTGCCCATTGCCACTTTCCGGTGCAGGCGGCTCAACACCAGATCGGTCGTCACGACGAATAGCGCGGCGTCGTCGCTTGCGTGACTCATCGCGTTGATCTCTTCCGATTGTTGCCGTCTTCAACAGAATCCATCCGAGAATCAAGCCACGCTTGAACGCCTCATATAGGACACTGAATGCAGATGAGTGTTCATCCGAGCCCCACTTGTCATCGACAAGATCGACGTAGAGCTCCTCGAGTTTAGCACGCAGAGATGCCTTATCCCGCTGACCGAGTACGATCACATCCATGTTATCGTCAATCACGTGCGAGGACATTCCAATACTCAGCGCAGTCTCCTTCTTGTCACCAGTCAGCACCCAAAAATTGATCCCGGCCTTGCGAAGCGAGCAAATACACTCTTCCACACCTTCCTGCAAACGGTCCTCAATCGCGGTTGCACCGAGCAAGATCAAGTCCACCTCAATCATTGCTGACACCTTGGCAATTTTCTCCGCACGCCCATGCATCGACAGCTCCGCATCGCGATAAAGACGGCTCCAGTTCTCGTATTCCTCATTTGTCAGCTTACGCATAGCTGTTGTAAGAGTCCGCAAGCCTTCCGAGGCATATTCCTGCAGATGACCTCTGGTCACGTGAGCAACACCCTGCGGTTGGGACTTCGATAGCAAATCAAAAATCACATCATCTGCACCCTTGCAAAACAGAGTAACCTGTCCAGAAGCATCACGGAAGATAATGGACATGCGTTTGCGATCGCTGTTGAACTCGAGAACGTTGAGAATCTCGAACTGCGTAGACTCGCCTTGGATCAAGGCATTACAAATCGGGCCATCCCGTGAAGAAAGGACGTAGCCGAGATCACTTGCAGCAAGCACCAACGCTTGCTCATCTGGCGAAGAGGCGTTGTACTTGACTGGTGTCGAATTGTTTGCTGCCTCATCGCTTTGTGAGGCGGCATCATACTCGGGGATGACTGTGTTGCAAATGGTGAGCAGAAGCAGGAAGTTGTGGATGTCAGACTTGGTCGAGTGGTTGGAGTTGAGTCGAGTCAGCAGTCGGGAATCGTTGAAACGAGTCCCAGGCCGCGGCGGGCGATTCGTGTCGGTTTCCAAATCATTGTACCGAAGGCCGGCGATCGTGCACTTCGCAAAAATCATCTCGTTCCTCGTGAGTGTGCCAGTCTTGTCAGAGAAGATATACTGGATCTGACCGAGGTCCTCGTTAATGTTGCTGTTGCGGACTTGCGCAGGTGAATCCGAAGGCTCGTCGTACATCTCAAGATCACTTTCAATGTATCGAGCATGCACAAAACGAACGCCCTCCATCGTCACGTACATCGACAACGGAATCAAGTTGTTGAACAGGATGACGTAGCTCAAGAAGATGTATCCGTTGTCACCAGAGCGCCCGATGTACCATGGAGCAGCGGCGTCATCGAGATCAAATGCCCAGTCGTTGTTTCCGAGAGTGCAGGCAACGGAAATGCTGAACAGCATGATTAATACCAAGACGAACATCGTATCCAGTGTCTTCTCCACAAAGCTGCGTTTCAACGGCACGGCTGACGAGTTCATAAAAATCTTGGTCTCGCGACCAGTGTAAATCACGAGGCCGATCGTCCACTCCGAATTCCGGCTCTCACTTCCTCGCAGAATCAAGTTATCCATCGTGAGACTCGTGTCCGTTTCGTCACCCTGAGCTCTGGTGGCCTCTTGTTCATCTCCGTTATGAGGCAGAAGCTTGAGTACACCATCGAAGTAGAACAAATCCTTGTTGGGCGCGTCGCACTCGACATGCAAGCGATGCTTCTCCAAAATACTATCCGCTGTCAGGAAGTGCTTTGTGCTCTTCGCGACTGATCGAATTTTGAGATTCGTCTCGCCGTCAAGGTTAGCTGTTTCCACGTAGCATCGACCATCGGGGCGACTGGTCGCAAGGAGAATGCAGTCTGCCGGGACTTCATCACCATCTTTCAGGATGAGCAAGTCGCCGACCTGGATGTCTTGCCACATGCCATCGACATGAACGATTTGATCGTTGGTGTCCCGCCGCACAATATGAGCAGGTTTGGAGTTCACAAGACGATCTGATTTCTGGCGACGCATGTCTTCCGATACGTCCTTCAGTGCAGAGGTCGCGAATACGATTAGGAGCGGTGTGAGACTTGCGACGGGGCTCACAGGCGAGAAGCTGAAGAAGCACAACATCACCACAATGGTCGTGTAGAAGTTGGCGAGGCGGCTGAACTGCATCTTGAGAAACACGAACGGGAAGTTGTAGAACGTGTACTTGCTTGTCCGCACGAGATTGCTCTCGAACGTTGGAGCAGCGTCAGCATTCGCACCGGACTTTTTCGTCATCACAGGGAGGGCGACACTCGTACGACGTCGCCGATGGACCATGTTGTTCTCCCCAGTGCCAACGACAATCACTCGCCGTGCAGACTGGTTTTCCTCGGCGTCGACCATCGGACTGATACTGAGAGTTTGGCGAAGCTGATGGATCGATCCGTTGCGTGGGGGTGGTGTTGGCGGGATCATCGTTGCGAGCGCAGCACGATCGCACTCGCGTTGGTCCTGCACCGCTTTGACGATACGCCGAAGCTTCCAACCGTACAGCAGACCCGCGACGTTGAGGAGCGAGAGAAGCACGGAGAAGAAGCCCTGCATGAGCACGGACGTGCCGCTACTCACGCTGGTCGTCAACTTGCCGTTGTAGCCCTTGACATACCAGATCACATCGACGAGGAGGCTGAGCTGCATGCCAATCTTGTACAGCAGGAGGAACTTGGGAACCAAGAACTTGGTGCCGTGCCAACCGAGAATGAGTGTGATGTACTACAATAACAAAGCAACGGGACACGATCAATGTTAGTCCCTGCAGAACAACATGTCGTTCTCAGCAGAGCAAAGAGCAATCGACATACCAGGATGAGCACAGGCACGGTCGCCTGATAAGAGAGTCCAAGAATGATGGGGATAATACGAATGGTGTTGATCGCAGCCTGCGAGACCATTATGAACTGCAGGCGACGACGCGACTGGTAGATTGTCATGCCCTTGAGGAAGCAGAACACTTGCTCAAACACGTGCCAGATCTTGGCTTCCGTGCTGTCATGGTCTTCCTCCACCGAGTCGGCCATGCTGTCGGCGCGATACCGCAAGGAAATGATGTTTCGCTGCTCCTCCTCGGTCGCCGCATTGAACGTCTGCACACGACGCAGCTCGCGATGACCACTTCCCGGGGGTTTGGGCACGCTACTCGCCGCGCTCTGCGTCTGCGGGTGGCCATCGATCTCGATCCCGACATGGTAGTCACCCGTGAGCTCGGACGGCGACGGTGTCGGGGACACGAACTCGACTCTCCCCATGGCCGTCGCGCGGTCGGTCACCTCGCGAGTCGTTGGTTGGGTCTCGAAGGCGGATCGATCTCGGTCGACCCTCGAAAGTCGTTCTTTGCTGGGACGCGGAGCAGAACACCACACGGACAAGTCCAGAGCCGCCTCGTTCCGGACAAGATTGCTTTGAGATTGCTCCACGGGAACAACACCGATGACAGACTCGTGTTCTTTCCGACTTGGCAACAACAGCAAACGAGGCACTGTGACCGAGAGAGCACCTGAAGTAACGTCACAACAGCCGCGTGACCGCGCTGTGTGCGTGTGTCGCAGCGAGAAGTCAAAGCTGCGACAGACAGGAAATCCCTCATGGACTGTGAAGTAACGATTAAACACTTGCTGATGGTTGATTACGGAATTGCCGGATAAGGTCTAGGGGTAGGTGGACAAGAGAGCGTTTTGTTCTGAGCATGGCTGGCCAACCCAGGAAAAATGCAGCCACGAGGCAGATTCCTTTTGCTCTGCGCCAGCCAAAACGACCGCAACCGAGGCTCAGAATCCAGCAGATCGATCTGTCCATCACAGCCGGAACAAAACGCGATGAAAATCGATGCTCTCTCGCTCTTTCAGCAAAGCAGTCTTCACCGAAGGTGTGAGTCACACCCTTGGAGCCAACTTTCCATCCGGCTTTGCAGCCGCCGTCCACACAACCAACGAACGAAGCCATCCACACACTTTTGACCTGTCAGCTCATGGCTACAGTTTCCAATTTTTCACGGCAGCTCGCAACAAAAATGGATCCGAAACCAATGCACGATGTAACCACGCGTAACCAGACCATGCGCCGCCGAGTCGCTGGATCACGCGACGGCGACGGCGACGACGGCAGCACGCAGAGCTAGCGGGCGAGCGCGTGATGCCGCAGCAGCAGCAACAGCTTCCATCGGCGCTGCTGTCCCACCCGCAGATCGTGCGCGACGCGGCGCCAGCGGTCGATCCGTCGGAGCCACGCACACGTCGCAGCTGGGAATGGGTCTGCGCTGCGCTCGTGCAGAAAGAGGGGCTCTCGACTGACAGCGCGGTCGCCATCAATCTGCTCGACGCGGTCTTCGTGCAGAAGGACCAGATCTGGAGTTGGTTCTACAGCAGCTCTGGCGGCATCATCCGCAAGAAGTCGCAGCGGAAGCTCCAGCCAGCTCACGTGCTGCAGCGGTTCCACCAGATCGCAGCAGACGCTGGAGACGTCGCAGGCGGCAGCACGCCGACCGCCGTGTGTTGGTTCGATGAGCAACAGCGACTGCAGCTTCTCTCCAGCGCCGACCTCTCCACGTTCCTGCACGCATGCAAGGGGCAGGCATGCCTCAGCCCATTCGTGGCGCCTCGCGGCGGCCTGGATCCGAGTCGATTCGCCAACCTCGAGCACGAGTTTGTGTGCGTGTCTCCATCTGCCATCGTCTTCGCCTCGGAATCCTTTGACACACTGATGTGGACGCTATTGTATGTGTCTGCATCACAGGCTCCACAAAAGTGGCCGCGCGCAGACCAAACTGTTCCGCGTCGCGCTCGGCGGTCAGCGCATCTTGAGCATGGACACCAAGCTCAACGCGTATGTCAATGATGTCGTGGAACTCGCAGTCAGGTGCGTTTCGTTTTGGTCGTCTTCGTCACCCATTTGCCATGGTTGACGTGCCCTCACGCACGTGTCGTCTCAGCACAATCGAACGCAACAAGAAGGAGCGAATCGTTGCATGCGACTCGTACTTCGTCGTAGATGACCTCGGTCACGTCTTTCTATGGCGCATCGACCGCTGTGAAACCATCTCAACACGAGCCGCGCCGTTGTCAGTCGCCCACAACAATAGCACACGCGTGTACGATGGTCCCCACGCTGTCAACGAGCGCCTGCTTGCGAGAGCTCGTCACGAGAGCCACAAACAACCCGATGAATCGCTCATTCAGGCGATCCTGTCGTCCCCCACACCGCACCGCCGCCGTCCGCTTGGGGTGTCTGCGTCTCAACCCGTTCTGCCCGAGACTGGACGCGAACAAGTCGCGACCAGCTTCGATCCGTTCGCTGACGAGACGAATGACCAGAAAAGGCGAGCACGCGAGAAGCTCAAGCGAGCTGGGATCGACTGGGACGACGCCATGCAGTTCCTCCCGACGAGCTCATCGCTGTCTCGAGAGCGGCAGCGTGCGCTGTCAGCTGCGCATCTCGCGTCGAGTCAACGCCGCGGTTGCTGTGGCGACTACTGTCGGTTGGACGTGTCCCAGTGGACATTCAAGCGGCTGCAGCCGAGTGAGACCACGATCGGCGGCATCTCAGCTGTGGAGGCTTCCGGCAATGGACCGAGAGGAAGTCGCATCGACCTTCCGTCTGCGTCTGGCGCCCATCGCAGCAACAGCGTTGTCTCGGCGACCGCCGCTGCGAGCGCATTTCTCGCAGCGCACCCGGATAACGGCGGCGCCATCCCGGGAACCCCGGCGTGGCTGACCAAGCCGCTGTCCCCCCAGCGCCAGCAGCTTGACGAGCGATATCGTGATGGCTCGCAGCTGCACTCAATCCCGTTCAAGCTCATCGCTCAGACGCGCGCCGAGAAGAAGCTCGTCGACCTCTTCTTGCGTCGGTACCAGCGCGGTGAGGACGGCGAGTACCTCGCGGAGGAGTATTATGGCGACGGCGAGCCGCTCGGTCAGACGTTTCCGGGCTACTACTACCAGGACGTGCAGGTCTGCGGCAACTGCTTCGCGCTCTACACACTCGTCGAGCGCGTGCGCATGAAAGCGATCGAGCAGTTGGCCAAGCGTCGGCGCGTGACCGGCTCCAAAGGCAGCACGGTGCGTCCACTGCCAGGCGTAACAGAGCATGACTCGGTTGGCGACGACGACTGCGAGTCGGTGCCGCTGACGGTGCCTCCCGGTTTGTGGCGACGAGTGTGGAGCCACGCACAGCAAGAGATCGTTCCGTTGATCACCAAGCAAGACGCTGCAGAGCTCTACAGCTTTGTGAACCCGCACCCCGCAGTCACGATGGTGCTGAACGCGCTGGGTCACGTGCTGTTCGGCCGCGACGTCGAGACACCAAGCGAGTTCAAGCGACTGGTAGCGCAGGATCGACTGTTGACGACGCTGCACTCGTTCTCACTAGATCAACTCACGACTGAGCGCGTCGAGCGCGTGACTGCTCACATTCGGAATCCGCTGTTTGCGCCTCAGCACATCGCCCCCGTGAGCTCCTGCGCCGCACGGTTCTGTGACTGGTACGAACCGGGACTCGCTGCCTGCATACTCGCCACATGAGTCTTGACAATGGTGGATTCTTTCTGGTGTAGGATTCTCACCGTTATGCAGGCGTTTGCCTGGCGCAACGCTGACGTGTTGACCGCTGATCGACCGACGTGGATGTTGCTCGCTCTTCGAAAACACGAGCTGCTACCAGAGAGCGTTGTGAAAACGTACCTGCGTCCACAGGACGAAGATGCCCACACTGCTAGCCATCGTGGGCAGCCGCAGCAGCAGCAGTCACGACGCAAAGGCCGCCGAAGACACATGGACCAGACCGCAAGTCAGAACGCCTCGACAGCGGCGCGGCGAGCGATTCAGGAGCAGCAAATGGCGCGGCTCGCAGCACCCACAGGCCTCGTGGACGGTCTCGCGCTCGGCGGCTCGGAGCTACTCTTCACATGCAGCGATGGCGTGACGCAGGTGCCATACACGATCACAGGGCAGGCCGTCGCCGCGTCGACCAAGTGCAACCTCGTCGTCTTCCACGACCTTTTCGACACGATGGACAGCACCAAGGTCTTCTTTCGAGCGGTGCTCGCCAAGCACGTTGGCGCGCGTGCACTGTTCTTCAATCTGCCGGGCCAGGCCGGCACGCTGTACCCATCGCAGGCCGTCGTGTTCAACAATGTCTGGTACGCGCACCGTGTGCACGAGCTGCTCGAGCACCTACAGCACACCAAGCGTTTCCTCACGACGGGGCTGCCGTTCCACGTCGTCGGCTTTGGCAACGGCGCGAACGTCGCGGCGGCGTTCGCGCTGCATTATGGCCGCCACGCGTCGTACCGCGCAGACCTGCAGTCGCTCGTGCTGCTCAACGGCTTTGCGAGCGTCGACACGCAGCTCGCCGCGATCTTGCACAGCACCGCCAACGTGTTTGCGTGCCTCCCGCCGTCACGACCCGATCTACCCGTCACGTTCTTCTGCAAGTACCTCTTCTCGGACGCGTACCTCGCCAAGATCGACCTCAACCTCGCGCTCAGCATCTACACAGCAGTGACGAACCCGATCACGCTCGACGGCCGCCTCCGCATCGTGCAGGGCGCGCTGCATCACGTCGATCTCTCGGCGCGACTCGCTGAGATCGACGTGCCGCTGGTCATTGTGCAGTCCATCGAGAACGCGCTGGTCGCGCCGACGAACGTCGACCCGTTCCTGCAGGGGCGTGTCAACATCGCGCACGTCTGGTCGCACCAGACATCCGCAGCGTCGACGTCGTCGATGCCTGGGACCGCGCCCGCGCTCTCGGCGACGCTCAACGCCAAGACCCGACGGCAACTGCTGCAGGTCTTGGGCTCGAGACACAGCGCGTTTGTGTCCTGGCTGCGCGCTGGTCATGAGCTTCGACAGGAAGCGAAGGCGTACGTCACCGATCTGTTAGAGTTGCTTGTCTCATCACAGGAGCTTCTCGCGACATCAAGCGCACACGACGTCGAGCCGTCGTCTCCATTGTCCAAGCCGACGGGCCCCGAACCAGGGGTTGACGCTGTCAAGAGCAAGCCAGTCCAGGTTGTAGCAGAACCGCCCATTACTTCGTCAGCTACGTCACCGACAGCAACCCCCATGCCTTTTGCCAGCACGGAGACAGTGGCGCCGCTGGCGTCGGCGTCGAAAGAGAAGGCAGTGAAGCCACCAGCGAGTCGTGCAGATGCTGTCTTCGAGCAGCACCGAGAGCGGGCAGAACGAGCGCTTGAAGCGGTCAAGCAATCGCGAAAGGAAACGCAGCAGGCATCGAGCACTTCACCGACACCGCCGTCGACCGTGACGGCGATGTCGACGTTGCGACCGCCCCGTGTCGAGGACCTTCCGTCGCGTCCAGTGCCGCTCAGTCAACCAGTGGTCACACCCGTCAACGTAGAGCCAACGACGATGGCAGGAGAAGTGTCAACGGCGTCCATGCCGCCATCGATGGCGTCGATGGACTCGGAGATGGATGCAATCCGCGCAAGGATGGCTGCTGAGGAGCAGCGGCTCGTTCGCGAGGCGGACGAGCTTCGTGAGCGCCAGCGCCGCGCAGCAGAGGAGCGACTCGAGGCGCTTCGCCTGGAGCAAGAGCGCCGTCGGCGGCAGTGGGAGGAGGAAGACAACGCGCGGTTAGCGGCGCTCGAACAGCGGCTGCGAGAGGAAGAGGCCGCGCGAGATGCCGAACGGCGGAAGCGAGAGCATGAACGACTGCTCGCTGACGCCTCCATCCTCCACGGAACGACGGCAGCATTGGCGGCGCCGGCACAAGTGACAGCAGAGTCTCCAATCAATGGCTCCATCGCGTCTTCCATCTCCAGACCTATGCCCAGCGCGAACGAGCTCATTGCGCCGACGATGCCTGAGATGAAGCAACGGCTGAAAGCGCAGCCCGAGCTCCCGAGTCTCTTTGACCAGCTAGAGGCCGAGGAGCGCGCGCGGCGTCGCGTCGGCGTGCTGCGCGTCGACGAGTTCGAGCAGGTGCAGACCGCTGTGACGCACAACTACGAGTCACATGTGCGTCAACACGAAAGCTCGTTGCGGCAGGAGCTGTTCCAGCGGAAGCAGCGCCACGCTGTGCGCATCCAGACGCACATCCGACGGTACCTCGCGGTACGTCGCGTGTGTCGTCGGCGCGAAGAGCTACAGCAGGAGCGCATCCGGCGGTTTGCAGGTGCCGAGATCGTGCGGATCGTCCGTGGATTCCTGGGTCGCCGCCGCTTCCTGCGATACCGCGAAGCGTGCGAGCTCGCTACGCGTCGACGCGGCGCTGCGATCGCCGTGCAGCGCCTCTTTCGCGGCCATGTGTGCCGCGTGCGCTTCCGTCGACTGCGGCGCAACCACAAGGCAACGATCCTGCAGCGCGTCTACCGCGGTCATCTCGCTCGCAAGTTCTGCGAGGAGCTCCGCGAGCAGCAGCGTCGCCGGCGGTATCTCGACCGCAACGCGACGCGCGTGCAGGCCACGTGGCGCATGCACGTGGCGCGCGACCGGTTCCTGCGGCACCGCATCACGGTGCTCGCGGCGACCGAGATCCAGCGGCTCTACCGCGGGCGCCTCGGTCGGCTCGAGGCTGCGAGGAAGAAAGCGTGGCGCGACGCAGAGCCCGGACCCGAGCGACTCGCGCTGGGGCTGCGCATGATCGAGAGCTCCAAGCAGGCATTTGAGCGGCAGCAGCACGAGATCGATGCGCTGCACCGCGCTCAAGAGACGGTCGAGCGCCAAGTGAGTTCGATCCACGCAGAGCTGCAGGAATCGGAGAAAGAGCTCGCGGTGCTCGAGCGCGAATTGCAGGAGATCGACCAGCTCGAAGCCGATCTGCGTGAGCTCACGCACGAGGCCGAGCAGCTGCACCACGGCGGACTCGATGGGTTGCTGCGCACCAAGGCGCACGGCGGTGGGCAGCCGCTGGGTAACGGCGTGCCGCCTCGGCGTCAGTCGAATGGCGGTAGCAGCATGGCGATGCTGCCATACGAGGTCGGCATGGAGGAGCAGTTTGAGACGGACGACGTGATGCGGCAGCGGCAGGCGGACGCGTACGCCGTCGAGATGGCGATCCAGATCAAGCGTGCGGAGCGGGAGAAGCGCAAGAAGGACCTCGAGGCCGAGTTCACGAGCGTGTTCGCCGAGGTGCAGACCAAGCGCCAGGCGCTGAGCGACATGGAGGAGAAGCTCGCCGACATGGAGGCCACGCGCATGCGCAAGGACCGCGAGTTTGCGCGCATGCAGCGCAACCTCATGGAGCTGCTCGAGGAGCAGAAGCTCGAGCTCGAGCACCTGCGCGAGAAAGGCATCGAGCTCGAGGCAGCGACCGCGACGTCTGCCGCTGCGGCCGCCGCGACGGCGCTCAAGGCGAAGGAGCACGAGAAGCGGTCACAGGCCATGTTCGAGTCCACGGAGGAGCTCATGAAGTTCCAGTTTATGTCCATGTCACTGTCCTACTTCAGCTCGCTGAGCATGCTCAAGAACCTGCGCGACATCAACGCCGACACGACGGCCGCAGCCATCTCGTCCACCGCGGAGACGGCGGCTGCCGCTGCCGCGGCCGCGGCCGCAGCCAACATCCCGACAATGAAGCGGCTGCAGGTCGGCAGCGCGGACCTCATGACGGCGGCGTCGCAGCTGAAGAAGACCGAGCTCGAGCAGAAGCTCAAGGAGGAAGAAGAGGTCGCGCGTGCCGCACAGCAGGCGCTGCCCGACGAGGTGCGGCAGTGGACCGTCGACGACGTCGGGCGCTGGCTCGACACGCTCGCGCTGCCGCAGTACAAGAAGGCGTTCCGCGAGGGCGCTGTGGACGGCGAGTTTCTGCTCGAGCTGCGGCCTGAGGACATGTCGGACGTGCTCGGCGTCGCGCACAAGCTGCACGTGCGCAAGATCCTCGTGGCGCGCAACAAGCTGCTGCCGCTGTCGCAGCAGGAGCAGCTGCAGATCGCCGCGGTCGAGCACGAAAGCCGCGCGCGCAACGCCCGACAGCAGGTCATTGGCGGCGCCAGCTCGGGCGCCAGCACCGGTGCGAGTCCCGTGGCGCTGGACATTGACACGGTGTTCTCGCAGGCTCGGAACGGGCGGCTCAAGCGACTCATCGAGAGTGTGGACGCGGGCTTCGACATCAACAGCGAGGACGACAAGGGGAACACGCTGCTGCTGATCGCCTGCCAGAACGTCAACGTCAAGATGGTCGAGTACCTCGTCGGCAAGCGCGCCAACGTCAACCACAAGAACGCACAGGGCAACACGCCGCTGCACTTTGCGATGGCCTACGATGCCGAGGGAAAGCTCGGCGAGTACCTCATCGCACACGGCGCCGACGACACGATCGAGAACGTACACGGCCTCACGCCGTACGACGGACTCACGGCCGATGGATGACAATGTTGAATGAATGAATGAACAGACTCTTGTATTCCAGTAGATACACAACGATCGACGAGGCGCATCGCGACGCCTCTGTATGTATGTCACTCGCTAGCTCGTCGATCTTCGCTCTGTACGCAAGTGAAGTTTCTTCGGGTCTAGGCCTCCTCGACGACGTCCTCGTCATTCCGAGATCGTCGCGAGCCGCCGGCGCTTACCCGCTTGCTTCGTTTCCGGTCGTCGAGCTCGTCCTCGCTTTCCATGCGCTCCTTCGCGGCCAGCAAGCGGTTCACAGCGTTCACGTACGCCGTCGCGGACGCCACGAGGATGTCCGTGTTGGCGCCGTGGCCGACGTACTGGCGGTTGCGCGTCACACCCGTCTGCGCGTTCGCGAGCTTGCCTGACACCGGCGCGTCCGACTCGTCCTCCACGCGGACCGTGACCTCACCGAGCGCATACGTGCCGTCCGTGATACTGTTGACCGCGTACTCGTTGAGCTTCATGTCGGGCATGTTGGTCGCGCGCTTGATCGCGACGTAAATCGCGTCGACGGGACCGGTGCCCATCGCGGCCTCGCTGACCTCGCTGCCGTCCTTGAACGCCAGCGTGACCGTGGCCGTCGGCTTGACGCGGTTGCCGGCCGTGACGTGCACCGACTGCAGCGTCCAGTACGCCTCGGGCTTGTAGAGCTCGTCCGAGACGATGGCCTCAATGTCGGCATCCGTGACCACCTTCTTCTCGTCGGCGAGCACCTTGAACTTCTCGACGTAGTAGTCGAGCTGCTCCTGCGTGAGGTCCGTGTAGCCGAGCTGCTGCAGGCGCTTGCTGTACGCGTGGCGGCCCGAGTGCTTGCCGAGCACCATCTTGTTCTCGGTCAGGCCGACCGACTCGGGCAGCATGATCTCGTACGTCGCCTGGTGCTTGAGCACGCCGTCCTGGTGGATGCCCGACTCGTGCGCAAACGCGTTCGCGCCGACGATCGCCTTGTTCGGCTGCACCGACATGCCCGTGTAGTGGCTCACCATGCGGCTGCAGCGCGTGATGTGCGTCGAGTCGGCCGTCGAGTACACCGGGAAGTGCTGCGGCCGCGTCTTGAGCGTCATGAGAATCTCCTCCAGCGCCGTGTTGCCGGCGCGCTCGCCAATGCCGTTGATCGTCACCTCCACCTGACGCGCGCCGCCGCGCACACCCGCGAGCGCATTGGCCGTCGCGAGGCCGAGGTCGTTGTGGCAGTGCGTCGAGAACACGGCGTTCTCGCTGCCGGGCGTGTTCTCGATCAGGTAGCGGATGAGCGAGCCGTACTCCTCTGGGACCGTGTAGCCGACCGTGTCGGGGATGTTGAGCGTCGTGGCGCCGGCCTTGATGACCTCCGCGAGCACGTCGCAAAGGAAGTCGGGGTCGCTGCGGCCAGCGTCCTCGGGCGAGAACTCGACGTCAGGGCACAGGCTCGACGCGAAGGACACGGCCTCGACGGCGCGGCGGATGCACTCGTCGCGCGAGATCTTGAGCTTGTACTTGAGGTGGATATCGGACGTCGCGAGGAACGTGTGGATACGGTGGCTGGGCGCGAACTTGACGGCATCGTAGCAACGCTGGATGTCCTTCTCCATGGCGCGTGCCAGACCAGCGATGGTCATGGGCTGCCCAGTCTTGCGGTTCGTCGTGAGGTGACCAATCTCCTGCGCGATGGCGGCGACGGCCTCAAAGTCGCCGGGCGACGAGATCGGGAAACCCGCCTCGCACACGTCGATGCCCATGAGGCTCAGCGCGCGTGCAATGTCCATCTTCTCGCGGAAGTTGAGCGTCGCACCAGGCGACTGCTCGCCGTCTCGGAGCGTCGTGTCAAACAGGATCAAGCGGTCCTTCTTCTCGCCGTGCACATAGATGGCGTCACCCTCGTCGACGTCCGACGCTGCAGGCGTGCTGCTGCTGCTGCGCGGCGGCTCACAGAGCACGCGCGAGCCCGCGGCAAACGACAACGCGCGCTTGTTGCTCGGGCGCGCAGCTGCAACGGCGGCAGCGCGACGCACTGCGTGCTGCAGCATGTTGATCAGACGTGTGGAGAGATGGAGGTCGGAACGCGCGCAAGAAGCAGCGAGCGATGGCGATGGAGACAGAGCGAGAGAGAGAGAGGGCGCTGCTGGTGGGAAGCCCGAGAGAGCGGAAATGATGCTGCACCTCCACGTCGCTTGGCGCCGTCGGACGTTGAGCTGCTGGTGCTGCCTGTTTGGCCAAACGGGCGCCGCGATCTTTGACTCCTGGTGGTCAAAGCCAGGGCGGAAACGGGCGGGTCCGCGGTCTCACGGGCTTGCGGGTCTCTGGTGTGCCCAAAACAAATCACACACACAGAGACAAACGGGTGGGTTCTGGGCTCGGGTCTAGCCGAGGAAAGTTCTGGTGGTGAGGTGGTGGCGGTGTCTCTCTGTCTGTCTGTCTGTCGGTGCGGGACGCCGTCCCAGATCGGAGCCACGGTGGGTGGGTCGGGTTTCTACCGGGTGGGTCATCGGCGACATGAGATGAGTCCGTTCTGTTTTCGAGGTCTCTTCTCTGTGCAGCGTTGTTTGGGCGAACAAGGCAAACTTCAAAGCTGAAGCAGCTGGCTACCTACAAACCTGTCCTATTGGCTATATTGCCTCCATAATTTCTACGAATCCAGTTTCGTTTCATTCTTCAGTTCACCAACATCAGTTGTTTCTAAAAAAACGCATTTCTCGCGTGATTGCCATCGCGGTCCATGTGTTCAGACCCTTTGTCGTCGTCGTCATTTGCAGCTTGAACATGGCATCGAGGCCGTTGCCCCCCGGACGTCGCGGCCGCGGGAGCCGCACTGCGTCCGCCGCGCATCTCCCTGAAGTCAAGCTTCTCAACGTTCCTGTGAGCGACGGGAGCTCTCTTGAGCCAGCACCTCTGGCCGCTCCGACAGCCACGACACCGCCGCCTCCGTCATCGCGACAAGGTAGCAATGACGTGTACCCACCAGCGGGAACGAAGCCCACAACCGATGCCCTTGACGTGCCAGTGCAAAACGAGAGCAACCTAGTTATGTGTGATCACTCAACGGCTCTTCCGCCAGTCATTGAGCCCGTTGAGGTGACCGAGATTGTTGCGGTTGAAGGACCAGACAACTCACCACGAGATCACACGGACGCTCCATTGGAAGACACGACCGCGAACCACGCAGCCGATGATAATGCTCTATTGAGTCGAGCGCCAAGCGAGGCCTATCCTCAAGGTTTGGAGAGGAAGAAGGAGGAACACCATGCCCCATCAACCCCATCGACTGCGCCGTTGCAAGTCTGCCCAAGTCAGCGACTGGATCCAATCGAGACAGTGGTCCATCAGCAACACCAATCCGTTGCTCCTCCTTCGGATCTTGGATCGTTCCACCCATTCCAACTCCTGCTACCTCTTGAAGATGTCCCAGATGTTCCTGAAACGATCGAATGCGTCTATGACGACGAAGCCGTGGAGATGCAGAAGAATATCATGAAGGTTGTCAGGAAATTGGTCAACAAAAATCGTGCCAAACTGGAAGACTTCAAGATCAATTCGCGTCTCTTTGGCAATAACTTCATGGAGCCTTACGAGTACATCGAGGCGATGGCCAAAGACTTCGGAGCGTCCCGATCGTTGCAGCTCGTGCCTTGCTTGGCCTCGATTCAACCAGACTTCATGAAGCGCAGTTCACTACTGGTCGCAGCGAGGAGTTATCGTCTGCGGAACTTTGACCGCTTGAGCGCAGAGATCGACCGGTCACGTCAAATGCAGCCCTCGGTCCCAGCCGCGAGTGTACAAGCTGTGCCAGCCGAAGTCCACACTCTCGAAGTACCAGAGAACGCGCACACCAAAGCTAGCTCAAATCCTGCCCAGGCTGACGCTGAACAGTATACTGTTGCGGTTACTGGTGAAGCAGCCGTGGAGACCAAGGAAGCTATCACTTCTCACCTGGAAGAAACAATTGAAGCTCTATCGACACCAATCATTACGCCACATCCCGCACCTAGCAGGCTGAACAGTGACGTCAGCACGGAATGTGTTAATTCCACTGAGGTTGAAGATGCAGAGAACGAGCATGACCAACATACTGTTATTGCGGAGCAGTTAGATAACTCGAATTGCGTGGGTCAAGTGTTGGAAGCGACAGCGGATGAGCCTGTTGCTTCATTCGAAGAGGATGTTGCTGCTTTGCCGCCCCCAAAGCCGAAAACTGACGACGAGCAAGTGTCCGCTCTCTCCCCCACCAGCAACAAGAGCTCGGACTCACCATTGACGGCTGATACAACTGCTTCTTCGCCGACGGAGAGCTCTTCTCTGAACATGTTTGGTGAGGAAATCTCGGTTGATTCAGGGTTATCTACACCTTCTCAGTCAGCATTTTTCGAGGCCGAGACGCTGTTTGGAGAAAGTTTTTCGTGGTCCTCCAGCAAGCCAGAGCCATCGCCCCTCCCCGCAGCTGAGGCGCAAATTCCACCCTCCGCAGTGACACCCTCTTCCAGTGTCTCGTCACCCACATCGGATCCAGTCGTCGTGCCTCCACCCTTGAAGCCGACACACTCCGCGTTTCTGTTTGGCATGGCGACCGCAGGTGCCTCAGATTCGGACTCGGATTCCGATTTCAGTGATTAGAGTTCGGATGACAGCTATCGTCGATGCGTCCATGAGTTTATGCGTAAGCCCATCGTGGTGCTGAAGACATTAAGAGATCTGTGATCTCTCAGAGAACGAGAACCATGTGTGCTTTACTGTTGATCATCCATCCCTTCGGTGTCGTTTCAGAAGATTCAACTTCCTTGCGTTTTCGTCTGCTGATGCAAAAAAAAGTGAGAAGAGAAACTGAGGAGAGTCATAGACACAGAGATACTTCAAGTACTTCAAAGTAGTGAACTGGAGTGTCATGGGTCATGACGCCTCGTGAGTGGCTTCGTGTGATGTCATCAACACATTAACTCAAGTCACCCGTACTGCACCATGGTAGATGACACTCCAGATCTCTTGCTCTCTCTCTCTCGCTTGCGTTGGCGAAGATGGAGCCCATCCATTTACACGTCACTGAGCTGCCAGGGACCAAGCACTCGTGCGATGGAGGCTGCTTTGAAGCGTGTTCTCTCTGTCGTCCTCAATCAGTCCCCGACATTCGTCTCTCGCTCTCTTCTTCACCGTTTCTCTTGGCCTTGCAGAGGTTCTCCAGCATGACGTGTTCCTCTCATCACTGTAGCATGGGTTAGAACGAGTCACTGGTCGCGTCTTGGCATCATCCTCGTCTCTTAGATCACAGTCACAATCGCATCACTCACTCTCATCCGAATCGAACGGATGGGTGTTTCTCGCGCGATGGTTTCTCTCTCACTCTCTATCTCTTACACAAACGAACTTGCTCCAGACTCTGCGCGATGGCTAAGCGCTCGCTCACTCACCAACGTGCCTTTCACTACGCAAGCGCCCAAGATCCCTCCAGCCAGCTCCCTCAAGTCCCCCAACGATGCTCAACACTCGCACGATCGCTTCGATTCTCGGCCTCGCGGCCCTCTCTGCATCTGTTGTCACCCCGGCACAAGCTTACGGATACGGTGACTACGACTACGGCTACAGCAAAGGCAAGAGCTACTACGGCAATGACTACGGCTATGGCTACGGCTCTGGATATGGCTATGGCAAGGGGTACTATCCGCAGAAATATGGCAGCTATGGGTATGATGACTACGGCAAGAACGACTACTACGGCTACGGCTACGGCTATGACAAGAAGGATTACTACGATAGCGACTACAGCTATGGCGGAAGCTACGGCAAGGGACAGTATGGTTGCAAGGGCCATGGTCATGGCAATGGCTATCTATGGTGATGATGATTACAGCTACGGTGGCAAGTACGGCAAGGGCTACTATGGCGGGTATGGCGGCAACGGCTACGGCGACAAGTACGGCAAGGACTGCGGATATGACTACAACTACTGAATGATTGGAGAGTTGCCACACTCAATTAGGAAGGCCAAAGTCTGCTGTGGTACAGCGAAGTGTGGAGTGCTGAGCGCGGAGTGCTAAGACGGTCACTTGCGTTGCCGGACGCCTTCTAGTACAGTGACAGAGTAGTCTGTGCATTGCATGCATGTTATTTGTCGGTGCAAAACGAATAGTGGTCAGACAATTTGCGAGATCAGCATCCCCAAAACGATAAAAGGCGGTATGGACGTTTACGAGTGTTAATCTGAATTGGAGGATGACGTTTTCGGTTCGCTTTTGGTTTAGTTGACAAGCCCTTGTTCAGATATGTGAGATGAGAAACAGCCATGCAGGACCTCTTCATCCTCCTTCGGCGCGAAGCCAGAACCGTCATCGTCCCCTGGATCCTCATTCACAGAGCCGACGCGCAATCCAAACCTCCCATGCACGAGTCGCCCTTCTCGACTCTTACTTGGTCAGCGTCAGACTCGGTCATCATCATGACTCACGTTACCGTCGCCAGAGCAATCACTCCGCTTCCTCTCTTTCGATGATCACTCGTGTCGAGCATACGGAACACTTGCTCTCGCTTCTGCTTGCCCTCGCGTCTCCTTCCTTCTCCACCTCTTGTGCAGCAGGTCTGGTCATTTGTGTTCGTCGCTTGGACGAAATCGATTTCAGCGTGCTCTCTCCACCTGATTCCATCCACTGCCTGGATTCTTCCGCTTGGTCAAGGGACATTTCGCTAATCTTCCATTCCTCGCATGGGTACATTTATACCTGCGATCTTTGATGTTGCCGCCGCTGTCGTCCAGTGGCAATCCATGACTTCTGACCAAAACGCACGCAAACTCGACCCCGTGTGTACTCATTCCCCGTTCATTCCGATATGTCGATTGTCGAATTGCCACCCATCCTGGGAGCTCTCGAGCGCTGTTCGCCAAGCGCAAGCCACGTGATCCGCCTGTGCTTGCACGCGTACGTCCGTCCGCTCGGCTCGCTTGGCGTCCACACTTGCATCCACTATGGCTCTGCGTGCCCCACAACCGCTGACCGCACTCCCCGTCCCCGACACCCACCGCCGCCTTTCTGGTCTTCGGTCGCTCTCTCAATCTCTCAAGGCGAAGCTCCACGCGCCGCCGCGTCCATGCCCGGCTCTGCACCGAGCGCCTCCGAACTCACGGCACCTCTCTCGGATCCCGTTGCCCGATTAGTCGACGCAGAGGCTCAGCAGCATGGCGAGCGGACGATCGGAGCCGCTCCGCTCGTCCACAGGCTCCTCCGCTCGCTCCTCCACCGAGAGAATGAACGCGAGGAGCTCCGCTCGGCCCTCACTTCTCGATTCGTCGATTCCTCTGCAGAGAACTCCCTGCCGAGTCACTTGCTCTCACGCGCAACAACAAGAACAACCACCACCCACCGCTCTCCAACAAGACACGCATCATGGTGCTCGTGCTCGCTCCGATCGCCTTCTTCGCCGCACTCCGCCCCGCCGCCCCGCGTGTCGTCGCTTCAAGCGTCTCTGCCGCCCTCTCGAACAACTGCGACGTTCACTTTGTCGTGGATGCGACCACGCCGCTCATCGCCCAAGCCTTTGGTCCAAGCATCTCCGCGCGCTGCGTTGACGCTGTCGTGGTGGACGAAGCCACACCGCTCATTGCTCAAGCGTTTGGACCAGGCATCTCCAGCACGCCCCACGAGCTCCAAGTCCACACCGTCTGCGTCGCTCGTGAGTCGGCGACTGCTATCGCCAGCGCCACCACCGCCGGCACCTGTGTCGCCATCACGGAGTCGAAGCCACGCGTTTCCTCGTCGTCGCCACCCTCAATCCTCAACAAGGCACTTGACGCTGTGCGCCACGCCAGCTCTCGCGTGATCGAGATCGTGTCGTCGCTACTCTTCGGCGTCGCCGCTATCACTGCCACGTCTGCACCCACGCACGCAGCTGTTGCCGCTATCGCTTCCACTGCCACATCGTTCACCAACAATTCCACCGAGTTGTCCGACCAAGAACGCAATCTCGTATCGACCGGTATCAACAGCCACGATACTTGCATCGAAGCCACCGACATCCCCGCTCCTCGTCCACTGCATGCTCCTGTATCGCCCGCAGCTAGCCTCATTACGCTTGCCACGGGTCCGAGCAAGAGCTCTGCCAGTGTCCGTTTCCACGATCGACCGCACGTCCACGCCACCGCCGACACGTGCCTCATCACGCACGATGCCGGTTCCAGCGGTGCCTCTGCGGTCGAGACGAGCGACAAAATTAAAGTCGAAGCAGCTGATGCATCTCCACCACTCGATACAAGTACACTCATATCGTGTTCCGCGACCGAGCTTCGACTCGACGAAGCGGATCAAGAGGTCAACAAGACCAACGATGAAAACGTGAACGAGAACAACAATGAAAAAGTCAACGAGACTAAGGATGAAGAGGTCAACCCGATGAACCATGAAGAAATCAGCGAGACCAACGATGAAGACATTAGCGATAACCGCATCACCCCCTTCGTCTCTCAAAACGACGTGCGACACCTCCGCTACCACCCTCTCGCGCAGACCATCGCCACCACAATGGCGCATCCCGACGGCTTGTGCGTTTGCGCCGAGGGCCCGCAGTCAACAACCATCGCGTTCCAACTCGCAACACAGCTTCTCCCCGACGCCAACGCAGTCGAAGCACTGATGTGTCGAATCGTGCGGACGACGATATCCAAGTCCAAGCAATCTGAATCACCACCACAAGCACCAGCGCCACTGCAATCGCCATCGCGATTCGCACCATCAACACTTCGCCAACGCCAAACAACTGGCGAGACACCGAGATTGATCACACCGTACCGGATCCGCGTCGCCGGTGGCGTCACCGGTAGCGTCGCCGCTCGTATGAGTGGACGTCCCAAGCGACACTGGCGTGCTCTGCTCAAGTTGACCCACTTTACCGACTAGCCTGACGCCCGCCGAAAGACCACTTCGCCCCAGTGCTCAGGGCGTGGCTCCGCGAGTGCACGTTTCCCTCCTTTTCGTTTCAAAGTCTGAATACCACTGCTGTAGCGTAGCGATGTCTTAATGTTGACGAATAGCCGAGATCATTTTTCTCCTCTCATAAGTATCGATGGCTGTTTGAACATCGTTTGCTTGGTTGACGGCATCGTGACAATGACTCGTTCGGATGACGGCAACGGCCGTGCGTGACAGGCTTCATGTTTATTTGATCTCCATCTCAACTTCATCATTCGCTACAGTATCCATTTTGCCGACACTTGACGTCGACGAGAGGCGCTGCATCTGATGTGCGTGGTGTTTCTCGAAGACAGCGAGTCGACTGAGAGATTCCGTGAAGAACGGGAGCTCTTGTGGGGCGGATCCAAACGGAAGCTTCTGCAAGACCAGAGCGTAATGGCAACCCTTTGCGTGTGGCGTCCACAGTCGGAAATTTGCCGTGGCATCCGCGATCCTCCATATCAGTGGCCAGAGTCGATGTGTAGAATCCATGAACACGAAGTAACTTCCGACACGACATCGCTGAAACAGCTCGCGAAGAAAGATAAAGTCGCTGCTCTCGAGAAGTCGAAGATTTTCGACACACACGAACGAGAAGATGAAGAGGTCCGTGTTGTCGGCGTCCGACCCCACGTCGTGGTTGATGCCGTCCTCGATGGAGTCTGTGATATCGCACGACTTGAATCGCCACTCGACCTCACACGAGGAAACTTTGTCAAGTGCTGCAGCCATCCCATCCACGGCCGTTGACCATCCTGGCTCATTATCGTAGACGTTAACACGAAGGCCGAGATCGTGGATCCGAAGATACTCCAGGAGGAATGCGAAACCAGCGCCGTCGTATCCAGGACCGCCACCATACAGAGCGAGCTGAATAGCCATCCTGCGTCTACTGCCTGAAGCAAATAGCTGCTGACGAACGTCTGCCATCTCTCGAGTCAGGAGCACACTTGGGAGGTTTCCGCAGCGGTTCATCTTTGCAGCGACATATCCTGATCTTGCGCTGGCGTTCTCAAACGATGGACGAACGCCAGTGTTGGTGGACTCACAGAGCCCCGCTTTTAACTCATCCGTCTCTTTAGCAGACGGCGGTGGGAGCTGCGCCATCAGCTCCGCCAGCACGCGCTGGCATCGCTCTTTGACGAAGCTGAGCCAGACATGTTGGAAGCGACGGCTTTCGAGGTTGAGCGCCGACTTCTTGGGAAGCGGATCCGCGGGCGAATACTGCAGCCATGGACAGGTAAAGTACCATCGTCGGCTGATCAGGCGAAGCGTCTGGCGGTCGCGAGTCGACAGAAACGGAAGGACATGGCGACTGATGGTGTCGAGCTCCATTGCCACACGAACGGGAAACTGCCCAATGCAATACTGTGGTTGCCCTGCTTGAGCCATTCATCCCTCTAAAAGAACGGTGACCATCATTCAGTGTTTTGCGATCCACTCAATGACAGCGATCCACCCTCAACTTCAATGAGTGCATTCTTCCTTGGAACACCACAGCCCAAAGATTGTTCTACAGCAAAACAAAATCTCTGCCCCACAGAGAGAACAGCCACAAACTCCACACTATGGCGCCACCATCACAGCAAGCGACTCGCAGTGTCTCATGGGACTCGACGCTCGAGTTCTGCCTCAATGGACGTCGCGTGACGCTCGTCCGACCGTCGCCCGAGATGAAGCTCATCCAGTACCTTCGAGACGTCGCGGAGCTGCCAGGGACCAAGCTTTCGTGCGGCGAAGGCGGCTGCGGGGCGTGCACTGTCGTGCTGTGCCACCGTCCACTGGAGCAGAGTCTGCCACGTGGCGGTCAAGCCGACGACGATGTGGTGTTCCGCGCCGTCAATGCGTGCCTCTTCCCAGTCTGCGCCCTCGATGGTATCGAGGTGTTCACCATTGAGCGAGTGGGGTCCACGGTTACACGACTGCATGCGCTGCAACAGCGGCTCAGGGACGCGAACGGCACGCAATGCGGCTTTTGTACTCCAGGGTGGATCATGAACATGTACGAGTTGCTCCGGAGGAAGAAGCCGCTGACGAAAGCGCAGATCGAAAACCATTTTGACGGCAACTTGTGCCGATGCACAGGCTACCGCCCGATCTTGTCAGCGTTTCACACATTTGCGAGCGATCCGAATGAGGAACCGCGTCGAAAAGATTCTGCGCCACCGGTCGCGATTGAGTACGACGATCTGAAGGTCCTGAGCAACACATGTGATGAAGAAGCCTTGCACGAGTTTGACGATTGGCTCGTTGTTCCCCCAATTTGTGACTCCAGCGTAACGAGCTGCGCCCAGACATGTAAGAGTGGAAGAGCATCTTGTACTGGAAGTCGGGGTGCTGAGGAAAACTGTCACCCATATCTCGACCTCGAGGACCTCCTCCCACGTCAAGATCTCGTTATGTCAGCGCCGTACGACAGCACGCATGAGATTCCTCCGTCCGACTTTATCATCAACTTCAAGCCGCGTCCACTTCACTTCGTCGACGAGACGGGAAAGCTGAGATGGTATCGCCCTCTGACATGGGACCACATGAAAGCCATTTTCGAAGAGAATTGCCTCTCTGAGATCATGTTTGTCGGTGGACGCACTACATACGGTGTTACCAAGTACTACAACGCCACGGCGCCTTACAACAGATCAACCGAGCGACCGGTGCAGGTGGAAATCAATTACATCCCCGACCTCAAAACGATCAGTATCAATGCGAACCAAGCTCAAGCTGTGGTGGGTGGTGGGGTCACGATTAACACCTTGCTTCAATTTCTACAGACGTACGAGAGCGACCAATTTGACGTCTCGATTTTACGAGAGCTAGGCACGCTTGTTCATCGTGTTGCCAACAATCAGGTTCGGAATACTGGCACGTGGGCGGGGAACCTAAGTTTGTGCCGTGATCATCCATCGTTTGTCTCCGACCTGGTGGTTGGTTTCATGGGTGCTGATGCGACACTAACCTTGATGAATGAGAAAATGGAGCGCATCGACAACGTCACGATCGATGATTACCTCCACAAGTCGTCAAGTGAATTTGTCATGATCGTGGCGATTCACTTCCCGCTTCACGTGACGTCCGCAGCGGCCGTTACCTCACCCCAGAGGCAGAGATTATGCTGCTACAAAGTTGCTCAGCGTCCAGTGAACGCACACTCACATGTCAACTGCGCAATTTGGCTTTCTGTAAGGGTTGACGAGCACCCGAATGTATGCATTGCTGCAAGAATCGTATTCGGTGGAGTGACCAAGCGACCGTCAAGATTTCCAGCCACTGAGAAGTTTTTAAAGGGATCCGTGCTGAACGAGAACACTTTATTGGAGGCCAGCACCCATCTGGAGAAAGACGTTGAAGCGATAGGTACAAGTGAAGCGTTTGGATCCCAGGCGTTCAGGCGCTCAGTCATGAAGAATTTGCTGTATAAAGCATTTCTTTCAGTTCTCTCGACCATTGATGATCCGACTGTGGCCTCAGCTTCAGCGATTCTTGTGCGGGATATCTCTACAGGTACCCAGTCATTCAAACCGAGTGACGCAACAGCTCCAGTGTCACAGGCAATTCAGAAGATTGGCGCAAAGCTGCAAGTGACAGGTGAAGCGATCTATGTCGCAGACAAGAAGCTACCACGAGCTGCTCTGTATGGTTCCATTTTGTACAGCACCACTGGCTTGGGAACACTCTTAAGCATTGACAAAGAGTGCAAGACAAGAAAGATTCCTGGTGTTGTTGACATTCTCACTGCGAGCGATATCCCTGGCGATAATGACATCTCTGGTGGAGCAAAAGAAGAATTGCTGTTCGTACCAATTGGTGGTGTTGTTCGTGCTGTTGGCGTCCCCGTCGGAGTTGTCCTCGCGGAGTCACCCGAAATTGCTGAGCGAGCCGTTAGTGAGTGCGAAGTTGAGTATGGAGCTGTGTCTGCTGATCAGCTATGGTCAGGTCAAAAGGAAAGCTCACCCATCACGGATATCCGAACAGCCAAGCGACTGGGTACTCTCGGCTCGAAGTCACCGATTGTTGTAGGAGACGACGATGTTGCTCGGAAGATCGAACAATGCGAGCTGAAGCTGTCGGGGGAGCTCACACTCGGTGCTCAGAAGCATTTCTACATGGAGCCTCAGGTATCCGTTGCATCACTGGAAGAAGGAGATGTCTTCGTGGTTGAAACATCGTCACAGTTTCCACAGTTCACGCAGCAGCAGCTCGCAGCTGTACTCGGAGTCAAATTCAAAGATATCACTGTCAAAGTCCAGCGTGTCGGTGGTGGTTTCGGTGGTAAGCTCACACGGTGCGTGGTGAACGCTGCAGCAGCTGCACTGGGCGCGCGAAAGCACCGCCGGCCGGTTCGGGTAGTGAATGATCGAAGCGCTGACTTCAGACTTGTTGGAGGTCGAGAGCCAATGCTCGGTTCATACTCGGTTGGCTTTAATAGTGAGGGCTACATTCAGGCTCTTGATCTTCGGCTGGACGTTGATTGTGGCTATACAGTTGGAGACTCTGCAGGCTCGGCGACCATGGCGGTGCAGTGGTCGGACTCAGCGTATCACATCCCATCCTTTCGCTGCCAGGCGTTTTTGTACTTGACGAATACCCAGACTTGCACTTCCCATCGAGCTCCAGGTGTTCCTCAAGCATTGGTTCTTGTTGAAGCAGCATTACATCATGTCGCCGAATACCTTGAATTCCCGATGCGCTGGATTCAAGATCGCAATTTATACAAGGAACACGACAAGACTCCGTATGATCAGGAGTTGGTGGAAGTTCGCCTTCGTGAAGTATGGGATCGCTTGATTGTATCGTCGAATGTCGCGCAGCGTGAGGAAGCAATCGCTCTCTTTAACTCCAACAACAAGTGGAAGAAACGAGGGATCGCGATGACTCCGACAAAGTATGGCATGGACTACTCTGCTCGCAAAGATGCATCTCGAATTGAGATTTTTGCGGGGGACGGTAGTGTGATTCTCAGTCACGGTGGCTGTGAGATTGGACAGGTACGATCAGACTATCAAGGTAAAAGCGACGTACTTCGTCTTGTATTGAGTACGCGTGCTGTAGGGAATTCACACAAAGGCAGCTCAGGTGTGTGCGTATAAGCTGGGGATACCACTCTCCATGATTTCTGTCCGACCGACATCGACGGATCAAGCGCCGAACAGCGAAGCGACGGGCGGCTCCAGCACGTCTGAATCCATCGCCCGGTCTGTCATGTACGTGGTTCATGTGCACGAACAGTCCTTTCAGCCCCTCCTCTGATACGCTATTCTGTAGTGCGTGCTGTGACATCATCACCCAGCGACTGCAACCAATTCGAGACGCTAATCCCACCAAATCGTGGGTGGAAATTGTACAGCTTGCGGATGCCGCAAACGTCCAATTGTTCGCAGGAGCAATGCCTGTGTCGAAGCCCGCTGGGAATGACCGATTTGACTACTTCGTTTTTGCAGCAGCGTGCTCGGAGATCGAGATAGACATTCTCACCGGCGAGATCAACGTGCTGAGCTCCGAGATTGTGTACGACTGCGGGATTAGTCTGAATCCTGCCATCGATATCGGGCAGATCGAAGGGGCTTTCGTCATGGGCATAGGTCTGTATCTTCAGGAAGAGGTGGTCTATGACTCGTCGTCGGGTGATTTACTTAGTCAAGGCACATGGGAATACAAAATCCCGTGCATGAAGGATATTCCCGAGAAGTTCAAGGTTACGCTGCTGGAAAACTCGTCCAACAAAATGGGGGTACTCAACTCCAAAGCGACTGGCGAGCCACCGTACGCTCTGGCGACAAGCGTATACTTTGCAGTGAAACGAGCGCTTCTTGATAGTCGAAGCGAGCGAGGGATCGATGATTTCTTTCAACTCAATGTACCTGCGGCCGTTGGGATGCGACAGGACGCTGCCCAAATCGCTCCACATCATCTAACGCTGTGAAAATCAGTTGTTTGTGGTGTTGCATTGATGCATCAAGACGAGCTTTACACGAAGATCACGAGGAGTTTTATGGAGCGATCAAGACACCCGTGTGGATTCCTTTCGTCTTCGACAACAGCCCAAGACGCGATCGCGCAACTACAAGGCGTGAATTAGTGCTTCATTGTGCGTTCCTCTAGTGTGTGCGTGCATACCTTCTTGTTGAATCCATAGACCACTGTGTTCATCGCGCCCTGCAATGGCATGAAGAAACTCATGAGGTAGAGCATCTTTGGGCTGACATCATGCTCATGTGATGCATTCTGTCGTTTCAACAACGTTAGAGCTGCGACCGCTTGCTTGACTTCCTCCCTGTGCAGCTACACACCTGATAAAGTAACGCGTAGAACCCCCATATGAATGTTAGGAAGAAGGCCCACGAGTATGCCATCATGCGGCGCCAAATACGGTCCTCCATCCTCGTTGAAAGCACATCGCTCTACGGTTCAAACCAACGCGACTGTTAGAACGAGCCTGATAGAGCAGCATCGACCAAAGTCAAACTGATGTACCATTTGATGCAGGAGCGAGACGTATGTCGAGAGATTGTAGAGCAACACAGCAAGCATCGGGCCGTAGAACACCGCGAGCTGCGTGTTGAAGCCGTCGTCGGCCCACTCGTAGTCGCTCCAGACGCGGAACCAGCACCACGGATAACCACTTTCGCCAATGAGATCAAAGCCATTTGCGCGCTGTGTGAGGAGCTGCCACACTGTCTGAACGAGAAGAACGCGCAGCACACAATAGGCACAATGGGCGTCAGTCTTCTGTTCACAACAGAGAGAGAGAGAGAGAGAGAGAGAGAGAGAGAGAGAGAGAGAGAGAGAGAGAGAGAGAGAGAGAGAGAGAGAGAGAGAGAGAGAATGCAACCGAACTACAACGTATATCATACCGAAGCTGGGATTCCCCACGCCAGCAAGTGGTAGCGGTACTCGTAGAGCTCTGGGTGCTTGAGCCTTCGGCCCAGGATCTGGTACAGGTGGCTCGCAAAGCACGCCGTCCATGTGTAGGAGGCCATCATGAAGAACACGAGCGCGTATCCCTGCGGCGTGAGACGTGAGCATTGTAAGCGAAAGAAATACTCGCAACACAACAACCGACGCACCTGCACGAGACAGATTGTCGGCGTCTGCGCAGAATCATTGATCGTGTCCGTTTGGTCGACCGGCGGAGGGATCCACAGCGTGAGCAGCCACGCGATCGCGGCCGCCGCGTCAGCGAGATGTAGGCAGACCAGGATACGGCGGCCGCAGCGCCGCGACTCCTGGAACACGACGAAGCACAGCACCATCGCGAGCGAGCAGCTCAGCGACAGCGCACTCGCGACCGTGACAAGCATGCGTGCGATGGCTGCCTCATGGCCCGCGGCAAAGAGCTGTTGTTGCTGTTGCTGCCGCTGCGTGGCTTCATCCCCGACAACAAAGTCGTCGAGCAGCATGTTCACGGCAGCACAAGAGGAACGAGGAAGGGAATCGAACAACAAGGCGACCACCGACCAATCTCAACAGCTAAAGAATAGAGAACCCCTCCTCTGCATTGACAGCGACCTTTCGAGGTCTGCGACGTGTGAGCGGATCGCTTGCCACACGCTTGCTACGAGTCGGTCGTGATTGAAATGGATCCGTCTTTCTTGCGCTTGCCGCAGAGCCCAAAGAACTTCATGCACGGCAGGTCGTAGTAGTACTTTTCCTCGGGGTCGCTCAACGTGCGGTACGCCTCCTGCAGCTTCTCGTACTTGTACGGCTCCGTCTCGTTGTTGAACCGCTTGACGAGCCGATTGTACGCCATATCGATCTCCTCCTTGCTCGCGTCCTTCACGAGCCCAAGCTTGGCGTACAGGTCCTTGCCGCGCCACATGCGCTCCTCGTACGCCTCGAGCTGCGAGCGCAATGCCTCGAGGATGCGCGCCTCGCATGCGTGCCAGTCCTCCATGTGCGTCGCGCAGAACTCGCGGCTCAGCACCTCGACGTAGTGCACGCAGCGCTGGCCACCGTGCGGATGCGCGTCGCAGATCCAGTCCGACTCGGGCTGCACGTACTGCAGCGTGTGCGAGATGCCGCCGTAGGTCGCGGTCATCGAGAACAGGATGCGCCTCGGCCGCTGGCGCGCGCACGTCACGCGCGTGCTGTTGCAGACGACCTCCAGCAACGACGTGTTGAGCGGCGCCGTCTGGAACAGGTCGTGCTTCTCCATGAACGCGTAGACCTGATCGATCGGCTCTTGGCCCTCGAGCACCTCAAGGTCGCCCATCTTCTTGTCCGCGGTCTCCCACACGGGCACCTTGATGAGCATCGGCTCGGCGCGCGTGCAGTTGGGGCGCCGCCGCGGCTCGTTGCAGACCTCCAGCAGGAAGCGCTTGCGGTCGCGTAGCGTCAAGTTGCGCATCAGACCGTAGTCGTAGATCACGTCGGTCGGTTCCTGGCCGTCCCAGAAGTCGAGCCGCTCACGCACGCCGTCGGGCAGCGTGTACACGGCCTGGTACATCAGGCCCTGCTTTCGGTGGCACGGCAGTCCACTGTTCGAGCAGATCGCCGAGAGCAGGTTCGCTTTCTCGTCGTCGCCGAGTCCGTGCTTGTTGCCGAAGCGCGCGATGGCGTCAGCCGCTTCGTCGCCGCGCAGCACCTCCAAGACACCGAGGCGGGAGCCGTTTTGCGCCGCCACAGGCACTGCGAAGACGACGGGTGCGAAGCGGTTGCACGTGAGCGGCTCCTCCTCCGCGCGAGGCGGATGCTCCTTCGAGAGCCCGCAGATCACGTCGACGAGGTGCGAAGCCTCGTGCTCCGCGAGCCCGTGCTGCTCTGCGAACGCGTAGACCACATCCGCTGGCTCTTGGCCCTCGAACACGCTGATGACGCCGAGCGCGGTGTTGTCAGGGCCTCCGACCGGCATCGAACGTAGCAGCGCCTGGCCTCGTGTGCAGCGGATCCCTGTGCGGCCACAAAGCGTCTGAAGTAGCGAGATACGAGCCTGCGTCGTGAGATTCGCCTGCTTTGCGAAGCGATACACGGCGTCTGCGAGCTCTTGATCCTCTTCCACGTGGAGCACACCAGCGTTTGTGCCGTCTTCGAGGACGATCGGTGACGCAAACACATACGGCGCCTTGCGCTTGCACTGCACGTACGGATCCGAGCACACCGTCTCCAGCAATTGCTGGCGGAACGCCTGATCAAGTTGGTAGTGCAGTCCAAACATGTACACGACGTCGACGGGTTCCTCTGCACGCGGGATCTCGAGTTGCCCGATGATCTGTCCGTCAGTGCCGACGATGCGCCGCGAAAACACGAACGGCTCGCGACGCTCACACCGAACGCTCGCACAGACGCGGTCCGTGAGCTGCGGGAGCACGTGCGTGGGCGCGTGGTGGTCCACGAGAAAGCGGTAGATCTGGTCGACGGGCTCTGCATCGTCAAAGATCTCGAGGCGACCGATGGGCTCTCTGTGCTCGGACAGCAGATTCTGCTGGAAGAGCAGCGACCGATGCCGTGTGCACCGCAGTTGTGGCTGGCGGCAGATCGCGTCGAGCACGTGCGTGCGCTCGTGGCGCCGAAGTCCGTGGCGCTGCACAAACTCAGCCAGCGCATCGACAGGCTCCTGGTCCTCGAGGATGTCGAGCACACCGAGCACTTGTCCGTCTTCATTGCCGATGTTGGTGCGAAAGACCACGGGGCGGTCGCGTCGGCACTGCACGCGCGGCTGCTGACAGACCTGGGAGAGAATGCTGTGGCGCCAGCGTCGGCTCTGCTGGTACTGTGCGCGGATGTCCTCCAGCACGTCAACGGGCTCGTCGTCGGCGCGGAGCTCGAGGCGGTGCAGCCGGTTGCCTTGTGGTAATGGGATCTGTACGTGCGACTGAAGCACGAGCGGCGCCAGCGCTGTCGCAGAGAGACAGAGCAGCGCAGGCATTGGGCTGGGATTTGTAGTGATCAACAGAACGACGCTTCAGATCGCTTCCTCCAAATGGATGCAGTGGTCGTTTTGGATACAACTGTAGCCATGTTGAGGGCAAAAATACTTGAGCAGAGAGAGAGAGAGAGAGAGAGAGAGAGAGAGAGAGAGATGCATTTCACTGCGTTGCTTGGCGACTGAGAACTCTCTGGGTCGATGGGATCTCTACGAAGCCACGCGGGCCGCTCCGATATCGAGACGCCAATCCTTATCGTCGCTGTTGTGCTTGTGCTACTCGTGTTGCTCGCGTTGGTGCAGCGGCATTTACGGCGACAGCGACGAGCGAAGCGTCAGTCTGCGAACTCGTGAGCTGGGTGAGGGTCATGAACAATTAACTCACTATCGGTGCGTTCTGTAGATTATCACGCTGCGCTTGACGTCACTTCGCAGCGAGTAGTCGATCAAATCCAGCGGCGAAAAGACGACCTCAATCGGTTCATTGGACGGCTCAAGCAGCAGCTAGCAACTCGTGAGGAGCAACTGCGACTGCATGACGAGCTCGAGAACATTGTAACAGCTCGTTCCCAAACCAGTCGTCGAGAAGAAAAGGTAAAGCAAACAATTGACATGTTCTACACATCTCCATGGACACAAGAACGAGGTATGACGTTAACTATTGCGTTCTTCTCATTCGCCAGGAATGGAAAGAGATCATGCGTGCAGGACGTAAGCTCCACGGGAAAGCATGGAGCGCGTCGAATGGAGACGAACCTTCCTTGAAAGAGCTCATGGAGGCGCACAAAGAAGAGTTGCTGGCGTACAAATCGACGATCCAAAGTACCCCTCGGCGGAAGAGCACGCCCCGCTCGGCGCAGGTCCATCAGATGCCCACCTCAGCGTTTCCAAGATCAACGACAAACCGCCGCAACGCTGATGCACCGATAGATGCGATCACGCCGCGCATAATCCCATCAGAATGGCAGTCTACTCGACGCGTCGCCACATCTCTAAATGCCACGTCACCCAGGAAAGCTGAGGACGTGCCGGTAGATCATGCCAACGCGGACACCACAGAGAAGTCGTCTATCAAGGCAACACCACCCAGCGTTCCGAGACTAGACCTGAGTAAGCTTTCAGTTCCCAGCGACGGAGCCGTTGAGCTGGAGCAGAAGACGAAGATGAACTTCCAACTGGCGTTTCAACGGCAAGCGAACCTGGCCAAGTCGCTCAAGAAGAAACACTAATAGACAAGTGGGAATCGCAAAAATACAGCGATGGTTTTTACTCCGACGTCTTGCTCTTCTTGGAGGATCCCGAAGAAGATGACGATCGCTTTGACTTTTTCGACGACTTGGGCGTTGAAATCGGCTCGCGTGCGCCTTCCGGAACCTTCTCTTGAACCAGTTTGAGCAGCTCACGGAACGTCTTGTTGTCGATCGAGTCAATCACAATGTCAACCTCATCCGGTGAGCTCTGCAAATATTCGACCAAACGATATGTTAGTTGCGCGTTCGAATCAAAGGTAAATGAATGACTGGGCGTTGACAGACCTTGTCGAGCGCCTTCGGGCACTGTTCTTCGAGAATCTCGACGACGAGACCGAGATCCTTGCCAGCGAGTTTGTAAATGTTCTGGCTGAACGCCAGCTTCTCTTCGATGGTCGGGGCCCTGCATGGCAAGACATGAACGGTCGGTCGGCGTGTCACTGGCGAAGCCATCCGCTTGCAACGTACGGGATACTGCGGTCCGCACGTGGACCGACATCAAGCTTCATGGATTTCACCTTGTCCTCGAACTTCTTCGAGAGGTCGTCCGCGAGCAGGTACAGATCCGACCCGTCCTGGTTGTAGAGCTTACAGTTATCCCACACAAGGCGCACGTCGCGCGCAAACTCGGCAGCCTTCTTGTACTCGTTCTTGCTGAGCTTGTTGCGGATCGTGCCGAGGTCCATGGGCACCTTCACGACCTGTAGGTAGTCATAGAGGCCCCACTCTTCCCAGTTGACCCGCTCACGGAACGGCTCTGTTCTCCGAGAGAGCAATACATTGTTCCGCCTCCTGGTTAGACCACCGACAGAAGCGACTCAAGACCACGCGTTCTGTTCCGCACCAGTGGAGTCGAGTCGGATGAAGTACTCGAGCAGATCACTGCATTTCTTCTTCTGATCGGCGTCCATCGCGATGTCTGCACGGTGCACAGCGTCGTCTAGAGGTGATCAGTTCGAGCGTTCATTTCATTGAGGGTGTCGTCATGAGAGAGCGAAAGAACAGAACGCACCTCGATCTCCCGCAGTTCAATTGCTTTGCTCCAGCCTGTTGGTGTCGTCGAAAGCGCCATGACAAGCCCGCACTCAAATAATGTGGTCCACAACGATTTTAACAATATTATTGTGTTGGTCATATGGCTACATGTATTGGCGACGGTGGTATTTTGGTTGCTGGCAGCAGCCCAACATTGATTTACTGTCTGGCTTGGACTGCGACGACGATGCCAAGATGAGCAACGGGAGTGGGTGAGTATGCTCTGCTGCTGTAGCTGTGGCAGTAGCGATGGTCGCCTGTACTTGAAAGGCTGAACATATTGCGGGTAGATCTTGGCGAGAAGAGGTCGATAACCCACCTCAAGAGACGCGTGCGCGACTGCGGCATATCCTCACGGTACCCGATCTCGCCAGAAGTAGAGATGACTATGAGTTCCTCGATCGATTCGGTTCGTACTCCATCTTCATCAGCCAACGACAGCGCTGATGAAATGCCTGAGCTCAGTGCACAGTGTCACCTATTTCTCCGATCTGCCACCGCGGGACCGCATCAAGTACTTGCGTGTTGTGAAGGGCGTCGAGCTGGAGAAGGGCGAGGAGCTCTTCCACATCGGAGACAGTGCTGACGCATTCTATTGCGTCATGTACGGCTCGTTGAACGTTGTGATCGACTTTGCGCACATGTCAGCGCCGACGTTGAATGAGTTTGAGGACATCATCAATCGCGCGCGAATCCACTCCACGTTTCTCAATCCCGGGGGCACAATCGGTGGGTAGCAGCAGCTTCGTCATGGTCTGGTACTGCAGGTCTCACAGTGGTGACTGCGAACTAGATCTTTCGCACACGGCGAGCTACACTGTGCGCTGCCTGAAGTCCCTGGATTGCTTTGGTGACGTCGGGCTGCTCACCAGCGAGCAGCTTCGAACGGCGTCTGTCGTCGCCAACGAGAAGACACTTTGCATGAAGATTGACCGCGAGACGTTCATGAACCTACGAAAGAGCAACTTTGATCGGGAGCTGAGGTGAACCTTGCATCCGATGTAGCTGAGAGGGAGTCGATGGCGAGCTCACAGTTAATTCGAATGCCTTCAGAGAGAAGATCCGATTTTTATCCGAGATGATTCCTTTCGAACATTGGGACGGCGACAGTATTCTGAAGCTCACAGGTCGAATGGAAAGAGTGCAGTGCTCCTACAACGACGTTATCATGCGCGAGGGAGACCCTGCGAGTACGCCACCAGCTTCCTCGACTCCTGGCTGCTTACAAGCTCTAACAAGCATGCTCACGTGCATTCACCAGACTTCTTCTACTTCGTTCGGCACGGTGAGTTGCGACTCGTGAAACGATTCCACGCGTTAGCGCAAAGCAAACGACCAGAGCCCACGTATGTTGAAGTGTGTACGCTTGGCAGGTGCGTGGTTGCTTCACCGCTCCTCATTTACTCGTCGAGTTGAATGATGATGGCCGTCATGTGGAGCAGACGCCAGTACTTTGGCGCCTATGAAGTGATAACCGGCTCCGAGTACTCTGTTTTCTCCGTGCTGGTATCGTCTCCGAGCGCCATCTTGTACCGCATGGATCGCGTCGACTTTCGCCAGACAGTGCTGAAGGATGCCGTGACGGAGCAGCTCATGCGGACCGAGTGCATGGAGTTGCGGCAGCGCATTACTGAGGACAACGTGCAGCGCGACCTTGCTCGCGACCGACAGTGGTCGCAGTTCAAACGAGAGCTCGTGAACAGTGTGCTCGAAGCTCACCAGCGCGCGCACGCTTCCCCGTTAATCGGTCCGCGCTCTCCTCGGCCGTTTCACACGGTTCATCCACCGTCATCTCCTCGCAACGCATCGTCCCCGAGAAAAATTAAGAGCCCAGGGAGGGCCGTGCAGGCAGGGCGATCTGTCGTCACCTCCACTGGACACCCAGCAGTGCACCCGACAAGTCCAGCTCGACGGCACCGCACACAGTCGCGATGGATGGAGGTATCGAACTCGTTGCATTCCTTTTTGTCATTCCGCGGCATGGCGTGTTTGGTCGTAACGGTGTGAGTATATTTCGTTTCTAGTGGGCACGACAGCGTGCTGCTGACATCGTCAACAGCACCGATCGAGGGCACGACGATGCTTCCCATTCACAGGTCTGTGACGATTGGCTCTGCGTTAAAGGAAAGCTGGTGTGGCTGACAATGCAATGCTTCCAGGAGTTTGAGAGCAACATCCAGTGGAGCAAATCCGCCAAAATCATGGGGGGACTCGACGACAGTCAGAGCAAGATCACGTCGGCGATTGTGTCGCTGTTGAATCCGGCGGAGCACAAGCGCTGAGAACGTATCATGATGGTTCACAATGGGTGTATTCTCTTCACAGACTCGGTGTCAGGTGGATCAATAGATAATAAAGTGTACATGGAACGTCGATCATCGAGAGAATCTTCCGTCGGATCCTCTAACTGAGTGCCTGCAAGAGCTCCAAGTCTTCCGAAATTGGATGCAGCTGCTGCTGTCCAAAGTCATTCATGGAGACTCGAGTCGTGGGCGGAAACTGCCGAGTCGCTCGTGACGCAGATGACGGCATATCGGGGCTCTGCAGGTAACTGGAACCAGTCTTCCAGGACCAGTCGTCCGCGTCTTCACTATGGGCAGCGACCGCCTCGAGACAAGGCGATACGACAGCCATTGGCTCAGAGACTTCAAGAAACTTGCCGATGAACTCCAGCATGGCGCACTGATTGTTCATGCAGGAGCGAAGTTGGCGACGCGACGCCAAGCGGTACACCCGCAGCGTCGCCTGGAGGAATCGCTCGAGCGGAAGCGTCCGAGACTGCGCGATCGAGAGATCGCCGTCGCGCTTGAGCGAGAGCCGTCGCCGAGGGAACCGGATCTGCGTGAGCTGGTCCAACTGCTTGCACGCGCCCATGCCACAATGGCTCTTCTTCTCTTGTAGTCGAGTGAAGAGCTCGCGGCGAAACTCGCGGATCTCCGAGTATCGCTTGCAGATCACAAAGCGCTCGTCGCCCGAATCCACTTCGATCATGTAGACACAATGGCCGTCATGGCGCGAGAGTCCAATGAAGCGGAGCGACGTCTTCGTGAGCACCGTCTCGGGCGTGTCCATCGACGGACGGTCGAGCTGTGGGATGATCGGTACGGACAGGCGGTGCGTCGCGGCCGCATGCGCGTCCCACGACTGTGTGGGCAGCGCGCCGATGGAGTGCCGCATCGTGTGGATGTGTGCTTGCTTGGCTCGCGTGCGCGGCGAGAGCGAGCGAGGCTGAGAGGCAGAGTTGAACGAGGCGCTGAACTTGGCTCGTGCAGGCACCTCTGTCATCGAGGGCGCGGGCGGAGGCATCGAGCGCGCGAACGCCGGAGTGGAGGAGGATGGTGGCGACATGTTGGACTTTGGTTGCATGACGCGTTCTGTGGAGAACAATCTGCGATAGAATGCTCTGTGGTGGGAACGAAATCGGGAAGTGATGCGGTGTCGGTCGGAGCAATGCAATGCAGTTGCTTCGAGACGCGAGGTCTGACCCACGCCTTTGGCTCACCAGCGTTACGGCGCGCCCGTCCAGAGACCAGTCGAATCTTGACGTTCCTGTCTCTCGACGCGACGTCAGACTGGGCAGCCGTCTGGAGCAAAAAGCACCGGTCGATCGATTTCACATCACACGAGAGAGAGAGAGAGAGAGAGAGAGAGAGCGTGTGGAGAAGAACGCGAGAGGACGCCATCCTCATCGACGAAACGGTCTCCATCTGGACCGAGTCTCGCCGCAGGTTGTTGGGGATTTTCACGCCAGCTGCGGGTCTCAAGTTGTTGGACTCACGATGAGCTCGGCCGGTCGGGGGGACAACTTGTGATTCAGATTCAGAAAAAGAGCAATTGCGCTGGAAAGTGAGGGTTGGGGAGAGTGGCGGCGACTCGGCGCTGACCAGACGTGCGAAGAGGTGCGGACCCACCCCAACATGTGGCCAGCGCACTTGCCTGGTGGTGTGTGTGTGGTGTGGTCTGGCAATCGCGGCCGAGAGGATTGCCAAGATGCGGCCAGTGGACAATCCGCGCGGCACGACGACTTGACTGGTGTCATCTTCGTGCTTGCAGGCGATTGGAGGGCGGAGCATTCGTGGAACATCAACAGCCAACGCTCATCTCTGGACTCCCTGTACACCTACAGTGTAGGTGTAGGGAGCCCCTACAGCACACACCAACTGTAGGAAGGAGCTGCTCGCGTTGCTTTTGCTGAATCCTAAAGGTCCGCCGACCCATCGACCTCGATTAGTCTACAGTCGCACCTGTAGATTCTTAGCCATATGAGGGTTGGTGGTGGTACACTGTAAATGTGCATGGAGCCGATTTCACACCGTGTGTGAACTCATTGTCTAAACTAAAGCTGTGGAGGGGGCGGAATGATCGATGCTGTAGACAGGTTCATGAAGCCACCGTGGGTCGCTGTGGATGTGGGTGAGCAAACGTGTAGGGGCGACAGCAGCAGACTCTCTCTTGTGGATGTCACAACCTCGAGACTCGCATCCCCTTGTCAATCCAGACTGACGCAGCGTGGGTCACTCACTCTCTCACACAAACCTCACTTTGAGTGGTGCATCCGAGAGATAACATCTGCAATGTCAAGTTAAGGAAACTACTGATTTGGTACCGGTGACTGGTCGGTAGATCCTGTGTGACATGCGTTCTTTGTTGAAGCGAGTTCCTTGACCAGCCACCCACCCACTGCAGCAAAGAGAGAGAGACCCATGCATACAGCTCAACGGCGCCTGCTGGAGAATCTTCTCGCGCCGCCAGTGCTCTCCAGCCTCTCTCATCCGTGCGCTTCGTCCTCCATGCTCGCGACCGCCTCTTCCCCTCCCGTCGACTCGGTCTTCAAGTGGACGGATGCGCTGCGGTCGCTCATCTCGCCGCACAACGTGGACGCCGTGCTCGCGCGCGACCAGGAGACACCGCCGATCCCGACCAACGCGTGGTGGGGAAACCTGTTGGCGTGGGATGCGCACGCAACGACGCCACAGCGCGACAGCGATCCGATCTTCTCGAACCCGTACGTGTACCATGTCGCTGGCAGCCGTGGGCTTTCCGTCGGGTACCTGCACGACTACCGCACGGATGGTCCGATCAACGAGAACGGCGCGATCAAGTTCTACTTCTACCCTGCGACCATCAAGAATCTCGTGTTCTCAGCAGCAGAATGGACATCGACGACAGCGCGCAGCGGTGGCGACCGGTTGTTCTTCCAGATCGACGCGTGGGACGACCTCGGTGTCGCTCTCACGATGGCGTCCACGGCGGGATTCGCTGGTGTGCATAATGTCTCTCCAGCGCAGTTTGCGCGAACGTACCTCTCGATGGGAAACGCGTTCACGACGGTCGAATATGAGGGTCTTCATGCGCAGCTGCAGACTGATCACGGCATCATCCGCGTCAACGATGCACCGTATCAGGAAGGCGCAGAGCTCCAGGGCAACGAGTTTTTGCTGCAGTTGAACAACGGGCAGAAGTGGATGGTCGTATTCTTTCCAACGCCGATGGACAACAGCGGACTAAGGCGGCGAGATGAACTGCGCGTCGTCTTGAGACACAACGCACTCACCACGGTCGCGCCATACTCTGGTGTCGTGCAAGCAGCGTTCATCTGTAGCCAGGACTGTGCGGATGAGAATGCGATTATCTCGCTGTATCGAGAGGTCTCTGGGGTGTTCCCGACTGGAAGCACACTGGTTCTCAACAGTGACAAGGATGCCGAGTCGTTTGGGTTTGAGTGGAAATTGCGAGACGTCCGGTTGCCTACGATATTCTCATGCCCTGCGGTGACGCATCTCCATTTCGCTTTGCCTCACATGGAACAACTGTTGGATCACTCTACTGTCGTTCGACGATCGGAGTTGAGGCTGTGGTCTCACACCCGAGGGCGCATGCAGGCGTACTCGCTTCGAGCGAATGACCCGGCACAGGGAACACCACAGTGGCGCTTCCGAGTACCTCAGGAGCTCAGCGCTACAGTAGACGCGCAAGCCACAGCATTTGTCCCCGTGCATCGACCCCCGCTTTCGCGAGACGTGGTCGCTGAAATTGGCCTTGTCGACGTGCTACATCATGAGATTGCGCAGACGGACTGGCGTCACGCGATTCCGCATGAAGGCAGCTACTACTTCAAAGGCAAGGCGCTGCAAAAGTTTGGGACCATGTGCCTCGTTGCACAGCAGCTCACCTCATCAACTCATCCCGAGCTTAAACCACTCGTGGACCAAGGCGTTCGTCAGCTTCGAGAGTTGATCATGGCGTTTGTGAAGAATGAAGCGGCGCATCCGTTGGTGTATGACACGGTCTATAGGGGAATCATCTCTAGCGAGGCACTGCACAAGCGTGATGTGAACGTTGACTTTGGCAACGCAGTTTACAACGATCATCACTATCATTACGGGTATCTGGTCACTGCGATTGCCATTCTGCTTTCTCTACCCAACGGCGTGCAAACGGCTGAGCATCGAGTCGAGCTACAGCGTTTCGTCGAGACATTACTGCGGGACGTAGCTAATCCAGACGCAAGCGATCCGTTCTTTCCTCGGTTTCGCCATTTTGATTGGTTTCTTGGGCACTCGTATTCACATGGTGTCACTCCGATGGCTGATGGAAAGGATGAAGAGAGCACGTCAGAAGAAGTCAACTTTCTGTATGGCACTGCGCTCTACGCGCATGTGACTGGCAATCGTCCGCTTGAAAATCTTGCCAAGCTGATGCTGAAGGTCAATACCATGGCGATTCGAACGTATTTTCTGCTTGAGGACTCGAGTCGAAACATTCACCCGCCGACGTTTCTCAAGAACAAGGTCACGGGTATCTGCTTTGACAACAAGTGCGACTACGCGACGTGGTTCAATCCGGCGAGGGAGTGTATCCATGGCATTCAGATGATTCCTGTGTCTCCTATGCTCGATGTTGTGCGGTCTCCGACATTCATTCGAGAGGAGTGGGAGCAGATCTTGGCCGACTTGGAGTGTGTCAAAAACTGGGAGCACAAGGGCACGGGGTGGACATCGCTACTCTATTCGAATGCGGCGGTTTTGCATCCCGTGCTCGCGAGCCAGGTGCTTGCGACGGTGCCAATGGATGACGGACTCAGCCGAGCGTGGGCGCTCTACATGGCAGCAACCAAGCGCAAAGGATAACGGCGATTCTGAGAAGACTCAGTTTGATATCGCCTCCAGCAGCGACTGCGCGAACTGTCGCGTGGAAGGATCGAGACTTGTGTTGTCTCGCTGGAATTGAAGAAGGCTGTACGCGCCAGCAGATTTGAATATGAACTGTGAGTATGAGTGGAATCAATCGAATAGCACAAAACAATTTCGTTACCGTCCGATGCGTTTCCGTTGCCCATCACTTGTAGCTGTCCAGCTCCAGGGTAACTTGCTAATCAACGCGCCAAGAAGCTTCATTGCGCTCATAGAGATCTACCACAGAGAACTACATCAGCATCATGCAGTTCTACCGAATTCAGTGTGAAGTCATGCCCCACAAATGGAATACCTGAGTAGACACTCCATTCGACGCAAGAATTCCCTCTCCGATAGCAAGCAAGCGCCATATGAAACGCTGCGCACTGCTATCATTTGCAGAAAACAGAGCCGCTGATTTGAAGACAAACGAAAAGAAGAACTGCAGTATTCCTGCGATGTCGACGCCCATTGATTCGGGGTTCTCCAGTCTTGTCGTCAACAGTGGTAGCAGCGAGTCTTCGATAACTAATCGTCCAACGATAGGCAAGCAACGCGAGTCGAGCTTGTTTATCATGCTACAGACACCGCTGCTATGAGCGTCCGAGTGTCCATCGAGCACCACAATCGCACATACCTCAGCAAAGCATTGCAGCAACACACACGCAGTTGAGTATCATCACTGTCTTCGTCAGTAATAATCTTGAGAACGCGATCGGTCACGGGGCGCACGGAGCAGTCAAGCGCCAATTCGTGGACAAGTAGTAGCGCCAGACATTCGATGGCGCCGAGCTGGAGGTCCATCAGTGGGGAGCGCTGTGGAGTCAACGAAGCGTCATCTCCGACGCACGGAATACTTAGCAATTGTAGCAGTAGCCCACACGACTGAGCAACCAGAGCGTCGTCGATGCGGGTGTCGGCGACAGCGAATGAACGGTTAAGATAGTAAACCATGAGTTTGGCGATCACGAATCCACACGGTGTCACCACTTGCAACGACTCGGTTCTGGAGTGTTGGGGCCTCGCCAGTTGCGCACCACTTGGTAGCTGTTCCTGGAGGAAAACCTCCAGCTGAGCGAGCACTGTGGCATGTACCTTGTGCATCGACGACTTGGCCAACAGCTCGACGGCCAACATCTTAATCTCCTTGAATTCAAGAGGGTCGACGGTCTCGCGCCAGAGCTCTTGGACCACGTTCTGGAGGCCAACAGTGTCACTGAACGAGAGGAAAAGATCCTGTGGCATGACACGTAGCGTCAAGTGAGGAGCGAGACGAGCAAAAAGTAGCGTCTCAATTGCTTGTGCGGTCTTTGATGAGTCGTCTTCCAGCGTTTTCTCATCCAAGCGATCGAGATTCTACATGCAACACAACTGAGCAAGCCGAGGTCACGAGGCAAGAAAAAAAAACACACGACGCGACACCAACCACAAGATGCTCTGCGATGGTGTCAATCACGATGGGGAACGTATGGCGACACCAGTCGAGTCGTGCAAGTTCTCGGAGCCAGTGTAGCAGCACAGTCGCGTCGCGAGGAGTGTCCCACAGATTTCGAAGCAGAATGAGAAGCACAGTCGCATGGAAGTGCTGAGGGAGATGGCGGCACCAGCCAGTCAGCGAGAGTGACAGCAGTCGGTTCTCCTGGACGGATTCGTTCTCAGGCTTCTGATGTATGGTCGACGGTTGCGCATCACGTAGTGGTTTCGGTTCGTTGTGCACGAGATGGCGAGATGTCTCGATCACAACTGACACGAGACCTTCAAGCACCGTGTCACTTGCTGCTGCGAAAACGAGGTCAAGCAAGTCTTGAGCTGTGTGATCATCTAGATGATCAAGATACCGAAGCATGAGCTTCAGCACGAGTGCGAGGTCGAGAAATGGGAGTAAGACAACAGCACGGGCTCTGACTGCATGGATCGGGTGGTGAACAACAGTCTCGACGACGGACTCGACCAGCGACTGTCGCAGCGCAGAAGTCAAGCGAGCTTCCGAGATAACAACCCTTTCCATACAACCAAGTAGTGTCTATTGATGCCAGTCACTCGTGAGAACACGACACCACAGCAGCAACAGTGGGAAATCGAGACGTACCATAGCGACGTCGGCGTTGTCACTGACGCTGATCAAGTGCAGCACGAAAACTTCCAGTCGCGTCGGATTCCCCTGAAGCAACCACTCGACAAGGCAGTACCACCCACGAGTCGCCCCCACCGATGATCGCGCTACCAGTTGAGCGGTTGCGACCTTGAAGAACGCGCTTTCTTCCGCGAGTGAGATGAAGATGCCAGAGCCTCTGACTGTCAGACACCATGAGAGCATCTCTTGCATGAAGACAGTCAGGCCTGGCACCTCGTCAGGTGTGCGATCGCTATCTTGACTTGTCAGCTGGAGCACGAGCGCCAACACGAGACGCGCTCTCGTGTCAACCGAGAGATCAGTGATCCCAACGCGTTGTCCGATCGCAAGCAGGAAACCCACACGCCGCAGCCGTGCAGACCACACGTGCAGGCTTGCTGACGGCTCTTGGCTGAGCGATTGAATCGCGCTTGTGGCCGACGTCACGAATTGCGACTTGGCACGCAGCACCGAATCACTACGGGAACACATCCATTCGCTCGAAGCGATCCAGTGCCAGCAAAGCATCTCTCGCATCGACTCGTAGGCTTCTTGGTCGCTGTTGCTGGCGTCCGTGAGGTCGGCGAGGGAGTGAAGTTGCTTCAGCGCTACAATCATTGGGCGTCGACGCTCTGAGCCAGCGTGCCACTGTAAGAGTGACTCGATCACGAGCCGAACCGCGCGCTGTTGAGTCGAGACGACACACCCAATGATACGATAAGTGAGCTGTGTTGTCAAGTAATTACGAGCAGAATTGCCGATTCACGCACCAGAAACGCCGCCTGAGTACTGGAGTTGATGGCGATCAGTGATGGTTTCTGCATCATCCTAGCAGCGATGTGGCGTGTCAATGCGATCAGAGTATCTAGTGCAGCGAGCCCCAGTGTCGTGGGCTTGCTCAAACCCTGAGCCGCCTGCGTGCACCCATTCTTCACGATCGCAGTGAGTGGCGATGTCAGCAACGTCGCGTCGTCAAGCGAGTCCTGTGAGGATTCGGGGGATCCGTTGAGTTGCTCAAAGAGCACAAGACACGTCGCAAGCTGCGCCGCTTTGTCGGCCTTCGATGCCTCAAGACCGTTGGTCCACACACTCCAAAGCGGGTGCTGCCCATGGAGCCAGCGAAGCAGCACGAGCCATTTGCGAGAGCGCGTCGTCCACACACAGCGATTATGATTGGTCGCAGTCGCGTCCTCCACGCTGCGTACGACTGCCGTCGACACAAATTGTTCCAAGAGATTGCTGGAGCAACACGAGCACGGGCGATCAGCGCGAATGGTTCGTGCAGAGAGCGGTGGTGGCGCTCACCGATGTGTGTCCGTTGGGACGGCAGTGTTGGATGTGGACGCGAGGGACAGCGAACGCGCGGCGTTCGCCAACGAGTCGAGCACGACACCGACGCCGGCGATCTGGCGATGGTCCGAAAGCGTGAGCAATGGATCGGCGGCACCCTGTTGGTGGCGGCGCTGGTTGAAGAGCTCAATCGCGCTCTTGACCTGCAGTGCCCACAGAACGTCAGTCCAACCGGTCTCTTCGGAGGGAAACACAGGTGAATCCGCACGTGTCTGAGCTCGCAGCGCTTGTCCGAGAGCACACGCAGCAGGCGACCGAGACTCGTGTGGCTGGAGGCCGTCGTGGAGGCCGCCGATGAGGACGGCGCCAGCGGCGTCGTGCGCACCTCGCGAATACCCAAGCCCATCATTTGATGCGGTTACGCTGAAGTCTGGAGAGAGCTCTATTAAGCAGGGTTACACTCCGAACACAAGACGCTGGAAAATGAATGACGGCCAAGATGGCCGCGGTCGTCGCCGGAGGAGGATGACCTTGATGCTGGCGTCCGCGTTGAAAGGAGTACGATCCATCGAGAGCGCTCTAGCTGTTGGTCGCACAAGCGCTCACTCGTCCTTAAACTCCAGCAGCGTGCGCGACACGAGCAGTGCCATGTCATAGAAGGACGACACGGCGGCGCGAAGTAATCGGATCTCGGTTGCCTCGAAGTGCCTGCATGTATCATGGCATTGGAGGACATCGGCTGAGTCTTTCAACGATGCAACTATCGGTTCCTGTGCCCGTGGCTACATACACAATCAGATCGCTGCCGTTGACGGACAGAGTGCGGTGGATTTTCTCCGGCTGCAGCTCCTCGTCGACTTGGATGGTCATCATGGCGTGCTGCGCATCCTCTGCCTCAGGAAACGAGAGCGCGATTTCACTGATGTGCAATGATGGTAAAAATGCGTCAGCGTTGTCGGCCATTGGGCGCAGGTGAATCTCAAGCAGCGTCATGATCGGGGCGTGGCGACACACATACACACGTACCATTCGTATGGGTGAGTAGCTGTCATGGCTGTGATGTGATGGCTCGCTCAACCGGGATTTGTGATTTTTCAATAATTCCGTGAGGGGACAAAACTCGCTGTCAACTTGACAGTGTCAAGTTACGACACCTGTTTCGACCCGTTTGAGCATGGCTTGGTGGTGGGAAGTGTGGGACTCTGAACTGTCAAAAATTCGATGTGGGTGGAGCTGCATTTCAGCCAATCACACGCCCGCCGTCGCAGTCACACTGGAGGGACAGATGGCAGGTGTGCTCATTTCTCTCCAGAGTGCATCCTGACAACGGCAACGACGGGAACGAACAGCAGGCGCGTCGCCGGTCATCTCCAACACGAAGAGTGTTCTTTGCTCCAAGACCCAAACTTTTGTTCTTGATCTTCCATCTATCTCTCGCTCCGTCGCGCCAGTGCTCGCGAACAACATGGGACTGCTCACGAGTCCGCTCTGCTGCGCCGCGAAATGCTGCGGCTGCATCGTGCTCTCGCAGCTGCTCGCGCTGGCCTTCAGCCTCGGGACGATCGTGCTCTTCCTGCTCGCCTTCTACTTCTACGTGCTGCCGTGGGGAAAGCGTGAGATCGTCTCGCAGCTCGGTCTTCCCAAGGGAACGAGCTTTGACTCGATCGACCCGAAAGTCATCGCTGCTCAGCGCTGCTCGGGCTGCGTCTTCGGCACCAACACGCAGTGGCCGACCAACACGACCGGGACGCAGCACTTTCTTGACACGTCGGCAGGCACGACCATTTCTTCCGTTGTAGCGACGTCGCTCGCTGCCACAGTCGCTGTCGGTGCCGGCTCGATGCTGTGGGCGTCCATTGTGCCGTCCATGGCGTCCGTGCTCAGCTTCACGGGGGGATTCTATGAGATGACGCACATTCTCGAGGCCGCCCAATACATCGGTATGATCGGTCAACTCCAACTGCGAGGCGCCCCCGAGTTTCTTCGTCAGTTCTCCAAGGAGCTCGCGTGGACGAACTTCAATATCCCAAAGAGCATTTCCAAGAACCTGCTCCCAGGCGCCGGAAATACGCGCCGCCTGCTCCTCGCCGACACGAGGGACGACGCTTTTCGCCGACTCGACGAGAACACTCCAAATCGGTTTTCTGCGCTCGAGCCCAAGTTTGACGGAGACTCTGGTCCAGCCAAGTACGCCAAGACGCTCGGAGTGCAGCCCAAGAACCTTTTCTTTTACACACTTCTGATCTTTGCAGGTGTTGTCGTGCTCATTCACATCCTGTACCTCGTCTGGGTCATCATCATGGTCTGCGTCAACAAAAAGAAAAAGTCGTTCGGTGAGATTGCCGGCATTTGGTACCGCAAAGTTGTCTGGGCGGTGCTTCTGGCATTGCTACTGGCACAGTATATCTTTGCGATGGCTGGAAGCTACTATGTGTCAGAGAATACGCGGTCGTCCGAGGCAAAGGACTCCAACTTCGTCTATGGCTGCCTAGGTCTCGCTGCGGTGATTGGATTCGCGTTGCTCTTCGGAATCATCATCATAGCCAACAACACGAAAGAACTCAAGGATATTGGTTCATACGAGCACGAGCAGCGTCCGTTCGCTGCGAAGTACAGCGCCTACTATGACGAGTACAACTTCGACAATCGGTTCTTCTTCGTACCTCGTATCCTCCTCGCAGTTTGCACCGGTGCGGTGGTCGGTGTTGTCCGCGAGCCGATGACGCAATTGCTGCTACTTCTCGGGATTACGGCTTTGTATCTCGTCTTGTTGTTACTTCGAGAGCCCAATCTGCTGCGATTTCTGTACTACATTGGCCTTGCATCCGTGTTTCTCAAGGTCGTGCTTCTTTCCTTGATGCTGATCCTCGTTAAGGATGATCTCTTCCCTCAATCCGTTCGTGACAACGTATCGTACGTGATCATCGGTATCAACCTCTTCATCTTCTTCCTCCTGTTTCTACGCCAAGCCTACCTAATCATCTATAAGGTTGTGCGAGCGTGCAAGAACAAGGACAAGGCCGACGATGACGACGATGACGATGACGACGATACGTATCGACGTCGAACGAATGAGCAGCGTAACCAGGATCGTGGTGATGCTCGAAATGGACGCCACTATGAGCGGTTGGAGTCCGGCCAAACCCCTCCGGCTGCTGGCCGAACGCTTCAAAAGCAGCAAACAAATCAGAGATTCGACAACTCGAATATTCAACAACGACAAGGAGGAGCGGACGGTCAGCACGGAGATGCGAGAAGCTACGCTGCGGCCGGAGCTGGTACTGCTGTTGGCATGGGTGTCGGTGCCGCTGTTGCGGCAGACGCCCGACAGCGTCAGCAGGCTCAACAACGTCAATCCCAGTCTGCGAACCCAATGAGCTCACAGCGTGAACTCGACCCTGTTGAGCAATACTATGGAAATGGGCGCGATGTTTCAGCTCAGGCAGCCGCTGGAGGAGCCGTGGCGGGTGCTGCACGACCGTCTGCCCAAAAGCCACCACAACAGACATGGCGTCGAAACATGGAGCGTCGGGCCGCAGAGGCAGCTACTGCACAGGCAACACAGCAGCAGCAACAATCACAAGAGCAACAATATCAACAGCAGCAACGGCAGCAACAGCAGCAACCGTCGCGTTTCGAGCAAAATCATCAGTCATACCTGCGCTTTGACTCAGAGGTATCAAGCGCCACTGCGCCTTCCCAGTCCACCGCGGGACAAGACGTTCGATTCAATGGCTCCCAGGCTGCTGCGGCTACCGTCATTGCGGGCGCTGCTACTGCAGCTGCAGTCGCCACATCGCAGCGACGGTCCTCTCCACGAGCCCGCACTGTTGGTAACTCGACAATAAGCGGTCAGAGTGACGACATGTTCGTTCTCCGCAATTCGACGACGATGACTGACGGCGAGTCAAGCATGTCAACGTATCAAACGTTCGACCGCACTGGAGCCCCCGTCATGGAGTTCCGAGACACGGATCTCGATTCGTACACGTCCAACGACTATCGAGGTCTCGCAGCAACAGATGCGTCGTTCGTCACTGTTGACAGCTATGCGACTGCCGGGCAGAATAATGAGTCTTTCATGTCGATCGACAGCTATGCATCGGCCTCCCACAATGGTGACGTAAGCGCAACACAGCTGGATCGGTCGCTGCTGGTCACCTCTCGAGAGCTGGATCGTGTGAACACTGGAAATCTCGATCGCCTCGCTGGAGCGTATCTCGCTAGCCAGGGCGCTTTGACCAGTTTTGGTGATGATGATGTCGACGGCGGCGACGACAGCATTCAAAGAATCTCCGTACCAGCCGAGGTGACGGAAGTCGTGGAAGAGATCGTCGAGGTCATCGAAGATGAAGTTGATGTGGATGGCGATGAGGTGGACATTGACGAGATGAACGATGAGGATGATACCGATCGTAACTCGATCGACATTGATGAAGACGACGATGACGAGTCCATCGATATCGACAACATGTCTGTCCGTGACAATGACTCGATGCTTGATGCGATGCCCGCAGTCAATGCTGACCAAGACTCCGCCAGCCACATCCAGCGCGTCGACGAGATTGGAGTTCACACGCCTCGCTCATCCGCTCGTATCGATCGAAGCTCATTTCTATCGGCGATGAGTGCTGGTGTGGAGCGTCAAGACAGCCAGATCAGCGTGCAGTCCGATGATGATTTGTCGTTTTACATCGATGGCCGAGCAGCTTCTGGTGAGGCCCAGCGACAGCGACGAGAGCAAGCAGGACCCATTAGACTATAGATTTGCGTGCCCTGAACCTGAAAAAGATTCACACTGCAATGTCAATCTGAAGCGTGCGTTGTATTCTCACATGAATCGAGGACTGGCGAGCGCAAGAAGCGAGTGGCTCACGTGCAGAACCTGCAGTTTGCATAGCTTCGAGTCGATGACTGTGCACATCGTGAGTGCTCCCCAAAGACGATGCAGCGCGCTGTGGGTGAAGGCCATCGTTGTGTGAGACGTGGAGAGCGGGCACGTTTTTAGGATTGTCATACCTTTGACGCACACGGAGAATGGCAGTGGCAGCCGCTTCTTCCTTTGTGGCTTTCGTGAGGGACAAGACGTCGACGTCAACCTGCGCGACACCGACTTCACCAAAGATGGTGCGCAGCTCATTACTGAGCGCGAACTTGAGTCGCTTGACCTCCGTCACGACGGGAGTGCCGTCGTCTGAGATGCTACAGGTGTCACATGATAAAATGGGATGCTGCTGTCGGCGACAATCACGCGCAAGTGAGGGAGTGACGTACATGGCGATCTTGACAAACGCATAGCGTGAGTGTATAGAGAACTTGTGGTGTGGAAGTGCCGCTGGCAGAGTCACCGTCGGCGATGTCATCTCCGTGTCAGCAGCATCCATGTTGGTCGGCAGCAATTGGCGAACGCCTGTGGCTCTTGGCTCTTGGTCATGACGCTACGCAACGTGTGCGCAACATAAGAACGACTTGGGCGGAGGACACGACGCCAGTTCTGCAAAAGATGGTAGTGCTCAAGCATGACCGCCTCCATGACGTCCTGTGGGGCGCGTCGTCGCGCTCTGGTCGCTCTGCACGCTCGGACGTCATCGTGTACATACAACTCGTAGGTTCATGGTTGCCTGGTTGTTCCCAGATCGTGGGGTCGGCGGTGCTGACGGTATCTATCCGTCGGTAGCTTCTGGTGGCCAGTTTGACGATCTGGCAGTTTGTTGTCGTGTACGAAAAACCTGCAGCGGCTCGCTTGGCAGCCACTGGGGCCGCTCTGTTGCTATACTTCCGCAGTGTCGACTTGGTACGTCGCACCGTACGCTCTCATGAATGCGGTGTCTGACCAAGTTTCCCAGTTTGTGCGGCTGATCGTGGTGCTGTCGTGCCTGACGATCTACGGTGATGTCTTCGTCCCCGCGAGACGACTCCTGAAGGCTGGAGCAACGACTCCTACCGACGTTGTGCCTGTGCTGTTGTACGCGCTCCTCGTCGTGAATAACGTACGTGCAGCTCTATCAAATGCTCGTTTTATGTTGTGTCGAAATGCGGCCAACTCTTCAATCACTCAGCTGAAGGTGCTCTTCGTGACGTTCCGAGCGTCGCGTCGCGCCACGCGCAAGGCGAAAGAATTAAGACAGCAGCATCTCAAGAATTTCGTTGCGGCACAGAAAGCGAAGGTCGCGTGATCGGACGTTGCTCATGTAATTCACGAAGTTGGGAACGAACGCATAATTTATTCTTCACTCGGATTCTCGCAGTCGGACGAGATCTCGGAGAAGCTGAACGATTCACAGAGTCCTCCGTAGTTGATTGAACAGCACGCTCATCAGCTGCCACCGACGATGAGAAGGAAGATGAGAATCACAAAGAGCACGAGAATGATCATGTAGAGCTTGAAGTTGCTGCTTTGGCGGGCGACCTGTTCGGACATCAAGCATCATGACTGACTGATCAAAACAGAACACACTGAAATTACCCAACAGCGCACCTGAGCAGCACGAGCGCCTTCTGTCTCCAGTCCATCGGTCGCACGAGAGACATCTTCATCGATGTCGTTGAGCAGTCGAACATGGAGCTCCGTTTCGTCTTTCATGGTCACGCTGTAGTTCTTGAGATTGGCGACGCCCTTGCTGATGACATCAAGTTGCTGATCCTGATCTAGAAGTTGAGTGTCGTCAGTATCCTACTGCTAGAAAGCATGATTGCGATGATGGGGTGTACCTTTCATGATCTGCTTTTGCATTCCGAGCAGCTGACCAGCTTGTTCCTTCGGCAGATGACTGAAAAGCAGCAAACGTCAACAATGCGTACAGAGAGATATCCATTGTTTAAGTTTGATGTCACATACCTTCCTCCATTGTGAGCGGATCTCTTGTTGTACGCATCAAATCCCGCTTTCTGCAGCGCGACGCGTTGAGCCACCAACTTCGATAGCGAACCCGACGTGCCTTTCTTACCTGATCTTGGACAAGCTGCTCAAGCAGACGCTCGCGCCGGTCGAGCTCTTGCTTGGTCCTGTTTTGAATCCACTCATTCAGCAGCGGCCTTGGAGTAGGGGAGTAAGCAAACGAACAGAAGCAACATACACGCTGGAGCCTGCCGCGCGCTTGAGCTGTTCGAAGTCGCGCTTGAGGCGAGCCACCGTCTGCTGGAGCGCAAAGACGCTAGTGCCGACAGCCGCTGTGTTTCCCGCGCGAATTTTGGCTGCGAGCACGCTTTCTTGCGAGCGAGCGCTCTCCAGACGATCGAGCCATGACGCCCAAGCAGCCGAGCTCATGTTGGCTTCGTAGCTGTTCAAGTGAAAAAGAAGGGAAGGATTTCCACAGCGCTTTCCCTTGAATAACGAAATATCAAACCAGGGATTTTGAGCTGTCCCTTTTTTAACAGACGTGAAACGAGGGACTGTGGTGGCAGGTTGTTGGATTTGTGTCGGCAACCAAACCGACATCACCAACGTGACGAAGCCGAGCAGCAAGCAGCACCATGAGCCAGCGCGAGTTTGAACGCAAGATGGAGGAGCACGTCGAGGAGATGCGCGTGTCGCAGACGATCGCGTTCTTCAGCCGCACGGTGGAGCTTTGCTTCAACGAGTGCGTGCACTCGTTCCGCAGCAAGAAGCTCGACGACAAGGAGCTCACGTGCGTCAACAACTGCGCGGAGAAGTTCCTGCGCCACACCATGCGATCATCGGTGCGACTGCAGGAGAGCTACACAGAGATCATGCAAGCGCAGGAACAGGCGCAGCAGCAGAAGTAAACACAAGCGCCAACGAGACCACCGTGGTTCGGCTCGCGCGTCGTTCGGATTTGCATCTCCTCAAGCCGAGCGACCGCGGCGCGTTAGACTGAAACCGTGCGAGCACATCGCCACGAAAGCAGAGAGCGAGAGAATGCGAGAGCGGCATAACCTTCTGTACATGTTATCATGATATCAACCACCGACTCGACAGACCATGTCATTGAGTGTCCTTGGATCCATCGTCCCAATCATATGTCATGCCAGGAGCTACCACTGCGCCCGTTGGTGCGACCTTCGCGCAACCGTCGCCAACGTTTCCGCTTGACCCCATTCAACTCACACAGCAGCGGCGCCATCGCGATCAACAACCGGGCGCCGAAGGGCAACAGCAACTTTCGCTGCCGTCGCCTTCCGCTCCGTGAGCACGTCGAAGGAGGAGAGAGAGAGAAAGAGAGAGAGTGAGAGATCCATCGATGCGCGGCGCGTCGTTCCTGTGTCCGCTCCTCAGTCGCGATGACGGCGAGTCGGAGCCGCGACCGACGCCGGCGCAGGTGCATCCGCTGCCGCCGCCCGATCCGACCACGGATCAAGTGGACGCGATGCGGCTTGGCGCGATGCTTCAGGCCGTGCAAAGCGATCTCGTGTACGTGCCGTGCGCAGGATCGAGAGGTCTCTTGGTTTCCGTATCTGATATGATCATGACCGCTTGGTTGCGCAGTGGACAACATGATGCGACTCCACTGAGTGATGAGGTGATGCGAGCATTGCCCGTGTGGATGCAGCGCGTCGCGCGCACCGGTTGCTTCGGTGAGTCGCGTTTGCTTGTAGCTCTTGACGGGTCGTCCGCTCTGAGTTGGTGTGTGCCATGCAGGTCGGATACAGGCAGACGCGGCTGGTCTCCAGTCACCAGACAGTAGAAAGCGCGGGCCACGAGTAGACAAACCGGATGGAGCGCCGACCAGCAAGCGCCAGAGAGGAATGTATCGAAAGGACCATCTGCGCGTTGTCGCCGAAGACGACGAGGACGCTCTGCCGTCGTCTCAAGACACCGACGGTGGCGACGACAATGCAACGCGGTCATTCTTCACCCACGAGGAGCGAGTAGCTGAGAGCGTGGAGAAATACTCAGAGCTCTTTGAACAGCTTCTGGACTCTATCCAACAGCGACAGCAAGTTGACGTCGTTGACTCTGACGGTTCGGATCTACTCGCGGCGGCGGAAATCAAGTCGCTTTTGCAGTCGGTCAAAGTCATGGATCGCAATGGACTCATTGCCAAGTGTGATGTCGAGTTACTACTCGCGTTGATGGCTCAGCTGGACAAGCAAGTGCAAATCGGTCTCAGTTTGGATGTCTTGGGAACGATGGCTCTCGATGAAGGCGACGAGGAATGGCGGGCAACCGGAATCGACGTTCGTTTGATCGCTCGCGTGCAAGCTTCCCTGGATGTTGCCATTTGTGAATTACTGGTGATGTCGACCCCAGACATTGACAGGCGTGCGCTGTCAGAAGAAATGATTGACAACTGTGTTCAGCTGATGAACCATACCATACAGCGCTTACTGCTTCCGTGCATCGATACGTCGGCTGCGATCACACCTTCAATCAGTTCTCTCGAAGATGAATTTGGTGACAGCCAAGGTGATGGTGCTTCAGGAAAGCGTCGATCTACAGGACGTAGATCGTCTGGCGGTAGTGCTAAACTTCACATCAAGTCGAACAAGCAGTTGCGGAAAGCGATTGACCGTCTCGTTCCCGTTGTGTGTGAGCTCATGGAGCAGTTGTCACGTTTGATTATGGCTGTGAAACTTGCAGACAGGTGGATTCTGAGCTTCTCGACGACCATGACAAATCTGTTTCTTTTGGAGCACAGCAGTGTGACGACGATGTTGCAGCGGGGCGGACTGCTTGTGCTTCGAGCAATCTTTTTGCGATATGAGCCTCATCGTAGTCTGATTCTGGACGAAGTTGTTGGGGTGATGCTGAAACTGCCTACGTCCAAGAGAAATCTTCGAACAATGAAGCTCATCGGATCAACGAATTCTGTACAGATGATTGTGACACTGGCTGTCGCGCTCATTCAGGCTTGTGCTTCGCAATCTGATGCACAGGTGTCTCGTACGACTACAAACCATGATCCTACGTTGCTTCCTGGTAATGGAACTACTCAAGAAGACGACGACAAGTACTCTGCGGCTCTGAGCTCTTCGCGTGATGGTGCGAGGCTGTTTACTTCAGCGCTTCTGAGAGAATGCATGAAGAAGAACGAAGAACGTGACAACCGTGTTGTACTCGAGAATTTCGTAGAAGATCTGCTGGTTTTGTTTGTTCGACCGGAATGGGCTGGAGCAGAAATCCTTCTTGAAGTCCTCAGCTCCTCACTTGCTGGAGTCTTGAACGCACAGATGTCGAAGGACTCGAAGAGGCTGGAATCACAGTTCAGTTTGATGGCATTGCAGCTTGTCGGGCGCATTTGCTCATCAATAAAGATGAACTTGAATAAGGCTTCGCGAGATATTCTTGACGATGAAGACTCGAAATCCATTCTTCAAGAGCACGAGCGATTCCTAGTGGATGCATTCTGGTCAGACGATACCAGTGGATTTGGTGTGATGAATGACACCAAGCCCATCAAGACGAATCAAATCGATTTCGGCAAAGTTTTGAAGCTTGTGGTCATTAGCTACGTTCGCCGCAGTTGGCGAGAACCGACTCATGAGGATTCCAGACGGTTACTTATATCAAGGTTCGTCATCGACGCCCAAAACTCAATATCAGAAGGTATCAATGAGTCGGAATTTTGGCAATCGCTGTGGGAAGTGCATAGTGGCTCGATCGACTCGACAACAAAGCTTGCAATGCCGTCACATGATCTGGGCTTGCGAGCGAGCCTTCATATCGCAGTGGGACGGGACTTCTGTCGTCTCTTTGACAAGCTACTCGTGCACTTAATGTCGCTCCTGTCACGAGGAATTCCAACATTTCGAGCCCGTGTGATGAAAGCGTTGAGTGGAATTGTTGATGTTGACCCCATGCTGATGGCAGAGGCTGCTGTCCGCAATGCAGTGTCCAGGTGTTTTCTGGACGAAGCGACATCAGTTCGCCAAGCTGCAGTCGATCTTGTTGGGAAGTACATTGCCCTTCAGCCAGTCCTGGTAAGTAAGCTGGACGGTGGTAAGCAGAATGGAGGTATGCTGACGTTTTTTTTTTTCTTGCGCTTTCCTGCAGTTAGAAAGGTACTTTGACATGTTGATCGAGCGGCTTCGTGACAAAGGCATCAGCGTCAGAAAAAGTGTTTGCAAGATTTTCCGAGCATATCTCACGTATCAATTGGGGGTGGAACCTGATGTTGCTCTAGCGGAAGAAGACTTGCGTCGACGAAGTTTGTGCATGAGAAGCTTGGTTGAGCGGATAGGTGACCCCGCCGAAGATGAAGGAGTGAAAAACTTCGTCATTGATACGTTTCAAGAAGCTTGGTTTGGTGCCGAATTGGCTTCCCGCCAGCTTTCAGGTTGGGGTACTTTCGGCGACGAAAGCCTCCAGACCGAGGAGGCTCCTCCGGGATGGAGTGTGGTGGAAGCTTCAAGTGTTGAAGATGATGGCACTGGGACGTCCATGAAACACAATAGCAAGTCAATCGAGTTCAAGTCACCAGACGGTAGGATTGTGAAGTCTCTTGAGGAGGCATGGACCTCGTACCGGACACCGCTCATCACTCCGTCAAGTGTTGTCAAGAGCAAGATATCGAAGCTCGACCACACACCTGAAACTGTTAGCTCCGTTATTGAAGTGATCCACGACTTGGCAAGTGTCGACTGGTTCGTAGCTCTCTTGAAACGCCTTCTTCATGACGACATGCCCAAGTCTGCAATCCCTCGTCGATTAAGTCGTGATCGCAGCGATGAGGTTTCCGTTGCCAGACTCAGATCAGAGCGAATTGTGGGTTGTCTGATCGAATGTTTGCTGCAACTCGAAGAGGGAAGAGAGCTCAAAGGAGTTACAATGTCGGATCGAGAGGCGCAATTCCTTGCTTGTGTAAAAGCACTAAGTGCGTTTTGTGAAGCAAGTCCGGTGTTGTTATCGCCGCATTTGGATGTTATCACAGTCTATTTGAAAGGTGACGAGAAGTTTAGTAAGTCGACGGAGTCGAAGATTCAAGGTCTCGTCATCGGCATTGTGGCGGATGCTATCATACATTCAGAGCGGGTCTCGGAGCGCCAGGCGTCAATGTTGGAGCGAGACCTGAAGAACCTAATCTTTCGAGCACCGCCGAGTGTAGTTGGTCCGAGTGTTCGATGTCTTGCCGCTCTCATTACACATGCCAAACGCCCTCCAACTCTTTTGTTGCAGCTTCTTGAGGCATTTTACTCGTGTCTGGTCAAGTTTCAGTCGCTCACATCGCTTTCTGATTTAAAACCCGAGATTAGCTCATCAATTCAGCGTGCGTTGTTTTCCGCGGGCCGATTCGGAGGAGCTATCGATTTGGATTCGCTGTCATTTCCGTCTTCTTACAAGGCCAAGCTACTGAAGGAGGGAGAAATCGTCGACTCGCTGTACTCGGTCTACGTGACGTATTTGACACTTCAAGGCAACCCTGGCTGCACTGCAAAGGCAGTGCAAGGTCTGGGATATTTATTCACTTCTCGTCCCCGTCTACTACTACAGACTCAGCAAGAAGGAATCCTGGACAAGCTACTGCAGTCACCTCTATCGGATGTAAAGCTGCAGTGTGTGACGAGCTTAAAAGATCTTCTTCAACATGAAGAGCAGCGACTGGAGCAAGGTGTGGCAAGAAAAAAGATGAACAAATCGAAGTCGAAGAAGCAGCAAGTTCAAGGTGATCAAGAAGGGGAAGCTTCGCTCATTGGAGGCGTGATGCAAGCCCAGCTGAACAACATCCTTGTCTTGGCTCTTGACAGACAAGTACGCATTCGGGCTGAGGCTGTCGCTTGTGTGTCAGTTTTGTTGACGCAAGGTCTGGTCAGTCCTCTTCATTGCATCCCGAACCTTGTTGCTCTAGAAACTGATCAGACGGTAGCAATTCGTGATACTGCACACGCCCAGCTTGTCGCACTCCACGAGAAGTTCCCGACACTGTTGCACACCCCGGCGATTCAAGGTATCCAACTATCATATTCTTTCCAGGTCAAGGTATTCTCGCATGCGACTGTGTTTGCTATCGACAAGGACCGAAAGCAGTACTGTTTGTTGGGCCGACTGTACACGAACTGTCTTCGCCAAATTAGAGCTCAACGGAACATGTTCTTGAAGGCATTGGTGAACCAGTTCTCTGACAAAGGGAGCTTACTAGCTTCAACCACCATTCTGGCAAATCCTGGTGCCGTCCTCGACCAATTGTGCTACTTAGCCAAGATGATAGCAGCACTTCCATACGACGTTGAAGACGAGCCCCTCTACATCGTCTACTTGATCAACCGATATGTCACACTCAAACTCAGGTACGTGATCAGAAACAGAGCGCGCTGTGGTCACACGAATCTCACGGCATCGATTGCAGTTCTACCCTACAGGAACTTCGCAAGGAGTTTGCTGCACTCGGTATTGCAAAAGAACAAATCGTTGATGAGGATTTCGATCTCGCCACCATCGACATCCACAAGTACACTGGGAAGCGCAGGGATGGTGAGAAGCTCAAAAGTGTGCTCGTCCAGTCTTGCATCGCCTTTGCGATCAACCTCTTGATTCGGGTGAAGTTCTCCCTGAAGGCGCAGTATCTCCTAGACAACGAGAAGTGCCACACGTATCAACCAGGAAACGCGACGAAGGCAACGGATCAACCCGTGGTGCTGGCAGACCGGTGTCTGCAGATGGAGCTGCCCTCCGATGACGATCTCCAGTGCGAAAATCAACTTGAGTTGAGCTGGAGCTTGCTGTGTCACACATGGTCGGCAGCTCAAGAGGACCAACATCAACTGGACTTTGAGTCACACGAAGATCCAAGTCGCAACCGCAAGAAAAAGGGTCGTCGACGCAAAACGGTCGCCAAAGCTCAAATCGAAGACGACGACGACGAACTCGTGGAAGGCTTCGACGGCTAGTCACGGTCGATTGCTGCTCTTTAAGCTGTCAAGGGCTCGAACAAAATGGTGCTCGAAGTCTGCGACTGTAATATCATCAAACGAAATCGCCGAAACGTCCGAGTCTGCGAGGTCATGTCCGCAGTCGAATACGCTGACAATGCGTGTTAGGCACCAGAATTGATCAACCGGCGACGCCGTCAAGACCGTCTGTAAGACCGCGACGACACCCGCCAGAAAGCTGTCATCGTCTGCAAAGTAGCTGCAAGTGCGCTGGCCTTGGATCTCGCGCTCATATACGCGATACAGCTCGATTAAAGATCGAATAGAGTGCGAGTGGTGTTGATGAGACAGCGAACTATCATCGCATCGGTCGGCGGGTGAGGAGGTCATCGGCGAGACACCCAGCACGTGTGCAGCGTCCACAAAGTCGTCGTACATCTGCTGGCGCTCGCTGGTTGCGAAATCCCACAGACATTTGTGGGGCGGTAGCACCCCACAGAGCACTTTCCATGCTGTCGCGCGGAATGTCGGGGAGATCCCGACTTCTGCCGCGAGCTTGACCAGCTGTGGCACGTTGATCACGGGCTCTGCAAACAGCGCGTGGTACGACGCCTCCACGTCGACGATATGTTGGACGACAGGCACGCCGAGCGTCTTGTAGTACGTCGTGCGGAAGTTGCGGTTGAGCGCCATCGTGGCAGACGTCGCGCTGCGGATCGCGATGATGGATGACAGCGATGGAGCTGATGATGATGATGGCGAGGCCAAGTCGAAGGAAAATCAACACGTCCAAAAAAGCACATTCAATCCCAATATGCGCTTTTTAAGGTGAAAAAGCACATGTTTTCGGCGGAAAGCCGCTTTTCTCTCGATGAACACCATCGTCGCCCGGAGCGACCATCATTCACCTCCATGCGCGCCAACGTCAGCAGCTCCGACAAGTCGGTGGCGCCAGCGTGATTGGTCTGGTTGCCGTGCGCTTCAAGCGCAAACGACGGTGGCGATCGCTGCGACGAGTCCCTCGTTTCTGTGGCAGCTTCTCAGAAGTTCGTCGACGACGACGGCGCGGTGTCGCTCGGTAGCGTACGCTCGGTCGAACAGCTCGCGTCGTCATGTGCCATCGTGACTCAGTGCGCGTTTTTGCTTCCGATAGAGAAAGTTATGAAGGCGGAGCTCGACCCCAATATGCTCAGCGCTGTGCGCGCGGTGCTGCAAGAAGGCATGGCGCTGCGCGAGGCCGCGCGCAAGTACCGCGTGCCACGCACGACGTTGCAGCGCCGTATCCATTCGACGCAGGTCGTCGCAGCAGTCGCAGCGACCGCTCCATCGCAAGCCGTTGCTGCACCTCGGACGCCGAATGCGCAGCATCATGATCATGCATCAGGCAGCGACTCGAGCAGCACCCTCAGCGACAGCCACGAGGACAGTCCTGTACGACGATCAGTGAGCTCAGCAACCTCTGCAGTCACATCGCCACAAACGACCTGTAGTGTGGCACCAGCAGCGGACACTCCTCCCATCGCGGTGTCTATACCTGTTGCAGCGCCTGTTGCAGCGCCGACGTCGATGGCGTTCCGAATCCCATTGCGTGCGGTGGAACGCGAGTCAGTACCGACGAGTGATCTCGCGAAACCAGTGCATAGCCAGCAGACACCAGTGGATACCGAGTCCCGAACATCGAACGAGAACTCGGTGCCGGCGCTCACAGGCCGCAAGCGATCCGCAGTCGAGATGGAAAGTAGCTCGTCGTTCATCGTTGACTCGCCTGCACAAGCCATTCTTCAACGCGCCATCCACGCAGTGCTGCGGTCAGACCCTGCGGCACTAGGTGGTGTGCACCTGAAAGGGCCTCGTAAGGCCATCAACGGCAAAATCCGCATGCTGTGTCATACTGCGGGTCGAGCTTTAGACGAGCTTAGCAACGAGCTTATCACCGAAGGCCGCACCGTGTACAAGCTGAGTCTCGGACAGTCGCCGTTCCCTGTGCCCCAGTGTATCGTAGATGAGTTGCGGTACGCCGTCACCAAGCTGGTTTTGGCAGCTGAATCGTCTCTAACGTTGTGTCTGTGACAGTGCCAATGCCCACGAGCGTGACTATCTACCCGTTGCAGGACTCCCAGCTCTCTGTGAGGACATTGCTGCTTGGGGCACAAGATCCTTGGGGCTGCCGTTCACTCGGGACGATGTGCTGGTCGGCCCAGGCACGAAGGAGCTTCTCTTCGTCCTCCAGACCGTCTACTATGGAGACTTACTGCTGCCGAATCCGAGCTGCACGAGCTACGCGCCCCAAGCCAACATCGCTGGCCGGTGAGTGAGTCGTGACTCTTGTGAGGTTGGTCGACGACCCTTTATGGTGACTGATGAGAAGGAGAACTCCCCGTGTCAGGAACATGTTCTGGCTGCCAACACACCCGAATGATCGCTGGGTACTACGACCAGAGGTTCTCGAAGAGCATTGCGCAAAGGACCCGAAGGCGCCTCGCGTGCTCATCTTGAACAGCCCATCAAATCCAACTGGAGCAGTATATCGTGAGGATGAGGTACGTCGCACGATACATTTACGAGCCCTTGACGAGGTGATCTGATAGCGCTCCTTGTGACCTCAATCACTCCCTCGTAGCTCAAGGCATTGGCAGAGGTTGCGCGAAGATACCGTGTGCTCGTGATCTCGGATGAAATCTACTCTGAGCTGCACCACGGCGGAGCTCATCACTCGATCTCCAAGTTCTACCCCGAAGGCACAATCGTTTCCGGCGGACTGAGCAAGTGGTGTGGCGCGGGAGGTTGGCGCATGGGATTCTGGCTCTTTCCTGCCAGTATGGCGTGGCTCCGGCACTCGATGATCGTCATGGCGTCCGAGACGTATACCTCGGTCGCGTCGCCAATCCAACACGCTGCTCGGCGAGCATTTGTCCCAGAGTACGTTCTGTAGTCGGCGTGAGATGTCACCAAGTTTTTCTCTCGCTAACGTCATGCTGTGGCGTTGCTCAGTTGCATTGAACTGGCTGCATACAAGGAGAAGTGCTGCAAGATTCTGAAGGTCATTGGTCTTTGGTGCTGTCATGAGCTGCGGCAGATGCGTGTGACAGTGCTTGACCCCGAGGGAGGTTTCTACGTGTTCCCATGCTTCGCGACACAACGAGATCTGCTCGCGGACCGAGGAATCCTGACAGACATTGAGCTCTGTCATCGCATTCTTAACGACACGGGCGTCGCGTTGCTACCCGGCTCAGCATTCGGCCGTGATCCAGCTGAGCTCTACGTTCGCGTGGCGTTTGTCGACTTCAAGGGAGACATCGCTCTTTACTTGATCGAAAGCATGGTACGTGAGCTCCTATTGTGGTGCGCGCGAGCCCTGTCCGCTCACTCATTGCCTTGTGGCTGTAGGACGATTTCGAGCTCGCAGCGATCGACGGGTTCATTCAGTCGGTGTGTCCGCACGTGTTCCGAGCGATGCGGCGGCTCGCCGACTGGATGTCTGGCGCGTTGCCGTCGACGCCTCAACGCGAGACATCCACGAGCCTCACGTCATCGTCTTCACCTGCAGGAGGCTCCTTCGCGACAGCCAAAGTGAGAGCTTTGTTCACCGCTGGAAGCTCCTCCGGCACAACGACAGGACCGCTCATGTCCAGTGTTACCATCAACTCCATGGACGAGATTTGACAGCGGACGAGGTGCTGGGAAACTCCGAGTAGGACAGCACGGGAGAACGTACTGATGTCCGGCACGAGATACAGCCGCAATTGGATGCTCTCTGGTCGAGGTGCATGAACTCTGGTTTGGCGAAATTGAAAACCGATGGCTCACTTCAACGTGTCTGTGGGCGCTGTCGACTTCTTGAGCGATGTATATTTGGCGTTCTTCCGATCCACAAGCGAGTTGACTTCCGCGCAGTCTAATATCGGAAGCCATCATTTTGTCGTCGACGAGCGTGTGTTCTCCTTGTCGTGACTCGTTTGATGTCCCACGAGTAAGTGGAGATGTCGATCGCAGCACGGAACGCGGGCCGCACCCCAGCGTCTGCAAGTGGCCCGTGTAACAACTCCTGACACTGACGTGTTTCTGCCAGTTCCTGGTCCACGTTGCGGGGGTCCTGAGTCATGCATGGCCAGTCACCAGGCAGGACTTCCTGCTTGCATGTATTGGATAATCAGCGGTGCATACCCGGCCGCCACCCCAACTCACAGACTCTGTGACACAGAGAGTCGGGCTGAATCTCTCTGAGCTGACTGTCAGCTGTGTGCGCCATACAGAACGTGTGAAGAGATCACAGTCATACCACTATTCGGGACGTTTGCTCTGCTACGCTCTCGTCACGGGAGTCTCGTGCTACACGCTGGACTGGACGCTATGTCTCCGCCGCCCGTGGACCACGGGGGCAGCCATCCGAGGTCTGGTCCGCACATGCCATCTCCCAGTCGACACCGTCCACTTCAACTTGACGACGGCACGAAGTTGTTGCGCATGTGCCACTGTCCGAAGGTGGGCGGCCACACTGTCCATGACGCAGCGTTGTTCCGGCGTAATCATGCAGGCTGCATGCTCATTCTACCTCCTACGAACGCTCAGCCCCCTCGTGGTCGCTCGGCATATTGAGGGGATGGATCTGTTCTTTGCTCTGGCACGGATCAATTCATGTATGTATGAACTGTGTGCAACGAGCGCGGATGTCAAGTGAACTGCACAGTAAAGGGAGACGTCACAGGCATTCCGGTCCAGGTCTGGATTCAGGAGCACTGCGTCCCACGCTCGAAGGCACAGATTGTTCTCTGCCGGACTATGGACGGCGGTGTGATGGACCATCTCCTCTCCTTCGCGTGCGTGCTCGGCGAACGGACACTGACGCATGGTGGAGGAGGTCCCACCGATTTGATTGGGACACTCGAGTTGAAAGAACAAGAACGCGCACCCGAATCTTTATATTTCACGGCGCACGCCGCCTTGGAAGGTAAAGTACCGAAGTCGTCTTTCGGCAAAGGAGCGTCGCGCATTCAATGACTGATAGACATGCGTCGTCGTGGGCAAAGGCCATCGCCATACATTGCATGCGCCGAGCGAGGATCGGATGCGCGTGCGTCGAGTGACGCCACAAATGGGGGGGGAGCGTGTGGAGGACCCATCCAGTGCTGGTGGATCGGCATGGTGGGACTGTTGTTTCGTGGTGGTCCGTTAAACTGAATTTTGGGGATCACAAATATTCAGGAATAAACTGTGGAAACAAACTCGTCTGGAAGAGAGAGAGAGAGAGAGAGAAAGAGAAAAGCTGACGCACTCGTGCAGATGGTGCACACCCACCGGCAGAGTCGGTCTTCAGCTGCGCTCCACAGATTCAGTTCTTCTGCAATTTTTGGTTGGTTTTTCCACTGATTTTTGCGCGCTCAGACTCGACAATGGTCGCTCGCTTTTCTCTGCTTTTGTGTGCGCCCTTTCTAACCGCGTGTCTTGTGTGGTCCACGTCTGACGTTGTGGTGTCGTGTTCCCCTCATCATCGTGCAGGCTGCAGCAGAAGCGAAGGCAGTCTCCGGACAGACAGACTTGTCGTCGCCTCGAGCCTCGACCACGTCCACGGGAGCGCAGGTGCGATCGCTGTTTGTCTGGACGCCCAGGTGTTCGGTGCAGAGCAAAGCAGAGCAGTCGTGAGTCGAGGTCGAACGATCGATCATCCGTCCGGCACCTTCAGTCCACAACACTGCGGCGTGAGCAAGTCTGGACTCGGTCGCACGCACAGGCTGCGAGTCAGGGGGGAACAAAGTTGCCGCGCGCACACTCTTTCTTGGCTCGTACATCGTTGGACCGACCGGAACTCGAAAACCGAAACCGAACGGAACGATTGGAACGCGGATTGATCTCTGTTCTCCCGACGTCGCCACGCGTATCCACATCCGCTTCCGCATCCGCACCCGACGACCCGACAACCTCCAGCACGACCCGTCGGCAGCGCCGTTCGCGGAAACATGCCGGCAGTGGCCTCGACCGACGACTACGATGACGGCTACGGCGGCCCGTCGACCGTGACAACGGCCAGCGCCCGTGGCCGACAGTCCATGCCGGACCAGCGTCACGCGCAGCCAGGCTCGCTCTTTGCGCACGCGCAGCAGCGCCGCGACCTATCGGCGTCGTACACCGGCGGGACGTCAGGTACCGCAAGCGGGGTCCCCAAACGCGGAGCTGCGACCTTGTTGTCAGCCACTTTCCAGCACCCATCGGACTCGTCGTTCGCGGCAGCGTCGACCACACGTTCCCATCAGCCCCAGCACCCAATGTCGGCGTCATTCTCCCACGCGTTCACAGCAACGCACGGTGGCCTCGGCTCGTCCTCCTCGTCAGTGGCAACCGCGGGTACGTCAGGATATGCCGCACCGTCGAATGCGCCGTACTTCCATCATCCCCCGGTGCGCGGCTCGCTCTCCACGGTGGACGGTGGTCCTCAGGGAGGACGCTCGTCTCTAGGTCTCGCATCACCTTCGTCGACCACATCGTCCGCATCCACAGCCTCGTTCCAGCAATTTGGCCCTCGCTCAGGATCGGATGTGCGCGGCTCACAGTATTTCAAGGGAACGAATGCCGCTGCGGGCCACGCCCATTTGCATCCGTCGTTTGGACCGGATGAACCAAGTGTGATGGACGAAATTGTCAAGGTGGAGATTCCGAAGTGGCGCTCCAAGCATGTCGACCACGGCCGTCACGCTCTTGAGAGCATTTCCTCTCCTCTTGAGAATGGTGGACCGCCGACATCCTCGAGCGGTTGGGGCAGTGACCTTAAAGACTTGCCACCACCGCCACCTATGTCGTCATCGAGCAACCGTCCACCTACCAATGGGGCCCAGGACAGCGGTAAGCGATTCACAGTGTTTCAGGTGATCGTGCATCACCAAAGCGGTCGTACCACAACAATCGAAAAGCGATACAGCCATTTTCGCGAGCTGCACAAGCTGTTACGACAGAAGTACGCTACCGTGAGCAAGCTGTACTTCCCACCAAAGAAGTTCTTCATGAGTCTGTCACTGCATGTGATCGAGCAAAGACGTGAAGGTATCGAGAACTACTTGAACGCCGTCCTCACCCTTCGCCCAAGACCTCCAGAGTTGGTGCAGTTTCTCCATGGAGCTCAGACAAACGGACGCCCCCTTCATGACGAAGAGGATTGTGAATCTGACATCTTTTCCGATCTTTCGAGTCTTCGGAACCATAACCAAGGCATGAGCTGTGTCGTCAATGGCAGACTCAGTTCACCAACATCTTCCTCGGATATTCCGCTGATTGGAATGCAAGATTTCGAGATCTTGAAGATGCTGGGCAAGGGATCTTTCGGCAAAGTGTACATGGTGCGTCGCAAGAGTGATGGAGAGGTAATGGCCATGAAAGTGCTTCGGAAATCGGAGTTGGTGAAGCGAAACCAAGTTGGTCACACGATGACAGAACGGCGCATCATGAGCTCAATTCAGCACCCTTTCATTGTTGGTCTCCGGTATGCCTTCCAGACCCAAAGCAAGTTGGTCATGATTTCAGATTACTGTTGCGGCGGAGAGGTGTTTTTCCACTTGAAGAAGTTCCGATCTTTTTCCGAGTCCATGGTCCGATTCTATGCAGCTGAATTGGTATCTGCTCTGGGGCACCTCCATTCAAGAGACATTATTTACCGAGATCTAAAGCCAGAAAACATCTTGTTAGATGACCAAGGCCATATTCGGCTGACGGATTTTGGCCTATCAAAGCTAAACTGCGGCGACTTTACAGGAGCGAAGACGTTTTGTGGAACTCCCGAGTATCTCGCTCCAGAAATGCTGATCAGTCGAAAGAAAAAGACCGAGTATGGAAAGGCGGTGGACTGGTGGAGCCTTGGTACCCTTATGTACGAGATGCTTACAGGCTGGCCCCCGTTCTTCGATCGCAACATCGAGCAAATGTGTCAGAAAATCATGAAGGCTCCGCTGAAGTTTCCATCTCATTTCGGTTTGAGCTCTGAAGTGAAGAATCTGATTGCGGCACTACTTGAGCGTGATCCAACGTACCGAATCGGATCCCGCCCCGGCATCGGTGTCGAAGATATCAAACGCCATCCCTTCTTCGCAGAAATCGACTGGGATGTCCTCGAACGAAGAGGAATCAGACCCCCGTTTCGACCCCGAGTAAGGTCTCCAACTGACATCCAAAACTTCGATAAAGAGTTCACGAAGGAAGCACCCGACCATTCATTTTTACAGGTTTGTTTGCTCCCCCTCAGCTTTACATATCTTGGTACCCTGATGACTCATTTGGATTTCTCTGTGTGTGTTCGAGCAGCAAGACTCTCGACTGGTTGTCTCACCGAAAAACGAGTTTCAAGGTTTCTCGTATGCCCGGAGCTCATTCTCGTCCACATCTAAAGTGAAGGGTTCATTTTTTGGCCCTGATTCAAGGATGAGCGGGGAAGGTTACGACGGAAATATGCTTCGCAATTTCTCCATTTCATAGATTTGATGTGCATTCAGTGATGCAGCATCCATTCATTACGTGTGGTGTGTGTGTGACACGAACCTCGATACCATCAATTTCTTGGTACCGTTGAACTTGGTACTTTGAAAAGAAAATGTAGGAAGACTTAATTCAGAGGACGTTTGAAGTAGTAAGTTCAACACGATGAACAGCAATAAAGAAAACACTGAGATAGCATTTTGTTGATTCGATTTGTGTGCTCGTGATACCCACGCATTCGACTCTACTAGAACAGCCCCCTTCACCATTGACGCTCACCACGCTGGGGGTGGTGCCACCAAAGGTTGCACGGTCGGCGGCTTGTAGAACACTGGCAGCAGTCGCTTCATCGAATGCGTGGACTTGTGATCTTGGAAGTTATAGATGCGCTGCCATTTGCCATCGACATTTGCGTAACGGTGTGTGACTTGATGAGACTGATCTGTGAAGATGGAGAAGGTTTAGCACATCGATCCAAACACGAAAAGAGTATTTCGATCGTACCATGGCAAGACTGGCACAGGTCGTAGTCGTTACAGATCGTGCAATTGAAGCGAGGCCCCTTGAAGTCCGTCTCGCCGCAGCAATCACAAATGAAGCCGAGATGCCTACCCTCCATGATGTATCGTAATGTTTGCCGGCCATCCTCTCGGCACTTGCGAAACGCGCTCCTAACCCGAAATTTTGGAATGTCGAGACGCTCCGCCATGCTTTCAATGTGCTCCAAAGTTACGTCAGTGAACTCGCGGTTCGCAAGTTGCCCCGCAACAGAATAGTGCGACGATAGCAGCGATGTCATGACGTGCTCAAATGTTCCGTTCGCCACCAAGTCGACACTGACTGCAATAATGATATCGGTCGGTTGAAGCAGCAGCGTATCCTCTTGTGTTTGGTCAGACCAAACCAATGGCCCAGAGACTAATGTCGGTGCGATTTCTTCCTTGAACAACATGAAATCTGACACTTCACATCGCAGTTGCTGGGAAATGACCTGGTACAGCGCGCATGTGCTTATCGACTTGGAACTGAATCGACAACGCGCCAAGTAGTTTAGCGAACGGGAGGTGGGGTCGAGATACTTCACAAAAACGTAGCTCTCCTGGACTTCACTGCTGGCTTCACTTGCACTGACTGAATCATCTTCCATGGTTACATCATCGGGCGAGCCAAGCGGATTCGGTGCAACAATGTCAAGAGGCGCGTCATCCACATCAAGCCGCTCGATGTACAGCTGACAGAATGAGTACGCGTCAATGTCAACTCCGTCACATAGCAAATTGCCGAACATCGGTAGCGTCTTGTCGATTTTGTCACCGGTTAAAAGCTTTCGGGGACGTAGAGCTTGACCACTTACAACAGGCTGATTAAAGCACCAGACGCGCACTTGAGTCGTGTCCATGTCGTAGTCGCGACGAAGGCGTTGCAAGAGATCTTCAAGACTGGCGCAGAACGGCATCACAACAGTGTCGACGTTTGCAAGATCAGCTAGGCCAAGATGATGATGCGCTTTGAGGTCCCGCTCCATGATGAGACGAAACGTGATGCTCATCAGCCGAACACTAGCAGATACCGTGAGTGAATCGTTGACGAGAAACCCGTTCGCCGGATTATGTAGCGTTTTCAGCGAACCAAGCGAGTGCACACCCCAGTTGGTGACGTTGCTGTCGAACTTGTTGTCGGCAAGACATGAGTGCCACTCGATGCGGCGTGCTGCATCCAAATGGTTCACGACTGAGAGCGAAAACACGGCACTCGTGATCCAGTCACTCGGGCGGCGGTCGAGATCAGTGAGCACGAGGTAAACGCTCAGCACTTTGTCCTTGTATAGTGGCTCATGTGGATTGCCACTTGGAAAGATCCACAGACAGAAGCGATGTTCGCCGATTGAGAACGTATCCGAGACGACTTTTCCTTCCGTCGCACGCGGGAAGTCGGGGATAGTGACGCGGATCTCAGCGCGTTGGTTGCTGGCATGACGTTCGACAAAGCAGCGCCTCCAACTGCCGCCGTAGAGCCGAATGAGCTGTCCAATGGGCACTTTACGGTGAGAAATGGCAGCAGCGGCATCAACAAAATAGGAGTACCATAAACGTACATCGTAGTCTGGCGCACCCGGGAGCTGAGGGAGCACCTGCATGCGGAGCGTCGGCCACGCGTGGAGGCAAATGTTGCGCCAGGTCTCTCTGTGGTGCGACACCCGCGCCCACGCTCGACAGACGGCCGAGCTTCGCAGTAGTGAGTGACCATCGAGAAACGACAGCACGACTGCCAAGACCTCGAGCGGCAGCGCATCCGTCGCGGCAGAGCGGGGAGCTCGGGGCTTGGACGCTGGCGGCGGGAGCACGGCGGATCCGGCGGCCATGGCGGTCTCGTCCCACCACAGACGCTTCTTGCTGACGTGTGCGCGTGGCTTGCTGGCGTCCGCGATCGTCATTGGCGTCACAGGAAGGAAGACGGTGGGAATCGAGGAATGCCGCTTCGTCGTCGACGTGGCGAGGGAGATCACGCCCATGACGAGAGAGTGAATATTGGAAAGAAGAGGCCAGAAGGCGTCCGCTCACTATGGGCGGATGTAAGTGGACGCGTCCGCCGGCTTCAACCGCGGCCGCTGTGAGCAAAAACCACGCAACGCGCGCAGCGGAGAAAAAAGGAAGAATGCGCTCATCGATTTCGAAAGAAGTCTACTCTACACGCGAGAAGTATACGTCTTCCCCACGAAAAATGCACTTTTTCCAGGGGTGGGTGCGTGCAGCCAAACTTGTAGTTGGCCAGATGGCCGTTGGAAAACTTGAGCGAGATCACATTTGGCGCCACGTTCACTTGCTGCTCCAACACCAACGCGTGCGTTGCCGTCTCCAGAGATAACCTGCTTCTCTCACACGCCAGCGTCTCGAGCCATCTGCTACTGCTGCTGGTACGAGGCACTGCCTTCATCTCGCATTCCATTCGCGGCGTGCAGAGCAGAGAACAATCCGTTCCGAGAGACGACCGGAACGACTCGACTGATCAGTTCCTCGGTGACGTCGACGGAAGAACGGCCTGAGTGACGATGGCCTGGCGCGCGAACGCTCGAGACGCAAGCACCGCAGCGGCCGCGCATCGAGGAAACAATGCGGTGACCCCCAACAAGAATGCGGTGCGTGCCAAGCCCACGATTCAGGCCATCGCCCAGGTGCGTTTGTACGGTCGTCAGTCCTAGCCAGTGTGCAGGTTGATGGGAGATTCAGAGTTTCTATGGGGGCACTTCTGTAGATCGAGAAGAATCGTGAGGATCGTCGTCGCGCGATGGCCGCTGCCAAGAAGGAGCGTGAGATGGAGATGATGTTGAATGAGCGACGAGGGCAACCAGGCGATGTCGATTTCCAGCGAATGATCAAGACGTTTCGCGAACAGAACAGTGACAAGCGACAACCGCATGCGCCGCCAGGTGAAACGAAGATCACGATCTGCGTTCGCAAGCGCCCGGTGAACGCCAAGGAGGTGAAGAAGCGCGACTACGACGCGGTGACATGCCTCAATCCACTCGCAATCGTCCACGACTGCAAGCTGAAGGTCGACGGCATCACCAAGTACCTCGACAGCAATGCTTTTAACTTTGACCATGTGAGTCGGGAATGCATACCGACCAGCAGCTACAAACACCAGTGGAGAAAGCTAATCATCAGCATTGGTGGTATGATTTGCACGTAGACGTTCGACGAGGGCACAACGAACGAGACCGTGTACATGTACACGGCGCAGCCGTTGGTGAAGTTTGTGTTTCAGGATCGTGGGCGTGCGACTGTGTTCGCTTATGGCCAAACGGGCAGCGGAAAGACGCATACGATGCAGGGGATTCAGCGACAAATCGCTGATGACGTCTTCGTTCAAGTGCAAGATTTCGAGCGCCGTGGAATTGCACTTGATGTCTGTGTCAGCTTTTTCGAGATCTATGGTGGACGTTGCCAGGATCTGCTTCACGGCAAGCGGTGCTCCATCCGTGAAGATGGGAAGGGTGAAGTGCAGATCATCGACTTGGAAGAAGTGCGGACTCGGTCAGCCGAAGAGCTGCTGAATGTCATCACGAAGGGAAACAGTCTTCGCACGACCCACGCAACCGAGATGAACGATGTGTCGTCTCGATCTCATTGCATTTGCCAAATTTGTATTCGCGACCGATCCTCTGATAAGCTTCACGGGAAGCTGTCTTTGATTGATCTAGCCGGCAGCGAGCGTGGTGAGGACACAAAGAACCACAACCGCCAGCGCCGCATGGAATCATCCGAGATCAACAAGAGTCTGCTCGCTCTTAAAGAATGCTTTCGAGCACTCGACAGTGGCGGTCGAAATGCGCACATTCCGTTTCGTGCGAGCAAATTGACTCAAGTTCTCAAGGACTCGTTTGTCAATGCGAAGGCCAGGTGCGACCACGTGAACACGAAAATTATCGATCAGATGCTCAACCATTCTCGATGTGCACAGAACGGTGATGATAGCGGCGGTCTCGCCGGTGGCGTCATCGGCCGACCATACACTTAACACTCTTCGCTATGCAGATCGTGTGAAGGAGAAACACGTGGCTTCGGACGTTTTCGATGACGCTGGGGCTGTTGACTTGAATGACGTGAATCTTGAGACAGGTACAACCCAGTCTCCTTGTGTAGATGACGCACCCGTCATTCATGTTGTCGTACGATTTTGCTAGATGCCGAAGACGGAAGTATGTCACCCACGGGGGATGAACAAAACGACTGCCTCCCAGAAGGCGAAGTTGACGACGACGACGGTGGTGAATTTGATGAAGACGAAGCACACAATCGGCGTGCATGTCGTTCCGACTCGACATCCAGTCACGAGAGCATCAAAATGCTCCACGAAAATCTGCGACGTGAATCTCGTGAGTCGTCAAGTTTCCTTTCCATCGATTTAGTTACCAATGCACTGACGCGTGATGGTTGACAGGAGGATCCAGTGCTGCTCATGAAAATGAGTACGACTTGGAGGCGCTGCATGGCGTGGTGCAGACCCTGTATGAGGAGCAAGAGAGCCTTCTCAATGCTCACATGACCGCGATTCAGGTCAGCATGCGCCACAGAGCTGGTTTTGAGTTGTGGACTGAACATATTCGGTGATGCATCACCAGGAGAGTGCTGAGCTGCTGACGGAAGAAGGTGCGCTGTTGGCTGGGATCCAAGGTGACAATGTTGTTGATTACGACATCGACCGATACGTCGTACGCCTCGATGAGGTAGGCGGGCTCTTGCGACAGCATCCCTTTCGTTCTTTGGAATTGGCCGTCATGCCCTGTTTGTTTCAACAGATTCTGGCGCAGAAGGCGGCAACGATTGCAGTGCTTCAGGAACAACTTGCTGCCTTTCGCAAGCGATGCGAGGAAGAAGAAAACGTGTCCCGCAAGATCCAAGACGTTCCACGCTACTGAGCTCCTCACTCCCACCCACTCGCGAACTGCGCCATCCCATTGTTGTCGCACCAACGCTTCTCCCTAAATCCTTTCTGCCTTTGTTTGCTCTGAACTTCTGGTCGCGACGGTCTGCCGCGTTCCATCCTGACGGTCTCTGTTGCTGCGGGTGCATTATTGTTCAAGATGGCCAGCGACGCTGAACCGTTGACCATCACCGTGATCGGTTGTTTCTGCTTCCCGTAAATTCTACGAGAATAATCATGATTCCGAGCGGCCAATCTTAGTCCGTTCCGTGTTTTTCCATCGGTGGGAGCCCGCTGGCGGCGAGACGGTTATCCAGGCGCGGGTCTAAAATGAGGAATCGTGCGGTGGCCAGCCTCGGGAACATGCGCGGAAGACAGACAGGACAACGCGACGATTGCTGCGTCGGCCGGCGTTGAGTTTCGGGCCGCACGGTCGGGCGAAGCAGGTGCCCTCGAGATCCGAATGTGGATAGCCGTCAGTCGGATTGCGAACGGGAGTCGCGTGTTTGGGGACGAGCCGTTTTCGATGGTGCGCCGCCCCCGACGGGTTGTTGAAGTGGTTGTGCCGTCGCAAGAAAGGAACGGAGCAGAACCCATTGGCAAGAATGGACAGATGGGGAACCGGAGAGGAGGGGAGGGGAGATGGAGGAGGAGGCGGAGGCGGAGGCGGAGGAGGAGGCGGAGGGCGTGGGGGAGGAAAGAGGAGGAGGTCATGAGATGGCAAGCGCCAACCCCAAGGGTGGGAAGACAGAGGCGGAGCCTTTTCGCTTGTGATCACACCCTCAAGCGCTGGCCCCTTCGGGCTCGAAGCCGCAGAGAGCTGTCCTTCTGGTGGCGCGCGCGTGTGTCCATCGCTGGCGATGGCGGTTCCAGTGTGTTCTCTGTTGGCAGGGGCGGCGGTTATCGTGTGCATGGAAAGCGCCTCCTCTTCCTCAGAGACACAGGGGCGCGTCACCGCCACATACTAGTCGTTGCGAGCCATCGTCGCGCTTTTCTATCTTTCTCCGACTGGGTACAGAAGGGGGGAGGAAGTGCCACGAGGGCTCCGAGCCGGCGGCGCCTGTGACTGCCATCACTCACACGACGGACTTCCAACCTACGTACTCTGGTCGCAGGGGCTCCTCTCACTTGGTCTCTGTGCGATCAGTTCTCATTTGACAGCACGTGATGCATAACTTCCCTGGGGATAACGTCGGACCACAAGCTCAAGTCGAGGCGAAGGAGATCGTCCGCCCTGCCGATGTACCCACTGGTTCGTGGTCGCCTCCTTTCCAGCCCGCGAAGCGCTCCGACGACGACACCATCTGCCTCTATCCAAGCAAGAAGTGCACCAACCCACGTGCCGTAAAGAAGAACGGAGAGCTCCACACGATGTGCGAGTACCACCGTATCCGTGCCAACGAAAACCAACGCCGGCTCGAGCGCCGGCGGAAAGCCGCCTTGCGCTCCGTGGTTTCGAATGAGATCGCGACGTCCGCCCCGCCGTCTTTATGGGCGCATCGCGGCTTTCCCGAGCCCATCCCAGTCCACCCGATGGAGGGCGTGAGCCCCAATCTGCGCGCAGTCATGCAAGAGCACGCGATCGACGCGCCGTGGCACCCGATGGACCTCGAGATTCTCCAGGCGTGTCTCTTTGATGACGCACCCCACGACAGTGGAGCGGACGAAGTACCGCTCGCAGGTGGTGCAGTGATGCCGGCCGCGTCCCCCAATTGCGTGGATCTCTCGCAGCTCCGCCTGGGGGAGCCCGTGTGACTGAGAACGGCTCCGTGAGGCGTTGGCTGGCGGGGGAAAGAGATCAGGAGTGAGGAGGCGAAAACGTTGTGTGTGCCGCGTACGTGCGTGCGTATAGGTGGGTGACGTAGTGAGTGTAGCTGTTAGATGAGCGCGCGGGTGCGCGTGCTGGGACGAGTGGTCAGAGTGTCGTTTCGTCAGCGTGGATGACGTGAAAAGAATCAATGCAAACGAATGTGAAGGCGTGCTCGGTCTCGGTCGCGGAATGGTCTCATGACGATCTCAGCAAGCACAGCGCGCTCCATACCAAGCAGCAAGCAGCACGCTGGAGGACCTCCCGTGTTCGTTCGTGGGCGTGCTGTGGTCGTGGCCTGCGTCCACCGCTCGTGTGGCCACCGGCACATCGCCATCGCCACAGCGCCAACAATGTGAAGCCTGAGAAATCCATCCACACATCTTCCACACGTGGGATCCACCGGTGAAGAATGATGGTCATCGAACCAACTGCTGTAGCGCCAGACCCAACATTTCCAACAAAACACGCCCAACGCATGCTGCTCAAGCGGAGCGAGAACGCGGCGAGCGCTAAGCCCACGAGCGCGGCGGCGCTCATCGCTGCGCTGTGTGACGTGCACACGCGCCACGATCTCGACGGCAAGTGGAGAGAGCTCGTGCGAGTGTACGAGGTGAGACAGAGACACAGAGAGAGAGAGAGACGCCGAGCCAGAGAGATGGAGGGAGAGCAAGGAGCTGTGATGCCGTGCTGACTCGTGCTGATGCTCACTCAGCAACGCCGCAATGACGACAATCTGAAGGAGATTCTCGATCTCAGCGCTCCCAAGAAGCGCCTGAACGACCTCACGGGGTGGCACCTTGAGCGCATGGCGGTGGGCGAGCTCGGCGGCGAGATGAGCTCGGCGCGAAGCGATGTCGCAATGATTCGGCAGGAGAGTCGCCGCATGAAGCAGGTGCTGCAGCGCGTGCTCGACAACGGCAACAAGTTTCAGGCAAAGCGGGACACGTTCATGGAGGCGATGAACAAGCAGCGCGAGGCGCTGATCGCGGAGCTCGACATCGCAAAGGAGTTTATGGAACAGATTCACAAGGCAGCGCCGGTAGACAACGAAGTCGTCGAGCTGATCACGCCAGTGCCCGTGGAACAGCGGCTGCTGGCGACCGTCAAGGCACCGGAGGCCTCCAGCAATGTGGATCTGAGCACAGCGCCATCGATTTGAGCTGGTCGAAAGGTGATCAAGCGACCCAGAGACAAATAGATGGGCTGGTGGTAGTGATAGCGATTGTATCACACATATCTATTCAAGCTGCTGTGCGTCCGCTGCATCCGAGTCATGTCGCCTGTGACGTTCCACGACCACAAGCTCAGTCGACGTGCAGGCGATCCTCAAGGTACTTGATCGCGTCGGCAGAGATCACGAGCAGATCCTTCTGCAGGATCGAGTACACGTTGATCTTGTGCATCGGGAGCGTGTCAACGAACGGCAGGTTGCGCGTGCTCAGCAGGAAGCTCGTCGAGACCTCCTCGCCGTCCACGAAGAGCGCGTGATCCCAGCCACGGCTCTCCAGCGTCTCCTTCATGACCTTGGTCTTGGCGTTCTGTTCACACAAACAGCACAAACGACGGTCAAGACTCATCCTATAGGCAGCAGCATTTCAGTACTGACGCCGTACCTCCACATCGAGCGTGTCGACAATAGCGAGCTTGCCCTCACGCAGCTTGGTCGACAGCGCCACGCGCAGACCCATGGCGCGGACCTTCTTCGGCAGGCTGTACGAGTGGTCGCGCACAACGGGGCCGTGCACGCAGTAACCGCCTCGCCACTGCGGCGCGCGGATGTCACCGACACGGGCGCGGCCGGATCCCTTCTGCTTCCACGGCTTGCGCGTCGAGCCGCTCGTCTCCGTGCGCGACTTGGCCTTGTGGTTGCCCGAGCGGCGCGCCGCCAGCTGCCATCGCACGACACGGTGCAGGATATCAACGCGCGTGGGCGCGCCAAAGACGCTGCCGTCGAGCGTGACGTCGCTCACAGGCGAGAGGTCCTGGAACGACAGCACCTTGGTGACGACGTCGCCGCTGTCGGTGTACGTGGCCTCCAGCGCGGCAGGCACAACGCGAGGCGCACGCTTCGGGGCCTCCGGCGCGAGGATGAGGTTGGCGGGCACGTCCTCGACGGCGGGCGCGGCCTGCGTGGCCACGGCGCGCGCCAGGAACGTGCGCGGGGCGCCCGAGAGGCTCAGCGCGCCGACGCTCTTGACGAGACGGTGGATCGCGAGCGACATGTCGGGTGCGTTCGTCTCCTTCTCGGCGATGACTGTGTCCGCGCGCGCTCGGCACCTCTCGCTGCCACCAGCTCCAGGACCACAAGTCTCGTGTAATTTCCGAAAGTTGGTCGTTGGATTCGTGTTGCTTACGGACTTTGTAACCCGTTAGATACGGCATCTGCACCACCGAAACCGATACCGGTACCGGTTTGTGTCCCGTGTTGGTTTTTGCGTGCCAACCAACAAGCCAACATCCGCCAACACTGGTGGATCGCATTGCATTCATTGCACCCGACCTCGATCGTCATGTGGAGCGCGAGCCGTCGCCGTGTGCCTGCTGCGCGGCTGCTGCGTGCACCGCTGAACGCGCGTCGTGCCGCGCCTGCGTCGCTGGTGCAGCCATCGCTGGTGCAGCAGCAGCAGCAGCAGCAGCTCAACCTCATCCAGACGCGGTCGTTCTTCGGCCTCAAGGACCTCCTCTTTGGCGGCAAGACGGAAGAGAAGCCGGCGGTCGCCACCACTGCAGTCGATGCCTCCACCACGGACGCCGCTTCGACCGCGGCTGTGGCTGCGGCCCAATCGGATGCGCAGACGGCGATCGAGGACCAAGCGGCGGCGACGCGTCTCGAGGGCAGCAAGGACCCGATGGAGTTTTCCGTCGGCAAGTACGCGCGTCTCGCGGACGGCGGGCTCATGGCGCGCTGCGGCAAGTCCATGGTGCTCACGACGGTCGTGAGTCCGCCGACGTCGGGCCGTCGCAAGGACTTTCTGCCGCTCATGGTCGACTACCGCGTCAAGTACCACGCCGCGGGACTGATCCCGGACACGGCGCGTCGCAACGAGATGGCGGGCACGGACGAGGAGATCCTGCAGTCGCGCGTGCTGGACCGCGTGATCCGCCCGCTGTTCCCACGAGACTTTGCCGACGACACGCAGGTGATTGCGACCGTGCAGTCGCTGGACCCGCAGAACGACCCGCTCGTGCTCGCGATCAACAGCACGTCGGCGGCGCTCGCGATCTCCAACATCCCGTGGTACGGACCCGTTGGCTGCGTCCGCGTCGTCGAGGTCGATGGCCAGCTCATCGTGAACCCGACGACGGCGCAGCGCGACGTCGCGACGCTCGACATCCTGTATGCCGCCAACGACGAGCGCACGCTCATGATCGAGGCCGCCGGTGAGGAGATCCCGGAGGAACGCATGGCGGAGGCGCTGCGGTTCGCGCACGCCGCCATCGGCCCCATCATCGAGCAGCAGCGCGAGCTTGTGCGTCAGTACGGCAAGCCCAAGCGCGAGTACACCCGCACGATTGTGCCGCCGTCGCTCATGGCCAAGGCCCAAGAGATCGCGGCGCCGATCACGACGGAACTCTTCGCGTCGCCGCGTTACTCCAAGGCCGAGCGCCAGGAAGGAGAGCGCCGCGCGTACGAGTCGATCCATGCTGGTCTGCGCGAGTTTGCGCTTCAGCAGCAGCAGGAAACGGGCGCGGTCATTGACGACGCCGCGCTGAACGTCGCGGCGCATGACGTCTTTCAGCAGGCGCTTCGCGAGCGCATGCTCTCGAACGACCGCAACGCGCGTTACGACGGCCGTTCGGCCACGACGGTCCGCGGTCTCGGTGTCGAGACAGACGTGCTGCCGATGGCGCACGGCTCTGCGGTCTTCACGCGTGGCGACACGCAGGCCCTTTGCTCGGTCACGCTCGGTCCGCTCGACCGCGGTCTCCGAGTGCGCTCGGCGACGCAGGCGCCATCGGACGAGATCGAGTACAAGCACGCGATCCTGCACTACGAGTTCCCACCGTACTGCGTCAACGAGACGGGCCGTATGAGTGGCGTGAACCGCCGCATGGTCGGCCACGGTGCGCTCGCGGAGAAGGCACTGGTGCCTGTGATCCCGGCTATCGACGAGTTTCCGTACACGATCCGCATGACGTCCGAGACGATGGGCTCGGACGGCTCGTCGTCGATGGCGACGGTCTGCGGTGTGACGATGGCGCTCATGGACGCCGGCGTCCCGATCAAGGCGCCGGTCGCCGGTATCTCGATCGGTCTCGTGACGGCTGGTGATCCGTTCGACCCGAAGAAGGAGATCGGTGACTACCGCCTGCTGACGGACATCCTCGGCACGGAGGACCACTACGGTGATATGGACTTCAAGGTCGCCGGCACGGAGAAGGGCGTGACGGCCATCCAACTAGACGTCAAGCTGCCGGGAGGTGTTCCGCTCGAGATTCTCGTGCAGGGCATCCAGCAAGCCAAGAAGGCGCGCTCGTTCCTGCTCAAGCGTATGTCGTCGGCGCTCGCGGAGCCACGCCCGTCGCTCAAGGCGAGTCCCGGCGGCGTCGTCAACGTCGGTGTCAAGTTCCACATCCCGACGGCGTCGATCGGCGCGGTCATCGGTGCTGGCGGCTCCAACATCCGTGAGATCGAGGCCGTGACGGGCTGCACAGTGAGCATCGACCGCCGTGCGGGCGAGATCCACGTCGTCGGTCCGGCTGACAAGGTGGAGGCCGCGAAGGCCACGATCCTCGAGCAGACGTCGACGCAGGCGTTCTACCGCGTCGGTGAGCGCTACGAGATGCGCGTCACAGACATTATGGACTTTGGCGCGATCCTCGAGTCGACGGCGCCGACCAAGAACCGTGGCTTCGTGCACATCACGGAGCTGAGCGCGGACCGTGTGGAGAACATCCACGACGTGCTGCAGGTCGGTCAGGTGCTGGAGTTCCAGTGCATCCAGGAGGGCGTCTCGGGCAAGATGTCGCGCAAGGCGCTGCTGTCTGGAGCCAGCGAGTCGTCGCCTGCCGCCGCAGCTGTCAACAGCAGCGAGGCTGGCTCGTCGTCGTCGTCGTTCAAGCGCCCGACGAGCGGCGTGCACAAGAGAAGAAGTAAGCCCATGGGCGCAAGCAGCAGCACGAGCAAGCCACCGCGTGGTGCGCACGGCAGCAGCTCGAGTCCCCGTCGGTCGGCAGGCAAACCGAGGGAGCACTAGAGGCACCAACTCTGTAGAGACCCGAGACCAGTTCCACTGAGAAAACCAAAACCAAACACTAAATTGCATGGATAGAAAGCAAACGCAACCCACGCTCTCTGTCTCCTCTTCTTCTCCTGCCAAACTCGAACTCAGACGACAGCCTCGGGGGCACCCACAACGATCGTCTTCTCGGACGCCGTCGAGCGTTTGCGGTGGCGCTTGAGCAGCACGAGCCGGTCCACGGGCTGCGCAGCGGTCGTCTGCAGCGCCAGCGTCGACGCCGCGGCAGACGCCCGCAGTCCCGCGGCCGAGAGCCTGCTGGGGCCCTGGATCGCCGCGTTCAGCGACTGTACAGACGCCGTGAACGCAGGGATCGTCGGTGAGGAGCGTCGGCGCAGCGTCGGCGTGGCCGGTGCTGTTGGCGTCGACGGAGGCGTCGACGGCGGCGTCTTCCGGAGCTCCTCGCTGCTGTCGATCGCGAGCGCCGCCATCGAGTCGAGCACCTCGTCCGTGAGCACTGCGCGGTCGAACGCGTTCAGCACGAACTGTCGCAGCGCGAGGCGGTAGCTGTAACGCTCGAGCAGCGCGTGCACGTAAAGCAGCAGTCTCGGCTCCTCGAACAGCGGGGACTTGGCTTGACGCAGCTTGTTGAGCGCGGCGTGCGCCTCTTTCTGCGTGATGTGATTGCTGAGGTCGGCGACGTGGCGAAGCACGTCAACCCACGCGGGCGGCACACGCCGGAGCAGCGGCTGCAGCGGCGACGCCGGTGGGTGCGTCACCTGACACAGCGCGTTCGGCGTCGCGGGCCACCCAAAGAGCGCGTGGCAGTTTTGCGGGACGGCGATGGCGCAGCGCGGCTCCCGCGCCGGGTTCCAGCCGAGTCGTGCAAGGTGGCGACGGCCCGAGGACGAGCGCGACACGAGGCCGAGCACGAAGAAGCACGTGCCCCGCAGCGACACGAGCGGCGCGTGCGTCGCAAGCTTCACGAGCAGATCAACGGCGTCCGGCGCATAGTGGTGGAGCAGGTCGTAGCCCCTCGAGGTCGCTGCGACGTGGCCGAGCGCCCAAAGCGCAGCGCGCTGCTCGAGCGGCACACTCGCAGCGTCGCGCAGACACGACACGAACTCGGGCAGATGCCCCGAGTCGTGGAGGATCTGGCAGCCGGCGCTCGTCTTGGCGAGTTCGCCATAGAGATGTGGCGGCAGTGGCACCGTGCGCGGGCGACGTGGCAGTAGCTGCAGCGTGAACTCGACCGACTTGAGCAGCACGCGCTTGACGGTACCAGACGCCCCGTCCATCTCAACACGGAAGTTCCAGACCGCGCGCTCGCCAGGGCCGCAGACCGAGCACTCGGGCGCCGAGAGCCACTGCGCCGAGCGCTGGTCCGGCGAGCACACGCTCCAGTCCTTGTGCTCGTCCGCGGCGGCTTCGGGCAGCGGAACGCTAGGGTCGCCCTGGAAGTCAAGCGGGTTCGCTGCGAGGTTGGGCTCCGAGACGCGCTCGCTACCGTTACCGGCGCCGGCGCCCGCGCTCGACTGCGTGCGCGTGCGGCCCTTGAATGCTTGGTCCGTCGCGAGCGCCGTGGACAGCACGAAGCCGCCGTTGCTTTGCGGCGGAGGCTTTGTGAACCCGCGGCGGTCGACGGGCTGCGTGCCGAGAAAGAGACACGCCTGCAGCGTCTGCTGCGAGTTCACGACCACGGGCTGCGGCATGTTGCGGGCGTCGACGACGAGTCCCTTGACGCGGATCGAATTGCGGCGCAGGTCGTCCTCATCGAGCGGCGCGTCCTCCTCGTCGCGCAGCGAGCCGTCGATGTACGTCTCGAGAATGAGGTTGGACGGCGGTCCGCTGCCGGGTGGACCGACGATCTTGACCTCCATGTTCCACGGCATGCGGTAGAGCCAGTCGAGACCCCAGGGCGAGCGCGGGCTCGAGCTCGTGCTGCTGCCACCGCGCTTCATCGGGACGTGTACGGGGATCGGCGTCGGGCGACACGTGCGCCGCAGCGCCGACGACGACACGTTGCGGTCACGGCCGCAGACGTCGCGGTGCAGCCCACGGAAGAGCGCATGCTCGACGGCGTGCACGTACGAGAAGAACTTTTCTCGACGCCAGGCTTGCAGCATCTGTGGGATCCACTGGCCGCACTCGTGGAGGAACGCGAGTCCTTCGGGCAGCGATAGGAACTTCAGCAGCAGCGACTCGGCGCGTGGGTCCCGGAGCTGCAGCAGGCGCACGGGTCGCTTGAGGATCATCGCGAGCAGGCACTCGTCCGTCTCAGCAGCCTCCTCGAGCACGCTCAGCGCCGCCTTGGCGACGTCCTCCTCTTGAGTGAGCTGCGTCACGAGCGCGTCGATCCCCCACTTGGCAAAGTCCGCGACCTCAGACCGCAGCAGCGCACGCAGCAGACACGTCGCGAAGAGCCGCAGCGGCTTGGAGCCTTCCTGCATCCACGACTGCAACAGCTTGCGCGAGCTGCCGTCGACCGAGTAGTCGAGGTTCGCGAGGATGAGGCGGCACAGAAAGTCGTGGCCCTTGGTCGTGCCCATGACGTAGAGCCGCTGGAAGAGGTTGGACTGCTCCATCATCTTGAGCCCTTCCTTGCTCGAGCTCATGAGTCCCAGCAGCGTGAAGTACTCGCGCAGCATACGCCGCGAGCAGTACTCGGGCGAGAACATGCGCGCCTTCAGGGCACCAATGTGCGACTCGACGATCGCGGCCTCGGGACGCGCCTCGAGCTCCAGTGCAGCCGAGATCTCGGTCAGTAGCTGGCCTCGGCGGTCCGTCTTGAGGAAGAGCAGTCCCTCAGGATGGTTCAGCAGCAGCGTGTACATCTGACACGCGGGCCGCAGGAACGGCACAAAATCGGGGATCCACGCGAGCTGCGAGAAGTAGCCCTTGTTGCCTGGGTCGCAGCGGAAGAAGCCCGAGAGTCGCTTGAAGAACTTGGTCTTCATCGCCTCCGAGAGCCGCTGCGGGTTCGTCAGCGGACCTTCGAGCAGCTCCGAGATCATGTCCCAGTTCCACTTGGTCCAGTTCTTGTCTGTGAGCACGCGCGAGCGGTTGTGTAGCATGTCCTTGAACGTCGCGTCGTCCATCTGCGCGTCGAGCGAGAGCTTGAGCTCCTGAATCATGAGCTCGCGCGACGTCAGCTGCGCAGCGCTGGTCGCCACAAGCGCAGGGCTCGTGCTCCCGCGTCGCTGCTGCACTTGGTGGTACTGCTGCTGCTGCTGTTGATGATGTGCCGAGAGACTCGTCGTTTGGCTTTGGCTGCCTCCAACACGCGTGAGCAGCAGCGGCGACGGGCGGTTCGTGTCGCGCAGCAGTTCGGACGCGAGCTGCACGCCATTGACGCCGCTGCCGCCGTACGACACGAGCGAGACGCCGCTCGAAGCGACATTACCCGAGCTCGCGCCCACGGCGTTTGCCAGCTCCACGAGCATCTCGCTGGCGCGGATCGACTTCTCGCGTTGCAGCCGCTGCACGAGACCCGAGATGCTGTCGCCCAGCGGCGCGTGGTGCGTCACCGACACGGTCGACGTGGCGGCGGCTGAGGACGACGCAGCGCCCACAGCGTTGGACGATGACGGCGTCGTCATGAGCGACGCTCCCGACACGAGTCGCGGCAGCGCGAGCAGCTGCGCGCAGTGTTGATCAGGCAGCAGTCGCGCTGACATGCGTAGCACGTCTGCGAGCAGCTCGATCGCTGGTTCCGCGAGCGTGCGATCGGGTCCGGCGCCGAGTGTGATTAGCGCCTCAAGGAGCCCGCAGTGGATCATCGCGAGCAGCACGATGACTGTGTAGTTGTCCAGCAGGTTCTGCTGCCCGGATGCCGGCAGCAGCTCCGCGGACGACACACTGATCGGGATCGTCGTGGCTGCGGCGTCGAGCAAAGCGTCCGTGGTCGCCGCCGCGGCAGCGGCGCCCGAAGGTTTGTCGAAGGGCGTGCGCTTGTAGAAGACCTCGCAGATCGTCGAGAGAACGGCCTTCTGCACGTCTTCGCCCACGGGCTGCACGAGTAGCTGGATGAGGGACTGAAGCCCCTGGGGGTTGGACGTCAGCACGACGATGCCCTGAGGAGGATACAGTTCAGTCAAAGACGACACATCCCAAGCGGGTGATACTGCGCAATGCGTACCGTCCAGGAGCGCATCATGGTCACGATGGCGTTGCGACTGGCCATCCAGCGCTGGCGCCGCTCGTTTCCCGCGGGCACGTCCGTGTCCGTGAACGGCGCGAGCAGAATCTGCGTATCCATGAACGGCGCAATGTACTGGCGCGTCGCGGGCTCGTTTAGCAGCATCAACAGCGTGAGCAGCAGCGAGTCCGCGAGATCTTGGGACGACGGCTCGAGGATCGCGTCCACCAGCACCTTGACGCCGTTGGCCGCCGCAACGACGGCGACGTTGGCGAGTGCGACCTCGCGCAGCGTCTCCAGGCAGACGCGACGCATGTTGTCGTCCTTGTGGCTCGCGATCGCCACGAGCGACGCCACGAGCGCGCGCGGCATCTGTGTCGCGTCGATCTCCATCACGCGCCGCACGACTTTGATGGCCTGCACGCGCTCAGACAGCAGCTTCTGCTCACGCTCGAGCGATCGCACGACGAACACAGGCAGCATCTACGCGAGTGTGATGGTGCATCAGCATTGAGAGACAACGTGAACGACAGAGAGAACACTCACGAGGTCGATGAACTGCTGGACGCCGTGGCTGCTGCACAGCGTGTAGCGCAGCACGCGCAATGCAGCGGCGCGGGTCGAGGTGTCGGCGTCGGCGACCAGCCGTCGAAGGCAGCGGAGCACGCGCTCGACGGGAAAGCTGTCGAGCACCATCGGATCGGTCTTGATCTCCTGTGGTTGTCTCCGTTGCAGTCAGCGACACGGATCGAGAGATCCATTAAGCAACGCAACCTGCAACGTACGTAGAGCAGGCGGCCCGTGCTCTCGAGCTTGGACTTGCGGTCGAGGCCGCCGCGTTCGATGAACGCGCAGATCATAGCGATGCCGCTGCTGTCCGCCACGCGCGAGGACGAGGACGACGGCGGCGGCGTCATCGCGACGGACGTGCGCCGGGACGTCATGTGCTCTCGCTCACTCTCTCTCTCTTGCAGTCGATCAATGCAGAGTGGGTGAGCTGCCCACAGCGTACCCTCCAGTGTGAAGGGATACGGTCGACCTACCGTGTTTTGAGCTATTCCGATTACTTCAACTCATTGAATTGCTGCACGTATACTTCTGGCCCATATGCTACCTGTTCTTTGTTGCTATTCACCCAGTACCAATACGACGCTACGTCGATCGTCATGTCTACGATACCCTCCATATCGTCATGGGCGTCTAGCCTTGTCGGTTGCCGACTGGTGATTGGTCCGTCGCCGGTGCCATTTCTGTGTGGTGTTTCTCCAGAACCTGTTTCCCTCGGCAGCCACGAAGCGGCGACCTCACGGACACCAGACAACAGCAGCAGCATGGGCACTCGAGTGTATGTCGGCGGCCTCCCTCGCGACGCCACGCAGCGCGAGATCCAGGACGGCTTCGGCCGCTATGGCCACATCTCCAACGTCTGGATCGCCCGCAACCCGCCAGGCTTTGCGTTTGTGGTGAGTCTCCGCGCTTGTGCTGGCGCATAACCGTCGACGTCGTGGCGTCGACCACACTGGGCTCGGCATCTCCGTGGAGCGGCCTTCATTTCCCCCGTTGACCTTTTGGCTCGCTCGACGGGGGAGGTACGCTGCGTCGAAGAATGTGGTGCTGGGTGTCGCCTTTCTAGCCGCGATCGATCGACTGGTCGATGAGGACGGATGACTCCCCCCGTCCACTCGGCATGCAAGTGCCGAGTGACGGTCATGTCAGCAGCAGTCTTTGTCATTGAGTCTTCCTACACCCAGCGCTTCACGGGGGAAGCCAGCCAGCCTCCTTGTGCCTTCACGTCGACGCGGCGTCACTGCCTCCGTGCCTTCTTGTTCTCTGCGCCCTCGCTGCTTCTTCGGGATCCACCAACGCTTCTTCTGCTGCTTCTTCGCTTCGTCGTTGCCTCGCTTCGCAGGACTTTGAAGACCCTCGTGATGCTGATGACGCCATTCGCTCCATGGACGGCCGCGACTTCCTCGGTGGACGGTGCGTCACGCGTATCTTTACTCTCAGTCTGTGTGGGATTCTAATCGACAGTGTGTGTGCGTAGCATTCGCGTTGAGCAGGCTCGTGGTGGCACGCGCCGCGACCGTGGCGACCGCGGTGACTTCCGTGGTGGCCGTGGCGGAGACCGCAACGAACGCGGTACGAAGTCCACGATCGCCCCTTCCCGATGTGTTATCTTTCTCAATTCAAACTGCCCCTTTTGTAGGTCGCAACCCGCCCCAGCGCACGGACTTCCGTGTCCGTATTACGGACCTCCCTCGCGGCGTCGATTGGCGCGATGTCAAGGATCACCTGCGTACGGCTGGTGAAGTGACGTTCTGCAACGTCGAAGGTGACGGCACGGCGTACGTGAATGATCTATTCAATTGTGTGAGCAGGGGTGGTGGAATCTGATGGCAATTCTGTGTAGCATCGCCGAGTTCCAGACTCAGGAGGACATGGACAACGCCATCCAGAAGCTTGATGACAAGGACTTCCGCGGCTCCTACATCCGCATCACGCAGGAGGGCAACTCGAACTCGAACCGTTCGCGTTCGCGCTCGCGCTCGCCCCGTCGCTCCCGCTCGAACTCGCCTGCGGAGCGCCGTGAGTCTCCACGTCGCTCGCGCTCGCGTTCGCCGTCCCCGCGTGCCTCGCCGGAGCGCAAGGACTCGTCGGCTTAAGCGATGCAGCTGCCTCATGTCGAAGTATCTTCCATCCCTCTGTGGCGCTGCTTCATGTCGCTCATTTTGGTCCTTCCTCGATCTAACATGAATAAACAAACTCGCGATGTCAAAAATTGACGCACATTTTGTATCGGGTTGTCACCGACTTGCCAGCACTCGGTCGCATGATGCTGATGAGTTGCGATTCCTGTGGTGCCTTAGAACGGCGTAATGAACAGGGAACGGACGTCACCTACCGAGGGGAGGTCCAAATCAAAGCAACTCACGACGTGCACGCGATCACATTGATGGGAGATCGTTTCGCAGTCTCATTGCTCTCCAAGGGCAGCAACAATTGTGGACGTCACACTCCTAGGAGTTAGTGCAGTACCGTCGATACTGAGTCGACGATAGAAAAGTTTGTCGAAGACGCGATTTCGATGGTCAACGCAACGGTCGTCAAAGAGCGCAGAAGTTGTACGAGATCAGAGGATGCGAGATCAAAGAAAACGGACGAGAGACGCATGATAGAAGAAGCCCAACGCGCGGTTACTTCCGACTCGACAAATGCAACGACTCCTGATTCCTCGCAACGACTCGTAACTAAACTCGAGTGTGCACACGAGTCCACTGACGCAGACGAGGTCTGGACTCCCGCTTATTGACCGAGCGACGCGAGGACGCATCCAGAGGGCGTCCTCGTGGTCATGGATGCCGCAATTCGATTCAAGATTTAGATATCCTTGCGCTGGAGTCCTGTACACACCAAGAGAGTGAGTGCACGGCTCCACCACGAGAGATTTCTGCTGTGAGGACGTTGGACGAACCTGGCGGGAGCGACTGCGTGAGCTTGTCAGCCTTCTCCGTATCCGTCACGCAGAGCGTGTACAGGTACTTGGAGCAGCGGATCTTGAACTTGACAACCTTGTCGGTCTTCTTAATCTTGACCGAGCGGGCGTCCTTTCGGCGCGCCTTCTGAAGGAAATCGCGGATGTCTGTGATCTGCTTCGGCTGCAGAAGGAGTGACACATGAAATGTCAGCGAACCACGTGACAGGAAATCGCGAAGTCGACAGTCGTCGAGCGAAATGGGACGATGGAGCGCGGCGCATCAAGCATCAGGCATTGGTCGCTCAGTCACAGCGGTCAGTCGTTGAGCAGGTTGTATGTCGAACGTGTTGATGTTGTCGAGCCGGATATCGGATTAGATCTGCTACTCAAGAGTCGGCAGAAGCTGAAGATCGACTCGCCCGCGCTCAATTGCTGCGATGCAAACGACAGTCGAGTATAGCTCGTCGACGCCATCCGTTCGGTTCGACATTCATCCGTTCAACGTCTCTATCGCTGACGCTGGTACTGCTGCTGCTGCTGCTACCTCCATCGTCCGTCGCCCAGGACCCTCGACACGGGCTCATGCGCACGGACGCACCATTTTCGTCGCTGGGTCTTCTAAACTCTAGTCCGAGCAACCACACGCAAGCCCCACTTGCAGCGCCTTACAATTGGGGACCTTCCGTTGATTGGTGGCGGGCTCCGTTGGTTGGCGTGAAGAGGTCACACAGGTACTGATCCAAGTGAATCAAAATATTATTTACGAGAGGTTCGGTAATTACGTGTGTCATCGAAGTGCCTGACCACATCTGGACGATCTTCCTATAAAGCAAGGACGCCTTCTAGGACGATCGATGGGGCGCCAACATGAAGCGACATGGATGTCTGAGCGTGGATTCGATGCTGCTTGACGACGCGACAATACCCATGAACCCTTCGACGGACTCTCTCTTCATGTTGTACGAGACGCGTGTGCCTTTATCAGCGGATTAGAGGGGGAATCGATTAACCTATAAAAACCTACATCTTTGTCCTCAGATGGTCGCGGTCGAGAGCGCTCTGAGTCGCAGAGCTCAGAGAGTCACTCTTCAGATCAAGACCGCTTGGCGCAGGAAGACGCAGAGGCAAGGAAGGGTGCCCGGTCTCCATGCATCGCACGCGCAGCCACACGAGCGGAGCTGCTGGCTCGTACGCGGGACGTATGGACGTCCTCAGCGGCATGCGCCCAAGCGCGCACTCGGAGCGCAGCGCGGCACCTATGGCGCACGCGACCCCCTCGACCAAGTCCCAGGAATGCCACATCTGCCTGGAGGAGCTGCGCCAGGAGCTCGCAGCGTGTCCATGCGGGCACGTGTACCACGAGATGTGCATCCTGCAGGCGCTGGAGGTGAATGCGCAGTGTCCGATCTGTCGTCGCCAGGCGAGCGCCAACCGGCTTGTCCGCCTGTACTTTGACGTGCCTGCGGAATCGAGCAATGCCAACGGCGCCGCGGCGACCACGATTGCGGTCTCGACGAGTGGCGACCGGTTTGACGGCCACACCGCAGCTCTGAATGATCGCGTGGCCGTGCTCATCGACCGATTGCAGTGGCAGAAGAAGCAGCACGACATGCTCCTCACTGAGATGAAGCGCTTGCGGCACCAAAGCGAGCAGCTCCTGGCCGACAAGCAGTCGCTCCTGCAGCGCGTCGCGACTCTCGAGATGAACAAAAACGAGCTGCTAAGCAAAGTGGCCAAGTACCAGGTCGAGTTAAGTCGACAGGCAGAGGCGTCGCGGCAAATGGCGGTGAACCAAAGTATCATCAACTACCTCAACACATGCGACGGCGAGGCGCTGGAGGAGGAAGTGCAGAACCCGCGTGAGCTCATAGCGGCACTCAAGAAGGCTTGCAAGTTCCGACACGATCAGTACCAGAAAGTGGTCAAGGAGAAGATGAGACTCAAGGCGATGCTGCAGAGCGGCGGCTCACAGCAACCGTCCGGTGCGCCACGCAAGTCGCCCGAGCCGGAGGAGCGAGTGCATGGGAAAGCGCGGCTCAAGTCACCGATGGACAACAAGCGCGCGTTCCACATGCACGAGTTCGCGCAGCCTCCACACGAGATGAAGAAGCGCCGCGTCACGATCTCACCGCCTCCCACCGTGATGGCATCGCACGGCGCGGCGCCGCCCGTGGCATCGTCGCCGTTCGCTGCACACTCAGAGGCGTCCTCTGGTTTTCGCGCGAACGCATACACGGACGTCGCTGTCCGTCCGATGGCTTCACGCGCGGCACCGTTTGGCCGTAGCAGTTACAACCCGAGTCAGTACGGTGCATACAACATCACGCCGTCAAATGAGCCTCCTGTGCAAGTCTCCGATCACGCGGTCTGCAGGAGGGGATACGATGAAACCGGCAAGCTCACGACCTTCTTCCTGCCCAAGGACTCCAAGCGCTCCGGGGCTGGAGTGCCGTCGTCCCAGCGCAAGCCTGTCCCAGGTATGCAAGACCTGCTCGGACTCGCGCAACGCTCTAATGGGACCGCAACCGGCCCCTCAGGAGCCCATGGATCGCGCGGACCACAAATCGACGGTCGGCGAGAGTATGCGCTCACGAGCTGGCTCAGCAAGGGGCAGTCGTGATGTGAAGATCTGAAGCTTGAAGTCGTCATGTGTAGAAGGTGTTTTTGATGTGAGTCGCTTTGCTAGACTGTCACCAGTGGTAGTGCGCGACCGAAAACTTGTAATTTATCTCATCTTTCGATGCCAAGCTCTTGTTTCTTTCGTGCTACGCTTGTCTTTCGAGATCATTGCCGTTGGTTACAGTCTCGGTGGGATGAAGCTTCGTCCGAAGGCGCTGAAGGACGGTAGCAACGCGTTGCTGCTGCTCTTCGACAAACTCGATGAACTTGGTGTCTCCAGACGGAAATGAGCGATCGTCAATCAGTAGAGCATGGAGCTGCTCAATTGCGAGGAACTTCTTTCCCGATGACTCGGTGCTATCGTCCTGATTGACACTGCCGATATCCTTGGATGAGTCATCTACATCACGGTCTATCAGTATGCGAGACCCTCGACGATCCATTCGAAGTGTGCCATTCTTTTCGACATGACGAATTGGCGGAAGAGGCGATAGACGCGCGCAGATGTGATAAATGGTCGTTGCCACGTTTTGTAGATTGATAGCGACTTGTTTTGCCTGACGACGACTGCCCACTCCGATCTCCCAAGGCTGCAGCAATACGAACGGGATGAGCACGCGGATAAAGATGAAGTTGATGAGAAGGATGTTGAAGCGGTTGAAGACGCCGTTGTTGTTCGGTGTTGGTGCTGATGAGCAATCAGTAGTTTGGCGTGTCGCGCCCAACGCATCCCATTCCAGTGCCTCGCGCTCGAGGGAAAAGATGTGGTACTGCATTGCATGGCAAAAATCATAGAGGTCACAGCCAGCAAATCCTCAATGCGTGCAGAGTTGACAAGTACATACATCATCAGGGAAGTAGAATCCGTCTGTCGTCAGTCGCTTCCAGAAATCTGCCATGCCGCTTGGGGTATCGTTTTTCTCAAGTGCCTTTGAGAAAGCATCGATCAGTGCTTTGACGCGAACCTTGAGCTTCACGAAGCACGTCTGCTGTCGCGGGTTTGAGAGTGTTTCTTGTGATGAATACTCCTTTGCTTCACGAATCAAGAACAATGCAGAAAGCTTCTTGCGGAGACTGGATGATGCTATGAGCGTCTGGTCTCGGATATCGAGGTCTAGATGTGTGCCTTCTTGGACAATCGAAGATAGAGTCATCTTAGCCAGTCGGCCCAACCACAACCTTGTGGCGTCAAAGTATGCAGACAACATGGTCTCGCAGTTCTATGAATATGGATGCACACACACAATCGTCAGGGACTGTTGCCATGCATTCGAGCATTTTGAAGAAACCTTCAGCTGGCGCCCTCGCTCCGCGAGTTTCACTTGATGCACGAGATTTCGAGTCCGAATGATAGCGACGACACAATGGACAGCAGAGCGAAAGACTTGTCGCAGTGGCATGCTTTCTTCCAACTCACCGTCACCGAACGGTGTGACGACTCCTTGTTCCATATCCTCAGCGATTCTCCATCTTGGCCGGCGGATGCCGCCTCCAGAGCTCGTGTTCCGCATAGCGGCATCGAGTAGCTCAGAGAGTTGTTTTCTTCTCGCTTTTCTTTCCTGCTCCTCTTTGTCGCGTGGTTGCTCCGTAGCATCGCGGGGCGTGATATCGGGAAGATCGACTCGACTGGACACATCTCCTGCTGCTGATGTGGCGGAAGGAATCGAAAGCAGCGACATCGGGTCTTCATTGCCAGAGTTAAGCTTGCTGAGCAACTGTGAAACCGAGTAAGTCGCATGCAGGCAGACACCTTTCAATCTAAAGGTGAGCTCACCTCTTCATCACTATCGTTCCAGACGATCTTTGGTAGTGGCCGGAGTCGTGACCAAAGACTCGTTGTCTGAGGTGTACTTGGTCCTGAAACCAGCCGATGAACATTGCTCGGAGATTTATCTAGGCTAGGCGGGCGCTCTTCGTCAGCTTTCTCGGACATCAATTGAGCTGTTGTGGTACTATCTGAGCTGCGCTGACGGGCTGTCTCAATATGCCTGCAAAGACAGTATATCAGGCCGCACTTGCCCCAGCGAGAGCTGCAATCGTACCCCTGGTTTAGTTTAGTGACGATCACCTCCTGAAGCTTTTGATTTTGGTCGATGATCTTCACAAGCATCTCTTGAAGATGACGCAGGGAGTGTTGCTCTGCTGTTGGTGCTTGAGCATTGAGCATTTGCGCCTCGCCGCCTGACGGTGGAATTGGTGGAGTTCGAGGTGGGCTCATCAATCGATCCTGGAAAGGTATGGGAAGTCGTGATTTGTGCGGCGCCTCTATCGAATTGAAGATGAGGGCCAGCACATGTACCTCCTTTGATCTCGATATGCTGAAATGTAGCTCTTCAACTGCTTGACTGATCACAACGTCAAGTAACAACGTCGGAGAACCAGCGAGCCCGACAGACCATACATGATGTGCTGTCTACGTTTGCGGTGCACGTGGCGACGCTGTTGTTGATAGATACTGTGCACTTCTCGCTCCAGTTCTGAACATTGATCCGCGATCCACATCAGGCGGTGACGCCTACTCGGTGCTCCCTGCACATCATCATGCCGCATGCTTGCGCGTCCATCAGACCTCCACATAAACAAAGTATATGCGCTGGAGCATGTGCGCTTATTTTAAGACGCGAACATTGAAAAACGAAGACCAACACTGAAGTTGAATGCCAACCTGTTCACATTGGTATCAATCAACTGACTGCTACTTCATCTTCCGTCTGTGTCTCAGCACTGGATGTATCGGTGATAAGCTGACTCTGCTGTTTCTTCAGCTCATGCAGCTCCTCCACGAACTGCAGCAATTCGAGGGCACGCTCCATCATTTCTGTTGACGATTTGATAATCGAAGATGCAGACGTGAGCGTCATGCTCGATACTGATGATGACCTCTCCTCTTGGATCAGCTGATCGAGTGAATTCTTCACACCTTGCACCTCCCCGATCACATAATCCACCTTCGCTGCAATTCTACTGAAGTCGCATTTCACTTCGGCACAGACTTGCGGCAACGACTCTTCAGGATCACTCAAGTCCAGAATTCCAGCGGAATGAATGCTGTTTGCGGTTAGCTCGTACGTTGGAACATAGAGCTCGACTCGAACTGCATGGTCACATTGCGACACTTGGCGATAGTCGTACACATGAGGGGAGATGTTGGGATCGTTAGAAGGCACCAACTCCACACTGATGGAGTGTCGTCGTCCGCTGTCGTCACAAACATCGCCGTCGTCGAAAATTGCATACTTGAAGTGCTTCGAGATAGGATCAATCTTCCAGCCTCGAAACATGCTGATGAATTTTCATTCGTCAGGGATAGTATCGGTGAACATCGGTAACACGGCGTCATAGTACTGACCCAAGAATTTTTCGCATCGCTCCAGGTTGGGGCGAGTCCGTTTGGCCCTGACCGTCCTCAGAAGCGGACGAGCTCGCACTCTCATCCGCATCACCTTGGTCTTCTGTGTCACCCTCCGTTACGTCGATAAAGGTAACATTCTTCAGATGGCAGATATCGAGAACCACGCTACATCATAAAGCATGTCAGTGGGCGTGAGTGAGCAGGGGGGGGGTCGAGTGTCGAATGACCTGCACCTTTGAGTGTCAAGATCAAAGCGAGTATCCTTCAAGCAGCCGACCGCATCCACATACGAAGAAAATGGACCTTTTGGAACAAGTGCACAGGCGTATAACTTCTCATGAGGATGCCACGCGTTGTGAGGTATCATGGTGGGTTCCCCTACCGGTTGGGTCCAGCGGCGCTCGAAACGGAATGGGGCCCGCGATCTCCTCGTGTGATGGCTCCGGTTTCGGACGATGGACGACGCGTATCTGAACCTTCGACCCAGCGTCGCACTGCGGGACGTGGACCGCCACCAAAAGCGCGGAGTAGAGCAGAGCGGCACCGAGACTGACGAGCTTCATCCTTTCTCGCTCACTGTGATGATGCGTTTGAAGTTCCCAATCGCACGTGGCATCCGAGCGGCGCACGTCCCTGTCCAATCAGTTGGTTTCCCCTGTATCATTAATAAAGGGTTTGAATGGAATGATGGTCTTGCGTGTCATGTTGAAGTGAGCTGTAAGCGTCCATTCCTTCAGTCTGCCGAAATGGAAGACGACCGCGGCAAGCAGATCTCGCAGCTCGTACACGTAGCGACGCAGGCGTTGCAGCAACTACCCACGACACTCAAGGCGGCGACTCGCTCTCGGGAGAAGGGCGCGGTGAATGAAGGGGCAGCGTATCTCTCGTCCCTCGAGAATGCCATCAAGCTTGTGCAGGATGCGGTTGCTGGTGCTGGAGCTGAGCGTGTCATTTTACTCCAGAGCAACGAAGTCATGGAATCCGGTATCGTTCTTTACAATGAGTCTCGTCGTGTATACAAGCAAATAGCAACCCCCGTGGATGAAATGGGGAGTGAGGTGAGGTCCGCAGTGTTCTCGATCCTGACCGCACGACTTACCGCCGCCAAGGTCATGCGGCTGGCGGTATCTTGCTCTGCAAAGCAAGATAAGATGGTCGGCACAAGCATTGGAGAAGAGCAATTCGATTATCTCGATAGTTGCTTGGATGTGCTTCGGTCGTTTGGTCGTGTCGGTTCGTTGTTACTTGATCGAGCTGGAACTGATCACGAGAAATCCACGACATATCTCGAGATGGCTGCAGATTCATTCGAAGCTACCCAAAATATGTGGTCCCGGATTGGCTTAACGAGTTTAACAAAATTGAAGGAAGATGTGGAACTCGAGGAAATCATTCAGGATCTCTGGGAGTTTGGAGTAGACCGGATTCGCGCGCTCCATCTTCTTCAAGACTGTAACCGATCTCGTGCTGGAGACATCCTCAGCACAATGATTGACACCATTCACGAGCTGCAATTATTGACACCCTACGTAAATGCTTCCGTGGGCAATTTACTCGTGGTGCTTGTACGAATCAGTGATGATTGGAAACGAACCGACCAGCACGACGCTCATGCAAGTCTAGTTGAGCAAGCTCTTCGTCTGTGTGAGTGCGACAACGTGCATGGTGAGAATGAAGGTGACACTATCGCAATACTTCGCGATCGCATGCTGTGCAACTTGCTTGAGTCTTTGCGAGCCCTTCACGACGTGGAAAAAGCTGAAGCTTGTTTCGCAATCTTACGTGGCAGCGACTCGATCGACGCTTTCGTAACCATGGTTAAACTCTACACAGAGAGGAAGTTGTACCAAAAGGCCACATCCACACTACGAGCACTCTATCAACGAGATGCTTTTGATGCGGCCCTGTGTGCAACACGATGTTTCGCTGCTGCGTTTGAGTACAGTCAAGAGGCATTGGTTCTGTATGAAGAGCTTGAGCGCAACTTCGGTGATCACGCGCTCGCAATACAAATCGATATGGCATGTGCGTTGTCGACGTCACCGTCGGTTAAACATCATGAGCGAGCGATTACCACACTCAGTCAACTAAAGGCGGAGATCCAGGACAGCTTGACGTAGGTGGCGTCTAAACATGCGCGGTTGTCATGTTGTAGTCACATTATCCCAATGGTTGCAGTCATAAATCCACATTCACAGAAAAGGATATCGCGCAAATCCAGCAAGCAGTCTTCGATGCGACGCAAACAGCATTTAGTGACGGTAACTCGACGGTATGTGTATTTCGGTCTGGAGTAGTGCTTGCGGAACTCAAGCATGTATACACTCCACAGCATGCCATCGTGTGGGCTGAAGTTGGCATCGAGTTTGCAAGCTCTCCAAGTGATGTTGCAACGTATATGAGGTGAGAATACAATCATAAAGTCGCATTTTAGAGCTGAGATGAACTTGCCTCGCAGAGTCATTGCTGCGTGCTTGATGAAGCAAGGGAGCTTAAATGAGTCCTGGCTATGGGCAAATCGAGCGTTCGCTACTGATTGCTCAAAGCGCTCCCTCTTGTCGATGTTTCAAGTTCTATTAATTCTTAAGCACGTTGACAACGACACGCCGTCCAGCATCATCAGCAGACTTCGTGCCCATGAAGACTTTGAAGTTACTGATTTGATTGCGTTTGGAAAGGCTTCACATGACACGGGCTCTGACGATGTGACTATGGTCATACTCGATGAGATATGCGAGATTTGTGCGGAGCGAGGGTCATTTCCTCCGAAGTTGCCGATTGGAATAATGCTTCAGAGTGCAGCCCAGCTTGCGTACAAGCCAATCGTGAACCAGAGCGCCGATCACCCTGATGCAGACATGACCCAAGGATACATTGCCAAGCTTGTGCGATACGCGACCCTTCTTCTCCAAGCATGTGAAAAGTCGGAAGGTGCAGTTGCGGAGTTAGGTCCACCATCGGTGTTCGCCTGGTTCTGCTACACGAGGTCCTCGTTCTATCGAAGTATGATGATGTGATAAATCTACTCACCGCTCTTATGTTTCCAGCTTGAGTGTTGGCAAGACTTGGCGAAATCCATCGATATTTCTTCTAGCTGCTCAAATCGCGCAGTATGCCAACAATCTTTTTGGCTCGGAGTCACAACTGATTGATAAAGAGGCCGATTGTTTGCTGGCTGCAATCTGCTCTGCAATGGCTTCCTTTCACTCAGTCGAGTACTCGGAGCTTCAGACACTCGTTGAAGTCATTGAGCGCTATCAGCATCTCTGTGGTGACCGAACAAGCGACACTCAAAAAGATTTTCTGGTGAGGATTTGTCACCGATGATTCAATGGGAAGCTAATGACAAGTTGATTTCCATCAGTTTCGGTGCGCCGTTACAATCAAGCTTAGATTGTTCGACCCAGATGTCGAAGGCTTGATGCAATTGTGCATTGACCATGCAAACAGGAATGTCAACTGTTTGATTGAATGCGGAGGTACTGTGGTGTGGTAATTTGTGGTTTGTGTCAAACCGTACCCTACTCATTTTCTTCGTCAAAGAGCTGGTCATGTATTCTGCACGCTTTACTGAAGCCGACCAGGTTCGGAAACACGCACAGCTTTGGTGCTTTCTGCTCAGCTGATGAGAAAAATGGACAGGTTAGGACGAAATATCGAAGCCTAGCCTCAAAACTTTTTACAGTGGGGTAAGTGCAGATCACCTAGAGAACATTTGACGTCAGTATCCTGACTAAAGTTTGACGCAGCCTTCAAGCGCTCGTTCAAGGAAGCACTATAGAACCGGAGACTCTCTGCTATTTGTTTCGCCGTTTAATTGTTTTGGCCGAGTCGAGAGCGGGGGCGTTGGAGTGGTTGGAGCAGTTGAGGCAGCTTATCGAAAGCATGGACTTATCACTTCCAGATTCCGATCTGGAATGGTTCATCGGAAAAGCGTGGAATATGGTAAGTCGTGACAATCGCTCTCATTGGTGGGTCATGCGTATATCAGTGGATCTGTTACACTCAGGGAGTACAAGAGCACAGAAACGACGACTGGGAGCAAGCAAAGAAATTCATGAAAAACGCTCTCTCATTGCTCGGTGCGATCGAGCTTCAGATTGTTCACCACTAAACGATTGACAAGTGTGTGCGCGCAGGGTTCGCTGGTGACACTCTGCATCAGTTGAGCACTCAAATCAAGAAGCAGTACCAAGACCTGATTGCGTTTCGCCACAGTCGTCAATCTTTATCAAGTTAGCCGGTCGGATGGTTCTTCGAAGTTCCAACTAATAGCCTGCCTGTCGATGCATTACGCTTCAAAAACATCCGCTCTTCCACTGGATGAAGTTATGCCAGTTGCATGAATCTTGGTCGCATCAGCATACGCTTGGACAGACGGAAGCTCTTCTGTGACTTCTTTCTTCAAAACCTTCGACGCCCACTTGCGCTCAGCGTATTCGCAAATCTGTCGGGTGACATAGAAGCAGTGAGCTTAGCTTTCCGCACAAGCATATTTCTTCGGTTGGTGTTACCAACCTCCTTGATATCCCGGCAGGACAAACCACCAGAAATGGCGGCGAGTTGGCTGAGATCATCACGAGTGAGTTGCTTGGCGTATCTGCCAGACACATCACAGGGTGCTAAGATCCATTAATGCAGAAGAAGGCGAAAGGTTCGACGTACCGTGCGAAAACAGCCTTGCGCGTCGCCTCATTCGGCAAATCGTATCTGATGCAGAGATCGAATCGGCTAATCAGCGCCGAGTCCAGATCTTGTTTTCTACATGGCACACAAACAGTGATCAGACTGGCAATTGAGATACGAGGTCGCCTGGTTGGGTTTTGTTCAAACCTGTTGGTGGCGCAGATGACAGTCGTCTTCTTGGCAGACGCAAACCCTTCAACTTTCTGCAGCAGCACGGAGAGAATTCTGCGAGACGCCTCGTGCATCGTGCCTCCCGCTCGGTCTCCGGCGAGGGCATCAATCTGGCGAGCGATAGCTGTCAGGTACAAGTCCCCGACTACGCGAACGAGTCTCTTACCTCGTCGATGAAAATGATTGCACCATCAAACTTTTCACACGCATCGAAGATGGCCGACATTTTCTTTTCGCTGTCTCCGTACCACTTGCTCACGACGCTCTCAATCGGAATGTGGATCATCGGGATACCGGCTTGTTGGGCGATGATGCGGGCGCTGAGCGTCTTTCCTGTGCCAGGGGGACCCTCGAAGAGGACGGCACGAGGACGATTGCTCTCGTATCGACATCGCGTCTTTCGAGCAATCTGATCGTAAAGATCAGGATTTTGCAGAGCAAGGACGACAGTATCTTCGATTTCCAGTTTGACGTCGTCGTATCCGGCCTGTATAGCACCATTAGTGATCGTCATTTGAATACAGATCAACAACAACGTTCAAACGTACGAGACTATCCCAATTGAGTGAGTCCTCGCTATCCGATGGCTCGAAAACGTCAATGCCCAAGCTTTGCAACTGCTGGATTGCTTCATCCTAGACAAAGGTAATCGTCACACATGGCTCTCACATGATGACAAAGTAGTGAAGCAGTACCTTGCTGCCGACCGGTCCGTTCGAAGTTGAGCCACGCTGTCCACGATCCGCTAGCATTCGACGACGCCCTTGGTCTCGATCATGTTTGAAGAAAGCATGGATGTTCGGATACGAATAAATCTCCTTGTACGCTTCCACGACCGCATTGACTTCGCTTTGCGTTAGGTATTCGTCTTTATAGAAGACGAACTTGGTACCCTTGTTGGCATGCAATGACGGATCTCGCAAGAACTGGAAGGAGCCGTGGCCGTTCGCATACATGTAGTTCACAGAAGGCTGATCATAAGACTCAACGATTGACGGCTTCTTGTCGCTGTCCGTGACGCTTGGGGTTGAGACCACCTCGACACGCCGATTGCTTCCACCAGATCGTTGTAGATTCTGAAGGAAGCGACCCAAAATTGCTTCTTGGTCCACAAACGCCGGGCAGAGGAATTCAATGCGAATCGTCGACACTCCATTCGGCGCATGCATTCGAGATACAGCAATCTTCTGGATGGGAAATCCTTTGGGAACACGGGACTCAGTGCTCTTCAGTATTGTTCGAAACTCGGAAACTTGCTCGCGCAAAGTCTCCACGACTTCAGAATATTGCAACCGCTACAGCACGCACACGATAGATCAGGACATGGCGCTCGTGATTGCTCAATACAAGATGCAAAGCACTCACTTTTTCCGCCTCGTTGTGGCTTTCGTCGGCCTCAAGCTTGGCATCACCCGAGCCTGAGCTCCACGCCATAACACCGAGCGCGGTGATCCCAAGAGCCATCCACCATGGCGTTGGGGGTGGGTTCTTTCGAGGCAACTTGACGCGTCGACTGACAACACTTCCCTTCAGTTGATGCAGGCACTCGATCAGTCCATCGGTCAGTCAGTCAGTCACGAGATAACGACTTGAAGCTCACATCCAGACGGCGCTGCAGAACCTCCACCTCGCTCTGGTTCTGCGGTGCCATCAATAGCCGGTCGCTCAACTGCAGCGCAGCGAGCGCGCGTCTCATTGGTGGTCGAGCACGGTGCATGGCGGTGAGCACGGCGGGTCGCCAGCGTGACGCCATCGCCTTGAGCATCGTCATCTTCAGTCTTCTCCGCTTCTCTCGTTTCTGATGTTGTTGGGACTGCGCACAAACAAAACAACCACTTAGACCATCACTCTTGACGATAAACACCCAGTAATGCACAGACAATTCGAGAATGTAACCCCACGAAAAAAGCATTCGAACGTAACCTCGCTGGCATAAAAAACGCGTTTTTTAGCGGTCTAAAACCCACGGTGGTTACTCTTCCGAGATGGCTACACATCGAATGTCGGCGACCAGGTGGAAGACCTTGGGCGCGTAGGACTTGACGCGCTCCACGTGCTCGCAGGTCACGCGCCAGCGGCGTCCGTGAGCAGCCGCCAGCGCGGAGATGCTGTCCACGACGTGCTTCTCCCAGCGCTCGCGGTCCTCTGTCGCCACGTTGTCGTGCACGTGCATCCATCCGCCGGCGGGCTTCATCACCTGCACAGCGAGCGGCCACGCCTTCTCACTCGTCGGCAAAAGTCCCAGATTCACACGGTCTGCGACGGCGCCGATCGTCGGGGCGGAAACCTGGTTGTCGCCCTCATAGACGGTGCACTTATGGGCGACGTGGTTGCGTTCAAGGTTGAACCGGAGCGCTGCGACCGAGTCTGGATTCCACTCACACGCGTGCACGTGCGCGGCGCCGCCGTGTACGAGGAACGGCAGGACGTAATACCCGATGCCGCAGAAGAGATCGACGATGGTGTCACCGAGGCAGCCAATTTTGGCCATCCGCGCCTTCTCCGTCACGTTGCCGGACGAGAACATGACGCGTGTGAGGTCCCAGCCGTACGTGATGCCGTTCTCGCGGACCTGCACCCAGCCAGGGACATTCGGACGACTTGTGAATGCCGAAGCAGCGAGTGCTGCCGCGTCCACGTTCAGCAGCTCCACGTGGCTTTGGCGCTTCTCGCCTGGGTCAATGAACGCCTTGCGTGCCACACGCGACAGCCGAGGCGTTGATGCCGAGCACACTGCTGCCCACATCGCGTCAGCGAACGGCGCCCACACAGCGTCCACGAAGCTGTCACGCGGCACGAGAAGCACGTCTCCAACAAATTCGTAGCGCTCGGGGATCGCTTGAAGCTGCGCTGGAGACAGCGCGTGCTGTCGCGCGTATCGCTCGATCGTCGTGCGAATCACATCGTTGCGGTTCGCACCCGCCGCCTTTCCGAATTTGTTGGCGTACGCATCATCGTCCGCGACGAGCTCCAACGCAGCCAGCTCAGCGTCCGCTTCGCGGCTGGTAATGAACGCCGCTGTCACCGGTAGCAAGAACTGGCCATCGCGAGCAGGAACGACATGCACGCGGCGTGTCTTGTCGTAGACGTTGTGGCGCTCGAGCAGCGTCTTTACCGCCTTGACAGCGCGCTTCTCAGCGAGAACTCCCATCGCCTGCGCCTGCATGGCTGTCTCGTTCGGCGTCGGCAGTGTGCGTTGGGTCTTGTCAGCTGGCACTGTCACAGAAGGCTGGACGCTTCGCACGGGAGTCCCCTTGGACGTCTTGTCAACAACGACGAGCTCGCAGTCGACCGCCTTCGAGTAGCACTGACCAAAGCCGAAGCACTGGAAGCCTCCGCCGACACAGCGCAGCGTCGATCGTGACGACAACCAAGAGCACGTCGCGTCGACGAGCGCCACAGGTGTCTTCGAGTCGGCCGAGATATCCCCGAGCAGGTGCCACTCCATCGTGGACGTGTTAAGCGCGCGAAGTTCCGTTGGTGACGATCGACTGGCGCCAGAGGATGACGCACTTGCAGCAGCAGAGGTACCTCCACACACGACGAGATGCAAGTCATCCACAATACACGTAGCCGCAGCCACGAGTCCGTGTGCAGGTCCGACCGTCGGGTTCTTAATCGACGTCTCCGTCCACTCTTGGCTTTCGGTATCGAAGACCGCACAAATGCTCGCGTTATCGGATCCCGTGTCCTCAAGCGTCGCGAGCCCTCCCCAAACAACAATGCGATGTCCACCGACGACGCCACCGACGTGTCCAAAGCGCTGGTGACGGCCACAACCCGATTCGATTCGGCGCCATGAGGGCTGCGAGTCGCTCAGATCGAGGGCGAAGAGATCATCGAACACGGTGGTGGCATCTCGACCACCGTGGACGTAAAGAACGGAGCCAACTGCCACAACACAATGCGCGTCAGTTTAGCCTCAACAACTCGAGAATCGACCTCAACGACAGTCTCACCTGCGACACCCACGTGCTTCCATCGCGGTGCTGGTGGTTCACCAACAGCGCTGACGACGCGCCACGTGCGTGTGCGAACGTTGAACGCATGCACGTCGTTAAAGCTCTTCATCGGACCCGCGCGACCCCCAAAGATGACCATCTCGTCTTGGACCCGCACGGCCGAGTGGTACATACGAGCAGGAGGCGTCACGCCAGCACTGTCGATCGCAACCACATGTCCGTCGCTTGTGACTTGCACGAGATCGGCGAGTCGGGTGGCGGTGCCGCTGGCCGTTTGGCCTTGGCCACCGAAGACAAACAGCGCCTCGGTCTCGCCGTCTTCGAAAGCGACTGATGAGTGACCGAGCCGCTGGAGCAGTGCGGCGTCTCCGTCGAGTGCGCGCGTCCCTCGGAGTGTCACAGTGCTGTGGCGGCGCGGCGCAGCGGGCACTGGTGCGTCCACGAGTCGAGCTCGGAAGGCCGCAAAGAACTGGTCGGTGCGGCGTCGATTGACCGCAAACTTCTCGTTTGCCACGTCGACCAGCCACGCGAGGTAGGCGTCGTCCACGAGCAGCTCCGCAGGTGAGCGGCCGAGAGGGATCTCCATCGCATTCGCGGTCGTGCGGATTGCGCACATGATCTTCTTGTTGCCGACGACGATGCCCGACTCGCGGAAGCCGCACGCGAGTCCGCACTGCAGTAGCGCCTGCGCGGCGTCCACGTCGCGGCAAACGACGTGCAGGATAAACGGCTCGTGCTTGAAGAGCACGAGGCGGTGGCCGTCGTGTGACTGATCTGCGTCGGTCACGCGCTGCGTTGCGGCATCCGCGAGCGCGGCTTGCACCTGCGGCAGCGACACGGTCGCGTGCTCCGCCAAGAGCCACTTGCCGCCCTTGGTGATCACGTGGTGGTCGCCGCTTTCGTCACCGGCAGCACCGACGCCACAGAAGAGCGCGATGCGCCCAGAGCACGAGCTACTCGTGACCTGCAGAGGCATAACGAGCAGCGTCAGTCACCTAGACCGCTACGGCGCAAGGAAGGAACAGAACCACCGACATAGTGCGGATGGTCGTTGATGGCGCGGATGAGGTCCACGATGGGCGCGTCGACGCTGCCCTTGGGGCTCTTGTCCTCGAACGCGCGCAGCTTGCGCAGGCTCTCGCGCTTGAACTGGTCGAACGACGTCGTCGCGTAGCGCGGCATCGGCATCGCCATCGTCGTGCTCCTTCCGCTTGTCGTCGTGTCCAACAAAAGCAAGGTACTGAGATAACAGTCCGGCGTCCGCAATAAATATTGGACGTCGCAATAACCGGCGTCCACAAACGGCAACTGGGCGATCCACACAGCATCCGCTGATCGAATCCATCGATCGTCCACATCATCCTTCACCATGACGGCGACAGGCGGTCGCGCGTTGCCGACGCTGCCGCTGACGGCGCTCAGCGTCTGCGGCGACTCGCATGCGCAGTCGACGCGCCGCCGCGTGCACCCGCCGCTCCGCGTGACCCGCCACGGAGAGATGGTCGACGACGACCTCGTGGACGCCGAGATCGACGGCCACGTCGTGCGCCTGCTGCGCCGCGACACGCGGGTTGTCGAGCGCTCGTTCCGCTTCGCAGATCGCGTGCTTGACGCCGTACTCACGTACTTTGTAGCGGAAGGCGACGACGACGCCAACGAGGACGACGGCATCCGCCACAATCACGGAGTGTCCACGTCGGAGCGCCGCCGCCAACGCCGCCGCCGCCGGAACTATCAGCAAGAGTCAAGTGTCGTCGTCGAACATGCACGCACTGGTCGCGAACGAGCCTACCGACCGCCGCGTCGACTGCATCTCTGTGTGCTCGCGCGCGCCGATTGCGTCCACATTTACGCACCGGACGGCGACGAAGTCTTCGAAGTCACGCTGCCGTTCCACGCTGACCGCCTGCTGGCGAGTCGACGTGGTGGACTCGTGTTGCAGCGACGGTCGGTCATGCCCTCGATGCCAAGCGCAGCAGCAATGGCTGTGGCATTTTCCCCACCCGCTGCGTCAGCGTCCACGTTGAGGGCCCCCGAACCGGTGCCTCAGCCACGGTTCTTCACGCTGCAACATCCTCTGAATGAAGTCAAGCCGCTCGCTCTTTGTACGGATTCACTCAGCCACTTCGGAAGTCGATCGACGCGCGACGCACCGCGCTTCCTCACGGATCCAGCGCTGCAAGTGGTCGACGTCTGTGGGCCGCTGTCTTGTGCATCAACCGAGTGGCTCGTATGTTTCCATACTGCGGATCGGAGATTCTTCGTTTATGCACTCACAATCTTCACTCCCGAAATCTTGGAGCACGAGGCGCCACGCGCAGCCCCCAAGACGTCATTCGTATCGTCACAAAGTCCCAGTTTGTTATTGTTGTCACCGACTGAGCACCGCCGTCAAGAGCAAGAGAAAGCCAAGAGCCAGACAGCTGCGCAGAGTGCGCATCTCGAGCCAGACAAGGCCGCACGGCTCGTATGGACGTCACCCTGTATGGACGCTGTGGCCCGGACCGCAACAACCCCAGCAGCAACGACACGTGCTGCACCAACAACGCAAGAAAACTCTTCAGCCCCATCATTCGCGGCATTTGTCGCATCGGATGACGGACGTACCTCCAGTGACGACTGTATGGATGACGAGCACGAAAACCATTTGCTCTGCCTCTTCGATGGCGCTACGGGTGTGCTTGTGCTCAAGACAATGGGAGAGGGCTTGCAGTCGTGGACAGCTGTGGATCCTGTGCGCGAGATTCGAGCGCTTCGCTGCCGAGCTGCAACTCCCATCATGCTGCCGTTTGCCTCTAGGCAGCGGTGCATTGAGCGCGTCGATGTTGTCTTGCAGGCAATGGATGGTCAGTTGGTGCTGCTCTGTGGTGGCGTCCAGACAGCCACACTTGCTGGCCCTCAGCCGACGACGACACCGAACAGCGTTCGACTGGAACCAGCGGCTTTCGGTACCCTGTCGATCACGGAGCCACAAGGCGTTGTGTGGCGCTGCCAACACCCACTGAGCCTCTCTGCTTGCTCGTCGGCATGTGCCTTGATATGGGACGCGCTCGCCTGCAGTCTTCCATCAGAATCGTACATTCAGCTTCGCCTCGCGACACTGTTGAGCTCCACGCATCGTCGGCCCCCGTCTCTTTCTCTCCCAATTTCTGATCGCTGGATGGCAGCGTTTGCCTCTGTCGTGACGTCTGCGATCACGACGTCGTTTTTGTCACCTCAGTCGTCGTCTACGAACGAGTCACCCCCACGAGACTTCAAGAAGCCCAGGAACAGCATTCAGTCCACCCCAGATATTCATCCAGCTCTAGCTGCCATGAATGCGTCGACATTTGCTCGCCTTTACCAGCACGACCATGCGATGGTTCTCGCTCCATTGGATTCAGTGTTCGACAGCCAAGACGCAGAAACTGCCAGGACGACGGTAGCACCATTTACAGCCTCCGCTCACATCCCCAACCTTTCTGTGCCGATGCTAGAGACACTTGTGACCTCACTGCATCTCACACACGAAGAGCTTCTTCTTTCCTTGTCTAATCGAGCATCGGTAAAAGAGCTTGGTGCGTTGCTTGGGCACCTAAGCGCTATTCTACATCTCCAGCGGCTTCGAGCATACTACCACCGCCAACAGGTTGTGTTACACTGGGATATCGAGCCATCATCAAGGGTGGACGATGAGATTGTGCAGGCAGTCTCAAGATTAGACAATGAACTCTCACGTCTCGACATTCTCCAGAGTCTACAGTCGATGCTTCAGTCGGATATCACACACGGTGAAGAAGAAGAAGATGACGATGACGACGCGATGATGCTCTCGTCTAGCAGTTGGAGCCTCCCGTCATCGGACGCCTGGGACGATTGTGCACTTTTCTCGAAGCACGAATCCGATAGCCGCTCTCCGTTTCGGCGGATGATTGCTCTACGTCGAATCTTTCGGGATTTGTTTGTTCGAAGATCTGCCGTCGTCGAGTCCGACTGGGCGTTGGATCTTTTGAATGTGTTAACATCAGATCCGCTCGGTGTTGCTCTCGACATGAGCGACCTGCCTGTTGGCATTCGCTTGCCGCTACTTGACGCAATCCGTGTCATCCGCGAGTCTCCGCCACCAGGAATCACACCGGAAATGAGTCGACTCGTCGGCCGCTTCGACTTGGACAATGACCTATCGACGGCAGCTGCATCGTCGCGGCGACCTGACGGTCTTCGAGAGCTTCGACCAATGGATAGCACGACAACAACGGAGGATAGGTCGCAATGTCCTGCGACCGACGGGCTCACGGAAATGGTCTCAACCTGCCAGCACTTGTTTCCGCACGACCAACGCCTGAAGGAGGTTGCGCGTCTACTGCGCTCGAGCCGTCCGCTCTGTCTGAAGCTCGAAAAGACGCCCGATATGTCAGATCAAGACTTTGTGGCGCAGCAGCAAGCGCGACTCCTGTTGTTGTGCAAGCGGTCGATGGCGCTGTCTGTGGCTCGTGGGATGGTCACACTTGGAACACTGGATGCGTCGTCGGTTGAGACTCATGCGTGGCACTTGGGTATCCCCGCACTGCCACTGGCCGGCCGCACTCCACCCACGAACGCGATTGTGGCGCTTGACGTGTCTGGTTACGCCAAGGAACTAACGCATTGGCCGCAGTTCCATAACGGCTGCGCTACGGCGCTACGACTGCCCACGAGAGACGCAGCGATGGGGCTTGTAACGCGCTACTGGGTCAAGTATCACCGCCCTTCAGCGCGTGACTTTGCGGTGTCAGTTGCCAACGCGAGCGCAAATGCTGGAGCGAATACCAGCGGTACAACGTCCGCGCGTCCCCATTCGTTGCACCAAAATGCGCGAGATTTGGAGGAGGCTCAGGCCTCGCACGCTGGGCTGCTTCTGGGCTTGGGGCTCAAAGGCCACCTGCGATGTCTCTCCATGGCTGACGTTTACAACTATTTGTCGCTTTCGAATGAGTTCATCACGGTTGCGATTCTCCTGGGAATGGCCGCAACAGCTGCGCACTCACGTCGAAGGCGGCGACAGCGAAAAGTTGCACAAGTGCTGCGCCGACGACGCCCTACGACTCTCTCGACGGGAAGTCAAGGCAACAGCCAGTCGTCTGTGAATGGCAATGATGATGATGATGATGCTATGATCGCTCCATCACAAGAAGATCCTCTGAGGGCAACGGACGATTTGGAAATCGAGAGTTCGCAGCCAGCACCTGCGCATCCCGAGCCATCAACCGAAGAGAAACCCGCCAATTCAACTGGAGCTACGCTGGAACTCTCACTTGAGCGCTCTGTTTCGAAGATGTTGTGTCTTCACATCCCATCATTGCTTCCAGCTCCCTTTGCTGAGTTTTCGGTGCCTGCGTCGACGCAAACAGCTGCACTACTGGGTCTCGGTATTCTATACCAAGGCACAGGTCACCGATTGATGACGGAACTTCTTCTGGCGGAGATAACACGCGCACCGTCGACAGTGCAGTATGGAGCGCCACATTCAGGAGTCGCTGGTGCTTCACCAGCAGCCACGCCATTCGATCAACTGGAGGGCTACTCGCTGGCTGCAGGGCTAGCGCTCGGGCTCGTTGTATTGGGACGAGGTCGAACCACACAAGGGGACCCAGGTCTCGCGGATCTCGCACTGGAAGATCGACTGTCGAAGCTTATCGTGGGTGGCGCGCAGGCGCCAAATCCAACTCGAGGAGGCAGTGGGGGAGGGAGCTGTTTGTACAGAGGCCGCCAATGGAAGCCACTGGGATCGGGTCGGTCGTCATCGTTGACATCTGATGAACGACAATCAAGCGACGAGGCTAAGACGCACGGCAATGCACCAAGTGAGCAAGTCAATGTGGCGGTGACCGCCGGTGGAAGCGCACTGGCGTTGGCATTCATGTATCTCAAGAGTGGCAATCGATCAATCGCGTCACTGTTGGCAGTGCCAGATACATTGCGCTTGCTCGACTACGTGCGGCCAGATCTGCTGCTGCTGCGCACACTCGCCAAGAATCTTGTGATGTGGGACAGTATTGAGCCGAGCATTGCGTGGGTTGAGACGAAAGAGATCCCGCTGCAGCTCCGAGAAACGTATCGAATGATTCGAGGTGCCACGTCGACTGTGCCGGATGATGTCGATATTCGGGGTGTTTGCGAAGCGTACGCCAACATCATTGCAGGCGCTTGCTTCGGGATCGGTCTCCGCTTCGCTGGTACAGGAAATAGCGATGCGCGCGACACGGTGCGTCACTTCGTTTGCCACTTTCGGGATATGCGCGCGGCTTCATCACTGCTCGGAGGCGATGTCGTCGCTGCTGCGACAGAACGCGCGACAATTGAGCGTTGCCTCGCGGTGTGCGCACAGGCACTCGCATTAGTGGACGCTGGGACAGGAGATGTAGACACACTGACGCTCTTGCGGTCAATCAATTTGCGTCAGCGAGCTGAAGCGGAACTCACCTACGGCAATCATATGGCATTGAGCATGGCGATCGGTCTGCTATTTCTCGGTGGTGGACGAGCAACTGTTTCAAGATCATCCGACGCGATTGCAATGCTCATCGTCGCGCTGTATCCAATGGCAGCGATGAACACAGCCGATAACAAGTATCATCTCCAAGCGTTTCGTCACCTGTATGCATTGGCTGTCGACTCGAGCCGACTTGTCGAGACTGTGGACACGAGCACACGTGAAAATTGCAGCGTCACGATTAAGTTAGCGATCCGTCGTGAGCACCATGATCATATCAATGCTTCACCATCATGGGAGACACGCCAGACGCCATGTCTGCTTCCAGACCTAGCAACTATCGATCGGATCGTGATTCAGGACCCAGCGTTCTATCCAGTGGAGATTGTGTTGGATGGCTCCGCAAGCGAGCAAAGCAGACATATTGCGAATATTGGGAGAATCCGCACGCTTCTCGAAAAGAACAAAGTGTTGTTGCAGCGGCGACCACATGCAAATGGAAATCCGGATGAGTTACCAGGAATTCAAAAGATCCACGACATGTCGAGTAGCTGTCGAGGTTCGAGTGCCAATCTGAATGTGACAATCAACCAGTATCTCGATGTTGATGCGGCGCGAATAGCCCGATCGACTGAGGCGAGTGTTGCATGGTGGGCAGAGCGCCATCGTCAGTTGCGTACAATGACGTTGGCCGTCGACGACGTTCAAGGACTGCACTACGCCTCGTATATCAGCATGTTTTACCAGCTTTACCGGCTCCAGCATCCTGTCTTTCCGTTTGATTCGAGCTCACAACTTCGTCAGCTACAGCTCATCGGCGAGTACTATAGTGTCGATCCGTTCCGGTTGTGGTCTACGGCCAGTCAGCGAGATGTTGTCCACTGGCTTCGAGATCAGGCGGAAGAATCTCTGCGGGATCTGTGGCGGCATACAGACCCAATTACCATGCGATTCACCTCATCTGCTGCGGCTGAAGTTGCACTCATCACTGCCGAGAGCTCTCCGAAGTGGTGGGCGACATCGACCGAGGCATTCCTTTTGGCAGCAGTGATGCAGCACTTTGATGCTCCTCCCGATGTTTGGAATGATCCAGAGTCATGGCGTCGCCGCATGAGGGCAGCTCTGGTGATCGCAACGCGCGAGAAAGCAGCATTTGGTTTCGATGCTTTTGCTGGAGCTTCGACTCGAGAGCAGCGGACGATGAGAAGCCTCGTCGATACCTCATTGAGTCCACGTGAGCAAGCATTTTGGCTGCGACTTGTCTCATTCTTCCTCTTTTCCACGTGACGGAGACGAGTGACATGACAACCATGAAGACACGGTGACCGAAGGGTTGGATATTTTTTATGTTGTTAAATATTGAAATGAGATTGGAGGCAGTCGCGCTCAAGGTCAGGAGACCCAATGCCAACCATGCGTGTCTTCTTTCCTGAGGTTGTTTGTATCTTTGAAAATGTGTTCGATCGATGTGCGCGGCAAAATCGCAGGCAAAGAGCGTATGTACATGCAGCTTGACGAAGCTGCTGGAAGCGTTGACTCGAGAGATTCCTGTCTCGATCTCGAGCCTCGCGCTGTTTCCTTTTTGCGAGTCTTTTTTTTTTCATGTGGGCGTTGTAGCTCTTTTCGTTTGTCTCTTTTTTTTTCGTTTGAGTTCATGGTTGGGAAATGGATGATATGATCTCAGCCCAGTTTCCCAAACGTGATTTTCATTTTACGTCTCTTTCGAGGCGACGCAGCCGCAGGAGCACCGATGGCACGATGAAGAGGCTTCTCTGGTTCCTTCGCCGGCTTCACAGGTGTCGTCGTCGGCGATGTCATCGTTGCATTTGCGAGACTAGCCACTCGCTTGGCTTCCTCTTCAATGCTGTTCTCTCGGTCACGCTTATGTCCACCAGCAGCAGTATTTTCAACGCTGCTGACAGAGGAGCTGCGGTCACGCTGGGTATCAGGTGGGGCGTCACTCTCGGTTGCTGGATTTGGGCTTTGCGGTGAAGTAGATTCGGCTGAACCACTGGTCGCAGCGTCATGACTGACGGAGTCCGTCTCTTGGGAAGCAACATCCTTCTGGGAATCATCAGACTGACTCGCACTGGTAGCCGTGGATTCAGCGGCAGCTTCTTCTTCCTTTTTCTTTTTCATGTGCTCCTTGCGCACGTTTCGGGCTGTAGCACGTCCACCCATATCTTCGAAGACACACTCGGGAAGATTCTTCCAAACAGTGGGCGAGATTTTCACATCCATTGTTGGGGTCTTCTTGTTCCAGCGATACAAATCGTTGTGAATGAAGTAATACACCGAGTTGTCGATGTTCAACTCCTTGCCCATCAACTTGCGACGATCGATATCGAAGCCGACGAAGAAGCAAGCCCCATAGCGTTTGGTGGCACACGCCGAGTCGTTCCCGTCCGGGGCTACCGCACCTGTGTCGACGAAGCTGAGAGGAAACTTCTTCGGGAAAGCACGAATATGGCATAACTGGGGGATGAACGCCAAACTGTCGACCAGCTTGCGTACACGCGATTCGCAAAAGCCGCACCAAGCCTGTTCTTCCTCTTCTTTGGTTGTGAACACGTCGACAGCGAGGTAGTGCTGCTGGACTCCGAAGAAGTCTGATGGCTCGAACAACGCATCCCAGTTGTCGCCACCTTTATTCAGGATGTCTTGGACAATCTCCAGACCACGCTTGAACTCTTCTTTCATGACAGCAAGGCTGTGAGTCGACACGTTGAATGACGAGTTCATCGATGGATATGCAGGAGTGAGGATCGGCATCGTTTGGTATCTATTTGTCGATGACAGCACCGTTAGCACACCCGACAAACGTAAGTCACCATCCCTGTAAGCCCACCTGTTGTTGCCGTAGTTCGCATTCCAAACTTCGAGGCCGAGTTTGGCGTCATACGTCTTGCAGAGCTATACAAAACTCATGAATCAGTACGCGGATCGACGAGTGTGGTTAATGATCATCGGTGAAGTTTACCTGAATTGCCAAAGGCCACTTCCAGTTGGAAAGCACCATAAAGAATCGGAGAAGGAGCGTTGAAGGCGCGGCCGTAGGGTACAATTGATTGATGAAGCAAACAAGAATACACCAGTTCACGCCACCAAGATAACCCATCTTGTTAGAGTAAATACCACGACGCTTAGCCCAGCGACGGACGATGCGTAGCACACTGATGAAGCTGTCACGATTCGGTGTGAGCTGGAGTCATAGTCGCACTGTGAGGCTGTGTGTGATTTCCGTCGACGTTCAGGTGAGGTACGTACTTTGATCATGAGCTCAGTGACGCGAGGACCGTTCAGACTTTTCTCGGTCGCCGTGTCCACTCCGGCGAGAATGTTGTCGTCAAGAATGTTCAGATTATCTGGGATGGTGTTTCGAGGAAGAATGGCGATCTGAAGATCGATGTTGATTTCTTCGTAGTCGAATGTCAGAATCGGGACAATCGCACCCTCGATGGCAACCAAGTTGGACACCTATCAAAGAAGTGAAGGCGGGGGGTGAGCACGTCAAGTCAACAGACAAATGGAAGCTAGCTCCAGCAATCGTTACCTTCGGGTTCTTCAGAAAGATATCCTTCAACGACGTGAAAAAGTCCTCGCGGGTGACGTGTCGCGGCGCAACACAAATCGTATCGATATCGGCACCAGGCTCGTTCACACCGAGTCGGTACGAGCCCGAGACGAGGATTTGTCCACCTGCATCGGCTGCAATGTCCTCCGGGACACCTTTCGCGAGGCAGACTTGCTTGACCCACTCGCGGAATGTCGCGCGCAGCTCCGCGAGGATCATGGAACGTCGCGTAATGTTCTCTGGGGTCTCGGTTGGGAAGTATTTGTCCATGTACTGCTGGAGCTTGTCGGACTGCTCGAGATCCTTGGGCTCCGGAGGCGTCGTGCGGATGGCCTTGTAGGCCTGCTCCAGCACGTGCGGCGCCACAGTGAACGCAGCGTTCTGCATCTCGGCGGTGCGTGGCGTCGTCAATACAGAGAGAGCGATAACGAGAGCGAGAGAGAGAGAGAGAGAGAAGAGGTTTCCTTTTTTTTGCCTTTCTCTCTTGTTTGATGGCGGGCGATGAAGAGCGAAGGGAGGCGGCAAGCGGCGCTTGCTCCTGTTGGTTTGTTTGTTCTGTCTGTCGGTCGGTCTGACTGTGTGATCGGTTTTTTTACGCGGGTAGAGTGATGGTCATTTGATACAGGCCAATCGGCGATCGTGGGTACTGATGATTGGTGAAAATACCGCCCCGCCGGAGAAAAAAGAGCAGAATCATGTTGTATCTTTCGATGTCATCAGGTGTGGGATCAATGGGTGCAATCTTCAGCATTGGATCGCCGGCGCTTGGCTTCCCAGATCTCGATGTCGTCCGCGCGATATTGCGGATGGTACAGCTCGTCTTCGATGTTGTGTATGTCGAAGTTGTGCGCGAAGAGGAGCTCCCAGAAGCGTTGCTTGGCGTCAAATTTGTCGTAAAAGCGATGTTCGAAGCTCAGGAGAACGGTCGTGTGGTCGCCGCTGAGACGGTCGATGGCGTTCACAAGCGGCTCGAGCGGGTAAAGCTTCGGAAGAATGCAATCCGAGATGAGAATGACGTCCGGGTTACGACCGCTTTCGTGACGTAAGCGATCGCTCGGGTGATCCGCCCAGTCGAACGCTTCCACATCAATATGCACGTGGCCAGGTGCGGCGTCTCGGGCGATGGAGGCGTTGGCTTCGAGCAGGAACAGGAGCTTCTGGACGTCAGTAAGCACTACACGATCTGCGCCAAGCATTGCTGCCGCGATACCAACCACTCCTGTGCCACTCCCTAGTTCAACCACGAGCTGCCCATGAAGCGTGTCACCGCGAGCTCTCGAGTATCGATGCTCGAGGTGCTTGAGAAGCACGCAGGCTGCCGGCCACACTGTGAGCCCCGTTCCGAATCCCGTGAGCTCGCCTTGTCGAAGTTGCTTCACTTGGAGGCGACGTCCGCAAATGGTTTCCTCGAAACACGGGGCCAACGGGTTCGCGTTTCGCCAGGACAGCGTCTGCCAAGCGGCCACGTTCTTGCTGACTGCGTCCCCGCGTTGGATCTCATCGATCTTTTGCTTAACGCCGGCGCGCAGCAGCTGCATAAACGCGTTCCTTGCTGCTACTCGCTCCTCGTCCGCAGTTGAAGTTGCAGTCGGTGCGAGCTGAAGCTGCACTGGTGCGCTGTCTACGGCAGCACATTCGTCGTCGGCGCGAAAGGAATCCGAGGCCATCAGCGAGCAGTCAACGGCGACACTGTACATACAGTACATCAGTCATGCGCCAGCTGACCGCTCAGCGAACGCAGTGCGGATCGCCCTCCCTCCCTCCCCCCCTTCCATGCCATGACGACAACGAACTGGATCTTCCGTCTGTTTGTCGATCGGTCGAAAGATCAGAGTGACTCGATGTATTTATGCAGCAGGTGCGTCTATTCTATCGGGAGGCCAAAAAAAAGTGATTTTTCATGGCGGGGTCTGTCAATCCGAGTCATCGTCGGAGCCGCGTTGGAAGAATGAGGACAGTCGCACAGGCGATGGCGAGCGCTCCTTGTCGTGCTCGCGCGACGATCGCTTGTGCTTCTTCTTGTGGCTTTTCTTGCTCTTCTTCTTATGCTTGCGAGACGAGCGGCGACTCTCAGTGTCGCTCTCGTCTGAAGATCTCTCAGAGGAACCGCTCGCATCCTCCGACTCGGATGACGACGACGAGCGACGTCGCTTGTGACTGCGTCTAGTGATACAGATATGGGTGAGACCCACTCACAGGCTGCCAATCAAAGCAAGCGGTACTGGTGGCATACGTACTTTTTGTGACGAGATTTGCGCTTGGACGAGCGACGACGCGAAGAGTCGCTGTCACTATCGCGACTGCTCTCGCTTGATGAAGAATATGAGCGCTTTTTACTTCGCTTCTTCCGTTTGCTGGAGCCATTGCGCTTTGCGAACGCCTGCGTGACACGCGCGCCTCAGCGACCTTGCAACAACTGCAATTGACGGTGGAAGTGCCTGTGGTCTCACCTTTTCTCGCGCGGCATCCAGCTTCCTGCGGTACTCGAGCATCTCCTTCTCGCCATTGCCACTGAGATCCAGTTTGTCGGCGTTCTCACGCTTGTACTGCTCCCACGTCGGTCGGTTTGGGTCGGCGATTCGATCGGCGATCGTCCGCTCCTCTTTTCCTGTCATCAATCGCATGAACGCGTCCATGGTGGCAGATTGCACACCGGGCTTTGCAGCGACGGGTGCAGGTGCAGCCTGTGACAACACATATACACATACAAGCATGTACACGGAACATCAGTCATGCACTCGGCCTTGCTGCGCGATGGTAATCGCGACATTGTCGTACCACAGCGCCGGCACGAAGCGCACGTTGGCGCTCAAAGCGCTCATCCTCTATCTGACGATCCGAGAGCTGGCTGTAGTCGACTCCAGACGACGTCTTGAACCCGAACGACTCATCTCGTGTGCTGGACTTGCGCCGTGAGCTGCTCCCCATGCTGTTGGTCTCACTTCCGACCGATGGAGGTGGCCGAAACGACGGGACGTTCGTAACCTCTGAACGCTTATGTTATTAACTGCGAAACCGGTACAAATACCATATTTTCAGGGAGAATTGGATTTCGTGTGAAGAATTGCCAGCACCAAAATCTACCGAAGATCACCTCGACGATCATGGTGCGTCCATGCTGTTTGGACCGCGTATCTCTCTCGTCATGACGCGCCAACCGCCTCCCCCTCCGGTTAGATGCATAGTACTGACAGTTATCTCTCTATCTTGCTTCTTTTGGCTGTTTATCGTGCTTGATTCAGAACGCCAACTCGCTGCCGCTTGTCCGTGCCCCGCCGGATGCCCTTCGTCACGGCTTCTACAGCGCCAGCGCCGACGTGCGGCCTGTGCACCCGGTGCAGCAGCTTCAGACGATGGTGAGTCGGAGATTGTTTTGCATTCTCATGGAGCCTTAGCTCTTATAAAGGGGAAACTCTCTGTTGGTCAGCACCGCCGCAACACGTGGGAGTTGAAGATGGCGACGGTCGAGCAGATCTACGGCAAGGGTGCCGCCATGCGACTGCGCACAGAGAAGGCTGTTATGGAGCAGTTTGCCGTATGTGTCATCCTCGATCTCCCTTTATACGTCGAGACTGACGTTGTGTATTGTATTGAAGCGTCTCCCGGGTCTGCCGAGCTCCCGTGTCGGTCTTGATACCATCACGGGCGCTGACGAAGAGATCACATTCAACGACTTCCTCAACGGTGCGTCGCCCCGGAACGATCCCCATTGTTCTCTGAATTCAATACTGATGGCAGTATCTGGGTGTGTGCAGATCCAACGGAGCACCCCGAGCACTCGTTCCGTGTGCACGACGCCATGGAGGTCAAGCTGGCAATTTTCTAAGCGACTCACGCATTTGCTGTTGTTTGTGCGGGGCAACGAAGCTTGACTCGGTTGCATCGCTCGACAACATACAATAAAATCCACTGAAACAAACAATTCTCTCGAATGGGAGCTCATGGATCTCCTGTGATCGCTATTTCACTTGGTCAAACCACGTCTCCTTTGCAGCAGCCCTTGCTATTCATTCACGACAGGCTCCTCTATCTCGAAAGGCCTCTTTGTAGATAGATGCCTAGCTGTACGCAACACACACGGAAGTCGTACTCTCACGCCTCTTCATACATCGGCTCTTTAGCCCTGACGTCGAGGTCCTTTTGCTGCATGCGGTAGTGACTGTGTTTGCTGTCTCTGTGGCCGTAGAGTTCGCTCTCATTCGCTGCAAGCACCTCTGCTGGAGACGCGAGCCATCTATCTTTTATGACGGTGGCATCACGACAGCGGCAGTCCGCTATGAGAAGACCCCACCTGTTCTCCAGGAAGCGCCGCAACCTGAGTCTCTGGTTGCGTCAAGAGATCAAGAGCGGTCATTGAGCGATCGCACCGGCTGCTAGTGTCATCACGCGAGCACTCCGAGTGAACTGCTGGACGCTGGAGCCTCGCGGCACGCGAGAATGGATGCATCTCATGTGCACGGTACCACCGCTCGGCAAAGACAGTGCGTGTAGCGTACTGTGTCATGGCGGACGAGGCGAGTGTGTGTCAGGCAGCTCTCCGTCTCGTTCAACCGCTACAGGGTCGGACAGGCAGAGGCACGGCACTGTGGTGTCGCTTCGCGAACCCGATGTGGCCATGTCGATTCAGTGCCTTTGTTTAGGGGATCGTCGTGATGAGGGACCTACATGAGGGACCTGCTACTGTGGGACACACTGTCGGGAGCCGACGCCGGAATTCGGGAGCTCTTCAGCTCTGCGCGTGACGTGATGACCTCCAGTTGGCGGTAGCTGGACTGGAGCCGGAGGAGGAAGAGGAAGAGGAGAAGGAGATGGAGCTCCTATTCTATTCGGTCTGGCTGGGAGCGCTCGCCGCACTACACGTATACGGGCCGTGTGCTTGGGAACGTAGCGTCGAGTGTAGAGGAGATGGGAGATCGCAAGCGCATCTTTCTCGACATGGACATTCCGGCCACATCGTGATTTTTTAAACTATTCCCCACACCTCTTCATAATGAGGACGGCAGTGGGTTCGCCTCGCCGCTGCGCTCGCGTGTCTGCCGTGGGACTGGGATCTTCAAGAAGACTCTTCTCTTGCTTGTCTGGTGGTCGAGACCGATCCGAGTCTCGTGTTGAACGTTTAGCGTCGGAAGGAAAAAACATCGCGACCTACAAACTAGATCCGCTCGTAGAGAATGAAGGGAGGAGCGATGCCGTGATGCTGCTTGATGCGAGGATCTTCTCCCGTACCCACTCTCGATCCAACATCGAACCCCATTCAAACGCAAACCCAGAGCTATCCGAACCAAAGCAGATTGAACGACACACACACACACGGAGACACACACACGCTCCCAAGGAAAGCGATTGCTCTTCGGAAGAAGACGGGGCGACGAGGCATCTCGACGCACCAGCAGTGGCACGAGTGCGTCCTCGCGAGAGGAGCTATTCGCGATTGGGATTGTTGGTCCAGCCGAGTCCCACGGGACGCCGGTACCTCTTCTTTAGCGGCGGTCGCTCAACAACCGATGCCGCGCCGGATCTCACACCCCGCCCGCGCCTCCGTGTTGATCGGTCGAGCCCCTTTTGTCCGTTCCAGCGGAATGCAGAGGGGGCTTTTGGGTGTCGCCATGGTGCGTTCATTTCTCGAGTTGCGCCGGCATCCCCACGATCCATCAAGCAATGGCTACACGCAACACGTCAGCCAGCAAGGTTGCTCGTCATGGGCTCTGGTCGACTGACGAACACGACCGCTTTCTCGAGGCCATGAAGCGCCACCCCCACGGCCCCTGGAAACTCATCGCCGACCACGTCGGCACGAGGTCGATCCGCCAGGTCCAGTCACACGCGCAGAAGTACGAAGAGAAGATCCGCAAGCGCATCCAAGGGAGCCACCGGCGTCGTGCACGCAAGTTTCTGCGTACAGAGCATCGCATCGACATGGACGTCGTCGGTCAAATGTTCTCGGCGTGGACAAGCGACGTGACCCTCGCTGTACTGACAGTCGGACCGGACGACTTGGAGCCCTTGCCTTGGCATCCTCCACCAACGGCACCAGTTACTTCCACACCAGAGCCTGACATCGTGAGGGAGAGAGCTGAATGCTCTCCTCAATCTGTCCTCGAGATTGATCCGTGGTCTCTGAAGGAACCAGAGGTTCAGTTGCCGAGCGTTGAGGCAGCGATCGATTTCCTGCTTGCGACGTTGCCGGATGTGCCCAGTTCCCCTCGAGAAGCTGTGGCTTTCACGCACAATAAATCAACATGACGCTGCGTTCACATCCCTTTTGGCAGTGATTATGTGTTGACTTCGTTGCTGCCCATTACATGGCGACGTACATTATTACATTTGCAGTTGAACTCTCTCCTCTAACACTCTGATAATCAAACTCCAGGTGTTGGCGAGACTGGTGGAGCTGCCGTCAGGAGGGCGAGGCAGTGCAGATCTTCATGATGCATGGCCGCATTACTAGGGATATCCACGTGCTGAGAGTAGAGAAACGTTCGAAGACCGGAGGTTGACAGCAATGAGCAGAGCACATCCAAGTGACCGTTCGCCTCATCGTCATTGCTTGCGTGTTCTTTCGCTGTCTCCTTGGTCTTTGCCAACTGAGCAGCGCCAACTTCAGTCTCTGGTTCGTCAGCGCCATCTCCCGTGAACCCCTCGCACACAATACCTCCACCAGAAACCTGACCGTTCTCGGAACTATCAACTTCACCAGCGTGCAGAGTCGATATCGTTTTCCGTGCGGACTCGCGGTCGCTCTCGTCACTAGACAACAGGAGTTGCTCAAGCTGAAATGCGTCGGTCTCAGTCAACACACCAGCATTCACGAGATACTCCATCTGAGCACGCAAAACAACCAGTTCAGCGTGGCCTGAGTGACTTGAATCAAGCAATTTGGTGGATTCGAGCACAGGACGATGATTCGATATCTTGAACAGAGTCCGTACGGACGGATACATTGTGTCTTGAGGCCCAGAAACTTCTCCAATCCCAACCGCTTTGCCGCTGCCGTACGAATAGTACGACAGGTAGCTCTTCCACCAACTCTCGTTCTCCTTCGTCGCTGCAGCTTCAGCTTGCTCTTGCTGTTCCATCACCTGTTTGTCTTCGAGGGCTTGCAGAGCTTTAGCGGCTTCGCTGCTTACCCAATCCCAGAACATTGCCCAACTAACTGGACCCTCAAATCGTTCATCTTGAATAACCGCGAGAACGCTCTGAAAGCCACTGTCGGACACAGCGCCCGAGGCTTCGTACAGTTTCGACATAATTTGGATACACTCCTCTTTGCCAATCTCACCAGAACCAGTGGGATCGTGTTCGTCGAACAGAATTCTCGCACCAAGTTCAAGCCGATCAATATGCTCCTTCGCAGTCTTATAGCTTGTGAAATATGCTTCCGTGTATCCATTGTACGCCTTTGAACCAGCGAAGAATCCCAGCACACCACCGACAACTGCTGCACCTGTTGCAGCGACAACCCCCACCGGTCCAGTGATACCAACGCCTGTCCAGAATCCAATCGTCGCAGCGACGCTGTATGCCCCAACGCTTGCACCTGCAGCAGCAGCAGTACCACTGACAACGTGTTTCCCCGCTCGAAGCCGGAAATCTTGCATCATCAGCCGCTCACTGGTTTTCGACAGCACCCCAAGGTTCTTTCGCTCGCTGTGTTTTTGCCGATACTCGTAATAGTCTTTGCCGATGTCCACCAATATGGATGCGATTGTCAACGGGGCTGCAACTGCTCCACCAAGTCGTGTTGAAGTTCGCGCCATACCCTTCGCAATCGCAATACCACCAGCAGCACGAATGCCACTATCTAGGGCACCATCCTTGCCCGCAGAAACTAGAGCACGAATCGTTTGCTGCTTTTGTGACTCTTCGAGACCAAGCTTGGCGACTACGCGGTTAGCAAGTTCACAACGTTTATCTTCAACGGCCTTCTCAGCACGAACTAGTGCGACAGTGGCGCCACGCTGGATATCTTTCTTTTGGATGAATCCGACCGTTGACTCGCCGAGGCGAATAACTGCTGATGTGTGATGTGGTCGCCAATCCACGACTACGCCCAAGCCCATCGGCGTCATCACAGAAGATCCTTCGGGCAGTGCCACTTCCTCGTCTCTTGGAGCAACATCTGAGGTATCAAAGTGTTGGGCAACAGCTTCAGTAATTTCCACACACTCGAAAAACTCATCTTCAGCAAAAGCTTCCAACGCTGCGTCCTCGAAGTCTGTCATGCATTCGTAAAACTCATCCAGAAGCTCGTCATCTTCATCACCGTCGTGTTCTTGAATGGTTGCAAGCGCACCAGTGTTATCGTTCCGTACAATGATAGCGTTCTCCGATGCAGACGCTTTCGCGTCGCCGCCTTCGATACGTCTGATTGTCGGCGTGTTGGCAGGCTTCGTTTTCTTGGTATCTTGCATCAACAACATCAAGTATTGACCCGGCATAGATCGAACAGCTTCTGCCTGCCGCTGTCGCTTTGCACTTTCGGAGTAATGGCTCCAAGCACTCACTGCAAGGGCCACGCTCGCGCCAACGACGACTGCTCCACCCAACACGGATGCAGCGCGGACACCTGCGTTCGCATTTGTCGCAGCTCCATCAGGTGCGCCTCGAGTAGGTGCAGCAATATCTCCTGGTATAACCTCGTCTGGTTGAACGTACATGATTCTCTCGTGTTGCTCTGTCCCGATGTTGATCTTGCGAGTGATGCGAACACGATCTGGAGCAAAGAGGTTGTTGTGGTTGTTCACAACAAATTCACTGCTTGGGTTAGGACCACCAAGCGCGGCGGGATCCACTCGGCGAATTCGCTGTTGGCCGGCAACACTTGAACTAGACGACGTCAGCTTCGACGATACCCTGGATATTGCACTGACGGTACCGTCCAACACATCTTGGAACGTCGAGATAGCTTCGTCGAGAGACATGCCGCGGACAGTTCCATGCCGAACAAACTCTTCAGTTACGCTCGGTCCTTGGTCGAGGTGATCGTCGTAGGCTTGGCGCGCCTCGGGATCGGAAAGCACTTCATATGCTTCCGCCAGAAGCTTGAATACTTGCTCTGCCATGTCCTTTTCGCGTGGATTACTCGAAGAGGACCAACGATCTGGGTGCCACTTCAGCGCAAGCGCCTTGTACGCACTTCGGACTTGTCGTTTGGTCGCTTTTCGAGAGATCCCAAGCCGCTCGTAGTAGTTCATGGATTCGTTGATTTGAATGGATGTCGACCGCCGTGCAACCGCGTCGACGTAAGCGCTCATGAGATGCTGCAGAATCGCGTTTCCGGTCAACGTTGTGCTCGCTTCATCATCACGCTGTAGCTGCTGAAGGATCGCCAACGTGTCTGACAGAAGAATGTGGTCTTTGCTGTCTTGTTTCATGAAGAGATACGACCCACATGGTGCGTAACAGTAGTCGAGCTCTTTGACGATATTGGTTTCGCGGAATTTCTGGAAAGTGTTCTGCAACATGTTGAGGCTCATGTTGAGATATGCAGACGTCGCATTAAGACCACCACCGGGGCTCGAAAGGCCTACGAACGTGCGCTGCAGAGAGGCTGGCAACAGTCGAAGCAACGTCTTGGTCGCCTTCGTCACTGTCATGAACCGCTCAGTGGTCTTCGCAAACATAGCAGTCGCCTGAGCGACGTTGAGGATCCCTGGAATACAGTCGTGCTCATTCACCAATGTCACCATTCTTGCCGTCATGTTCACGGCCGAGAGAAACGCGTTGAGTTCATGGGAGCTCACGAACGGAGCGCCGAACCCCATGACCATGACGTGGGGTAGATTTTCCAGCGCTTCAGGGGAGCTTTCCACGAGAGCCTTAAAGGCGCTGTCTATCGTCGATAACGTCTGCGCAGCCTTGTTCTTCTCCTTGCTCAGATCACGGCGCCGGGCCTCTGCGTCCATCTTCTCCATTCCCGATCGCCAGACACTCGGTAGCTGTTGGTACACGAGCTCACACATCGCAAGTTGCGCGACGCTGCCAGCAATCGAGTGACCGCACATCAAGAGCGTTTTGTTTCGAGCGCGTGCCATGGCATAGATGGTCTCCAAGTCAAGTTGTTGTGCCCGGCGCCAGAATGGCAAATGGATGCGTGCGCCGCCATAGCGGTACACGTACGGCTGAGAGAGCGGCATCGTCGAGCCGAGCACAGCCTCCAAGACGTCGCTTGTGCTTGTGGCGCGCACTGCGCAGATGACGGCGCTTGCCGACTCGACCGCGACGTATCGCGGCGTGAACGCGAGTGTCGGCAGCGAGAGGCGGTGAGGAAGCGGCGACGACCGAATCGCTGCCTCAACCTGTCGTCGCAACGAGCCCGCACTCGTCGCCGACGACGACTCGGATGACGGCGAGGCCGCTGCTCGGCCCAGCGCCTCGCAGAGCACCGCAGCGCCAAGCAGCTCCGTCTCGCTGGACGCGGCGTCGGGACTCCACCACGCAATGGAGCTGCTGGCGCTGGCGTCTTCTGTGCTAGAGGAGCTCGTCGCCGACGCCTCATGCTGGCGCGCCCTCATGTTTGTTGGTGAATCTGTTGGCGTTTGGTTGCTGTTGGTAGGTTGGTAAGTTGGTAAGTTGGCGTGTTGGAGCGTTGGAGTGTTGGAGCCGCCGCCGCCGGTCGGAAGAACGTCGAATGCGACAGGTGACGCGACGGTGATAAGCAAGAGCATCCCGCGTTGCCGAGAGAAAGACTGTGCACCAAAACAGAGTGACGGTCGGTTACTCTCATGCCTCTATAAACGCATCATCGCGTAACGGAGGGGAGTGACTGATCTTCTGTCACCGACACGGCAGCCAGAGCCACATCGGAGGCAAAGGAGCTACGTAGACAGACGTACGCAGGACTTGCCACCAAAGTGAACGACGACGATGTTGACGCGCGCGCTGCGACTCGTGGCGGCTCTTGGGGTGCTCGCGCACGCAGGACGCGTGGTCGCTGAGGACGCCGCCGAGTATCGCACGCGCGATGAGGTGCTCGTGGTCGCCAACACGGTATGTCGTGGGGGGAAGTGCTCTGCACCGTATTTCGCGCGTTGTACTGATGACGTGTTTGTTTTCTGTGTATGTGTGTGTGTGTGTGCATGTGGATTTGGGCGTGATCTTCGACAGGTGCGACCGTATGCGAATCCGACCGAGACATACCAGTACTACAAGCTGCCCTTCTGCAAGCCTAAGGAGCGCCAGTGGGATGACCACGATCTCGGGGAGCTGCTCACCGGTAGCCGCAAGGTCGTGACCGACTACAAGCTGTACTTCGGCGTGGACCAGTCGTATGCGCAGCTGTGTCGCCTCCCGATGACGCTCGATAACATGCTAGCGTTTCGCGAAGCGGTCGATGAAGACTATGAGATATCCTTTTCAACGCTTCACGACGACACTGACTCTCTCTCTCTCTCGATCGCTTTCGCTCGGGATTCCTTGACTTCTGCTGCACTTTGAGATGTATGTAGACGATATTCGGCTGCGCGGACAGGTCGGACACCTTCGCCAAGAGAGCATGACCAAGATGGCGTACTTCTTGCACACGCACCTGCATTTCGACATTGCGTACAACAACGTGCCAGACAACAACGGAAAATATCAGGTACAAAGATATCGATTGACAGATGAAGAGACACATTTCTAACCATCGTGCATGTGCAGATCGTTGGTGCCAACATGACTGCTGTCCCCATGGACCCAGACGTCGAGGCCACGTACGCATTGTCGGAAGCGAATGTGCAGGCAAAGCCCGATGCGCTGTTTACGTACTCGGTCAAGTGGCATTTCCGCCCTGAATTGACGTATGAGGATCGCAATCGAGCTGAAGACGGTGCTGACGTGAGCGAAGATCTCGAGTTGCACTGGATCGCTGTGATCAACTCGTTCATCCTTGTGATGATGTTGGTTGCGTTCCTCTCGATCATCATGATCCGCATTCTCAAGCGCGACTTCTCTCGATACATGGACCTCGAGAGTGCCGAAGACGCCAGACTGGAAGACGACTCGGGATGGAAGTTGGTGCACGCCGATGTATTCCGCATGCCTGGCAACCTCAGCTTGTTCTGTGCAATGAATGGCGCCGGTGCGCAGCTCGTGGCCATGCTGTTGACCGTCTTGATCTCGTCGTTGTTGGGAATCGTCAAGCCGAACCGTCGTGGAGGAATCATGACAGCGATCATCATGCTGTATGCGCTCACGTCGTTCGTGGGCGGCTACCAGTCTGCTCGACTCTACCGTCAACTCGGTGGACAACGTTGGGTGTGGAACATTCTGCTGTGCGTGCTCGTGATCCCGGGACCCATGCTCGCAGTGTTTTCGTTCCTCAATACGGTCGCGATTTGGAACGACTCATCCGCCGCGCTGCCGTTCGGCACGATCATGATCGTGCTCGCGATCTTCACGCTCGTCGCGCTTCCGCTCACGGTCATCGGTGGCATCGCAGGTCGCAATACCGCGGGAGACTTCAATGCCCCGTGCCGCACCAACAAGATCCCGCGCCAGATCCCCGCTGTGCCGCTTTATCGCTCCCCCAAGGTGCTCATGGTCGCTGCTGGCTGTCTGCCGTTCAGCGCCGTGTACATCGAGCTGCACCACATCTTCGCTGCGATCTGGGGCCACTCGATCTACAAGCTGTTTGGCATCCTCTTCCTCTCGGTGATTATGCTCATCTTCGTGACGGCGTTCACGACCATCTCGCTCACGTACATCCAGCTGTCGGCCGAGGACCACCGCTGGTGGTGGCGCTCGTTCATCGCGGGCGGCGTCACGGGCTTCTTCGTGATGGCCTACGCGGTGTGGTACTACAAGCGCGCGACCGCGATGACGGGGTTCTTCCAGGCGGCGTTCTACTTCGGGTACACGGGCATGATGGCGTACTGCATCTTCATCATGCTCGGCTACATCGGCTTCCGGAGCTCGCTCGCGTTCGTGCGCAAGATCTACCGCACGATCAAGGTCGAGTGATCGATCGATCGATCGATCGATCTCTCCAGCGTCTCTCTCTCTCTCTCTTTCCATTGCACCTGCAGCGTTTGCTCTCAATGGGATGTTCCGTTTTGCCGTGCGATTGTCGTTCTTGTTGTCCGATCGTCGCCGGGAACAAACCGACGTCCTGCGATCGACAAGCCGTAACTATTTTTTTATTCTTTTCGACCAGAGAAAACGTCCACATCGCAGGCAGCCACCGCTCCTTGCCACGCGAGAGTGGGCCTCTCGTCCTGACCTTCGTGTGACGACCATCGCCGCCCTCCTCCCTCTCCATCAAGCGAAGGTGTACAATGTACTGTACACTATGCATCCACGTTGGATGCTGCTCCCTGTTGGAAGGCACTGGACACGCACGTCGAGTGTGTCTCTTCAAGCGCGCGGAGGAAAGATCGCCGACGCTTTCGCCAAAGCAGATGGTCTCCCGGAATGGCCCCTGGCCTTACAGGCGACCTGGACACCGTCCACATCAACGATTGCCAAGGCTGTCGGACCCAAAATACCAGGCTCTGGTTTGCTGCAATCCACCGGATAGACCAGCAATCCGGCGAGAGCCAAGCGCCATCTCAAGTTTGATCCAGGTGTGTAAGACCCTTTCAGCTTGTTCTCAGCAGCGCCAACAAACTGTGGTTGGTTTGCCCACCAGTCGGCACCAGCGGATGTGCGTTTTCTGGCCCCACAAGTGCGGCCACTTTCCCTCGCGTCGAGACAGGAGGGTGGGATACCGGACAAACCAGCGTGACTGAATGTCCAGCAAAAACGGATCAGTGGACACTAATTGCACCAATCCCATACCACTAGGGTCCATTTTGAGCCAATCAACGAAGCATGAGACTCGTCTATGGCTTCATCTTTCAACGCAACGCAAGCAACAAGCAGACGATCCAGACCGTAGTGGCCGATCATCGTCCATGGCGAGGGAGGGAGCGCCGCGTGCCGTTCATTCCCCGCGTCGACACTCGCTCCGCTCCCCTCCTCCTCCTCCTCCGCGTTCTCCCCTCCTCCTCCTCCTCCTCCGCTCCTCTTTGGAGCGTGACGCTCGTTCCTCCTCCGGATCAGTCTCCATCCAGCGATTCAATTGAGGTCTCGTCGCGAGCAGCTCCGATCGCTAGGACACTCTCACTCTCTCTGCTCGGGTCATCCTCGGCGTGAGATCCGACACTTCTGTCCGCGTCCACTGCAAGGACTCGTGCAGTTGGTGTATTCGCCACAGTCCTCCGCCGACTGATCCTACGTTCAAGCCACACACACACACACGCGAACAGTGTACGCTCCGCCCGAGTCAAGTCCCTCCTCCCATCACCGACCGACGCCGTGCCGTGCCGTCCGTCCGTCCGTCTTGTTCTTTTCTCTACGGTCCTGTTGACCAACCAGCGTCAGCCATCCACCTCTCTCTGTTTCTCTCTTCATCACGCAGTGGCCGTTCTGTTGGTCTGTCTGGCTTGCCCGCCCCGCGCGCGCTTCTCGTCAACTCCCGCCTCTCTCTCTCCCACACCGCCAAAGCCAAGAGCCCCGAGCGCTGCACGTGTCGTGATTCCACCATAGCAGCCACGTCGACATGAAGTTCCTCTGTCGCCTACTTCTCGTTCTCGTTGGCGCCGTCGCGGCCGCGGAGACCACGGCGCCCAACAACAACGGAGACAGTCTGCTGCGCGCGCTGAACACGACGGCGCCAACCTTTGAAGCCGAAGACGAACAAGCGCTGAATCGCGCCGGAAGCGCTCGCGCCACTCGTCTCTCGCTCAACACGCTCACGACGTCGTGTAATGGCGGCTGTGGTCGCAACGCGCCCTGCGTCGTCGTCGGACAGTCGCCGTCACCCTCGACCCCCAACTACATCAACTGCGTGAACGATACGCGGTGTACGACGCTCGGCAGTGGGCGCGCAGCGCTGTGCCTCGAGCCATTCACCGACGGCGCGGCATCGTGGGCGTTCTCCCCGACCAAGGTGAACGACACGGCAGGCTACGGGCCGTTTGAGCGCGTCGGGCTTTTGCAACTGAGCCCCAGTGTCCAGAATGTGTACGTGCGCCTTCTACTTTGGTACGCTGCTGACAAAACTGACTGTGGCCCGTTGTTGTCGGCGTTGTAGTGCGTTCCGTCGCGCGAGCGAGTCCCGCAGCCCGCTCGCTTCGTCACTTGACGTGTCGTCTCTGAATCTTCAGCCAGCCAACGTTCTCAACAATGTGTACGACTCGAAGTCTCTCTCTTGCTCACTCTTCCAATGTTGGAAGCTAACAAATGTGTCTGATGGTTTTCTACCAGCACGTTCGATGGTATCGAACTCTCGGGTCTCGAGGACGCTCTGCCGTTGGGCTCCACACTTCAGCTGTACGTTCCTTCCTGCATTTCTTCTTGAAAAAGACCTAGCATCTCACGCACCCCCTTCTTTAATCAGGAACATCATCAACTGCAACTTGAAGACAGTCCCCGTGCAGCTCGTGTCGGGCTCCAGCATCCGCGTGCTGTACGTCATCGTGACTCCCGTGTATCGTTCTCATTTTGACGCCGCCACTGATGTCCGACGATGTGTTGGCTTTCTTTACACAGTGATCTCTCGAATAACAACTTCACGTCTGCGCCCACTGACAGCAAGACAAAGTTCTTGGCGCTCGAGAAACTGTACGTCCGTGCAACAACACTCCATGGGGATTGTTCGGCTCATGTCGATTTTGAATGCGCAGTGACCTTCGCAACAACAATCTCGAGACGTTTGACGCCGCAGCGACCATGTTTCCGTCACTCAAGACTCTACGCCTCGACACCAACAAGCTCGCAAACATCCCCAAATTCGTGTTCCAATTGACGACGCTGAAGTCGCTCTCATTGACCAACAATCCGCTCAACGCAGCGAGCATCACAACGCAGCAGTTCGCGTTTCTCGCGGCGCTCGAGTCATTTGCGATCAGTGGTGTCCTCGAGGTCGCCGCATGTCCCGATGACGCGGTGATCGCGCGCCTCAATACGTCGTTTGCGTTCTGCTCCTCTAGCACCAGCAGCTCGTCTCGAGATTCCGGCGATGTGCAATCGCTGGCTCCGTCGACGGCTCCTACACACGTACCGAAGAGCAACTCGAAGGCGACGACCTCGACTTCCAGCAGCCACGACACTGGACTCATCATCGGCATCGTGTTGGGTTCGCTGGCTCTCATTGGCGTTGGTGTCGGGTTGTGGCTCTGGTACCGTCGCTACTGCCGTGAGAATGAGCCGACCAAGCCGACGTACACGTCGATGGGTTCCTTTGGAGGCAACGCCGTCGAGGATCTGCAGGATCACCACTACCACTATCGCAGCCTGGGGTACCCACAGGCGCCATCGAACGAGTCGAGCGAACACTCATCGGACTACGAGATCCTGCACACGATCACGACTAATGGCCCCGACGGACTCACGCGACTCGGCTACGAGCACGTCTACTTCCACAAGCTGCTGCGTGTCAGCAGTCGCTCGGAGCTTTGGCTCGGTGACTACGACGATGAGACCGTGATCATCAAGAAGATCAAGGCCAACACGGCGCCGAGAGCGGTGATGCGGGACTTTGTAGAAGAGGTGAAGCTGATGGCGGCGCTCACGCCGCACCCTCGCATCATCGAGTTCAAGGGCGCGCTCTGGGACCCTCCAGGCACTGAGCTCTGCGCTGTCGTCGAGTACGCAGAGAACGGCTCGCTTCGTGACTCGACTGATAAAGGTATCCAGTTCACTGTGCCCAAGCAACACGCCATCTCGCGACAGATCGCTGAAGCGCTCGCGTTCCTGCACGACGGCGGCATCGTCCACGGTCGCCTGAGTGCGTTCAACATCCTTCTGGACCGCGATCTCTCGGCCAAGCTCAGTCTGTTCGCGATCTACCATTACGTGCGTCCGTCGCCGCTCGACGCCGAAGTCTGCGCGTTTGTGGCTCCTGAGGTGCTGCGTGGCCTGCAACCGACGGAGCGAGCCGATGTCTATGCGTTTGGTGTCGTGCTGGTTGAGTTGGACACGCGAGAAAGCCCGTCGAAGAACCAGCAGCGGCGCTTGTCGATGGCCGACGCACCAGAGATGCAATCACCGACAGCGCAGCGCACCGGCTTCAGCCTCAGTCCAGGCTGTTCGGCGATGCTGAAGGACCTCATCGCCGCGTGTGTCGATCGTGATCCAGCACGCCGTCCGTCTATGGCTCAGATCGCCATGGCGCTCCGCACGGGAGCCATGACGCTCTAATTGCAGGTCTAGAACTTCTCTTGTGCCCTAGAGCATGAAGTGAAAAAGTCGAAGAAGAAGAAGAAGAAGAAGAAGAAGAAGAAGAAGAACTGTCGTGTATGTCTGTATTCTCCGTGAAGTGGGAAGACTCGGGCAACGGACGCGCTCTCGAGTCTCTGTAGATCCACCTCCCAACGCACAAGCCAAGCCAGCGCCAGCCTCCTGTGACACCAGCATCATCTCATCATCGTATCATCAAATAAACACAAGAAACCAAGAAACACACCATCCTTCCTCCGTACAACAACCGTCAAGCAACCATACAAGAAGAAAAAACAATTTGACAAGACGATCATGCACCATATTCGTAATCCAATGCTTACTGTGAAAATGTTGTGACGTCGTCTCGCTTGACTCTCTAGAGCCGTGACGACACCACGCCAGCGGACGACGACACCTCGACAGCGAGCGCTTCGATTCGACGCTGGTCGAGGTCGAGACTTGCGGTCGACGATGACGACGCAGCGACGGCGGCTTCGCCAGCCCCCAACGGGAGCTGCTTGGTCCTGGTGTGCACGTGCTCGAGAAAGAGACACACGGCATCGCCGAACGCGAGTGACCGCGGCGACATGAGGTAATTGAACGCGTGGTGTGCCCCCGGAAGCTCGAGGAAGGCATCCTCGACACCACCGAGTCGCTGTTGCGTGCGCTGTCGGTACTGCTGCAGCTTCTCAAAGAAGATCCCCGAGTCGTCGAACGGCACGAGGGTGTCGTGTGTGCCGTGCGTCACGAGGAACGGCGGGACGACCTGCGACGACGACTTGACGTGCGTGAGCTTGTCCTCCATGAGCCAACTGATGGGCGACGCGAGCTCGTAGTCGAGGTCGCTCTCGTTCAGGCGGCGCTGCATCACGATGAGCTCCATGAAGCGCAGGAATCCAGGTCCTTTATCCTTGTTGTAGTAGAGACCGTGGCGGTCCTTGACGTCGTGGACACCGTAGGTGTCGACGCACGCACGCACACTTGTGTCCACGTGCTCGAATCCTGGCTGCAGCGACTTGTCTGTGGGCGTGAGCGCCACGAGACTGGCGAGGTGACCGCCAGCAGACTCGCCTGCGACGGCAATGAACGCGGGGTCGGCGTCGAACATACGCTTGGCGTGCTGCCGCAGGAACGCGATGGCACGCTTGACGTCGATGAGATGCTCCGGGAACGCGACCTTGGGGCTCAGGCGGTAGTCGACCGAGCAGACAACCCAGCCGCGACTCGCGACCTGGTAGATCAGCGGCAGTGGCGGTCGATCGCGCGAGCCGACGACCCATGCGCCGCCGTGGACGTACAGCAGAATTGGCGCGTTCGGTCGTGCGTTGCTCTTGTGTTTGTAGACGTCCATCCGCAGCTTTGTCGTGCGGTTCTCGCCAACGTGTGCGTACGTCACTGTCTTGATCATTTGCACGCCAGGGTACGCGAGCGTGAGCGCCAGGCGCTGCGGCAGCGGCAGCATGACGCCGAGCCACTGCGTCACCGAGAGATCGCCAATGGACGCGACACGGCTCGCAGGGAGTCCTGCATGCGATAGCGCGAGGCGCATGAGCTGCTTGGCTGAAACGTTCTGCTGGTGGTTGCGCATAAAGTGGTGCACCGCGGCAAGCTGCGCGACGCCAGCAATAGCGCCGACCCAGTGGTCCAGCGCTGCTCGCCCTCGTGCAGAGCTCACGACGGCGTACAGCACGGCGGCATTGATGGGCAGCAGCTTGTGCGCGAGCTCAGTCGGGACGACGGCCGCAAAGAAGCTGATAATGTTCTGTGGGCGAGCGCCACGAGCGTCAGCCATCCAACGCACAGTATCCTCAGAAGCAACCAGATCGTGACAACCGAACCTCTCGCGCGACGTCCTTGTTGGCGCCGCGATGTGCGAGCCGCAGCATCAAGAGCGCGAAGAGCAGATACGCATACGGAACGCCACGGGACTCGCACCACGCTCGAAGGCGTGCGAGTGGCTGCATGCGCTCTGGTGATCGGGACGTACGTTCAGCCGGCGATCTCACTCTCTCTCGCTCTCTCTCTCTCTCTCTCTCCCTCTCTTTCCACGCACCCTTCGCAATGTTCGGATCTTCTCGCTCAGCCGTCGTTCGTTCCATGGGAGTCGTACACGTCCGTCAGAGGCAAAAGAGGGTAGCAATATGGGGCGAAACACACCTGGTTTTAGTGCGCTCGAGAGGAGCCCGAGTTTTAGGCAATCATTTGCATCTGATATGACACATTTCATCCAATCATGTGGAAATGATTGTGGTCGTGATTGCGCCCACGGATTACGGACAGTGACGTCGTCAAATAGCGCTGTGTAGATGGCTTCAATGCATTTGCTCTGTGGTGGGAGGCAGCGAAGATCTCGTCTCGAGGCTCTTGCACATCAACGAAGGGACGCTCGCTGCGCTCATCAGCAGCGTCGACGTCGCCACCGACACACGCTTGCTTGGCGACGTCGACCCCGCGAGCGACGCGATGGTCTCTTCGAGCACCTCGAGCGCTTGTCGTTGTTGTGGGTGGAGCTCTTCACTGTCTAGGGTCTGCTGCAGGAAGAAGAGCGAGCTGTAGAGGTGCGGGACTTCATGCTGACGAAGCAAGCGCTGCATCATGAGCACCCGCGACTCCCTCGTCGAATGCTCTTGGCGGTCCATCACCGCAACCAGCGTATCGACCATCTCGACGGGATCACGACGATCGCCGAAAAGCGCTCGAGAGGGACGTCTTCGCGCCTTGCTGTCGCTGCTGCTTTGTTGTCTCCACTGCGCGAGTTTCGCGTGTAGTCGTGTGTCTTCTGCTGCAAACGTGTGTCGGATCTTGGCGAACAACCACGTCGCGATCGGGGACAGCACTGTGTGGGCGACGGCAGCGTACACAAGTCGGCGCAGAGCCGTTGCGTCGTACTCGGGCACCGAGAGCTGTTGCAGATCCCCGTCTTTCATTGCGACGATGCCATGCACAACGGCTGCGATGCAGCTGCGCACGTCTCGCACCGCGAGGTGGCACGTGGCTGCCGTGACGTTCTGGCGGAAGTCGACCCACAGCTTGTGCACGACTCGCGCTGCGTGCTGTCGCTCGTCCGTGAGCATCGAGTCGACGTAGATCCGGAGGCGCTCCTCCACCGTGGTCGCCATCACGAGCACTCCACAGACTTGACGGAACGACAGCACTGGTGGACTGTCGTCCGCTGAGCTGTCGCCTGTGGACTGCGAGAGCCGAGCACGATATAACGCCAGCCCTCTAGAAGACGCCGTCGAGCTCGAGGTCTCCATCGCCAGCAGCTGCTGTGAGCGGAGCTGAAGCAGTCGATGAGACGCAAAGCTGACGTCCAGCGCCGCGACAAGTCGCTGCAGCTCGTCAATGTCCGCGATCTTGTACGGCCGCACCACCGCATTCTCCACTGGCGTGAGTGCGACGTACTGCTTCTCGAGTCTCTCCAGGTTGACTGAGACCTGGTCATCGCTTGTGTATGGCAGCGACCGCAGGCGCTCGAGCGCGACACCGATGACACCGACAAACGGAATACAGCTCCCGCGTGCGCTGTCTGCGATCTGCCGCCGCCGCAACGTCTCGAAGCCGCCGCTGTGGTCACAAAGCGAGCGTAGCTCCTGGAGGTGGCGCTTGTATTTGGTCTGCACTTTCTTCCAGGTCATGGGTAGCCGCGACGGCATGAGTGGCGTGTCGCCGAGGCAGCCGACGCACGCCATGACGAGGTGGAAGTTGCTGAGCGGCGGCTCGCTCGCGGCGCGTGCGATCGCGATGATGCTCTCGATGACTTCGGCGCGGTCCTTGGGCGTGTCCTCGACCAGCACGGACCACACGAGGTACGTCACGAAGCGATTGAAGTGGTCCGTCAGTGCGCGCGCGGCTGTGCGTGGGCTCTGCAGCAGCTCCCACAGACTTACATCGCTCAGCTGTCGTTGATGGAACAGTGACAACTGCTCGGCGAGTGTCGAGCACGAGTGCCGCCACAGCAGACTGCGCAGCGACTCGACGAGAACGTCGTCTGCGAAGAGCGACGAGTCATTGGAGAGCTGCAGCTGTCGCTCACTGGTGCGAGGTGTCGCGTCGGTCGCTGTGTTCATCACTGGCGCTCCATCGCCGAGCGCGCGATTGCTGCTGCCACCCCCGCCGACGGTGGACAGCGGCATCAAGATGTTAGGGAGCGAGTGGCGCTTGCGCTTCGAATACATGAGCATCTCCGCCTTTGTCATCGACGCGGGATGCACCTGCACGCCAGCAGCCGTCGACCGCGCCGTCACAGTTGTCGCCGCTGTCTTCGCGAAGGACGCGCTGCTCTTGCGGTGAAGTCCGAGCTCTGCGTCGAACGAATGCGAGGACGAGAACTCGGTACCGATGTGATCGATGTCGTGACTAAAGCGGCGCAGGCGACAGTGCGGAAAGTACTTGTCGATGAGATCTCCGATGGCATCGGACGCCGCGTCTGCGTGCTTGGCGTACACCGGGTGGAAGAGGATGTAGCGCACGAACGTCGAGACGTTGAGCCGCTGCAGTCCCAACGCAGACGACGATAGTGACGGTTGGCGCGAGCGATCGCGCTGGCGCTCACCGATACACGCGAGCACTGCAGCAAGCTGCACGCCCATTGACCGCAGCACGTCCAAGTGCAACAACACGGCCTTGCCGCCGTGCGGTACGGTCTGGATGAAGCGCACGACGCTCTGCAGTCGCTGCCGCTGCCGTTGTGCGTCATCCTGCAGTGTTAGCGTGGGACTTGACTGAGGCACCACACGGTTGTCACTCGCTGGCTCTTCCTCCTCTTTTTTCTGCTCCGCCGGCGTCATCACGAGCGAAAGCCGCAGGATCGACGAGCGCAGGTCCTGAAACGCCAGCAGCGTCGCGTTGCACGCGATGTCGTCGCTGTCGTCGTCATTATCGTTCGTGTCGGCAGACGACGAAGCTGAGGTCTGCTCGTGCTCGTCCAGCGATGACAGCACGACGTCGCTCTCGCAGTCGGTCTCCAATCGTTCGCGTGCAGAGCAGACGGCACCGAGCCAGTCATCGCGTGCGCGCGGCGTCCGGCAGTCAAGCACAGTGTCGTGCCCGTGCGACGAGATCGTGAGCTGTGAGTGATTCTCGTTGAACAGCACGCGGACATTCGGGTCGAGCAGGTCGATCTGCGGATCACAAGGGCCGTGAGAAACGACTGTATCGTCCCTCAGTCTCGTAGGCAGGTTGTCAGGCACGTAGGCAGGTAGGTAGGTGGATTGGTACCTTGGCTTTGATGGCACCGTTCTTGCTGCGGCGCACGAGCAGCTCACCGAGAGACACGACGACGTGTCGCTCTCGCCACTGTCGACAGACTCCATTTCCTCAGTGACCGGCACTTTAATCCCTTCATGCTGGCAATGACGCGTACCATAAAGTGGCCGCGCACCATGACTTTGCCTTCCTTGATGATGGTGGCGGTCGGTGCCACTGCGACGTCGTCCCTCATCCCGCAAAGTGCTGTCGGATGCAGGCAGCGGAGGTCGATGGAGGACGCGTTCCGCATGTGCGACGCGGGTCGAACGTACTGATGAAGACGAGTCCGATATAATGGGCAGCGATCCGTCGATGCGCCAAATCTGTCCTCGCTCGCTTGCGCGGTCGCATCTCCTGCGTGCGTCTGTCGAGACGATGCGACCAAGTGAGACCGTCGGCGTTCGGCGCGGCTTCCTGTCGAGTGCGCGCAACCGGAACACTGCTCTTCAAGCCAAAACGTGCATGTATTACGTGTAGATCGCGCCCTGTTTACCAAACTACAGCGCGGGCTGAATACAAAAGTCGATGTGAGGCAAGAACGAGCCCAGTGCCCGCTTGGATCCCACGCCTCTGAAGACGAAGCAACACAATCCGCAAGCGATGCCTGTGCCAGCTATTACTCCCTACTAAATAGCAACGCACACTCGGTCGGGACGGAGAAACAAAGGTTAGTGCTCGTGCTTCCACTTGATCAGGCCCTCGATCTGCGCGGGCGTGAACGCGATGCCGAGCTTGCGGAGCCCGTCCTTGTCGTGCTGCACATGCGCCGCGAGCCCCACGGCGTCGTGGAAGTCTGCCTGGCGCTTGACCTTGCGCAGCAGCTCGCGCATGACCATCTCGTCCGCCTTGTTGAAGTGCAGCGGGTCCACGGGGCGCGAGACGCCGCCCTTGTGTGTCGCGTGCGAGAACGAGGCGACAGCAGGGAGTCTGGCTGCGACGGCCATGGCGATCTGCGGGCGACAGACAAGCGATGCGGTTCGACGGAGCGCGAGCATGGAGGTGGTGGTGAGGGAGGTGTGGGGAAGCGGAGAAGAACGGAAATGATGGAGATGGAGAGAGAGAGAGAGAAGCGGTGTCTGCCAGAGACAGAGGCAACTGCGTCCGCCCGTGACGGTGTCTAGTCTCAGTTGAGGCGTGTTGCATCGACAAGATCAGGAGCGTTTCGTTGTGACTCCAAGCAGCCAATACGTCCACGTAACCTGCGACATGTGACACGTACTGCACGCACCACTGGTTTCGCGAAGGAAAAGGTGGCGGCGCTAATAATGAGGGCATGGTGCCTCCTCATGAGGAAAGCAACCTACGACTTTGTATCGGACAACATGGGCAGGAGAGTGAGTTGACTTGGCGTGGTGGAATGGAGTGAGATGACGATGTTGGGGATGGCGCATGACATTGAAGTTAGACTCAGACTCAGCGTCAGCAGTCTTTGTGTCAACGCTATGACGAGCTTTTGCCGTTCATGCCATCAGACCAGACCACGTGGCCAGGAGCAGCCGCCATGAGCGTTCCAAGGGCCGAGCGCCAGCATGGACATGCGTCTACATTCTGCACATGCATTGCATGCATGCGTGTGGGTGTCCATCATTCACGCCATGGCGCTGACTCAGATGTCGGGTCGCATCAGACCTGATCCACCAGTGAGGTGTTCTGAGTCGGTGGCTGGTGGCCATCGTCGTCGTGGGTGGAAACCTCAAAGACCGACCAACACACGTTGAGCTCTTCGTGATGCGCTGCCACTACGAGGTGCTGGCGATCGAGCGCGACGCGAGCGCCGGCGACATCAAGAAGGCGTTCCATCGCCAGGCGCTCAAGTGGCATCCGGACAAGCACCAGCGCAACGGCATCTCGCCCGACGAAGCCACCGAGCGGTTCCAGGAGATTCAGAATGCGTACGAGGTGCTGAGCGACGCGCACGAGCGCAAGTGGTACGATGAGCACCGCGAGCAGATCCTACGCGGCGACGATGCGGACGGCGCCGGCGACTCGGACAATGACCTGAATCTCTTCAAGTTCTTCAGGTGCGTGGTCGTAGCTTGCACGCCGCGCTCGGTAGAGGGAGCGATCGTCTGACGAGTGGGAGTGAACGCCAGTGCGTCGGTGTATTCGGGCTTTGGAGACGACGAGAAGAGCTTCTTCTCGGTCTACGGCGCGCTCTTTGAGAAGGTAACGTGTGTGCCTGTGTGGTGCTCATCATGATGAGTGGGATTGTGACTGCGTTCTGCCACCAGATCGACGCGCTCGACCGCGAGACAGTGATGACCTCTTCGTTCGTGCCGCCCACAGCGCCCGCGCTTGGCCGCCGAGACACTGCGATTGCCGATGTGTTGGCGTTTTATCAGCACTGGAAGTCGTACGTCTCGCAGCGCACGTTCGCGTGGGTCGACGAGTACAAGACGACGGATGCACCGACGCGGCAGATTCGCCGCGCGATGGAGAAGGAAAACAAAAAGCTTCGCGACGCCGCCAAGAAAGCGTTCACATCTGAAGTGCGTGAGCTCGTCGAGTTTGTCTGCAAACGCGACCCGCGCATGGTCGCGTACCAGAAGCAAAAGGAGAAGGAGCGTGCCGAGCGCCAGCGACTGGAAGACGAGCGCAAGAAGGAGAAGCAGGCCGCGTATGAGGCCGAAAGACTCGCGTTCCAGCAGCAGGAGAGTGAGCGTTGGGCGGACGACCGCGCCACGAGCCGATTGGCGCAGGACCACATCGACGAAGAGCTCGACCGGATGCGCCGCAAGATGGACGCCGAAGTGCTGCTCTGCGATCTGTGCAACAAGACGTTCAAGTCGACCAAGCAACTGAAAAACCATCTCACGTCCAAGAAGCACCGCGACCGAGAGATTGAACTGGGTGTCGTGAGCGAGTTTGATGACATCGAGGACGCGCTGGATCGGGAGCTGCAGGCAGAGCTGGAAGAGATGCGACGCGCCAAGAAAGCGGCCGCTGGTGTCAGCGACGCGATGAAGGGGCTGAGTGTCGATGGTGATGATGACGACGACGACAGCGCTCAAGTCGCCGCAGCGGATGAGAAGAATGCGGAGAAGGAGGCAGAGGAGGAGCGAGAGCGACTGGCGGCGCAGCAACTGCGTCTCGAGAAGGAGCAAAAGGCGGCGGAGAAGCGGAAGGAGCGCAAGGAGATGCGCAAGGCCAAGAAGCAGGAAGAGGTGAAGAAGATCGTGTCAGCCGCGAAGGAGAAAGCAGAGAAAGATGCTGACGACGATGACCGCAAGACCCGCGGCAAGAAAGGCAAGCGAAGATAGAGCGTAAATGATTCAGGTGCAATTAACTGTCTTGGCGCGATGCTCGTCAAGTGACTCTATTGGTTGCCGCTCTTGAGCGTCGTCGCGCACTCGCTGCACACGGGCATCCACTTGGACGCTGCGCATTTCGTCACCGCCGGAGCGGTAGTACAGTTGGAGCACATGATCGTGTCTTGCTCAGGGCTCGCGCTTTTGGCTTTCGCTGGCGCTGTCACGGGCGCTGTCGACCCGTTCTGAGCTCCGCCTTGCTGCCATTCGAGCTTGTCATGTCGAGCCATGTCGCCGCGCTCGCGCTCTTCCTTCCATGACGCCACGCGCGCTCGTTGTGCTGCGCGTCGCTCGTCGTCCTCTCGTTTCTTGGCGGCGACGTCCTCCCGTACGCGAAGCTCCAGGTCGTCAAACTGCGCAGAGACCTGCTCGAACAGCCAGTGAAGACCCGTCTCCAGGCGATCATCAACCATGTTGCCGTTGGCGGACGGCTTGGCGACGCACGGCACGAGTCGACAACAGGACAACGAAGACAGCGAGAGTACTTGGAAGAGCTGATCCTCTGCAACGGCCGTCGGCTGGTCGCGCTTATTGGCAAAACTAACCGACACCGAAGCTGTGGTGAGATCAATCATAGAGAGCTGTCCTTGAGACTGTACACGTACACGAGCGTCGGCTTGCGAGCCATGGCGCGATGGCTCATCGTGTCAGCCAAGATCTTGGATGACTCGCGGATTGCTGTGTCACTGGACGAGTCCACCACGAAGACGATGCCGTGCGCCTGAGAGAACCAGGAATGTGTCAGTATTCGTCACTCGACATCATCGTCAAGGCAAAAGAGATGTGGGCGTACGTCGGCGTAGTACTCCTTCCACACGTCGCGGAATGCTGGTCCGCCACCGAGGTCGTAGAAAGTGGCGGTTCCTGTCTCGGTCTGAAACTTGATCGATGTGAAGCCAGCGCTAGGCACGTGGTCTTTCTCGAGATCGCCCTGTAGCGTCGAGAGGAGTGTCGTCTTACCGGCGCCGTCGATACCGATAATGAGAATCACGATCTCCATCTCTCGGGTCGGTGCTTGAAGATCGCCGTTGACTGTGACAGCTGGAGCCGGACTGTCCTCAATCTGGTTGTCATCGCGTGCGCTGCTTCGCCGTCGAGGCGGTGCTGCTGCATCATGCTCCGGCTTGAGGCACAAGCGATGGACGTTGTGCTCGGTCTTGCCATCATCGTAGCGCACTGTGAATGTGTCGTTGCTGGTGTCCATCGCTGTGATCACACCTGGATAGTAGCGTGGTCGCCCTTTGTACCGGCAGAGTACGCGGTCCTGCACCCGGAGGTTGACATAATCGAGCTGGTTCGAGTCGTTCAGCGAGCTTGTGGAGCCTACGACAATACGCGCAGCGACGACGTCTCGAATGAATGCTGAATCGAACAGACAGACACACGACGCGTGAGAACTCGGGTGAAGCGAAGCATCGCGAGGAGACCCTTACACGTGACTGCGGTTGGTTTGTCGCGCAGGATCTGGTGCGCGAGGTCGTCCATGACGGGGATGACGCTTGTGGACATGAAGTCGACCATCTTGCGGCGGCTGGAGACCTTGCGTGCGTAGCTGACGCGTTTCGCCTGGCCGCCATGGAACCGAGAGGCCTTGCTGTCGTCCACGTAGTCGTGGATGAACTCGTAGATGCTCTCGGGCTGATACAACAGCAGCGCTTCGATGAGCGGCATGAGAATCGGGTCGACGTGACGCCGTAGGTACTCGTGGTCGTTATCCACGGGTTTCCGCGGTGTGCTGGGAACTGAAAGCAGGGCAACGATTAGTGTTTTCTGCGCCCAACGATGTTGAAAGCAGCGTGTCGTCTCGCACCGGACGAAGACACGGATCGATCGCTATTCCATGGTGACGTGGGACTCGCACCGCGAGTGGATGAGCTCATAGTGCGGGCTGTCGCTCCTGAGAGCCTGTAGCAGCGGCGTCAGGTAGAGAGAGAGAGGCCTTGGTCGTGGTCATCAATAGCTCTGATGTGGTGGCTCATGATTGTCATGGGCAGCTCCCTCGGTGCAGTGACACTAGGAGTGCGTGACGGTTCAAGATCATATGTAATCCAGCCAATCAAATGCTTGAAAGAGAGAACAGGGATCGGTGATTTGCTGAATATTTTTAGACGCGCTTCTCCGTGGCCAAAAATACACCTTGTGCCTTTTGTCGTTAACTCATTGAAGCACAACGTTTAAACGAATGAAAAGGCGTGCAAACACGCCTGGAATCGCCGACTGCTCCACCAGCCGGTGGGAAAGCACACCATCAGCAACGGGGAAAGGGACTAACTGGAACTAACGGCCTGCTTTCTAGCAGTCTGCTTTGCATATTGGGTTTCGTCGCTCGCGATAGACCGACTCGTGCATTCAGAACAGAACGCATGGAGGGCTCACCATTTTTTAGGCCAAGGCATGTTCTTCGTTGGTCGCCCTGATCTGGACCGACTGGTATTGTATCGCGGCTTCCTGCTTGCTGGCTCTCAGCGCCTTTTGGTAGAAGCTGCCTGTCGCAAGCGTTTGAAGACTGCGTTTGGTCCCACACACGAGGCACTCACCCTGTCTGCTCCGTTCCAGAAACGGTCAGCCCACCGATCCCGCGACAGCACAACCTCGGTGCAATAGGCAGGCCAATTCTGGGTTTTAGCCAACGAAAACTTGAGGAACACACATTTTGACCAATGCATTGCGTCGGATCAAAAGATCCGGTGTGGTCGTACTGTTGAGGTCCCAAATAGAAGACCGTCGCTGTTGCCGTCGTGGGTTCCTCGCTCCTGGCTTTGTGGATGGGGCGAGGCACATGGAGGCCGCACACCTGGGACTGACTCACATTTGACGCGGCCCCAAGCGTGAGTGCACTGCCGGACATTCTGCGCCCGCGCGTGTGTGTCTCGCGGCTGTGTGGGAAATCCTTCGCTCGCTGTCTCGGAGTCTCTCGCTCGCACGCACAACGCGCTCCGACGACTCGGTTCATTCCTGTGAGCGACTGAGTCTCTTGTGTTGTCTTGGCAGTGATTGAGAAGAGCGACGCTCTCTCTCTCTCTCACACTCTCTCGCTCCCGCTTCGATCGGCATCTCCATCTATCTCTCCATTCCGTCGCCCGTGCCTTCGACACGAGCCGTCCTCGTTCCGTCGTTGTTCTTCCGACAGCGCGGTCGCTTTCGTGGATCGATCGCGTCGCTTTCCAGCTGGTCCGACGGCATCTGGGACGTGCGTGAGGCAACCCGACGTTGACAGCATTTTACTTACGCCTGCTGGCAGGTCGCCTGCTTGGCCGAACCGCTAGCGAAGCAAAGCGACATTTCACGGCCACGCCGTGACTGCGAGAAACGGTCTGTCACGCCGCCAGTCAACGAGACGCGCTGCCGACAGACTCGGAGCGCGCGCTGCATCAAACGACGGCTGGACCATGAGCGCGTCTGACAATGCGAACGCGGTCTGCACACGCGTCGACCGCAACACACTGACGACAAACTGCTACTCGGCATGCCGTCCGACGTTTCCGCTGTGCGTCAATTACGCAGCGCGTCCGTCGAACGAGTCGCTCAAGCAGGGCGATGGAAACTACTACTACCAAGGTTGTGCCTTCACGGCGATGAAGACATGTATGTCCAACGTCGGTCCCAACGACTGCGAGCTTCAGTGTCTGCAGTCGACGAACGTCAAGAACGAGGAGTGGATCATGGACGTCGCACCACCGCAAGCGGACCGTGCCGAGACCTCTCTCTTTCTTTACGTTGACAAGCTCAAGCTACCACCCACGCTTCGGCATTTGTAGGTCTTCCGCCATCCAGGTCGATGAGCTCAGTGAGTGTTGATTTAACATTTCGTTGTGGGTATTGGCACAGGAAAATTGTTGGAACGACCGAGCTCACCCGAAAAGTTCCGCTCGCTTTTGCAAACGACGCTTTCGCAAGCGGCTTCGGGCTTCAGAACATAACCATTCTCGATGTGAGTGTCGATGCGATCAACAACAATATCTTCCCGACGAACCTCACGAGACTGTAAGTGTATGGCATACCTCGGAGCCGGTAGACAAAATTCTAACTTGACCTCAATGGCATGGGCAGCGTCATGCAGCGAACGCAGCTGCAGCAGTTCGAGCCTCTCGGCAATCGCCGTCTGCCGCAACTCCGCTCACTGTACGTCCCTTCACTGACGGTGCAAGGGGGCTTGTCGTGGACGACGACTGATTTTTTCTCTTCTTTGATCAACAGTGATCTCAGTGAGAACAGCCTCTCAGCGATTCCTCCTGTGGTGTTTGAACTCGAGAGCCTGAAAGAACTACATCTCCGGCACAACTCGATCAGTGATGTTCACCTGACGTCGTCCCAGTTGTCTTTCTTGCGGAAGCTCGACGTGCTCGATGTTGATTTGAGTGTCTCGGGGAAGTGTCGGTCTGGATATGCAAGCTACACTTGGGCTGGCAACTCGGTTTGTATCGGTGAGAAGGATGGGGTATTCGAGGAGGGATCGATGCCACAAGGAGACAAGAAGTCAAGTGCTGCAGCGTCGACCAAGTCCAGCATTCTTCCACTCATCATCGCAGGGATGGTGGCATTTGTTGTGCTCGCAGTGCTCGCTGGTATCTTCATTTTGAAACGCGCGAAGCAAAAGAAGACGGAACTTGTCGACGAGCCAGAACGGAAAGAGAGGCCGAAGCCAAAGTCGCTGGGTAGCTCCCGCATCCTGCTCACCCACAAGTCTAGTGAGCTAGCCGACCCTCTTGAGGTTGTCAGTCCCGCGCGAAAGGCAACATTCCGTGAGATGTCGTCCAGCCAAGTGGATATTCAAGACGTACTTTCCCAATCGAGTGCGGTGACCGTGATGACGGCGCAATACAATCGTACTGCTGTTCTTGTCAGCCAACTCAAGATCTCAGATGATCCCGCAGAGAACTGCGAAACGGCTCTCAATGTCACTCCAGTTATCGCCCAGCTTCGCCATCCTCAGCTGCTCACTGTTCTTGGGCTCATGTGGGAAGACATGCACACAATGAGTGTTGTCTCCGAGTTTATGAACCGCGGTACCCTTGAAGAGTATCTACTGGCACCAGACACTGGTTTGACGTGGCGTAACTTCAAGAAGAAGGCAGCGCACGATATCACAGTGTGTCTGATGTATCTGCACGGTCAGCACAAGCTGACGTACGAAGGCTTGAGTGGCCGAACAGTGTATGTCGATTCGGAAAAAGGTTGCAAGCTCAACACGGTGATCGCGAGTCTGCCATCCGGAAGCATGAAGCCTCAGCTGGCAAGAGCAACCCGTGCCTTTTGCGCTCCCGAAGTGATCGCAGGAGATCGACCAACCGCTGCGTCGGACATGTACGCATTTGGGGTGCTTCTGGCTCAGTTAGACACGTGCATGCCCGCGAATGAGATGATTCGGCAGTCATGGAAGAACAAGCACTATCGCCCTCTCGCTATTTCACTGCTGGAGAGCAGTGATTCGTCACAGCAAACGGAGGAAGAAAGTGATTTGTCCTCCAGCCAAAGCACCGACACAAGGACGAGTACAAGTCTATCGTCAATGTTCTCGTTCACGAAGGACTGTCCAGAGCCGATCAAAGAGTTGGCGATTTCATGTCTACAGTACGATCCATCAATGCGACCAAGCGCGCAGTACGTGACTGCAATGCTTCAGCACTTGCCGTGAGAGGCAGTATCATCAAGTATCTCCTAATGTGGCTGGTACGACTATTTCCCACCACTTTCTCGTAGCCAATTTTGCGACGTAGCGAAACAAAGAGCAAGTATTATGAACATGACATCCGATCTTCGTGGTTTTCATTTCGCTGCAGCGTCTGTCACGTGGTTGCAGCGGGCATCATCAGACGTGATGATCCAATGATGCTGTTGTACCTGGGGCGTGTATGCGATCCTCTCTGCTCGAACGTCAGTCAGATGCTTCCAGGGCTTCCTACAGCTTCCAGGGCTTCCAAGAATGCTCGTGAGCAAGCGCCTCACTTGTCTGGCACAACTGGTGAGCCTGGACCTGGTGGCGAGTCTGGGCTCGTCGTAGTCTTCCTAAACCCAACCGGTGGTTGAGCAGATCTTGAGGGGATGGAGCGCTCACGAATGCACAAATGTATTCTTCTTTTGTTCTGCTTTCTTCGTGTGCTTCGCTCTCTCCTCGAATCGCTTCCATCCTGGCATCCAAACCTGAGGTAACTTCCGTCTCCCCAGGCTTCCTCTCATGAAGTGTCAAGAAATCATGAACGAGAGCGTGTGCCCATAGGTGACGAGGCTTGGCTGGCGTTTGTGAAGCCCACTCTTCGTGCAGTCAAGTTGATTAGTCGCGGTTATCCTCGTCGTCGCTGCGGCGGCCACGGTCACGGCGGGGAGAGCCCGACGGCGAACGCTTCTCATCGCGGCGAGGCGAGAACGAGCGGCCCTTCGAGCGCACCGGAGAGCGCGAGCGCGACGTCGAACGGGCGGGCGAGCGACGAGCCGGCGAACGACGAGCTGGGGAGCGGCGAGCCGGGGAGCGAGCAGGGCTGCGGGCAGGCGAGCGCGGCGGGGAGCCACGCGGAGAGCGAGGCGCCGGCGAGCGTCGCGGGGAGCGACGAGGCGAGCGCGAGCGCGAACGGGCGTTCGAGGCGCCACCACGGGCCGCCGGCGAACGACCACGCGAGCCCGAGCGGGACTTGATGGGGGAGCGCGAGCGCGACTGGCGCTGCGGGCGGCGATCACGCGAGCGGGAGCGCGCACGACGTCTGTTGCGATCTCCGCCGCGGTCTCCACGACCACGCGAGCCCGAGCGAGAGCGAGAGCTGCAAATGCAAAGAGTCAGAGGTGTGTTGGATCAAGCAAGCTCCTAATGGCACACACATACCGGTTCTTCTGGGTGCTGGAGATGGTTCCGAGCCAGGAAACGTTCCACAGAGAGACATCAGCAGTGCTCATCCATTGTCGGTCAACATCATCGCCACGCACCGTTCACGATCGCGCATCTGGTCCGACGACTTGCGCTTCTCCTGGGCAAACACGACGCGGATCTCGCGTCCATCCATGCGCACACCATCGAGGTTGTGGCGGGCGTCATCGGCCTCGCGCTCGTTCTTGAACTCGACGAATGCGAAGCCCTTGGCCTCACTGCGCAGACCACACTACATCAGCGACGACTCTCTCTCTTTATTGCATTAGAAGCATCGACGCATTGCGACGTACCGCGTGTAGTAGTCCTTGGGGATATACACGTCACGCACTTCACCGAACTTCTCGAACTCCTTGCGGATGTCCTCCGGTCTGCAGAAACCCAGCGCGTTCCAGCCCGCGTCGTCAGCTCTATCGATCGCGCATGACCCTGAGAACGCCCACGTACCTCAGGCGGCGGCTGACGTTGCGCACCAGCAGCGAAATTCCCGTGCGATCGCCCATTGTTAATCTCTGCTTTTCGCTGTCGCTTCGATTCTCTCGTCGACTGCTGCTGATCCACCGCTCGCTCGCGCTTTCCACGGGCGGTGGTGGGTGGGTGGACCCGCTCCCCTGCGGTTTCTCTTTGTGTGTGTGTCTGTGTCTGGCGACAGGCGACCCGGGTCAGAGCAGAGACAACCCGTCAACCCGTTTGGTAGCTTAAGTAAGCGCACGTGATTGACGTTATATCAGTACCATAAACTACCAAATGAATCAACCCGCCGGAATCGTAATATTTAGGTATGGCTCAAAACGGTCCACCAAAGCGTGAAGCAGAGGCAGCCAGCGATGACGAGTGCGACGATGGTGTTGTTGCGCATCTTCTTGCGTCGAATCTGCTCCATGAGCGAGTTGATTCCCGCGAACGAGTTGGACAGCGCGCCGACTTTGCCTCGGGACGACGTGAAGCGGGCGCGCTGCTCCTCCAGCGCCGACTTGGTAGCGAGTGCTTGGCTGCCGAGAAAGAAAGACACAACAATCGCGTCAGCTGCATGCGACGCTGCTGTGCGAATGCCACTGCATCGGATCATACTCGATGATACTGTTGGTCATCATCCGCGAGGAATCGACCGCGCGTCGTTCGCTCAGCAGCGAATCCATCTCGGCGTCTTCACTGGTGCCATTTTGACTGCAGTAGCAACAAGCCCACAGGTTCAGTAACTTCTTCCGACGTCACGAAAGCAGGCACAGGTGACACTACCGTTTGCCAAAGAGGCGCTGCGAGTCGCGTTTCTCCTGCAGCGAAGCCTGTGTTGACATTTCCGTCAGCACACATCAGACGACAGCATGGATCACCCATGAAACGGTGGTGTACCATCGTCCGTCGAAACTCCGTCTTAAAATCAAAGTACAGCTCGCGATAGCGCTGCAAGAGGGCCTCTTGTGCCTTGTTGCCGGAGACGTTCACGTGCGCGCTCATCTCGTCGATGGTATCCGAAAGCTGTCGGTCCCATCCGGTTCACTCAGTCGAGCGCTTCATCCACGAATCGAACGGCAGACTCACCGAGCTCAGCGCATTCTCAATATCAGTGGCGATCTGCTTCTCTCCCGTGGACTCTTCTGGCGGATTCTCTGTCGCAAGCAGACGACCAGCATCCGTACTCACGTTGGCTCCACTCTCACTCTTCGTCATCCCACGCCACGCAGCACAGACCTTCGTCGTACTCGGCGGTCGTGCGCTTGGTCGCCTGGTTGATCGACACGTACGACGCGATCTTGTCCTCCAGCTCGCGCTCTGCGCTGCGAGCGCTGCGCTTGAGCTCGTCCCACACGAGCGTCGACTGCATCATCTTGCCCGCTTGTCGCCGCTTTCAACAATCATAAGTGCTGCGGGCCCCAGGCCCGGGTCACCACATGGGTCGACGTTATCGCAGAAACGGGCTGATCTTGGCATCCCCCAATTTATCTTGAACTAACTATAAGTACTCAAGCCCATGGGTCCTGTATCAAGGCCCGCGGGCTGCTGCAATCAGCAACCGCCACCTCGACGATCATCAGCATCATCGGCCCACGGCAACAACAGCAAGAGGGAAAGACCTGCGACCGTCTCCTTTCTCTCTCTCTCTCTCTTTCTCCATGCGCGTCGACGGACCGATGGAGCGACTCGCCGCGTGCGTGGAAGAGCTGCGGGTCGCGTCCGGTGGCGCAGCGGAGCTACAGACCCATCAGCTGCGGCTGCTGCGTGAGCTCACGACGCTGCAGACGCACTGGCCGATCGCCGCGCGACCGTCGCCTGCTGCCTCGGCCTCGAATGCCTCCGCCGCCGGTGCCTCGCCGCCGTCAGCGTCGGCGCTGTTTCAGCTGCTGCTGCAGGCGCTGCTCGCGTACAGCGGCAACTTTTCGGGCAGCTCGAGCGTCGTCGCGAGCGGGGCGAGCTCGAGCATGTCGCTGCCGTTGCTGACGTCGACCGCGACGACGTCGGAAAGCGTCCACCAGCTTCTGTGCGAGCTTCTCGCGCGCGCGTACGACTACGCGTCGGCGCCGGTCATCAACGAGTACATGACGGGCCGCCACGCGTCCATCTACGTGCGCACGTCGCTTGTCATGGTCATCGCGCGCCTGCGCTTGCAGGACGTGTACCAGTTTTGCCCCGAAGCCATCGCGTTCGCCAACAAGAACATCAAGAGCGCCGACTTCTACATGCGCCAGTGCCTTCTCGAGAGCGTCACGCGCATCCTCGCGCATGGCGCCCCACGGTTGTTTGTGTACCTCGCAGACGCGATGAAGATCGTCGGTAAGACGTTCCAAGACAAGACACCGGAGGTGCGTCTCGCCACCGCGGCGCTACTGCACGTCATCGCAACACACACAACGACATGGGGCAGCGCATCGCAGCCCGTCACTGGCGGCATCACTGCCGCCGGAGCCGCGGCCAACGGAACTGCCAGCACCAACGGAGGAAACACTGTCGGAGGGAGTACAGCGTCTTCCATGAATGGCAGCAGTGCGTCGGGTACGAGCTCGTCAACGGCTGCGACGGCGCAGCAGCATGGCGTCACGCTTGAGGCGATCATTCAAATCGCGTACAAGGGCATGGATGATGCCGCACCAGAAGTGCGGCGAGCTTTCTCGGTGGTTGTCGGAGTCGTGCTGGCCAAATTTGCGACTGGCGGCTCTTACGATTTGAGCGCCGAAGCAGGAAGAGGGAACGAGGATGATGGACAGCATGGTGGCAACGATGGAGAAAGCGCACAGCCAGGAAGTACCGGCAAAGCCAAGTCAGGCGGCTTCAAGTTAGCTGGCATGCACGTGCCAGGAATGTCAACGCTGCATCTCTCAGTGTCCCTGTCTCGACGGAAGACAGCGGCTGCTGACTTCTCATCGATCGCGAACGTCATTCTGTATCTGAAGGATTTGCTGGCTGCGAAATACCTCACGACGACGTTGCAAGGTCAAACGCACGGCGGAATTCTAGCTGCGTATTCGGTAGCTCTGTGTGCGATGTTTGAGCGGCTTCCTCCAGACGCTATCTCGGAGACACAGCTCGGAGATATCGTCGCGGCGATCATGTCGATTCTGGACCAGCCTCTTACTCTGAGTGACCTGACGCGAGCAAGAAATGCGGTGTGCTTTGTCTTTCGCTATGGGTTAAGCGGGATCCTTACGGAGCGACAGCAGGAAGCACTTGTGGATGTCTACATTAATGTTGTTCGGCTTCCCGAATCAAGTCATCACAAGGTTTTGTCGTGCTTGGCAGAGATGAGTCATTTGATGCAGTCGCTCGGAGAGACATCGATCGTGCATGCCCGAGCGTGTTCTCAGACTTTGCTCGAGTTACTGGCGCACGAGAAACAAAGTGTTCGGTTTCAAGCGGCTGTGACCATGGCATCACTCGTCACATGTCTCCCATACATTCTGAAACAGAGTCTCCTTCCGTGTATGGAACGCCTGCGCGTGACAACTTCCTTGCTCGTAAAACGCTCGACTGATCGGTCAACCGAGGGAGATGATGATGAAGATGAGTCCAAGCGCAAGACACACCTCTACGCGATTCAAGGGCACTCAACCGCGATCGCACAAGTCGTGCGGGCATTAGTTGCACAAGGCAATCATGGACTGTCTCACGCCATTCTTTCCAGCATCTTCAATCTGGCCGAGCGTCTGGTGGAAACACAGTTTGTTGATCGCTGCCCAGACAGCACGTGGCTTACATGCACCCGTGCTGGATGGAACCTCATTAGCAGTCTCGTGATCGTACCGGATCAATCGTGGCAGGAAGGCGTGCAACAGCGGTTATTCGACATGTGGCTTCGTTCCAGTGTGCTCCAAACTCGAGAGGCATCTATCGAGCTTCTTCGTATTGAAGGGGCTGCTGCTGCTCTCCACAGCCTCCTGTACGCATCCCCAAGTCTGGTTGAACGATCAAACAATGTGGAGATCCTTGCTGCTCACATTCTTCACGTCTACCTAGTTGCCACTCAAAGCCAACTATCAAAGCCTCAAAAACGACGTGGCCAGTTGGCTCGATATCGTTTGATTGCATGGCTGCTCAAGACTTACACTCTCTTGCCCCCCGTCTACAACGACTCGCTCATCACGCTGGTTGATCTCGTGGCGGAGTATACGACATCTCAGTCTCTGACTGGTCTTCAGCACACATCCAGTCCACCAGCTGAGTCGACGTTTTTGTCTGTGGTATTGTCTTCCGAGGATGACGCGCTCGAGCTCGTATCCCTCGCCCGCCTTCAAGCTGGAGATCAGCCGGATGCTATGTATTCACGGGAGCTTAATCACATTCTCGCATTGTCCCAGCTCGAGAACTCTCTGTCGGATGTTGAGGTTGAAGTGCAGTTTTTGGACAACGCCACGGCGTTGGCATGTGATCGCCTGAATCACCGACGTAGCGTTTACGATCGCGGTGTATGCAGCAGTGTCACATCGGTGCGTCTTGTTGACGCAAGTGTTTATTTGTTCGGACGAATGTTCCATGTTTTGCCCGAAGATCTCCAGCTGCGCTGTTTACAACATCTGCATGCAACATTAACTGAAGCGCAAACCGAGTGTGAAGTGAACGTGTGCTCGTTGCTCTATGCTATCGTGTACGAAGTCAAGAGAGGCGATTCAAGTCACTCACACCTTCCGAGCAACAACGGTGCCTGGCAGCATCAAGTACAGATGATGCTACTCGATATGCTCGCTTCGGAGAACGGCCGTGTTCGCCGAGGTGCTGCAGAGACACTTGGGTCACTCGCGGCATTCTCAAAAGATGTTCATGTCCGATCTCTTGTGCACGAGCTCGAAAAGAGATTGACCCCAACTGACAATGCAGAACCATCGATCAATTGTGCAGGGGCTGCTTTTGCACTGGCATGCATCAAGCGAAGCTGTGGTTCGGGTGTCGTCGTTGATTCCGGTCTTGTTTTTAGATTTGCAGGCGAGATCGCTCAGCCTTTGCGCACATGGATTCTTCATTCATGGAGCATTATTGTCGATTCTGTCAGTGCCAGTGGAGGGGATTATGAGCAGTATGTGAAGTCAAGTTGCGCCTTGATGGAGGCGCATCTAGTCGCCGGCTTCAGATATTCTCGAATCAACAAGAAGTGTGTCAAGTGGCAAGTAGGTGCTCGTGTGTCTATGGGTCGTATCATCAATGGTGTTATTGCAACTCTCGGTCCTGAGGTTGAGGCATCAGCGGATCGCTTGGATGATTTCGAGACGCTGTGGACGATGCTTCGTTTCGATGGAGACGCTCGTGTCGAGCTCGAGTATCTCAAGTACCTGGAACAAATCGTTGTATTTGCACCAAAACACTTTCAGCGCAGCCACCTCGCCCACGTGCTCGCAATCATCTCGCCTGTGGACGCATTTTGCAGCGCTGATGTCAGTCAGACAGGCGGACAAGACGAAGCAGGTGTCGCTCCCCCAGTTGGTCTCGATTTTGATTCTATCAATGGGCAAGGGCGAAGATTACTCCAGCAAGTTGGTCTGTCATGTATTCGCACACTAAGCGAGCGCGATCCAAGTGTCATCCGGGAGTTCCAGCTTCCTTGTGTTTTATTCCGAAGCCTTCACACAGAAGCCAGGTCGCTTTCATGGCGCTGTTCACCTTCCACACAGGGAATTTGGGATGCTCTGACGTTCAAAGGCAATGCGTTGGCAATTTCTGGTGACCCCACTACCGAGATTCGCAATACCATCCTTGCGATGATCGATATCGATAACAGCCACAAATCCTCTGGGGAACTATGTGTATGGGCCCTTATCTGCCGAGGAATTGCGATTGGAGAGTCATTCAACACATCATCTACTACGAATGAGCAATTGATGATGAGTCCAAAGGGGATGGATCTTGGAATGCCCAGTGCAAGCGTCACAGACTCGGCTTGGGTTGACTCTCCACAGAACGCCCAAGTTCAGAATAGGGAAACCGGTGCAGCAGAAGCCCAAGTAGATACGTGGCGCAAGACAAAGCAACATGTCCGTGGCCTACTCTCGTGCTTGCCTGTACTCTCTCGCCATGCTCGGGTCTTCGCAGTCGAGTGTGTCGTGCGCATCTTCGAGTTGTTTATCAAGCGTCGCGATCCTGATGTGAAGCCCCATTTTGACCTATCACTGGCTCGTGAAGTCCTCACGCAAACGATTCACGGGTCAGAAGCCGAATCAAGCCGGAATTATCTGTGCATGTACCTTGATGAGTTTGTAACTCTAGCATGCCAAGTTGCGACAGCATCTACTGAAGGGATCGAGCTGCCGATGTTTCAGCTTGAAGGTCTGCGCCTCTTGCACTTGCTTTTGATTCAGTTTAACGATGTGCGAGATCCAGAGGTTACTTCAGCTGAAGCTTATGTGTTGGAGCCGTACCAAGCCCAGCTTTCTGCAGCTGTGAGGCACGCAGGAAAGTTGGCGCACGCTCGCACCGAGAGTGAAGGTGACGATTCGGAGGGATTCTGTGCGGAGTTGGCGATCAAAGCGTTCGACTTGTGTGGTTCAACAGTTCGTTGCGGATTGATTCAAGACAAGATTGCGCTTGGTCGTATTTTGCGCTTGGTCGTCACAAAAGATTATGGGCACTCGCACTTTATTGGTGACGATTGGACTCGTGATTCAGTCACTCTTGCAAACCTCGCAAGTGTTGCCAACATCGTGACGTCGTGCATCGCTCCCGTGAACGAGCTCAGCTTGAAGCAACCAGCTCTGTCCAAAGCGTTGATCAGCAATCTTGGCTCCAACCTGGACTTACTTGTCTCATGCTGGATGGAGATGACATGGGCCTATGGTCACGTCATGGCAGGTGTAGATCATTGGCCTCAGCTTATCCAGAAAAACCAAGACTCATCAACAGTCACCTCGGCTGTTCTGAAGCTATCGCTACCTGCCAACATGAATGACGTGGCGTCAGCAGATCTGGACAAATTGCGCCTCGCGTTCAGACGCTACTGGGCCGCTGTTCCTCTCGCAATGTGTCAGCTTGTAGAAGCTGGTGCAATTGGGGTTGAACAACTGTCTGCACAAACTTTTCTCGGTTTATGTATTCTTCACATCGTGACGTGCGCACGGGAAGATACTGACGATATTATCCCTGTTCTTCACGCTATACCGTCTATTCTGACGCGCCTTCAACCAGGACAAGAGTGTACTCAACTTAAGATGAAGACTTTGCAGTCCCTTGCTTTTATCGGTGCGCACTGCTCCGGCACAACCAGACTCGAGGCACTCCGTACTCTGTTTGCGTGTCTGCCGAGGAAGACCCAAGATGTGCCAGAAGCGCTACGAGCGGTGACTGCCGAATGTGCACTGTCTCCTCTTCGGATTCTAACGAGCATTTGCGAGCCGTCGCAGAAGCAGCGATTGGTTGCTGCTCGCGATGAAGCGCTCCTTCCTGAGATCGTGCGTCTTGCGGCATTGGGAATTGTTCACATTCGGGATATGGACGGTATCCGCAATTGCATCATTGAGGCTATCCCGCTGGTTGACGGTTGTCTCGAGTTTTTCATCAATCGACCTGACCACTCAGCGACATTGGCCGCGCTTCATCGAGCTGTCATGGAGACGTCTGTATCTGCAGAGAAGGATCTTGGAGAAGATGAACGCGAATACCTGGTTGAGATCGTTGACCAAAGTTGTGGCTCAATGCAAACGCTTGTGTCGACCACAGTCTCGAGCCTCGATGGCCAAGTCCTCAAGAGCGATTGCGTGACAACAATTCTTCGACTTACTGCGAGCTACGCTTTCTCTCCTCCAGCATCGTTGCGCCACAGATTGTCCATGCTGCATCAGCATGTAGCTGGAACTGCGAGAGAGGTGTTTTCGGATGAGAAAAAACTTGCGGATGGCGTGGCTGGAGCGTGGCTATCTGGCATCCGAGCTATCGCAGAGAAACTAATCGCAGTTGGAGACGAGACGAGTGCCGACCGCTACATCATGGTACTTGCACCACTTGCAATCAAGCGTCTAGATGCGTGCTCCTCTAGCTCAGCCGTCCCGAACATGGACGAGCTGGAGGCAGTTGATCAAGTGCTGCGGCTGTTGACAACTCGTGTGGACGATCATCACATCGCACCACTCGTTCAAGTCCTGCTGTCCAAAATCGCTGCAGCGATTGAGATTCAACGACCGCATGACGTCAACGACTCGGTCACGACTGTGCTTTCGCGTTTACTGCTTCATTTGGCCCAGACGCGTCCAACACACTTCAAGGAGACCGTGATGAACATTGGTCCGTCCACCCGCTCTGTGCTGGAAACAGCGCTTCGATCTGCGCTAACGAAAGGTGCAGCGGGAGCGACGACATCGCATTCAGTTGCAGCAAGTGGCGCGACGTCGCTGGATCTCAGCAGATACAAGAAGTAGAGATCTTCGTGCTGCTTAAATTGAGCGTAATATGATGTCGCTAGTGGTAATTCATACTTCAAGTACTGCGAATGAGGCTAAGGCCAAACGCTATTAAAATGTTGTCTCTGCTCGAGCCGGCCCAGGCACCTGCTCGACGTTGAAGATGTCAAGTAGCGAATGGAGGATGACGGGAACGAGTGAGGGCTTAAGAAACTGTGAGCGAATCAGTTAGTCAGCAGTCCACGTCGACAGGACCAATGCTACCAGTACTTTGCGACGTACTTTGAGTTTACCGTCGACAGCCATGTCCACCTCGTCCATCTCGACACCTATCAGATCCATCGCCGCCAAGTCGTCGGCCATGTTCGCAAAGTAGAGCTCCTCCACCTCGTGCAACACCGAGTCAGTGGACTGCTCCTCTGCGGCGCGAAGCTGTCGATAGACACGGCGAACAGCATTCCATGGCATCCGCAGCGTGATCGTCTGCACGCGATCGACAGCGTTCTTGTTGACGTACTTGAGCTGCAACGGTGCCTTTGCTGGCAAATGGCTCGTGTGATCGCTGTGATGGTGTCCTGCTGCAGTCAAAGACCAGTGATGGTCAGCTATGATGATTGCTTTCGTGCAAGTGTAAGCGATGCCTGTACCTGTAGTGGTTGTGATGCGCTGCATCTCGTCCTCGAGCAACCGGAGCTCGGCTTCGACGGCTTCACTGACCCACCGAGTTGTGATGGCGCGCAGCGTTTCGCTCGACACCCGCACGACGTGGCGTCCGACGACGCACTGGAAGCGTCGCTGCAGCCACGAGCAGACCCACGACATGAGCTCCTCATTTCCACGCAGCAGCATCGCAAACTTGGGCTCCGAGGGCTTTGCGCCGTTCGCTCCCTCTGCCGCATTGCGCTCTATCGACGCCCTCGTCGGCCGAAGCGCGGGCTCCATGTCGACGTCTTCCTCCGATTCGGGAAAATACACCACCACAGCACCGCGGCGGTGGTGAATCGTCGCGCCGGTCTCGTCGTCGGTGGCGATAGCGGCACGCCGACGCTGCTCTCTCTGCTTTCGCTGTTGATCTGGTCGCTGCGGCTGCTCCATTTTCTCGAACATTTGCTCCGCCTCGACGTCGCGCGTCTCGGTGACCTGAAACGCGACGCAGTCGGCGGAGAAGCGGATGGTGACGTTGTAGCCGTACTCTTGCTGGTACGTCATGAGCGCATGGCCGCGCATCGACTTGACCAGCTCATGCGCGTAGCGGTCGAGCTCGGATCGCTTGAAGTAGTACAAGTGCGACACGATGTGCACGGTCCATCGGTGGTCCACCAGCACGCATTCGACGCTGTCGAGATCGGGCTCTGCGTCCGGCTCCACGGGCTCCTCGAGCATCGGCGGTGGACCCGTGTCGCGCTGCGTGTCATCGAGGTACGGATTCGGCGACGGCAACGACGCGTTTGGCGGCAGCACGCAGTCGGGCGGTTCCTGGCACGAGCCCCAGGGATCCTCTGTCGTGCCGTTGTGCGCACTCAGGCGCTGCTGCCGACGCTGCTGTTGCTGGCGCCGCTGTGCGAGCGCCATGGCCATCTGCTCCGACGTCGTGAGTCCCTCGCGAGCGAGCTGCTGGTGCGGCGGGAGCCCGCGCCCGCTGTGGCGCGACGACCGCGAGGTCTGCGACGCGGTCGTGGACATGTCATGCGGCGGCGCTCGATAGGGACGCGGCGGCGGCGGCGGCGAGTGCTGCGTGCGCGGCATGGGGCCGTGCTGCTGCTGATGGGAGTAGTACTGCTGCGGCGACGGCTGGGGCCCGCGACGACGGGTGTCCATGCTGATGCTGGCGAGCAGCTCCAGTTACTGTACAGTAGTGGATGCCTGCGCTGGCTGTTGTCAGGGTCGGAGTTCAGACGGCGGTCGGAAGGACCATCACTCCGGTCCCGCAACGAAAACCGAAATTTTGGGATTTGCGAACGCACCCATGCAAATCCATCCATCAGCCAATCAAGGGCTGTGACAGACTGTACTACAGTACCATTAAGTACGTATACTGATTCGTAGTTCCAAAGGAACTATGAGGGGGCCGACGCGCACTCATCTTGATTGACGCGCCACCTGCAACATTAGACATTTGCAACATAAGCTCGATCAGCTTCTCAGTAGGGCCCCAACGACAAAACCGAATGTTTACGCATTTCCAATCTTTTGTGCATTACCGAGTTTTTGCGAGAAAAGAATGATTTCCTTGGATAACCGATCAATCTCAAAAAAACGATACATCTCTGGAGAAAACGACTAATCTACGTTTGCAATGGAGACATTTCCTTTAACAGACCTATCTACCATTGGAGAGTTGTCTCGAGTCAATCGCTTGGCGATTCATCTCCATAGACGGTCTCAACGTCGCCGTCGGATACTGCATCCTCCTCGAGGGGATCATAGTAGCGATCCGCCTCCATCTCGTCGTCTAGCATGTCTTCTTCGTCTCCACGGTCGTCGAGACCACTATGACCGGGCATCGTGTTGCGGCCGAGCGCTGTTCGAATGTCAACTAGTCTCTGATAGCGGCGCTGAGACTCGGTTCGCGTCAAGAAAGCCACGCGGGGGCTTCTTCATCGGATGAATAGCACGAACTTTAGCGGTCAACCCAACGTATCCTTTGTCGACCAACACGGCCCACGAATCGGGATACTCCACGCGCAGAGGGCCGTCATCTACCATGCTCCGCCATCATGGTGTTGAACAGAGCAGCGCCTCCAGCAGCGAAAGATGTAGATTGGGTACCAAAACGTAGCTGTGAGAAGAGGTGCGAGAGCTGAGTCGGTTGAGCGGAGTGGTGGGACATTCAGACCTTGATGGGATATCCGAGAATGAGCAGTTCTATCGTCTACAGGTGAGGTATCGTGAGCTGATTGAGCGTTTTCGAGCTGATGTAGCATTCTCCGAGATTCTCGAACCTTCGATCAAACAATCAGTTTTTGCGTAATAACTCGCCAACTCGAGAAAACTTTTCAATCGCGAACTGATGTGGTATTATAGTCTATAACCCCCCTTTTCTAATCTAATACCCTGTCTGCTTGTTATAACCCATTCATTGCGTCTGAGGTCTAGTGTGTAGCAGCTCGCGCGTGACTGGCAGATTTTAACGTTGCTCCACTCAAGGCAACACTCCACACCACCACATATGTACGGCGCACACCCACTCCTGATCATTTAGCACCACAGCACCACAGCACCACAGCACCACAGCACCACAGCACCACAGACAGAGATGTCAGCTCGAATCGCGATCGTGCACTACTCTATGGATCGCCCGTGCATTGTACGGTCATGTCGCTCGGCTTGCGGCCTCTGTAGAACAGGGAGCGCGCTCTGTCTGTCTGTCTGATTGATTGATTCATTGGGAGCGTGAACGACTCATGACAGTCTCATGTCTTCATTCTACGTAACGGAGGACGCCCACGCAGCACGCTAAAGACTACCGAACCTGCGTCTGTTTAGGGCATCAGAAAGCAGTGGATCCTGGCAAACACGACGACGTTGATGTTGAAGGGTCTCTGCTGAGGCGGAGAGCGGTCAATTGGCCTTGCAGCGGGGCTCAAAGGTCCCGGCGAGCTCGCCGGCGTGCAGGCGCGCGTCGCCCCAGACAAGCTGGCGCTCGGCTTGAGCGCCAGGATCACGTCGACCGTCTTCTTTCAGTCGTCGCTGAGGCACATGAGAGCGCGCTGCTCGTCCGCGGGGGCACCCTTGGGAGGGATGAACGCGATGTGGGAGAAACGCTCGCACGGCACGCGGCTGGGCTCGCTGATGAGCTGGCGGAGGCGCAGGATCTCGGAGGTGGGGCAGTCCTTGTAGTTTGCTGCTGGATCTTGAGACGAAGCTCAACGCGTAGAGGCTGCTGCCGAGTTATCTACGACCGGACGGCAGTTCAATCAGAGGCAAAAGCGCAAGTCGACGCGCCTCACTCACGTGGGCGGACACCCAAGAGCTTGTGGCGGGAGACTAAGAGCTCTACGCTAGTGTGGACAATCAGAGAAAAGGCCGAGTACATCATTGACCGATTGGCTCCCGGTGGATGTGGATGTGGCTCAGCCCAAGCCGCAGATCTCACCCAAACGTTCGTTTGTTCAAGGTGAAGTCTATTAAGCGTATCGAGTGTACTTGATAGCTGGGGTCTCTCCTATGCGTGTGCTCTATCAGGAATCACTCAAACGTTCAAACGTTCGACCAAGAAATGCTAGACCACCCCGTTCGACCGCCACGAGCTCTCCGTAGTCTCCGATTTCGCGCGAATCCTCGCGCTCTCTCGCGACGTGCAGCTCGCGACCGTCGACCTCACGCAGCGTCTCCAGCCCCGCGCGTCTTTCAGCGCTGCGTCTGGCGTCACGCTCGCTGCCGCTGTCCACTTGGTTCCTTGAGAGCGAGCTCAAGATGCTGCGGTGCTACGTGCGCTCGTGGCGGTCGGTCGTGCTCGAGACGCGCTTCGCTGTCAAGTCGCTGCGGCTTCTCAACGCGGAGCGCCGCTTCGTGCGCTTCCTGTGGCGCTGACACCAGCACAGAACGCACGCGCGCGTCCCCGCCAGCACGTCGCCACCGAGCTCACATGATCTTTAGAACGTGCATCCCCAAAAGAAATGAAACCGGTTTGAGGATTTCTCTCTTTGGAACTACGCCTTCCCCGCCAGACTGGCGGGCGAGCAATATAACGATAACGAAGTGCGGTGGATTGACGCTCCATCGTTAAGAACACTACTGTATGTTCCTAACGATCGGACGGTCGATGTTCAACTCAGGGAGACCGCCGCAGTCGAACATCCTTCATCCCGGTCATCGCGCGTCTTCCTTCCGTCTCGTTCTCTCTGTGCGCAATGGAGACCGCCGCAACGCCACGCCGCGTCATCGTCTTCGTGCTCATCGACGGTCTCGCCGACGTCACGCTGCGCGAGCTCGGGAACCGCACGACGCTCGAGGCCGCCAACACGCCCGCCATGGACGCCATCGCTCGTACGAAGTCTCTCATCGGTCTGTCTCTCGGTGGGCGCGTTCTCATCGAATGCTGTATGGCGCTGTAGGTGCGGGACTCAATGGATTGCTGGACCCGGTGGCTCCGGGCTTTGCGTGTGGCAGCGACACTGCGCACATGTCGATCTTTGGCTACGACCCGCTTGTGTACGAATGAACGGATGAACGAGCGAACGCCCCCAGCACTCACAATGTGTACGACCTCCCGTGCTGTACGTAGACACTATCGTGGCAGAGGATCGTTCGAAGCCATGGGCGCGGGGCTTCCGATGGACAAGGGCGATGTCGCGTTCAAGTGCAACTTCGCAACAGTCAAGAAGGTAAGTCGCACAAGCGGACGGATGCTTTCCGTTGCATTCGGTTGAGAGATTCACCACGACTCGAATGCCGAACAGAACGAAGCTGGAGAGCTGATTGTGGAGCGACGACGTGTGGATCGCAACTTTCCTGCGTGGGGCATCGAGCTTTGCTCCTTCTTGGACGGCGTTCCGGTGCCTCAGCACCCGGAGATTCGCGTCGCGACCAAGTACGCGACCGAGCATCGCTGTGGCATCGTCTTTCACGGTCACGGCCTCTGCGACCGCATCACGGGAACGGACCCACTGAAGGACAATCTTCCGCTCGTCCGCTCAGAACCGATGGATGACTCGCCAGAGGCTGTGTACTCGAGCAAGGTCAGTCAACTGGATTGATGGTCTTCGTGGCAACGCTGGTCAGCTCATCTGAACGTTTGTCTCTCTCACTTAGGTGCTGAACGCCGTGTCTGACACCATCCACAGCCAGCTGAGTACGCACCCGATTAACGTTGAGCGGGAGCAAGCTGGTCAGCCGCCTGCGAATATCGTGTTGCTCCGTGGACCAGGCGAGCGCATCAACGTACCGACATTTGAAGAGGTCCACGGTTTAAAGGCTTTCATGATCGCTCCGACCTGCATCATTGCGGGGCTTGGCATGTCGCTCGGCATCGAATTGATCAAGGCGCCTGGTGCCACGGGGGATTATCACACCAACTTGATCTCCAAGGCTGAGACGGCGCTTCAGGCATTCGAGCGTGGGTCGTATGACTTCGGATTCGTTCACGTCAAGGCTGTGGATGATGCTGGTCATGATAAAGATGTTCAGAAGAAGGTGCGTGAGGAGTGACGTCACGTCTTGACATCGCTGACAACGTCTGTGTGGTTGTGCAGGTTCATTTCATCGAGAAGGCAGACGAGATGGTCGCCCACCTTATCAAGGGCTTTCATGAACGATTACCGGAGTGTGAGGTTACCATGGTGGTCACGGGCGATCACACGACCCCCGTTGTCTATGGCGACCACAGCTTTGAGCCCGTCCCATTTACCATCTCGCGGGGCGCTGCCGCATGGGATGCGCTGTCGCACCCGCAGTCATCAGTCGCATCGGCAACGCTAACGGATGACGTGACGAGTTTCTCGGAGATCGCGGCGGCTCGAGGTGTATTGGGGCGCTTCTCAGGCGACCAATTGATGACTATCGTCAAGAACTTTCGCTCGTTCAACGTATAGACGGAAGAGTAAATGATGTGTTGGTAATCGGACGTTACCCATTGTTGTTGTTCAGCTACTTAGGGCGAATCGATCCAGCTGATCAAGCTCTGGCGGAATTCGCTGTTTCGTTTGCTCGAGAAGCCGCCGAAGCTCGCTCGCGATCGTGCATTCCGTCGTGAGAAATGCAGTCACATGGCCCCGACTGCCTCCACCTTGGCGTCCCGTTCGGCCGCAGCGATGAACATAGTCTTCAATCGAATGCGGCAGATCGTAGAGAATCACGTGTTGAACGTCCGCGAAATCGAGACCTCGAGATGCGAGGTCTGTCGCGACGAGAACATCGACAACGCCTTCTCGAAACGCTGTCACCACTTGAAACCGAAACGACTGCGATTTCTCTCCGTGGAGACCCGCGACATGGAATTGCTCGTGCCGCAGAAGCCGCGTGACGGCGTCGACGGCCTCGTGCGAGTTGCAGAACACCAGCACTGGCGGCGCCGGAATGTGCCGCAACACCTCCAACAGCTTCCACTTCTTGGCCGCTGGGCGAACGAAGATGACGTCTTGCGTGACATGCAGCGCGGTTTGACCGGCGCGATTGCGGCCCATGCCCACACGAATGGTGACGGGCGAGAGCACAGCCGAGTTCGCTAGCCTTTCGAGGAAATGCGGCATGGTCGCGGACCAGATCAGCGTCTGGCGGTTCACCTCGTTCGTCGCGCGAAGCAGCTCGCGTAGCTGCGGCTCCATCGACTCGTCCAGCATGCGGTCCACCTCATCCAGCACGAGGTACACGACTTGGCTGAGGTTCACAGCGCGACGCTGTAGAAGATCGAGCAGGCGACCAGGCGTCGCGAGAAGCACGTCGATGCCTCGAGTGCTTTGCCGAAGATCTCGCAGTTGCGTCTCGATTGAGATGCCGCCACACACTGCAGCCGCCGCAAAGTAGTTTCCGACGGCGACGAATCCCGCGGACGATGCGTTGGCGTTGCCGTCACCAGAGAACCGACGCAGAAGCTGAAAGATCTGCTCCATGAGCTCTCGTGTCGGGGTGACGATCAGGGCGGATGGGGAGATGGAGGTCGCAGCGACCGCAGGCCACGCGTGGCTCGCGGCACCTGAGTGATATTGTCGCATGACCCACGGCAGCAGATAGCTGAGCGTCTTGCCGCTGCCTGTTGCCGCGAGTCCGATGACATCGCGACCGTCGAGAATGCAGGGAATGGCTTGCATCTGAATCGGTGTCGGCCGCCGAATCCCCATCGCTTCGAGCGTGCTGGACTCGACACTCAGTGATTCGACTAGAGGTTGTGAGACAGAAAACTAAAGCGGGTCGTACGCACCTGAGGACGTGAGGAGGCAGTCGCATGTCCGCGAAGGACTCGATCAGCGGAGCCACGTTGCCCGTTCCTTCGGCTGCGGAGACCTCGATGCCGAGCTCCTGACGCCGCCACAGCGTCTCCTGTGGCTCCCCAATGGAGGCCACAGACGCACTGGTGTCTATTGATGGCGTGTCTCCATTCGCTGCGTCTGTATCCACGCGCGGACGCTTGCGCAGCGGAACGAATGTGTCATGATCGGCCGTCACCATGTTCATTCGCCAGTCAGGGCACAAAGGGAAACCAATGTCACTCTTTCGCGAATGATGTGTATTTAGTGACATAGCGCACCGACCGGCATGCGGAATGCGCTCTCTGTCTGTGTGTATTAACGCGCTTTCGATCAGTTATACATGCGCGCCGCCGTTCGCGAGACGATGCCGAGGATCTCCTCGATCTCGTCCTCAGCGAAGCGCTTCTGGAGACTCGGGATGAGCGCCACGGCCTCCTCCACTTCCTCGGGGTTCAGGTTCGACAGGCACGCGATCTCAAACTCCTCCAGTCGCACCTCGGTCTTCTGTCCGTCCTCTTCGCGCGGGAACGCGAGCGACATGAGTGCTCTACGTAGATGTCATCCACCGTCAGTCGATCGATGCATTCTTTTCTTCTACTTCTTCTTGTTGTCTCGTTTCAACAGAACTGGCGGAGCCAAGTACGTACTCACGGAGCTCCGTCACCGACGCCTGGTTCGCGACAGGATCCTTTGTGCCGCTGAAGCGCTGCACGTACGAGTACGTCTTCTGGAACACTCTGCATTGCACGTTGTCAGCTCAAACCGAAACGAGAAAACAACAAGCGACCCAGAGATCGATTTGAGGAACCCGTGACGTATATCTATCGTACCCCGTGAGCTGCTTCTCCTGCGTCTCATAGTCCGACTTTTGCTTCTCGAGAATCACAGCGACCTCCGCGTTCGAGAGACACGTCTCATGGCGGAAGTCGTCTCCGAGGTTCAGCTCGGCGGCGTCCTCCGTGTCCACGACGTGCTGCGGATTCGACGACATGGCGGTAGCTCTGTCTGTCTGTCGCTTGATGAGCAGCTACTGGCGGAGCCATGCTCGGTCCAGATACCGAGCGATACCGGTATCGTACCGATCCATCGCGACACACCCGGCTGTGTGGCCAGCGAATCAATTGCCGGAATGATGACGACGCCAATGATGAGCTCGTCGGCCGCGATGCGCGGCCACGTGCGCCGCCTGCTCGCGCCCTCCGCTCGCGCGATGGACGTGGCGGTTGTCTCGCAGCGTCGCACGTTCGCAGCGCCCGGTGGCGCCGGCGGCATCGCGGGTGCGTTGCGCGTTATCGTCCTGTTGTGTTGTTGCGTAGCTCTTCACTGACGTGTCGGGGGCTGGCGCGATGCGCGATCAATCACACAGGCAACAAGATCACGGGCGTCGTGCGGTTCTACAAGAAGGTCGGCGTGAAGGAGGTCGAGCACGAGGACGGCGTTCGCTACGCCGTCACGCTCGACGGCAAGACGCTCAAGACGCCGATGCGCACGCCGCTGCAGCTGCCGTCCAAGTCCATGGCCGCGGCGGTCGCGCAGGAGTGGGACGCGCAGGAGGAGCGCATCAAGCCCGCGCTCATGCCCATGATGACGCTGGCGTCGACGGCGCTCGACCTCGAGAAGACCTCGACGCACGAGGAGCTCATCAGCGAGATGCTGCACTACCTGCACTCGGACACGGTGTGCTACCAGGTGACCGCGGACCAGCAGGAGAAGCTCGCGGTGCTGCAGCACAAGAAATGGGACCCGCTGCGCAAGTGGTTCCGCGAGCAGTTTGAGGGCGAGCTCGACGTGAGCCACGGCTCCATCGGACGCCTCACGCACGACGCCGCGCTGGTCGACGGCATGCGAGCGGCGCTGCAGCAGTGCGACGTCTTCGAGCTCGTCTCGCTGCGCGCGATGACCAAGGAGTGCAAGTCGCTCATCACGGCGTGGGCGGTGTTCAAGCGCCACCTCACGGCCAAGGAGGTGCGCGTCTGGCTGTTTGTGTTGTGTCTGTCTGTCTGTCTGTCCAACCTGATCATCGCTCTCTCTCTCTCTCTCTCTCTCCATAGGCGATGGAGATTTCCCGCGTGGAAGAGGAGTTCCAGATCGGTCGCTGGGGCCTCGTGGAGGGCGGCCACGATCTGGACCGCGTAAACACGGCGGTGCGCCTCTCGAGCGCGTCGTTCTTCCTGTGGCTGCTGCAGAACAAGCACTAGATAGAGAGCGATCCAGAGAGAATGCTCGTTCGACCATGGAACGCCACCAAGTTGTGTTTTTTTGTTTTGTTTTGGTTGCTGTGTCTGGCTTCTCGACGCATCGCAACAGTTGAACTCCATTCAATCACACACACAGAAGGAGAAAGAGGGAACGACAGCGAGGCTCCCACGAGAGAGTGAGCGACGACGGACGACGAAGCGCACACTGCCTTCACATGCGCAGCACGTAGGCGAGATTGGTCGTGAGCTCCTTCTCGGGTTTGCTGCTTTCGCTCGGCATGAAGAACTGCTTGCGGGAGAAGATGTAGAAGATGATGCCGCAGCCGAGAAGAAACGTGCCGCACGAGAGCAGCACGATCAGCGCGCGCTTGTCACTGCGCTTCGCTGTGCCATCACGCACACACACACGCACACATGCACATATTCGACGTCAGAGCATCGCTCATATCATGCCTTGTACCAACCAATCCATGCGTGCACGTACGTGTCTGCTCCGCGATCGTCTCGTTCGCGGCTCCGCTTGGAGACGCAGCAGCGCGTGGCGTCTGCTCGCAGTCTGCGCCAAAGCGGAACGCCGTGACGAGCGACGACGCCGTGGCGCTCGCGTCCTCGAGACACGTCGTCAGCGGCACGTGGAGGTAGAGCCGCCGCTGCGCGCTCGAGACGTCCCCAAGCGTCGGCTTCTGCCGCGCAAGGTCTGCGAGATCGACGGTCGCTCGCTCGATCTGCTTGCCGTCGACAGTCGACTCGCCTCGTACAAAGGTCGCGGCCGCGGATGACAGCGGCGCCGCGAACCCGAGCAACAGGACGTCCTGCGACGAGCAGAACGACTCGACGCGACCCGCGACACGTCGAACGTCGCTCGCATTCGTCGCTGATGTCGAGACCGCGACGCAGGCGAAGACGCCGCTCGTCTTGTGCTTGAGCCGCGCCCATACAGCGCCGTCGACGGCCGTGTCGCGCACGACTTGCCACGCATCAGAACGCGCCCAGACGCGGTTCGCTGCGGCCGACGTGTACGAGTCCAGAAGCGTAGCGAGCGCTCCGTCAGCACTGCGCTCGTTGCCGCTGAATGACGCGCTCGTGAGCACGACGAGGTCGCTGTGAGACGCTGCGATCGCGTCTTGCTGTGACGACAGCGTTGCGACCCACGATGCGTTGGTGGCCGAGAACGAGTGGAAGACCTGCAGCCGCGACGACGCGAGCTCTGTGGCGGTCGCCAGTGAGACGAGAAACATCCAGCACACAGCAGGCAGCAGGATCATTGGCGTCGCCATGGCGGGGCGTTGGGATGGAAGTCAGGCAGTCAGTCTGTCTCTCCGCAGGACTGAAAGTGACTGCGACGCGGTCGAGCCGAACGCTGAAGATGAGCGCGACGGCCACGTAAAAGAACGAGACTGACAGAGAGCGCACAGCAAAGAGAGAGAGGGAGAGAGAGAGAGAGAGAGAGAGAGAGAGAGAGAGAGAGAGAGAGAAAGAGAGCCGCTTGTTCTCAACGGCGCAGGTGAGACCGTCGCCACTGTCGCTACCGTCGCTACTGTGGCTCCGTCGTTCGGCGATGAACGCCGTGCAGCAGCTCATCTCCCTCATGGAGCGTCGGACCAACGGAAGAAACGCCGCGCATGAAGCCACATCTCGAGAGGTGCCACATCATGAAACGCTGTCGTCTGACCATTTCGCGACATATAAAGCGCCAGTCAAGCGAGTGACGAAGCTGTCCATGAGTTGCGGTGGAGCGTTCTGCGCAAGCGCCGTCGCATTTCCAAGAGCTCCTCGCATCACTCCATTCTCGTTTTTATCCAATGGGTGTACAATAATCATATAAATGTCCAATCAACGAACGAATGAGTGCAGAAAAAGTCAGCCATGTGAGGGATATGGCTACACTACCTCTGAAAATGGATTCCTCCAACGACAAACTCATATATATGGATGATGGAAAGTCAATGGCGTTCGATATGGAGTTGGTGGTTTTTCAAATTTTGAAGTGTCTGAAAGTGGGGTTTTGTTCTCCGAGTGCGCGCCAAGACGAGAAAGGACCTGGGCGCGGCACCAACTTACCAACGACGACACCAACTTACCAACGACTCCAACGCACCACCAACATACGCGTCGCTGGCAGTGGACGTCAACATGGCAAGTGCATTGAATGCAGTCACGTGCGCACCAGCAATACGCGTGTCTTCAGTCCCTCTAAACAACGTGGTCGCGTGGTGCGGAACAGGACACTGATGACATCGCGACGCTCATGCCGCGGACCAAGTACGAACGCGCCGCTGATGCCCACGATGGCCCTTCATCGGTCTCTGATCGTTTCTGTTGGTTTCCCTTTGTTGTGACTGAATGCTATAGAGCAGCAGCTGAGCGAACGGATGTGAACGTGGCGAATCTCAAGGAGTACATGGCGTCCTCTCAGGTAAGCGTTCGCAGAGAGAGCACGTGTCTGTCCATCGCTCGATTTAAGTTTTGTGGATTGTGTGGCAATAAACAGCACGACAATGCGTCGCTGTCCCTCTCACAGTACGTCGGATATGTGCGAATAATGTGATGCGATCATGTGCCTGACGGTTCATTTGTGAGTGAATGCAGGCGAACGAGCGTGATGGTTCGCAACGACGTCCGAAAGGATGAGCAGGGCTTCGAAGACATCGACGAATTCTGGGCGGATGACGATGTTGTGGAGGAGAAGGATGCCGAGACGGAAGGAGATGAATGTGCGTTGTACCTTTGCAGTGGAAACGTGTATATCAGCTGACGATGTGGGGACTCGTTGGTTCACTCCAGCGAGCATGATGTCGGAGGCGAATCTCTCATCCGCAAACGTGTCCATGATCTCTACTGCAAGCGAAATGGAAGTGAATCTCTCTGGTATCGACGCGGGAAGTAGTGATGACGACATGGAGCTGGTGTCCGCGATGTCCAAAACGTCACGCTCCAAGTCCCGTCGTCCCAGCCCGACGGGTGATGTCACCAAAACGACCCCTCCCAAGCAGAAGACGAGCGCTACTTCAAGTTCACGTCATGCTTCGCCGAATCCAAAGACAATCGACACGCCAGAACGGGCTCTGCAATCTCCTGGGCGTCCAAGTGATGACTTCGGTGACGTGTCATTCGGCTCAGGTGCACCGTCACCACCAAGCGGCTCGAAGCGATCATCAACAGAGGAACGCCTAACGCCCTCATCGTCTGACAAGGCTAAGCATATCACACCCAAGTCAAAGAAACAACAAAAGCAAAAGCTGCAGACGCGCCGAGAGTCTCGCGATTCATTTGGGGGTGCGGGCTTCGGAGACGACGCTCATTCGCCGTTCGCCGTCAATGACGCCGCTCTAACGCCGCTCTCTAATGCGAGCGAGAAGAATCTTCCGTCTATCAACCCTTTCTCGGAAAATGGCTCGGCAGACTCACCGTCAATCCGCGTAGCTCTCTTCCAGAAACGGCGCCGTGATCTGTCTGATGATGAAGACTCAGATTCACGCGAAGCGGCGAAGAAGGCGAAGCCGCAAAGGAAATCGAAGCAATCATCGCAATCATCGCCGCCTCCTTCAACGCCGAAGCGCAAGACCAAACCGAGCACTCGGAAGTACCAGTACCGTGATTCGCCGGCTGACATTGACCTGTCTATTGGACCACAGACGGATGTCGATACCTCATTCAATGCAACAACCAGCACCGGCGGCACGGACGATGACAATAGTGACTGGGAGGGTGACAAGAGTGTCAATGTCAGTGTCACGAAGACCACGCGCGACGGAGATTTGTCGTTTGCCACTGAAGTCCTGCGCGACGTCGTCGGAGAAAACGACGGAGACGAGTCCGGTCTTCGCCGATCGACCCGACGGCGGTTCAAGCCTCTGGCATGGTACAAGGGCGAGCACTACGTATACGAGCGCCGCCAGTCCGGTATCGGTCTCGTGATCCCGACTGTTGCTAGCATCGAGCGAGCAGGAACGGAGACCCCTATGAAGAAAGAACGCCTTGCGAAGAAGCGAGGTCCTCGACCTCGTGCGACGAAGCCGTTGCCTCGGTCCAAGCTGCCAAAGGTACGATGAACCGCTTCCATAACTGCGGCTGACCCACACTGATAATGCCTCTTGATTTAAGGATTTGGCGTTTACGGAGGATGAGTGGGCGGACTTGTGGGACAACTCGGCGGGTACACTGAACCGCATGAACGTCATCTGCCGATCGGATGAAATCGAGCATCGCGAACTCCCAAGCGTGGATGGCGAGCCGTCTGGATACGCCGGCCAGAGCTTCAATCTGCGCAGTGTGACTCCTTTTTCTCGCTGGATTTGTGGTCGCCTTGGTCTTCCGCCAGGAGCGGCGAAAGAGGCTGAGAGTGTTGGCGACGCCATTCAGGTTTTCTTCGTGATGAGTGGTCAACCGCAGGCATTAGAAGTCGCGTTTGGACCCGTGCAAGACGACTACTTCGACCCCAAGACGGCGACACGATTCCTGTTGAACCCGAATGACGAGTTCTACGTGCCGGCGCAGAATGCGTATTATTTAAAGAACCATTCCGAGACGACAACATGTGAGCTGCACTTCATGATCCTCAAGCCCGATGCCGCGAAGCAACCCGCCACAGTTGATGTCAAAGAAAAGGTGGAGGCTGGCAGCACCATTCGAGAGGACGCAGAGCAGCGCATCACAAAGCGGAAGCGACCGAAGGCAACTCGACGAAGTAGCACGGAGGAACCGGTTCATGTCTAAAGCTCAGCGGGTCGATACAGAAGCAGTGATGCGTGAATGAATGGAAGTTTTTCCTTGCGTACGAACGTGGTAGAGCTTGATCGTCGGAATGAAAATCGTCTCTATTCTTAAGCGATAATCCCATGCGTCTCGTATCTTTCATCAAACGTCGTATTCGATCTACGACGATGTGACTGGCGTCCCTATCTGCAACGATAGCTGTGGATGTGATGCTCGCTGGCGCCATATTGGCGGTGCCTCAAGTAGAATACAAAATTGTGCCGAGGACTTCGGCGTCTTGAAGGCAGACGAGGGAATGCAGAGAGGAAAAGAGAAAGGGAGGAAAAGTCTGGAATCGCGTGGCTCTGCGTCAGAGCCGACTCGAGCTTCAATCCGCTCGGACGCTGATAGGATGCTGATGGTGGTAGCTGGTCGCACTGTGCCGCCACCGCAGCTCTGCGAGCTGAGCTCGCGATAGCCGAAGATCGAGGTGGCTGCTCCAGCCACACATTTGTTCGAACGAGTCGTGGGTGAGCTCCACCTGCTGCACAATCTCTTCTGTCGTCGGTTGCTCCACAAACTTGAGCGTCTTGGCCAATGTGAACGGCACCTGATCTGCTGCCGAGTGGCAGGCATCGCGCTCTGCCATTGAGTCACCGATCGAGAGAAAGTTGAAGAAACCGACGTCACTGTCCTGTTCCACCGGTTGAGGAGCCATTGGAGGCGGTTGCTGCTGCTGTTGCAGTGCAGCGGCCGCGTGGCCAAAGCACTTGTTGGCGATGAGCTGCATGACCTCGTACTTCCACGCGCTCGAGTCTCCACCGACGCCAAAAGTCTGCTCGTACCAGCTGCGCGCTGAGACGATGTGGATGTCTGCCATCTCGAGCACGGCTTGGACGCCCGGGAGATACAGTGCACATGAGAGCTCGACCCACCCGACTTCGGCGGCCGTGACCACGAAGACGGGCCCAAAGCTCACGGCCTTGCGCAGCAGTCGCACGACGTGGTCGGCGATCAGCGTGAGCACGTTCTGCTGGTGCTTGTCGAGGTCGATCTGCTGGCCGCGGAACTTGGGTAGCAGGTCCTGCGCGTGCAGCCACGAGCTCGGACAGAGCGTGTCGTCCCAGTCGAAGACGACGACCGTGCGCTCGCGCACAGACGGCGCCGCCGCCGGGCGCTTGCGGGACGCTGACGCGAGCGGAGAGCTGCTGCTGCTGCTGCTGCTGCCACTGGAGCTGTTGGTGCTGTGGCTGTGATGATGGTGGTGCATGTGGGGGTGGTAGACGGCGGCGTCATCCGGGAGATGGCTGTCGACCGTCGTGGAGAACGCCATGATAGACTGATCTTCCGGACGGACCAGGAGGGCAGGCGGCGTTGGGCGAGTTGGATTGACTGACGGACCGGAAACGAACGAGCGCTTAGACTCTGTCGGGTCGTCGATCGAGACGATCCGTCAATGGCGACAGGCAGCGGCGCTCGACGGCGTGCAACACCAACCTCCGGGCGGTGGGCAAGCGGAGATCCGAACCGAACGACGCGCCAACTGGCAACGGAGAGAAACCGTGCGCACGTGTGGCGTTGCAAAATCCGACCAACGACCGCGAGGCTCGAGTCGAGACGAGAGGGCACCCAGTCGACGTTCGCCGGATGGATAGATTGCTCGGGAGATCCCGGATGCACGAGCTCCACGTCCGGGGCGCAAACACAGAGTGCCGAGGCGTGCGCCAGCTGACCGGTGAGCGCGGAGCGGAGGGGTCGGGGCGGCGGACCTGGGCGGTTTTGCGCGTTGACGGCCTTGTCGCTTCCGGCGGGGGCGTAGCGTTGCGTGGGGTGGCGTGGCGTGGGGTGGCGCGGCGCTCCTTCGCTCCTTCCTTCGTTCCTTCCTTCCGTTCGGGTTGGGTGCTTGCTTGAAATTCTCAGGCAAAACCCCGCACGCCAACGACGCCGCCGACAAGGACACAGCGAAAAGCGTCCGCGCCTTTGCACGAAGCGTGTGTTTCTCCCCAGCTGTCTCGCTGGCCGCAATGGATGTTGCGAAATGGCGATTCTTGTCATGGAAAAAAAGAGAAAAAAAGGGTTGGGGCACTTTGCCCTGATCCCGCTGGATCGGCAACACGTGGGGGGGCACAATTCCTGTGCCTCAAGCGTCACCGAGACTGACGCAAGACGAGATCCTCCGAAGGTGTAGGGGTCCGGATAACGTCCGGATTGTTGGGCTGTCGCACGATCCAGATGAGCGGGCGCGGCGCCACCAGGCAGCATCAGACAGACTGCGTCACAGACGCGAAATGGTCGACAGCACAACGACAGTCATGCCGCGCGTTTCGATCACGTGACTACAGACGGCAACATGGCGACAATGTCATGGACAAAACACCCACCAACTTCCAGGCGCTGTAGCAAATGGGTGCGCGTTGTAAAGGAGCTTTGCTCGATCATTCCCCATCTTCCGCGACGATAATCGAACGGAGACAGGCGACCGGACCAGCACCGTACCCACTTGTGAGACAAGTGGGCAATGTCACAACGGGGGTGGTACTATTTCTAAGTTCACTGTAGTGCTCCGAGGAGCTCTTGGATCTTCAATTGTCAAACAGCAGGGCGGTGATGATAGTGATGATGGGTTCAAGGCGAAGCACCTCCATCGATTGATCAGTTCTCAGTTCAATGCTTCATCCGTATTGCCGCCTTCAGGCTGAGCCGACGGGGCTGAGGGGGTGGATGGTGCATCTTCGGCTTGAGGATCGTGCTCCATTACACGGGCCGAGTCGTAGCTTGTGACATCCAGTTGAAGTTGAACTTCCTCCTCCTCCACCGCGTCTCCATCACCACTGCCGCCTGCGCCATCGTCGAGCCCACCGACTTCATCGTTCAATGCTGCAGCTGCAGCCATCTCCGCGCTGTCACTTTCCTCCGGTGGACTCCATCTCGAGAGCGTCGTGAACTGGAACTGACGCCGACGCGCGAAGACTGCTCCATCAACTACAATGAAGCCACCCAGGAGCAGTGTCTGTCCGATGTCTAGTGCCATCTCTTCGCTCTTCAATGGGATCTCCTGTGTCAAGATCCGAATGGCGTCGTCTGTCAAGAAATGCGAACCGGAGCGAATTCGTCGCGCGTATCGTAAGACTAGTTTGAACGGGCGCCAGTGCGCATCGTCGTCCTCTAATTCAAAGTGTCCATGCTCCCGATCGAGACACGTCTTCAGGAGATGCGCCACGCGCTTTGGATCGATTCCTTCAAGCGAAGCAGGTCGGTCAGAGAGAGAAGTCGTGGACTCGGCTGCATTCTCTCGTCGTGGGGTCCGAATTGCGGACGCCGACAATCGAAGAAAGTGGCGCACTTCAGGCTCGTGGTCGAACATTCGGCGAAGACACAACAGAGTCTGATGCCAGAAGTGCGGAGTGTACGAGTTGCCGTGAGATCGAACGCACCACATCAACAGTGCGTGTGCGTAAGAGCTCATAGAGTGAGCGCGCGACGAATAACCTTGATGCAGCATCGCCAGCTCAAGCGAGCTGGGATCGATGACAAGATTGCCACAAGCACTGATAAGGATCATCGTCCCGACAGACGCGTACGCTTGCGAGAGGAACGTTGCCGGAGGCAGTTTCGTGATGACGTCGGCGGCATGCACAAATGCGAACGTGGCTGGAACAGCAAGGCGGTAGCGCTTCTTGAACTCGTGATTTCCGACGCGAGGGCATCCGAACGTCGTACACATCACATTTCCAAGACTCAGCTTCGTGGCAACGTCAAACGCGCACAGCACTGCAAGTGCACCGCCGAGAGAGTGACCAGTGAGGAAGATCTTCCTGCTGTCTGCAGCGTGCAACCTTTGAACGGCATCGAGCACTCGAGAAGAGACAGACATGTAGGCGGTATAAAACCCCGAATGCACGCAAGGATTATCGCGTGTCGTCGAGCCAAGTTCAGTGTGTTGAGTTTGATGTTTGTCTTCATCCGCTGCTGACTCACTACGTCGAGCGACGTGGTGGAGAACCATCGACGCCTGAAGGTCTGTCTTCGCGTTTTTCGAGCTCATTGTTCCGCGAAATGCGACAATAATCTGAGTTTCAGTCTCTGCGATTATACAGTGCGTGTCGGTTTTGTCGTCATGTATGAGGTCCGAGATGGTGACGCCCGTTGTTCCGATGAGCTTCATCAGCGAACCTCTCTCTTGGGCGTATCGCTTGTTTCCGCGAGCGTACACCAACTGTGCGAAATTGAATGCTTGAATGTGATTTTCAAGGATAAACTGGCTCGGATCGACGCGATCAATCAGCGATAGATCGCTAAAGGCTTTCTTCATCAACACATCTGCTTCCCTCACAAAGTAACGAAGACGGGTGCCGTGTTGAGTTCGACGACGTGCGGGCCTCCAGAACTTTTGCCAGCCTTCCATCATCACGACATCCACCGGCAACGCAGAGAACATTACACAGAGTAGCCACAATGCGAAGCTGAATCGAAACCCGAGTTGTACGCGCACAGACCCAGCATAGTCCATGCGCACCACGACTGACGAGCTCGAGTCTTCGAACAGTTGATCCAGGGGAGCAAATATCGCTGCGAAGTACGCACCAATGGTGATGAAGAACAAGGTCCGCTGAAGGTACAACACGAAGACGCTAAACTCGACGTACGCCCGAGTGAAGTCTCGCAAGAAAACTTTCCGGAAGAGGGACTGCGTAAACTCGACCTTGTACGCGACGATACCAAGCAACGCAGCGTCTGCTATTGTGATGACGACTGCGTCGGCAAGAGCCATCGGAGGTTGAATGGTCTTGTTCAGCTCGAACTTGATGCGAAGTGGCGTGATGATATTCGTCAAGGGCAGAAAGTCGTAGACGATGTTGTTCCGCCACGAGAGTAGCACTCGAATGCCGACGTAGATCAACACTGCGGCGTATACGGTTCGTGCGAGTCGCTGCCGGCGTTGCGAAAGCACGGCTAACGAGTCGTTGTTGGCTTCCGTCCACGATAGTACGTACGCTGCGTAGTAGTCGCACAGGTATGCCAGTGACAAGAAAATGTGACCAGCGAAGAGTGCATTTGCAAATGAGAGAAGGCGCTTCCCTTCGTCGAACATCGGTGCGTATCCCCTCATCAGTGATGCGGCAAACGTCACGGCTGACACGACGCTTCCAAAGGAAGCAATGGTCGCGATGACCACTTGAATGGGCTGCCGCTTGCGAAAGAGCAGAATGTGTCGGATGAAGAGCGAGCTCCACAATAGGACGCAGCACTGAATTGCTGCCTCAAGGGCGTCGCTCTTGCTCAGCTGAAAATTTGAATGCGTGTCGGCCGTCTTTTCAGTCGTGTATAACCCGTTTCGGCCGACGTGCACCACCCAGAGCACCTGGAGAATCGGCCCGAGCGTGACGAACGTGTGGATGAACGCGTACAATACCGTGACGTCACGGGATGAAAGCGCTCCAAGCTTGAGAAAAGACCCATCAGACGCTGTGTTCACGTCTACTTTCTGAGCTCTTCGACTAAGGGACGTTGCATGTTGGAAGTGAGCTGGCTGCTTCTCAAGCTTCATCTTTGGGGCTACCTTGGTATGCTGTATACTTGGCGCAAGTGATTGACCCGTGAGCGCAGGAAGGCGAGGTGATGGCCTCGACGCCGGATGGGAGCTGTCAAGATCAACATTATCAGTGCTCGCGACGGCGGCGTCGGTCCGTAGCGACTCATGGCTCAATTGATTCACAGCCGCCGAGGCACGTAGCTCTCCACCAGGCTCCTCGCCGTCGTCTATTGGCATGTGGACGTGGCCATCGGGAACTACCTTGTCCGCCATCGATGGCTGCAATCAGATCTCACGGCGCTTGGCTGCTCTCTGCGTTTAGTAGCAAGACGCCTTCCGTGGCGATGAACAAAAATGCGTCGAGAAACGCCGTCGCTCAGTACGTGCGTGCTTTGTCCTCGAGCCGATCCAGGTCCAGCCAGATGCACACGAAACGACGGGCTGTAGCCATTTTGGTCAGTCGGTTGCGTGGTCCACACGGCTGTCACTGTCTCGAGGGACTCAGCCACGCTGGTGCTTCAACTGGTTTCCCTCGCGACTGTGCCCTTCCTGTTGGACACGTGCGATCGTCGGCTTCATCATCTTCATCACGTCGTAAACCGCTCGCGGTCTCTCGCTCATTCCCTCCTCTCTCTCTCTCTCTCTGTCTCTCGCCCTCACTCCCCTCTCTTCTCCATCGCTCGATCACGTCCCCCACACGATGGCTCGAGGTGCCGCCGCGTCGTCTTCGAGGCAACGCTTCCGCGGGGGACTCCCCACGGAGGAGCGCAACGTCGTCGGCGTCGACGACCTCGTGTTGCTGCCGTCCGTGAGCGAGGGCGCCGTGCTCGAAAACCTCAAGATGCGTCACGCCGCCGACGTTATCTACGCGTACATCGGCCACGTGCTCGTGGTCGTGAACCCGTACAAGTGGATGGACATCTACGGCGAGGACATGATGCGCGCCTACCAGCACAAGGCCCGCATCGACGTGCCGCCCCACGTCTTTGCGACGGCCGAGGAGACGTACCGCACGATGCTGAGCGAGGAAGACCACCAGTGCGTCATCATCTCGGGGGAAAGCGGCGCGGGCAAGACCGAGGCCTCCAAGCAGATCCAGAACTACATCGCGTGCGTCAGCGGCAGCGGCGCCGGTGTCGACAAGGTCAAGCGCACGTTCCTCGAGAGCAATCCGCTGCTCGAGGCCTTTGGCAACGCCAAGACGCTGCGCAACAACAACTCGAGTCGCTTTGGCAAGTACTTTGAGCTGCTCTTCGACTCGGCGGGTCGTCCGCAGGGCGGCAAAGTCACCAACTACCTGCTCGAGAAGTCGCGCGTCGTTCGGCCAGGCAAGGGCGAGCGCAACTTCCACATCTTTTACCAGGTGCTCGCGGGACTGCCGGACGGCGCCATGCAGAAGCTGTATCTGCACCGCCGTCCAGACGGCTACCACTTCCTCAAGACCAGCGGGTGCTACGTGGTCGACGACGTGGACGACGCTGCCGAGTTCGAGGCGACGCTGCAGGCCATGCAACACGTCGGCATCAAGCGCAAGCAGATCGAACTGGTCTTTCAGACGCTCGCAGCGGTGCTGCATCTCGGCAATATTCAGTTCCAGCCGCAGCAGGTCGGCGATGCCGAGGGCTCCGCGCTGCGTGAGGAGTCGCGTGATTCGCTTAATATCGCGTGTGAGCTGCTGGGACTGGACGCTGCTCGTCTCGAGCACGCGTTTTGCTTCAAGCTGCTGCAAACGATGGCGCCAGGGGGCAAGATCGAGAGCTACGAGGTGCCACAGAATCCGTCGCAAGCTCGTGCGCAACGTGACTCGATCGCCAAGAACGTGTACGACCGTCTCTTTGACTTTCTCGTCGAGCGAGTTAATCACGCGCTGGACATTGACCGCAAGGCCGAGAAACACGGCGAGATCCTGGATGAGAACGACATGACCAAGATCGGTATTCTCGATATCTACGGCTTCGAGATTTTCGACACCAACGGGTTTGAGCAGTTCTGCATCAACTACGTGAACGAGAAGCTACAGCAGATCTTCATTGAACTGACGCTCAAGAGTGAGCAAGAGGAATATGCTCGAGAGGGCATCGCGTGGTCTCCCATTCCATTCTTCAATAACAAGGTGGTCTGCGATCTGATCGAGGCCAGACGCCCCGTCCCAGGCATCTTCCTCATCCTGGACGACACGGTCAAGACGATGCATTCCCGACAGGGTGAGTCTGTGGACGCGACGTTTCTTGACAAGGTTGCGGGCCTTCACAATGGCCACGCGCATTTCTCCAAGCGCGGCAAGACCTTTGAGATTCGCCACTATGCCGGCGACGTGCAGTACCACATCGATGGGTTCAGCGATGCCAACAAGGACTTCCTGAGCAAGGATGTTGCGATCATCATCAACGACAGCAGCAACAAATTGATGCGCTACATTTTCCCCGAGGAAATCGACTTGAACGACAAGAAGATGCCACACACCGCTGGCTACAAGATCCGAACGCAGTGTGAAGCCCTCGTGACTGCGCTAATGGATTGCACGCCGCACTATGTGCGCTGCATCAAATCCAACGACCAGAAGCAGCCCAACCGCATCGACGATCGACGTGTGCAGCACCAGATTCAATATCTCGGACTGCTGGAGAATATCAAGGTGCGGCGCGCTGGCTATGCGTACCGTGGCGACTACGGTCGTTTCGTGGACCGCTTTCGGCTGCTTTCGAAGGAGACATACCCCGAGTTCCGAGGCACGGACAAGAAAGGCACGCAGGCCATTCTACGTGCCGCAGTCAAGTCGCTGCCACAGTTGGAGCAAGAGGTGCAATTGGGCAAGTCCATGGTCTTTATTCGCACACCAGAGACGTTCTTTGCACTGGAAAAGTTGCGCGAAGCCAAGATCAGCTCGTTTGTACGCCGAATTCAACGCGCATGGAAGAAGTTTTCGTCGAGGCGACACCTTCTGCAGCTCAGCCACGACATCAACAAGTTGTATGTCTCGAATCGCAAGCAGCGTCAGCGTGTGAGTATCTACCGACCCTTCGACAGCGACTATCTGCGTGACGACACGTTGCGTGATGCGATTCTCAGTATTGTCCGGCACTATGGCGACTCGGAGACTGTGCTTTTCCTCGATACTGTGGAGAAGCTCAGTCCTGTGCTGCCGACATCAGTTACCGCCACTGCCACGATGGCGCCTGTTGTTCCAGGGTCGACAGCACCACAGACGCCGCCATCGCCGTGTCCCGTTGAGATGGTGTCGCGGATTCTGCTGATCACAAACACGCATCTGTACCTTATGGAGACAAGAACGTGGATGCCGATCATTGTGGACCAGCGCCATCCGTGGACCCCGCCGACCGTGTTTCTGCGTCGCCGACTGCCGCTCGAATCTGTCGAAGGCATCGTGCTGAGCACGCTCGCTGATCCGTTTTTCGTGCTGCGCGTTCGCCCTCAGCCTCTGCTCGCAGAGCCCGACAAGTCGCACTGGATGGACAACAAGGCGACGCTTGTCTGCATGGCCACCGGTCGCAAGTTTGGGCTTTTCCATCGACGCCATCACTGCCGACACTCGGGCAAGATCTACGGCCACGAGGTCTGCAAGCAGCTCGAGTACGTGCCCGACCGAGGATACTACACGCCCTCGCGCGTGTACGACGGAGAAATCGGTCGTTTCTCGACAGAGCTACCAGAAGACCAACTGCTCGCGTCCGAGAAGAAGACCGAGATCGTCGTCACGCTGGTCGACGCGATTCGAACGCGAACGCAGCAGGTTATCTCCATCGAGTTCCAAGATAACGTGCAGCTTCGCACTGCCACGGCCGCAGCCGCGAACGTCTCGCGCTCGCCTCGACAGCCGATCCAGTTCACGAGTGCTGGTTCGGGGCGTTCTTCCTCCGCGAGTCTGACTTCTGCGACGCTGAGTGGGTTCCGCGTGGTCGGAGACGTGCAGCGCCTGCAGATTCTCGTCGAGTCTGGTGTCCCAGAGGAGTACATCCGCAAGCGCCGAAAGCGAGAGAAAGCGCGACGCAAGCGCCTCGAGCAGCAGCGAGAAGAGGAGCTGGCACTGCGAGCGCAGCGTCAGGCAGAGCGCGAACGCGAGCGAGAAGCGGAGCGTCTGCGCCGAGTCGCCGAACGCAAGGCAAAGAAGCAGGCAGAGCGTGACGCGCGGCGCTCTGCGACGTCGTCAAACAGCCTCGGGCCGAATGGTCTCGGGCGTCGAGGGTCGAAAGAGAATGTGCGCAAGTTTGGCGAGTCGCTCGACGGTCGAAGCGGCTCTGAAGGACCCGCGAACGCGCCGTTCGGTGGCGCCAACAGTGAGCTGGCAGCGATTCTGGCGCGTCGACGCGGAGGATGAGACCGTCGCCTGCTGTAAAAACAAATAGGGGAAAGGTGGTGGCGATGCTGCCTCTGCTGACCATAATGATACAGTTTGATTTTGATGTTGGGAACTCTAATGCAGTCGACGAATGTCCATCGACGGCGTGTTCTGGTGCGCGGGCCACTCATTGGACGACGGTGGCAGCGGCGGGGTCGCGCGCACGTCGCTGAGCCTTCGATTCACTGCGTGAAGCACCTTCTTGTACTCGTGGAGCTCCTGCTTGCGGAGCTTTGCGAGCTCCTCCGCGCAGTGTTGACCTCGCTCGAGCGTCTGCAGTCTTCGCCGCACGCGCGCTTCCCGTGCTCGCGCCTGCTGCTTCCAGTCTTCTGCCTGACGCTCGTAGCGATCGAGCAGGTCGCTGAACTCGGTCTTGAGCGCCAGCAGCTCCTCTGTGCGGCTCTCGAGCTCCTGCTGGCACTGCGTGAGCGACGCGGCAGCCATCTCTTTCTCGCGCACCGCGATGGCTTCCCGCTCTTCCAGCAGCACACACCTCGCTTGGACGTCCTGGAGCTGCAGCCTCAAGGCGTGTTGATCGGCGTCGGTCTGTCGGTCTTTGTCGCGCTCCTCTTCGAGACGCCGCCGCACGGCTTCGGTCTCGTGGCTGTGCGCGCGAAGCCGCTCTTCGTACGACGCGCGTTCGGCTGTTGCTTCCTGCAGCGCCGTCTCTAGCTCGTCAATGCGCTGCTCCTGCTCGAGCACGACGGCGTCGACCTCGGCCTTGCCGCGCTCCACGGCCTCGAGTTGGCTCCGCAGCGACGCCGCCTTGACCTCGTGCTCGCGTGTGATCTGGTCCCAGAGCTCACGCACGCGCCGCGCGTCCGACTCGGTGCGCTGAATGATCTGGTCGCGCTCGAGCGCGATCGCGCGGGCGTCCTCTCGGAGCTGCTCGAGCTCGACCGTGAGGTCCTCGCGCTTGGCCTGCTCCTTCTTGAACCGGGCTTCGGTATCCTCGAGCTCGGCTGCGAGCGCCGCGTTCTTCTCGACGGCGACGCTGCGGCCCATCAGCGCCATCTGATGCTGCGCGCGCTCGTCGTCCAGCTCCTTCTCGAGCGCCATGATCTTCTCGCGGAGACTTTGCTTCGCCTGACGCGAGCGCTGCTGCTCGTGGAGCAGCTCTAGCTCCTTTACCTGCAGCTCGTGCTCCGCGGACGATCGCGCGGTCCGCTCCGCATGCAGCTGCCGCGTGAGCTCCTCGACGGAGCTGCGCAGCGCCTCGCGCTCGTCCTGCAGCCGCCGCAGCAGCTCCTGCAGCCCTGCAGACGGCAGCGCTGCCGCCGCAGCGGCGCCAAGCGGCAGCGGTGCGATCGTCGATGTCGAGAGCGCTCTGGGACTCGTCGCAGGCGTCGCCATCGTCACCGCAGGCGACGGCGTCGCATGACGAGGCGTCGACGCCATGATGGATTTTTCCGGTTTGAAGCTCGAAACGCGCGGGAATCTTTAAGTACGCGTGGCTTTGTAGATGCGAACTTAAGGAGGGGATGGCGGGTGTCCTTTCATGTTGAAGTTGCACGCGCCCCAACATGACGGACACTGGCGCCAATGCGCATGCGAATGCGAATGGGAACGGGAATCCGCTCGCTGAGAAGCGTCGGCAGCGCGTACGTGAACACTACAGCGCACGCTAAGAGTTTTGATGCATTTGATGACCCGATGGTTCGCTCGAGCTAGAAACTGGAGCACCAGCGGCTCGAGGCGGAAGCGCGTCAACGGCAAGAGGCGATCCGACTGCAGCAGGAGCAGGAGCGCCAGCGCCTGGAAGCAGGTGCGGACAGACAGACAGACAGACAAGACTGAGTATAGCGACTGCAATGAGGTTGTAGCTGATAGCATGATGTGTGTCATGATGCAGAGAGACTGGCGGAGGAACAGCGACGCGCTGATGAGTTGGAGCACCGCAAGCGCCGACGAGAAGCCGAGGAAGCGCGAATTGCGAGCATTGAGCGCGCAGAACGAGACGGCGCACGGCGGATCGAGCGGCGGCTGCAGCTGATCGGTGCGTTCTGCACAGGGGAACTGCAGCTCCCTACAGACGCTCGAACCGGTGGAGCCCTACGCCCTCGGAGCGTCGTTGTCGTCTCCCCGACGCTGATTGATCGCGTGATCCCGACACTGAGCGAGACGATCGTCTGGGTCGGCGGCAGCGACGGTCGATTGCACGCGTTTGGCATGCGAGAGCGTCGTCATCAGTTCTCCATGATTAGTGACACCAGTAGCGATGCGAGCACGGTTTTCTCCACGATGGTAGGTCGCTGTTTGCGGATTCATCTTTTGAGGGAGACACTCGTTGATTGTCATTTTCGCTTGTAGACTGTGACACGCTCGGGACATCTCATCGGTATGTTGGTCACTTCACAGGAGCGAGACAGACTGACGTCATAGATGACACTTTGATTTCATCTGCAGTTGCGTATGACGACGCTGGGCTGCTCGAAGTTTACGATGTACCCGCGATCTTTGCCCTTCAACACGCGGCATCACTTGAGATGCGGTGGCCCAAGGACAAAACCTACGACGTTGACATCACGGAAGCTCGGGTCGCCGCCATCGGAGGTCATCAACCAGTTGAGAAAGGTGCCGTCAGCGTTCATGCGCGAGCAATGTGCGTCGACGACACCGCGAATGAACTCTTCGTCAGTGATCCGAGGCATCATCGCATTCAAGTTTTCATGCTACGTCTTCCCGTCGAGGCTGTGAATTCATCGCAAGATCGCCAGACATCGGCTGCAGTGCCATCAAAGCGTGGCGTCCCTCCTGCTCTTGCTGTGGCTCGGACGTTTGGGACGAAGGGTGATGGCAACGGTCAGCTCCACAACCCCGCAGGGCTTGATGTCTCGCACTATCACGTTATCGTATGTGACAACGGTAACAGCCGTCTTGCGGTGTTCACAAAACGGGGGGCTTTCGTTGGCTCGCTCGGCTCGAAAGGCAGTGAGCTAACGCAATTCATCGACATCCGGGATGTGCGACTCGCAAATGTTCGCAAGGTGAGTTGATGGAGGTGCCTGGAAAGGAGAAATGAAAGGATAAATGTCATGTTCAATGTACTAGAAAGCTCTCGTACGGGGTGCTCCAGTCGATGCGAGCCTAATCACAAACGAGCAATTCGAAGCCATTGTAGCAGACGCTGGCAACTTTCGCGTGCAGATCCTCAGTGAGTGTGGTGAGTTTATCCGCTCTCTTTCGATGCTATCGGGACCAAGTCAGATCATATTCCATCGAGACGTTCTTGCTGGGATCCAAGCAAAGACCTTGGAGCTTCTTGATCGAGTTCCACGTTTCAAACAACTGCTGCCATCGCTACGGGAGCTTCTCAGCGATTCGACCGTACCTGGCTCTAATCTGTATACCCTGGCATCTGTGTTACATCCATCGCACAAGACATACACGGAACTCACGGAAGAAACTGCGAAATATCGAGAGGACGCGTCAAAGTTCCACCATCCATCGGGAGTCACGCTTGCGTCATTAGAGCGAGAGATCTTGACAGTTGACCGTGATAACAACAAGGTGTTTGTCTACAATATGGATGGTTCTCGATCTCAGTGGAGCTCCTTACAAGAAGTCACATCAGCTGGCGGCAAATCTGATGTGGAGGAAGATTCCAGTGGTCCCAACGCGGTGTCGAGTATCCACAGTGCAGTCTTGACTCGCATTTCAAACCCAAAGCGTGCCTCAGCGTCTGGTTCGTCAACCCACCACAATCCTGTAATGTTCATCAGTGATCCTCTTTCGCACCGAGTCATGCGACTTCGATATCCGTCACTCGAGTTGTGTGGATATGTTGGAGCCTGCACCTACGGCCATGAGAAACTTCGATCAGGTGGGTATCTACCCGGAGAATTGCGCTTCCCATCGTACCTAGCAACTTGCTCGCTTAGCATTCCAAGTGAGGATCCCACCATGACAAGCACACATCAGTACTTGGTGATCAGCGATACTGGCAATCATTTTGTCTCATTGTTCAAGATCGATGACGGTTCTTTCTGGCAACGAATTGGCAATGGATTTGGAAGGCAACCGAGCTATTTCGACTCCCCACACGGCGTTGGAATCCTCAACGACCGATGGCTCTGGGTTTGTGACCAACGGAATCACCGTGTTCAAGTCTTTGATTTGTGGACCCAAACACTTCGATTCACATTTGGGACCGAGGGAGATCAGTCTGGCGAGTTCACGTTTCCAACGTCGATTGCATTCGGTGGAGCTCTACCTCAGGTGCCAAAATGCGATTTTGGTCCCCACCGAGAGGCCAAGGTGGTAGTTGGTGAGGCCGGCAATCATCGAGTGCAAGTGTTTCGACTTGATCAAGACGAACACGGGGAGCCGACCCCACCCACACAGGTTCTTCTTGTGATCGATACCTCGAACACGCCTTTCGAGCGACCGATGCTTCCGCTCAGCATCATCGTGGAGTCAAGGAGCGGATACTTGCTTGTCGCTGATGCTCAAAACCGAAATGTTGTCGTCTTCCGTAACGATGGGTCTTTCGTGAGCTCGTTTGGTGCAAATTTGGAGCCCGAAAACTGCTTCCAGCGACCAAGTTGCGCGTTGTGGGACCGACTGTCGGTGGTTGGTCGCGAGAAGATCGTGATATTGGACGCGGTTCGACTGTCATTGTGCACTTTCGAGTTGGGAACAGAAGTCTAACACGGACTATGTTGACTTGGAACAATACGGAACCTATTGCCACTAATCATGCAAGCTAATGTCGCTGAGTTCCACGTCTCCACTCTCTCCATCAGCATCGTGACTTCTCGAGGACGGTGATTTCACACTTTCCGGTCGACGCTCGCTTGGAGAGGGATCGCTTGAAAGATTGACGTACTGATTCCGCCAATGCTTGACAAGTCTGTAGGTCAAGAGTGCGACACCCACGACGGCACCGAGCGCGACAGCAACGATCAAAATCGTCCGAACAGAATCGGAAGAGGTCTGCTGATCGATGTGGTTCTCGCCTTCAGCTGCAGTTGATACGTTTCCCTGAACGCTGCTGCAGAGGACTGGCTCCGAAGGAGCGGATCGAGTCCCGCCTGAGACGTTGAATTTGTCTTCCATATTCCGGATGAAGTCCCTGATGAAAGCAAAGTTGGGGGTCCCAACGCCCGAGGCTGCATCCCATCCTGGTGTGGCAGCGAACGAGTTCTCGCAGACGTGCCCATTGCCTTTCGCCGCACCATTATTGCCGATGACGACATCGTTGAACGCACTGGGCTCATTTTCTGCGAGGAAGTACAGCAATGGATTGATGAAGCCCAGCGGCGACTTGCCACCGTTGAGCCGAACGTCATTCCATAGGGTCACCATCGCAGCAACGACTGGCGTAGAAGCTGAAGTTCCCGACACAGACGTCTCTCGACCGTGCATGAAGACATTGAAGGAGGCTCCTAATGCCGAGATGTCGGGGTAGGCTCGACCACTGGCGTTGAAGAACCCGTCGGCCTTTGGAAGTCGATCACGCCGCGCGAGGTAACGGTTGACGGCTCGGCGCTGGTAGGAGGGCACGCTGTAGACGTTGGAGAAGCCACCGCCTGTCGTGATCATGCCACCCATTTCTCCACTGCACACGACCTCTTCGTTGGTACGGAAGAATGGCTTGGAGAAGTCGAGGTCGCTCAATCGCATGGTTGCGCCGACGGACGTGATGTAAGGACTTGACGACGGCCACTGAGGGCCGTGCTGATTGCAGGCCTCAGAGGACGGCAGCCTGGCGAATTCAGGGCGCAACCCCGCGACGCCGTCGTCTCCACTCGCAATCAAGACCGTGATGCCGCGCAATCCCATCTTGATCAGCAGCGAGTCGAACGAGCGCGCGTAGCCAGCGGATGCCTGGAAGATGTGCTCCTCGTCATCCGAGTAGCTGATGGACACGACTAATGGGGGAGTTGCTTGAGCCAAAACGTCTTCAGCGAACGCGACGAAGGGTTCGTCCTCTGTAGAGAAGGGATTGTGCCCCGCCATTGTCCAGACGTAAGTCGTGACGTTGCGCGCGACGCCCGTGAGATACTGCACATCCAGACTCGCCTCAATGCTGGCTCGGTGCTCCTCGTTCACTCGGTCTCCCTTCGCGACGATGGTCGGTATGGCGTCTTGCGGCAGGAACTGCTTGTAGAACCGGCTGAGATCCGCGGGGTCCCATGACTCGTGGTAGAACGACGGGAGCGCCTGCGAGTTATTCGCGTTGGTGCCCACGAGGTCGTCGGGAATGCCATACGACCGACGGATCTCGCTCAGCGTATCGCGGGTGCCAGCGTGGAGAGCACTCGCTCCAGCGGCATCGATTGTCGCTTCGCGTGCGTCTCGTGAGGCGGATAGAGACCGGAGATGAAGTGGCGCGGAGTTGATGTTGACGAAGGCGACCACGTCCTGCACGTGAGGCGGGAGCACGATTGCTGATGCCGCTCGAAGCAGCCGGCTCCCAGGGCGAGACTCGGCCTCGAACACGTGTAGTTCCGTCTGGAGAAGCTCTTCGAGACGACGGGCTGACATGCGAACCTGATGAAACATCAGCGCAGCCGTCATGTCATGATGTGTTTGTTGCTCGACGACGTGTGCGAGGGGGATGTACCTTCAGCATATTGGTTGTCGTGGAGAACGATCCGATCTCTGATCGGTCATCGGACGAAACGAACGGCGCGAGCCAGTCTCGAACGGTCTGCAGCGCTCCGCGTGGAGGCGCCGCCAGCGCATCGGCTTGCTCCCGCGTCAGGTGGCGCCCGTACTCAGCATGGCTGCCACGCGTGCACACACATGAGTCGCTCAGCCCAAACATGCTCTTCTCATGATGATTTGCAGCTGATTGATCACCTACCGCGGGTCCGACACCTCCCACAGGCGCCGCTCCAGCGCGTCAAAGTCGGCAGCATGCAAGGCGACGACGAAGGGCACGACGCTGTCGCTGTCGGCGCGTGCGAGTCGGCGGTACAAAGGACTCGAGAACGCGTCGAGGTGCGGTCCATGGCCAGCGGAAACGGCCCCGAGATGCGAGAGCAACGCGGCCGTCGCAACCAGCAGCCACGGCGCCATCGTTGATGCAGAGGCGGAGATGGTGATCAAGTCGGTCTGCTCAGACACAGCAGCGCTGACAGCAGTGCGATGAGCTGTCCGAAAACGGCTTTGAGAGACCGGTATTCCATCGGTATATTAGAGGACGATTGTTGATATGGCTACATTCTGTAGAGGTCAACCGTAAAACTTGGTGCGGGCCTCGAAGAAGTCGGCGAAGAACGACGCCAAGTCACTCGGTCGCTCCTTCACAGCGGAGTTGATCGCGAGCGCCAGCAGATGACGAAGCTTGCGGTCAAAGTACTGCTGGCGCGGTAGATCCTGCAGCACATCAGTGTTAGAGGACTGGTGGTCCAGTATGTGTCTCTGTTGTGTCTACCATGTAGTGATAGCTCTTCACGTTCAGGGTTCCACGAAAGTGGTGCGCGAAGAAGTCGGCAGTTTGGTCTGGCTGGTACAGCAGCACCTGCTCTAGCGCCTTGTTCATCAGCGGGTCCACGTGCTGCACGATGTACTCGTAGTGCTCGCTCAACATGTGCTGCAGTTGCGGGTCTTGCTCTCGATAGCGACGTTGCTCTGTGGACACGTCAGCTGCTGAGCCCACATCGTCCACAGATCCGTTCCGTCGCGCCACGTACCATCGTGAATGCGCGCGCTGGCTTCCACGCCCTTGTTGCGCGGCTTGGATCCCTTGACGTCCATCGCGACAGAGTGCAATGCTCTCTGTCTGTCCTTCTCTCTGTCTGATCAGGTGCGGTGTTGGGCCGTCGAAAAGGTATGAATAGCTCCCGACGCGTCGATTCGAAACTCGTGTGTATTGAGGTACAAATACCAGACTCTGCGCCAGTCGATGTCTCTTACTCCACGTCTCGCCGAACGCCGCACGACTCTCGCTGTCGTGCCTCGCCGTCGTGCCGCACAACCTTCCTAGTGTGAACTGTCCGGTGCCTTTACTTCTGCTGCCACGCGTTCGGCGTGCTCGACCGCTTGACGCTGTCGCTGCGGCTCGTGCTGGCATCCGTGCTGCTGCTGTTCTCTCGCGAAAACGTCGGTCGCTTGCTGTCGCGAGACCACGCGTTGCGGTTGCCGCTGCTGCCAGACGCGCGGCTGTCTCGGTCCGATCGGTCGGTGCGGTCACCGCGATCGCCACGATCACCACGATCACCACGGTCGCTGTTGCCTCGCGAAAATCGGCTGTTGCCGCCGCGCTCGTTTGTCGACGAGCTTCCGTCTCGCTGGTTGTTGGAGCTGCTCGAGCGATCGCCTCCACCGCGCCATGCAGACGTGCCGCTCTCACGAGACCCGCCAGTGCTGTCGCGGTGGCTGCTGCTGTTCGAGCCATTTCCGCCTGCTCCGGCGTTAGCGCTGCCACTGTTGTTGTTGTTATTGTTGTTGCCGCTGCCCTGCGTGCGCTGCTGACCAGACTGATCGTTGAGCGACTGATCGTGTCGTCGATACTCGAGGGCCACAAACTGGGGCAGATTCAACACTTTTCTCATCGTGTCGCTGTCATTCCATACACAAGTTAGTAAAGTGAGCGGACAAAATCTTTTGCGAATGTAAAGTACCGAATGCGATAGCACGCCTCGTTGTTGTCCGCGTTGCGGTTCCACAGAGAGATGACGTCCTCGGTGTAGCGGATGGACACGACCGCGCCACAAATCTCGTTGCCCACGTCAAATTGCTCGCCGATAATCGCCAGCACCTAACAACCGCAGGGCGCTGTCAGTTTTCCCGAATGCCGTTGGGCTGCACGACGCGTGTCGTACCAGATCCTCCCAGTAGCGCGACGCGATGCCCTTGCGCACGCGCACCATCCACTTGCCGCCCTTGCGATTCGCGGGGTCCTCCCACATGGGCTTGATGCCCGTCTTGAAGAGATGGTAGTCCATCGTGTTGGGCAGGTCGTTCGGTCGCACGAGGTGATTGTAGACTCGCCAAAAGCCTTGCACCTGACGAACCAACCAGCCAATGCATCAAGAGCTCAGCATCAATCGCCAAGCATGCGCTTCATCTCCGTAGGTCGACGCACCGTCTTAAAATCGCCCAGATCCTTGATGCTTTTCTCATAGCTTTCCTGCAATTCGCCAAATATGAGAAGCCAACGTCGGGTCATCACACGACATTCGCGCAGCACGCACCACTTCGGCCTTGCCGGAATTGCGCTTGATATACGAAAAGCTGTACGCGTTTTGAATCGGCGTCTCGCCGCTCGGCTTGCTGTCGACTGCAAGTGCACGATTGCAGGTCGGTCAGCCCAAGAGCTCCGGTAGAAGTTTGACTGGGAGCCTCGCTGCCTCCGCGCACGCGATAGAGGCGAGCAAGACATCAACTGATACGGCGCTTCCTCCACTATCCAAGGAACGCACCCGTCTCCTTCCAGCTGCTGCGCTTTTCCTCGCCCATGATAGCAAATCTCGCGACGCGTCCGTCCGCCGTTCGTAGTGGCACCCCCGTTAATGTCGCTGGCTCGTGTGTGTGAATGCGAGCAACGGGTTGGCAGCTCAAACGGGTTCGACCCGTGCCAAATCACACATTCGACCTGTTAACTTAGTCGGAATATCAAATAAGCGCTTTTTCGAAGAAAACTTGCAGTTTTTTTTTTGAAAAAGAGAAACTTTTGTCCCGATTGACGGACATCAAGCGCAAGTTGAAGCCCGCGCGCGCTCGTGAATGCAGCATCTCGAGACGACGGCAAGACGATGACAGAGTCGGACGAGGACTTTGAGAGGTAACGCGTCATGTCCGCTATCGAATGAGTTCTCGCGCTCATGGTGGTGAGCGCTGGTTGTGGAGATCTCACTCGCTCATTCGTTGTGTTTTCAGATACCTTCAACGCGATGACGACTCGATATCCCCTGTGAAAGCCAAGAAACGCGAGAAGAGCAGCGCTCAAGCAAAGAAAGCAACAGCATCCGCGTCTAGAAGAACGGCGTCAACGTCGCTGTCTGTGGTGGCGGCTGCTGAGAAACTGCTCGCCGCCTCTGGCCGCAGCAAAAAGTCAAAGGACGCAACGAGCACCCAGTCCAAGCACAGCAGAGCGGAACGAGATGAGCCCAGTGACGAGGAGCCACCGCCTAGTTATTCGTAAGTTCCCAGCTTCCTGCGTAATTCTAGTCATCTCACTGGATGATTGTGCGTAGTGCGGATCCGTACGCGTTCGACCTCGACGCATCGTACCACCTGCCGAGTGACGACGATGGCGATCGTAAACCGAAGAAGAAATCAGGGACGAGTAGATCCAAGAAATCGAAAAGAAGTGCGGCCGTCAAGCAAAAAACGAGGGATGCACACAGCAGTGACGATCAAAGCGATAGCCAGAGTGAAGAGGAACAGGAAGAGAAAGCTGGGGCTAGCGTCGCAAATCGACAAGGCAAACGCGTTGAGGCTGATGAGAAGAAGCCACTCAAGGTGTGTTTATCTGTGCATGTGATGATGAAACGCAGCCATTAGGTTGCCTGACGACCATGTTCAGACGACCACAAAGTCACTGGAGGAGCGTGTTGCGGAGATTCTTCGGCGAACTGGTAGCTCTGCGTTCCCAGATGGCGCAGTCGTGGATTCGCCAGCAGTTGAGCATGTACGTACAGCGATACGTCGTGTCATTGAAGGATCCAGCTGATCTCGGGACAACGGCGACTTGTTCCAGGATAAAGAACAGGAGCATAAAGGCATTGCAGGGGAAGACTCTGCGGGCCAAGATCTTGGACTCGACGTCACGTCTCGAGAGATGAAGTATCCCGCAGATGATGAACAGGATCTTGCTGGCAATGAAGATGAGAGCACAAATCGGCTTAGTTTTTCGGATTCGTTGGGAATGGAAAGTGCTGATTTTGAGGTATGCAGACGGACTGTTTTATGGGTATGACTTTAGCTGGGGCCTTAATTTGTTCTTCAGGTCGGCCTTCACGCAAGGCGCAAGCTGGAGCAGTCACGCTTGTCGTTGGTAAGTATCTTTTTTTTTTTGTTGTTTTTTTTTTGCAGTCTTGCTAAGCGGAATGCTACAATAATCACTCGCTACTGCATTCAATGCATAGTCGAGCCTAAACAGTGACAAATTTGCACTGAATATGGACGCTCTGGATGAAACGAATGATGGTGAGTGTGCATCTGGCATGATTGAAACATCGAGTTGCTAACCTTTGTCAACTTAGCTGTCGCACGCTATTCTTCTCCACCAAATGATTCTGGTCTTCAAGGATTGGGTGCAGATACGTCTGAGGGTGCTGATTCAGATTATGCCGATGACGGATTCGAGATCGATCATACGACAGAAGATTTAAGGTTTACCGCACATGAGGAGCCAAATGAGGAAGATTATACAGGAAAGGATGAGCGAACTGATACCACGCCACCATTCTCAAGCGACTTCGAGAGAATGAAGGTGAGAAACTCACACCACGACTTTCATTGCTGACGACATCTCACTATATCGTGCCCATGGATGGGCAGTCACTTTTTACGCTTGATTCACCTATAAAAGCACTGAATGAGAGTGATGAAGATTTTTCTACGACGCATCAAGCGCAATCGAGCACGGCTGATGCGCGGGTAGGCTTCGAAACCGAGACTTTTGGTTACGATGAAGAAGACTTTGAAGTGGATGAGGAACCTGCTCACGACGAAAACAAGGTGACGAATACGATTAGAGAACTGGTATCTCATTGGCACTGAAGTACACCGCTTTACTCTCTTCAGACAGAGAATCGCGATGGACCGCCAGTCGAAAGAATAGACGAACATTCACTGCCAGAAAAGAAAGAGCAAGATCTAGCTCCAGATTTATCAAAACTGGATGAACAAGCTGGGACCACTGTGCCACAGGCACCAAGCGACTTTGAAAAGCCAGTTACAGAGCCTGGCTCAAACGACCATGAAAACGCAACAAAGCGAGAAGTTCCGATCGATCAACCGATCCGTTCAACGGTGAGTGAGGTGCTTGCGAACGCTCTTAAACTCCTCTAAGCTTTCATGTTTCTAGTCCCCTCCACCACCCCCACCACCTGACGATGATACAGATAGTATCCCCACCGTGAGATTGCCCAACACATCGTCCGCTACAGCCAATATGTCCACGAAGAATTCTTCGTCGTCTATCCGGTTTGTTCAGATTCAGGAGAATATTTCAGCAAGTCGGTTTGGCGCAAAGTCTTTGATGTCGCGTTCATCGGGTGTGCCAAGACGAGCAGACTCTAGGGCAGAGAGAACTCCACCAGCATCAATTTCATTGGCACCTTCTTTGTTGAGCGATGAAGTAATGGATGAACAAATTGGCGAGATCGAAGAGATTATTCAGCAAGCTCGACGACACAGAGACGAACGACTGCGTCGGTCGTCGCTTATCAGTACTCGGGCCAGCACATCAAGAGAATCCGATCTCACGAGGAGACTTCACCAGGCTCAGCAGCAGCTACTCTTGGTGAAGATGCACATGAAAGAGATGGCGCAAGAAGATGAGCAAGCAGTTGAAGACGCTTTGTCACAGGACGCGGTGAATGAGATGACTATTGTGGAGTCGCAGGGTGCAACCACTAACCAAGCAGAAAATAGTGGTGAGAGAAAACACGCGGACGCCGTTGCGAAGGATGCGCATGCGGCACTCCAAAAGGAGCTTCAGGTACAGTACAGTTTGTATGCTATGCGCTATGTCTGCTGACTCTGTAATCTGTCGCAGATGCAAGACACGTTGATAAAAGGATTTCAAAGAGAGAATGAGTCCCTCATGAAACAGCTTAAAAAGCTTCAACAACAGCTCAGTCTCGATGTCCATCGAGAGAACGAAAGACTGAGAAATGAGATCAGAGACCTTCGGCACAAGCTCGAAACCCAGCAAGCCCCACTTGAGAACGCACAGTATGCTGTGGCTGTTGAAGCGCGCCTTCTTGCGGAGGCGCACGCTAATTCATTGCGAGAGGAGATGGAGATGATGACTCGGCACCACCAAGAGCGAACAAACGAGCTCAAACTGGAGCTGGGGAAGTTGAAGCAGTCCAAGCGGGAGCTCGAATGCCGTTACGAGGGCATCGATCTCAAGAAAGTGGAAGAAGATGGTCGCGAGATTCAGAGCTTGAGGATGCAACTTTCCACTCAAAAGGCCGAGTACGATCGATCGATATCAAATCTCCAGAAAAAGCTGGACTGGTACGTAGACAACCAACGCCTCGTGGATGATCAAGATGAGAAAGTTGCTGCGCTTTCCGCTGAGAATGAAAACCTCAGGAGAATGCTTGAGGTGCAAACATTACCTGCAGTTACCGATCCGAACATGGCTCACCAACGTCGAGAAAGCACCAAAAAAGAGTCTCCTCCGCGGCCGGTAGCTGAGGCTCGAAGAGTTCGTGAGCTCGAAAATCGGCTGTCTGAGATGGAAGAAGCAATGCGACGACGGAATCCTGACAGTTTGGTGAATTTGATTATTGCTAGCAAGAAAGCAGACGCTGAAGTAGCCATCCGCGAGGTCGAAGAGTCTCACAACCAACGCGTCGCCGAGTTGGAGACTGAGATTGAGCGTATCGAAGAATCAGCTGAAAAGCGCTTGGTGAGTTTTCGCCAACAACAAGAAAAAATTGTTCGGCAGTATCAAAAACGGATCACAGATCTTGAGAATCGAGTGGCAAGACTGAGTGCAAAGGAAGGGTCCACTCCATTGACCACCCGAAAAGCACAAAAAGGGAAGCATCAAGTTCCCGACATTCAGCAGATTCGCCAGTTTTACGTAGAGAAGATTAAGGCGTTGGAGAAAAAGTGGGAGACAAAGCTGAGGGCGATGCAAAGAGCTGAGCCTGGACTAGCATCGACGAACGGCCGAGGAGGTAGATCAAGCAATGATGAAGATCCCAATGGCACTTTGCAGTCACTTCGTGGCCGACTGGAAGCTCGAGAGCAGGAAATCCTTCGATTGAAATCTGTTGTGAAGGAGTTTCGCCAAGGAGGAATCGAGAATACAGAGCTGTCACGGGTGAAACAGCACGCAATTTCACTCGAGAAGCAACTCCGAGCTAGCGAGGAAGCACGTCAGAGTCTACTACAGACGTTGTCGACATTGCAGGACATCTCAGAACATTCGCACACGCATCCGATCACTAATGAGATTCCTGAACCCGACTGGAGAGAAACCTCAAGAGCGCAGCTGGCTGAGAACTTGGAGAGGCAGCGGCAAGAAATCGTCGCCAACTACGAGAGCCAATTATACCAGCACCGTCAACGGATCGCCAACCTAGAAGAACGAATGCGAATTGAAGCTGAACGTGCCGAGCACACAGATCAAACGTTGAAGACGAAGAATCAAGAGCTCACTGATCTTCGACAAGAGCTGGGCGCGAAAGCTGACGAAGAGTGCCGTTTACGTGATGAAGTTCAACAGCTGCGTGACGCAGTCCAGCGGATCCCTGAGCTGGAAAGTGAGCTGCTTCGATTGCGCCACGAGCTTGAGATTCCACGAACACCATCGATGCTTCAGTTCCGCTCACTGGAGCTGAAGATCGAGACATTGACGCAGAAGCATGTCCTCCGTGAAGCTGAGCTCAAAGATTTGCTGGCGAAAGCATCCGAGTCCAACCGTTTAGAGAAGCTGTCGTGGGAGCGGTTCCATCAAAACGCAATCGCACTGAAGAACGCGGAGATCCGTCGCTTCAAGCTGCAGGTAACTGACTGTCGTGAACTCTTGAGAGTGGGATGAGAACTGACTGTCTCGGTCGCGTTCTGGTTGACAACAGCTCGAGGAAATTCTGGATGAACTTGAGCTGCTCCGTGGCTCAGGTTGATTGATGATCATCACTCTCACGTGAGCGATTTGCATTGTCGGTTTGACACTCACGTGATGACGACGATCATTAGGAGTCATCGTTGTCAAGTGTCGAGACATGTTGGCTACACTCCCATCTCACTGTTGTGTAACTTTGAGTTGCACAAGCCACAACTAACTTCAACCCATCTTGGACGCTGATAGACAGACAACAAGGGAGAGAAAATGAAGCAATACGATAACGGCGTGGCCAGGTACAGAGACTCTATTTTAACTTAGGTCATCGAGTCGATGAGCGCGCTTCGCATCGTCGTCGAGATCGACGAGGGCTGCGCGTTCTGGAGCTTGAAAATGCTTTCGACGACCGAGATCTCCGTCGACGTCGTGTCGAGGCCGCAGAAGGCCGTCCAGTCGTTCACGACGAGGCCGGCACCAATGACGTCACTGCCACGGTTCACCGTACCGGCGACGACAGGCACCTGAAGCAGCGAGCTCAATTCTTCCTGGTCTTCAACCGAGGTGCGCGGGTGCACGAGGCAGCCCTGGTTCGACAGGGCGCTGTAGCTGCCGACGAGCGCGTTGCCAGCGACCGTCTGGCGGAACACCTCAACGCCAAGCGTGTCGGCGACGATCTCCTCGGTCTCGCGGTCGAGGTCCGTGTGCACGAGCGCGACGTGGTCGTTCGTGACGATACAGTTGCCGAGCGCCGAGAGGCGCTCCTCGACGCGCTGCACGACGACCGAGTCCGGGAGCGCGTTACGGATGTGCTGCATCTCCTGGTCCGTCGTGGTGTTGGGCAGCAGCAGACCGCGCTTGTTGCCGACGGCGACACGACCGACGAAGCGGCATCCGGCGATCGAGGCGTGAATGACCGGGATGTGGTCGGCGAGTTCGGCCTCGAAGGTGCTGTAGAAGTTTTCCGAGCCGCCGACGCAGACGAGCGCGTACGAGTTGGTGAGCTTGGAGAAGACTCCGATCTCGTTGCTGTTCTCGAATTGACAACGGATGGCCATGGCGACTGCACGGGAGGCGACGAGGTCTGTCTGTCTGTCTGAGTGTCTGTCGGGTGGTGATCCGATTGGAATATGGAGACCAGTGCGCTGCACGGCCGGCGCGTGTGGATGGTCTGGGTGTGTCTTTGTTCGAGCGACACACACTCTCGCTGGCTCGGCGCAGAACCTAGTTTTCAAGGTGTTTCAACCCACGCCGACCCGGACAAGCGAAATCGCACCTAGCGAGACCAAGGCCGAACCTTCGTGGAAAGCGCACTCTGGAGACCAGCACTCTCAGGCATTACCATCATTCTGCTTACTACCGATTTGGATACCGGTACGGAGAGGCTGAGGTGAATGCATGACGTCGGGAATCGGGGGAGTACTGGTAGTTGGTAAAACTAAGAGTGTATTCTTGTGTCTGTCCGTTACAGAAGTCTAGTCATAGTTCTAATATACCATACCAAAACTGAATGAAATACTCTCGCCACCACTCCTTTGAGTCAGGAGGGAATTATTGGGTGAGTTCCCCAATTAGGACAGAGTTTCTTCTTTTGGGTCTCATTCGTAATTACAAGATAGATCTGATTCTCGGTCTGAGCCGATCCGTCACACCCTCCCTGGTTCAGACCACCGGGTAGGCAAAAACCACTTTCCATGATTATGAACATGTGTCTGTGAGTAAACAGCACCCAACATTCAGTTTGAGCAAACAGCTTTGCGCATACAGCTCAAAGTGTGGCTGTGAAGAGCTGGCTCTGAGTGGCTGGGAGCATGCGTGCGCATCCGACGCTGCTCCCTCAGCTCATTTTCGAGATTCAGCTGCCTGGTGCACACGTCGACCGTGGTGCACCAGATCAAGACATCCACCAGTTTCGCTCCCGCTTTGGCTCGCTGTCTCTTCTCGCTGTCTCCTCTTGCTGCCTGCTCGTGCTGTCCGCGCTGTCTGCTCTCCCGTTCGTTCTCGCCGTTCGCTCTCGCCGTTCGTTCTCGCCGTTTGTTCTCGGCGTTCCCTCTCGCCGTTCGTTCTCGCCGTTTGTTCTCGGCGTTCCCTCTCGCCGTTCGTTCTCGCCGTTCGTTCTCGCCGTTCGCTCTCCCGTTCGTTCTCGCCGTTCGCTTTCGCCGTTCGTTCTCGCCGTTCGTTCTCGCCGTTTGTTCTCGGCGTTCCCTCTCGCCGTTCGTTCTCGCCGTTCGCTCTCGGCGTTCGTTCTCGCCGTTTGTTCTCGGCGTTCCCTCTCGGCGTTCGTTCTTGCCGTTCGTTCTCGGCGTTCGTGTTTTCAGCGTTTGTGTTCCCTCTCGTACACATCATATACGTTTTTGAGCTTACAACTCGATTGCGCTTTATTGTTGTGTTCCGTCGCTCTGGGTCCGTTGTTTGTTAACACAAATCATTGTTTTGGATCACTGCAAACCAATCAAACGGCTGCAGTGACCACAATGGTGCGTGTGAAACAAAATGCGGCCAAGAGTTGCGGTGGACGTACGACGCCTGGTATTGCGCCTATCGCAAGTCGAGCCACGGCTCCAACACGAATGAGCGTTGCATCTCCGCGAAAGTGGTCCATGGAGTACCTTTCGGATCGCGAGCTCCGCATGTGGAGGGGGCGCATGACGCGACATTACTTGGTCGTATGGTGCTCTACGTTTGGGCGCAAGCCAAGGTCTTGGGAGCCTGCATCTGAGCTACTCAGAGATGATCCAACGCTAAAGGATGAAATGGACCTTGTTGACCGCTATGTTGATGCTGGTCGTCCAGATTCATTTTTGAGCTTTATGCAGAAGGATGAGCCATACGGGAAACAGCTATTTACAGCCAATGAGGAAGAGTCATGTGGTTTCTTTGCCGTTCGCACGGCTGCAGTGCTTTTGGGTGTTCCAGGGTTGTACCGGGAATCTGTTTACACGGATTTTGTTGCTGAGAGTCAGGGTGGTGTTCACAAAGTCAATGCTCATGACGGCACAACGTCGAAGATGCTTCTCGCGTTTGTGCGCAAGCTGGTCAAGGCTGGTTCACCAATCAGTTTTCCTTCTTTCAAGAAGAATCGAGTACAGTCAGGACACTTCGGTGTTGGTGCAATTGAGCGCATGAAACTCGAGAATGGTGTTTACGTGGTTGGCATTTTACGAACGAATCGTGTTGGTCATTGTTTCGCGTTGAAGGTGCTACATGGTGAGCTGATTGTTCATGATGAGGACAGAGTCATGTCTCTTGAGGATTACAATGATGCGGGATGGATCTTACGTGTTGCTTTCGTTCGTAAGTTCGAGGTTTACACCAAGTAATTACTCAATATAGATTCTTTTCATTTCTATTTCTTTCTTCACTTTTTAGTGGTGACCAGTGGTTGTTGGTTCCTGGTGATTGCTCAGTGTCTGAAGGCACTTTCACTTCCTTTTTGGCAGCGGAGCCAATGACGAGCCTCCAGCAGCAGCAGCAGCCCCTTCAGCTTCGTCGCTCGTGGCGTCTCCACTATCGTTGGTTGCGTTCGGTCGGGTACTACTACGGCTATATCCAGGATGTCAAGCACACTGACAGTGGCGAGCGCTTATACTTAGGCGTGTTCTGGCATGTTGACTGCGGCGCCGTTCATCACTGGTGGCGCGCTGATTGGTATCCACGCGAGTTCTTCACTGTCTGTGTTGGTTTGAAGGAGTCCATTGACTTGATCGATCTCTTCATTGATACGGATGGAGCTGAGGGTGGATACAAAGGGGGTCCTCCCTAAACATCAAGGTGCTTCAAGACTCGACAACACGACTCGTTCGACCTGATGGTTCTTACTTGGGAAATGTAACTCCTAATGTGAATGCAGAGTTATTCTTTGCTCTTACTGTTCGTTTCTCTGCGCTCTTTTGGTCATTCCAATCATATGCCTAAGTTCTTTGAATTGTTGTTTGTCGAGTGCTTTGGTGAAGATGTCGGCACACTGTAGCTTGGTTTGACAGTATGCGATGTTGAATATCTTTCGCTCAACCTTCTCTTGGACAAAGTGGTAGCGGATGTCAATATGTTTCGATCTTCCGTGAAGCTCTGGGTTGTTTGCGAGTTTGATGCAGCTCTGGTTATCTTCGAAAATGGTTAGTGGTTTGGTGGAATTGAATCCGAGCTCGGTGAGCAGTGATCGAAGGAACATCATTTCTTGCATACAGTGGCATAGTGCGATGTATTCTGCTTCAGTAGTAGACAGCACAACTGTGTGGTGCTTTCTTGATAGCCATGAGATCGGGCTGTTTCCCATCATGGTGATATATCCACCGATCGAGCGACGTGAGTCCGGGCAATTGGCATAGTCGCTGTCCGTGTATGCAACAAGTGATTCTGTAATTCGGTCTGGTGTCACATCTTGATGTCCTCCGAGTTTAATGCCAAGATTCTTCGTGCCTTCAAGGTACTTCATGCCTCTAATGACCGCCTTCCAATGCTCTTTTCCCGGGTTGGTGAGGAATTGACTGACTTCGCGGAGGAAGTATGCGAGATCGGGCCGTGTCCCTACCATCAGGTACATGAAGCTTCCCACTGCTTCTCTGTAAGGAACATTCTTCATGTGTGTTACGTCATCATCCGTTTTCGGGCACATTGCCTCCGAGAGTTTGACGTTCTTATCTGTTGGTGTTGAGACCGGATATGCGATGAGATTTCGAAAACGATCTAGGATCTTCGTCGCATACTTGCTCTGATGTACGAAGATCGTTTTAGTTGATCGATCGCGTTCAATAGACCAGCCGAGGAGATAGTTCACCTCCCCTAAATCTGTCATCTGAAATCGACGATTCAGGACCGATTTGAAATGATCGACGAGGGCCACGGTTGGGGCAATGATCAGTAGATCATCCACATAGACGGCAATGTAGCATGTCTGGCCTTGTACAGTTCGTACGAATACGCAGCGATCTTTAATCAGGCGTTGAAACTGTAGGTCCTCGAGGAACCGTGTGAGGGTTTGATACCACACACGAGGTGCTTGTTTTAGACCATATAGACTCTTCTGGAGTTTGCATACGAGGTGTTCATTGCCGGAGGCTTCAAAGCCTTCTGGCTGACGCATGAAGATTTCTTCGTCCAATGTTCCATTTAGGAATGCAGTTTTCACATCCATTTGATGGATCTCGTAATCGAGGAATGCTGCAAGGGTGAGTAGCAGCCGAAGGACTTCCATGCGAATGACTGGGGCAAAGATTTCAGTGTAGTCAATGCCAGGCACTTGCATGAATCCTTTGATGACCAACCTTGCTTTGAATCGGTCGATGGCACCTTCACCATTGTACTTAACTACCCAGACCCATCGATTTGTTAGGATTTTCCGACCACGTGGTGCAGGGACGAGTGTCCAGGTTTTGTTTTCAATTAGTGACTTCATTTCGGCTTCTGCAGCCGCTAGCCATTCGTGGGAGTGTTCAGAGGCCATTGCCTCCTTGAAGGTTCGTGGTTCAGAGATGTAGCGTGCTGCTAGAAGTGCATACGTCGACGACAAGCGAGATCTTTCAGTTGCTAGGTCATCGATATCGTTCAGACAACTGTTTTTGATTTCATCAGGGAACGGTGTGTCGTTTTCAGTGTCTGCAACAAATGCTCGATTGAACGATCGTTTCAAGGCTGTGTTCACAATGCGCATGACATCAGGAGATACGTCTGGTGGTGTGTTCACCACACGTGTCTCTTCTGAGGATGATGGTAGTAAGTGAGCTGGAAGTGTCCCTGGATGAACATCAACTCCATTGCTGTCTGGTGTCAACGGCGTTGAGTCTTTGTTGGTGATTGAGGGAGCTGTCGGCGCATCTTTCTCTAGGAAATGCAAGGTCGGATATGAAGTTTCGTCGAATGTGACACTGCGACTGTAGACAACGTGTCCTGTCGTGACATCCATAAGCCTGTATCCTTTTTTATGATGCGGCACACCCAGATACATGCACAAACGAGCGCGTGGATCCAACTTGTCTCGCGCTACTTGTTCAATGTGTGCATATGCAGTGCACCCGAAAACTTTCAGGAATTGCACGGATGGTTTTTTGTTGTACCACAATTCAAACGGCGTGTGCCCATCTGTTGCCGAGCTAGGCGTCATGTTGATAAGGTCGCACACATGGCGTGCGCACTCTGCCCATAGTGTGCGTGGGAGCTTTCCGTCAAAGAGTAATGCTCGAACTCGCTCCATGATCGTTCTCATGCGTCGTTCAGCTACACCATTCTGTTCAGGTGTGTACGCATTTGTGAATTGTGCATGGGTTCCGTACTTCTTGAATATTTCTTCACCTAACTTTTCGTATTCTCTTGCATTGTCTGATTGCAAGACTTGGATTTCAGATTCGTATTGGTTTGCGACGAATTCAATGCTCTGAATGTCGTTCCTGAAGACATTGAGGGCTCGTTTGCGAAAATCCTCATAGTATGCGTATAGGTCTGATTTGGCTCGCATAGTGTAGAGAAACATGAATCGTGTGCAATCATCGATGAAGATGACAAAGTAGCGTTGGCCAGTGAGACTGTTCGAGGGCATAGGGCCACAGATATCAGAGTGAATCTTTTGTAATGGGTGTTTGGCACGATATGTAACTCTATTTCCTTCGTAAAATGGAGCTCTATGTGACTTTGCCAGGGCGCACGAGGCGCAAAACTGTTCGATGTCTTTGCCGCTACCTTGGATCGACAGATCGAGTACGGCTTGCGTCTTAGGCAAAGTCTGCAGTAAGCGAAAGTTAGGGTGACCCATTCGTTTGTGTAAGAGTATCCAATCATTGGTCTTACCCGATGTGGCCATGAAGGCAGTTTCTTGGACCTTTGTCGTATCCGACGGGGTCGCGTTGAATTGGTAGAGATCGGCATGTTGTGCGATCCTGGCCTTAATCGAGTAGCGCAGGTTCGTGTTGATCGCGCACGTCTTGCGGTTGAAGGTGAAGCGATAGCCATCCTTCACAGCAGCGGGCACCGAGAACAGGTTGAACTTCAGTGCTGGAGCGAAAATTACGTCGCTTAGAACGAGAGTGGCCATGGTGCCCTTTGAGTCCTTGATGCTCAAGGTAACCTTTCCAGTCGCGACGATTGGAATCTTGTTCTTCCCTCCAACAGTGATACTTCCATGACTTGGGGTCAACTCCGTGAACCAGTCACGGCGCGATGTCACATGACGAGTGCAGCCAGAATCGACCGTCCACGTGGAGTCAAGATCGTTGTCGACTGAAGCTGCGAGGCCATATGCCACAACATCCGCTGTCAACATTGCAATGTGTGCATTGTCTCGGCGAGATTGCTGGTAGCCACCGCTGCCTCCTTGTTGGTCGTAGTTGTTGCGACCACCGCCGCGACCTTGGTTGCCACCACGTCCATTGCCGTGGAATCGTGGACTTGAACGTCCGCGGCCTCGACCTCGACCACCACCATACGGATGGAAGTGTTGCTGCTGGCGCGACGGACCTGTGCTTCGAATGGCGAAGTTGGCAGGAAGGATGGTTCCCTCTTTCACTTGTCCATTGCGGAGATCGTTTTGAAGGTTGTGGCATTGACGAATCCCATGATTCGTTCGCTCACAATAGGTGCACTTGGCATCCGTCTTTGCTGGCAGCGCCACTTCTTGAGGGGCTGCGACTAGCGCCTTTTCATTGGCTGTCTCCGATGACTCTGGAGTACCTTTCAAGTTCGCATAGCGTTCTTGTGTAAGCGCGACTCGGACCTTTGACTCAAGTCGACGCTTGAGCTCATCGTACGGATATACATCCGCGTACCCTTCCAGATTTGGAGCTCCGACGACCATGCACTTGGCATGGCGTTGTAAAGGAAGATTGACTTCCACGTATCCTCCATGGCAGACTTGGTAGCATCATCAAGCGCCTTGATTGCGTCGTCGTACCGGAGGAAGAACTCCAACAAGTTGTCGCCTTCCTTGTACTTCGCGCTGAGGAGGAAGCTCATGATCGTGTATGGGTTGCCGTGCGCTTCGACACCCTCATACTTCGAACAGATCGTCTGGAACACAGCATACGCCGTTTCCTTGTCCTTGACGAGACGGATATGCGTATTATCCATCGTCTTGAGGAGGAACGCAAACGTCTGCGCCTCTTGACGTCTAAGGTGTCGGGCATTCGTTCGAATCGCCTTCGCCTTCTTGCGTGCCTTTCGCTCCTTGGTGTCGCTGAAGCTGCGCACCTTGGGCGGGTCACTCGCCTTGGCATGACCGGTGTCCTCCGACTCGCCGTCGTGTGGCGTTGCTGCCGGATCGAGCTCGGAGTCGCTTGGACCGAAGTCGATACCTTCAATCACCTGCGACTCAGGTGACTTTGGCGGCTCAGCGAGTTCGTCGTCGGAGTCGTCGCTGAGGTCGGAGTCACCATCCGAGCGGCCGTCGTAGTGCTCGAACTTGACGAAGCCGAGGAGGTTCTTGCCGTTGAGTGCTGCGCACACACGGGCCTTCCATACGTCGAAGTTCCCAGCGCCAGTGAGGCGAGGGAAGGTGTCGCTTGAGGTAGAGCTTGGGCTCATAACCTGTGAATGCATGACGTCGGGAATCGGGGGAGTACTGGTAGTTGGTAAAACTAAGAGTGTATTCTTGTGTCTGTCCGTTACAGAAGTCTAGTCATAGTTCTAATATACCATACCAAAACTGAATGAAATACTCTCGCCACCACTCCTTTGAGTCAGGAGGGAATTATTGGGTGAGTTCCCCAATTAGGACAGAGTTTCTTCTTTTGGGTCTCATTCGTAATTACAAGATAGATCTGATTCTCGGTCTGAGCCGATCCGTCACAGCTGATGTGACGGATCGGCTCAGACCGAGAATCAGATCTATCTTGTAATTACGAATGAGACCCAAAAGAAGAAACTCTGTCCTAATTGGGGAACTCACCCAATAATTCCCTCCTGACTCAAAGGAGTGGTGGCGAGAGTATTTCATTCAGTTTTGGTATGGTATATTAGAACTATGACTAGACTTCTGTAACGGACAGACACAAGAATACACTCTTAGTTTTACCAACTACCAGTACTCCCCCGATTCCCGACGTCATGCATTCACAGGTTATGAGCCCAAGCTCTACCTCAAGCGACACCTTCCCTCGCCTCACTGGCGCTGGGAACTTCGACGTATGGAAGGCCCGTGTGTGCGCAGCACTCAACGGCAAGAACCTCCTCGGCTTCGTCAAGTTCGAGCACTACGACGGCCGCTCGGATGGTGACTCCGACCTCAGCGACGACTCCGACGACGAACTCGCTGAGCCGCCAAAGTCACCTGAGTCGCAGGTGATTGAAGGTATCGACTTCGGTCCAAGCGACTCCGAGCTCGATCCGGCAGCAACGCCACACGACGGCGAGTCGGAGGACACCGGTCATGCCAAGGCGAGTGACCCGCCCAAGGTGCGCAGCTTCAGCGACACCAAGGAGCGAAAGGCACGCAAGAAGGCGAAGGCGATTCGAACGAATGCCCGACACCTTAGACGTCAAGAGGCGCAGACGTTTGCGTTCCTCCTCAAGACGATGGATAATACGCATATCCGTCTCGTCAAGGACAAGGAAACGGCGTATGCTGTGTTCCAGACGATCTGTTCGAAGTATGAGGGTGTCGAAGCGCACGGCAACCCATACACGATCATGAGCTTCCTCCTCAGCGCGAAGTACAAGGAAGGCGACAACTTGTTGGAGTTCTTCCTCCGGTACGACGACGCAATCAAGGCGCTTGATGATGCTACCAAGTCTGCCATGGAGGATACGTGGAAGTCAATCTTCCTTTACAACGCCATGCCAAGTGCATGGTCGTCGGAGCTCCAAATCTGGAAGGGTACGCGGATGTATATCCCGTACGATGAGCTCAAGCGTCGACTTGAGTCAAAGGTCCGAGTCGCGCTTACACAAGAACGCTATGCGAACTTGAAAGGTACTCCAGAGTCATCGGAGACAGCCAATGAAAAGGCGCTAGTCGCAGCCCCTCAAGAAGTGGCGCTGCCAGCAAAGACGGATGCCAAGTGCACCTATTGTGAGCGAACGAATCATGGGATTCGTCAATGCCACAACCTTCAAAACGATCTCCGCAATGGACAAGTGAAAGAGGAACCATCCTTCCTGCCAACTTCGCCATTCGAAGCACAGGTCCGTCGCGCCAGCAGCAACACTTCCATCCGTATGGTGGTCGAGGTCGAGGCCGCGGACGTTCAAGTCCACGATTCCACGGCAATGGACGTGGTGGCAACCAAGGTCGCGGCGGTGGTCGCAACAACTACGACCAACAAGGAGGCAGCGGTGGCTACCAGCAATCTCGCCGAGACAATGCACACATTGCAATGTTGACAGCGGATGTTGTGGCATATGGCCTCGCAGCTTCAGTCGACAACGATCTTGACTCCACGTGGACGGTCGATTCTGGCTGCACTCGTCATGTGACATCGCGCCGTGACTGGTTCACGGAGTTGACCCCAAGTCATGGAAGTATCACTGTTGGAGGGAAGAACAAGATTCCAATCGTCGCGACTGGAAAGGTTACCTTGAGCATCAAGGACTCAAAGGGCACCATGGCCACTCTCGTTCTAAGCGACGTAATTTTCGCTCCAGCACTGAAGTTCAACCTGTTCTCGGTGCCCGCTGCTGTGAAGGATGGCTATCGCTTCACCTTCAACCGCAAGACGTGCGCGATCAACACGAACCTGCGCTACTCGATTAAGGCCAGGATCGCACAACATGCCGATCTCTACCAATTCAACGCGACCCCGTCGGATACGACAAAGGTCCAAGAAACTGCCTTCATGGCCACATCGGGTAAGACCAATGATTGGATACTCTTACACAAACGAATGGGTCACCCTAACTTTCGCTTACTGCAGACTTTGCCTAAGACGCAAGCCGTACTCGATCTGTCGATCCAAGGTAGCGGCAAAGACATCGAACAGTTTTGCGCCTCGTGCGCCCTGGCAAAGTCACATAGAGCTCCATTTTACGAAGGAAATAGAGTTACATATCGTGCCAAACACCCATTACAAAAGATTCACTCTGATATCTGTGGCCCTATGCCCTCGAACAGTCTCACTGGCCAACGCTACTTTGTCATCTTCATCGATGATTGCACACGATTCATGTTTCTCTACACTATGCGAGCCAAATCAGACCTATACGCATACTATGAGGATTTTCGCAAACGAGCCCTCAATGTCTTCAGGAACGACATTCAGAGCATTGAATTCGTCGCAAACCAATACGAATCTGAAATCCAAGTCTTGCAATCAGACAATGCAAGAGAATACGAAAAGTTAGGTGAAGAAATATTCAAGAAGTACGGAACCCATGCACAATTCACAAATGCGTACACACCTGAACAGAATGGTGTAGCTGAACGACGCATGAGAACGATCATGGAGCGAGTTCGAGCATTACTCTTTGACGGAAAGCTCCCACGCACACTATGGGCAGAGTGCGCACGCCATGTGTGCGACCTTATCAACATGACGCCTAGCTCGGCAACAGATGGGCACACGCCGTTTGAATTGTGGTACAACAAAAAACCATCCGTGCAATTCCTGAAAGTTTTCGGGTGCACTGCATATGCACACATTGAACAAGTAGCGCGAGACAAGTTGGATCCACGCGCTCGTTTGTGCATGTATCTGGGTGTGCCGCATCATAAAAAAGGATACAGGCTTATGGATGTCACGACAGGACACGTTGTCTACAGTCGCAGTGTCACATTCGACGAAACTTCATATCCGACCTTGCATTTCCTAGAGAAAGATGCGCCGACAGCTCCCTCAATCACCAACAAAGACTCAACGCCGTTGACACCAGACAGCAATGGAGTTGATGTTCATCCAGGGACACTTCCAGCTCACTTACTACCATCATCCTCAGAAGAGACACGTGTGGTGAACACACCACCAGACGTATCTCCTGATGTCATGCGCATTGTGAACACAGCCTTGAAACGATCGTTCAATCGAGCATTTGTTGCAGACACTGAAAACGACACACCGTTCCCTGATGAAATCAAAAACAGTTGTCTGAACGATATCGATGACCTAGCAACTGAAAGATCTCGCTTGTCGTCGACGTATGCACTTCTAGCAGCACGCTACATCTCTGAACCACGAACCTTCAAGGAGGCAATGGCCTCTGAACACTCCCACGAATGGCTAGCGGCTGCAGAAGCCGAAATGAAGTCACTAATTGAAAACAAAACCTGGACACTCGTCCCTGCACCACGTGGTCGGAAAATCCTAACAAATCGATGGGTCTGGGTAGTTAAGTACAATGGTGAAGGTGCCATCGACCGATTCAAAGCAAGGTTGGTCATCAAAGGATTCATGCAAGTGCCTGGCATTGACTACACTGAAATCTTTGCCCCAGTCATTCGCATGGAAGTCCTTCGGCTGCTACTCACCCTTGCAGCATTCCTCGATTACGAGATCCATCAAATGGATGTGAAAACTGCATTCCTAAATGGAACATTGGACGAAGAAATCTTCATGCGTCAGCCAGAAGGCTTTGAAGCCTCCGGCAATGAACACCTCGTATGCAAACTCCAGAAGAGTCTATATGGTCTAAAACAAGCACCTCGTGTGTGGTATCAAACCCTCACACGGTTCCTCGAGGACCTACAGTTTCAACGCCTGATTAAAGATCGCTGCGTATTCGTACGAACTGTACAAGGCCAGACATGCTACATTGCCGTCTATGTGGATGATCTACTGATCATTGCCCCAACCGTGGCCCTCGTCGATCATTTCAAATCGGTCCTGAATCGTCGATTTCAGATGACAGATTTAGGGGAGGTGAACTATCTCCTCGGCTGGTCTATTGAACGCGATCGATCAACTAAAACGATCTTCGTACATCAGAGCAAGTATGCGACGAAGATCCTAGATCGTTTTCGAAATCTCATCGCATATCCGGTCTCAACACCAACAGATAAGAACGTCAAACTCTCGGAGGCAATGTGCCCGAAAACGGATGATGACGTAACACACATGAAGAATGTTCCTTACAGAGAAGCAGTGGGAAGCTTCATGTACCTGATGGTAGGGACACGGCCCGATCTCGCATACTTCCTCCGCGAAGTCAGTCAATTCCTCACCAACCCGGGAAAAGAGCATTGGAAGGCGGTCATTAGAGGCATGAAGTACCTTGAAGGCACGAAGAATCTTGGCATTAAACTCGGAGGACATCAAGATGTGACACCAGACCGAATTACAGAATCACTTGTTGCATACACGGACAGCGACTATGCCAATTGCCCGGACTCACGTCGCTCGATCGGTGGATATATCACCATGATGGGAAACAGCCCGATCTCATGGCTATCAAGAAAGCACCACACAGTTGTGCTGTCTACTACTGAAGCAGAATACATCGCACTATGCCACTGTATGCAAGAAATGATGTTCCTTCGATCACTGCTCACCGAGCTCGGATTCAATTCCACCAAACCACTAACCATTTTCGAAGATAACCAGAGCTGCATCAAACTCGCAAACAACCCAGAGCTTCACGGAAGATCGAAACATATTGACATCCGCTACCACTTTGTCCAAGAGAAGGTTGAGCGAAAGATATTCAACATCGCATACTGTCAAACCAAGCTACAGTGTGCCGACATCTTCACCAAAGCACTCGACAAACAACAATTCAAAGAACTTAGGCATATGATTGGAATGACCAAAAGAGCGCAGAGAAACGAACAGTAAGAGCAAAGAATAACTCTGCATTCACATTAGGAGTTACATTTCCCAAGTAAGAACCATCAGGTCGAACGAGTCGTGTTGTCGAGTCTTGAAGCACCTTGATGTTTAGGGAGGACCCCCTTTGTATCCACCCTCAGCTCCATCCGTATCAATGAAGAGATCGATCAAGTCAATGGACTCCTTCAAACCAACACAGACAGTGAAGAACTCGCGTGGATACCAATCAGCGCGCCACCAGTGATGAACGGCGCCGCAGTCAACATGCCAGAACACGCCTAAGTATAAGCGCTCGCCACTGTCAGTGTGCTTGACATCCTGGATATAGCCGTAGTAGTACCCGACCGAACGCAACCAACGATAGTGGAGACGCCACGAGCGACGAAGCTGAAGGGGCTGCTGCTGCTGCTGGAGGCTCGTCATTGGCTCCGCTGCCAAAAAGAGAAGTGAAAGTGCCTTCAGACACTGAGCAATCACCAGGAACCAACAACCACTGGTCACCACTAAAAAGTGAAGAAAGAAATAGAAATGAAAAGAATCTATATTGAGTAATTACTTGGTGTAAACCTCGAACTTACGAACGAAAGCAACACGTAAGATCCATCCCGCATCATTGTAATCCTCAAGAGACATGACTCTGTCCTCATCATGAACAATCAGCTCACCATGTAGCACCTTCAACGCGAAACAATGACCAACACGATTCGTTCGTAAAATGCCAACCACGTAAACACCATTCTCGAGTTTCATGCGCTCAATTGCACCAACACCGAAGTGTCCTGACTGTACTCGATTCTTCTTGAAAGAAGGAAAACTGATTGGTGAACCAGCCTTGACCAGCTTGCGCACAAACGCGAGAAGCATCTTCGACGTTGTGCCGTCATGAGCATTGACTTTGTGAACACCACCCTGACTCTCAGCAACAAAATCCGTGTAAACAGATTCCCGGTACAACCCTGGAACACCCAAAAGCACTGCAGCCGTGCGAACGGCAAAGAAACCACATGACTCTTCCTCATTGGCTGTAAATAGCTGTTTCCCGTATGGCTCATCCTTCTGCATAAAGCTCAAAAATGAATCTGGACGACCAGCATCAACATAGCGGTCAACAAGGTCCATTTCATCCTTTAGCGTTGGATCATCTCTGAGTAGCTCAGATGCAGGCTCCCAAGACCTTGGCTTGCGCCCAAACGTAGAGCACCATACGACCAAGTAATGTCGCGTCATGCGCCCCCTCCACATGCGGAGCTCGCGATCCGAAAGGTACTCCATGGACCACTTTCGCGGAGATGCAACGCTCATTCGTGTTGGAGCCGTGGCTCGACTTGCGATAGGCGCAATACCAGGCGTCGTACGTCCACCGCAACTCTTGGCCGCATTTTGTTTCACACGCACCATTGTGGTCACTGCAGCCGTTTGATTGGTTTGCAGTGATCCAAAACAATGATTTGTGTTAACAAACAACGGACCCAGAGCGACGGAACACAACAATAAAGCGCAATCGAGTTGTAAGCTCAAAAACGTATATGATGTGTACGAGAGGGAACACAAACGCTGAAAACACGAACGCCGAGAACGAACGGCAAGAACGAACGCCGAGAGGGAACGCCGAGAACAAACGGCGAGAACGAACGCCGAGAGCGAACGGCGAGAACGAACGGCGAGAGGGAACGCCGAGAACAAACGGCGAGAACGAACGGCGAGAACGAACGGCGAAAGCGAACGGCGAGAACGAACGGGAGAGCGAACGGCGAGAACGAACGGCGAGAACGAACGGCGAGAGGGAACGCCGAGAACAAACGGCGAGAACGAACGGCGAGAGGGAACGCCGAGAACAAACGGCGAGAACGAACGGCGAGAGCGAACGGCGAGAACGAACGGGAGAGCAGACAGCGCGGACAGCACGAGCAGGCAGCAAGAGGAGACAGCGAGAAGAGACAGCGAGCCAAAGCGGGAGCGAAACTGGTGGATGTCTTGATCTGGTGCACCACGGTCGACGTGTGCACCAGGCAGCTGAATCTCGAAAATGAGCTGAGGGAGCAGCGTCGGATGCGCACGCATGCTCCCAGCCACTCAGAGCCAGCTCTTCACAGCCACACTTTGAGCTGTATGCGCAAAGCTGTTTGCTCAAACTGAATGTTGGGTGCTGTTTACTCACAGACACATGTTCATAATCATGGAAAGTGGTTTTTGCCTACCCGGTGGTCTGAACCAGGGAGGGTGTGACGGATCGGCTCAGACCGAGAATCAGATCTATCTTGTAATTACGAATGAGACCCAAAAGAAGAAACTCTGTCCTAATTGGGGAACTCACCCAATAATTCCCTCCTGACTCAAAGGAGTGGTGGCGAGAGTATTTCATTCAGTTTTGGTATGGTATATTAGAACTATGACTAGACTTCTGTAACGGACAGACACAAGAATACACTCTTAGTTTTACCAACTACCAGTACTCCCCCGATTCCCGACGTCATGCATTCACAGCTGAGGTGAACATGGCTACATCTGGAGCAGTTGATCGTTCACCAGGAGGTTTCCATGAGCAGGTGTGAAGACGAGCACCCCGAGGACATGCGCTGCCTCTCTCGTTCTCTGTGTGTTGATCCAGGATGAGGCTCGTCGCGGTGGTCACTTGGTGTGTTGCTGTGGGCGGACCGCTGGCCTCGTGCGGTGCTCTGTTCCCTCGAAGCCGTAGCTGCTCAGTGTGATGGCGCGTCTTCCTGTTGCCTCCAGTCGAGACACTCCGGCGTCCGCGAACTCGTCGTCGGTGCGACGCCCGTCGTCGTCGCTGTCCACCTCCTTCACGGCGCCAACAACGCTGACGATGGAGGAGCTCGACTTCATCTGCTCGTCGTGCGTGTGCGACACCGAGACCAGCGTCGCTGAATTTCGTGCAGCTCTTGAGGCGTCTGGCGGCGTCACACGGGCGCTTGACGACTGCTGCGCCTGCGTCTACGACCGCCTGACGTACATGTGGCGGAAGAAGACGTTCCACCACTGGCGCCAGGTCGTGCAGTCCGCCAGCAACAACAGCAACAACCGGTCGATCGATCCATCCCCGTCGTCGCCGTCGACACGCTCGAGTCGCGTGCTCTCAATCGCCAGTTCAACTGCTGAAGAACGTCGCGTCGATGAGGCGCCTCCACCGAGTCGATTCGTCGTGACGATCGCTCCAGTGCTCCATCTCGTCACTTCTTTCCTGAGCATCGACGAGATCTTCCGGCTGCTCAGCGTGAACCACGCGTTGCGTCGCGACGTCGGTCTGACGACTCGCACGCTGAGCTTCATTCCCGTCCGCCGCGTGGTCTCAGACGCACATCTCACGGCGCTACCACAGCTCTTTCCGAACCTCGTGGACGTCGTGCTGACGGGATGCTCCGCCATCACGGACGAGACCGTGGACGCGATGAACCAGCTTTCGATGCTGCGTGCGCTGGCGCTCAAAGGATGCTTCCATGTGACGGACGACGCTCTTCAGCGCCTCGTCGCGGCCAACAGCATGCTGACGTCGCTTAATCTCGGCTACTGCACGGAGCTGACCGACAAGAGCATCACTGCCATCGCGCGAAGCTCACCTGCGCTGACAACGCTGAGTCTTCGGGGCTGTCGACGCATCGGAGACGCGGGCATTCAGGCGCTCACGCAGCTGAAGAACCTTCGAAGCCTCAACCTCTGGTACTGCAATCAGGGACAGCTCACGGACGCGGGCATCGCGGCGCTGGCGGATGTGCCATCGCTCACGAGCCTCAATCTCTCCAACTGCAGTCAGCTCACGGACGCCAGCATCGCCAAGCTCGGTCGGCTCGTGAACCTGCGCCACTTGGAGATCGCCAACGTTGGCGAAGTGACGGACGACGGCCTGCTGGCGCTCGCGCCGCTGACGCAGCTCGTGACGCTCGACGTCGCTGGCTGCTACAATCTCACGGACAACGGCATGTCAGTGCTTCGCAACTTCCCGTCTCTGTCGTCCTGCAACCTCTGGTATTGCAGCGAGATCTCCGACGGCACGCTCGAGCACCTCTCTTCGCTGTCCAACATGCGCTTCCTCAACGCCATGAAGTGCGGCAAGATCACGGACGCGGGCCTCGCGCACCTGTCTTCTCTTTCAAGCCTCACGTCGCTGGATCTCGTGAGCTGCTATCAGATCACAGACGCCGGGCTCGCGAGTCTCCAGCACCTCTCTCAGCTGCGCTCTGTGTACCTCGGGGGCTGCGCTGGGCTTCGTGACGAAGGGATCGCGGGTCTCGCTGCGCTGTCGAACCTCACGATCGTAGATCTCGCCAACTGCCGGCAGGTCGGCAACCGCGCTCTCGAAGGTCTCGGGCAGATCACGAGTCTCACGAACCTGAATCTCATGCGGTGCAACCACATCGACGACGACGGTGTGCGCCATCTCAAGCAACTCACCAAGCTCAAGACGCTGAACCTCGCCAACTGTCGCCACCTCACGGACGTGTGCATGGACGTCATCGGCGACATGCTCGAGCTGGAGACGCTGGTGTTGTGGTACTGCAACAAACTGACTGACGGTGGCCTTCGCAAACTGCAGCGTCTGCGGAAGCTGCAGTCGATTGATCTCGCGAGCTGCTCCAAGTTAACGGACGTCGCGCTTGAGACGTTTCTGCACATGCCCGTGTTGCGTTCGATCGATCTCGGGAACTGCGGCCTCATCACGGATGACGGTCTGAAGGTGCTGGCACAAATCCCGACGCTCACGGCGTTGAACTTGGCCGAGTGTGGAGAGATCACGGACGAAGGGCTCGCTCACCTGTCGGTTCTCACGAACCTTTCGTCCATTAATCTGTGGTACTGCACGAAGCTCACGACTGCAGGCATCGAGCAACTCCAGCGGCTCCCCACACTGTCGGTAGACTTTTGAAAGTGCTGACGCTTCTCATCTCGCCATGCGATGGGTCTGAGAGACCGCGTTCGTTGATCGAAAGACTGGTGTGTACGTTGAATGTGAGTACAAAACAGAGTAGAGGATTTGCATCAATGCGCAGTCACTGTCAGGTTTCAACAACGACTGAGTGCTGAATCACTTGTTCGAATTCTCTGACCTGATGCGCGACGTGTTCTGTTGAAAGCGCCTGTGAAGGAACTGCTGACAACAACCAATGTAGGCGGGTTCTCAACGCAATGGGTAATGAAACATCAGCGCCGTGTTATGTGACACCATACATGGACTGCCGGTCATAACACGACCGACACCGTCTACACAATGGCTTTCTCTAGGAACGGCTTGTTGTCGCGCACGCGCTGGAAGTCAAAGCACGATGCGTCGATCGTGACGTACTTGCCGTGCGTGATGAGCTCTGCTACAGCGCGTCCTGCGCCTGGCGACTGCTGCAGGCCGTGGCCGCTGAAGCCGTTGATGAGGTACATGTTGGGCACGTCAGGATGCACTCCGATGATCGCGTTCTACAGCCACCCACACCAGCCTTTTTAGCCTCCAATGCCATCAGCAACGACTCCCGCAGGACTGTACACAATACCTGGTCGAACGTGTTGTACTCGTACCAGCCTGCCCAGCCGTTCAGCAGCTTGATGTCCTCGAACTTCTTCACGCGCTCGGCGATCGTCGGCCAGATGACCTCCTCGAACAGAGTGTAGTCGGGGAAGTCGAGCTCCTCGTCCGACTGACCGTCGACGTCGTCTTCGGGATTGGGCGAGACACCGCACACGAACTGGCCACCAGTGCCCTCGCGACGGAAGTACACCCCAGTCGGGTCGACCACCAGAGGTGACGCAGCGGGTCCCTTCCAGGTTTCCTCATGCGGGCAGTGGAAGACGAACATGCTTCGCTTCCTATCGGGTGACAGTCCAGTGTAGCTCAATCAGTAGCTGCAAGAACAACACGAATCAAGTGGTGCGCACCTCGGTCGAACGGGGTAGTCGTGGCTGCCGCATGCCTCCACCAGCTTGGTCGCCCACGGACCAGCGGCGTTCACGACGTTGTCCGCGGCGATCGCTTGACGGCCGTTGGGCCGCGTGACAACGACCTTCTTGATTCGCTTGGATGAGTCGTCCACGTCAAAGCCATCGACATCGCCTTGCACAAAGTCGACGCCGAGCGCCACGCACTTCTTCTTCATCGCGACCAGGAAGGACCACGGATCGAACCAGCCCTCGTTCTTGACGCCCAGCGTGCCCGCCACGACGCCATCCGTGGAGAGCCACGGGAATCGTTGCTGCAACTGTGCGGGCGACATCATCTCAACATGAGCACCTGTGGCACTGTTTGTCTGCATGTCAATGCGCTGTCGAGCAACGTGAACCGCTGTGGTATCGCGCGTACCGTTGCGTGCGGTAGTTTTCCTCGAGCACCGACAGCCCTGTGTCACTGGCGAGGAAGAGGTATCCGCCCTCCACGAACTGGATATCGGGCGCGTCCTGCGTGTCATCCACTCGCAGCCGCGTCGGCAGGTCGCGCAGAAACTCGGTGCCGTACTGGCTCAGCAGGATGTTGGTGTGCTCGGAGAACTGGTGGCGGATGCCGCCGCACGAGAGCATCGCAGACGCGCGTTTGTACTGTTCAATCATACCAAGAGAGCACGCGAGTGAGTCACGTGATGAGCGTTTTCTCGGCACCTCAGCTGAACGAACGCACCGATGGATCGCGCTCCACGACGGCAATCGAGAGGTCCGACATCGTGGCCAGGTGGAAGGCAGTTGAGCAGCCCATGACGCCACCACCAGCGATGATGACGTCGTACTTCTCCTTGGGCTCCACCGCTGCCGCCGACGACGACGACTGGGCAGACGCCATGCATCGCTTGGAGACGCGTGGCAGCAGTCGCGCGCTGCAATCGCAGTGGACGCGTGAATCAACCACCGGCGATACCCGCTTGCTCCCCACTGTCCATCACGTACCGCTGGCTGGCGCGCTGCAGGCTCTTGATCAGCGCCGTCATCGACGTCTCTCTCTCTCTCTTCCTTGGTCAATTGCGTTGTGAGCGAGTGCAAGTGCAGTGAACTGTAGCTGCTCGGTCCGTCCGTCCATCGATTGCGTCACGCCACGTCCATTGACGTTTCTCTTAAAACCGGTTTGGGGTCTACTTCAAGTGGGAACCCCAACACGTCACGGTCTCTCTCAAAATCCCCCCAAGACACATGGGTTGAGGCTAGGAAAGCTAAGCTAAACCAACATCTCAGAACAGAACTGACACCGGTATCGCTCCGGTATTTCGCGGCGCTGGTCATTTGGCCATTCATGTGACACACCACACCAGCGACCGGGTGCCACGCTTGCTTGAAGAGATGCCACCGGCGCTGGCGCCTCCGACGCGTCGAGGGACGGCGCCTGCGTGGTGGTGGACCATGGCGCCGCCGCCGTTCAACGCCGCGTACTCGCGCCACCACCTGCTCGCGAGGGAGGCCGTCGCGAATCCCTACGGCACGTTCTCGTCGTGCTGCCGCGCGGCCGACGACGCCGTCGACAACGCCGCCGGCCACACGACCACCCATGCGGACCGCAGCGCTGCTGCTGCTGCTGCTGCTGCGCGCGCGCGCGTGCGTCCGTATCCCGACGCCTCGACGGCATCCTGGCTGTCTCGCGCGTTCTTCCTCTGGTTCCGGCCGCTCGTGGAGATCACCAAGCAGCGGCGGCTCCAGGCCAGCGACATCTGGGAGCTGCCTCGCGAGCACCGCAGCGACGCGGCGTTCCAGGCGTTCGCGGGCGTCTTCGAGCGCTCGGGATCGATCTCGCGCGCGGTGCTGCGCTGCTGCTGGCGCGAGATCGCGCAGAGCGCCGCGCTGTCGGTCGCCGGCGTCGTCGTGAGCGTCGCGCACCCGCTGCTGCTGTACCACGTGATCCGCGAGACGATGGCGGCGCGGCACGACAACGTCGCTTCGCTCGCGGCGCTGCTCGTCGCGATCTTCTCCGCGACCGTCGGCGCGGTCGCGCTGCGCTGCCACAGCTCGACGCTGCTGCTCGTGGCGGCGACCAAGTCGTCGGGCGCGATCCAGACGCTGCTCTTCAACCGCGCGGTCGCGTCCGTGCCCGCGCCGGCGCCGGCGCTCGACGTCTCGCCGTCGTTCCTCTTTCACGAGATCATCAAGATCCACAACACGATCGCGATCCTGCACACGCCGTGGATGAGCGTCGCGCGGCTCGTGGCGTTCATGTGGGTGCTACGAACGATCATCGGCGGCGCGTTCGTCGTGAGCATCGTCGCGGCGCTCGTGGCGCAGGCACTCGCGATCGCGCTCACGGCGTGGGACACGCACAGCAGCCACGACTGGCTGCGTGCCAAGGCCGCGCGCATCCGCGTCGTCAGCGAGTGCGTCAAGACCATCCAGAGCATCAAGCTCAACGCCTGGGAGCACCGCTTCTTCGCGCGCGTCATGGCGCTGCGCGCCGACGAGATCGACGCCAACGACCGCCACCTCGCGGTCGTCATCGTCACGCGCGTCGTGCTCTCGATCTTGCCCGAGGTCATCCTGACCTGCACGTTCGCGGCGCTCGTGGCCATGCGGCGCCGCCCGCACGAGCCGCACTTCGACCCCGCGAGCGCCTTCGCCATCGTCACCATCGTCTACCGCCTGCAGGGCTCCTTCATGCAGTTCATCGACGCCATCAAGCACTTCTCCAGAGCGTTCATCGTGCTGCGCCGCGTCGAGGCGTTTCTCTCGACCGACGCGGCGCCGCGGTCTCCGCTCGCGGCCGTGACGACGCCCCGGCGCTGGGAGACCGAGCCACCGCTGTCGGCGTTCGCGATCGGCGCGGCGCCGCTGTCGGGGCCGAAGCGACTCATCTACGACGACCGCGTGATGGTGCACGTCGCGGGTGCGATGCTCGCCCGCAGCGCGGACGACCCGCTGCTCGTGAACGCGAACCTGCTCGTGCGGCGCGGAGAGCTCGTCGTCGTCTACGGCGCCGTCGGCGCAGGCAAGTCGACGTTGCTGCACGCGCTCGTGGGCAACGCGCTGCTGCTCGGTCCACAGCGCGCCGCGTGCGTGGACGTCAAGGGCCGCGTGGCGTATTGCTCGCAGGATCCGTGGCTCCAGACGCTCAGCATCCGCGACAACATCCTCTTCGGCAACGCGTTCGACGAGGCGCGATACGTCAACGTACTGCACGCGTGCGGACTGCTGCGCGACCTGCGCACGTTGCCGCACGGCGACCGCACGGTCGTCGGTCCCAAGGGCATCAATCTCTCTGGTGGACAGAAGGCGCGCGTCTGCCTCGCGCGCGCGTGCTACGCAGACGCCGATCTGTACCTGCTCGACACGCCGCTGTGCTCCGTCGACGCGATCGTGCAGAGCGACATCTTCTCGCGCTGCCTCGTGGAGCTGCTGCGCTTCAAGACCGTCGTGCTCGTGACGCACAACATGGAGATCGTCAACTCGCCCTGGGTCGACCAGATCGTCCGCGTGGAGGACCACCAGCTCGTGCACGAGACAGAGCTTGGCCGCTCCTTCGCTGTCGACACGCGGCTCGCGTACGTCCCAAAGCGTCAGCGCCAGATGAGTTTCCTCGGTGCTCGACGCGTGCGCTCCAGCGATCGGTCGACAAGATCGACAACGTCGCAGCCTCGAAGCAACGCGAGCAGCAGCAGGCGGTCGCCCGACTCCCAGCCTCGCTCTCAGTCTCGCAAGGCGCTTTCGGCTTCTACGTCTACGTCACCACCGCCGTCGCCGTCGCCGTCTCCTAGCGGATCGTCCGTATCGTCGTCCTCCGAGTCGCTCACGCCGCCGAAGGGACTCGTGCTGCTGCCGCTGGCAGGCACCAAGATCGAGACCTCGTGGAAGCAGATCGCGGTGCGCCCGCGCGAGCCACGCAGCCCGACGACCAGCACCAGTACCAGCACCCGCGCCGCGATGCCGCCACTGTTGCTGGCGACCAGCGAGTTGGACCAGGTGCTCGAGCCACAGACCATCCACCACTACATCGCACTGTGCGGCGGCGCGTGGTTCGTCGTGCCGCTGCTGCTGCTCGCGATGCTCACGCGCGTGCTGCTCATCACGAACGACGTGTGGCTCTGGACGTGGAGCCAGCAAAGCGCGCGCGAGATGCAGACGGCTCCGACGCACGCAGAAGCCGTCGCGCTGCAGGCGATGCACCTCTCGTCCATGAGCCCGTGGAACGTCGTGCTCTACGGCGGCATCGTCGCCGCGACGGCGGTCGTCAAGCTCAGCGGATCGATCGTCGCGCTGCGGGGCAGCCGTCGCGCCGCGAACGCGCTGGTGACTGGCATGACGCGTGGCGTGCTGCACGCCCCGATGTCGTTCTTCTACACGCGCCCGATCGGCGAGCTCATCAACCGGTTCAGCGGCGACGTCGTGCGCGTCGACCACAAGATGCAGGCGCTCGTGTACTGGCTCGCGGCCGCCGTCGCCGGCACACTGCTGCCCTACGTCGTGCTGCTCATCGTCGTGCCCGAGATGCTCATCGTGACGCCTGTCGTCGCGCTGCTGCTCTACCGGTCGCACCACCACCTCACCGTCGCATTGGAGCTGCTGCGCCACAGCGTCGCGAGCTACTCGCCGTGCTACGACTCGATCGAAGAGTCGGTTGACGGCCGTCGCGTGCTGCAGGCGTTCGGACCGTCGGCGCTCACGCGCGCGCGGCGGCACCACGAGGCGCAGCTCGATGCCATGCTACGACTACGCTTCGCCAACGACATGTTCCAGCACTGGGAGGTGCTGCAGTTCTTCAAGGTCGACGTCGTGCTGCTAAGCGTGCTCATCGTCGTGACGCTGCGCCGGTCGCTGGAGCCCGTGGCGCTCGGTCTCGCGCTCAACTACATCTTCGTCATGAACGCGCAGCTCTTCCACTGGTACACGTCAGCGCTTGAGCTCGGCGCCAACCTATTGATCGTCGACCGCATCAGTGCGTACGCCAGCGTTCCGCCGGAGGACGACAGCGCGCACACAGGGCTCGTGCTCGACGCGTGGCCGTCGCGCGGCGTCGTGCAGTTCCAGGACGTCTCGTTCCAGTACAACGCGGCGCACGGGCCCGTGCTGCGGCACGTCTCGCTCGACATTCGAGCCGGCGAGAAGATCGGGCTCGTCGGACGCACCGGCGCTGGCAAGTCCTCGCTCGCGATGGCGCTGTTCCGCATCCACGAGCTGCTGTCGGGCCGCATCCTCATCGACGGCGTGGACCTCGCACGTGTGCCGCTGTCCACGCTGCGCTCGCGGCTCGCGATCATCCCGCAGCACCCACTTTTCTTCCAGGGCGCGTTGCGGAGCTATCTTGACCCGTTCGACGACTGGGACGACGTCGCACTGTGGACGGCGCTGCGGAAGACGGGACTCAAGGACGTCGTCGCGCGCATGGACGGCAAGCTGTATGCAGAGCTCCACGAGAACGCGGAGAACCTGAGCCAGGGCGAGCGGCAACTGCTTTGCCTGTCACGCGTGCTGCTCAAGCGCGCCAAGGTCGTGGTGCTCGACGAAGCCACGGCATCCATCGACGACCGATCGGACGAAGCGCTGCAGCGCGTGATCCACGCCGAGATGGCCGACGCCACGATCCTCTCGATCGCCCACCGCCTCGACTCGGTGCTGCAGCTTGACCGCGTCGTCGTCATGGAGCAGGGACGCGTCGTGCAGTGCGGCACGGTGGAGGAGCTGGTCACCGACCCAAACGGCCCGTTCTTTGATCTGCTGGAAAGCACGCTACTGCAGTTTTAACATAGATTTGTCATCATCTACTCCTCCATTGGAAAGCGCTGCACGGGAGTCTCTTCACAGAGGAAATCGAGTTGACGCGCCTTGTCATACACGCCAAACTGTCCGCCAGTGTGGACAAAAAGAATGGAGCGACCCGCAAATCTCTGCCAACACACGAACAATGCGATGACCGAGTGAGGATCTACCACTGCAGGAATCGACACGCTAATCACACGCACCTCGGGTTGCTCACGAAGCTCTCGCACCAAATGGAACAGTGCCTTGCCCGAGTACACGGGGTCCAGCACCACGCCAGTGTGGCGCGCGACCTCGGCGATAAACCGAAGCTCCTCGGTCGTGCTACGAGCGTAGCCCGTGCCTTGCGCGTTGGTGATCTGTAGCATCTCGCGCGAGCTCATCTGCGTCGTGTCGACGCCCATCCCCGGGAAGATCTTGTGGTCGATGTAGTTGTAAAAGTACTCGTCCTTGTCACAGACGATGTACGCGTGGACCGGACAGCGAGACGGCGTGGCGTAGTCGAGTTGCAGCGCCGGATGGGCGTCAAGACCGCGGTGATGCGATGCGTGAAGGTACGCTCCGAGTCCGAGTCCTGCGGCGGTCCCGCCGCTGCCACACGCGAACGCAATGTCCGTGATCGGAAGCTGGGTGTCTTCGAGTTGCGTATGGATCTCCTGGATGGCTTGCACGTATCCCCACGTGCCGAGCGAGTTGCTTCCACCGACGGGAATGGCGTACGGTCGTCGCCCGCTCGCCCGCAGCCGCTCGCACGTTCGCTGCAGCACCCGCATGGCTCGTTAGCTTCACGACTGCTGACTTGAGGAGCCATGCACACAGACCTCTATCATGGCGTCACTTCCATACCGACCATACTCTTGTCGAGACATCTGAATGAGCTGTGCACCAATGAGGCTGTGCATGGTTGCGCATGAGACACACATCGAGACGCAACGAAAAGCGCCAGCGCCCCTACCGATCAAAGAGCACGTTGCCGACAAGACCTGGATCCTCGTCTGGCTCGTTGGTCCGCAGCAGCAGGTACGAGTCCAGTCCCAACATGCGCGCGGCGACGGCGGTCGCGCGGCAGTGGTTGCTCTGGATACCGCCACAGGTCACGATGCAGTCCGCACGCTGCGCCACGACGTCCTGGAAGATGAACTCGAGCTTGCGCATCTTGTTGCCCGACATCTCGAGCCCACTAAAGTCCTGTGTCATCACGCCATGAGCCTGCCACGCGGTGGATGCTTGCCAGAGATATGCATTTTGTTTTACTCCCGTCTCGCTTGATGTAGAGCTGCACATCGGCAGGCAGTCCAGGCGGAGAGAAGGCGAAGATGGACGTAGGGAAGTGTCCCATGCGCAGGCGATGCGTCGGCGCATGGCGACGAAGCGCCGACGCCCAACGCGGCAGCTCATACGCGACACTCGACAGCATCATCGTCGTCAGATTCTGGTGAGCTCAATGCAATCGACCAGCACTCGGACTGACAGTGTGCGAGAATCAACCAATCCATGGTGTTCTGAGGCTCGATCGACTGCTGCTCGCCGCCGCGGAGCTCGATTCTGTACTGGTCATTCCCCTGCTGGTCGCTCTTGTACTAGCCACTCGAATGGTCGCTCTTTTGCTGGTCGCTCCATTGCTGCCATCTCGGTTGCAGCTCCATCTTCCGCGGATTTGCTCTCGGACTGCCGCTATTATACTGCAAATCGCCTCGAAACCCTGTTGTATGTTTATGTTTACTCCTGCTGATGGAAAATGCCCTCACCTCGCTCTCGCCCGATTACAGTCCGCGACAGCAGGATATGAACACCACCATTTTTTGACATTTCTCATCTGTTCCTGCCCTGTTTTGAACGAAACCACGTCAGCTTGTAGAGAATGACAAGAGCTGTCGATTGGCACCACTCTTGAGCCAATCTGAGCTGTCGTTGCCGAGCAAGGTCCAGCCAAAGGATAGTGACATGCGACAGTTGATATGAACATAGATTACCGAGGACGGGAAGATTCGTATTAAATGGTTTCAACATGAGCAACATCCACAGATAAGACGTTGACTATGGTAATGAAAACGATTGCTATCTTGTGATGCTGTCTATCGCGCGCAACATCAAATTGCAGACGCGTGAAATCACCGATAGACTTTGTTAGAGAATGGCTCGACACCTGCTTTCTGGACGTCCTACGGTCGTTTGGCGCGGTCGCTGAATGTGATCCTATGTCGCACAGTCCCATCTAATCTATCGCTACCCCCAGCGGGGGCTGTTTCCAAAAACTAGAGTCCTGACACATTGCAAAAGATGGAGCGACACGATTTAGAACATGGCTACATGCTTTATCTTGATTTTAGTATGCGGGTGAGTCTGCGGTCGGGAGTGTCAGAGTTTGAGCAAAATTGCTCCGGTGCGAATCCATCGCAATACCAGATCTGTTGGGAAATGGTTCGTCGACAGTTTATTACCCTGTCTACGTGCCTGGTGAAGCTGTAAGTCGCTCCAGGGTCACAGTCATGTTCACTTTGTTTGTCGTCGATAGAAACGCTAATGTTACGAATATTCATCACTTCGCGCACCACAACTCGTTCGGTGTCATATCAGACACACCCGTCTGTTAGGCTGATGTCGAGGAGCATATAAAACGTATTTACAACCATCCCAAATGCTGTATGTGTACTCCGTTCAAATCTTCCCGTCCTCGGTAATCTATGTTCATATCAACTGTCGCATGTCACTATCCTTTGGCTGGACCTTGCTCGGCAACGACAGCTCAGATTGGCTCAAGAGTGGTGCCAATCGACAGCTCTTGTCATTCTCTACAAGCTGACGTGGTTTCGTTCAAACCAGGGCAGGAACAGATGAGAAATGTCAAAAAATGGTGGTGTTCATATCCTGCTGTCGCGGACTGTAAATGTCACTAATTCGAGTTCATCCCCCTGTGAAGTGCGAGACAATGTTCTCAATTCAAATAATTGATTGTCCCTCTCATCTAAAAGATAAGTATGGCAGCAGTGACCCACCAAACTGTCACGCATGTAACGCTAATGCGATTGGCTGAAACTCGATCGACCGGTAAAGCCATGCCATTGGCCAAAAATATAAAAATGGCTGAAAAAGCGGAGAAAGCAGCAATTGAGCCAAAATGGACGCAAACATTGCGCCCGAGATGCGCGCCCATATCTCCCGTGTTTGTGCGGCAATGACGCAGAAATTTGGTGAGCACAAAGGCCATGGGTTCAGCGTCAGCAGAGCTGTTTTAGAGAACAGCATTTTTGCCACATCGCAAAACCCATACATTTACTGTTGTACTAGAGTGACGGACTTGCACAGCACTAACTTTTTCTACACAAGTGCAATCTAAACGAAACTTGGCATGCGTACTCAACGCACCGTGAGCGTGCTGCAGACACCTCAAGCGTCTCTGACCGATGCCTGGAAGCCTCGCACCGATCACGCGCTGATGAGGTGTTGTCTCCAGCGGAACTCTTAAATCGGATATACACGCATTAAGTGATACTAAAAATGTAGGATATTGATAGAAATGGTGTCTGCAACAACCACATACAGTGTTTTTGTCAAACTTCTGCGTTGGCGCTTGGCAGTCAGCCAGTTAGTCAATTCAAACCAGCACTTCCGAGCCAGGTATGTCGCATGCATGCGCACATCAACCAGGATCGTAGAAACAGCGAGGACTTACAAGTATGGGCGCTTGATCAAGAGAAACGTGATGGTATGTTTGCAATACATGTATTCAATGTTTAGGGAAGGCGTCTGGAGAGGTCGAGGAGCGTGTCCTTGGTTCCTATGACCTGCCGCAAGCTCCAAAGCTCTGCGCGCGGTGCCGCAGCGTTCTGCACGAGCACTACCCAGACCCGGCAAAGCGCATCTGCGAATGCGCGTGCTGTCGGCGCCCACTCACGCACCACGCGTACTGCAACCCTCATCGACGCATGAAGGGCTCAGTATACTAGGACTGCCGTGTGAACGTATGCTTGAGATCCCAATTCAGGACAAGACCCATAGTGTCGTCACGCTGCACATTCATCCCCCTGATTGCCAATTTGTATCGTACCGCTCGAACGGGGATCCGGCTGAAGTTTTGGAGAAAGCAAAGCATACGGCGCTAACGCGGTTCTTCGAGTTAGCTGCCTCAGACGAAGAAGCGAGAAAGTTACTGTACAAGGACATCCCGAAACACTATCGTTATAAGAGTCAACACAAGTGGGTAAAGTACAAACGAAACGTCCGAGATATCGGTCGTTTGGTACACTGCTCACCGCGAGACGTTGAACGGTTCTACGTGCCTGTTTTGATCTGTCACCGGCATGGGCCGAATTGATTCAAAGCTTACGCACAGTGAGTGGCTATTTATGCGAATCATTAAAAGAAGCAGCAGTACGAGCGGGATACGTCGAAAATTACGATGAATGGGTCAAGTGCATGGAGGAAGCAGCCCTCTTCCAAATGCCGTATCAACCTCGCGAGCTGTTTGCGACTATCCTCGCGTTCTCGGCACCGAGCAATGCAATCCTTCTTTGGGGGCGCTTCTTTGTCGATCTTTCGTTGGACTTCCGCCAATAGTATCGCGATCATCAGGATAAAGAGAACGTCGTGCTATATCACATGCTTCAAGCCAACAATACGAGCCTTGGGAATTTCCGCGACAAGCCAGCTTTTCCCTCAATGCCAGTGTTATTGAAGCGAGAGCAACGTCAGAACTACGCGAGCAAAATGGATACGACCACAACAAACTTGAACAGGTGATCGCTGGGGTTGACAATCTTAAGAACGACCAGCGGAGCATCTACGACGAAGTCATTGCTGCAGTTTCATCGGGCTATTCAGGGCAGAGGCTTTTTTTCATTGATGGCCTGGGCGACACAGGGAAGTCCACGCTACTAAAGCATTTTCGTGCGAAAGTTCGCTATGACGGAAAACTAACGATTGCTGTTGCTTCTAGCGGGATTGCAGCTTTGCTACCCCCTGGAGGTCGCAGAGTGCATTCGTCATTCAAGATATTCATCAAGCTATCCGATACATCGACATGCTACCTCCCCAAACAATCCCAGTTGAAGGAGCTTCTTCAGGCAGCTGATCTGATTGTTCGGGACGAAGCACCGATTGCCTAGGAGGCTGTTGATCGAACGTTACGTGATATTCTCGATAGACCATTCGACCCATCCGGTGGCAAGGTCGTCGTTCTGTCCTGCGACTTCAGGCAGATCCTTCCAGTCGTGGAGGGAGGAAGTCCGACAGACAGACTGGAGGCATGCATTCGCTCATCGAAGCTATTGTCCCACTTTGAAAAGCTATCGTTGAAAAAAACATGCGAGTCCAGAGCGCCGCAAGCTCTGAGACAGCCGAAGTCTTAGCAGCATTCTCAGAGCTGATACTGGAGATTGGAGAAGGTCGACATCCAATTGATGAAGATATAGGTCCAGACTTCGTCAAGATTCCAATTGACATGATCATTCCAAATCCTGCCTATGATCCAGACGTCGATATGAACGAGGTGGCAAACCAGCTCCCCTTGCCACTTGGTATGAGCAGAATTGTCGATGCCGTCTACCATTCTTGCGCCAACAAACGCTGCTGTTTTGAAGCTAGACGAGTGTGTCGCCTCACGAGTTCAAGGTGTGTCGTCAACTTATCTCTCGGTGGATTCGGTTGAAGATGACGATGGTACAGCAAACGCGTTGTTTGAGACGGAAGTTCTAAACTCAATCAATCTGAATGGGATGCCACCGCACAGGCTGACGCTTAACCCAGGTATTCCGATCATGTTGATTCGCAGCTTGAATCCTGATGCAGGGTTATGCAATGGAACACGACTTCGCATCTTGGAGTTGAAGCAACACGTTATCCGGGCAACAATCATGACAGGAAACCACAGCGGTCGTGAAGTCCTGATTCCAAAAATCATTTTCATCACCGTCAACGACAACAAGCAATTCCCGTTTCGTCTTCGACGAAAGCAATTCCCGATTGTGCCTGCATTTGCGATGACGATCAACAAAGCGCAAGGGCACACGGTCCCCAATATGGGTCTATATTTGCCGACACCTTGCTACGTGCCTGGCCAGTTGTACGTCGCCCTCTCGCGCGCACCATCAAGATCGAGAGTGAAGATCCTTATCGAGAACCCGATAGCAGAGGATGATAGCGGCATCTACACAAAGAACATTGTTTTCAGGGAGCTCTTTCAGTAGTTCCACCAACTTCAGCTTCAACGAAGCACCTGCGTAAGTAAAAGTACATGTGTCACGTTTAATTTTTTTTCAGAAATGTGCTTTTCTACTCCAACCCAGCACACACACTCCGCCCGCGAAGCGGGCGGCACGAACTAGTACTCAAATACAGTCCTGACTCCCAAAATGTCGTGCACATTCCGCCTATAACCTTGTAAACTTTATCGAATGAATCCAAGCACTTCGTTTCCGGGAATCACGTCGAGCAATCGTCGTATGTCTAGTCCCGACTGCTGCACAAACAATTCCAGACGATAACGATAACTAGCACCAGCGCCATCGCCATGACACGACGCGAAGAAGAGCTCGAGCGTCGAGTGCAGGAGCTCGAACGTCAAGCAGACGACCAGCGCCGCCACTACGAGCGTATAATCGCCGACCTGGCAGCGGAGCACAACCAGGCTCTTGCCGGCCTGACAGCGCAGCACAACCAGGCTCTCGCCGACCAGAGAGCGCAGCACAACCAGGCTCTCGCCGACCAGAGAGCGCAGCACAACCAGGCTCTCGCCGACCAGAGAGCGCAGCACAATCAGGCTCTCGTCCAGCAGCGTGATGGCCTCACAGGCGAGCACCGCGCCGAGATTCGTGCGACGATCGAGAGTCTGCGCGCCGATATGTCGGGTCGTGTCCAGCGTCTGGCTGCCAAACAGGCCAACTTTGGCCGACAGCTCTCAACAGCGCTACGAGCGGAGAAAGAAGACCACGGGACAACTGAGCCGTCGCGCCCGCTCGCGCACTGGTTCATGCTGACATCATGTCAAGACGGAGAGAAGCGGCGTATCCGGTGCACAAGTGGGCAGAAGAAGTATGTTGACTCGCAGCAAAGGCGCCTCGTCGATCAAGGCGGCTACACTCTTCACTTGAGGCGTCAAACAGGGAACGGTATCGACCTTCGCCAGTACGTAAAGCTCCATGCCGATCCAATGATCAGATCCGCCTACCAGATTGTACCTGTCGGGTGTGGAAGTATGCTGTATCACTAACTCTCTGTGTGCATAGGTCTCCGCGCGCCCCCGGTGTGACAAGTCCATCCACTGGACATGAATCCCTGGCGCTGGAATCTCGTTCGAGCAGTTCCTCGACATCATCATGCAGACTATCGAAGCGTTCTGCCAGCTCCAGTCCGATTTTGATCTCCGCCAAGCGCCCCAAGACGAATTTGAAAAGCGTTGAGTAGAGATTTTCGATGACATATTTTAGGAAAGACACAATGTGTACCCTACTTTGTAGCTCGCTCCGGTTCTGGCCGTTCCCGTGCTAGTCGATCGAATGGTCGCTCGTCAGCTGCTTGCTCCATCCTATTTGTTGGCTTGCTGACTCCTCATTTGTTGCTCGCTCTTGATCTTGCTGACACACCGCTGCTCTCTCCTGCGCTGCTCTCGAATGCTGGTAGCTGGAGACGCCGTCAAATCTCCCTCTCCGATGCATGAGGATACCAACTGCAGTGCATTCGCGTGAACACAGACTCCAATCACCCCTTGTTCTAGGCCCGTAGTTGGTGTATCAGCGTTCGCACTGGGGTGAGGTGCCTGGATAAGGTAGGTTGGTTGTAGCCGAGGATCTTCTTGAGGGAGCTGATCGGGATATTTGTTCTTGCGACGATCTCAACAGCCGTGGTACCGTAAAGAGCTTCGGCGGATGTATTCCCCCAGCTGCGTAATCACGTCCTGCTTCTCATCCTGCCTGAATTCCTTGAGCTCTGATGAAAACAAGTCGCGCACCATCTCACTCGACAGCTTGAAGGTCACCGTTTCTTTTCCATTCACGATGGATATTTCGCCCGATTCGACGTTATGGGTTGCTCTGAAATTTCTTCGCTCCGACTGTGGCACCTGTGCTCATCTCACGTTCGGCGATGTGATGTTTGGAGCGGCGTGGCGCGACTTCATCCAGGAGTCTCTCCACAGCTGCAGTGTTGGCGGCCACGATAACCTGCGTCGTAGACATCGTTGGTTGCATCTTGCCCGCCTGCGTCTTTTCAGAGGGCGTGTCGACCTGTAGTGGCAGCCTGTTGACTGACAGTGGCCGCGTCTCCCCCAGCAGCATCTCCTCCGACTGCGTGTTGATTCGTGGTGGCCGCGTCTCGCCAGGCTGCGTCTCCTCCGACTGTGTGTTGATTCGTGGAGGCTGCCCGTCAATGTCACTCGCGCTGAGCTCAAACGCCGGAGCAAGTTCGTTCACCGACCAAATAGTAGTTGCAGCACCGTCGGTCGTCAAGCTCAGCGGATCGATCGTCGCGCTGCGGGGCAGCCGTCGCGCCGCGAACGCGCTGGTGACTGGCATGACGCGTGGCGTGCTGCACGCCCCGATGTCGTTCTTCTACACGCGCCCGATCGGCGAGCTCATCAACCGGTTCAGCGGCGACGTCGTGCGCGTCGACCACAAGATGCAGGCGCTCGTGTACTGGCTCGCGGCCGCCGTCGCCGGCACGCTGCTGCCCTACGTCGTGCTGCTCATCGTCGTGCCCGAGATGCTCATCGTGACGCCTGTCGTCGCGCTGCTGCTCTACCGGTCGCACCACCACCTCACCGTCGCATTGGAGCTGCTGCGCCACAGCGTCGCGAGCTACTCGCCGTGCTACGACTCGATCGAAGAGTCGGTCGACGGCCGCCGCGTGCTGCAGGCGTTCGGACCGTCGGCGCTCACGCGCGCGCGGCGGCACCACGAGGCGCAGCTCGACGCCATGCTACGACTGCGCTTCGCCAACGACATGTTCCAGCACTGGGAGGTGCTGCAGTTCTTCAAGGTCGACGTCGTGCTGCTGAGCGTGCTCATCGTCGTGACGCTGCGCCGGTCGCTGGAGCCCGTGGCGCTCGGTCTCGCGCTCAACTACATCTTCGTCATGAACGCGCAGCTCTTCCACTGGTACACGTCAGCGCTCGAGCTCGGCGCCAACCTATTGATCGTCGACCGCATCAGTGCTTATGCAAGCGTTCCACCGGAGGACGACAGCGGGCACACAGGGCTCGTGCTCGACGCGTGGCCGTCGCGCGGCGTCGTGCAGTTCCAGGACGTCTCGTTCCAGTACAACGCGGCGCACGGGCCCGTGCTGCGGCACGTTTCGCTCGACATTCGAGCCGGCGAGAAGATCGGGCTCGTCGGACGCACCGGCGCTGGCAAGTCCTCGCTCGCGATGGCGCTGTTCCGCATCCACGAGCTGCTGTCGGGCCGCATCCTCATCGACGGCGTGGACCTCGCACGTGTGCCGCTGTCCACGCTGCGCTCGCGGCTCGCGATCATCCCGCAGCACCCGCTTTTCTTCCAGGGCGCGTTGCGCAGCTATCTTGACCCGTTCGATGACTGGGACGACGTCGCACTGTGGACGGCGCTGCGGAAGACGGGACTCAAGGACGTCGTCGCGCGCATGGACGGCAAGCTGTATGCAGAGCTCCACGAGAACGCGGAGAACCTGAGCCAGGGCGAGCGGCAACTGCTTTGCCTGTCACGCGTGCTGCTCAAGCGCGCCAAGGTCGTGGTGCTCGACGAAGCCACGGCATCCATCGACGACCGATCGGACGAAGCGCTGCAGCGCGTGATCCACGCCGAGATGGCCGACGCCACGATCCTCTCGATCGCCCACCGCCTCGACTCGGTGCTGCAGCTTGACCGCGTCGTCGTCATGGAGCAGGGACGCATCGTGCAGTGCGGCACGGTCGAGGAGCTGGTCACCGACCCAAACGGCCCGTTCTTTGATCTGCTGGAAAGCACGCTACTGCAGTTTTAACATAGAATTGTCACCATCTAGTCCTCCATTCGAAAGCGCTGCACGGGAGTCTCATCACAGAGGAAATCGAGTTGACGCGCCTTGTCATACACGCCAAACTGTCCGCCAGTGTGGACAAAAAGAATGGAGCGACCCGCAAATCTCTGCCAACACACAAACGATGCGATGACCGAGTGAGGACCTACCACTCCAGGAATCGAGACGCTAATCACACGCACCTCGGGCTGCTCACGAAGCTCTCGCACCAAATGGAACAGTGCCTTGCCCGAGTACACGGGGTCCAGCACCACACCAGTGTGGCGCGCGACATCGGCGATAAACCGAAGCTCCTCGGTCGTGCTACGAGCGTAGCCTGTGCCTTGCGCGTTGGTGATCTGTAGCATCTCGCGCGAGCTCATCTGCGTCGTGTCGACGCCCATCCCCGGGAAGATCTTGTGGTCGATGTAGTTGTAAAAGTACTCGTCCTTGTCACAGACGATGTACGCGTGGACCGGACAGCGAGACGGCGTGGAGTAGTCGAGTTCCAGCGCCGGATGGGCGTCAAGACCGCGGTGATGCGATGCGTGAAGGTACGCTCCCAGTCCGAGTCCTGCGGCGGTCCCGCCGCTGCCACACGCGAACGCAATGTCCGTGATCGGAAGCTGGGCGTCTTCGAGCTGCGTATGGATCTCCTCGATGGCTTGCAAGTATCCCCACGTGCCGAGCGAGTTGCTTCCACCGACGGGAATGGCGTACGGTCGTCGCCCGCTCGCCCGCAGCCGCTCGCACGTTCGCTGCAGCACCCGCATGGCTCGTTAGCTTCACGACTGCTGACTTGAGGAGCCATGCACACAGACCTCTATCATGGCGTCACTCCCATACCGACCATACTCTTGTCGAGACATCTGAATGAGCTGCGCACCAATGAGGCTGTGCATGGTTGCGCATGAGACACCGCGTCGAGACGCAACGAAAAGCGCCAGCGCCCCCTACCGATCAAAGAGCACGTTGCCAACGAGACCTGGATCCTCGTCTGGCTCGTTGGTCCGCAGCAGCAGATACGAGTCCAGTCCCAACATGCGCGCGGCGACGGCGGTCGCGCGGCAGTGGTTGCTCTGGATGCCGCCACAGGTCACGATGCAGTCCGCACGCTGCGCCACGACGTCCTGGAAGATGAACTCGAGCTTGCGCATCTTGTTGCCCGACATCTCGAGCCCACTAAAGTCCTGTGTCATCACGCCATGAGCCCGCCACGCGGTGGCTGCTTGCCAGCGGGATACATCTTTGACTCACGTCTCGCTTGATGTAGAGCTGCACATCGGCAGGCAGTCCAGGCGGAGAGAAGGCGAAGATGGGCGTAGGGAAGTGTCCCATGCGCAGGCGATGCGTCGGCGCATGGCGACGAAGCGCCGACGCCCAACGCGGCAGCTCATACGCGACACTCGACAGCATCATCTTCGTCAGATTCTGGTGAGCTCAATGCAATCGACCAGCACTCGGCGTGACAGTGCGCGAGAATCAACCAATCCATGGTGTTCTGAGGGTGTCGTCATGATGCCTGCTGCGTATGATTGGTCAAATATAGAAATACTACGCTAGTATTGGATAAAAAAGAGGTATGGGTGGCTTCAACTGACTGCCAGTTCTCTTTCCTTCTCAGCACTTGCGAAAAACACGCCCAAGAAGAGATCAAGAGCTCAGGCCCAGCGAAAGATACGACCGAGTATTGCTGCCACCATGAGGACGAGGTCCACTGTCCGTGTGTATACGTGTGTGGCGCTGTTGATCGCGTGTGCGCTTGGCGTCGTGGCCGCACAGCAGCCTCAGCTTCGGACCGATAACGCCACCATCCCGTCTGGTCAGTCTGCTGGGCACGTGACTGCATCTCGACCAGGGCACGCGTCCACTGCGCTCAACTCCCAGGAGATCGCGGGCATCGCCATCGCTGCTGTAATAGTGTTCGTCGCCGCTGGTGGCGGCACCGGTGGTGGTGCTGTCATGAGCGCGATCTACACGTTGATAGCTGGACTTGATCTAAAGGTAGCGTGACGAAGATCGAAGCGAGCTTCGACATTGAGAGCATGTCAGCATCATTGTTTACTTATGATAGGTGGCCATTCCGCTTTCCAGCATCACTATCGTCGGTGGAGGTGTGTTCACAATCGCCGAGAGTCATGAAACGCAGATTACTCACGATGCTTCCACGTAGCGATTGCAAACTTTCTACTCAATGTGCGCAAGGCGCGTCGCAACTCCAATGCTCCACTCATTGATTGGGATCTAGTGCTGGCCATGCAGCCAATGCTCTTGCGTACGTATGGCGTGTCGTTCGTCTGTTGATGGACTATGCTGCGCTCACAGTTGAAAATCTCCACAGTTGGCGCCAACTTCGGCACCTTTATCAACGCAATCTTCCCTGCATGGCTGCTGTCGGTACTTCTGGTCATCATTTTGGTTTTTGTCGGCAAGCGCACTCTTCAGAAGGCGATCGAGCAGCGCCGCCGTGAGCGATGGGGTTGCTGGGGCGACGATGATGCCGCTGTGTCTCTCATTGGTGCTCAGACATACCATCAGCAACAGGTAGGATCATTCGGCTCCCAGTTTCATCTCTGGATGCATTTCTCTAATGGGGTTTTCGTCTGCAGCAGCAGCAACAACAGTCAAGCTCTGCTAACGCCATCATTCCCTGGAAGAAAGTTGGCGCGTTGTTCGGGTTGTTTGCAGGTGTTGTCGTGCTGAGTCTCATCGCGGGCACGAGCAAGTTTCCCAGCATTGTGGGCATTTCTCCAAACTCGTTTCTGGGCTTCATCGCGTCATTTTTGCCGGTGATTTTCCTCGTAGTGTACTCGCAGCAGTCGATGAAGAATATCCAGGAGACGTTCTACCGACAGCAGAACCCTCGCTACGTGTTGAGTCCCGACGAGATCCAGTGGTCCCCCCGAAACGTGCAGTATTTTCCTCTCGTTGCCATGGGGGCCGGAACACTTGCTGGGATGTTTGGCATTGGCGGTGGAATGATCAATGCACCGATGCTGCTGGAACTTGGCGTGGACCCACTTGCGGCATCGGCCATCACGGCCACAACGGTACTTTTCTCCAGCTCAAGTACGTTTTTGTTTTTCACGGATGACTTCGGATCGCGAGAGTATCCGTGCTGACCAATGCCTTCTATGTTTACTCAGTGTCTTCATTCAGCTACATCCTCTTGGGCGCGTTGAACTTTCGCCTTGCCGTCATCATGCTGCCCATGGGATTCATCTCGACGTTCCTCGGCAACGTCGTGCTCGAGCGAGTCATCAAGCGCTTCAACTGCCCGTCGCTGATCATCTGGTCGATGGCGATCATCATCGTCATCAGCGCTGGCGCCATGACCGTCGAGAGCTTCCGAACGTTGTCGAGGGGCGAATGAGTTCTACCTGTAGTTCACATGTCGTAGCTCTTCGGATGGATGGCTTCACATGGGACTGCCCTCGTACTTTTTCGTAATTTCCTCTTTCATGTATGTCTATGTTGTAATTATCTGGTTTTATGGAGCCGATTGAGGGGTGTGCGATGGATGGAACCTCTGGAAGCTGTGAGGCAATCGACCAACTCACGCGACTCGAGACCGGAGGCGGCATCTTTATCGCTGTGTTTCCTCGCGATCCCACGCGTTTCAGCGACCGGAAAGCACCTCATCGGAAAGCGCAGCGTGTGACGCGTCGATTGGATGGCGGACGCAGCGCATTCCATCAGCAATGGCTCCAGTTGCGGCCAGAAACGCCGCGACACACCCGCCGCGAGCAGTGCGTCGGCGACGCCCTCGAAGAAGATCAAGCTAGAGGACGAGAGTCCTCCGATGGCGGATCCCAACACGATCGAAGCTGTTCGCGACCGCAACAAGGCGCTCGCGTTGGACCTGCTCGAGAAGAACCGGCGGATCGCGTTCCTGACACAGAAGTGCGAGGCTCTCTACCGCCGACGCGTCGTCACGGACAGCGCGTTTCGCTGTATGCGCCGCCAGTGGCTGCAGCTCGTGGAGGACGCGCGGTCACTCACGACGATGCTCGACGCGTCTGCGAACGATGCCGCGTCGACGTCCGAGTGGCAACAGCTACTGACACAGTACGAGACGCTGGGAGAGTGGCGCGTGCCCCTCGAGGCCGTGACGTTGGAGCTTCCCGAGTGGTTTTCAGCGGTTACGAAGCACGACGACGATGATGAAGGTGGCGAAGCGAAAAGCGGCAGCAAGAAGACAGCAGAGAGCAGCAGCGGGGGCGACGCGGAGCACGACGACGAGCTCGTTGCGCTGACAGAGGAACATGAGAAAGAGCTGGAGCATGAGCTGCAGTCGCATCAAAAGCAGTCGGCGGAGGTTCTCAAGCGACTGGTGACGGCGTTGAGTACAGCAGCAGCGACAACACGGTCGTCGGCATCGATGGCGCATATCTTGGCAGAGAAAGAGGCCGCAGTGACCGAGATGGTCGCGCTCAAGGATACGCTCAGCGCAGTACGTCATCCGCCATCTTGATCTGCACATGGTTTGCTACGGGGGCTGACTGTTTCTGTGTGTCTCTGTGCGTGTGTTCTCTTGTTGTCGCGTGCTCTTGTAGTACAAGCACAAGATTCACGAGCTCCAAAGCGATCTCGATACAAAAGAGACTGAGCGTCATCGTGTCTGTCGGGACTACGACCGACTCTGCGAATACGTCGAACGTCACCGCATTGCGGTGGCTGATGGGGCGAAACCAGACACATCGGCAGCGGTTAATGGCGCTGTAGAGCACTCGACAGCAAGCGACAAAACGGATCGACGCGACGAGCACGCCAAGACAGCGAGTCGAACGGGCGAGAAGCGGGTGACGCTACTTGATGCAGTCGACCGACCGTCGGCATCGATCGAGCGAGAGCGAGCAGAGCGAAAAAAGTTGACAGAAGACATCAATATTCTCGTGCAAAAGCTACAACAGGAACGTGCTTTGGTACAGACACTACGGAAAGAGCTCGAGCAGTTTCGTGCTGCCGACCAGGCTGTAAGTTTTCACTATGATTGCTGTCGTGCAGTGTAGCACGAAGGTCTGACCGTGTTCTGTTGGACAGTGGCGCAACGAAGAAGCTCAGCTGCGTGGAGAATATGATGAGAAGGTGACACGACTCACAGACGAAAATGCACATCTCGCGGAAGAGCTGTCGAAGCTGCGACACAAGGCTGCAAACATGGAGGAGCATGTCCATGACAAGTGGAAGAAACGACTAGAGAAACTGCAAGAAGAGCTGCTCGCTGCTCGAGCGCAGATCGACGAGCACAACACTAAAAACGTCGCTCTTCGAGACAAACTCGCAGGTTACACAGTGTTCCGAGATCAGGTTCGTTGCTATCGATGGAGCCGTTTGGTCTGAAAGTTTCTCACGTGGAATGGCATCGATAGTTATCAGATCTCAAGTCCCAACACGAAGCGCTGAAGCGAGAGCGAGATAATCTGAAGAGCTCTGTCGAGCGAGAAACCGCCAAAACGGAACGAACACAACGCGCGGCTGAGTCGCATGAACTCTCGACATTAAGGGACACAGTTGAGCGCTTGCAACAGGAGAACGAAGCCATCAAACGATTGCGAGATGAACTCGAAGACTCCATTAGGTGCGTCTGGCACGACATACATGAGCTCACAAGTGTGGAATTGCTAATGGCTAAATTTGTTCCAGTCAAAACGCTGCTGACCAGCTGAAGCTGGCACTACAACGAGAGCAAGGCGCTCGAAAAGAGCTTGAAAAGCTTCACTCAGAGCTGTCAGATTTGAAGACGAAACTGAAAGAGTCGGCAGTCGAGCGAGAAGAACTTGAAGCGACTCGTGACGCGTTCAAGGATGAGAATGATGCTCTCATCAGCGAGATTGAAGCGCTCGGAAAGGAGGTGAATTCTGTTCGCCATTCGAAGAAGAAGGTATTGCAACAACTCGAAGAGAAGCGAGCGTCACTGAAGAAAACGCAGGCGCAACTCGCAAAGGAGTCGGACGCTAAATCCCATTTCTTTGACGAGCTGTCGGCTGCTCGACTGCAAGTGGCGTCGTTAGGACAAGTTCACACGCAGCAGAAGGCAGCACTGGAGGCAACAAAGGTGAGGCAGTGATTCATGCTGACTGATTGATTAGCGTTCGCTGCTGTGTACTGATGGGTTGATGTTGCTGAGTTCAGCAAGCACTGAGTGCACGAGAGGCAGAGATGGAGAGCTTGAAGCAGTATCTGAATCAATTGGAGACGGATCGCGACATCGTTGCCAGCGAGAAGGTAAAGGTGGAGCGCGACGCCGAGATCACGAAGCACATGTACAGCAAACTGGAGGCGTCGCAGAAGCAGCAGCTTTTGCACGACCGGAAGCGCGGTCCTTGTGAGCACTGCGAGCGACTACAGAAGAAAGAAGCCGAGTACGATAAGGCGATCGCCGCCAGTCGCTCAGCTGCATCCTCGACCAGTGGGTCTGCCAACGGGCTGTCGAACGTCGAGCGCCTGGAGCTGCAGGATCTCCAGAAGCAGCTCAAGTGCTCTGTGTGCCAGGATCGCCACAAGGGCGTGATCATCGCCAAGTGCTTCCACATGTTCTGCAAGGAGTGCGTGGAGAGCAACCTGAAGTCGCGCAATCGCAAGTGCCCGACGTGCAAGAAGATGTTTGGGCAGGACGACGTGAAGAATGTATGGTTTACGTGAGCGTGAGCGCAGCGGCACACAGAGCACAGAGCTGAGAGCAGAGAGCAGAGAGCAGGGGAGCAAAGCATTGTAATGACACAGCAAACGACACACTCATGATGTAGCCATGTTCATGGACTCAGACTCAGATAAAGGGGTACTCGCGTGGGTTACGTTCGTTAACTTAGTGGGTACTTCAGTGATCAGTGGTGGCTGGCTGGGCAATCCGAAACAAAATCTCATCCCATCATGGGACCGCGCGGCGCTCGATCGAATGCGCTCAAGCGCAAGCGTGACGCGGGTCACGCCACCAAGAGCTCGGCAGCGAAGCAGAAGAAGCTCTACAGTGTTGCAGACGTTACGCTTGTCCTCGGAGACGGCGGTATGTGCTGCCTGTCGGAGCTTGTTGTGTGCGATTAAAGAGCTCAGATCGTTCGCGACGTAGACTTTTCGTTCTCGCGCGGTCTCGCGACCCATCGCGGCGGCGGCAGAAACCTCGTGGCGACATCCTACGACTCGGAACGCACCGTCAAGAGCAAGTACTCGAATGCCGCCGAGTGCATCCAGGCGGTTGTGCAGGCCGGCGGCCACGTGCTCCATGACGTTGATGCGACGCGGCTTGACGCCATGCCACGCCGCTTGCCGAACGGCGCGCGGACGCCAGCGCAGTTCCAGTACATCATCTTCAACTTCCCGCACACGGGACAGCAGCGCGTGCACCTGAACCGCGTGTTGCTGCGCGACTTCTTTGAAAGCGCTCGCAGCAAACTGCTGCAGCGAGGAGAGGCGCAGGTGACGCTCAAGAACCGACCGCCATACTCGAACTGGCAGGTCGAGGACCAGGCGAAGGCCGCGGGGTTCGTGCTGAAGGAGCGTCGGCGATTCGAGGCCAGCCACTTTCCTGGCTACGAGCACCGCACGACGGATCCACAGGCCAAAGCGTTTGAGGCAGAGCTGTGCACGACGTACGTCTTCATTGTGAATCGCTCCAAGGTGCGCCGTGTTTCGTTGTGTGTGTAACTGGCTGGCGTCTCATACGTCACTTGGGCAGTTTCCGTTCGTTCCGGCATCGCAACAAAGCGATGACGAAGAGGAAGAAGAGGACGAGGACGAGGATGACGCCGCTGTTCCGGTGTCTTGCGAGCACCCGAACGAGCGTTCCGGTGCGACGCCGTCTCGCAAGAAGAACCGCAAGCACAAGCGCCGCAAGACGAGCCACGTCCGCGATGAAGATCTGTCTTGTGTGGCCGCGAACCCGAAGGACGACGCTGTGGAGCATCGAGGTCTCGCGCTCTGGCGACCGCTGCACCGACGCGGTTGACGGTTGACATACAGACTGAGAATGATGGATGAGGCGGTGGCTTGGGGGTTCAACCGATCACTGATTGGTTAATTTTTAGAATGCATCCGTTATGATTGGCTGTTAACCCTTCTTTATATGTGAACGAACGTGGCGCAAATCGCAATGCGATGCAACTGACCAAATTCCCGCGAGCGACGTCACTCGCTCCAGCAGCAGCGCAGAATGGCTCCATCCACGCGGCAGCACGCGCGCAAAGCAGCGAAAGCGGCGGCCGCAGAGCGCTACGAACCGGTGGAGACGACGACGCCGACGACGACGAGTCGGCGCCTGCGAGTCACCTCTGTGGAGGAAGACGAAGAGGAGGAGGAGGAGGAGGACGGTGAACACGGCACTGATGACGATGATGCCACGCGTTCACAGTCAGAGCAGCCTCGACGCGGGACAGCGCGACGCGAGAGCGAACTCGCCACTCGTAGACACGCAGCGTTTGGTTCGCGCCCAAGACTGCGTGACGACGGAGCGCTGCTTCAGGTCGCAGCACGCAGCGAACAAGCGAAGAACGAGGACGAGGACGAGGACGATGGCGATGATGATGACGATGATGGCGACGATAAACTGGTTGAAATCGCGATTGGCGCGCGTCGTCTGGACGTCTCAGAAGCGCTCGCACGCACGTCAGAGCCGGGAGACGTCCCCTGGATGCAGGTCGCTGTGTGTGCGCTCAGCGCCATCTCGGGCTTTCTCTTCGGCTACGACCTATGCGTCATGGTCATCGCACTGCCGCTCATCCAGACTGCATTCCAGCTTTCGACCGAGATGGCAGAGGCGGTCGTGAGCATCCTCATGGTCGGCGCCGTCTTCGGATCGCTCATCGGTGGAGTGCTCGCTGACCGGTACAGTCGACTTTTTCATTGCCTGACGATCCGTTGACCTGCGTTGACATCCACTGACTGTGCGCAGACTCGGACGCAAGCGCGCCATCATGCTCACGGGCGTGTTCTTCCTGCTGGGCTCGCTTTGCATGACGTTTGCGACCTCCATCTACGTCATGCTGCTCGGGCGGCTGCTCGCTGGCCTCGCAGTTGGCAGCAGCGGCCCCTGCGTCTCCACGTACGTCGCCGAGATCGCGAGACCAGAGCAACGCGGCGCGCTGGTCACGATCAACGAAGTCATGCTTTGCGTCGGCTGCCTCGTGTCGGTCGCTGCAGGTGCGTCGCTACGAGACAGCCAGGTACGAGATCGCTTTCAGCCTTGGACGGTGTGGTGCATGAGAAGGCTGACTGTTTGACGGACGGTGACGCGCCAGGACGGATGGCGCAAGATGCTTGGGCTTACGCTGGTGCCTCCACTCGTTCAACTGGTGTGTCTTCTGCTACTTGTATGCGTCGCTCATGTGTAGTTCGTCACTCATTCGTTTGTGTTCAGGCCGGAATGCCTTTCATGCCCGAGTCTCCGCGATGGCTCGTCACAGTGAGTACCTCATTCAGCGGCTGACGTAAGAAGAGCACGGAATCAATCGCTGTTTTCTCTTTCTCTCTCGCGTAAAAGCAGAGAGATCGTGCCGACGAGGCGCGTGCGGTACTGCGACGTCTCTTTCCGACTCGAAACGCGGTCGACACGGACGCAGATATCAAGGCGCAATTGGCTGCCAAGGTGTGTCACTTTCTGTAGAGTCGGCGACAGCGAAGACACTGACTCAGTTCTGCAATTGCAAGGGCCTTAATCACGGCGTTTGGGACGCTCTTCACGACATCGCTACAAACGACGTCACGCGTCGGTACGTGAGGATTCGCGTTGCTTCTCGCTTGACAATGTGGGACTCATCTCGTCTCCTTTTGTTTTCTTCCTCGATGGCCGAAGCCGCGTCGTGTTGAGCCTTGGTGTCGCGTTCGCACACACACTCACGGGCGCCAACGCCATGCTCTACTACTCCAGCTACATCATCAACGCGCTGAGCAGCGGCAGCTCATCGTTCCATGGCGTCTCCAAGGAGCTGGGGGTCGCGATCGCGAAACTCGCAGGAGTGTGCACTGCCATCGCTATCGTTGACAAGATCGGTCGACGCACGCTCGTGCTCGTCGGGTCATCTGTCATGATGCTCGCCGACTTGCTCTTTGCAGCGTGTTTCTGGAGCATGAACGGTGAAAACGCCAGCGAGAACCACGAGCGCTTGGGGACCGCGACGCTGTATCTGTTCATCTACGCGTGGAACTTCAGCTGGGCACCGTTGATGTGGGTCATCTGCTCGGAAGTGCTGCCGGATGACATGCGCTCCATCGGAATGGGCCTCACGTTCGCTGTCTACTGGCTTGGGAGCTCGCTGGTGAACCAGACATTGCTGACAGTGTTCCAGACACTAGGTACGTTCTTGAGCGCTTGTGTGGTGTCGTTTTGGGGGTGGAGATGGAACTGACGTTGCCTTCCACAGGAATGTGCGGCTCGTTCCTGGCGTACGCGTGTCTAACTGCTGCGACCATCGTGTTTGTCGTCTTGAGAGTGCGTCTGAGCGTCTCACGTGCTTGACATTCGAGTTGTTGCAGGGTTTCATTAACTAGTTTCTGTTGGTGGCGAGCAGGTCCCAGAGACGAGAGGGCTGTCGTTCGAGCAGATCACGGCGCACTTCACCAAGTCCACATGACTGTGACCTGCTCAAGACTGTCGCACGGGATTCCGAACCCATTTCTTACCTACACAAGGGATTAGAAGATATCGAAAAGGGATTTTGTAAATTCAAACGAGGGACCGATGAGCTCCTTGGAAATGGATGTCAAAGACCCATCCGCATGATGACGATGATGACGAGTAGAAGGACGCACATCGCTCAGCAACTGGAGGAGTTTGAGTGCGTGCACAGCATGTTTCCAGGCGCAGAGGAGCTCGTCTACAACGCTGACCAGAAAGAACGACTCGAGCGATGGCTGGAGAGCGACAATGAGCCGCCGCCGACGACGCCGTTCAGCTACACGATTCGATTCATCGTACGTCGTTCGCCCATGCGCACCGCACAACATGGCGCGACGTCGCACCTAATGTGCTGCCGATTTGTATGTATGGAGGCGTTAGAACACACGCGTTGGCACTGAGGTACCAGAGCTCGAGATCCGCTGCCCGCCGCAGTATCCGTCCGAGACTGTCGGGTTCGTGGTGCACTGCGCGTCGCTCTCTCGCGTGTGGATGGAGCGCCTCCAGACGGATCTCGTGTGTCTCGCGACCGGCAGCGATGGCGACATGGTCGTTCTGCAGCTTTACCAGCGAATGGCAGAGGTGCTCGATGAGGTTCTGCAAGAACAGGTCAAAGAAGAACAGTGCGAGCGTCCTGCGACAGCATCTCCATCGTGTGCTCCGGCGCCGCTGGTTCTCGGGCGCCGCGCGATCTACTTCCACCATATTATTGCTCCGACCAAGCGCCGCGTGGTGAAAGAATGGGCGCTGGAGCTTGGACTCGGCGGCTTCAGCAAGATCGGTTGGCCGGGTGTCGTGCTCGTCGAGGGCGACGAGCGCATGGTGCAGGAGTACGTGCGTCGGCTGCAGCATCTCCGCTGGAAGCAAATGGTCGTGCGAGGCGAAGAGACGATTGAGCTCAGCGGCGACAGCTCGGCCCTGGAAGCGGCGCGCCGCCTGCCACGAGGCTTCGTCGAGTTTCCCGAGAGCGCCATGTCGGAGGCCGCGGCGCTGTGCCGAGACGTTGGTGTCGAGGAGCTCTTTCTCTCTGTCATGAAGATCTATCGCAGCTCCGACGCAGAACGAGCCCCGGCGGAGAAGCGAGAAGAGGAGACAAACGTGCGAGACGCAGGACGCAAGAGAGACAAGGGAAAGCAACAGCGACCCAGCAAGCGATGACATCAACAACGGAGAGGAGGATGACGTAAGTAGTATTGAAGGGAGGGTGGGATTCAAAGCAAGCACTCTACGCGGCAACTTTCTTGGTCGAGCGCGTGCGCTTCCGCTTCCGCTGCTGCTGCTGCGTTCGCGAGTCGCTTTCGTTCTCGTCGTCGCTGCTGGTGCTGCTGTCGTCGCTCTGCGGCTCGCCACGCGATCGCTTGCCGCTCGTCTGGTCGTCGTCCGCGCCAAGCGGCAGCAGGTTCTTCATGGAGACGACGCTAAAGTCGACGATGTAGCTCTTCTGCAGCATGCGATCGATGCGCGCAAAGTGGCGCTCGCTGTACGCGATGAGCGCGTCGAGCGTCTTGGCCATGCCGTCGACCTGCTTGAGCGTCGCCGGCGGCACCTCGCGCAGGATCGTCGACAGCAGCGTCTGCGTGATGGCCGTGTGCTTGGCGTTCGTGTTCCAGTCGACGATCCAGCTCAGCAGCGTCTTGAGCTGCTCAGCCGAGAGGCTCGCGACCACGCGCGAGAAGATCTGCTCGGGCTCGAAGCGCGCAAAGTCGGGCTTCTCACGCGGCGCGTCCGGCAGCGTCGGGTAGTCCTGGTGCCGCGGGCCGTGCAGCAGGTCGTGCAGGATCTGCAGCAGGCGGTTCGGGTGTCCAAGCTCGAACGCGAGCTGCACGGCGTCCAGCAGCTTGTCGTTGCGCAGGCAGTTGAACAGCTCCTGCTCCTTGAGCAGCTTGGCGTCACGCTCGCGCTGCGCGTCGCGCTCCTCGTCCTGCGTAAAGTCGCGCCAGAGGTGGATCGTCGAGTCGGCGCCGCCCGTCGCCATCTCGGAGCCGTCGCGCGCGACGCTCAGCGCCCAGATCTTGTCCATGTGGTGGTCGAGCGTCGCCTCGCACTCGTTGCTCTTGATGGTCCAGAGCTTCACGAGGCCGTCCGCACCCGCGGACAGCAGCTGCATGCCCGCGCACACAAACTGCACGCCGAGCACGGACGCCGTGTGGCCCTCAAACGTCTTGAGGCACGAGAAGTCCTTCGCGGACCACAGCTTGACTGTCTTGTCGCCGCTCGCCGACGCCAAGCACTGGTCCACGGGCGAGAACTCGACCGCCCAGACGCCGCGCTTGTGGCCGCGGCACGTGCCCACCAGCGTGAGCGCCTTGCTGTCGTTCGTTGACCAGACCTTGATGAGCTTGTCCTGTGACGCGCTCGCCACGAGACGGTCGTTCGGCGACACGGCCAGCGCGTTCACGTCCTTGTCGTGTGCCTTCACAGCGCTCAGCGTCGCGATCGACTTGACCTGCAGCGACACGGGCTGCTTCTTGCCCTTCTTCTCCTGCGACGACGCGTACGCCGGCGCGAGCGGCTTGAGGCTCCACATCTTGAGCGTCTTGTCGGCGCTGCCGGTCACGAAGAACGCGGCGCCCATCGAGAAGTGCGCGACCTTCTGCGAGATCGCGATGGCGCCGAGCGCCTCGGTGTGTCCCGGGCACGTGGCGACGCACTGGCGCGTCGCGACGTCCCACACGCGCGCCGTGCGATCCCTGGACGCGCTCACGAGCCAGCGGCCGTCAGGCGACACCGCAAGCGCCATGACGATGTCCGTGTGGCCCGAGAGCAGCTCGCAGCTCAGCGTCTCGCGGTGCAGGAGGCGGATCTGCTCCGAGTTGGTCGCGACCGCGAGCTGGCTCGATGGCGAGCCGTCCGCCTGCGGGATGTACTTGAGGTTCAGGATGTCGTCGTTGTAGCCGATGATCTGGGTCGTGCGCACGAGCTCCTCGTTGAACACGAGCAGGTTGTGGTCGCTCGAGACCGCGACAAGCTCCTTGCGCGGCGCGTTCAGCAGCAGCGCCGCGAACTGCGCTGAGTCCGACGACTCGGCCTCGCGCGTCGCCACGAGCTGGCACGACTTGCCGCTCAGGCGCCAAAGCTTGAGCGCGCCCTGCTCGCCAGCGGTCACGAAGAAGACATCCTTGGCGTCGGTCGCGTGTGGCGCCGCGCAGGCAAACGTCGACGGCACGACCTGCAGCCCCTCGATGGCCTCGTGCACGACGACGGTCTGTCGCAGCACGTGGTCGCGCAGGTCCCAGACGTTCACGACGCGGTCGCGGCCCGCGGTCAGCAGCGTGTAGCCGTCGGCCGAGAACGCGACGCTCGTCGCGGGGCTCATGTGGTCCTGGATACACGCGACCTCGGACTGCGCGTAGAGGTCCCAGAGGCGCACGGTCGCGTCGTCGCTCGCAGACACGAGGAGCAGGCGCTTCGGATCGGGATGGAACTGGACGAGCGTCACGATGCCGGTGTGTCGGCGGAAGTTGTGCGTGCAGTAGCCCTTGTCGACGTCAAAGACCTTGACCGCGCGGTCGCTTCCGCCCGTCGCGAGCAACGTGCCCGACGGGTCAAAGTCAAGCGACAGCACGGGCGTTTGATGCGCCTGTCGTCCACGCCAGTTAAGAGTCTCCGTCAGCTTCATAACATGGATGAGAGGCGCGCTAGAGGAGCCACGGACCTTGATGGTGCGGAGGCATGTGAAGGTCTCGAGGTCCCACAGACGCAGCAGGAGGTTGCGGCCCGCAGTCACGAGCTGGTTGTGCCCTGGACGCACGGCGAAGACGACGAACGACTCCTTCTGTTCCTCCTGTTATTGGAACGACATGAGTCAAATGACCATTGCGATAGCATATCCATCAATCTGCGACACTCACGTCTTCCACGTCTTGCTGCAGCGTGCGCTTGAGCTCACCCGTGACGGCGTCGACGATCGCGACATCGTCGTGGAGCATGCACGCGAGCAGCGCCTTGCCATCGTGGTGGAAGAGCTCGACCTTGCCGCCCGTGTAGATGCCTGTGTGGCTACGCACGGGCTTCCAGCTCTTGGTGAGCCCGACCTGCGCCGAGTACGAAGCTGCCGCAGCCGTTGTCGCTGCCATGATTGATCACGAGATGAAGAGCGCTGCTCACAGCAATGTGCGCGCCGCGATTGATGACGGTCGCGTCGCTTCCGTCTATTGATTTGGATGGAGTGGGGAGTGCCTGGGCATTCGAGTTACCGATCATATACCGGTTTTTACATCTGATACTGATACCGATCAGCTATATCCTCAGATGGGTTCGTTGGCGAGTGTAGCCATTTGCAAGTGTCCCTGCTCGACCTTCTTGTCGTCGACGAATACGCACATGCCTGTAGCCATGTACGTATGTATGTCTGTATATCGGTGGCTTTTCTAAGCGAATGTGCGCGTCTGAGTGTCTGTGAAACCGCTGCGTTCGTGCTGCCTAGCAATCATTGGCTCTCTCTATTTTTCTCTCGCCACAACGCCGCCGCCCAGAACCAGACGCCGCATGCGAAGGATCCTTTGCCGTCAAACGATGACACCATGCGACGCCGTGCAAATCGTGGGGTTCATTTCTCTTGCACGCCACCATGTCTTGTCCGAGCGATGAAGCCTCTCGTTCTGAGCCGTACGTGAGCGTGTGGTCGTTCTATTCACGTCGGTCCAGCGAGTGTGTAGATGGAGGTGGTCGGTCACACGCGCCACGCGCACGTGGCTCCACAACTCGCAGCGCCAACACACCGCGAAGGGACCTCGGGCGACGATGGGTGCGTGCGGCAGCACTTTACCGGTGTTCCCGCTTTTCGGCAATGGCGCCAAGCCGCTGACGCGCGAGCAAATGAAGCTCGTGCACATGTACCTGCCCGATTTCAAGATCTATGAGCCGTCGCTCGAGTCGCACCGACAGATCGCAGCGAATCACTGGAACACGACGTTCCGAGAGACGCCATCGTCGCGGTCGTCGGCACGCTCGTCGACGCGCACCGACAACAGCAGTCGACGCACCGACGGCCGCCAGAGCAGCGCACCGAGCAGCTCGCACATGGACAAGTCGCGCATCACAGCGCTCTATGACGCGTTCTATCAGTACCTGGAGGAGCACTCGCCCGAGCTCAAGCACGTCTTTCGGTCGTCCATGCACGTGCGCAGCAAGGTGCTCGTGCACATCAGCGCAGGCATGCGCACGATCCTGTCGAGTGAGGGCGTCGCCGAGAGGATGGCGGCGCTCACGAGGACGCACATTCGCTTCGGCGTCAAGCTCGAGTACTTTAATCCACTGGGGCTCGCGCTCATGCACGCGATGCGCGAGGCCTCTGGGGAGCAATGGTCGCCCGAGATCGAGGACGCGTGGCGCCGGCTCTTCGTGCACTGCAGCGCGATCCTCCTGGTGTTCCACAAGCGCGCGCAGGAAGAGCGCGCACACGCTCCCGTGAAGCAACTGGAGCCCATGCTCGCAGGCCCCGTGCTCTACGATCTGCCGGAGGAGTCGCGGTCGTCGCCGACGAAGAAACAGACACAGCATTACAGTCCATCGAAGTGATGAGGAGATGTATAATTGAAAAGGAAATGATGACCTGATTGAGCCAACGTCCCGAGTCCATTGCTTGTGTCCGAGACTGAGCGGCAACGCAGTCGGTGAAGAAGAAAACTGGAAATGCGGCCGGTAGTAGATCCTGTTGCAGGCTGCTGATGCTCACGCCAAGAAAGGATCGCGAGCGAATTCGGACGGAGCGCATCATCATAGTCAACGATCGCTCGATGGCAATTCCCAGTGAGTGTTCAGTTCGTCCTCGCTGTCAAGATTGCTGCTGTGCCATACTCAGAACGCCCGTCCTCTCGGTTATCTCGGCCGCAGGTAGTTTATTCTCGGGTCGTCCTGGTCGGACCTGACGGTGACTGGATCGCTGGCGTCTCCTTTTCGTGGCTATTCTTCTCGCCTGATCGGCACTCGATCTTCCCGTCTCAGCTCGTAGGGTGACGTGGGCAGCAGCCACTGCAGTTCTCGATCGGTGGGTGTAGCGTCCGTCTCATCATGGGCTGCGCGATCTCGATTGCGAAGGAGGAAGCGCCGACCGAAAGTGCCTACACGAAGCGATACTGCCGTGTTATCGAGCAGTACCTTCCACACTTTGCATTCGATACGCCATCGACAAAAGCCGACCACACTGTCGCGTTCGATCACTGGAACGCAGTGTACAAGGACACAATCCACTCGCCACAGGCGCTGCCCGATGCTCCCGTCGAGCAGCTATTCCAGAGCTTTTACGCGTACCTCTTTGAGCACTCGCCTCAGTTGGAGCCGCTGTTCAAGTCGTCGCGACACGTGCAGTCCAAGGTGCTCGTGCACATCACGGCGGGCATCAAGGCGCTGCTCGGATCGGAAGACCGCGTGCACAAGGTCGTGCATCTCGCCATGTTCCACGTCCGCATGGGTGTCAAGCCCCAGGACTTTGACCCGCTCGGCCAAGCGTTCATCCACGGCATGAAGAGCACGTCCGGCGCTGACTGGAGCGAGAAGATTGAGACTGCATGGCGACGCATCTTCTGTCACGCAGCGATCCTCGTGCTTGTGAATATTCCATACTCAGACCTGAACCTCACCGAGTATGACTAGAATTATAACAACCATTAACGATCAACCTGTTCACGGATGGCGCTGCGCCGACTCCGACAGCTTTTGCATCTCTGCACGGAACGCTGGGCGAGCGAGCGTCATGCAGCGCACGCCGCTTTCGTTCTTCGCCATGGGGTCCGCGCCCATCTCTACCAGCAGACGAGCGATGTCCTCGTGTCCTTCTGCGAGAGCCAGATGCAACGGTGTGTTGCCTGCAGTCCATCGCCCATTGGTGAGTGCGAACAAGGATTTTAAAAAGCGCACGTGGAGACTGCACATACCTTGTTTGTCCTTTGTGTTGACCCGTGCGCCATAATCAATGAGCAACGTGATGACCTCTACAGCACTCAGAGACTGTGAGAAACTTTGCGAAGAGTCAAAGAAGGAAACGAAGTTCCTGGCCAGTACCTCGACTTGGAGTGCCCCCTAGCGCTCGCATCAGTGGTGTGTTGCCAGTTGAGTCCTGCACGAAATCGCGATCAATTGAGACTATGGGATGTGACCATTGCAGTCGGAGTCTGCATGTGATCGCACCTGGTGGTTGATGTTCTTGGTGTAATCGACGAGCAGTTCCGCGATGTGCAAGCGCCCTGCGAGAACAGCGAGCGAATGAGATGATCGCCACCAAACGAAAGGCTGAGTTAACGTGCAGCTCACCTTTGTGATAGTGGAGCGGCACCTGGCCCGAGTCGTTCGCGATGTTGGCGTTCGCTCCTCTATCCACACGGACACATGTCAATCAGCACACGGGAACTTAGCCAGAAGAACGCATACGCATACGCACCGACTCAATAGAAAGCTCACAATCTCTGCGTGACCGGCGGACGCGGCGCTCATGAGTGGCGTCCATCCGGCGTCGTCCTGCACGTCGAGCCGCGCCTTCGCCTGAGTCACAAGTAGCTCGACGGCGTCCAGCGATCCCTGGCCGGCGGCCCAGTGCAGCGGCGTGCGTTCGTCATCGTCCTTGGCGTCGAGGTTCACGCCCTTGGCGAGCAGCTCCTGCAGGCGCACCGTCGCGCCTTGCTGGATCGCTTCTCGGACGTCCATTTTCGGCCACAGTCTTTCCTTGTGCGGGACCAAAATGGCGTCGCCTTGGTTTAGCGTCCATTCCCTCGTCTGAGTGACACTCGTGACGACCTCAAGCGACGCGAGTGGGAAGGCACACCACGCCACGCCACACTTGCGAAAGATGCGATCGATCGATCCGCTCTCTCTCTCTCTCTCTCTGTATTTATGGGAAAGCAGCGATGGGTTGTCGAAGTGACAGTATGCGCAGTCGCGAAAGCGCCGTGCGATCGTCCGTTGCTTTGGCGCGTCGTCGCTGACCACATGCGAACGGCCGCGCGCTTCCCCCCGAAGCAGCGTGAGACGGCGGATCGTTCCGCGCGGCTGGTCGCACTGCGCGCCGCGCATTCATGAGCCCACCGTAGGGGCTCAGTAGCGCAGCCACCGGGTGCGACGCGGCGCGCTAAATCTGCGCGCCATCGATCGCGGATGATGCGTTGACCGATGCATTCCTCCGTCCTTCGAACGTGCGACGCGATCCATTGATTGAGATCATTGACGAGCGACCCATCGCATCTCCGTGACTCGGCATTTGCGTGCACGACGTTGTCAGTCAGCCACTCAGTCACTCAGTCACTCGAAGATTTCGTGCGTTCGCGAGACGATGGCTTCTCGAGGCGCGCGATGCTTGTTTGCCACGCAAAACTTTCTCTCAGGTCAAGCAGTATCGCTCTTCTCCATCGGGGCGCTGCTGCTGGCCAAGCGACTCGCGTTGCGTGGCGTCGCGGCGCCATCGCTTCTGAATCTGGCGTTCTATCTCGCGCTCACGACAGTGTACGTGACGCTGGGATGGTGTCTGCGGCCACGCTCCGAGACCACGAGCAAGCCGACACCACGATGGTGGATGTACGCGTTCGTCGCGCTGCTCGACGCGCAGGCTAACGTGGCCGCGACCAAAGCGCTCGCGTTCACTCGCTTCTCAACAACGGGTTTGATGCTCAACCTCGCGATCCCATTCGTCTTCGCGCTTTGTGTGAGCGTTGTCAAGACGCCGTTCACGAGGAAGCACGTCATCGGCTGCATTCTCACGCTGCTAGGAGGCGTTGTGCTGCTCATCGGAAGCTGGAGCCGTCAGCATGCAGACGACAAAAGCACGGAAATCTACGGATGGACGCTCGCGCTGCTTGGCGCTGCGCTCTACGCGGCCTCTAATGTCGCCAACCAGTGGTGTCTCCGTGCACACAGCTTCGAGAGCGTCATCCAGTCGCTCGGCAAGATCGGCATGTGGGGCGCCGGCATCTGCCTTCTTCAGGTTCTACTCATCGAGCGTCAGGACGTGATCGCAATCAAGTGGGACAGCCAGGTCACCCTTCTGTTCGCGGGCTACGTGCTGGCGATGCTGGCGTTCTACACCGCTGTGTTTGTGCTGGTGCACGCCTCGGAGACGGCCGCTTACAACGTCTCACTGCTGCTTTCCAGTCTCTACCTCGTGCTGGTCTCCCGCTACCTGCTGGCCGAAGAGATTGACGAGTTTGTTTGGGGCGCGACGTCTCTCATGCTGCTCGGACTCGCGATCTACGCGTGGAACCGCTCTGCAGAGAGCGCCAATCTCCCACAGATCAGCTTCAAGTCTCTGCAGACGCCCCGAGATGAGATGGTGATGGCCAAGCTCGATCAAGCAATCGTCTAAAGTACAGAGTACAGGTAACATGGAGTGTATGAATTCGACCAAACAGCCTTGTAGCTTTCGCAACGCACCAAGCGACGCATCTCGCCGTCGCTCGTTCACTGAATACAGCAGACTCTCTGGTTCTCTGGCGCAACCATGAATTCCTTGAGCTGCTCTGTCGAGAAAAAATCAAAATCTTCGTCAATGTCGAGCACGATGCGAACTTGAAGGCGTCCATAGTTTGCTGTGTTGGCCCATCCTGGAAACTGCGACCGAAGCACCAGCTTGAGCGAGCCCCCTGGTGCAACCGAGGCGGCCATCTTGGACTCGGAGTCGAACCGCTTGACGTGGTGCCGGAAGGCGCGGCGCGCTCGGAGGTTGTGGCACAGCGTGACGCGGTGCGCCTCCTGGCCGTCTTGCTCCTTCGTCGCGACGACTTCAGTCCACGTCCAGGAGCCATTGTACGTCCCGTTGTGCTCCGTGCCCTCACTTGCCCATCCCTGATCATGCGACTTGCATTCCGCGACAACGTCAAAGATCTGGAGCACGCGAACTCCTGCCGGCAGGTCGAGTCGCGGGATCTTCAGCTCGAGGTAGTCGTGATTCATGTCCGACTCGCCGTTCACGCGCTCCGTTGTCTCAGCGACGACGGTCACGAGAACGCCCGCGAACCAGAGGATGCTGCCGATGGCGTCGATGGGCATCCGCCGCACTCGCGTGAGCAGCGACGCGACCACGAGCACGTCTTGAACCGAGACTGTGGGAGCCGTGAGATGGTCCTTCTCAGCGGCCGACAGCACGCGGACCGTGGTGTCGTTCGTCTCGCCATCCAAGATGTACGTGTTCTCGTCGATCGTCTCTCGCCCCCACATGTGATTGAACGTTCGGATGATATGCTTGGGAGCTTCTGTGGAAACGCGGAATGATGGATGAACGAATCAGTCAGAATATTCTCTGAGTATGGCTGAGTCTGAGGCGGTTCCAGAACCATCACTCACCGGACACATGGGGACGGGGTCAGGGGGCATTTGCGCAAACTTCAACATCGAAATGTCAGGAATCGAGTCGTGCAGCACGACTCGATTCCTTTCTTGGAACGTTTCCGCCCTATCCAAGTCCACACGGGAGAAGGTGAGCGTTGCGTGCGACACGACCTGCTTGCATTCATTCATTCAGATGCACGCACTGCCACTGCGCTCGACGACATCTGTGATGCGGTGCATGCTGTCCTTGGTCAACCGGTTGTTCTTGGACAAGACCAACGCAGCAGACGAAATGAATGCATAGTTGCATCTTCTTCTTCTTGTCGTCATCGTCTTCTTCTTCAAGATGTGGACGTGAGAGCAACAACTGCCAGTTGCTTGCGGGACATCAAAGAAGCTGTCGTGCATCAAGTCGAGGTGATGTCATCACGATGTCGCGACCGTAACCCCTCGTTTTTCTGAAAATTCATTTATACACAACAGCTTCAAGTGCACTGCGCACCGTGAAAGGTTACAACGTGGGTAGGGTTGTCAGGTTTTGTCGGTCAGTCAGACTGTCGATTATTTGTTTGTTTGTGAGAAAGGCACGGCCCAATATTCTCCCACATCAACTCAAACCGACGTGGAAGAAGGAAGCGCAAGCCAAGCGAAGGGAAGGGAAGGGAAGCGCGAGTAGCTGAAGGCTGAACGCAGGTCGCGACCGACGGCGGAGAACCGAGTGCGTGGATTGCACGTGCTCTCTTCGCTGCGATCGCGCCATCTCGAAGACACCCAAGAGGAGGAAGGAGAAGAAGACCTCAGACCCATGAAGAAAACGCCGACGCATCTCGTGTATTCCACGCGCAAGGTCAGTCGCTCGAGGAAGCGCGAAGAAGGGGATGCGTCGACCGCATCATCAGGCGCCGTGGCAACAGCGGCGCCGCCGTCGTCGTCAACCACACGTGAGACGACTGCAGCCTGCGCGCCACAAGTGTTCGCGATGCCAATAGCGAGTAATCCAGACGACAGCACCCGGCGAGTGTCAGAGGCGGCAGACCACAACCTGGAAGGAGCAGCGCTGAGGCGGGCGAGTTCAGCGCGCGAACGATCTGTCTCGGGATTATCATCAGATAGTGCACCGCCAGACCACATGCGTTCGCACGGGCGATCATCGTCCGAAGGCAACACACGGCAACATCGGGCACACTCACACCACCACAGTCACCAGTCACATCGATCGTCCTCTCGGCGGTCGAGTCGACCCGGTGAGCGCAGTATCAAGCAACTTCGGCCATCGCCACCACTACTGCAGAGCGATCATATCAGTGTAGCACAGTGTGTGAAAACGATGGTCGACAAGAAACGCGAAGCAACGTTGCTCATCGACCAGAAGGGTCTTCTCACCGGAATTCTTACTGATCGGGTACGTTCGAAAGGCAACCTGGCTGAGGGCGAAATCGCTGTGTGTCTGACGGATCCATTTGCTGTGTTCTGTTCAGGACATTGCTGTCAAAGTCGTTGCCCTGGGGAAAGACCCGAAGACCACAAGGGTTTCCGAAGTCATGACACCGAATCCTTTGTGCGTTGAGTCGAGTGCAAGTGCAATCGATGCTCTCAACAAAATGGTATCTGGTCAGTTTCGTCATCTGCCCGTCGCAGACAATGACAAAGGTGGGTCTCTGTTTTCCATTAGGAGATTTGACTCCCGCTAACTACGAAATGATCATGAAGTTGTCGGAATTCTCGATATTGCGAAGTGCCTTTATGAGGCGATTGTTAAAATGGAGCATCAATACAACGAATCCTCTGACAGACTTTCGGAGGAGATGAAGAAGGTATGTGTGCAATAACACTCTCTGTGAGCGAGTAGTCGTATCACTAATTCGCTTCCAGTGGGGAAAGCATTTCCGCGGAGGCCATGGTGATCTGTTTGAGAGACTTCGCGAAAAGGTTAGTCCCATGCCTGTTTCAGCTCTTCAATAGCAAGTGGGTGATGGATTGTTTTTTTTTGCAGCTTTTCTTGCCCACGCTCTCAGCGATTCTACTGGAAAGATCACCAGTTCCCGTACTTAGACCAACCTCAAATGCGTTGGATGCGGCACAACTAATGTTGACTAAGCGTACGAGCGCCGTCATGGTGTGCAACGAGAACGACGAGATGGTCGGCATCTTCACATCGAAGGATCTAATGCGGCGTGTGGTCGCAATGGATTTGAGCCCGGCAGACTGCAACCTGGATTCGGTGATGACTCCCAACCCGTTTTCCGCTCGACTCAGCACAACTATCCTCGAAACACTTCACACCATGCACAACGGAAAGTTTCTTCACGTCCCAGTGTTTGACGATGGTGGGAAGCTTGTTGGTCTCGTTGACGTCCTCCAAGCGACATGTGCAATTGTTCAGCAAGTACAAACACTTCAGTCCGCCGACAGTGACGGTGTAAAGCCACTGCTGACCGAGCTTCGTGAGAGCTTTATTCAACGAGAAGATGCTGTCGAAAGCGAGGATCAGGATGATGAAGAAAGTGACAGGCGCGATGACTATGACGTCAGCCAAGGTGATGACAACGAATCGACGGATGGGATGGCGTCTGAGAATGCAAGCAGTTGGGTGAGTCAGCCCAATGATTCAAAAACTCAGCCTGAGAGTAGCGATCCGCTGAGCGCGGATGACCAGTCGCCAGAAAGCCCACCTGACGTCTTCGTGTTCAAGCTGACGGATTCCAACGGTGCAAATCATCGATTTACCAGTTCTGCGGAGTCACTCAAGGATCTCATCCGAGACGTTCAAGCACGAGTTGGCGATCACACAATCCGAAAGCTTCAGTATGTTGATGAAGATGGGGAGCATGTAAGTGCTAGTGCACCTGTTGTGGGTGGTGACGACTGAGCTAACAGTCGGCTGGTGTACAGGTTATCATTTTTTCCGATGATGACTTGAAGGACGCGGTTAGACGTGCGCGAATGTGGGGAAACAAGTATATTCGACTTATTGTCGCGCATAGAGTCGCACGAAGCGGTGTTGCACGCTCATCCGGAGTGCACGGCAATGAGAACACACTGGGAATCGTTTACTACGCCGCGGCAGCAGCAGCAATCGCTGGTGCATCGTTTTTCCTGAGTCGCCGTCGCTGAGCTCCGCAGGTCTCTGCAGTTTATGCGGGTACCTTCCAGTGCTGACACACACGTAATCGTGAAAGTACATTGTTGCACACAAGCAAAACACAAACCAATTCTGCATTCTACCACGAATGTTAGCGAAGAATCGCACGGTAATTAATGATCTTCACTACAAGAACTTGTTGTCAACCAATGATTGCTTTGAATGGTAGTTTGACATCATGCAGCGAGCCTCGATACTGTGGCTGAGATGTGGCCGATGCTCAAAATCGCAAGCAAGACAATCGCTTTCCACGAGAATAGATGCGGGAAGTGGTACAGAAGTGTCCATAAGCCGTAGAGAATGAATCCCGTAGACACCAGCAGAGTGTTCGCGGGGTTGGAAAAGCCTTTAAGCTCCACGTCATCGGATGCTGCTTGATGAGGTGTTGGGGCTTGAAACATAACACAGTTTACTACATAGACACTGTGGAAAGAAAGCGAGCTGACATACCCGACTCCGTCACAACAGCATGAATGACTCCATCCTCTTCGATCCCATACTCTCCCATCGTGCGGTCGTGGATCAACAGCATCCCCTACAGGTTCTCTTTTAGTCAGATCCGTCTGTACAAAGAGATAGTGAACACATTTTACTGACCATGTAGATGAGGCGAACGCGTTTCCCGTCTGCGAGAGCTTCAGCGAAAAACTGTGATTGAACGCGATAAGCAACACCGGTTCGATTGCCCAGACGATCGTGGACACTCTCATGCCTACCATCGATGTAAAGTCTTCGACCACTTGAGTGGCCTTGAAGTACGCAGGCCGAATCTGTTCCCCTGTTCGGACCGCATGGATTAATATGGTGGTAACCGCTTTTGCACGCATAGTGTTCATGCCCACCTATTCGCAACCGGATACGAAGGTGACCTTCAGGCACGTCAAGCGTCTGGCCGCCCGCCGAGTCAGTTGTCATCGGTGATGGTGTCGAGGACTCCCTATACGTTGATGTTAAGGCACATTCAAATCACATACTCAGCAGAGCACGTACTCGGATGATTCATCGTCGACAAATGTCCATCCATCGAGCCGCGGGGATAGAGATTCTTGGTCGACATCCATCTCGACTGCTTCCAATACAATTCGGGGTTCGGGTGGCTTGGTGAAAACCCAATTGACTGGCACCGAGAGACGAACGCGGACTGATTGATAGTCGTGGACCAGTGGACGCACACGCGGAAGCGCTGGCAAGCGATCGCAGGTGACGGCGCGAGAGAAGCTCGTTGAGCGAGTGAGCTCTTGGCAGTCGTCGGCGTCCGGAAGGTACGCTTTTCCCAACAATCACGATACGACACGACGCGCTGAGTCGACGCGCCACAAATGCAGAGTGATGGTCTGTCGAAGAAGAAGAAAAGAACAGCAGTCACCCAAAAACCCGTTCCATCCCCCAACCCACTTCAACGTCCACAATCCTCGATTCAATGACATGTGCATGTCACTAATCTCGTTGCATGGCCATGATGGCGGTCGGTCGATCAAGCACCAAAGTCGAAGCAGAAAGCGACGGACGATGGCAACGAGTCGTCTCCAGCGTCTGCGCGAGCAGCTCAATGCTGTCGTGCGGCAGGATGCGCGCGTTGTGCAGCACGACAGCGAGGACGTCATCCGGCGAAAGATCGATCGTCACTTTTGGCCCATGGTGCGATGGATTGACGGACTTGTCGAGAGCCGCCAGCGAGATGGCCGCCACGGGAGCCTCTGCGTTGGCCTCAGTTGTGTGCAAGGAGGCGGGAAAACGACGACGTCTCGCTTGCTGCAGAAGATGATGGAGATAGCGGGACGCAAGTGCGCGGTGATCTCCCTTGACGACGTCTACCTCACGCGGGAGCAACAGGTCGCGCTTGCCGCCGCAAATCCCTCGAATCCGCTGCTGGAGGTACGGACTTCGAATGTCTACGTATTCGTGCAGGCAGCACCAATCACGTGATTTGGTGTCGATGACTATCAGCACCGAGGAAACCCTGGAACCCAGGATTTGGAGCTGCTCGAGTCATTCCTTCGAGACTGCAACTCACCAAAGACGGTCCGTATCCCTCGCTATGACAAGTCTCTACACGGTGGTCGGGGAGATCGCTTGCCGCCATCTCAATGGGATCAAGTACAAGGTATTATCGCTAGTGGATGATAATCTCTGTTGGAGATTACCCACCAAAGAACTGTGTGAACGCAGGTCCCCTTGACGTGGTCATCGTCGAAGGCTGGTGCATCGGTTTTCGCGCCATGCCTGAGGCAACAAGCATGAGGTGAGGCAAGCACTCTTGCATAAAGCATTTATGCAACTTCTACTCAATCCTTTACGTAGTCAGGAAATGAAGCCTATCAATGCCGCACTCGCTCAATACGAGCGGATCTACAAGCTCATGGATGCGCTCGTCATCATGAAAGTGGCAAATGCCGAATGGGTCTACAAGTAACGAGCCCCACTTCTGATTGCTTTGCGTTTCCGATCCCTCCGAGACTAATGTTCGTGGTTCTGTAGGTGGAGAGAACAGCAAGAAGGACACCTTCGTGCTGCACAGCGGCCGGCACTAAGTCCCGAGCAAGTTCGTGATTTCGTCGACCGCTTCATGCCAACATACAAGGCGTATCTCGCTGGGCTGTACGCGATTCCAGGCTCTGTCGAGTACCGCCAGTACCAGTCGTCTGCGATTGATGACAAGCCTCGGCTCATCTTGGAGATCAATGAGGAGCGCTGTCCCTCGATGTCACATCCTCCCCAAGAGTTCCACGCTGACCTGCTCGCGGAGTGACCTTGTATCAAATTTTAGATTTGCGGATTTCCTTTCTAAGGAAAACAACAGGCACCAACACCGATGCGTCAAATGTCACGTTTCACTTTTCTAATGTTGATTTTTCAGATTCCAACTAACACCAACACATCAAATATCACGTTTCATTGTTCTAAAGTTGATTTTTAGATTCCAACTCATGGGCGCGAACCCATGTCTGTATCAGGTTTCACAGGTCGCATGTCCACCGTCGTTCGTGTGCACGTGGTGTGGTACAGTTTGACGGACGGCACAGTCCCCAAGTCAAGGCGCCACCATCATCGGCAGGCAGTCGATCGATCCCGCAGTGACTCGGCATCTTCGCGTTCTCCATCTCCCGCAGCCAACGCAACGCTGAGAGAATCTACAGCAGCTCAAGCAGCAGTTGAAGCGCAATGTGAGTGATTGTCGCTCACGGGGCTGTTGGCGCTGGAAGCAGCGGTCGCGAAGAGCTCTTGGAGAGCAAGTACTGATGATTCCTTTTTTGTCTCACCGCCACACAGAGACACCGATCCATCAGCTCAACCATGGAGCGCTACCAGAAGCTCGAGAAGATTGGCGAGGGCACGTATGGCATCGTGTACAAGGCCAAGGACCGCGTGACGGGCGAGGTCATCGCGCTCAAGAAGATCCGCCTTGAGGCCGAGGACGAGGGTATCCCGTCGACCGCGATCCGCGAGATCTCGCTGCTCAAGGAGCTGCAGCACAGCAACATTGTGCGCCTCTACAACATCGTGCACACGGAGCGAAAGCTCACGCTCGTGTTTGAGTACCTGGATCAAGACCTCAAGAAGTATCTCGACGTCTGCGAAAAGGGGCTGGACACTCCGATCATGAAGGTGCGTTTTGGTTTCGCTGAAACACCAATCGGTCGTTGTAGTTGGGTCTCTCTGACGGCGGTGCACGGTGAAATCATCAGTCCTTCCTGTACCAGTTGCTGCGCGGCATCGCGTACTGCCACCAGCATCGCGTGCTCCATCGGTACCGTCGTGATTACCTTCCTTGCCACAGCCGAGTCACCATACACTCACGCACTTCTTTGCAGTGACCTCAAGCCACAGAACCTGCTGATCAATCGAGAAGGAGAGCTCAAGCTGGCGGACTTTGGCCTCGCACGAGCGTTTGGCATCCCCGTGAGAAGGTGAGTGCACGTGATGTCGCTCTCATCGATAACGAGTCGTCGTCTCACGCGCCTTCACCACCGACAGCTACACACACGAAGTCGTCACGCTCTGGTACCGTGCTCCGGACGTTCTCATGGGTTCTCGGTACGTTGGTCACAGTCTTGAATCGGCGTAATCCACGTCGTCTCACTGCTCAACCACCGACAGCAAGTACTCGACGCCCGTCGACATTTGGAGCGTCGGCTGCATCTTTGCCGAAATGGCCAACGGTGGTCCCTTGTTCGCTGGCACGTCCGAAGCAGACCAGCTCGACCGAATCTTCCGTCTGCTTGGCACGCCGACGCCCGAGATCTTTCCAGGCATCGTGGATCTGCCCGAGTACAGAGTACGTCTCTCTCTCTCTCTCTCATTCTCTCTCTCTCTCTCTCTCTCTCTGAGGAGCGACGGAGTGACTGATGCGTTTGTTGAATGAAAACAGCGCGACTTTCCCGTGTACCAGACACCGGCGACGCTCGCACACCTCGTGCCGACGCTCGACGCCGACGGCGTGGATCTGCTGGAGCAGATGCTCCACTACGATCCCTCGAAGCGCATCACGGCGACGGACGCGATGAAGCACGCGTACTTCCACGACCTCTCGCCGACGCTCACAGACGTCAAGTGAGACACCGATCGGCCACGCAAGACACGCGGGACGTCCGCGAATTTTGGGGTCAAACGAACGAACGGACGCACAGACGGATGGTCGGATGTGAATGTGAGTGTGAGTGTGTAGACAGCAGCAGAGACAACGCAGTTTTTTCAGTCCCTCAGTCGGTCTCTCTCGCTCGCTGTGTGTCTCTGTGTCTGTCTGTCTGTCTGTCTCTGTGTTTGGGGCGACGGACGCCAACCGTCGCCACCACGCGCTCAGTTCTGCCGTCCCGTCGCCACGGCAAATGAGGCACGGGCGTCACTCGCTGGAGCTGCTGCCGCTGTTGCTGTTGCTGCTGGTCGCTGCGCTCCATGCAGTCGTCGGGGAAGCGTCCACGCCGCATGCGAGTCGCTGTGCGCAGAGCTGCCCACGGTCGTTCACGCTCGACCAGCGCCAGCAGCTCTGTCGGCACTCGGACGTGCTGGACGACGGCCCTGCACGCTGTGCGACGGCGGCCGTCGGTCGCCACGTGCTGAAGACGCCGACGCCCGAGGAGTTCGCACGGCTACTGGCGCTCTGCGGCTCAGCGCGGGACACGGGACCCGCGACCTGCTTCGCGTCGTTCCCGTCCACGACAGCGAGCGAGTGGCGCAACGCGATGCTGCGCGTTTGCCGTGGCGCCGCCGACGCGCGTCCCGCAGCCTGCGTGCTGCGCGCCAAGTCGGTCGTACAGCGCGGGAACGTCGAGACGATCGACGCCGTCTCTGAGCTGTGTGTGGCGTTTGACGGTGAGCTCGACGCGCTCGGCGGCTGCCTGCAGTCCGCGCCGCGAACGCTGCCAGAGCTCGCGCGGCTGCGTCTCTGCCGTCACGCGAGATCCACCAGCGTCGCGAGCGCGGTCGACTGCGCCAAGCAACTGCTGAGCCGGCGACACGTCCCGTCCGACGTCGTCGCGGCGGTCTGCGCCACTGCAGACCACGCGCGCGACCGAGAGCCGCAGTCGTGCGTGCTCTCAGCGACGCAGTCGCTGCGCTGGATGGACGTCACCATGCTGCCAGCGCTCTGCGGTGCTGCCACCGCGGCATCCAGTGCGCCCGTCGACTGTGCGCTGGCGTTGCGGCCGTGGTTCGACGCCACGTATCGCCGCCGTGGCGACAGCAGAGACGCGCCAACGTCGTCGTACGAGTCGCTCGCGCAGCTTTGTCGGCCATCGCGAGACGCAGTCGCCGTCGCAGCGATTCTGCGTTGCGTGCAGCAGCTTCCGCGAGAGCTTTTCGAGGTCGAGGATGTGCTTCGGCTCTGTCGACCACCACCACCGCTTCGTAGGGAAGCGCTCGAGTCGACGCCAATGCAATGCGTGCTAGACGCACGACGCTTGCTCTTCCCGTCGACCACAGCGACAGCATGGAGCAAGAAGACGCAGGCAGAGCTTCTCGTCCTGCTGTGCGAAGGCGCGTTCACGGCAGCTCCGAGCGTCTGCGTCGCACAGGCGACCGCGACATCGCTGCGCGACCTGCAGCCGTCGGATCTCGTGACGCTCTGTCGAGGCACGACGTCCGACGCTCCGCAGCGATGCCTTCGCTCCATCCGTTCGTCGATCCTACAGCGACTCGGCGCTACGCACGCGACACAGCTTTGCGCTGGGACGACGTCACCGCTGTCCGACGGTGCTGCTGACTGCCTCAATGCGCTGGAGCATCTCGGTGGCAGCGTGCTCGTGCCGCACGGGGTGTCGCTGTGCCGCGGCGCCACGAACCTTGCGCCTGCGCAGTGCTTTCTCAGCGCGCCAAGGCACTTCAGTGACCCCGTGAAGACATCGCTTTGCCGCACAGCGACGTCGTCAACGGGCCCATTGCAGTGCGTGGCGCTCGCGGTCTCTCGACTGCCTCAGCCGCTGGACAAAGCGGAGCTGTGCCGTGGGGCTCTGTCGGTCGCACCGGCGGTCTGCGCCAACGCTGCGCCATTCGGTATGGGCGCCGAAGAGCTGCTCACGCTTTGCGCGCTCGCCGAGGACGACACGCCCGCGCGGTGCGCGCAGCTCGTGCCACCGACGCTCGGGATTCCGTGGAACGCCGTCGCGAGCGTCTGCCAACGCGCACGAAAGACGACACCAGCAAGCTGCCTCGCGTTCCGCGTGCGCCGTCGCGAGACCGTCGGACCATCGCTGCTTTTTGACTGCCGCATCGTCCACGCTGAGCCAGCGACACTCGAGATCGCGTCGTTTGGGTACGAGTGTCCAGAGCTGCTTCCTGGTTGCGCGGTGCTGCTGTCAGCGCGCGTGCTCGACCAATTCGGCGACGAGATGCCGAGTCTGCACGGCGGCTACGTGCAGGTGAGCGCAACGTCAGACGTCGACCCGGACACTCCAGTGGCGATCACAGGCCCGACGACGGCGTCGATCGTGAACGGCACCGCACGCTTCGAGCGCTTCCGCTTCGGCGCTGCCGGCAATTTCACGCTGCGGCTTCGGTCTCCGAGCGTTGTCGAGAGCTTTCTAGCGCGGCTGCACGTCCACGAGAACGTGACCGCGCGCGAGACGACGGACCGATGCACGCGGCTTTTCTCGAGCATGACGTGCCCAGCTTCACCGTCGGCACCACACGAGAGCGACAGCGACAGCGCAAGCACGAGCACGAGCGCGTCACTAACGCTGCTGGCGATCGCGCATCGCTATGTCTTCATGGCGCTGAGCTGCGAGGCGTTTTGGCTCGATGAGCACAGCGGACTCCGCTTCTACGGCGTCACACCGACGACGCGGCTCTACAGTCTTCACACGATGGCGTACAAGCTGCTGACGTACGTCGGGGTGCTCTGTAGCTGTCATGTTGATGCACTGATGTAGTTTCCCTTCTATTGTAGCGGTCACGGCATTCCGACGGCCTCCATGAGCGCGTGGGAGCTGCTCGGCGTCGCAGCAGACGCCAACCGATCGGCGATTCGCAAGGCGTTTCACCGCCAGTCACTCGAGTGGCATCCAGACAAATGGAGCAGCGCACTGTCGTCGCCGCTTCGTGAAAAAGTGGCGCACATATTCGGTCTCGTGAACCAAGCGTACGAAGAGCTCTTCGAGTCCAAGCCAACGTAGCAGATGCGAATGTATTGATTGACTCAGTGATCAATGGAAAAAGCTAACGAAGAGCTATCTCTTCCGCTGTCTCTGAAGGCGTTTATGGAATCTTGACTGCCAGACAGTCCTGTTCAACCCACGAAATTGCGTCACGAAGGGATTGCGCCTGAGCCGCGTCGCTATCAGCGTTGGAAAGATCGCGACCGAAGCGCTCCGACGCCGACTGCACGCACGCCAGCAGCTGCTGTCTCTTGCTTGAAGCCAGCCCTCCCCGAAGCTGTGCGCTCTCGCTTTCGGCCACCCACGCAGCGCGGTTGTTCATGAAATGCTCCTTGATCTTGTAGAAGAACTCGACCTTGGTCATGTGCGTGCGATCCACGTGTCCTGACGAGTCGCTCGACAGCGCTGGAACGTGGGATGATGGCGATGTGGGAGGTGTGCTTGACTCGGTAGCTGGTGTCGACGGTTCATGGTGCGTAATGACACAGTGCTCGTGCATCCAACGCACGAGTGCGTGGTATTCGTCGTGCGAGAGCGACGTCTTCGCCAATGTCTCGAGACCAATGTTCACGCAGTGAAACGTGCGGCGATACCGATGTTGCGTCCAGACAAACTTCCGCTCAGCTTTGTCCTTGATGGATGCGAGGAACGCGTAGATCTCTTGTGACGAGATGTCATCCGAGCCGTCAGCGTTGACAACGCCGATAGTCTCCGTCGATGGGTGAAGCAGGTTCCAGTCGCCAGGATGGTCGATGGGATGGATGTCCGTTGGAGACGCGATAGGTTGGTCGCCCAAGGTGGTAGGAGCCTGAGAAGTGATAACGACGGTCGATTCAGTCGGCACTGGCGTCGATATCGCAGGCGTTGGCTCGCTTGACTGATGATCTGCATTATGGATAGGACGGCTCGTTTGCTGGGGTACTTCTGGCTTGTTTGATGGAGATATGATCGGTGACATCGGTTCTGCAGTTCTTGGGACTGGTGGATACGTCGGCAAGTTTTCCGTCGTCGTTGGTTCAAACGTCTGTGGCGGCTCTGTCGGCATCGGCTGTGGAGGCGGATTCGTTGGGAGCACTTCAATGGGCGTGGGCTGCACTGCGATTGGCGATGTGGATTGCACATCCGTCGACATTGGAAACGCGGGGGTTGGCGAAGGGAGATTTAATGGCAGCGGCTCCATAGAAACTGGTGTTGACGTACTTCCCGGTGAGGTTGACGATGGTTCCGGCATTGATGATGGTCGCTCAGAGTGCGTCACCGTGCAGTGCTCGTGCATCCAGCGCACGAGTGCGTGGTATTCGTCGTGCGAGAGCGACGTCTTCGCCAATGTCTCGAGACCAATGTTCACGCAGTGAAACGTGCGGCGATACCGATGTTGTGTCCAGACAAACTTCCGCTCCGCTTTGTCCTTGATGGATGTGAGGAACGCGTAGATCTCTTGTGACGAGATGTCATCCGAGCCGTCAGCGTTGACAACGCCGATAGTCTCCGTCGATGGGTGAAGCAGGTTCCAGTCACCAGGATGGTCGATGGGATGGATGTCCGTTGGAGACGCGATAGGTTGATCGCCCAAGGTGGTAGGAGCCTGAGAAGTGATAACGACGGTCGATTCAGTCGGCACTGGCGTCGATACTGTGGGTTCCAATATCTTTGGCTGTTCAGTTTGTGTCGCGATAGCTGGCTCCACGGGGTTGCTTGGTTGGGGCGACGGCCACGATGGCATACCAGATGGCGCTTCTGGATGATCCATCTCAGGTGCGAGGGTCTCTGGCGTTAGCGTTGGCGTTGTTGGCCACTCGGTTTCTGGCTCAAACGTAGACATTCTGGTTGGCTCTGTGTCGATTGGCATGAGCGTCTCGCTCGGTTCTGTTTGAATCGGTTGTGTGTGCGCTGGTGCAGGTGAAGATGTCGATGGAGCCTCCGTCGGCATCGACTCGATTGAGCCCGGTGAAGGCGAGGAAATTGATGGTGCCTCTGTCGGCATCGGTTCGAGAGGCAGCATTGTGGGCGCATACGTTGACGGAGGCTCTGTCGTTGTTGACTGCACGGAAGATGGGATGGTTGGAGGTACCGTTGGCATTGGCTCGAATCGTTCTGGGGAATACTTTGGCGGATTTTCGATTGGCATCGACTCGATTGGAAACGGTGGTGGAGGATACGTTGGTGGAGCTTCAGTTGGCATTGGCTGCATTGAAGGCGGGGTGGGGAGATAAGTCGGCGCGCTCTCAGTCTGCAACGGCTCGATAGGTGCGTGTGCGGGTGAATACGTTAGTGGACTCTCCGTCGGCATCGGCTGAACTGGAGCAGGCGTGCTTGGATACATCAGTTGAGCCTCTGTTGGCATAGGTTGCTCTGGAGCTGCAGAGGGCATAGAGGTCGACGGGGTCTCCATCGGAATCGGCTGTGCTGAAGTCGGAGCTAATCGAGAAGTTGGCAGGCTCTCTGTCGGCATCGGCTCGATTGGCTTCGATGTGGGTAGAGACGTTGCTGGACTCTCCGTCGGCATCGGCTGCACTGGGATCGTGGCTGGTTCATACGTCGGCAACGCCAGGGTTGGCACTGGTGCAGAGGTTTGACCCAGCTCCGATGGCACGTACAGTGGTCCTAGTGTCGGCTGTACCTCGAACGGCACCAGCTGAACCGGAATTGTCGCGGGCGGAGATACTGCTGGCATGTCCGTAGGCATTGGTCCTGGTGTCAGCCATGCAGTAGGCGATGATGGAGCGATCTGAACCGACGGTGCGGTTGTAATGTCTGGAGGAAATTGAGTTGGTGGCGACGTCTGAGAAGGCGTTGGTTGCATTGGCTGGGTTGGCTCCATTGGTGCAGCAGTAAGAAATGGCTGTCGGGGAGGTGCTGTTGACGGATCTGGGGGAAACTGAGTGGGTTGAGTCGGTTGCGTTGGGGGAGGCATTATTTCTGTGGGAACTTGCTCGCGAGGCTGAAGTGCGGGCGCGGTAAGGAGTGGTGGAGGTGTCAACGTCGTCTCCATGGGTATCGACGGTTCAGTGGCCTTAGATGGAGGTGTTGGCTGCCCTGTCGCGTTGCCTCTTGCAACTGACGTAGTTACCTCCGTTGACACTGGTGCTTCCGAGGATGACGCAGGAACAGTCCGAGGCACATTAGTTGGCTGCGGAATAGGAGATGGATTCGGTGCTACCGAAATTGTTGAGATTGTTGGCGTTGACATCGTTTCAATGGGCGCTGGGACAGTAGAAAACGAAGATGGGGATGTTGTGCTTGGGATTGGAGTCGCTGCTGGTGACTCAAGAGGTACAGGAGATGGTTTCGTCGATAGCGGAAAACTTGCAGCTGTAGTAGCTGGGCTTTCTGTCAACATCATATCTGGTTGATTCGTTGGTGCCGACGGTGCCACTTCTGGAGCGATAGAGACTCTTGATATCGTCTCATCGACCCAAGCATCGATGATGAAACGCTGGTTGTCGTTTCTTGCATCACACAGCTGAAGCGAGTAACTCGACCCAGCGAGGTCACCAGCTTGAACGCAAAAGTTTTTCAATGGGTTCCGTATCTGTCCACTCGTTGCATCATACACAAGGCGTTGAGTGTTTCCATCGCGCTTCGCACAGCCTCGCAGTATGAATGTGGAACTACCCGGCGTTTTCCCGCCTCCATCATCCAGGCAAAACGCAGCGTTATCGGCACGTTGGAATCGAAAGTTCACAGCATCATACACAAAACGTTCGCCCGTGATCGCTGCGTCGCACGACCGACTCGAGACGGCAACTCTTGAACCAACAGCGACAACCTCGCCAGTCGCATCAAGACAAAGGCCCTTCGCTTTCGCTGATCGGATCACCACTGGTTTGCCGCCACGCAGCGCGAACGAGACTTCGTATTGTGCGACCGGTACGATGTCAAAGTTCTCGTCGCTGCGAAGCGCATTGCACTGCCCGACCTTGAAGTCGCTCCTCTTGGACGCTGCTTGGTACGTGCCGACCATACACAGATTGGGCTTTACCGGGTTGCTGAATAACAGCGTATCGCCCTCGTATACGATCTTTTGGTTCTTGCTGGCCGAATCACAGGCTGCAAACTGGAAGCTCTTCTCTCCTGCTCCCTTCGCACCACCATCGTCGAGGCACAGGTTCTTCCCGTTCATCACTCGAAGCATTCTGTTCGTTGTGTCGTACGTGAAAACCTGGTCCAAGTTCTTTGGATCGCACTCCATCACGTCGACGCGAGTCACCAAGCCAGCGCTTAGACAAAGGTTTGCCTCGTACGGCAGCCTCACCATGACTGGCTGCCCTAGCCGAATTGCCTCTCGACCCCACGGCGAGATGTTGTCACTGCGTGACTGCGTCGCGGCGAGAGCTTGAGGAAGCTCGTTGATATGTGATCCATGGAGCTGTAGCAGTACTCCAATGACTCCGAAGACCACAACGAGAACTGCTACACTTGCGATTCCTGACAGCTTCACGTGGCGTGGAGGACGCTCGCTGGTTCCACGACGCGCCAGCAGCGCGTGCGCTTCTGCCTTCGAGCCGCCGCGATCATTCATGATGCCTCACGACGGGAAATCGAAGACTGAGCCAACCGAATGGACGCACCTGGTGCTTGCTGCTAGTGTGTTCGACGGTCGCTGCGACGGATCGCCGACACTCGCGCGGCGATTCGGAGTGTTAACGTGCGGCAGTGCGTGGTCGCGAGCCGTCGCGTGTCTGGTCAAGATGGCTCTTCATTAAAACCAAGCAAGATCCATCGTTCTTCGCTGTCCGTACACAGCCCCTCTCTGTCGTTCTCTCTCTCTTTCTCGTTGTCTTGCTCTCTGAACGACGGCGCTGTCATGAGTCAGCATGGCCGACATCATCCACAGTCTAGAGCAAATGACTTTGCTGTAGGACAGCGGCAGACGCTCCATCGCAGGCGCGTATGCGGATTGCTCCCATGACCTCTCTTGAGGCACTGGAAACCAGCACCAACAGAGTCAATGCGTCTTTCTCACGTGAAGTCGTGAAGGCAACTCGTTCGCGCGCATGATGCCGGTGCGTGGACCGTGGGAGTTGAAGATGCTAGTGGGTTTGGTGTGGTCAACACCAACATACCTTCCTCTTAGAAGGCATCTAGGGAGGGAAGGACACATCGCGTCGTACCGACCGCCGACGCTTCAGAGCACAGTAAGCGAGGATGATGCCAGACGCCGTCTTGAGCGTTCTACGCGGCATCCGCAATGGCGCGTACTACGGCACCAAGATCCGCGCGCCCCATGGTACGTAGCGGAGACAGCGCATGCCGCTTCCCGTGGGTCTCACTCACTGGTCTGTTGTTCTCGATAGCGTTCGTGATGATCTTCCTCTTTCAGCAGGGCACGATGCGCCAGAAGCTCCGCGGCGTCGTCAAGCTTACATACGAGCACACCAAGAACCTCGCGCTCTTCGTTGGCATCTATAAGGCGGTGCTCGCGATCCTCCGCAAGAACAAGCAGATTGTCGAGGGCGCCGAGGCGGTCACGACCGCGGTCGGCAAGCCCGCAGAGCACTGGCACGCCGCGGTCGCCGGCGCTGTTGGCGGCTACCTCGTCTGGGGCCGCTACTCCGGCGTGAACTACCAGATCGTGATGTATCTCTTCGCGCGCATCGCCATTGGCGCGATCCGCGTGCTGGCGAAGCGCGGCGTGAAGCCATTCAGCGACCACAAGTTCAACGACGTGTACCCCGTGTTCGCGACCGGCGTGTGGGCCGTGGTGATGTGGCTGTACGAGAACGAGGGCATGTCGCTGCATCCGTCGCTGCGAAAAAGCATGGACTTCCTGTACGACGAGTCGTGTCAGTGGGCGAACGGCATCGCCGACTTCTTGCCGTCGCCAGCGACCGTCGCTGCGTGCCTGCTCACGTGGGCAGAGGTGTAGTGCAGTTATGACCCAAGTGAACCGTAGAGCAGTCGTCACCTCACGTATTCGTTGCCCGTTAAATGCTTTTTCCGTCATCCGCCGCGACCAGCAACTTGGGGGAATGGATGACGAGTGTCTGAGAACCTCATGTCGCACGCGATGGCGCATCATAGACGGCGCGCCGCAACTGATGCACCAAGCGGCTGCGACACGTGATAGGCCACAACGACGTGGAGATGACGATCGATGATGATTGGAGACGCCTGCTGCACAACCCCTCGTGTCGCCGCTTCGAGTGATGCTCTGCGGCACTGCGATGTGCGATGCTCACATTCATCACTAACGGTTGCATTTTGCTTGCTTGTCTCGTTAGCCAACACTCCACGCATCGCCCCGACGTTCTTCAGTCGCGCTGCAAAGGTGGCTGCCCGTCGGTGCCATAAGCACGAGAAGATGACTCGCCCGTTGCGGCGCTGCGCTCACGGCGGTGTCGTGATGCCGTGCGGGCTCTCGCCGTCACGCCACCGTGATCACTCCGCATCTTCAAGCCTCCCCCCACATGGGACACGCTGCCTCGCGCCAGTTCAGCTGCACGCCCTGCCCACATGCCGTGCATGATGCAGCCGCCTCTTATGGCACTGCAGCACCTGCCTCTCCCCGAATGTATCGGATGCGTCCATCGCGACTCTCCGACTCGCTCCGTTCTCGACGAAAACTGTGGGTGACCCTCCTCGCCATCCGGTGACCGGGCTGGAGCACTGACCAAGCGACGGAAAGCGCGGGACCTCGTGTTCAGCAAGACCACCTGGCCGCGCCCTCCACTCTCCGCTCTCCTAATCCTTTCCACCTGGTCCGAGGCTCGAGAAGCGGCGTTCGCTGGCATGTCACGCCTTGACACTCGCCGCAGCTCTTCTTCCGCTGTGCCGTTGACTTGGTTCAGCGAGGCGGCTGGCCAAGCGCCTGCGACACCCACCGCACTGGTGGCGTGTTCGTCTGGGTGCGCCGAAGAGGCGGGCCGGGTCCAATCCCCCCATGTCGGGCCAGTGCTTTTGTTTTCCTTCGAAACCCGTTTGACAAGTGGCTCGAAACGTGCCAAGCAGCCTGCTAAACGGGTCAGGCCGACCGACCACGATGGCTAATGCGGGTGGGTTCTCGCGCAGATCCCCTGCATGTCGGCTGTCGGGGTGCGACAACCCGGGCCGACTGTACACTGGAGTAGCACCCAGAAGCGTCGCACGCACCCAGGCGCGTTGCTCGAACGAGAGCGGATCAAGCCACAGGACAGACAGACAGACAGACAGGCCAGGCGGGTCGCCAGTCCAGCCGAGCCGCGAGACAAATCTCTCGGTGCCATTGACTGGGACTCGGAATCCATCGCGTCGCATCGACGCTCCTTCGGTCGCAGCAGCAAGGACCACGAGCGGAAGACGCTGCACGTGTGGGCGTCTCTCTCTCTCTCTCTTTCTATCGGTGTGGTCCGCGTGTTGTGGTGGTGCGACCCCCGTCCCCCGCGTGTGTCGCGCCTCCGGTCCCTCTCCCTCCCGACCCCCCGCGACTCGCTAGCGGCGGCGCCTGCGCAACGGAACGCAGACAGCGAGAGAAGTGGTCAGCCCCGCGCAGCGAGTGAGCGTGTCGCAGCGAGAGCCAAACGGCAACGCCACGCGTCTCCCTCCCTATCTGTCTGTCTCGACACTCGGAGCGGCCAGCGGCGGTCGGGCTTTGCGCGAGGTGAAACGATTGACACGGCACGCAACGGTGGTGGTGGTGGTGTGAGCGACAGCACCGCCTGCGACAGGAGAGCGAGTCCGTTTGCCCAGCGAAAGAAACGACGACTACGGGGCTCGATTGAGTGATTGGCAAAGCGCCCGCCAGAACAGTTGGGTCCTGCGCGCGATAACCAAGACGACAGACCATTCCATTTGCTCCGCGGCCCATGGGCAACTCGCAGTCGACGTCTACGCCTGTCAATGGGACGTGGTGGCCGTGGGCACAGCGCAGCGATGACGAGCCCGCCAGCGCCGTCCCTCCACATACCCAAGCCAACAACCTTGCTGCAGTTGCGACAACAACCAAGCCACATTCGCTGTCGGAGACCACGACAATCTCGTCCTCCGTAGACGGATCGCCTCATCGACTGGCCGACGATATTTCCATTGAGATTGGAAGCTCCCTGGACGATCAGCAACGAGATGGTAGCGCACAGCACCATCGAAAATCGTTGTGGGATGAAGTGGTGAGCTTCTTCTTTTCCCCCCGGCTTGTGCCTTGCTACGACGACAGCGGTGCGGAGACGCCTCCATCAAGCCCTCGTCATCGTAAGCGTCCACGGTCAGCGCCTGCGCCGATTCACAATGAGTCATGGGTAGAAACCAAGCACCACGCGTTCTGGTTGCTAGTGCAACAACTTCTCGAGCTCAACGATGTCGTGATGATGATTCGCGCCTTGCAAGACTACCTCGTGTTGCACGTTGGCGCCAGTCAATGCGCAGTGTATCTTGTCGACCCCAACACTGCTAGCATGTCACGAGTAATCCGCGGTCAGCCTACGATATCGGGAATTGGCATGCACCGAGGACTCGTTGGGTACGTCGGCTCAAGCAAACGGCCGATTTGTCGGCAGTTCTTTGACCAAGAACTGCACTACGATGCGAGCATCGATTTATCTCGGCAGTCAGTTTTCCAGAAGCTCATGTGTGTACCACTGATCGACGGCGGCAATGTGTACGCTGTTGTTCAAGTGACCACTCGAGAACGCACGTCTGAAGAGGAAGATCTACTTGATATCAAGTTGCTCACTTGGCTCGGTCCGATTCTCAGCTCTTGCATGCGCAAGTGCATAGAGTTCCATGACGTGCTTTTGTCGGAGCGCACACAAAAAGCTCTCCTCCACATCATCAGCTCATCCGACACAGAAGATACTGTCCTCAACCTCGTTGACGGAGTGATCACCGGTGCTGGTCACATCACGAAGGCGGAGCGCCTCTCGCTGTTCATGATTGACTGGCAGTCGCAGGAGTTGTGGACGCTCTCCTCCTCGTATCACGAGCAAACGATCCGAGTTCCACTAGTAAACAGCACTTTGGGTTATGCCGCCCGACACCAGGTGACATTAAACATCGCGGACACCTCAAGTGATCCCCGCTTTACGACCGAGCTGGATTCAAGACGAGGAATTCATACTCGGTGCGCACTGTACGTTCCTGTTGGTAATTGCGAGCGTCAAGATAGTCGACCGCTCGCTGTGTTGGAGATTTTGAACAAGGAAGGTGGCGATTCCTTCACGCTGGATGATGAGTGTGCCTTTGAGGCGTTTGCAAGCGAAGTCGCTGTCATTTTGCGACGACGAAGCAACGAAATTGAGTACATCAAACTTCTCGCTGACACTCGAGCTGACAAGGTACTAGCTCAACGAGCAAAGAGCCAAGTGAATCTTCTTGAATGTTACACCGAGTACGTCGCAAACGCGAGCACGAATCATGCGGCTGATCGACTTCGTCATTCGTTCTTTAAGAGCCACTCACGACAGTGTATGGTATGCACGGAATCTGATCAAGACGGTGAACCGATTAAGCATTGCGAGCTGCAGTTTATCTCAAGTTACGATCGTCCTACCAACGGGCAGAAGGCAGACACAGCAACTTGGCGAAAGCTGAATCGAGGGCCACGTCGGCGCATTCCGTTGTGGGATTTCAATATCTTCGCAACAGATCCGGAGGAGCTTCCCCAATTGATTCAAGATATCTTCCTGGACTTCCACGTGCACGAAATTCTCAAGATTGATGCAACTACTCTTCGTAATTTCGTCATGGTCGTCAAGGAGAGTTACCATCCAAACCCGTTTCACAACTTTATGCATGCTGTCTCAGTTCTGCACTCAACGTACGTGGTTCTCAAAACCACAGATGCGTCAAAGATGCTGCAACCGTTGGATATCGCCGCATGTTTAATTGCCGCGATTTGCCATGATGTTGATCATCCTGGACACACGAACTCATTCGAAATCGTGACTCGATCGCAGTTAGCGCTCTTGTACAGTGATGAGTCGGTTCTTGAGCGTCATCATGCATACACGACGTTCCGCATCCTGACGAAGGACAAAAGCGCGAATATTCTTCAAAATCTCTCCACTACGGACTTCAGATACGTGCGCAAGATGATCATCGCAGCCATTCTTGGAACTGACATGGCACAGCACTTCAAGATGTGTGAGAGCTTGGAGAAAATGTTGCACCCAGCACATCATCAGAAGTCAGCGAATGCGATTTCATCCTCCAAACGCGATGCGTTGATGGTCTCAGACGGTCAAATGTCACTTCCGGAATCAACTGCTGATCAAATGGAAGCACGAAACAAGTCCGAAGGCGCAAGTGAAATTCTCAACGTCGTTCGCGATGCGGTTTTCCCCTGCGACAGTGCTGCGTCAACACCGCGAAACGCCTCGAACAAGTCCATTTCGTCCAGATTGTTGTCTTGCACAACGATTGAACCGAAGTCCTCGGGTCGCAAGTCGCAATCTGTGTTTCTGAATGGATCATTGGATGACCGCACATTCCTCGTGAAAGCTATTGTTCATGCAAGCGACTTGTGCGGTCAAGTGTTCCCCAAGCGGGTCGCACTGAAATGGAGTAATCTGATCTCGAAGGAGTTCGCATATCAAGCGCTGTTGGAACAAGCTGAAAATCTTCCTGTCTCCTATGAGCACATGGATGATCCACTTCAAATGGTTGAAGGCCAACACTTTTTCGCTCAGAAGATTGTGTTGCCTCTCTGGGCGCTCATGTATCAGCTCTTCCCTGAGCTCGAGTGTTGTGTGAACAACATCAATGATAATGTCCGCCATTACGAGAATGAAATGGATCGGCTTAAGTTGACTCGACAAGCGTCGGACAGCGCACAAAGTGATGAAGCTTCAGCTCTTAGCGATGACGAAGGAATGGCTGTGCCTGGAGTTGCTCGATGCACGCCCGCGAAGTTCAACTCCTTCCGCGAGTCTGGAGCCCGGAAAAGCGAACAATCGGACGGTCGAAGCGAGAGAAGTGTGTTTGGGGCGCGTGCACTGGACGCCATTGAGGCATCCCAATCGTCAGCTTCAAGTCGCTCTCGTTCCGATTCCTCTTCCAGTAACGAAGACCCTGATGAGAATGATGGCGTCGGAGCTGACGATGAAGAAGTCGTAGAGATTGCTGACGTAGAGAGTGCCAATCTGCTTCCAGGCAGATTTTGAGACCATTTTTGACCCTCGTGTCCCTGCTCTAATTTATTTGCATTGTGTAGTGCCTTTCGGCCACTTTGATTTTGTCTTGATACACCTCTTCATGAGCTTAATTGATGTCTGCCAATGGACCGAGAGCATTGGATGCATCGTTGAGCGAGATTATCGAAATCTCGCGAGCAGAACACGCCTTCACACCGGTCGCATTCAAAACGTGTCGTAAAAATAGAGAACACCGCATGACAATTCTGCGCATTGCAGTACCATTGCGGTCGGTCGGGAAACTCAATGCGTACAAACTGTGTGTGTCGGTCCTCTATTGGGTCAGCTTGCAGCGCATTCCACCCATCAACTCGAACACTTCTTGCTGAAGAACTTGAGGATCCACGAGACACCCGTGCAATCGTAGAGTGATCATGATCGTCTGCATACGTTCCTGAGTCGCTGATGAGGCTCATCGGTGATTGGACACATGCGAGCGAAGATGAGTCTGAAATGCTGACACTGTGATTTGACAGCTGCGTCGATGACAAAGCGGATGTGTTGTCGCCTTCATGCACACGGAATTCACCGCCGAAAGCCGGGAACCTCGATAAATCGAGCGTATCGCTGCCAATTACTGAGCTTCCCTCGCCGCATGACTCCATCGATTCGCCGATTTGCAAGGGTGGGCAGTGGTGCCGTTCAATGCATGGCCGACGATTTGCCGTCTGACTGCAAAAAGCCCACTTACATTTGGTACACGTCGCTCTGTCGAGGGTAAATCTATCGAACCTTGCGTTGCAAAACAGACACACTTCGGTTTCGAGAACAAGTCGAGCAGCGTTCGTGTCGTTGAATTTCCAGTAGAGCGATGTCTCGTGCGGTGTGAGTCCTTCTGACGTACCACTCCAGCGCCCACCTGGCCTGTCGTCGATTGCACCGCCGACGAGAATGAGCAATCGCACCATGTCTGGCTGATTGCGGATCACGCTGAAGTGAAGAGGAGTTAGACCCGTTTCATCCACGCAGTTGGCGTCGGCTCCACATTGTTCCAGTGCGTAACACGCGAGGGAAACCTGACCAAACCATATCGAGATGTGCAAGATTTCATTTGCAAGCACTTGAGCAAACCTCCTGAATGGTCGCGCTTCAGTTATAACGTGCCACGCGGAGGTAATCGCATCGAAATCTCCGGAGGACGCTGCGTTGATCAGTTCAGGAGGTAATGCACGATGTCGGTTGTATGCTCTCGGAGGTGTGGAGACTGCTCCAACAGCACTCTTGAGTGCTGACTGTTGATACTGCTCGCGAGTCATAAAAACTGTGGTGTCTTCTGCACCAGCGCACGGATTTGGTGGAAATGCGAGGGTTTCCAATATCACCTGATAAGGATCGAGACGTCGAACAAGTGGCTTGAACTCCCTCAAGAAGTCTTCGAACGACATACACAGCAACTGGGACTCGAGAATCTACAGAGGCTTGTTGGTTAAAAGTGCGGGGAAAGTCATCACCACGAAGTCGTACCTTCAAAATTGCGAGTCCGACTCGGAGAAACGTATCTCTCAAGCCGACGAAAAACAGATCGAAAATCGCGCATGCAAGGTCCAGCTTGGTGGAGAGCGAAAACTGCGGACAGCTCGACCATGAGATTGGAACGCTGGGATCAAATGGGCACAAATCCTACCAATGTTGTGAACCACTCAATGCCGTACATCGCGACGACAAAGCCTTGGGTCTGCATGTGCTGGTAAACGTCTGGCAGATGTGTTCGAATCATTCGCTCGAAGTGGCGCATGTAGTCTTCGAGGAATGTCGAGGACTTCTGGTAAAGCTGGGAAAGATGGCTACATTAAACGTCATCGTGATCGAAACGTCGCTCCAACTTACCAATGCCAGATGTCTGTACTCTAGGAGGTATGAGAACAGTGCGAAAGCGTCCGCTTCCTCGAGACCTTCGACCAAAAACAACCCTGCGATGAAATTCATTCCCTGACAGTATCCACCCTCGGCCTCTGCGATGGCATTCAGCACTCGGAACAATGCTCGTTGCTGAGATTGCACATCCTTTTTCGATGAAGATATGCGCTCGAAGATACTAAATGTTCGGGATACATCGCGCTGAATGGTGCTCGAATGGTCATAGTCTGCGGTCGCAATCTTTGCGTGAAAGTTAGTGCGACGCTATTGCTCTTAAACCCCCGCATATCGCTTACCAGGAAGTAAATTTCACGTCGTCGCACCATGAACTCGTGCGGAAGAACCTTCATCGTGGCCCAGTCGATCCCGCGGGTCAATGTTAGCACACGTTTCCGTTCCAACTCGTCCGTGAAATTGAATTGCCGAATGACGTTGCGCCAGAACTCGGCGCGTTTCCGATCACGAGGCGTCACTGGTGGTGCGTCGTCCGATACCCGAAGCCGCGCTGTCCACGATTTCGTTGACACACCACTCGCTGGAAACGTACACAACGAACGCGGCGTCACGCTTTCCCCTTTGGTCCGCCAACGTATGTCTTCCACGTCGTCGTCGTCGTCGTCGTCGTCAACTCCTTCTCCGCCGCCGTTCTTGTACGACCCCGATCCTGCTGAAGTGTCTTCACTCGAGAGTCGAGTGCTAGTGCAGTTGTTGTCATCCTGATCCCCCATCACTTGACTCGACAGACCTGCCTGTCGACCTGACTCGTGGCCTGCGCGACTGCCGTCGTACGTCCCCGTCGCCATCTCGCTCTCGTCGGGTCGATTTCCTGGCAATGAAAGCTTAGTCCGTGGCAGGGATCTTCAATGGGAATAGCCGACGAGCGCTGTACGGTCGCACGCGCTCCCTGCGACGCGTGAGAGTGAGAATGAGAACGAGAATGGGAACCCGATTTGCTGGTGCCGGGTGTCCGTTGCGGTCGCGCGATGCAATGCAAAGGCGTGTTGCTGTCGTTGAAGAGCTGCTCACTTGCAGATGTTCCTAACCTATCGGATACGAACCGATCCACCGCAGAACCACGATCGAGACCATCACTGCGGAAGAACATCATGGTGGATCCGTCGGTGGTGGCGCCCGACGCGCTCAGCCTCGACGACCGTCGCGACGCGAGGGTGGACGCGGCCGGCGAGAGCCATCTCGGCGCGTCGTCTGCAGTCGGCGGCGTGCGCGAGAAGCTGCCGCTGAAGCCGCAGGTCGTCCGCATCGAGGTGCTGGGCGACGAGAAAGTGGGCAAGACGTCGCTCATTTGTTCGCTCGTGTCGCGGCATTTCAGTGAGCGCGTGCCAGCAGTGCTGCTAAACGTCCAGATCCCCGCAGAGGAAAATAACGAGAACGTGATCATCTCCATCACGGACACGTCGTGTACGCCATTACCTGTTGCTTCGTGTGTGAGTGTATCGGTGGCGCTGACTAGGATCGCACATGTTCAAATAGCTCGAGTGTCCGACATTGTGCGTGTGGCGAATGCGACGAAGCGAAGTGATGCGATCCTTCTAGTCTACGACCTCACGCGTCCAGAGACGATTCAGAGGCTGCGTCGCTGGCTCGATCTCATCGCCCGCCACAAGGAGGTACCTGTCGTCCTCGTCGGCAACAAGGACGACATCAAGACAGTTCTCACCAGTTCAGCAGACGGAGGAGCTCATGCGACACAGATCCGCCAGCTCACGAATGCCTACCAGGTATACCCAAGCGGGTACCGACGCAAAAGCTTTGATGACTGATGATAGTGTCAATGGTTTGCCAGTTTGCAGTCGACGGTGGCGACTGCTCGGCAAGGAACTTCTCACAGGTCGCTCGAGCTTTCTACTTTGCTCAGAAGGCGGTTCTCTATCCTGTTGAACCGCTATACAACGGGAAGAAACGCGTGCGTGGCCCGCCGTGAGGTGTTGTGCATTTTCGTCAATCATTCGACACTAACCGGGTGCTGTGAACCATAGGCGCTGGAGCCAAACTGCATCAAAGCGATCAAGCGAACGTTCCGGTTGTTTGATCGCGATCGCGATGGGGTACTGAGTCGAGAAGAGCTCAACGATTACCAGCATGACTGCTTCGGAATGCGCCTGCTTGCTCAGGAGATGGACACGATGATGGAGTTTTTGCAAACCACGATCCCCGATGGCGTCAAAGAAGACGGCAGTGGTGTCCGCTTCGATGGGTTCGCGTTTCTTTGGCAACTTTTCATCGATCGGAAGCGCCCCGAGTCGTGCTGGCAAGTGCTGCGCTGCCTTGGATACAACAATGACCTCGTGCTCGAGATCCCCCCTGAGCGCGTCGCATTGCCTCCCCACGATGATGACCAATCTGCTCAGCTCACACCCCACGCTATCGAGTTCCTGGATGCCCTACTACGGCAATTTGATGGCGACAAGGACGGCAACTTGACTAACGAGGAAATCGACGAAATTTTCTCGATCTGCGATGACACTATAGCGCCGTGGAAGACGTGTTCGGCCATCTCATCGCCAGTGCTATTCGAGACAGCAGAAGTTGCTGAGAAGCAAGTTCTTCCACGATCGTCGTGGCTGGCATTGTGGAGTTTCGTGGCCCAGGAGAACCCGCTCAAACTTCTGGAGACGTTGTTCTATCTAGGGTACAATGATCGTGCGTACCCAGCGTTGGAGTTCACAAAGTAAGTGTTTCCTGGCATACAGTGAATTGCCGATTCTCATGCATGCGCTCTGTAGGGGCCGATCGACAACTCGCCAAGCCAGTCGCATCGATCGCAACATGATCACGTGCTACGTCTTCTCGTCGTCGAGTCACCTCAAGACACGGTTCGCGAGCGCTCTCATCGAACCCAAGTCAACTGTAACAGCGAAGGCATCACCGATCGCCGCGAAAACTGCCGACGATACTGATATCGTTCGAGCTCTGAACGTCGTTCAGCACAGAGACAGCCCCGCCTATCTCCTGGTACGAGTAGAATGCTGCTGTACATGCACTGACACCCACTGCGCTAAGCTGACGAGCAACTGTTGAACGATGATACCAGCTCACAGAGCCCGTACATGATGGCGAGCTCGAGAAGAGTGCCGATGTGTTGTGCTACCTGTTCGACCCGCAGGATGCCGATTCGTTGGCGCACGTCGAACGCCTGGATGCAACGATGCCCGAGAACATTCCTCGCGTCTTCGTGGGACTCACACCTGGCGACTCGCCCCTCGCGGCAGCTGACTGGGAGATTGCACGCCAGGTCAAAGCCGGCGCCCATGTCGTGGAGGACTCCAAAGCGATGACCGAGGCGTTTAGTCGCCTCGTTCGCACGGCCATTCGACCGTACGTGTCACGGAGCGTTGAGTTTAGCGATGCCTGTTGACGCTTAATTTTGTGTCTGAATGTTTGCAGGCCGAACGCTCGCTCTGGGTCGTCAGGGGGCGTGAATTGGCTCGCGACCACGGCGGCGCTGACCGTCACGATCGCGATTTCGACGTCGGTCGTGATCATGCTGTCCAAGAAGCATCCCGATATGGTGGCCCAGACCTTCCTCACGCTCAAACAGCAAGCCGCGCAATGGCTGAGCAAGGCGTAGGAAGCGTAATCGCCGCTTGAGACAGAGCGTCCATTGATACAGTACCATGTTTACCAACCACGGCGTTGAGATCGTCCACCGCGCGGTCCCATGCTGGTAATCGATGAAACCTCCGGCGACTAGGTGTATTGCGCTCTTTCATGGGCCAAATTCGGGTTTCACCGTCAATTGCTGACGATTCCAGTGCCCTTCGGGGACCGTCACCTTCGCGACTCTCGCTCCGAGTCTCTCCTCTCGACTTCTCGACATTGATTACGCTGCTCGCTGGCATGACCTTCCGTCCATGTGTCCATGTGAAGAGCCATGCCATTCTCCGTGCTCGCGATTTCTGCCGCGTCAACCGGAACACGCGAACCCTGACCGATTCAGCCAATGGGCAGCCGCCATTTAGCGTGCGGCTCCGTTTGGTTTCCTCGCAGTCAAAGCGAACGCTCTCCTCGCGTCCTCTTTCCGAGTCCGACCCACCCAACAGAGCGGCTCACTTTTGACCTTCCCGACCCAGTGCCATCATCATCCGCTCGCGGCCGTCACAGTCTCAGCCAGACGCGGTTCCTGTCTGTCTCTCGGTCTCTCGGTCGGAGGTCCCTCATCGAAGCTGAGAAAGCCCCCCCCTGTCCTTTCTGAACGACAGTCGCCGCCGAGCAAAGAAGCGCACGGGGCGTCCAAGGTCGCGGAGTGTGTGCGCCGACGTCATCACGCCAGGACGTCAGGACGTCAGCCGCACACATCAGTCAATTGGTTGATCTTTGGAACGAGCATCAGTCTTCTTTTCTCCAAGCGCACATCGTCGCCACAAATCGAACTCTACGCAACTGATGACGACCACCACCGACGACGTCGCCAACGGCGCAACCGCTGCCGCTGCTGCTGCCACCGCTGCATCCTCTTCCCCATCACCTCCAGCGGTGAATGAGCCGTCGAGCCCGACATCGTGCATCACGCTGCGCGGTGTGTTCCTTCTGGCGTCCGCATTCATCACGTTCAGTGCCTTCACGGTGCTCGTCATCACGGAAGCAGGGCGCTTCCACCCATCGTGGTTTCCACAGGTCGCGCTGCAGGGCAGCATGCCCGAAGACATTCACCGCATCTGCCTCTGGATTCTGCTGGGCGCAGTGCCCGTCACGGATGTCGCAGCATGGGTCCCAACGTCTACCCGCTCGTCCCGGGACACCAATCAATCGACCACCATGTCGCCGATGAACACGTTCCTCATTTATCAGGGAGTGGCTGGCGTTCTCTACGCGTCGTTCGTTGTTGGGTGGGTCTTCTGTCCAAGCTCCAACTCACCTCTGGGACCCTCGGTGCCGCTTTGCGCAATGGACTACCGCACGTTCCTTGCAGTGCTCGCGTTCATCGCTGAGATCCTCGTCATTTCTTCCATTCTCGCGCTTCAAGTTGACCCACGACGACAAGAAGACAGCGCGGCCAATGCGTGCACGACTGCTGTCCCGCGATCGCGTCGTCAACGACTCGTCGTCATGGTCAATAACTTCAACAACATGCTACTCATCATTGGTGCCGTGTTGCTTGCACTGAGCTCCGAGTTCACGCACCGTAATGGTACCGAAGATCTCGTCGACGAGTCGATGGTTGTCATGATGGTCGATGGCGTCCTTGGCAAATACTCGATTAGCTCCGGCATCGGCTCGCTGGCGCTTTGCGTCACTGCTCTCTTCAACACATACGGACTCGGTGGTGTGCTCTCCACCAAGGATGGGTGGAAGTTTTATCAGCCATTCACCGGTGGTCTCCGCTTCATGGTCTTTCAGGCGATTTCGTGGACTTGTTTTGGTGTCGGACTCTTCATCCAAGGTCTATATCTCCTTTCCATTGTTATCGTCGAGCTGGAGCTGTTCGTCGGAGCCATGGCGGTCGCTGGCTTACTATTCCTCATCTCTGAGATCGTGATGATGATGTCATTATTGGTTTTCAAGGGCAAGACGGACGCAAAGGACGAGGACCTTCCCGCGTTCCAGCGACGTGCTCGAGCCCTGGCTCGTGAAAGCTTGGGGGCACTTTACATCGGCATGCTTGCGAACTTGCAGTGGGTTCCAAGTGCACTCTTCTTTGTGCTCTACGGGAGCATGACCTCGCTGCCGCCTGCTCGTATCGTGTCGTACTCGTTGACCACAACTTTTGTGGAAATTGTCATCGTACTGTCTCGCTCGGTTGCGACACATCTACACAACAAGGACTCCAAGTACGGAAAGCTGGCACACGTGAGTCCATATCGTTTCAAGTATGTTGCTCCTCAACTAGTGGCCTTCTCTATCCCCGGTATCGCGACGTACCAGCATTACATGAATGGCATGGAAGCGACTCTGCCGCTTGCTCTTCTGTCGGCATATTTCTATGTGTACGTGTTTTCCTACCGCGGAAATCCTCAGTATACGGGAAGTCGCATGCGTGAAGACTGGATGACCGGCCACAGCCACATCATTGAGACCGTGTCCAAGTACTTTGACGGCAAGATCATTCGTGAGGCCCCGCTTGACCCGAAGCAGCATTACATCATGGGCTTCCACCCGCACGGCATCATGGCGACCACTGCGATGTGGCTGCAGTTCTCTCAGATCTGGCGAGACGCATTCCCTGGTGTCCACGCCCATATTCTCTCGGCCAGTGTTCTGCATCAGATCCCGTGGTCACGGGATGTTCTTCAGTACTTCGGTGCTCGTGAAGTGACTCGTCAAGCGTTTTCTCTCACGTTGGAGGAGAAGAAGAGCGTGATGCTGGTGCCTGGCGGACAAGCTGAGATGCTGGAACAACAATCAGGCCAAAAGGAGGTGCGCGTCTACACCCACCACAAGGGCTTCATTCGCCTCGCGATTGAATACGGTGTGCCATTGGTGCCGATCCTCAGTTTCAAGGAAGGCGAAACGATGGACAACGTCAAGGCGCCTATCGTCCAGCGATGGTTTGTCCGCAAGCTGGCGTTCCCGTTCCCGTACTTCCCGTACGGACGCTTCCTGCTCCCGATCCCTAGAAAAGTCGGTCTGGCCATCGCAGTTGGAGCCCCTCTTACCGTGGAGCAAAAATTGAAGCCAACAGCTGAAGATGTCGATGCCGTCCACGCTCAATATTTCGCGCGCATTCGTGAGATGTTTGAGAAGCACAAGGATGAAGCGGGCTGCAGTGACTACAAGCTCGTTTTGATATAGACAATAGCGAGGTGACCGCCTTGATCACTCTACTATGAGAATAACACGTCAATGCAATGATTCGCGCTGATCGGTCGGTTGCACTAAACGCACATTCTTGTGCTTCATAGTAGCTTGGTGAGTGCGTCCAGGCGCTCTCGCCGATGTGAAGGATCCGGGAAGCGACGCCAAACATCTTCGACGGCGGCATGAACGCTCGTGAGATCCTTCGGAATCGTGCGGTGATACTTGGAGGCGTAGTCGTTCCACAGTGCGGGTGGTACGAGGGCAGCATAGGCGACCAGCAGGCGCGACCGCCACGAAGCAAGATGCTTCTGCCAGACCGTGAACAGCGCGCTATCATGAGGAGCTTCGCTGAGCTGAAGGGACGAATCCTGAAGTTGCTCGTACTGATCCGCAAACGCAGGTTCGCAGCAAATGGCGTTGTAGAATGCCATATCGAAAGGTGGCAGCGACGCATTCCACGATGACAAGTGCGTCGCTAGCGACGGAGCAATTGCCGCAAGCTCAGCTGCATCCTCCCCACCGGCAGCACTCGCAGCCTGCGCGCTGGAAATGCTGGCATTGCTGCCAATTGAAGGTGCTGCGACATGATGAGCGACCTTCAAGCATTCCGCTTGGTGGCTCGGAATCAAGTCAAAGGCCCTCTTGCCCAAGGAGTTCGTGATGGTGACGTTGGCGCGTTTGCTGGAGATAAACTCTTGCAGAACGTCAGCCGTGAGAGCGTAGTTCTCACACGCGAAATGAAGTGGCGAATTGCCAATCTGTAGGAATCATCCAAGGAGAATTAGTTCCCACACGAAGTGATTCCCCACGCAACAATAACTCACATCATTTTGTGCGTTCACATCAGCTTGACTCTGAAGCATCAGCGACACTAGCGCCGACGACAATCGACTATTCTGGCAAAGGTTGTGGAATGGAGTTGACTTGAACTGCAATCGATCGTATCGTCAGTTGCATGACACTGAATACGCTTGAGCGTATCATAACTTGGCACTTACCGCATTCGGAAGATTGGGATTCGCTCCTGAGGCCAGGAGCGCCGTCAGAGCGTCTGTTGTCACTGACGTGTTGTCTGTGAGATAGTGTAGTGGTGTGTTGCCACTCTGCAGAATCAACCACGTTAGAAATTCCATCACATTTGGGAGTCAATCGTGAACACGTTCCTTGTCTTTTGCATTCGCGTCCGATCCTGCGCGCAGAATCGCGGAGAGAACGGGAGCGTCGACATTGCTATTCTCACAAAGGGAGTGCAGTGGAGTCGTCGCTGTGTCCTGCGGGCACACACACACACACACACACACACACACACACACACACACGCACACACACCCCGCACACGCAGCCGATTTTAAGCACCTCGATCCCCACTTTTCTTCTTCCCCCACACTCGCGCACCGTTGTTTGCGCTCGAGGGTTGGCTCCAGCACCAATGAGCGCTTCGACGCTTTCACGCAGTCGTTCACTGTGCTTGTTACGACACAACACGTGAAGCGCAGTGGTGCCATTCTGTCCGATACACCCACACTTGAATACAAAAAGCCAAGAACCAACGTTTTACACACTGATCACGGTTATACCTCGTCAACAGCATTCACATCCAGGTTGTGTCCAAGTAAAACTCGGATGGCGGAGGCGCGTGCAGTGTCGTCAATGCGGCGGTTCTCACACACGTAGTGCAGAGGTGACCATCCGTCCAGCAACATAGGCGCGCCCGCAGAGGCTGTAAGCGCGTGTTGAAGCCGAGAGGAGTCGCAGTCCCCTTGGACCTCATCCCATAATGCGGTCGCTGATTTGGAGCTCATCGTGTGAGGCGAGGGCTTGAAGTGGTGATGATGGGGGACATGTCACAAAATATGTCATTCCAAAGAGGGTCACTATTTGATTTTCTCCAATAAGCAGAACCAAATTGATGAAATGTAGGAAACCGTATGAAGCACAAACAAATCCGAACTGCTCATGAGCCGAAGAAACACGACAAGCACGTCGGTCGCTAAAGGCTGCATCGGAGCTGAGAAAGCGTGGCTCGTGGTGTCACGGCTTTCGTGTGAAGTGCATCGAGAAAGAGACACACTGCATCGCCAAACGCCAGGGCTCGGGGCGACATGAAGTAGTTGAAGGCGTGATGAACCCCTGGAAGCTCGATGAAGACATCGTGAATGCCACCATTCCACTGGTTGGTTCGCTCTCTGTACCGCTGAAGCTGCTCAAAGAAGAAACTTGAGTCGTCGAACGGAATGAGAGTGTCCATCGTCCCGTGCGCCACGAGAAATGGGGGAATGACTTGGTTCGTCTTCAGCTGTGGAATCTCATCCGCCATGACCCAACTAATCGGCGATGCAACTGCGTAAGCCTCTTGGTGTTGGTCCATACGACACTGCATCACAATCAGCTCCATGAAGCGCACAAAATCTCGACCCTTGTCTTTGTGAATATGGACACCAAATCGGTCCGTGATGTCGTGGACTCCATACGCGTCAATGCAGCCCTTAACGCTCGTGTCGACCGTCTCAAAACCTGGCTGAAGCTCTTTCATGCCAGACGTCAGAGCGACAAGACTGGCCAAGTGAGCCCCCGCGGATTCGCCGGCTACGACGATAAAGTCAGGATTCGCGTCGAACTCCCTCCTGGCGTTCTTGCGAAGGTACGCGATCGAGCGCTTGATGTCGATGAGGTGCTCAGGGAATGCGACTTTCGGCGACAATCGGTAGTCGACGACACAAATGAGCCACCCGCGACTGGCCATTTGATACACAAGCGGCAGTGGAGGATACACTCGCGTGCCACCGACCCAGCCACCTCCATGTACATAGACGACAACGGGTACGTTTGGGGGAGCGCTTCTTGCCTTGTACACGTCCATGAGTAAAGGAGTGAGATTGTGCAGCCCCACGTGCGCGTACGCAACGGTTTTGATCTTGGTTACCCTGGGATACGCGAGACGCAACGCCATTCGTTGTGGGATCGGGAGCATGATTGCGACCCATTGCTTCAGATTCAGAGAGCCGACAGTTTCCACTTTATCGGAGCCAAAGCAACCACTTTTCTTGAGCACCGAGCGGATGAGATGTTTCGCGGCGACATTTTCGCGGTAGTGGATGAGGAAAATGTGCATTGCCCATAGTTGCACGGTGACTGCTATCGCTCCCATCCAATGCCGACAGACTCGGGCTTGATTGTTTCGCAGCGACCACAAAATCGCGGCATTCAATCCGAGAAAGGTGTGTGCCAACTCGGTCGGAATGACAGCGAGGAAGAATGTGATCAAGTACTGGGCCCCAGATGTCAGTAGAGAAGGACGAGGAGACAGAAAATCATCATGGAACGTTAACGTACATCTCGGGGCACATGCTTGTTCGCGCCTCGACGCGCAAACCACAGCATCAACAGCGCGGCTGCCAAATATGTTGACGGCAACTTGCGTGCGCGGCACCATGCGCATATCCACGAGATCAGCTGCATGCTCGCGAGCGCGCAAGCCACCAAGTGAGCCACCGTCGCATGCTTCTTCCTCTCAGGTGCCACTTCAATGATGTGACTGGACTCGTTGGATGTCACTCAACTGAAGTCGTGACGTCACATCCGTGACCATCACTCCCACATCCAACTCTCCAACACCCGCCAACCAACGCACGCACTTCTTGTTGCAGTTGGATCGCGAGCGGGAAACGTGGAAGCCACGCGCTGTGGGTCGACTCGACGGCTCTCCAAGATCCATTCTCTCCTCGCGTCTCGATCTCTGCAATCGCCAGCACCATGACGACACCGACGCCAACACCGACGATGACGCAGTCGCCGTGCCTCGCTGACCCGGCGACGTGCTCCGCCCTGCAAGACGTGCAGCTGGTGCATGTCGCCTTGGACATGCAAGTGCACATGGACCGACGCGTCATCACCAGCGTCGCCACGTTGCACCTCCAGCGCTCCGTCTCATGCGCCGAGTTGACGACGGTCCAACTGGATGTCTTCCATCTCCGCATTCACGAAGTGCGCGCGCGCACCGTCGAAGCAAACGGGTACCAAGGACATGCCGATGGTGAAGCGGACAGCAGTGCAGTGCCGCTACAATGGGCCATCAAGCCCTTCACGTCGTTTGGAGAGATTCTGGCTCTGGATATCCCCGATACACTGAAGAAAGCGAGCCGACTGGAAATCGTCATCGACTACGAGACAAACCCGTCGAGCCCAGCGGTCTGTTGGTTGGAGAAGGAGCAGACAGCGGGCAAGACGCATCCTTTTGTGTACACGCAAGGACAAGAAGTACTTAACCGTAGCTTCTTCCCATGCCAAGATTCTCCGTCAGTGCGAATTACATATGACGCCAGGGTTACTGTCCCGTCCGAACTGGTTTGCGTGATGAGTGCAGACCGAGTATCTGTGGCACCGGCAATGCGCCCTGACGGATCACTCGCTCAAGCCTCGTCGACGTTCAACTTCGAGATGCGACAGTCGATTCCGGTGTATTTGGTCGCAATGGCTGTTGGAAACCTCGCATCAATCGAAGTTGGGCCACGTTCTGCTGTGTGGACGGAGCCATGCATGCTAGAGCGCTGTAAACTGGAGTTTGACGGAATCATTGAGAAGTATCTCTCCATCGGCGAACGACTGTTTGGCGAGTACCTGTGGGAACGCTACGACGTACTTGTCATGCCGCCGTCGTTTCCGTATGGCGGAATGGAGAACCCACGCCTGACATTCATCTCCCCATGTCTGATTACAGGGGACAGATCTCTCCTCTCAAGTACGTAAGCCTTTCATGTTGGGGACACAGATCCCTTGACTAACGATCTGTTTTGAAGTTCTGGCTCACGAGATTTCGCACTCTTGGTGAGTGTGCTCACTCATAACTTCGTTGTTTTTATCGGGCCTCTAACACCAAGTGTTCAGGTTCGGAAACCTCGTGACAAACGCCTCGTGGAGCGATTTCTTTTTGAATGAAGGCTTCACGATGTATGCGGAGAGGAGAATAACGGCAGAGGCCCACGGGCGGTGCGTTAAACTTTAGATCATCGATACCGGAATAGTGGGTGACGGTGTATTCCTTGTGGAATTCAGTGCTCTGATGTGCCTTAACGCAAAAATCGGGGAGGCGCTCTTGACGAACGAAATCACGTCTCTGGGTGAAGACTCTCCACTCACTCGGCTGCGCGTTCCGCTTGAGACTGGCATCGACCCGGGTGACTGTTACAATCAGTGCGCATACGAGAAAGGATACGATTTCGTGTGTTATTTGAGAAGTCTCGTCGAGTCAGATGAGGTAAGTGATAGCTAGCCGGTTGTGCTCTCCAATCTGGCACCGGCTAACTCGGCATTCACAGGTTTTCGATAGATTCCTCCGAGACTATACCCAACATTTCAAGTTTCGTTCGATTGCAGCCGAGGAAATGATCACTTTCTTTCTCGCATACTTCCCGTATCTGGCGGACGGCGAAGACCTCAAGGGGCCATTATCTTTTGCAACTTGGCTACATGAACCCGGACACCCACGATTTACTCCAGATTTGAGCGAAGCGAAGGAGTTGATGGATGCATGCGAAACACTTGTCTACTACTGGCAATCATCAAGCACGCCCGTCCAAGCGAACGTCATCTACTTGTCGGAGGAAGCGAAGCAGTGGCCTGTCTTCCAGCTTCTCTACTTTCTCGATTGCTGCTTCGAAGCCAACTTTGCTGACAAGGACGTTATCACTTGCCTCGGTGAGACGCTAGGTCTATGGCATTCTGCGAACACGGAAGTTCTCTTCCGCTGGTCTCAAGTTCTGGTCAAGAACCACGTCGAATCCAAGCTGGATTATGTCCAGCGGTTCCTGACGATGCAGGGCAAACAGAAGTTTCAGATTCCAATCTACCGCTTGATGGTCGCAAAAGAAGCCGGCGCGGTGATTCACTCGTTCGCAAAAACCGTCTATGCATCGACTCGTAGTGCACTGCATGTCATGGTGCGAGATCGCATCGAAGCACTTCTCGCGACGATCGCATGAGCAAAAGTTCGCCCATCCACAGCTCGAACAAAACGAATCTCTGATAAGGAATCGAGCACCTCTTTCCTCATACTGTCACTTTTTCCCACATCTTTGCATCGCCTCTCGCATGCGCTGGAGCTCCAACGAGTACGCATTGATGCTTAAGGGCAACACAGCAATCTCTCAGTCTCCACTTGAGGTTAGTTCACTCAAGAACGAATGACAAACAGCGCACCTATCGATAGATCGTCGGGTGGCGTCATCCATCTCACATCCCTCTATCACGTTGGGCTTGGGTGCGTCTCGACGCTCTGCCGGGCCCATCGATTGCAGCGGATCATTCGACATTATGCTTGCATCAAAACACTTGAATCGACTGATGATCCGAACTCCGGCAATGGTCATTGTCTTGGGGGTGTCACTATAAACGCCAACGGACAACTGCTGCTCCCGCATTGCCACTGCATTGCAACCATCAGAGCGTGCGATCTCTCTCTCTCTCTCTCTCTCTCTCTCTCTCTCTCTCTCTCTCTCTCTCTCTCTCTCTCTCTCCGCATGGTGCAAGATGCAGACATGATCTCGTTGCTCTCGAGCTCAGATGATGACGACTTTGATGCGCCAACCGATCGTCCGCGACGCACAACAGCGGCCGCCACCGTCTCAACACGAGCTCGCAAGCGACTGCGGCGAGCGGATCAACGCTCGCCGAGTCCCTCGACACCTGACGATGAAGCGATCGCGAGCGACGACTGGGAATGCGCTCGGTGCACGTTCCTCAACGGGCCGCGGTTGTTAGCATGTGAGATGTGTCTACACGCCAGACCGATCACAGCGGTGCAAACGAGGGCGTCGCAGGGAATGTCGGCTTGGCTCTCGGCGGCAACCGCAACTGGAAATAAAGCAAGTCGTCGACAGCGATCCCAGAAGAAGAAAGAAGCGGCCACGTCTGCGGACGTTGAAGGCATTGAGAGCTCTAACAGTGAAGCTGAGGAAAGTGCACGTAGTGCTGACTCCACGGCTCGGCGCAGTCTGGTCGACGATGGAAGAATGTGGGCTGACGTCTTCGCTCCAAAACGAGTCGATGAATTAGCGGTGCAGCCGAAGAAAGTGCAAGAGATACAAGCCTGGCTTGTGCAAAGCCTATCACGGCACACATCCAATCTTTACAACGGGGTCCCTCGGAAGCGGCTACTCATCCTGTGTGGACCTCCCGGTACTGGTAAATCGACGGCAGTGAGGGTGCTCGCGCAGTCCATGAGCGTGCGAATCAATGAGTGGCACGATAATGCGAGTGCAGGACGTCTCGCGTACCATCGTCATTTGCGAGACGAGATTTACCAGCCATACGTCTCTGCGTGGGATGATTTCATCGACTTTGTCAATCGCTCCGTCAATTACTCGTCACTTCCCGTCTGCGCCGTTGTTGAACGCCGATCTCGAAAGCGTCGTCTTCCATCGGAGAAACCACTGTCCTCCTCACAGAATGAAGGAAAGCAGACACGAGGCCAACTCACCTTGCTGGAATCCTGGCCTCAAAACTCAACCGACTCGATATCGGACGAGCGGCTGCAACGAGCATTCCAGTTGATTGTCAGCCCAAGCAACCACGATCAGAATCCCGTGATTTGTGTATTCAGTGATGTTCGGGAGAGCCGCATCGACATGACGCAGCTCGCCAAACTTTTCTCAGAGGATGTCATTCGATCCCCCTTTACGTCTGTTATTCAAGTCAACGCAGTCACAACAGGTGCGTTTTAGGATCTCTTTCTCAAAGATTGCGGTTCTTAAAACTCTAAACTCTTCTGTTTGTGCGTTCGTTCGTAGCGCAAATGAAAAAGGTGCTGCAGCGCATCTCAGATCGTGCACAGGCTAATATATCGGCCACTACCATCTTGTCTATATCCGAGCGAAGCAGTGGAGACATTCGACACGCGATCAACATGATGCAAATGGATGTCCAGCAACGCCGTCTACAAAATCGGAAGCAGACTCGGCAGAAAGCGCGAATCATGAATCGCAAGGACGGTCTGTCCAATATGCTGACAGCACACCAAGAGAGTCAGGAAGAGGTGTCAGATGAAGACGTCTCTCGCGACCCATTTCTTTCAGATTTTCATGTGGTGGGGAAGCTTCTGCATGGCAAGAACAAGCTGGAGAAGTCCAACGGCAAGCAATGGCGCGTGTCCGACTCCGATCGGATCATTGACACGGCAGCCATTCCTGTAGATAGAATTTTGTCGCTTGTGCATGCGAACTGCCCGGATTACTTCACTGAAATCGATGATCTAGAGAAGGCCGTAGGCCTTTTGAGCCTCAGCCAAGACTGGCTTTCGAGCAGCTTTCGGCATGCTGGCACATCTGAGGTGAGTGACGTGACTATCACCTCTTGTTGAAATCCGCTGACTCTGACGGTATAACTCTTGCCGTCAGATCGCGAAGCGCTCGCAGGACTGTGCGCGAGCCGTCCTCGTTCGCGCGATCGACGTCACCAATGAGCACCCCGCGCCTTCAGCCTTTCGACCGATCACTGGAGGTAGAGGGTATCAAGCTACAGGACGTATGATCTCCAGAAAAGAAGAGCTGTTTGGCATTGCAACGAGTGCGGATCCCACACCGCACATACAAGATAGTGTATGTCGGCGAGATATGTACGCGTTCGAAGTGGCGCCGTTTGTAGAGCTCCGCCGCCCACAGCATCCAGTAGCCGTGGCAACAATCAGCACAGCGTTGTCTCCTGCGGATGATGACATCGAAGATGACGATACCAGCGAGTGGTGAATTGGACACATCAGTTTTTCTCAATAACTGCACTTCAGTTGTTCACAAATCAATGATTACTACGGACACGTCCCCACTCACGCTGATGTGGCGGCATCGGAGGACATGGTACGCCTGATTGTGGCGTCGTACTCTTTGCGTCGCACGAAGCTACTGTTCTTAAGTCGCTCTGGAAGTGCCTCGCCGGTCAATTGCGGCGGTCCAAGGGCCAACGGTGGTGGGTTTCCACGATCCTTCTCACGCTGATCAATGATCTGCTCCAGCCGAGACTTCTTGGGCGTATTCGTCACGTTAGACTCTGAAGTCGCACCGATCGTGCTGTTCTCGGTATCAATCGCACTCACGCCACGCGCCGTCAATGACGCATCAGATGGAGTGTGTACTTCTTGGATCTTTTCGTTCGAGGCCGCGGGCAGCTCGAGCAGCAGACTCATTTCGTGTCCAACCCAGCGTACAATGTACTCACCATTGCGGCGTCGGTTGAGGTCACCCTGAAGTCGCCGCGTCGCAGCGTAATGATGACTGTGTCCCGTGGACTGACCGTTCTTGCCTCGCAGACCATCGCCATCGCGAAGCTTCTTCTCAAGGTTTGCGAGTCGCTGGTGACAGTTGAGCTGCCCGAGCGCGTGTTTGAACCACTCATAGAGCGTCAGCGCCTTGGTGAAGCAGTTGTGCGCGCCACGGAGGTTGCCCTTGCGCGAGTGGATCATGCCGATCGCGCTCAGCGACGCCGCTTGACCGATCTTGTCGCCGACAGCCTTGTAGAGAATGAGAGCCATGCCAAACTGTGCCTTGGCTTCATCAAACTTGGTCTCCGTTGTTAGGAGAACTCCCATCAACTTGCGCGCGTTGGCCTCGCTAAGCGTGTCCTTGTGTACCTTGGCGATGTGTAGCGCTTTGTTGGCTGCATTCCACGCGCCACGATGCCGACCCGATAAGAACAGCGAGTGCGCAAAGAAGCACGCGACGTCGACAACGATGCTGCTAACCTTGCGCATCGAGGACCACGGCGCAGCACTCGCGTCAGGTGTCGGCGAACCCGTGACGTTGTGGTCCCGAGGATGCGCTTCATTCAGTTCACTGCTCCTGGATGTCCATGCCTCTGAACCGTCCTTTCTCCAGTCCTCGAGCATGCGAATATGAAGATCCAGCAGCATCCACATGTTGGACTCGTGCATGTCGAGGATCAGGTACGACGCACTCGATCGCGCAGCAAGCGTGCAGATGTGCTGAAAGACCCAGTGACTGACCTTCCAAAAGTGTCTCGCCGTGTTGTAGACAAAGAGGTCTCGATCAGCGGCGCAAATCGATTCGAGCGTTCGATTCTTGGCGCCATCATCGTCGTATAATCCCAAGAGACCGCGCGCGTAACTTGTGATGAATGGGAACGTAGAGTACGACACGCAGACCGCCATGATTTCCGCTTGACTGTCCATCTTCTCGACGTGTTCGGCGACGCGGGACGCGCGCCCGCTGCGTGTAAACGTGTTCAGCAGATTCTTCTCGCTGCGTGGAGCAGTTACGCCGTCGTCGCTGGTCTCATGGATGCCTTTGCCATTGATCGGCGCCTTGCCGGATATGAAATCCCCATATGCCTTGAGCGCAGACAGCATCGCGTGGTCGTAGTTATTGCCGTGCCGACTGGAACTGCGGGAGCTTGATCGTCGACTCGAAGATGAGTTCGATTGCTTCGGCAGTCCACGGCTGTTGCTCAGCACGAAACCAGGAATGCGGTTACGCTGGAGCAGCGAAAAGCGCTGCAGCGTCTCAACGAGAGATTCCCACTTGGGGCCCCATAGGCTTTTAAAGTCGGCGGGCATCGCACCTGCCGGTAGCAGACCCAGCAACGAGAAGAAACGTATCGCATCTGCTCCGTATTGTTGTCGGACCTGTTCAAGCGAAACATCCAGTGACGTGACCAGCGTATTCATCGCGCTGCGGTCGGTTGCTGCGAGCCCGACAACTTGTAGTTCACCGACTCCGCGACTGAGTACCGTACGCGTCAACTCAGACAGCGATCGGTCTTGCAGCAATGCAGCGCACAAGGAAATTGCTTGTGGGTGACCGTCGAGGAATGCCATCAGCGGATGCGACGCGAGCGCCTCCAACACGGAATTCGCTCGCGACTTACCCGGCTGCTTCGTCTCGATGTCTCCAATCTCGGACAACAGCAAGCCTCGAGGCGACTTGCGCAAGAAGAGATCCGACGCGTGGTAGTGTGAGAGGCGGTTGAGGGAGACCACCTTCTCGTCAAAGCCTGCAATACCACCACCAAGCGCCTGTCGAGCAGTCATCAGAAGAGCAAGATTGGGAGTATTCTGCAGGAGATGCACGAGGAACTCGCGCGTAGCTGCCGGGTTCGCGTTGATCGGGTCCTCCATATTGTCCATGACTAGCAGCACTTTTTGATCCGCCAGTAAGAGGTGCAACGGGGTCTCCTTCTCACGACCGCCGTCCGGGTACAGCGCGCTTTTGATTGCAGTCTCCACACCTTCAAGCGATTGTACACCACGCAGGCGAATAAAGGCGACGCCGTCGGGAAAGACATTGCGCTCAGCGAGGAAGTGAGCCAATCGAATCGAGAGCGTACTTTTGCCGATGCCTGGGGGGCCACGCAACGTCACGAATCGCTGGGATGTAGTCAATCCTGCGACCATGTGCAGCTCGTGCTCGCGCCCGACAAACGACTCGGGAATAGCCGGTAACGTCTTGGCGAATCGATTTGTTGGACTCACGTCGACCGACTTGCCGCCCGAGATGTCGGCAAACACAAACTGTGCGTTCGCCGCGTGGCACGAACACTGCTCCAACGTTGCTGTGTTGACCTCGATCACGTGGGGGGCGTCGTCGGGAGAGGACAGCGAACACGAGTCTGCGTGCACCTGCGAGGACTCGAGCAGAACAAACTTGTTGCCCTCATTCTCCGGGATCTGCAGGTCGGCTGCCACGCGGACGCGCGCAGTATCAAACGCCTGGTGAATCGTCTTGCCAGCGAGGAGCGCGTGGTAGAACGACGCCGAGAAGTGCGCCGAGGCGTCGTCGAGAATCTTGTCGCCACTGCGGACGCACACGACGTGCTGCACGCCGGCTTGCACGAACACTTCTCCGACTTCGCGTGAGTGGCAGGAAGAGACGAACACAAGCTTGAGCGTTCCGCTCAGACCGATTCGGGAGAACGAGCTGAAAGACGACACCGAGCGTGTCACTGCAAAGCTCGGCGTCGTGCTGGGCGCACCGCCGCTCTCATCGCCGTCCAACGGCATCGCGTCATGGCGCGCGAGATGAGATGAATCAAGTTGCTCTGCTGGCGCAGATGGCGTCGCGATGCCATCGCTGATGATCGCGCGAAGCGTCGGGGCGTCGATGAAATGCGCAAGTCCAGTGCGCTGTGTGTCTTCGAACACAAGGCAGTTCTTCTTCCCGGCGACGCGCCCGCCGTGGCCGCTGAAGTGCAGCACTGTGACACCGCGATCCAGCACCTTGCGAAGCGAGTCAATGGTCGCAACAGCGCGCATCGTGTGCACCGCGCGCTGCGAGTCCTGAAAGACGCGCTGCAGGTTGCTCTGCTCTTGCGCGACGTTGAGCGGTGGCACCGCCTTGAGCCGCGCAGCACCAGGAGCTGCCGCCGCCGCCGCACCTGGCGCCGATGGGCCATCGGCCGCCACGAACGGCAGCGAGTAAAGCATCGCGAGGTCCACCCACGTGTTCTGCAACCCGTAGACGCTCGAGGTCTCGGTCGTCGTTGTACAGTCCGACATTGTGTCGCTCTTGTCTTCGCTGCCGGCGATACTGCTGAGCGACGAGGCCGCGCGCTCAAGCACGCGACGCGCGACACGCTCATTCGCTTCCTCGCAGAGCAGCGTCGGGTCCGACGTCGCGTCGTCGACTGGCGGATCCACGAGCGGAGGTGCTTCGATGCCGAGCGATGCGGGAGGCACGCGGCGCGACAGCAACTGCACGGCGGTGGCCTGGGCTTCCGCGAGCTGGTCAGGCGATGCGGTCGCGACGCGCTCCACGAACGCCCAGAGCTCGGCGAGCGAGACGACGTCGTCGCCCATGGAAGGAGATGAAGGTGGCAGATAGAGGACGACGATGGAGGCCGGGCGGTGCAGTCAGTGAACGAACACGCGAGGAGATCGGATCAAGTCCTCTCCCACCAGTGTGATCATGGGACTGTCGGAGGAGCTACGAAACGTTTTTAGGAGGGTATACTAATACAAAGTAACGCCATCACGACCGACACAAGTCACATCACAACGGAAATAATGAAAGAGTCGAGTTGACCGCTCAGACAGACGACGGTCGCGCGACGTTCGCCGCGTGCCGTGCACAGAGATTGTCATTGCGTTCGTACGCAGGCTTCTTGCAGCCGTCGACAGAGCAGCGTTTGCCTGAAAGAGAGAGAGAGAGAGAGAGAGAGAGAGGTTAGTTGGGCGCAGGCAAGCTGGAGGTTGCAGCTCGATCGCACACACCTCCGCCGTGTGCCCAACAGAGCCCATTGCTGACGGCAGTCTTGGCGCAGCCTTCGTCCTTGCATTTCCGCCCTGTTGACACAATGGATAAAACACGACTGGCGACACGCAAACGATAGCAGTGTTGCGGGCGACGCACCACCACCGTGTGACCAACACACGCCGCGCGACTTGGCTCGATTCTCGCACCCTTCAACGGTGCACTTGGTGGAGCCACCTATCGATACCATCCCATGCAGCACGCCACGCGTGAGCCGACTGATTGTCCAAGTCTCTTGGCCATCACAAACTCGCCATGTTTCCAACAGACACCGAGATTCTTCGCGCTACTGGTGCAGCCAGCCACGGCGCAGCGCTTCCCGCCCTTCGCCACGTCCTGTCCGTTAGCTTCAAATCATAAAGAGCGATAAACAGAGTGCAGCACTCTCTCACCCCGTGTCCGATACATAGGCCCTTGTTCACGACGTATCGCGTGCAGTTCTGCATCTTGCAGATGCGCGACTTCTTGATGACTTTGTCTGGTCGCCGATCACTGTCTGCCGACGGGCGGAGCGGATCCACCGGAGACAGAGCTTGCGGTGGCGTCAGCGAAGGTGCTCGTGTGATTGGAACTGCGATGGCGTCAAGCGAAGGCGTACGCTGCTTCGAGCTCGACGCGTCGTCATGATGACCGAAATGGAGGCTTGTAGTGCGTGACGGCAGACGCGCCTCGTTGTGATCTTGCTCTGCTCCACGTGCTGCGTCGTGACGGTCAAGAATGAAAGCCAGGGACGCTTTCTGTGAAGAGCGGCGCTGAGTGAACCGGTTTGTTGAGCTGAACACGTCACCAGCGCATGTTGATGCCACGTCTTCCACACTCGCTCGCACAGTCGGCTGATCAACGAAGCGACCACCGACACCTTCAGAAGACGGCATTCGATAAGGGAATCGCTCATAAAACGCTCTTGGGTCCCGCAGAGGTGTCTCTCCGAGCCTCGTTCGCTGCGTTGGATTGGTGGTTATCCGCTCAAGCGCTGAGACGCTCGATTGCAATGAAGGTAGAGCGCTCACATTCGTGACTTCTCGCCACACTACCGATCCTTTCTGCTCGTCCTCGTCGTCGCCTCGATCAATGGTACGATAGCGCTCGTAGCGATACCCGCCCTCGCCTGGATACATGGCCGCTGATCACCGACAGCCAATCAAGAATTTAATTCGTCCTCGTGCGCGACGAGTCCGACGTCGGATCAACACCGCAAGCGAGGTGCGTTCGACCCACGGAGACAGCGCAGCGCGGTCCTTGCAGCACCGACCGCAGTGGATGCGCGACGGCGTCGTGCAGCGAAGCGGGCTCACGTCTCTAAAGAGCTCGACCAGCAGGCGATCGACTCCTCCGGGTGTTCGTGTCGTCGTGGAGTTTGTTTTTGGGTTTTGGTGCCTGCTGCTGAGGGATGAGCAAGCATGGGCGGTGTGTGCGTGTGCGTGTATGTGTGTGAGTGTGATGCGTGATCTGTGTTGGGTCCTGGCAACACTAAGCAAACCAAGCAGGCGCGGTGTGCGGACCACCCACCCACCTCAACTCCGGGAGGGGCGCCAAGAGAAGGGGAATGCGAACAGCCAGGCCCGTGGACCGACCGAGAAGCGGCCGACCCGAGAGAGAGAGAGAGACAGCCAAGCTCACGCTCGCAGGGAGAAAAACGACCCTTCCCTTTGGCGCGACGCAGTCTCACTCTCTTTCACTCTCCCTGTCACTCTGGCGCACATGCGCGCCCCATGGGCCCAGCGACATGTTCTGCGGATGCGATGCATGCTGATGACGACGAGACGCTCAGCCGTTTCTGTCAACACAGAGTGCAGGCATCGAAACCCAAAAATTCCCCAGCAATCCAGGGAGAACACGCGGATGGAAGGGGCGTGTGGCGTGTGTGTGACCTGTGCGCGTGTGGTCGGCCAGAGAACCACAGAGAACGTTCGGCGTCCACCTCCTGCACTTGCGAGCGGCGGCAGACGCTGCGACGGAGGACAAAACCATTACAAGGCACGCTCCGTCCCCGACCCCTCTTTCGCTGGACAGGTGCCCTTCGCACGGCGCATGGAAGAAATCGAGCACGATCAGTCAGCCAGCCATGATCCCAAAGGACTGACAGACTCCTCTGCACCAGCAGCAGAGACCATCTCGCTGTGCACATGCCATCTTCTGGGAGCCCAGTAGCCTACGGACCAAAGAATCTTCTTGCACGCGATGGAGTATGGCGAGAGTCGTCGGTCATAAACAGCACGACAACCACATCCAAATGAATGACTGGCCTGAAATCTTTATGTCACCTTGACCTGAAGGAGAAAAAACAATGCAAAAACTGCAAAAACAAAGCTCGGAAAACTGGATTAGAGTTCCGACAAAAAGCGATATGGTGTCGAAAAAAGCCGTTTCTCCAAATGGAGGGCCGATGAATCGCACAGACGAAAGAAGTTACCTGTACAAAGATTTTGGGTATCCACACAGCAAAACCCGAATCGACCGACGAAATCGATGGCTCACACAGGTTTCGTGGCCAGTCACACAGATCACTGGATGCCTACCAAAACCCAATTATCGGCTGTGCATATGCACCGGTTTAGAATGTGCATATGCAGGTGCATATTAAACGCCTTCGGGCGCCAATATCGTCGAACTAAGCACCCTCAGTTTAAGTCGGCTGTCATAAGTGGTGTATAAACCATTTATCTTCAAAATTGTATGTACCACCACTCTGTCTGCGAAGACCAACATTCCAGGGTGTATATCACCATGCAAATCGCTTGAAGGGTGCGGGTCACCATGCATATCGCTGTGGGGACGCCGATGTCGACTTCGTTTCCGATTTTCCACCAGAACGAAAACATGAGAAAAGCACCGTCAAAAGCTGGATTCCATAATCCAAGGGATGAACGTGGGTGTAACATTTGTTGCGACTTCGTTAGTCCGACGACATCGTCTCCAATCTGCCTAGGAACACAGTCACCAGTGGAAATCAAGTCGCCCAGCATGCCGCCTGAGGTATCCAACTCAAGCAGGTCAGCAGGCAAGTCACTGCCTGATACAGAGAAGTCTCCTTACAACCCACGCCACTCATTCTTTGGTGCACGCTAATCGTCAGCGCTCTCGAACCTGGTTGACGCGTCAGGCACGACGAGCATTCGCACAGGCGCGTCAAACGCCATTGTCGGCGTAAGAGTGTCAATACTTCTACCTACGTTGCTCGGGGTGAGAGAAATCGCACGTCTTGTACTCTCTTCGCTCCGTTGGAGTTGCTGCTTGTCCCAGCGAGATGGCACCGGCAAATCGTGCATTTGCACACTAGCTCCAATCCGCTTGGTGTAATCTTCCCGTACGTCGCGCCGTTTGGGTCATGCCAGTGCGAAATTGTTTGTCGAGTTGGAGTATGTGCGACCTCCATGGCCGACATGTATTGCACGAATATGACGTGCCCGTATGGAACTTAGTGCGGCAACAGCATTCGTGAGTCTGATCAGTTGATGCCGATGAAGCGAGTACATCACACGGTTATTGTCGTGTCGACAAAGGTAGTTCAAGCTGGAGAGGAAGTCACCGACAACTACGGTTCGAATCTGTGGTTCAAGTGTGATTGCCAACTCCCAACATGCGTTCATCGTGGCGTGTAAAGGAAAAGTACGATTCTTCGTGGTGCTCACGTACACGTATTCCAGCGTCGCATTGTAGTCTCTTTCTCGATTGGAATCTTTGATCACTCCTACCACTATAGCCACGACGATCGCACACGAATACATTCATGCCGCTCCGCAATAGATGTCTACGTAAGCCGTTCACATCTCTCACGTCCATCTAGACTTTTGAGACGAACGTCTGACGTGAGGTCCATGGCTTCGTGTCCAGAAAACAACTAGTCATTCTCGTACTGGAGGTTTGGAAAGAAGGCTGCTCGTGGTGTGTTCATCCCATTTCAAGAAGATGAAAAAAAAAACCCTGGCACCGCCAACTACAAGCTGCCGGAAATCCACTCACTGCTCGAAATCATCAAGGAGCAGTTGCCCTTGGGCAGGGACGAGTGGGAGCGTGTTGCTGTAGTCTACAATGGGGCTCGGTTGTCGGGGTGGACCGAACGAGACTCCGACTCCATCAAGCGCAAGTTTCATCAGCTACATACGGCTCGTAAACCTATCGGTGTAGCAACCATGGCGCCGCACGTGACGACGGCGAAAGAAATCAAACAAGCGATCGATTCAAGAGCTAGCGTCTTGGATTGCGACGATGCGCCGACGTCGATACCGACCGGAACGATGATGTCTCCGACGTCTCTGGTCGGCCACTATCAGACGATCGAGATGTGACGTTGGCGCGACTCGGAGACTCCATCGACAGTTGGAGTGAAATTGTTGCCGAAACGACGACGCAAGACGCACAAATGCCGAGTGTGGTTGACAGCACTTGTGGAGAACTTGAAGCATTCAACTCGCCCGAGTTCATCGGCGTGGTTTCAACAACTCCGACAACACATCCCGACAGGAGCGCTGCTGAGGCTGCCGAGGCGGCCAAGTATCCCAGAACCGTTGTCCGAAGTGATCGTCTGGGTGGTGGTGACCTACTTGTTGCCCGTAATGAAGGCATCGGTAGACACAGAGGCTACGATGACACACCAAACGACTTGAGTTTCGCGAAGAGCAGAAGCGTGTGCGAGCAGAGAAGGCCGTTGCTGCGCTGAACCCCGACGTCGCTGTGTGTGTCGATGACGCAGGCAAATCCACTAACGACTTATTTCAGCTAATATTAATGCTGCGTGGGGAAAGTGAACGAAAAACAGATATCCGCCGTGAAGAAGACGAGAGACGTTTCCGTCAACTGATGTATGAGAGGGATGCTCGCCGGCAAGAAGAGAGAGCGGAGAAGGACGCCAGGCGTCGCGAAGAGCGAGAAGAACGAGAGGAACGTCGTCGACAAGACAAACTGAACTTTGAAGAGCGCTCTCGTGCCCGCGCCCAAGAGATGATGATGCTCATTTCCGCTCTCACTAAGAATTGAATGCGTTCGACGCACGAACGGACGGCGGAAAACGAGTTGCACGGTGAATGAGTTAGGGCAAACAAGCACCTACGTCGCATTCCAATTGAAATCGCCGTTGAATACACTTCGAATTTGTGAGATCCCTTCTATTCTGACATGAACGTTGCTGAGTCGGAACAAGTTGTCGAGTCGGGTCCCTCGGACGACAGGGTTGTAAGGCAGAGGGAGGCGGAGTCGATGATATACTTTCCCAACACTTCCCATACCCTGTAACGCGACCGGCTCGGCGCGTCATTCACAGCCGAGAACCAAGAACGTCGGGCCAGTGGTGCACCTGCAAGCGCACCACAAGACCAACCCGCTGTTCACGCCAACTGCAACAGCAACTTCAAGTCACTCACCATTCATCGGGCCCCAGGACGGTCAGCCCTCGGAACCTGTGCCGGCTCACGGCCGAAGCCTGCACGTGTAGGATTGCATTTGCTTTATTTTTTGCCATTCTCGATTTTCATCGCTAACAACCAAGTCGATACATCCGCCTGTTGACTCCCAAGCCGATCCAGATCGAGTCTCAACCGCCAAGTGCGTGACAGTTTATAAACTATAGAAGCGCTATCGAAGCAAGCAGGTTCTCTCTCAGTTAACCCAATTCAGTACATACTTCGACATGGAGCCCCAGAAGAGTCCGAACCCAAGACTCCGCCGCACACGTCGCATTCGCGAAGAGGTCGATGCCACCACGGCCGGGCCAGATACGAACCGGTGACCAGACCACCCGTGAGCACGTTCCTGCTGGAGCGGCACCGGCGCCGCCCACGACCACACAATCGCAGCCGTCGGGACTAACGGAGCCGCAGCAGCCACCCCCTCCACACCAAGCAGGCGCTCCGGCGCAAGGATTTGGTACTTCGGTGCCGCCGGCGTACGCGCAGCAGCAGCCCCCCCCCCCCCCCCCCCCGCACGCGCAATACGCGCCGCCGAAGAAAGCCGTTGGTGACGTATCAGGCATTCAGAAGAAGCTCGATTTTGATACGACGAGTTCAGACTCTTCACCAGCGCGATCGCTTCCTGACCAATCGACCCACTCAGTTGCTGAAGGCTTAGTGCAGCTTGTTGCAGAAGGAAAGATGTCACCCCAAGAGATGGCACAAGTGCTGAAGGCGATGAAGACTCCCGAGACAGCTAGAGCGAATCATCCAGTTGATGACCGAGGATTCTCCGAAGAAGAAAGGGAGTTGCTCGCTCGCGACATTCCTCATTCTGCTCGTCTATCTGACAGGCATGTCACCACAGTTATTCAGAATGTTCAAGTACGCACATTTGATGGGCAGCGTCGAAGCACAGAGGAAGCTCGCCAATGGATCGCGAAGTTTCTTCACTCTGCGAACTTGTCGAATTGGACTCCACAGCAACGTCTCGAAGTGTTCTCCAATCAGCTTGTTGGGGCCATGAATCACTGGTTCAAACAACTACCTCCAGATGTGCGTAGGAGCTGGAAGGCAGTGTTGGAGACATTCGTCGCGAGATTCTGCACGGATCACACACCAGCACGCGTCAGGTATTACAAGCTCACACAGAAGTCGGATGAGACGGCAGTGAACTACCTGTATCGGTTGAATGGCGCTGCTATGTTGGCAGGCATCGACTTCAGGAACAGTGCAGCTGGCATGCAGGAACATATCCAGCAATTCTTCGACTCTGCATCGGAGAAGGCTTTGCCATTGCCGTTCAAGATCCGCCAGTACAGCAGTGTGGACGAGCTCGAGGACGTACTGGTCCAGTATGAAGCAAGCGTGTCTCGAACCACTGTGAAGAAACCACCATTCGCGCCCACTCAGAACAAGAAGCCTGCGGCAGACGATAAAGCCAGGGTGAACGTCGTGAACTCGGTAGAGCAGAAGTCATCTGGTGAACAACGGACCTGGAAGCCGAAGCGCCAGCATAATGGCGGACCTTGCGAAGAGTGTGGGCGCACGAATCATGCTCGAGATGATTGTTTCCGCCTGAAGACGTGCGATTACTGCCAGCAAGTGGGTCATCCAATCAAGTACTGCCGTCTTCTGGCTGATCGCATCATGGAACGACGTGACAAGCTTGTGTCAGGTGAGATCACCGCCGATGAACTCGTCGACCAGATAAACGAGTAGTCCCGCAGCGAGTCAACGTAGCTGGGCGAGCCGGGAAGAACGTTGAAAAGACGAGGTCGCCTAAGAGGAAGGAGAAGCGTGTACATGTATCTACGACGAAATCAAGAACGAAAACATCAGAAAGTCAAAGAAACCAAAACAAGAATGCACGTGCAACGATATACCTGTGCATTGATGAAGATGAAGGCGTGACGGAAAGAACAGTCGCGCATATCAAGTTGAAGGAAAATGAGAACGAGGGTGGTGGAGAGAGCATGAAATGCCTGCGTCAAGAGTGTGCCAAGTGTTTGTAAGAGGCGCGATCGAAGATGTAGCTGTACCTATCATGCTGGATACGGGAGCGAACATCAGCCTGATGCATGTCAACCTAGCTCGGAGGTTGCAGCTTCAAGTTCGATCGTTCGACAGAGAGACAAGTTTCTTCGGAGTGTCGGATTCCCCTATGCAAGCAGAAGGAGTCGTGAGCGTCAAGATTCGTTTGGGCAGCAGCAGTCTATGAGATGGATGTGTGGGTTGCTGCGTTTGAGGCACAGTCGTATGTCATTCTTGGGACTGACTTCATGATGCGTGCGGGCATTCGGATTGATCTCCGTGAGAAGAGCTGCGCGCTGCCGTATGAGAGGCCGTTGCGCATGCTAGAGGCCGAGGAGCTGCAGGAAGACAGATACCTGCAAACGTATGATGATATTGAGTCAGCTACATCTTGGCCTCTACGAAGAACAAGTGCTTCGGTGATGGCAGTTGCAACTATCAATCATGCCTCAGCTGCTGTGATGACGATTGAGAGTGTGCAAGTGGATCAATCTTTTCTGGATGAGGAAGTGTATGTTCGGGAAGGTGTCGAGATGACGGCAGAAGAGATGCAGAACCAACTCGCGCTAATTCCCGAGATCAGCAACGACTCGTTAGCCCGGTGGATATGTCGACAGCAGATATTGGAGAAGAAGAGAACACACCTGAGGAGATCGCCGGGTTACGAGGAGACCTGGAACGGGAGAAGGATATCTTCATCAGCTCAGGCAACGCGCTGCCACCACCAGCGAAGGGCGTCGTGTGTGATGTCGATGTTGGAGATGCAAAACCCATTGCTCAAAGAGCACGAAGGGTACCTCCTCATTTGCTCGGGAAGTTGTATGAGTTGTTGTGTGGTTGCTCAAGGCTGGGTTGATTCGGCACTCCAGATCAGCTTGGGCGTCTCCGATCGTTATTGTCCTAAAGAAGAACAAGGTGGATATTCGGCTCTGCATCGACTATCGCATGGTGAATTCACTGACCCGGTTGATGGTATACTCAATGCCTTTGATTGATGATCTTCTGTCGGATTTCCATTCCGTCATGTGGATGTGTTCGTTAGACAACGCAAGCGGATACTGGGCAATTCCACTCACCAAAAGAGCTCGGCAGATTACAGCATTTATCTGCCCTCTTGGACACTTCGAGTGGCTGAGGATGCCCCAAGGCTTGAAGAATGCGCCACAGATATATCAGAGAATCATCGACAATGCGTTGTGGTCGACCGTGAGACGCTTGCGGAACGATTCCCATCAAGTTCGAGTGATTGGCTTTACCTCAGAGGAGTTGGATGAGATCGAGATGAACATGCATGGAGAAACGCTGGAAGGATTCGACCAGAGCATTCGCGAAGATGTCTTCCACTCCGGCGAAGTTGTTGAGGATGGAGTAAAACCCGTGTTGATGCGACGCTCATACATTGACGATGTGAATTTCGGAGCCAACTCGTGGGAGGGACTGCGGAAAATGCTTCGTGCGCTGATGGCATCCTTCAGATACTGGGGAATCACCATCAGTCTCTCGAAGAGTGCTTTCGGGAAGCATTCCGTGGAGTTCTTGTCACACAAGATCACCCGGGATGGAGTGTTAGCTGCACCGAGAAACCTGCAAACCATCTTGGATATGCCTTTCCCGAGTTCGCTGAAGGGTGTACAACGCTTCATTGGGAGCTTGATATACTATCATCGCTTCATTGAGAACTTCGCGTCGTTGGCCGCTCCTCTGTATGAGATAACAGATTCCACGTTCAGTGATGAGTCGAGATTGCAACACGCGAAGACAGCTTACAATATCCTGAAGCAAAAGTTGGTGGAGGCTCCGCTATTGAGGCATTTGGATCGAACTCGGACAGTGTCAATCTTGCTCTACACCAATGAATGGGCATTTGGCGCAGCAGTGACCCAGGAACATGAAGGCTTGCTACATCCAGTGCGATTCGTGAGCAAGATCTTCAAAGACAGTGAGCTGCGTTACTCAAGTTCTGAAAAAGAGGTGTTAGCTCTGGTGAAGACGCTTGACACGGCCGTACATTACCTTGTGGGACAGGAGATCGTAGTGTATACGCGGTATTCTACACTCAAGTGGGTGTTTACGTCGAAGGGCCTGACCGGCAGGGTGGTGCAATGGGCTGCAATGTTATCGCCGTGGTCTCTCAAGATCATCCGCTCAGAAAACACACCTAGTGAGCTGGTTGGGTTGCTAGCTGCTTCGATCACTCCACAAGAAAAGTTCGACGAGGTCCTGGAAGACATTTCTCCGATGAAGCTGAGCGCACATCAGACCCCCATTAGACCCCTGCCACACATCAAGCGCAGTGATGAAGGATACGTACTCACTTTTGACGATGCTGTCAAAACGAAGGACCCGAAGATTGGGACGTTTGGCGCCATCCTGTGGCGGCTGCCATCATGGGATGTAGTTGCTGCACGATTTGGAGTTCAAGATAACCTCACTGTCAACGACAGTGAGTACCATGGGCTCCTCGAAGCGCTTACCATTGCAGAAGAACATCAAGTGAAGAAGGTGATCGTGTGTGGAGACTCTCGTATTGTGGTTGGTCAGGCGAATGGAGATCTCCGCTGTCATCAGCCGACGCTTTTGGTCTGGTTGAACAGTGTCAAGGCCAAACTGATGGCGTTTGAACAAGTGTTTCTGGTTCACATCGCTCGCAAGTACAACCAGGCAGCTGATTTCCTTACCCGGAGGGCGATGCGCGAGAGGGTGAGGGGAACATGCGAGACAGAGCAAGAGAAGAGCGATCTCCAGTTGCTGAATACACTGCCGGACCTGTTGTACAAGACGGTCGATGAGGATGCCGTCGATGGAGAAGGTCGACGCACCGCACGCGTGGCTGCAGTGAGGACCCGACGGCAGACGCGTGAGACTCCAGTTGGATCAGACGAGAGCTCACCGCAGGACAAGTCGACGTCTACTGTGAATGCGGTGGTCGAAGAACGACGACGAAGGATTGCAGTTGCACAAGCCAATGACGATGAGTGCAAACTGCTGTTGGAATATTTGAAGGGGCGAGAGCCGGACGTTTCGGCAGCTGCGTTGAAGAAGCTGGCCAGGAAGGCACAGTTGTATGTGCTAGATTCCTTGGATATGCTGTATTATTGCCCAACCAATGATCGTGAGGATGCGTCGACATTTCGATTGGTAGTGCCGAAGGTCCTGCGAGATGACGTTCTGCAAGCTTACCATGGGGAGCTCGGGTCCGGGGCACATCAAGGTGTCGGCAAGACGTTCGCCAACATTCGAGTGAACTACTATTGGCCGGGTCTGTATGCGGATGTGGAGCGATGGACAGCTGCGTGTGTGGACTGCTCGACAGGCAAGGGTAAGGCGAGGTATCAAGGACAGTCCCCTGGGAATATGCTCGCTGAGCGACCGTTTCAAGTAGTGGCAATGGACTTTGCAATTCCGCTGCCCACTACGTACGATGGTAATACTGCGCTGTTGTTGTTCACCTGTCTGTTCACAGGATTCATCATTCTAGTACCGATGAACGACACGACAGCAGAAGCCGTGGCGATTGCGTACCTTCAGAACGTCTTCAAGCGATTTGGAGCTCAGGAGATGATCAGGCACGATCGAGATCCACGATTCATGAGCTCGGTGTTCAAGCGGTTTAACAGAATGATGAAGCAGAAGCAACGTCCAACCTTGGCATATCGCCCACAAGCGAACGGAAAGCAGGAGCGATCTGTCCAGACTGTTATGCGAGCTGTCAAGATGTATATCGAAGACGAGCGGCAGACGGATTGGGATGAGTATGTTCCATGCTTGGAGTTTGCTCTGAATTCGTCTGTCAGTCTGCAGTTCGCTCAAAGCAGTTTTTACTTGTTGCACGGGTATCATCCGAGATCGATGCTTGACGCTATGGTGCCACCGAAGGATGGATCGGCACGAGAACTCGATGCTAAAGCCTGGAGGGGACGGGTTGTCAAGGATCATGAGGTTGCAATGGCTCATTCCCAGATATGCGTTTATTCCCTCTTGTCCACATCTCTCGTCTGAAGCCATTCGTGTCCAAGTTGGATCGCCCAAAAGAGCAAGTTGATGCTGACATGTCGCTCTTATTTGATGAAGAGCTCTTGCCGGAAGATTCATGGGCTGCGGATGAGGCTGAAGATGAGTACGAAGTTGAGAAGATACTGGACGACCGGGTGAAGCAGCGGACGAGAAATGGTCGGAAGTTGAAGGAGTATCTCGTCAAATGGGTTGGATATGAGGAACCAACTTGGGTGTGCGAGGATGACTTGAATTGCACTGGGTTGCTCTTCGACTACGATGCTGAGAAGGCATGGGCAAGTCGGAAGTTTGCCGCTCAAGATGCTGAAGAAGAAGACGACGATGGAGCGTAAGAAGATGATAAGCGCTTATTGAAGATGAAAGGATACGTACCAATTGATGTGAAAATGAGCCCAAGATTTACCAAGACTTGAATGAAGACCTCGCTGGATGTGATTTTATGCATCTGCGAGTTGATGACATTGAATGAAGAAAGTCGCCATCAGCTGCCAACATGAGCAAGGGGCGACACTCACCAAGATGTACGGCACCGCGGACCCTGGTTGGTTGCGGCAAGCTAAGATGCGAGCCCAGGTTGGCTGCATGTGATCTACGGAATAGCGACAAGCGCACATGGATGTATCCGACGACTGATCTGCAGCAGTCGCGCAATATGCGAACCCATGGTTGCATTCCGGCCTTGAAGAAGAGGTGGTGAATGAAGACGAAGATTAGTCTCAGATCGAATGACGACCCGACTGAGACTCACCTACCGAAGAGCGTATGCTGTGCCAAGGTAGTTCGGGACATGCGAATAACAAGCGTGCTCCGGCCGTGTGCGAATAACAAGTGCGCGCCGAAGAAGCTGGGACGCGTGAAGAGCAAGCGTGTTCCAGGCGTATGCGAATAACAAGTGTACGCCGAAAGTGAGGCTGGGCGCATATGAAGAAGGTATGCACCAGCAAGCTCAAGGACGATGAGAGGGTGAAGAGGAGACGGCTTGTATGTTCAGCCCTGCAAGTATAAACGGCATGAAGATGTGAGTGGTACTACGATCGTCCTGATATCGATGGACGCATGGGTATCAAGATGATGCACAAGGGTTGGTGACATACGAGCTTCATACAGTGCGTACCGCTAGTGGTGCTGCCATCGCTTTGCGTGAGTGGCCAATCACGTAGAGAAGGGTGATACTGAAAGCAAGTGAGTGAGGCGTAGCTTGAACAGTGTCAAGGTACAACTTGAACAGTGTCAAACACTACAAGCAATACCGGCTTGAACGGTGTCAAGGACTGCAATCACGCAGCTTCGCAAGGACCCACAGCACCTAAGAAACCTTCAGTGTCACTCTGTGTGTGAGGCGCAGAGAAGGGTCGGTATCAGAGTTTCTGAGCTTCGATTCAAACAACTTGGAGATTCACACAAAAAGCTTTGATCAAGGAAATTGTTGCTCGACGTACGACGACTTGCGTGAGGATCGCAAGAACTTTCAGTCGCTACACGACACAAGCCGAAGCCTGCTAGGCTCGGCCGCCGCCGAAGAAGACTGCCAACCCGCCGCAGTATGACGGCAAGCCGTCGGAGGACATCGAACTACATTTCTTTAGTACCGAGAAGTTCTACAGCGACTACAAGGAAACGATGGAGGCCGACACGTCGGACTTCGTCGACATGGTGTTTTGCAACTTTGGGCCGATCCCACAGACCTTCCTGCGCGAAGTGATGCACTCGCTGGTTCGCGAGGACGGCACATAAAACCCACTCAGGTGGGCGCTCTGTGGGCAGCGTATGCGCGGTCGTTTCCGAGAGAAGGACTTTGAGGTCAAGATGCTGACCAAGCTCTTTGATCTGCACCCAACCGGCAGCCAGCAGTAGTACACGACCAAGTTTCTGCACTTTTTGTCTCAGTTGCCTCAGCTGCCAGAGTTTCTAAGACGCTGGTTCTATCAGCAAAATCTCAGAACTGAGAGGAACGCTTTTTTTTTTCTCAGCACGTGCCAACGACCCTTGAGGAGACGATCGAGCTGGCACACCGTTATGAAGACTCGCTACGTAGCCAATTAAAGCGCAGGAACGATGCTCCGCCCAAACCAAAGGGAGCAGCCGCGGCGGACCAGGACCAGAACAAAGAGTCGTCTGGGAAACCGGCAGGCGAGAAGTACTGCAGCTTTTGCAAGCTCGAGACGCACAACACGGACGTGTGTCGAAAGAAGAAAGCCTCAGAGGCCAACGCCAACGCCGAGCCGCCAAAAAACGGCGCGGCTCGGTAGGTAGGCCACCTGCCGAGCCGGAAGATATGGAGCGCGCTAGCAGTACGCGCCCCCGCCGGCCACCCGCTCTTGCAGCGCCAAACGATCCACTATCACCAAGATAGTGCGGTCGCGCGGCGCGACGCAAGCAATCTCTACTGCTACCTCACTCATGCTGGCACGGTCAAGGACGCGACCGTCAGCGCGTTCGTGGACAGTGGCGCGTCCTTTAATGCGGTCGACCCACACACCGCCGAGCATCTTGGCCTTGATGTCGTCGATCTTGAGAATCCTCTCTCCCTAACGATCGGTACCAACCGCACGGAACTGGTCCCCCGGCGAGTGACGACCATCGAAGTAAACCTCGATGGTTTCCCGGTCTACATGACTGAAGCCTTCGTCCTCGAAGTGCCCGAGAATCAAAACTTACTCTTAGGTACACCCTGGCTCGAGGAAGTTAACCCCGAGATTGATTGGAAAAAGAAGACCCTTCGTGCGCGCGCCTCCCAGGTCGAGACCAGTCTCCACCAATGCGTGCGCGAGGGCGCGGCCAGACGCGCCGGCGGAGTGTGCGTGCGAGGCGCCCGTACCAAGCGACACGATTCCGACGGGCTGCATGGAGCCGCTCTGCTGTACTACTCCAGGCACACCCACGTCTCGCGGCACGGTTCGACGAAGATCATGTTGAAGCGCGAAATGCGCAAGCTCAAAATCGCCGACTGTGAGTACTGTTTCTTTGTGAGTGCGAGCTCGGAAAAGGCGGCGCGTCAACTATCGTCCGATTGGGATGCGCTCGAGGATAATCCAGCACGAGATCTGCTCTAGACATTCAAGGACACAGTGTTCGTCAAGGAGCTGCCGTCGACACCGCCGACCCGCACGGTGGACGTCGAAGCGGAGATTGAGCTGTCTGACCTCTCACCGGTCGTGAGAAAGCAGTTCCGACTCAGTGACGAGCAGAAGGAGGCGATTCGTCAATGGACGCAGGAAATGCTATCGGCCGGCATGATCCAACCGTCTAAATCCGCGTTCTCATCGCCAACGTTTTGCATCAAGAAAGCCGTCGGTTGGCGGATCGTTCACGACTTCCGTGCGATCAACGCACGTGTTCGGATCCCCACAACGCCCGTTCCCCGCAAAGAAGATATATACGACGCCATGAGCAAGGGTCGCATTTTTTCGGCAATCGATCTGCTTTGGGGGTTCTTCGAAGTCCGTCTACAAAAGCAAGATATTCCGTACACAGCCTTTTCCACACCGGACGGGCTGTTCGAGTACCTGGTGGCGCCGATGGGTCTTGCGTCAAGCCCATCCGCCTTCAACCGCCTGATGCTGTCTGTCTTTGCAGATCAGCGCGACTTCTGTCGTGCTTACTTTGATGATCTCTTTGTGTTCACGACCACCGACTCGATGGACGATGAGCTGGCTGCCCTCGGGGCCGTGCTTCAGCGCTGCCAGGATCAGCAACTTTACGTCAAGTAGGCCAAGTGTACGTTCTGCGCCACGGAGATACCCTGCTTGGGCGACTATATTGGTCGGGACGGAATAAGAATGGACCCGGACAAGATCGCGTGCATCAGCGACTGGCCACAGCCTCGGACGAAGCGAGATCTGCAGTCGTTCCTCGGCACGTGCGTCCACGTGCTTAAATACTGCCCGGACTTCGCGAGCCTCTCGGCACCGCTCACGGAGGCGACCAAGGGTCGCACGCCACAGGAGCGCGTCCCTCGACGAAGAGCAGCGACGCTGTTTCGAGATGCCGAAGACCCGTTTGTCGTCACCGCCGGTGCTTGCGCACCCGGATTCGTCGTGCGCTTTTCACGACAAGATGGATGCTTCCGACTACGCAGTGGGTGGGTATCTCTATCGGCACGACGAAGAAGGTCGCGAAAAGATCGTCGCGTATGGCGGTCGCAAGCTCTCGGCAGCCGAACGCATGTATCCGACAAGGGAGAAGGAACTTCTCGCCGCCCTACACGCTATGCGACTGTGGAAACCATGTTTGATCGACAAGCCATTCTTTGTGAACACAGATCACCGCACACTCGAGTCCATGCAGACAACGTGCTCGCGGGGACACAAACGTGGTCGCAGACGCCATCTCTCGGAACCCGGCCTGCGACTAGACCGACAGTGCCGCCCACGTCTCACTCGCATTGCTATTACACCAACTCAGCTCTCAGCAGAAGCACGCGACGACGGACGAAGCCTACCAGTACTACGTGCGCCCAACCGTGTTCGACCAGTGCCGCACACTGTACAGGGAAGACCAGCACTTTGGTCCACTGGTCGCCCACTTGACCCAAGCAAGCTCCTCGACACCAGCGCCGGTCGATCTACATCCCGTACTGAGAGCCAATGTGTGTCACTACTTGATGGAAGACGGCCTGTTGTTCTACCAGCCCGACCCGGATAAGTCCCGCCGACTCTGTGTCCAAGACGATGCAGACCTTCGCAACAGTATCCTTTTCGAATCGCACGACACGACCGCACGAGGGGATCCCGGTACCCGAAAGACGCTTGCTTTCGTTCAACGTAAGTTCTACTGGCTCAAAATGGCGAAGCGCGTCACAAAATACATCAAGACTAGCGAGTTGTATCAACGCGTGAAGGCCTCCCAGCGCAAGCCAATAGGATTGCTTCACCCGCTTGAGATTCCACACAAACGATGGACACATATCAGCATGGACTTCATGCCATATCTACCTTGCGCGACTGCGAGTGGGGCCGACTCGATTCTCGTCATCCTGGATCGCTTAACCAAGCGAGTCCACTTTATAGCCACCGTCAAAACCGCGTTCGCGAAGGACACGGCCAAACTCTTTGTGCGCGACTATGTTCGACTCCATGGTTTCCCACTCTCCATCGTGAGCGACCGCGACTCACGGTTCCCCTCGGCGTTTTGGAAGGCCGTCATGGCGTCTCAAGGCACACAAGTTAACACCAGTACGCCATTCCGACCTGCAACGGATGGTCAGAACGAGCGCAGCCACCGCTTCCTGAATGACTACCTAAAAGCGTTCGTCTCGCCGCGCCAGACCGACTGGGACGAGCTCTTACCGATGGCGGAGTTTGCATACAACGCACGGCCCCACGCCAGCATCGGGATCTCGCCGTTTGCTGCGGATCTTGGTTTCGACCCACCTGCCATCGATGACCTCGCCGTCGACCAGCAGCAGCCAGTCCAGCGAGATGCACTCGCGTTCCTCGAGCACAAACGACTGGTTCGTCAACGGTGTCGAAGGGAGCTCGAGAAGGCTCAAGTGCAAATGAAGACCGCTTTTGATCGCAACCGACCGGACACTACGTTTGCAGTAGGCGATATGGTCCTTCTTGACACCACACACCTTGATCTCGCTCACGCCGGGGCAGCAGGTCGGCGCAAGTTTGCACCTTGGTTTATCGGCCCGTACAAAGTGTTGGAATGCACCACACCGAACACCTACCGCCTCTCGCTGTCTCCCAGTACTCGCCTGCACGACGAATTCCACGTCGCGTATTTGCGCCCCTACCACCAAGATATCAACCCCAAGCGCCTCAACTCGGTGCCTCGTCTCATCACCCGCGACGGCACCGAGGGCAACCAGATCCGTGCCATCGTCGGTCGCAAGGACCGCAACGGCACCACGTACTACAAGGTCCGCTGGTGCGGACGGGACGAACCGGACAAGTGGGAGCCCGAGTCTAACCTGACGCAAGCCGCCGGCCTCATCACGGAGTTCTTGTCCTCGACTGAGAAGCCTACCCGCTCCCGCTCTCACCAACCGCCGTCGGAGTCGCAACCGGCACCGACTTCAGGTAGACCAACGCGACAAAGTTCACGCCTCTCGCAGCTTGCCGCTGACGATCCGACTCCGACTCCGCGCAGGTCAACGCGGAAGCGTGTTTTAAAGGAGGGATTGTAACGCGACCGGCTCGGCGCGTCATTCACAGCCGAGAACCAAGAACGTCGGGTCAGTGGTGCACCTGCAAGCGCTCCACAAGACCAACCCGCTGTTCACGCCAACTGCAACAGCAACTTCAAGTCACTCACCATTCATCGGGCCCCAGGACGGTCAGCCCTCGGAGCCTATGCCGGCCCACGGCTGAAGACTGCACGTCTAGGATTGCATTTGCTTTATTTTTTTGCCATTCTCGATTTTCATCGCTAACAACCAAGTCGATACACCCGCCTGTTGACTCCCAAGCCGATCCAGACCGAGTCTCAACCGCCAAGTGCGTGACATACCCCATTCTGCTGCTTGTCGTACTGACGTAATTGCGTTATGCAGCGTTGTTGCTGCCGCTCGAACCGAGGGCCTGAGCCGATCCAAATCACCTAAGGCGTCAGGATGCGACCAACCATGGCACCTGAAGAAGGGAATGCTGAATCCGAGACGACACCCAGGCGTTGGTCTGGACACAGTTGTGTGTCCATCAGCTTTGCGCGGAAGCCTAACGACGTTTCTGAGTCGTTCCATGATCCGAGGCAATTATGTCGGCACCAAATGATTGTTCCGTCCGCCACGAAGCAAATAGTCCCAGTCACGAACACTGCGTGCAGCCAACCGTTGTGGAGTGCATTCTGTAGATCTGCACTGGACGGCTCCTGGACCTACAACATCATCCATTAGCGATATTCGTAGCACACGTCAGCCTGACGAACGCACACGTAGAAATCCAAAAGTGTGCTTCAAAAGTGGCTCTCGAGCCTCAACCAGTCGCGCTAGCTCGCGTTGCCGAGTCGGAGATGGCCAGCTGATCCGCGCCGGTGGAAAACCCTGGAGCGCACGATTCACTGGTAAGAAGTCGAGACAGCGTGGCTGGGGGTAAGCCAAATACGAGACGAAGCGAGCTCTGTTCCATCGATCTTACGTAGAACACGAGAAGCAAACCCAGGACGACGTGGTGATGACGAACTTTCCGTGGCCTTTCGCCTTTGCTTGAGGGAGGAGGAATGGGAAAAAATGGCGTGGAGCTTTTCAATAGCAGACGGAATCTGTTTCTGGAGGAGCACGCTTAGCAAAACAGTTCTGCTCCATCGCACGTGAACAAGGACACCATACCTTGTGAGACTTGTGGCGTTCAGGAAGTTGATGTCGCTTCCGCGCTTATACAATCTCGCTCAGGGCGATTGCAATGGTGTCGGGATACACTGGGCTGTGAGATAGTGGCGCGTTCGCATCGCACGATGCCATTCTTGCTGGAGCATGTACGCATCGATTCATGCGTTTAGCTCCCGCGCCACCTCGGCACGCTGGTGTTGCTCACGAGCATCAGAATCATCAAGTCGTCTGTCATGCTACTCAAAATCCGAAGTGAGCCACGGTAAGATGGTAGTAAACCGTTGGCTTAACTCACCCAGCGCCGCGCTTATCGACGTTTTTCAACGATAAGCGCACTCCTAATAAAAATCGCTTAACTATGGAAATTCCTCGAAAAACCTTGTTCTCATCAGCCAATGAAAATCGTCGAGCTTATCGTTGAAAAACGTCGATAAGAATTTCTAGCCAAATAAGCCAATCATTGCATAGATCAGGCGCACGACTTTATCCAAAACAGCAGCTATTCTGTGCACAATGCCAGCTATTCTCGCGGCGGCGGCGTAATTTACCACAACGAAACTAGTGGTTGTGCGTGACCGACACGCAACTCATCTGGGTGGCAGTTTCCCTCATGGGCATAACGACCGATCCCTCAAGCATGGTACGTCCGTTGCCAACAAACGAATGGCAATGGGAAGTGGACTAATCCTTGTCTTTGATGTATCAGTGAACCAGTGAAGGAGGCATCCATGGAATCTGATCGTCTCCATCGACTCGACTATAGGGCGGTGAACGACCATCGTTGATCTTCTCACTCTACGTCTCGAAGAAGTCCGGAACTCGCCTCGAGCCCCAACGCAAGACACCGCACGTAAGTAAGTGTACAAGCGCAGGTGGAATGTGATGCATTGCGATGATCAAATGTTGCTGACAACGCTGACAGTGTTGAAAAGGCGTTGAGCGCGACGATGACGATGGGGAGAAAGAAGAGACTGCAAGTGACGAAAATGCTCGTCTTGCCAACCATCATCACCTCGGTCGGCGTGGACACCACCGACTGAAAAGCGTCGAAACTGACACAGTTGCAAGCCCATACATCAATCAACCAAGTGCCTACAGGACTCGCTTGCAGCTTGTCGGTGACAGCGCATTCCAACCCGAAAGTCAAATACACAGACCGTGTTGTGTCATAATCTGCTGCAACGACTCAATTCCCAGTGTGCTTAGTGCACGGTTCCGCGTTCCCGTTGGCGGCTACTCAGCTTCATCCGTAGTAAATAGCTGGTCAGTGACTGTGTCGCGTTTGTGGCGAAAACGCGACGCGCTCAAATCTGATTTTGGTATGCTAACAGTCTACACAGTCCATGGCGAAATCCGATTTCGCTGCCCTAATGTTATTCCGAGCCAAAAATGAGCGGCCGCAGCGGTGTGCACGCGGCGACACGAAGGAGGCCGCGTCACGCGCTGCGACGCGACACACAGTTGGGACCCGTCGCCACGATGGTCAGCACGCAGTGGCGGCGGCGTCCGACTCGAATTGGCTGTGCAGGAGGCTGACAAGTCGGTGCAGCATGCCGCACGACCGGTTCCTCGCTTGGCGTGACCTCTGTGCGCGCCCTGTCGCACAGCGTCAGCATCCAACACATGCATGTACATTGTCGCTATACAAACTTACTATGTGCGAAGTTTCATGGTCGAAATCGCAGCCGAAGTGCATGCGCCAGCGTCGCCGCCATGGCCGCGGTTTGCATCGCAACATGATGTGGAGTGTAGGTCGTAGCGTCGTCGCACACGTCACAGATTCTGACACACACGTCACAGATTCTGAAGCCAGGATATATAGGCTCGGTTTTGCTGTGTAGTTCTACACAGGGAAACCGAGCCTATATATCCTGACTTCGGCAGCCCAAAAACGGATTTCTGCCGTTTTACGGTCACCCAAGAACGCTTTTGACACTCAAAATCGCTTTTCGGTGCCGCGGCAACATGAGGAGCTGGAGCGGAGGGAGGCGCTCGACAAGCAAGCAGCGCGAGGCGGATAAACAGGTTTTGGTTGGTGCTTACGGATTAAACAGAACATATCCGGGAATTATCGCTGGCATATGCACGTTCTTATCCGGTGCATATCACGGCCGATAATTGGGTTTTGGCAGGCATCCACTGCAGCAAAGAACACTCTTTTATCGCACCATCCGACTCATCGCATCTATAGTTATCTAATATACAATTTTATATTATGAGCTAGGATGGTGAACTTAGATATGGTTTGTGGAGCGGCACAATCGAGGGGGCACCATCACATAGAGAACCATGCGGCGACAGTAACAATGGTGAGAATGATATGGTTCAGCATGAAGGTGTTGCACAGAGTACGACTACGCGACGTTTCAAGACGTTTGCTGTGCACGAATTACGCACACCTACCCAGGTCGACGCTGGTTTCTGTGTCTGGATGGCATGCAGGGTGGTCCGACTCATGATTGGTCGACCGATGTTAGTCTACGCGGCCTTGCGCATCATGGCGCTCACGTGATAGCGGCGGATTTCATGCCACAGCTGGACGTGAGCTGCGGGTACGTGCCCTTACATGTTGAAAGTAGGGTACTGTGAAGCTTCAGGCCGATGGGTGCGGAGCTGTTGGCCCCCCCCCCCCCAAGCGGATGCGGCTGATCCCGCCGCGACAGAAGCGGTGTCGCAGGCGGAGCAGGCTCGCACCCCGGAGGTCCCTCCAGACGCAGGCGCTGACGGAGTTGAGTCGCAGACCGTGCTACCGGCAGCACCGTCGTCCGGCGCCGATTTGAACTCGACAGCCGGCGCGCCGCGAGTTGGCGCTGGCGACGGTCGAGGCGTGGAGAGCGAAGATGTCGACGACGGCTGCGAAGTCGGGGACGACGGCGTTGAAGACATCGCGGGCTTGTCGGATGCTGACACTGGCGCTGAGAGCGAGGCTGGCGAGGCCGGTGGGGGCTTGCCTGGCACGCTCGAAGTTGCCGAATGAGCTGACATCGCGCTAGCTCGCGCGCGCTATCGGCCACTGCATAGCTCATCAGAGAACGTGAGAGACGCACGCACCTCACACGACGAGAGACAGTTGCCGCCGCCTCTCACTCCTCCATGTCCCTCACGCCGGCATGAGAGGCAGCAACGTGACACAGGCACTTTGTGCTATCTTAGTAGGAAGTAGGGTTACCGATATAATACCGGTAGTAGGAATGCATGTAAGGGGCGAGTAGCGCTCCTCCATCAATACAACTTCGGTTTTCACCTCCAAGCCCGCAAGCCAGCTCCGATGCTCAAACCGCGCAGATCTACGCTATCGGTCAGCGCATCAAGTGCTACACTCAGGTCCGTGTGAGACCATCTAGTTCATGCACCACCGGGTCAGAGTGTGCGTGGCCAGTTGTGCATATTGGTGTGTATACTTCGGGGTTGACAGATCCCCTCATCTGCGAATAGAAGCTTGGACAGTTCCAAGGACCCGCTCGCACTTCATTTTTGTGAGTAGCTTTGCACAAGCCGGGGCGGCTTGTGCATTTCATATTAGGAAAAGAGGGACATGGAGTCCCCCAGGTTGCGATTGTAAGCTAAGGAAGCCGAAGAGCCGGCTCTAGCAATACAAGTCGTTGATATCTATTGTTCTTTTTTCCTTTGGTGTCATCCCACTCAAATTAGCCACAGGAAGTTCAGATACGAGTGAGTCACTCGAAAAATCTGAAAGGGAACACAACGTGAGTAGACAGATCAATTCGGGGCTAGCTTCTTTGCCAATAAGCTAGCTCCAGTTGTATTTGCCCAGCTAGTGCGACCCCTTCGCTAGCTCAGACTTGGGAGATACGCCAGATCTGCATACACTTTATCACAGACGACATTCTTCTTGATGTGGAAGGAACAGTAGCTGTGCGGGATTCCTGGTAATCTCTACTTCTGGATGTACCCAATCGCAGCTTGCTTGCTTTTTGAGACACTTAGGAACCACGTCCAACGTGCACCATCTTCAATATGTGTGGCTCGATAATCGACGCGTGCTATTGCTTGTCCATCGTTCGTTCGAGCCGTTCTGCGTATCGGAGGCCCACCTCAGCGTAGTCCTTCCGCAGGACCGAATCGGGGTGCTGCGGGAACCGCGAGGGCAGGTATGGTCTAGAACGCGACGGAATCTTGAATCGCACTGCGATTCGATTCTTTTTGTTTTCAGGAAATATGCATCCACGCAAGCACTGTGGAGACATTTTGTTTGTACACACACAATGCCAAAGACACCTCGTCTTTCCTAAAGGGCTTCTTCTGCAATGGCGCGCTTGAAGTCGTCGCTCGACTCGAACTCTTGCTTCGGACGCTCGACGACTTTCGACCTGACATTGAGCGCTTCGGGTTCGAGACGACTCGGCTACGAGGCTTCCCCAACAGCACGTCAGATGGAGAGTCGAGAGACGACACAGAGTGTTCATTTAAGGCTGTTTTCCGATTGTCCTTTCTGCTTTTTTTGGGCGGATATTTCGGAGATATTAGTATAATGACCGAATTGCGGTCATTTTAGGCCATTTCCGAACATATTTTTTGTAAAAGGTTCCGTACCGAAATAAAACTATAAAGGGAATAACCTCGTATGCTTCGAGTCTCGGTCGACAAAATGCCCAGTCTCGCAACCAAAAGGCACCATATGGCGCCCATACATAAGCATATAATGTGGTCATTATACGACCTCTCGGTAACGAAAGGCTTAGGATATAACAGTGAGTAACCTGTCCAGGTAATAATTTGAGTACGTTGGGTTATAACAGTGAGTAACCTGTCCAGGTAATAGTACGTTGGGTATAGGTTCATCATACTTGATACCCTTGATTTGTAGTACCTGATTTTACAGGTAGTGTTGCACTATTCTCGTTTTGTACGGGCTTGCGGCTTGGCCAGTCATCATCCAGCAGCCCTCGAGACAGCATGCCGCGCCCAACAAGCTCAACGTCAAAAGGGCAGAGTGATATGCATCTTGGATGCAATAGAACTCTGACCACTGCGCGGCTCAAGGGTGACTTTACCAGCCGCCATCTTCTGGTTGACGAAGAGTATTCGGTCCGCCAACGCGATTTCTACGAGAGAGCGATTGACGATCCGAATCTCGCAGCAGCTGATGACGCAGACTCCGCGTTCTTCCCCGCCGCGTTTGAGCGCTTGCAGCAGCGACTTCTTACGTGTGAGTCGCTGCTCCGGCAGCTCGTCTAGCGCGACACTGCACGCTCCGACGATGCAGAGAGCGTCGCCGATAAGTTGCCTGCCAGCAGCAGAACAAGCGACTACGACGGCGATGAAGCTGATTCTACGCAGGCAGAAGCCCCGTCACCTCCAGCGACACCGGTATCTTCAGCTCCAGCAACACCCTTGCAAACGCTGCCACGTCGCCACGCGAACAAGTCGCGAGAAGCGTCTGGCGCGAAAGATTTGCCGACTCGAGACGTAAGCAACGGCCTGTGTATTGGTAAGAAAAGGCTGCACGATACGTCACGTATCACGTGTGAAAGCTTCAGGTTGTACACACGATAGAACACAGCTGTCGTTTACTCAAGGTGGATGATTTGAAAACAAGTGTTTGTTTCTCTTGGTGAATTTTTCACACCTACTGGCATCGGTTCTTCCTGTTAAAAAAAATCGCCCCAATCCCGATCCGGGATTATTTCATAGTTACGGCCCTCTCCTTTTTTTGGGGGGGGGGATGTTCTCACTTCTTTGCTCATTTCGCCTTTTAAATAACCTTCCGTCTATACAACACATATATTTTATGCGTTGTATACACGAGAGAAAAGGCATTGGACACAACCAACATTGGGCAAAAAAGCACGACCAATTCGGTTAAAACGCAGGTGCAGAAACCAGTCGACCACACAAACCCCTCAGGGTTAGGTGATTGGTTGGCTGGCGCTGCGGGAGTCAAGCCTCTCCATACTGTGACCACCATCGCAAACGGGTGTAACCTGTGCTATTTGCCGTACCCTTGCTACAGTCAAAGCGATTTCGCAAGTCGCCGCCGTGCCTCCGCTCTGTGGTCAAGTCGAAAATAAATGCCTGAGGCTGCGGTGTGGAGGATTCGCCGCGTCCCCCTTGCTGGCATGCTGTCGCCTACTCCGCGCTGTCGATGTAGATCGTTGGATAAGCCGGAAACCTGCCTTGCCAGCAGTACGGGTAATGACACCGACAACTCACGCCTGCATGATGAAATCGTCTGCAACCATCAGGATGTCTGCGTCGCGTCTGAGAGGCGCGTTCAGAACAATTCCGAGAAGTTGATCAGTACTTCCTCTGTCCCAAAATTTAAGCGGGTCGCCAGTATAAACGCTGTCCCAAAATATAAGCGATAAGTACGTTATTCTGTATTAGCCGGTCGAGAGAACGAACTTAAGAACTGGTTGGCTTTCTCATGAACTCTTGCGCGGCAAGGTCATGACCGCGGAAGCAAGCCGTTGCTGTCAAGAAGGTGATCCTTAGAGAGATGCGGGATCAGGTGCTTGTTGCACCCATCCACGTCCATCGACGCCTCGAGGACAGACTGGAGCGTGAGGAACATGCGGTCGATAGCGCTTGGCGACAGCTCCTTGAATGCGTCGTCGACGTTGTCGACGAGTTGCTCAATTGTGCGTGCTTTTTTCTTGTGTTGCAAAGACTGGAGTGAAGCAAAAAAGCCCAGGTCAAGCACGTTGAAATCGGGCGAGTTCGCAGGCTGTGGGCGGATGCCATTGTCCCACCCATCCTCAGCACAAGCGGCAAGAACTTCTGGGTCGTTCTCTGCGACGTGAGGCTTGGCGTTGTCGTGCTGCAAGATCACGCGCTTCCCCGATCCTGTCTGCCACATCGCCTTGATACTCGGCCGCACCATGCGGCAAATAGCGCGCCGGTAGATGTCTCGGTCCACTGTAAATGTCTTTATCTCTAGCGTCCCAGCGGCTCTGTTCTTGCTCGAGCGTTCAGCGGGCTTGTACACGACAAACGGCCACAGCCCAATTTTGTCATCCCAAACTCGGTGGTTCGTGGCATCCCAGCGCGGACGAGCTACGGCGACAAGAAACATGACCTTGATGATGCAGTTCTTGTTCTTGACGGCGAGATGTGGTGGTTCTTCGTGTTCTGCAAGATAATAGCGTTGCTTTTCTTTGGCGAGATAGAACCATTTTTCGTCCAAATGCACGTACTCCATCATAGTGTCAAAAAAGAGATCACCGCGCGGACTTGGACACACAAATCGAAGAGCAAACTGGACTCGAGCAACCCGTTGGTCGTCGGTGAGCATGGGCTTGACACTGGCAGTGTGGCAGCGGAAAACACCCGCCCGATAATTGTTGTGGGGAGTAGATTTGGCAATACCGAGTACATTCGATAAAGTACGCAAGTCGGTCCGGTCTTCCAGCGGAATGTGTTCGATGGCGTGGTTGAGATCGAGACGGAACTCCTCCGTCATGAGCGACTTGCGGCCGCTGCGGCCCTTCCTGCCGCTGTCGTAGTTGATCGGCCGACCGGCCTTCATGTCACCGAGCGCGCGCCGCTACAAACGCGAAATCCGGTCGTCGCTACAGGTAAACTTGTGAGCACAATCCTTGATGGCGCCTACCGGCGGCTGTAGCTCGACGCTGACGGTGAGAAGGAACGCGACAGCGGCAGCGCGCTCTGCCGGAGAGAGGTTGTGTCGTGTCTGGCGCTGTTCTGGCGTGACGGCTGGCATCTGTGATCGGCACCGAAGGGTTAAAGTCAAAATGAGCGGGAGGTGGCCCCTTTTGAACGTGCACAACTTCTCAACGACGCAATCAAAAAGAGCGGGATAAAGACACAGCGAACCGCAAGGAATTCATTACGATTTCCAACCAATCAGCACCAACAAATACCGTGATTGGTGCTTAATCAGGCATTTTTCCCGTCGTGCCGCTTATATTTTGGAGGAAGTATCTTTAACGACACGTACTTGGTGTTGAGCGCCATACGCCTGCACACGTCCCGAAAGCGGCGTCTAGAGAACGTCATGAAAAAGGAACCTGAATGAATCGTCCTCTTCCATCACGCTAGACGCATCTCTACCGCCGGATCAACACGAGTGTACGTCAGCAACGATAATCTACGGTCGTAAAGTTGACCCTATATTGAATTTGACACACCTAAATGTTTTAGCCTGGGATGAACTAGATACCATGCGCTGGACGGCCGAGGCGGCCCCTATTCTCGCGTCGCTTAACCATGAGATCATTCTCGGCAGCTTCGAACTCGTCCACGAGATCCATGTCGAGCACATCAAACCCAAGGCGTCTCCAGAACGACGATGGGGCGTGAGTCGTCCCGAGTCGCGAGAAAGAGCGATGGGATATACAGAGGATCGGAACTGGGACGCGACAGTTGGCCATGAATGTTGGTGCGAATACTGAAAAATTGAATAACTGACGGCGACACCGTCTCGAAGCTGAACGATTTTGACGTATGGGCCAAAAACATTGGAGCTCAATACTAAGTCGTTAAAATCTCTACCAGTCAATGAGCGGATGTTTCTAGGCCATCGATATCACAGAAGAGTAGGCTGTGTCATCGACGGAGCCGGTTGTACCTTGATTCACTTCCAATCTCGACAACTCACCTTGCAGTCACCCCACCCTCAAAGATAAATGACAAGACAACCACCAAACCCATTTTTTGCAACAAACGCTTGATGATTGTCTTGCTAGATATCTGACACAACTCATTCCGTACGAGTTCGGTTGACCAGGGTGCAAGGTGTAGGATGCAGGGTGCAGGGCATGCAGGGCAGGGTGCAGGATGCAGCAGCATACACAATCAAGTCAATCAAGTCGAGGTAGTGCATATGCGGCAGTGTCGTGTCCAGTCGCCCACAAATCACTGCAAGAGGCGGTAGAGCGTGGTCAAAAGGGATACGGAGAGGTTCACGATGGCAAAGCGTCAATGGCAACAACTGGTACAGACGGGTAAAGCGAGGTGAGGTGAGGTGAGGTCACATGGAGCGATAGGTGGGGTCGCGTGACGCAACCGAGGGTGGTCGGTGTGGTGGTCAGTAGCAGTCTGGCGGGTGGTAGGTGTGGTTGTTGTCGTGTGGCGTGTGTAGTCGCGATTGTTGTTGGTCGTGTCCGGGTTGTGCGTGTTGGCGGGTGTTGTCGTTGTGTTGGTGTATGTTTGCGCGGTCGTATAGCTCAGTCGGTAGAGCGCAGTGCTAATAACGCTGTGGTCCTGGGTTCGAGCCCCAGTATGACCAATTCTATGCATTTGCTTCACCTGCGTACCCACTCATCCCCCCTCCACACTCACTACACCACCACACCAACATGCTGCTGACACACGTGTGCCTTGTACCTGTCCATACTGTGAGATTGCCTGACCCGACAGACACCAGACACCTGTGCCCCCATGCGTACACACTGCACATGTCGTCTTCGCGTCTTCCTGGGGAACCAAGCCGCCCGATGTACTGTGGAACTGTGGGCATGCATTCTTGTTGCTGTGCAAGCTCACGCCAAATGAATAAAAAATAAAATAAAATAAAATAAAAAGAAGAAGAATTGTAAGACGCCCCGATGTGGTGCCATGTGTTGTCTGTACGGGCTTGTTGATCAGCACCGGGCCCGATAGAGCTCGACACATGTGGGTCGACGACCTGGGCGTGGGATGGATGCCGAGTCACGTCCATCACATCAAAGAAAGGATTGTGTGACGGGGTGCAGGGCAGGGTGCAAGATGCAGCAGCATACACAATCAAGTCAATCAAGTCGAGGCAGTGCATATGCGGCAGTGTCGTGTCCAGTCGCCCACAAATCACTGCAAGAGGCGGTAGAGCGTGGTCAAAAGGGATACGGAGAGGTTCACGATGGCAAAGCGTCAATGGCAACAACTGGTACAGACGGGTAAAGCGAGGTGAGGTGAGGTGAGGTCACATGGAGCGATAGGTGGGGTCGCGTGACGCAACCGAGGGTGGTCGGTGTGGTGGTCAGTAGCAGTCTGGCGGGTGGTAGGTGTGGTTGTTGTCGTGTGGCGTGTGTAGTCGCGATTGTTGTTGGTCGTGTCCGGGTTGTGCGTGTTGGCGGGTGTTGTCGTTGTGTTGGTGTATGTTTGCGCGGTCGTATAGCTCAGTCGGTAGAGCGCAGTGCTAATAACGCTGTGGTCCTGGGTTCGAGCCCCAGTATGACCAATTCTATGCATTTTGCTTCACCTGCGTACCCACTCATCCCCCCTCCACACTCACTACACCACCACACCAACATGCTGCTGACACACGTGTGCCTTGTACCTGTCCATACTGTGAGATTGCCTGACCCGACAGACACCAGACACCTGTGCCCCCATGCGTACACACTGCACATGTCGTCTTCGCGTCTTCCTGGGGAACCAAGCCGCCCGACGTACTGTGGAACTGTGGGCATGCATTCTTGTTGCTGTGCAAGCTCACGCCAAATGAATAAAAAAAAATAAAATAAAAAGAAGAAGAAGAAGAATTGTGAGACGCCCCGATGTGGTGCCATGTGTTGTCTGTACGGGCTTGTTGATCAGCACCGGGCCCGATAGAGCTCGACACATGTGGGTCGACGACCTGGGCGTGGGATGGATGCCGAGTCACGTCCATCACATCAAAGAAAGGATTGTGTGACGGGGTGCAGGGCAGGGTGCAAGATGCAGCAGCATACACAATCAAGTCAATCAAGTCGAGGCAGTGCATATGCGGCAGTGTCGTGTCCAGTCGCCCACAAATCACTGCAAGAGGCGGTAGAGCGTGGTCAAAAGGGATACGGAGAGGTTCACGATGGCAAAGCGTCAATGGCAACAACTGGTACAGACGGGTAAAGCGAGGTGAGGTGAGGTGAGGTCACATGGAGCGATAGGTGGGGTCGCGTGACGCAACCGAGGGTGGTCGGTGTGGTGGTCAGTAGCAGTCTGGCGGGTGGTAGGTGTGGTTGTTGTCGTGTGGCGTGTGTAGTCGCGATTGTTGTTGGTCGTGTCCGGGTTGTGCGTGTTGGCGGGTGTTGTCGTTGTGTTGGTGTATGTTTGCGCGGTCGTATAGCTCAGTCGGTAGAGCGCAGTGCTAATAACGCTGTGGTCCTGGGTTCGAGCCCCAGTATGACCAATTCTATGCATTTTGCTTCACCTGCGTACCCACTCATCCCCCCTCCACACTCACTACACCACCACACCAACATGCTGCTGACACACGTGTGCCTTGTACCTGTCCATACTGTGAGATTGCCTGACCCGACAGACACCAGACACCTGTGCCCCCATGCGTACACACTGCACATGTCGTCTTCGCGTCTTCCTGGGGAACCAAGCCGCCCGACGTACTGTGGAACTGTGGGCATGCATTCTTGTTGCTGTGCAAGCTCACGCCAAATGAATAAAAAAAAATAAAATAAAATAAAAGAAGAAGAAGAATTGTGAGACGCCCCGATGTGGTGCCATGTGTTGTCTGTACGGGCTTGTTGATCAGCACCGGGCCCGATAGAGCTCGACACATGTGGGTCGACGACCTGGGCGTGGGATGGATGCCGAGTCACGTCCATCACATCAAAGAAAGGATTGTGTGACGGGGTGCAGGGCAGGGTGCAAGATGCAGCAGCATACACAATCAAGTCAATCAAGTCGAGGCAGTGCATATGCGGCAGTGTCGTGTCCAGTCGCCCACAAATCACTGCAAGAGGCGGTAGAGCGTGGTCAAAAGGGATACGGAGAGGTTCACGATGGCAAAGCGTCAATGGCAACAACTGGTACAGACGGGTAAAGCGAGGTGAGGTGAGGTGAGGTCACATGGAGCGATAGGTGGGGTCGCGTGACGCAACCGAGGGTGGTCGGTGTGGTGGTCAGTAGCAGTCTGGCGGGTGGTAGGTGTGGTTGTTGTCGTGTGGCGTGTGTAGTCGCGATTGTTGTTGGTCGTGTCCGGGTTGTGCGTGTTGGCGGGTGTTGTCGTTGTGTTGGTGTATGTTTGCGCGGTCGTATAGCTCAGTCGGTAGAGCGCAGTGCTAATAACGCTGTGGTCCTGGGTTCGAGCCCCAGTATGACCAATTCTATGCATTTTGCTTCACCTGCGTACCCACTCATCCCCCCTCCACACTCACTACACCACCACACCAACATGCTGCTGACACACGTGTGCCTTGTACCTGTCCATACTGTGAGATTGCCTGACCCGACAGACACCAGACACCTGTGCCCCCATGCGTACACACTGCACATGTCGTCTTCGCGTCTTCCTGGGGAACCAAGCCGCCCGACGTACTGTGGAACTGTGGGCATGCATTCTTGTTGCTGTGCAAGCTCACGCCAAATGAATAAAAAAATAAAATAAAATAAAAAAAAAGAAGAAGAATTGTGAGACGCCCCGATGTGGTGCCATGTGTTGTCTGTACGGGCTTGTTGATCAGCACCGGGCCCGATAGAGCTCGACACATGTGGGTCGACGACCTGGGCGTGGGATGGATGCCGAGTCACGTCCATCACATCAAAGAAAGGATTGTGTGACGGGGTGCAGGGCAGGGTGCAAGATGCAGCAGCATACACAATCAAGTCAATCAAGTCGAGGCAGTGCATATGCGGCAGTGTCGTGTCCAGTCGCCCACAAATCACTGCAAGAGGCGGTAGAGCGTGGTCAAAAGGGATACGGAGAGGTTCACGATGGCAAAGCGTCAATGGCAACAACTGGTACAGACGGGTAAAGCGAGGTGAGGTGAGGTGAGGTCACATGGAGCGATAGGTGGGGTCGCGTGACGCAACCGAGGGTGGTCGGTGTGGTGGTCAGTAGCAGTCTGGCGGGTGGTAGGTGTGGTTGTTGTCGTGTGGCGTGTGTAGTCGCGATTGTTGTTGGTCGTGTCCGGGTTGTGCGTGTTGGCGGGTGTTGTCGTTGTGTTGGTGTATGTTTGCGCGGTCGTATAGCTCAGTCGGTAGAGCGCAGTGCTAATAACGCTGTGGTCCTGGGTTCGAGCCCCAGTATGACCAATTCTATGCATTTTGCTTCACCTGCGTACCCACTCATCCCCCCTCCACACTCACTACACCACCACACCAACATGCTGCTGACACACGTGTGCCTTGTACCTGTCCATACTGTGAGATTGCCTGACCCGACAGACACCAGACACCTGTGCCCCCATGCGTACACACTGCACATGTCGTCTTCGCGTCTTCCTGGGGAACCAAGCCGCCCGACGTACTGTGGAACTGTGGGCATGCATTCTTGTTGCTGTGCAAGCTCACGCCAAATGAATAAAAAAAAATAAAATAAAATAAAAAAAGAAAGAAGAATTGTAGACGCCCCGATGTGGTGCCATGTGTTGTCTGTACGGGCTTGTTGATCAGCACCGGGCCCGATAGAGCTCGACACATGTGGGTCGACGACCTGGGCGTGGGATGGATGCCGAGTCACGTCCATCACATCAAAGAAAGGATTGTGTGACGGGGTGCAGGGCAGGGTGCAAGATGCAGCAGCATACACAATCAAGTCAATCAAGTCGAGGCAGTGCATATGCGGCAGTGTCGTGTCCAGTCGCCCACAAATCACTGCAAGAGGCGGTAGAGCGTGGTCAAAAGGGATACGGAGAGGTTCACGATGGCAAAGCGTCAATGGCAACAACTGGTACAGACGGGTAAAGCGAGGTGAGGTGAGGTGAGGTCACATGGAGCGATAGGTGGGGTCGCGTGACGCAACCGAGGGTGGTCGGTGTGGTGGTCAGTAGCAGTCTGGCGGGTGGTAGGTGTGGTTGTTGTCGTGTGGCGTGTGTAGTCGCGATTGTTGTTGGTCGTGTCCGGGTTGTGCGTGTTGGCGGGTGTTGTCGTTGTGTTGGTGTATGTTTGCGCGGTCGTATAGCTCAGTCGGTAGAGCGCAGTGCTAATAACGCTGTGGTCCTGGGTTCGAGCCCCAGTATGACCAATTCTATGCATTTTGCTTCACCTGCGTACCCACTCATCCCCCCTCCACACTCACTACACCACCACACCAACATGCTGCTGACACACGTGTGCCTTGTACCTGTCCATACTGTGAGATTGCCTGACCCGACAGACACCAGACACCTGTGCCCCCATGCGTACACACTGCACATGTCGTCTTCGCGTCTTCCTGGGGAACCAAGCCGCCCGACGTACTGTGGAACTGTGGGCATGCATTCTTGTTGCTGTGCAAGCTCACGCCAAATGAATAAAAAAATAAAATAAAATAAAAAGAAGAAGAAGAAGAATTGTGAGACGCCCCGATGTGGTGCCATGTGTTGTCTGTACGGGCTTGTTGATCAGCACCGGGCCCGATAGAGCTCGACACATGTGGGTCGACGACCTGGGCGTGGGATGGATGCCGAGTCACGTCCATCACATCAAAGAAAGGATGTGTGTGACGGGGTGCAGGGCAGGGTGCAAGATGCAGCAGCATACACAATCAAGTCAATCAAGTCGAGGCAGTGCATATGCGGCAGTGTCGTGTCCAGTCGCCCACAAATCACTGCAAGAGGCGGTAGAGCGTGGTCAAAAGGGATACGGAGAGGTTCACGATGGCAAAGCGTCAATGGCAACAACTGGTACAGACGGGTAAAGCGAGGTGAGGTGAGGTGAGGTCACATGGAGCGATAGGTGGGGTCGCGTGACGCAACCGAGGGTGGTCGGTGTGGTGGTCAGTAGCAGTCTGGCGGGTGGTAGGTGTGGTTGTTGTCGTGTGGCGTGTGTAGTCGCGATTGTTGTTGGTCGTGTCCGGGTTGTGCGTGTTGGCGGGTGTTGTCGTTGTGTTGGTGTATGTTTGCGCGGTCGTATAGCTCAGTCGGTAGAGCGCAGTGCTAATAACGCTGTGGTCCTGGGTTCGAGCCCCAGTATGACCAATTCTATGCATTTTGCTTCACCTGCGTACCCACTCATCCCCCTCCACACTCACTACACCACCACACCAACATGCTGCTGACACACGTGTGCCTTGTACCTGTCCATACTGTGAGATTGCCTGACCCGACAGACACCAGACACCTGTGCCCCCATGCGTACACACTGCACATGTCGTCTTCGCGTCTTCCTGGGGAACCAAGCCGCCCGACGTACTGTGGAACTGTGGGCATGCATTCTTGTTGCTGTGCAAGCTCACGCCAAATGAATAAAAAAAAATAAAATAAAAAAAGAAGAAGAAGAATTGTGAGACGCCCCGATGTGGTGCCATGTGTTGTCTGTACGGGCTTGTTGATCAGCACCGGGCCCGATAGAGCTCGACACATGTGGGTCGACGACCTGGGCGTGGGATGGATGCCGAGTCACGTCCATCACATCAAAGAAAGGATTTGTGTGACGGGGTGCAGGGCAGGGTGCAAGATGCAGCAGCATACACAATCAAGTCAATCAAGTCGAGGCAGTGCATATGCGGCAGTGTCGTGTCCAGTCGCCCACAAATCACTGCAAGAGGCGGTAGAGCGTGGTCAAAAGGGATACGGAGAGGTTCACGATGGCAAAGCGTCAATGGCAACAACTGGTACAGACGGGTAAAGCGAGGTGAGGTGAGGTGAGGTCACATGGAGCGATAGGTGGGGTCGCGTGACGCAACCGAGGGTGGTCGGTGTGGTGGTCAGTAGCAGTCTGGCGGGTGGTAGGTGTGGTTGTTGTCGTGTGGCGTGTGTAGTCGCGATTGTTGTTGGTCGTGTCCGGGTTGTGCGTGTTGGCGGGTGTTGTCGTTGTGTTGGTGTATGTTTGCGCGGTCGTATAGCTCAGTCGGTAGAGCGCAGTGCTAATAACGCTGTGGTCCTGGGTTCGAGCCCCAGTATGACCAATTCTATGCATTTTGCTTCACCTGCGTACCCACTCATCCCCCCTCCACACTCACTACACCACCACACCAACATGCTGCTGACACACGTGTGCCTTGTACCTGTCCATACTGTGAGATTGCCTGACCCGACAGACACCAGACACCTGTGCCCCCATGCGTACACACTGCACATGTCGTCTTCGCGTCTTCCTGGGGAACCAAGCCGCCCGACGTACTGTGGAACTGTGGGCATGCATTCTTGTTGCTGTGCAAGCTCACGCCAAATGAATAAAAAAATAAAATAAAAAGAAAAAGAAGAAGAATTGTGAGACGCCCCGATGTGGTGCCATGTGTTGTCTGTACGGGCTTGTTGATCAGCACCGGGCCCGATAGAGCTCGACACATGTGGGTCGACGACCTGGGCGTGGGATGGATGCCGAGTCACGTCCATCACATCAAAGAAAGGATTGTGTGACGGGGTGCAGGGCAGGGTGCAAGATGCAGCAGCATACACAATCAAGTCAATCAAGTCGAGGCAGTGCATATGCGGCAGTGTCGTGTCCAGTCGCCCACAAATCACTGCAAGAGGCGGTAGAGCGTGGTCAAAAGGGATACGGAGAGGTTCACGATGGCAAAGCGTCAATGGCAACAACTGGTACAGACGGGTAAAGCGAGGTGAGGTGAGGTGAGGTCACATGGAGCGATAGGTGGGGTCGCGTGACGCAACCGAGGGTGGTCGGTGTGGTGGTCAGTAGCAGTCTGGCGGGTGGTAGGTGTGGTTGTTGTCGTGTGGCGTGTGTAGTCGCGATTGTTGTTGGTCGTGTCCGGGTTGTGCGTGTTGGCGGGTGTTGTCGTTGTGTTGGTGTATGTTTGCGCGGTCGTATAGCTCAGTCGGTAGAGCGCAGTGCTAATAACGCTGTGGTCCTGGGTTCGAGCCCCAGTATGACCAATTCTATGCATTTTGCTTCACCTGCGTACCCACTCATCCCCCCTCCACACTCACTACACCACCACACCAACATGCTGCTGACACACGTGTGCCTTGTACCTGTCCATACTGTGAGATTGCCTGACCCGACAGACACCAGACACCTGTGCCCCCATGCGTACACACTGCACATGTCGTCTTCGCGTCTTCCTGGGGAACCAAGCCGCCCGACGTACTGTGGAACTGTGGGCATGCATTCTTGTTGCTGTGCAAGCTCACGCCAAATGAATAAAAAATAAAATAAAATAAAATAAAAAGAAGAAGAAGAGAATTGTAGACGCCCCGATGTGGTGCCATGTGTTGTCTGTACGGGCTTGTTGATCAGCACCGGGCCCGATAGAGCTCGACACATGTGGGTCGACGACCTGGGCGTGGGATGGATGCCGAGTCACGTCCATCACATCAAAGAAAGGATTGTGTGACGGGGTGCAGGGCAGGGTGCAAGATGCAGCAGCATACACAATCAAGTCAATCAAGTCGAGGCAGTGCATATGCGGCAGTGTCGTGTCCAGTCGCCCACAAATCACTGCAAGAGGCGGTAGAGCGTGGTCAAAAGGGATACGGAGAGGTTCACGATGGCAAAGCGTCAATGGCAACAACTGGTACAGACGGGTAAAGCGAGGTGAGGTGAGGTGAGGTCACATGGAGCGATAGGTGGGGTCGCGTGACGCAACCGAGGGTGGTCGGTGTGGTGGTCAGTAGCAGTCTGGCGGGTGGTAGGTGTGGTTGTTGTCGTGTGGCGTGTGTAGTCGCGATTGTTGTTGGTCGTGTCCGGGTTGTGCGTGTTGGCGGGTGTTGTCGTTGTGTTGGTGTATGTTTGCGCGGTCGTATAGCTCAGTCGGTAGAGCGCAGTGCTAATAACGCTGTGGTCCTGGGTTCGAGCCCCAGTATGACCAATTCTATGCATTTTGCTTCACCTGCGTACCCACTCATCCCCCCTCCACACTCACTACACCACCACACCAACATGCTGCTGACACACGTGTGCCTTGTACCTGTCCATACTGTGAGATTGCCTGACCCGACAGACACCAGACACCTGTGCCCCCATGCGTACACACTGCACATGTCGTCTTCGCGTCTTCCTGGGGAACCAAGCCGCCCGACGTACTGTGGAACTGTGGGCATGCATTCTTGTTGCTGTGCAAGCTCACGCCAAATGAATAAAAAAATAAAATAAAATAAAATAAAAAGAAGAAGAAGTGAGACGCCCCGATGTGGTGCCATGTGTTGTCTGTACGGGCTTGTTGATCAGCACCGGGCCCGATAGAGCTCGACACATGTGGGTCGACGACCTGGGCGTGGGATGGATGCCGAGTCACGTCCATCACATCAAAGAAAGGATTGTGTGACGGGGTGCAGGGCAGGGTGCAAGATGCAGCAGCATACACAATCAAGTCAATCAAGTCGAGGCAGTGCATATGCGGCAGTGTCGTGTCCAGTCGCCCACAAATCACTGCAAGAGGCGGTAGAGCGTGGTCAAAAGGGATACGGAGAGGTTCACGATGGCAAAGCGTCAATGGCAACAACTGGTACAGACGGGTAAAGCGAGGTGAGGTGAGGTGAGGTCACATGGAGCGATAGGTGGGGTCGCGTGACGCAACCGAGGGTGGTCGGTGTGGTGGTCAGTAGCAGTCTGGCGGGTGGTAGGTGTGGTTGTTGTCGTGTGGCGTGTGTAGTCGCGATTGTTGTTGGTCGTGTCCGGGTTGTGCGTGTTGGCGGGTGTTGTCGTTGTGTTGGTGTATGTTTGCGCGGTCGTATAGCTCAGTCGGTAGAGCGCAGTGCTAATAACGCTGTGGTCCTGGGTTCGAGCCCCAGTATGACCAATTCTATGCATTTTGCTTCACCTGCGTACCCACTCATCCCCCCTCCACACTCACTACACCACCACACCAACATGCTGCTGACACACGTGTGCCTTGTACCTGTCCATACTGTGAGATTGCCTGACCCGACAGACACCAGACACCTGTGCCCCCATGCGTACACACTGCACATGTCGTCTTCGCGTCTTCCTGGGGAACCAAGCCGCCCGACGTACTGTGGAACTGTGGGCATGCATTCTTGTTGCTGTGCAAGCTCACGCCAAATGAATAAAAAAATAAAATAAAATAAAAAAAGAAGAAGAAGAATTGTGAGACGCCCCGATGTGGTGCCATGTGTTGTCTGTACGGGCTTGTTGATCAGCACCGGGCCCGATAGAGCTCGACACATGTGGGTCGACGACCTGGGCGTGGGATGGATGCCGAGTCACGTCCATCACATCAAAGAAAGGATTGTGTGACGGGGTGCAGGGCAGGGTGCAAGATGCAGCAGCATACACAATCAAGTCAATCAAGTCGAGGCAGTGCATATGCGGCAGTGTCGTGTCCAGTCGCCCACAAATCACTGCAAGAGGCGGTAGAGCGTGGTCAAAAGGGATACGGAGAGGTTCACGATGGCAAAGCGTCAATGGCAACAACTGGTACAGACGGGTAAAGCGAGGTGAGGTGAGGTGAGGTCACATGGAGCGATAGGTGGGGTCGCGTGACGCAACCGAGGGTGGTCGGTGTGGTGGTCAGTAGCAGTCTGGCGGGTGGTAGGTGTGGTTGTTGTCGTGTGGCGTGTGTAGTCGCGATTGTTGTTGGTCGTGTCCGGGTTGTGCGTGTTGGCGGGTGTTGTCGTTGTGTTGGTGTATGTTTGCGCGGTCGTATAGCTCAGTCGGTAGAGCGCAGTGCTAATAACGCTGTGGTCCTGGGTTCGAGCCCCAGTATGACCAATTCTATGCATTTTGCTTCACCTGCGTACCCACTCATCCCCCCTCCACACTCACTACACCACCACACCAACATGCTGCTGACACACGTGTGCCTTGTACCTGTCCATACTGTGAGATTGCCTGACCCGACAGACACCAGACACCTGTGCCCCCATGCGTACACACTGCACATGTCGTCTTCGCGTCTTCCTGGGGAACCAAGCCGCCCGACGTACTGTGGAACTGTGGGCATGCATTCTTGTTGCTGTGCAAGCTCACGCCAAATGAATAAAAAATAAAATAAAATAAAAAAAAAGAAGAAGAATTGTGAGACGCCCCGATGTGGTGCCATGTGTTGTCTGTACGGGCTTGTTGATCAGCACCGGGCCCGATAGAGCTCGACACATGTGGGTCGACGACCTGGGCGTGGGATGGATGCCGAGTCACGTCCATCACATCAAAGAAAGGATTGTGTGACGGGGTGCAGGGCAGGGTGCAAGATGCAGCAGCATACACAATCAAGTCAATCAAGTCGAGGCAGTGCATATGCGGCAGTGTCGTGTCCAGTCGCCCACAAATCACTGCAAGAGGCGGTAGAGCGTGGTCAAAAGGGATACGGAGAGGTTCACGATGGCAAAGCGTCAATGGCAACAACTGGTACAGACGGGTAAAGCGAGGTGAGGTGAGGTGAGGTCACATGGAGCGATAGGTGGGGTCGCGTGACGCAACCGAGGGTGGTCGGTGTGGTGGTCAGTAGCAGTCTGGCGGGTGGTAGGTGTGGTTGTTGTCGTGTGGCGTGTGTAGTCGCGATTGTTGTTGGTCGTGTCCGGGTTGTGCGTGTTGGCGGGTGTTGTCGTTGTGTTGGTGTATGTTTGCGCGGTCGTATAGCTCAGTCGGTAGAGCGCAGTGCTAATAACGCTGTGGTCCTGGGTTCGAGCCCCAGTATGACCAATTCTATGCATTTTGCTTCACCTGCGTACCCACTCATCCCCCCTCCACACTCACTACACCACCACACCAACATGCTGCTGACACACGTGTGCCTTGTACCTGTCCATACTGTGAGATTGCCTGACCCGACAGACACCAGACACCTGTGCCCCCATGCGTACACACTGCACATGTCGTCTTCGCGTCTTCCTGGGGAACCAGCGCCCGATGTACTGTGGAACTGTGGGCATGCATTCTTGTTGCTGTGCAAGCTCACGCCAAATGAATAAAAAAATAAAATAAAAAAAAAAAAGAAGAAGAATTGTGAGACGCCCCGATGTGGTGCCATGTGTTGTCTGTACGGGCTTGTTGATCAGCACCGGGCCCGATAGAGCTCGACACATGGGTCGACGACCTGGGCGTGGGATGGATGCCGAGTCACGTCCATCACATCAAAGAAAGGATTGTGTGACGGGGTGCAGGGCAGGGTGCAAGATGCAGCAGCATACACAATCAAGTCAATCAAGTCGAGGCAGTGCATATGCGGCAGTGTCGTGTCCAGTCGCCCACAAATCACTGCAAGAGGCGGTAGAGCGTGGTCAAAAGGGATACGGAGAGGTTCACGATGGCAAAGCGTCAATGGCAACAACTGGTACAGACGGGTAAAGCGAGGTGAGGTGAGGTGAGGTCACATGGAGCGATAGGTGGGGTCGCGTGACGCAACCGAGGGTGGTCGGTGTGGTGGTCAGTAGCAGTCTGGCGGGTGGTAGGTGTGGTTGTTGTCGTGTGGCGTGTGTAGTCGCGATTGTTGTTGGTCGTGTCCGGGTTGTGCGTGTTGGCGGGTGTTGTCGTTGTGTTGGTGTATGTTTGCGCGGTCGTATAGCTCAGTCGGTAGAGCGCAGTGCTAATAACGCTGTGGTCCTGGGTTCGAGCCCCAGTATGACCAATTCTATGCATTTTGCTTCACCTGCGTACCCACTCATCCCCCCTCCACACTCACTACACCACCACACCAACATGCTGCTGACACACGTGTGCCTTGTACCTGTCCATACTGTGAGATTGCCTGACCCGACAGACACCAGACACCTGTGCCCCCATGCGTACACACTGCACATGTCGTCTTCGCGTCTTCCTGGGGAACCAAGCCGCCCGACGTACTGTGGAACTGTGGGCATGCATTCTTGTTGCTGTGCAAGCTCACGCCAAATGAATAAAAAAATAAAATAAAATAAAAAGAAGAAGAATTGTGTGAGACGCCCCGATGTGGTGCCATGTGTTGTCTGTACGGGCTTGTTGATCAGCACCGGGCCCGATAGAGCTCGACACATGTGGGTCGACGACCTGGGCGTGGGATGGATGCCGAGTCACGTCCATCACATCAAAGAAAGGATTGTGTGACGGGGTGCAGGGCAGGGTGCAAGATGCAGCAGCATACACAATCAAGTCAATCAAGTCGAGGCAGTGCATATGCGGCAGTGTCGTGTCCAGTCGCCCACAAATCACTGCAAGAGGCGGTAGAGCGTGGTCAAAAGGGATACGGAGAGGTTCACGATGGCAAAGCGTCAATGGCAACAACTGGTACAGACGGGTAAAGCGAGGTGAGGTGAGGTGAGGTCACATGGAGCGATAGGTGGGGTCGCGTGACGCAACCGAGGGTGGTCGGTGTGGTGGTCAGTAGCAGTCTGGCGGGTGGTAGGTGTGGTTGTTGTCGTGTGGCGTGTGTAGTCGCGATTGTTGTTGGTCGTGTCCGGGTTGTGCGTGTTGGCGGGTGTTGTCGTTGTGTTGGTGTATGTTTGCGCGGTCGTATAGCTCAGTCGGTAGAGCGCAGTGCTAATAACGCTGTGGTCCTGGGTTCGAGCCCCAGTATGACCAATTCTATGCATTTTGCTTCACCTGCGTACCCACTCATCCCCCCTCCACACTCACTACACCACCACACCAACATGCTGCTGACAC